>OY292451.1:1635600-3075000 GCA_958496255.1 Camptogramma bilineatum
AAGTTGTTTTGCTTTAAAAGTTTAGATAGATAGTATATTGAAACACTAAGGAAAAAAAAATATTATATACATACATACATAAAATCATGCCTCTTTCCCACAGGGGTAAGCACTAAGCAGAGACCACGGATTTCCACTTGCTACGATCCTGACATACCTCTTTCGCCTCATTCACACAAAAAATATATTACCTACCTATTAAAAATGTCAACACCGTTCTTTTTAAACGGTTTATATTTATATTCAAAGTAAGCACGGTTTAATTATAGCAGAACAGCTCAAAATAAAAGGTCAATATTTTGATACACATCAACAAAACATCACTAGAATATTTTGTCCTAACCTTAGAATCCCTTAGGAGTCTTCTTTGATTATTTGACTACATTACATGTATCGAGAAAATAAGATCAGGAAAACTACTTACAATTCACGAAATCTGAGCTATTTTGACTAGACAGAATCACGGGTGAATAGTGCGCCAATATAACTGTTGTCTCTAGATTTCGTCTTCAAAAAAGCGGCAATAATAAAATCAGTTTTTAACCGACTTCAAAAAAAGGTTCTCAATTCATCGGAATCTTTTTTGTTGTGCTTTTTTAAATAAGTAGGTAGGTACCTTTATTTATGTTCACCGATTACCCAAAAACGTCTGGATCGATTTGAAAAAATATTTTTCTGAAAGTGTGTACTTTCCGATTGGTGCCATAAAAATTTGGTGAGGATCTGTCGAGGGTCTTTGGAGTTATGAACAGAAATGCAGCTCGAGAGTGCAGATAATAGGCATGATGACAGTAGGTAATCAAGTATCGCCAAAATATTTATCTGATCTACTGAAATAGGATTCAAAGATATTGAAAGATGTATTTATTCTCTTATTAATGTCGAGATTACTAATTTATTTGTTAAAATAGATCTACAAAATACAACAATCCGCCATGATAGCCAAAACGCTCGCCGGTGTCATGGCGTCTGTCATTGCGTCTCGTCTCGGTAAACGTCCTTTTGTTTCTATAGTAGCTATGTAGGCATCACTGGTTGATATACCGAGCCGTGACGTAATGACAGACGCCATGGCACCAGCGAGCGTTTTGGCGTGAATTTGAAAAATTAAAATGAAATGTATTTCTAAAGCACAAAAACCTTAATTTTCTACAGAAATATGATATATTTTAGTCATAATAGATACTTCTGAATATCATAGAAGAGATTTTGAAAATTAGTCATCATGCCTTTCTTAGCCACTGGTTAAATTGATTGAATTGAAAGAACAGGAGTAGAATCACCTAGATGTTAAGTTTCAATTCGATCCCAGAAGTCCCACTGAATAAAATGTTTTTTAGTTTGAATTCGAAAAAATTGCGAATTGTAATTTCAATGCCAATTGTAGCGTAGCCGCAACGCTAAAATGTGGAAACTAGCCGCACGAGATATTGTTTTATGTTTTGTTAAAAGCTTGACACAAAGTTGAAAATTATTTCCCAGTTAGGATAGTATTCAGTATTCAGTATAAAGAGTATTCAGTACTCACAAAAGATATGGTACATTATACAGTAAGTAGAAATATAAATAATAGCGCTGCATATCTCGCCCGAGTACAGCGGACCTAAAAAGGGCGCTAGAGCCGAATCATAATAGGAATTGCAATATACGTTCTTGACACTCCCAGTCAATGAAAAGAGAGGGCTTTTTTTTTTTTTTTTTTAAACGAAATAGGTTCGCGTTTGACCACACTCTACCTGATGTAAAGCAACAGTGCGGTCTAAGATGGAGCACGCTTACCTAGAAGGAACCTATTGACTCTCGATTTGAAGACACCCAAATTATACTTTTCTGGAAATACAGACCCCGGCAAGGAGTTCCACATTTTCGCCGTGCGTATAAAAAATGTGGAATCAAAGCGCTTAGTACGAACACTGGGAATATCAACCATGTACAAATGGCGCCTTTCCGGGTGTCTGGAAGTCCGATGGAAGAAGGGAGAAGGGCATTATAGTTCCTAATTATTGTGATTATGCTCTATCGGCCATTTTAGCTAAAAGTAGCATGTCTGCTATAGCCCTTACAGTCGTTATATCCTTGTCACGGTATTAGTCCAAACAGAGCCAGAGCCAATATAATGTCCCCGTAAGTGCCAATGAGGCCTCCAGCCTTAACGACTGCATTTGGCCGGGACCCAGCCGCTAATCTGATTATAGTGGGTGAATGAACCGTGTATGTAGTATTTCATAGCTGTTTGAGCTGACACAACACTTTTAGGTCAAATATTGCCTCGATTGTTTAAAATGCATGTTCAAAAAAATAAAATACTTACACAAATAAAAAGCCTCGTTGGCCGAGACTTTCGATCAAGTTCGAATGCCGTAAAGGTATCACACATTACTTATCAGCAGTGATCGGAATGAGGCGGGCTAAAATACCTAAAGTTCGAAAAATAACAGAGACAAATGGAGACGCCTTAGGACTAAATATTTTTCGACCCAATTATTTCCGTTTCCGGGACATTAATAAAGAACATCTAACATTAAGGTGAATCAATTTTTTACCTGAGTTAATGACAAAAACTAAAATGAAAATTATAAGGATAAAAAACTTTTTTTCGTCGGTCAAATAAAAAAATTATTTGAATTAGTTCACAATATTATTAACATTAATTTTAAATGTACTTACTCACTGTGAAAATTGTGCCAACTTTGAATAAAATTCTTGTAGTAAGGAAGTCTCCCCTTTTTACCCGACTGCGCAAAGCAAAGGAAGGGTAATGTGTTTATCAGTCTATGTATGTTTGGATGTTTCTATGTGGCACTCTAGAGGCCAAACGCGTGGACCGATTTTGATAATTCTTACGTCAATCGATTTGTCTCAACCTTGGGAGTGTCACTAAAGACATGACAGTAAACAAAATTCACCAGTGCCACAACCAGACGCCATATTGTCAAAATTAAAAAAACCAAAATCGTCACACTATATCAAGTGGGGTATCGTTGAATAGGTATTTCAAAATCAACTTTAGGTTTCTTTTACCATTTTTCATTTTAAGTAATAGTTTAGGAAAAATAACGGTTTAAAGTTGATTAATAAAAATTGTCGCTATGGAAGTTTCTATGTGGCACTCTAGAGGCCAAACGGGTGGACCGATTTTTATAATTCTTACGTCAATCGATTTGTCTCAATCTTGGGAGTGTCACTAAAGACATGACAGTAATCAAAATTCACCAGTGCCACAACCAGACGCCATATTGTCAAAATTAAAAAAATCAAAATCGTCACACTATGTCAAGTGGGGTATCGTTGAATAGGTATTTTAAAATCACCTAATAAATCATAACTAAAAAGTGTAAAATAAAAAAATATTTTTAAAAAAACATAAACCCGACTGCGTTAAAACTAAAAAGAAAAAAACAAGCCTGCAAAGAATTACTCACAGTCGGAACCCTAACATTGGGAAGATTTGATTGGTAATAAAATGAATGGGTACCGACTGTGAGTCATTCTTTGCAGGCTTGTTTTTTTCTTTTTAGTTTTAACGCAGTCGGGTTTATGTTTTTTTAAAAATATTTTTTTTGCCTCTGTTCTTTGAACTTTAGGTATTTAAGCCCGCCTAATTCCGATCACTGCTTATCAGTGAATCCACACGCGAAATATTCTCTATAAACGCATCCCCACTTGTCAGTGTCAGTGACGACGCGGTAAGTAGGTAAGTAAGTTTGTATAAGCAAGGGGCCAACTCTGGTGACGGAGTTTTTAGGCCGCCTAAAGGCCTCTGTGCCATAAAAATTAGACGAGGATCTGTTTAGGATCTTCAGAGTTATGTATAGATAACCTGGAGAGTGCAGAAAATTGCTCAACTCATACAGCTCATTAAAGTCGATTTGTTTAATTTTTTTATATAGCCACTTGTTTCTAAACAATTTTTCCAATAATTCGCCAATTTGATCAAGGAATGTGCGTCTAGGTCTTCCCCTAAGAAAATGGAGTTCTGTGGTCTCTGCCTACCCCTATGATGGGCTACAGGCGTGATTTTATGTATGTATGTTTCTATACACAATCATTAGTTAGCTGGTTCCCATAGTACAAGCTTTGCTTAGTTTGGGGCTAGATGGCGCTGTGTGAAATGTCCAGCAATATTTATTTATTTATTTCCACAGGCCTACATGGTGTACAAAGGGCACGGGAAGGATGAACGAGAGAAGACAGGAAAGTTCAGGTCACGCCCGGCAGACTCCACTTACACCATGACTACGAATAGAAGTGCTCGGTTCTGTGACAACATGACCGAGAGAGAACTAGAGGTGAGTTTCACATGACAGAGAGTGACATTTTTTATTAGTGTCACTGGCACTAAAGGTAAGCGTCCACATGTCGGTATCGTACGCTTCGGACGCATCGCACGCAACGGATCGTAGTATTATTTGTATGGAAAATCATATAAGTGCGTCCACCTGTCCGCATCGTACGCATCGCATTTCACAGATAATCCGCTTGATGCGATCCGTCCGCTGCGTGCGATGCGGGCCTGTGGACGCTTACCATAATAGCCCGGACATTTTTTTTTTACTAGCTGCTGCCCGCGGCTTCGCTCGCGTGGTACCCAGATAAAAAGTAGCCTATGTGGCTATGTTACTCTCCAGCCCTCCAACTATCTCCACACAAAAATCACTTAAACAAACAAATAAACACACTTTCACATTTATATGGGTATGGATGTTAACACACAGGCTAAATACTTCTCTCCTGTGACTTTGCCCATGAAATTAAATAAAGACGATAAAATCTATGTTACAAAACTTAAATAAATAAGTAACCATTAAATCGTGGATAACACCGCAGGGCGTAGCAAGTAAACAATAAATTGTATCTATTTCATTTTGTTCCAGACGATAATAAGATTACTAGTTGGCATTCAGCCGAATACTAAATCGCAAAATAGGCAGACATTTCGTTTATTAATCTGCATAAACTGTATTGCGAAATTATGTAGGTGCCTATTGGGTATAGTTATTTTATCTTTTTACCCGATCGACAGACTACGCGCAAAGAAAAGTAATGTTTTTAGGAGATGAAAGAAAAGTGCGGCATGATGAAGTTTATAGGTCTTCTAAAAACCTAATCTACCTATCACACGTTGTAGCATAACCGAAACGTCTCGGGATAAATAATAAGGTAAAATTACGCGATAAAATCCCGTATCCTTATTATTTTCAATAATCTCACTTACCCAGAGTGCTTGCTATGTTGTTTGGTTTTTGTATGGGACATTCTTATCTACCACCAGATTTAATGAGAACAATTGTCGTACCCGTTATTAAGAATAAAACTGGTGATGCCTCTGACAAGTCAAACTATAGACCTATATCACTGGCGACTATTATTGCTAAGGTCTTGGACGGCTTGCTTGATAAACATCTTAGCAGGCACCTGATTTTGAATGACGCTCAGTTTGGATTCCGGCCTGGTCTGTCGACAGAGTCAGCTATCCTTTGCCTCAAGCATGCCGTCCAATACTACACAGATAAGAAGACGCCCGTCTATGCTTGCTTTTTGGACTTGTCAAAGGCATTTGACTTGGTTTCCTATAGTGTTCTTTGGCAAAAGCTACTGTGCGATACTACTCTTCCTAGAGATCTTATATTTGTTTTTAAGTACTGGTACGAAAACCAAACAAACCAGGTACGATGGGCGGGCTCTTTCTCGGAGGAATATGTGCTTGAATGTGGTGTGAGGCAGGGGGGGATAAGCTCTCCAAAGCTTTTCAACCTTTACATAAATCGCCTAGTTGAGGAACTCAGCAGAACGAAAGTCGGATGCTCGATTAACGGTACTGTGGTTAACAACATGAGTTATGCGGACGACATGGTTCTGCTGAGTCCTTCAATTAGTGCGCTCAGAACACTGCTCAATATATGTGAAACATACGCAGGGGCCCATGGGCTCAAGTATAATGCTAAAAAGAGTGAGGTGATGCAGTTTAGGGCTGGAAGTAAGACGTATCCTACTTTACCAGTTCTACTTAATGGCACTCCTCTCGCGTGGGTGAAGAAGTTTAAATACTTGGGCCACTGGGTCACTGATGATATGAATGATGATGATGATATAGAGAGGGAGCGCAGAGCGTTATCAGTCAGATGTAATATGGTGGCTCGCAGATTTGCACGTTGTTCAGCTCCGGTCAAAAAGACTCTTTTCAAAGCATTCTGTCAAAATTTCTACACGTGCAGTTTGTGGAGCCACTATACGAAAAAGGCCTACAAAGCACTTCAAGTGCAGTATAACAACGGTTTCAGGATGCTGATGGGATTGCCGCGGTTTTGTAGCGCATCGGGGATGTTTGCAGAGGCCAGAGTTTCAGATTTTAATGCGATAATGCGTAGCAGGACTCTATCTCTGATGCGCCGCATCCGCGACAGTCCCAGCAGTATGCTGGCTGTTGTGGCCGAACGCTCTGCGTTCAATGAGGGTATCATGGCTCACTGGGCTATTAAGCACCACCAACCTGTAGCTCAGCTTGTGACGCAATGACATTTATCTATTAAATTGAATCTTAATTTTATATGCGCACTTTGACATTTGAATTATTGGAATATATGACATGTAACTTAATTAATACTAACACATTTCTGCTAATTTTATTGTATGTTACTAACAAAATGGATTATTATGTCTGAATAAATATATTTTCAATTTCAATTTCAATTCAATAACTTTTAATAATACACAAAGTTTTTTTGTTTCAGTAAAATTAGACTATTACCGTACAAGTGAACGCCCGCAGCTTCGCCCGCGTGGACTACTTTTTTTATCCCACGGGAACCATACATTTTTCCGGGATAAAAATTTATATGTGTTATTCCAGAACCTAAACTATCTACATTCCTAATTTCATTAAAATCGGCTAAGTAGTTATGGAGATACGTGGTAACAAACATTCACACACACACACGGACTTTCGCCTTTATAATATTAGTAGGATTCCTTATAGAGTCAAGTTCATTAAAAACTACATCGAGATCAAGTTCCGGACGACAATCTATCAAAGCTGTCCTTTGAGAAATGTACGATATTTTTATCTCGAATAGAAAGCAGATAGAAACCGATGCAGATAGAAACACCCATGGGAGAGCGCTCTGTAATTTTGTTCTAAAACGAATGACGACAAAATAGAGTACTTATTTGCTTGGATGTTTTTTAAAAACATCTTAAACAGACAGAACAACTCACCTACTTAAAAACATGATTAATAAAAATATGATAAATATGATTTATGGGAACAAGTGTTTTTAACTCCTGGTTGAACTATGTATTATTGTCAGTAATTATCAGAAGTAGATACCAAATTTTATTTAAGAACGAATATATTATAGTAGTTTTATTACAATTTTCACACATTGTTATCCAGTCAAATTATCATTTTTTAATTTTTTATAACTCGTCTGAATCTACGTATTGCATCTAGTGTTTTAAAACTAAACTATAACAGATAAATCTCTTCAACAGGAGGAGTTCAAGAAAATCTGCAATCAACTAGAAAAGCTGCGAGAAAGGTGCGGCGCCTGCGCAGCCGTCTCCCGCCGAATCACTGCCATGCAAGAAGCCGTGGTTACTGACCACAGAAAACCCCCCACCACAGACTCCGCCCCCTTAAAACTTAACACAGTGTTCAGTGCAGTTGCCGACAGACTCATGTGCACCGTCACACCAGCAGAGGAATCCAGTTCTAGCGGCAGAGACCTGCCTTTCGAAGCCCCACCTGCCTACAAACATAAACCCTTTAGCCCTACAAAGAGCGTGGAAACCAGCAACGCGGAACAAAGCCACACTGACGTCACAACCGACTCACCGAAGAAGAAAGAGAAGGAGGACAAGCAAAACGGTGTTTTCAAAATATCCGGCGAGCCGAACTGTAGCGACATACGTCCGCCCGAAGTGACGATCCGGAACGGAGTGAAGAATGAGGGGCAAAAGAGTCCCGGAAGTTCGGAAACTGTCAAAGGCGTCAGATCCGGTCATGCGAGAACTCACGCTATTGTCATAAACTTGGATGATAAAAGCAGGTTCACTGAAGAGGTTACCGTTTAGAAGACTGTACTTATCTTATAAATACATATGTATCCGGGTATTTATCATGTAAATTACCTTTTTATTTAGTCCAACGTTTCGACTGGATTGCACCAGCCGTGGTCGCGGGAAGAGACGGCTGGTGCAATCCAGTCGAAACTTTGGGCTAAATAAAAAGGTAATTTACGTGATAAATACCCGGTTATTTATGTACTTATCTTTCTATAGCTCTGTATGCTAGTCTTTACTGTGATTCTTAGATTGTTAATAGTTTGATGCATATCAGTATGTGTGTTTGATGTGATGTATGTTTTGTTTGACAGATGAATTTATTGTTGCTTATTATGTAATCGATATGCCAAAGGTTTTATGTAAAACATCGCGAAAAAACGAATCTGCCACGTTTATTTAACTAGCAAACGCGAAAACTATGTAAAGATTTGTCTCTGACTATACCTCTCAGTTATTGTAGTACGAGCAGCGCCCTCGCGGCGTTGTCCCCGTAGTGATGATATATGGTGAAGAATGATGATGATGAAAATATAGCCTATAACCTTCCTCAAGAGTTTAGCTATCAAATGCAGAAAGATTTTTTCAAAACGGACTGATGGTTCCTGAGATTAGCGCTTTCAAACGAACAAACTCTTCCGTTTTATTATTTTAGTATAGAAGTATAGATAAGCTTGTTCCATCTTTGTGTTCATTCAAGACACTCAAGTTATGTTATGCGTTCAAAACACATTCAACTCTGAACAAGTTGGTAAAATATTCAAAATTCAAACACAGATAATCACAAAGCGTGCCCAGTCATGCATATCAACAAACAAAAGAGGGTAAGGAATAATACAATAGGAATTACCTATGTTACTGACAATTTATATACGGCATTTTATAAAATGCCTGAAAATAACAAACATGTTCAATATCTTTATAAATTAAACACTGAAAAGAAAATAAGTGCTCTATGTATTGGCTGAATGTATTTGAATATACCTAAATACATTCAGCCACTAAGGCTGGATTCGACCAAACCGGATTAAGTTTTTACTCGAGAGTAAACTGCTGTTTGTTTGGATATTTTGACATTGTAAAGTTGACACCTTATAACCAGGATAATTTGTGTAGACATAATAAGGTTTCGTTGTGCTTTCTAAACAATTGTATTTCGAATTATGTCGGCTAGTTACTCTGGAGTAAGATGACTTGGTCGAATCCAGCCTGTGATTTAAAACACAAACATCTATTTTGAAACGTTACAGCAGTTTCAGACCTTCTCGGAATGTATTCCGAATTCGGAAATTGACGTTTCGTCGCTGAAAAACATCAACTTTCCGAGGAAAATCATCAAATCGGATGCATTTTCGAAAGCCTGAATCGCACTGCAGGATTTACAGAGTTGTAAATTCACACCTCAACAACGGTATTCTATGCAATGCCTAGTGTTCGCATTGCCAGTGACACATACTTTCCTGCATTTCGAATATCGGCGCAAGTTCTGCATTCGCCGACCCATTTGAAACGAACCCGTCTGAAAATGTTGGTTACTTGAAAAGTTGCGCGTTTGCATTCGTGGCTTCTGCACATTTCTCCGGTGGTTGGAATTTTTTGAAGTTGGCAACTTATTAGCATGGTGCATGCGACTGAGTTTCCAAGAATCGGTTCTTGAAGTTTTGTCTAGCAAATGGCGCACCGCGATCGTATCTTTTTAAAAACTTTTTCCACAACTTCTTTTACTTTCGTGCAAAGATTACTTTTTTTATGTTTTCGTGTAAAGTTTTCTTTCCTATTAGTAACTCGGAATATATTGATTTTTGTAAGATATTAGGCTAAGATGGCTAAGATCTAAATAAAACAACAAGGATGCCTGATACGAGTGCTCAGTATATTCCAACTGCCAAAACTAGAACTACCCCCCACTAATAATATGTGCTAAACTACCCACCACTATTCTTATACACTACACTCCTCCACACTTAATTTATACAACAATCTCTTAATATAGGTACTTAACTACTTACACATACTACATAAACTTACTAGGTAGGTAAATACTTATAATTACGAACTATGAAAGTATGAACCATGAATGTTTTCTTAACTAATTACATTCAAAGTAAATAAGTATTTATTAACATAGGTACATTTCTGTAACATTATTATTTTTATGGAAGCTTATAGTTTGGCCTATTTTGTCGACATTGACGAATAGGCCGTGACCGCGGTAGGTCACAGGGCTGGTCCGGGAGAGGTTCACAGGCTTCTTCCGGGCAAGTGGTAATTGCCGCCTGTGACTGATCCGACGAACTGTCATCCTTTGTTCGCTGAGGACTAACACTATTCGGATTTATACCAGGCTCAAACGCTACCTCCTTCCCTTCTCCTTTATCTACGTCAGGATCCGGGAAGACCATGGAACTCCTCGTCCTACGCTTTATCTGATCGATGTGTCGATGAACCTGATTACCCCCTTCGCCTATAACCTTGAAATTAGAAGAACCTACTTTACAATCTACTCTTCCCGGTATCCACTTTTCCCCCTTGAGATATTGTCGGTACCACACTTCGTCGCCGGTATCGACAGTACGCTCGCCGCCGCCCGCGTATTCGACCTGTCGTCGCTGTACGCGACTTATTCGCGACTCCAAATCTGGCTTCAAAGCATCTAAACGAGTTCTCATAGGCCTACCTAACATTAGCATGGCGGGACTTTGACCCGTGGACGAATGTTCGGTATTTCGGTAGAACAATAAAAAAGTATGTAACGCATTCATTATGTTTGTTTTTTCAAAGTCAGCCTTTTTGATAACTCGCTTTAATGTTTTTACTGCGTTTTCCGCGGCCCCGTTAGACGCGGGATGGTAAGGCGCTGAAAACGTGTGTTCAATCCCGTGGGCCCCAAGGAATGCTGCAAATTCGCTGCTGGTAAAAGGAGGTCCGTTATCCGTAACTACCTGTTTGGGTATGCCCCACCTACTCCATAGTTCTCTCAATTTTATTTCTACATTAGCAGCCGTCGTACTCGGCATACAAAAAATCTCCAGCCATTTGGACATGGCGTCTACTACCACTAAATATGTTTTACCAAAAATAGGCCCCAAAAAATCGAGGTGAAGCCTCGACCAGGGGCGGTGCGGCCAGGGCCAGGGGCGCGGCGCCTGCCGCGGCGGCGCGTCCGCCTGCGCTGCGCACGTCACACAAGCGCGGCACATGCTTTCGATGGCTTCATCGATGCCGGCCCACCATACATAACTCCGCGCTAACGCTTTGGATTTTACGATCCCCATGTGGGGTTCATGTAACATTTCTAACACCTTTTGCCGACACCTATCAGGAATAATCAACCGATGACCCCACAAAACGCAACCTAACTCTTCATACAGCTCATTTCGTCTATTATAATATGGCTGTAATCCTACTATTTCGCATTCAGGGGGCCAACCATTCCTAATAAAACCTAGCACCCTACTGGTGATTGGGTCCTTAGCCGTGCAACTTTTAATTTCATTATAATCTAATAACATCGCTTCTTGAGCATGATGTAAATGTGTTTGTTCAGGTAGCGCGTAAGAAACCGGTTTCTTATCGGGCAACGGTAAGCGAGACAAGCCGTCCGCGCTGTTATCGTTCGTTTTTACATACTCAATATCATAAGTATACGCTGACAATATAATCGCCCATCTTTGCATCCTACTCGCCGTCATGGTAGGGATGCCAGTATTTGGTCCGAAAATAGACACCAATGGTTTGTGGTCGGTTCGAAGTGTAAATCGCCTACCAAAAACATATTGATGAAATTTTTTCATACAAAATATAATGGCTAAGGCTTCCCTATGAATCTGGGAATAATTTTTCTCAGCACTCGTGAGCGTACGCGAAACGAACGCCACCGGGCGCTCCGGCCCTTCTCCCCCGCGCCCACTCGGCTGCGACAGCACGCCCCCGACCCCGCACGGACTCGCGTCGCACGTCACTACTAGCGGCTTGTTTGGATCGTAATGTGCGAGAACTTTTGAACTTACTAAATCTTTCTTAATCCTTTTAAATGCTTGTTCACATTCATCCGTCCAGTTCCATTCTGTACCTTTTTTTAAAAGATCATACAACGGCACTAACTTCTGACTAAAATTATTTACAAACTTTGAAAAAAAATTTGCAAGACCTAGAAATGACCTTAATTCCGATACACTTTGTGGCCTTGGAATCTTTGTCACAGCTTCAATCTTTGAACGATCCGCCTTAATACCATCCTTCGATAAAATGTAACCTAAGTAGGATACTTCCTGTACTAAAAATACACACTTCGACTTCTTCAGTCTTAACCCACTGTCCAGTAGACGTTTTAAAACCATTTCTAACGCTTTGAGATGTTCCCCTTTTGAATGACCACCTATTATAATGTCATCAATAAACACCGCTACATTCGGTATATCTTTCATCAATGTAGTCATGATCCGTTGAAATATGCCCGGGCTAGAAGACAATCCAAAAACTAGTCGATTATACATAAACAGCCCCCTATGACTATTTATAACAGTGTACTTTTTTGATTCGTCCAATTCGATTTGATTATACGATTGTGATAAATCAATTTTACTAAAGAATTGAGCCCCATTTAATGCTACAAGTACGTCATCTATTCTCGGGAGTGGGAATCGATCAACCAATAAAGCGGGATTCAGAGTACCTTTATAGTCGACACAGATCCTGAGCGTACCATCCGATTTATTGACGGGAACAAGCGGTGAGGCCCAGTCGGAACAGTCAACAGGTTCTATAACGCCGGCGCGCAGCATGGCGTCCAGCTCCGAGTCGACGCGCTCGCGCAGCGCGAACGGCAGCGGCCGCGCGCGGTGGAACACCGGCGCCGCGTCCGCTCGCACCCGCAGCGTCGCCTTTCCGCCGGTGAACCTCCCCAGACTGCCATCGAACAGCTGCTTATACCTATCCAACAGTATACATATCTCATCATTTATATGAACATTCCTCGAGTTATCGTTGGCCATATTGAAACACTCAAGAGCGGGAATTCCTATGTTTAATTCGGTAAGCCACTGCCTACCTAAAAGAGAAGTGGTTCCTCCTTCGATCACAAAAAGTTCTAACTCTTTTTCCCTCTCTTGATATTTTACTGTAGGTTTAATAAACCCTAATGGTCTAATTTTCGACCCATCATAAAATGTTAAACATAGTTTGTGTGGCTGTATTTTTATGTGTTTAAAATGTGAATCATACGTACTTTTACTTATACATGATATAGCCGTTCCGGTGTCTACTTCCATATTTATTACTTTATTATCGATGATTATGGCCAAACTCACCGCCTTATAGTCTCTCAAACACAATTGATGTAAATACACTTCCTCTTCGGAGTCTTCACGCGATTCCGTATCGTCATCATCATCATCAGCCGCCTGACCGAAGTGAAAGCTCCGACCGCGTACTCCAGGACGAACAGCTCCGTTCGCTCCGGTGATGCCCTCGTTTGGGCACACTCGTCGTAGATGTCCCGGTCGCTTGCACCGGCTGCAGACGTAATCACGAAATCTACAGTCTTTGAATGAGTGACCCGTCGCTCCGCAGCCCGTGCAGTTTCCCCGCGGCTCGCTGCGCTGCGCCGACCGCTGCTGTGAGCCGCCGCGCCGAGCGCCGGCGCCGCCGCCTCCGCGCGCCAGCCCGGCCCGGCCCGTGCGCGGTTCCCGCGCTTTTAACGCGTGAACATCCTCACTTCCCGCGGATCCCTGCTGGCTCTTATCTTCCACCGCAGCTGCATCGCGCTCCGCTGCTTCTAATGATATCGCCAGTTTCACCGCCTTTACATACGTTAAACTGTCATCCTCCGCGAACAACCGTTGCCTGATGACGTCACTTTTTAAACCGCACACGAATTGATCCCGCAGATTATCCTCTAAACATTCTTTGAATTTGCAATGCCGCGCCAGCTTTTTCAGCTCTGCAAGATAGTCTCCTGCGGTCTCGTCTCCTCGCTGCCTCCTCTGTCGAAACCTGTAGCGTTCCGCGAGCGAAGACGGGGTAGGTTGCAGGTGATTACGCATCATGTCCTTCGCCGCTATGTAGGTCAACTCCGCTGGTTTTTTCGGACTTGCAAGGTTCATCAGCAACTCGTAGGCCTCGTCCCCCATCAACGAGATCAACGTAGGCATTTTTAACTCCTCCTTGATTCCATTAGCTTGAAAGTACATGTCGAGTCGGTCAACGTACGACTGCCACGATCCCGTTTTCACGTTGTACTCTCGAATTTTACCGATTGACATTATTTTATAGTTATTGCACGCACAAAATTGAATATTCTCGTTCGCCAATGTAAGATATTAGGCTAAGATGGCTAAGATCTAAATAAAACAACAAGGATGCCTGATACGAGTGCTCAGTATATTCCAACTGCCAAAACTAGAACTACCCCCCACTAATAATATGTGCTAAACTACCCACCACTATTCTTATACACTACAATTTTGTTATTATTAACCACTAATTACAAAATATGTTCGCATAGCTATGCCAAAAATATGTTTGGAGTTGGATACGAAGCAGTACCTAAACCTATTTACAGAGTCTTATAAGCATGTACAAATATTATTAGCAACGGAATAATTACTATGATTATTTTATCAATTATTCCGTTGAAAATAATATTTATGTTCGTAACCATGATAGTTTCAAAAGTTTTATATGCATGTAGTGTACATCCAGTGAAATATGTGCATAATAACGATGTGTGTTTGGCCATGGTGCAAGCCGTGCACTAAGCACGGTTTTATCACTTTAACTGGCGGATAGTTTACTTGGAAGCTTACTCGGAGATTAAAAATAAGCGATGTTGTGGATGCAGTCTTATGCCTGTTTACATTTAGTTATTTATATTTACTAAGAGTAAAGGAATAATTCATATTGCAAAAACATGTTTATGTTGTTTGTTGAATAAACTACTAATACATTCCTGTTAAATATTTATATCTGCGGTCGTACTGCCAAGTCTTAGAGCAATGTCAAAGTAAGATTACTTTGGTCCGTACTTAGATAAGACTGAAGTAAGACTGACGCAGGGATAACTCCATCCTAAATCAGGCCTAAATCAACCTTGTTTTAATCCTACCTTAGGACCAAAACAATCTTAACGCAGGGATGTTTTGGTGACATGACATCGACTAGATGCAGGACTGCGCATGTCCTGCTCGATGTCATCGAGCAAGACATGCGCAGAGAGAGCGTCGAGAGAGTGTAATGCGCATGTCCTGCTGCAATCCTGCGTCAAGACCGAGGCAGGAATAAAATAAGATTGTTTTCGGACCAAAACCATGACAAAACAAGCCTAAGGCAGGAATGGTTTTCACCTTGTTTTGACATTGCTCTAAGAGCTCATGGTACGGCTACTGATGGTAACTTCAATGATGTTATTTTTATCGTGGAAAAATAAAATGCATGTGCTAGTTATGAATTAAGCTAATGTGACTTTCAGCCCTTATTCTAATACCAGATAACAATAATCTTCAATATTTTTTGTACCGAAATGCGAAACTCATATTTCGAAAGTTCTTTATAGGGTCTTTAATGGGCGTTCGTAGCAGGGGTGCTGATTGTTTAAAGTCTGCATAGAAATTAAAATAACGAAATGCACTGACACTTTACGACACTGTTTCTCTTGGTATTTATGGTCTAACCAAGCCAGATGTGGGAGCCCAGTTGTTCTTAGGCCTTTATCCTACAATTTTCTACACAATTATTTATTTAACTTTGGATCTAGTTCTATTAATGTTATCGAAACCCAAAGAGCAAAATGAACTAGTATAATGCTGTTAAAACCTGTCAATGTGATTGGAACTTTTGAAGTCAGGTCAGATGTCATAAAGCTACGTCGGAGTGTACGCCAGTCGAGGTCACTCAGTGCTAGATGATCAGCGTATATGACTATTTAGTCTAACAAAATCTACTGCCGAATGCCGGCCACATACTACTACGAATTATATTTACTTCCTAGCACTCAAACCTATACGACTAAGGCGATGAAGGCCCTAATGTTAAGATTCTCAGAAATCACATCTGGCATGACTTTGAATAGCCAAAGAAATTCAATAGATTCTGGAACTGCAAGCCGATCATAAATTTTACTACTTTTTGCCTTTGTTTCTAAGTGGACAATACCGTCGGGAAGATTGCGTTGCACGTGTGAAGCTTTTTGGAAATCTCGAGACGTGGGAATTTTGTGCTGAGGAGCGGGGACATGGCGAGGGATGCTTAAAAGGAATTGGCGGGGTAGTTTCGGGACAGACCGGTACGGACGTGAGAGTGAGCGGGGTCGCGGATGCGAATTGAGCGGTTGGTGCGAGAAAAGGTTTAGGATCAGGTGTTGTTGGACGATGTGTTAGAGTGTAGGGTCAAAGTGAATGTGTAGCTGGTGGTAGTCGTAGTTGAATGAAGTGAGTGAGTAGTGGCTGGGTGCGCGGAGGTACTACGACTGCGGGTGAGGTGGAAAGGTAGCGAGGGTAAGAAGATTAACCTCGGTAAGTGAGCCTTATAATTAAGTATTACTAAAGTGGTATTATTTATGTTTTAAATATCTATGAAGTTCATATTATATACTGTATATATTTATACACGAAGGGGGGTGACCGTCTCGTTAGTAAACGCTGTAATATCTCTCAACACAGTTTATTCCCAGGGGAGGTTGTTTAGCAATGCCACGATGGCTTTCAACCCCCTAGGCTAAGTAGGTAGGGACCTGTGACAGATGCTCCAACGGCAAGGTTACTCAACCAAAACCTTGGAATAAGTAAGACTGATCTGTAGTCGGGTTAAGGTATGTAAGCTTGCTTGCACACTGACCCCGAAGGATTCCGAGCTTCAAAGCGAGGAACACTCGTACGCGTTACCAACGAAGAGTCTGCCTCCCTAAGGTATTTCAGGGAATTGTCAGGTATATTTCTTTACATCTTTCCGTATAATTGGTACATAAGTTTTTATATATCTTGTGCCCTTATTAGAGTCACGAGCTGTATTATTATAATATATTTATATACTTCCTATATCTATATATCTTTTGCTCATATTAGACTCACGCGTCGGTTTGAGAATTATCCTCTGCATTCAGTTTATGTATGTTTATCTTATCGTAATGCATGTCTGGGGGAGGTCTGTCCAGTCAGGAGTCGAGGACCACCGAAGAGGGCGGAACGTGCGAGGGCCTTCCTTCCTACCCAAAACAAAATTAAATTTGTTCAGGGTAGCCAGAGTCTTATAAGAATATTATATTTAATCTATGTAAATCATAAATGATTATTTACCACTTACGGCTTTACTCGAATAATTTTAGCTTGGGGTTGAAGACGGAGGGTTACATGTGGTGCCTGTGAGCCAAGGATCTTGTCAGTAAATACATTAGATATCAAATATTTAATGTAACAAGATTAAAGAACAACTGGGTTACTACTTACAACACAACGTATGCAAAATTAAATGACGATCTCGACCATACATCATTTTTTTTACCATAGAAAGTAGGTTCGTATGAGCAGGTAGCCGGCTCTGGTGACCGGGGCTTTGGGCCGCCTCCGTTATGGTTTAACAACTTAAAAGTCTTTTCTCAATGTTCAATTCTCAATGTTATTAATAGTCTGAGGGAAGAAATGTGTTTGCTAATTATGAGCCAAATTAACAGATTAGAAGATAAATATCAGGTGCATTTAGGTAGAGCTATTCTAGAAACAAGTTACACCGAAGATTGACGAACCGAACAAAAGGGTTATGATGTTTAAATTAACATTGTTTTTGTTTTTAAATCAAATTTGACTATTTCACACCTAATAAACCCAATACTGCTGTGAATCGCCATTAATCGACCTTAGTCTCCCATTTTTATGAAGGAAGAATACAATACACAAAAGGTTGACGACGTTAGTAGGTGTGGTCAGTAATAAATAAAGCACGCGAGTGAGGACGCTGCTTACTGACTTGATTTTAGAAAACATCAATTACATGTATTAATTATTAACCTGTATGTTTGTATGTTAACGTTTCAATTGCATCCTAACTGGTGGACTGGGTTGGATAATGCAGTGAGTGGATTGTGGTTTGGAGTGACCCACATGTGCACTATTTGTAGGGTTCAGGAAAAAAAAAAACCATCGCACGATTGAGAAAGCTGCTTACTGATTCTATTTTGGAAAACATCAATTAAGTAAGTGTAGCAATAAATAAATCTGTAGGTTGTATGTTTACTTTTCAATCGCATCCTAACTGGTGGACTGGGTTGGATAATTCGGAGTGTGTGTGGATCGTGGCTTGAAGTGGCATGTGCACTGGTTGTAGTGTTCATAACGCGGGCAAGGCTGCTGGCCGAAGCTAGTTAACATTGCACAATTATCGATACACCTTAACAAATAGAAGTGCTTAGCATAAACAGACACTGTTTAAATCGTCTAAAGTAATCGCAAAGGCCTATGATGATGATTATTATTATTATTATTATTATGACCCTTAGTATGTGAGAAAACATACGCTTGTATATTTTGTATTCGTCATAATACGCTCTATTGGGCTGAACTTGTCCAAGCATGTTAAAAGAGGGACCATTATTATTTCTTAAATAGCGAGCAAGTGGGCAAGCCCACTGCACTGTCTCACTAATTCATAAAGGTACCTACCTACCTAATATTGGAGATTAGTAAGTTTGGATGTTTAACCGTTTGGATGTTTGTAGTCGCCTCGATTGACATAAGATAATTTTATTGCTTGGTTCCCG
The DNA here is from genome assembly GCA_958496255.1 of Camptogramma bilineatum. Lineage (NCBI taxonomy): Eukaryota > Metazoa > Arthropoda > Insecta > Lepidoptera > Geometridae > Camptogramma > Camptogramma bilineatum. The sequence continues at coordinate 1,654,409 of OY292451.1, forward strand.
TGGAATTACAAAAAGAAAGACAACAAAACATGCAGACAAAGTCGCGGGCGGCCACTATCTGGTCATAAAGAGATGGTTGTTAGATAGCACAGTTAGAAACGCCTTACGAGAAAGGGAGCAGGTAGAAAAAAATACTGACAATAAGGCTAGGGCTCGACGATGTTCATAAGCAATGACCACGAATAGTACCTAACAGTCATTGTAAAGCAAAGATCATGATCTCAATACAATAATCCTCTGGGTGCAGTGGACATTCTTTCAGATTACAAATAAATTTGAGGATCTCGGAGATGCCTGACTAGGTATACCTCGCGTTTTCTTTCACCGTTTGGATCTCGTTTAAAACATCAGTGAGTTGACCGAAGCGAGAGGTTAATTGGTATGCGGCTGAATTCGAACCCGGGACCATCCCACTTGGCCAATACGAATCTTTGTTTACAGTTTGAGATGGAATATCATAATGAAAGGGAACTAAAACATCTCATATTACAGGCAGAACCCATAGATCTATAGTATAAACGATGCCTATAGGAATCTTGTTAAGAAGACCAAGACTAACAGGAAAAACTGTCTCATAAGAGCTGGTATAAGCTTGGTAAAAATCTCATAGGAGCTGAGTAGGCTAACTAAAATCTTAAAGAGTTAGGTAGGCTTATTGGAGAACATTGGAGACTGTTATGTAAGCACTTCCACGCCAGGTCATGGTTTACGCCACTTGAGATATTTGAAGATACAGTGTAACTTGAACATTTATTATGCTATTAGCGATAGAACCTAGAATTACTATCACAATGAATTAACAATAGGTATACCATCTTAGGTGTAATTCTGATAGGAATTATTAGAATGTCATAATAAAGATACATCGCTGTATACAGCGCGGGAGGAAGCCCAACTCCTATTGGAAAAACAAAGGTATCGTTGATCATGTATACCTCAGCGACTTGTCAAAAGTAAAACGGTACCGTGTTTGAAAATGATGATTCTACTACTTATTAGACAATAGTCTTCGAATCTCATTTTCAGAGGGAGGAATGTGACTTTCAGCCCTTATTCTAATACCAGATAACAATAATCTTCAATATTTTTTGTACCGAAATGCGAAACTCATATTTCGAAAGTTCTTTATAGGGTCTTTAATGGGCGTTCGTAGCAGGGGTGCTGATTGTTTAAAGTCTGCATAGAAATTAAAATAACGAAATGCACTGACACTTTACGACACTGTTTCTCTTGGTATTTATGGTCTAACCAAGCCAGATGTGGGAGCCCAGTTGTTCTTAGGCCTTTATCCTACAATTTTCTACACAATTATTTATTTAACTTTGGATCTAGTTCTATTAATGTTATCGAAACCCAAAGAGCAAAATGAACTAGTATAATGCTGTTAAAACCTGTCAATGTGATTGGAACTTTTGAAGTCAGGTCAGATGTCATAAAGCTACGTCGGAGTGTACGCCAGTCGAGGTCACTCAGTGCTAGATGATCAGCGTATATGACTATTTAGTCTAACAAAATCTACTGCCGAATGCCGGCCACATACTACTACGAATTATATTTACTTCCTAGCACTCAAACCTATACGACTAAGGCGATGAAGGCCCTAATGTTAAGATTCTCAGAAATCACATCTGGCATGACTTTGAATAGCCAAAGAAATTCAATAGATTCTGGAACTGCAAGCCGATCATAAATTTTACTACTTTTTGCCTTTGTTTCTAAGTGGACAATACCGTCGGGAAGATTGCGTTGCACGTGTGAAGCTTTTTGGAAATCTCGAGACGTGGGAATTTTGTGCTGAGGAGCGGGGACATGGCGAGGGATGCTTAAAAGGAATTGGCGGGGTAGTTTCGGGACAGACCGGTACGGACGTGAGAGTGAGCGGGGTCGCGGATGCGAATTGAGCGGTTGGTGCGAGAAAAGGTTTAGGATCAGGTGTTGTTGGACGATGTGTTAGAGTGTAGGGTCAAAGTGAATGTGTAGCTGGTGGTAGTCGTAGTTGAATGAAGTGAGTGAGTAGTGGCTGGGTGCGCGGAGGTACTACGACTGCGGGTGAGGTGGAAAGGTAGCGAGGGTAAGAAGATTAACCTCGGTAAGTGAGCCTTATAATTAAGTATTACTAAAGTGGTATTATTTATGTTTTAAATATCTATGAAGTTCATATTATATACTGTATATATTTATACACGAAGGGGGGTGACCGTCTCGTTAGTAAACGCTGTAATATCTCTCAACACAGTTTATTCCCAGGGGAGGTTGTTTAGCAATGCCACGATGGCTTTCAACCCCCTAGGCTAAGTAGGTAGGGACCTGTGACAGATGCTCCAACGGCAAGGTTACTCAACCAAAACCTTGGAATAAGTAAGACTGATCTGTAGTCGGGTTAAGGTATGTAAGCTTGCTTGCACACTGACCCCGAAGGATTCCGAGCTTCAAAGCGAGGAACACTCGTACGCGTTACCAACGAAGAGTCTGCCTCCCTAAGGTATTTCAGGGAATTGTCAGGTATATTTCTTTACATCTTTCCGTATAATTGGTACATAAGTTTTTATATATCTTGTGCCCTTATTAGAGTCACGAGCTGTATTATTATAATATATTTATATACTTCCTATATCTATATATCTTTTGCTCATATTAGACTCACGCGTCGGTTTGAGAATTATCCTCTGCATTCAGTTTATGTATGTTTATCTTATCGTAATGCATGTCTGGGGGAGGTCTGTCCAGTCAGGAGTCGAGGACCACCGAAGAGGGCGGAACGTGCGAGGGCCTTCCTTCCTACCCAAAACAAAATTAAATTTGTTCAGGGTAGCCAGAGTCTTATAAGAATATTATATTTAATCTATGTAAATCATAAATGATTATTTACCACTTACGGCTTTACTCGAATAATTTTAGCTTGGGGTTGAAGACGGAGGGTTACACTAACATAAGCTCAGCTAGTAATTAATTAATATAAATAAAGATCTTAGTTGAATGAAAATGTATGGATTTAAATATTTATTTTGCCAAGTGTAATAATTTGCCATTGCCATATAAGTATTCATAAAATTTATTTTTTTAATAATGTTATTTAGAGATTAGAATTAACTGTATATTAAAAGCCGAAAGACATTTAGTGATTATAAATCTCTGTAAATACTTTTGTATAAAAACTAGTTTTAAATAGATCACAGTAGATTTACCTCAGGCCGACTTCTTTTAAATTTTTATTAAGTATTATTATATAATTATAATAATAATAAAAAATTTGTTATTATTTTGTTTGTCAAAGTTTAACATGACGGTACTATCGAGTCCCGGACCTTTGATAGGCATGCATGGGGCCGAAGTCAACACAGAGGCCCTTTTGACAGTTTTGATCTTATTGTTCTAAATTATTTTGATCTTATTGTGATAAAGACACATACCTACTGACGACTACCTTGTATAGCACTATAGAAATGATTATTATTATTATTTGTATGTCAAGGTTTAACATCACGGGATTATGAAGTACCGGACCTTTGATAGGCATGCATGGGCGAAACCAACACACAGAGGCCCTTTTGACAACTTTGATCTTTTGTGATGGACACACATTCCAGTGACTACCCTGTCTAACACTATAAAAATGCTTTGAAAGGCAGCCCTCGTTCTGTGCAGAACTATTACAGATATGGAAAACTACTACCGGGCTGTGGGGGTGTTAGAAACAGAAAGCAATGTTGTAATAATTGTAATTGAAATGGAATAGAAAGAGAACGTGACTATTGACCGTCAATAAAACAATAGCATAGATTTTCGGCATCAGCAGTCTGATTCAGACTTCCAGAACTGCATCCGATTCGATGATTTCTCCGAAAAGTTGACTTTTCAGCGAAGAAACGTCGTTCCGTATACGGAATACATTCCGAGAAGGTCCGAATCGCACTGCAAGGCGTATTTATAATTAGTATCAATGACTTCAGCGGATTCAATCATTTTCCAAATTATATTTCTACTAAGACACGGGTCCCAAAGATACTTTGTTGATTTTAATTTGATGCTTATTTTTTTCTTCACAAAGTAATAGTCGAAAATAATTATATCTTAATATTAATAATAATAACCTTTATAAAGAAATTAATATTGCCATTCTAAAATACTTTAAGGTTTTAAAATTGTAAGATTGTATAAATGCCTATTTAATGTAAATAATGTAAATATTTTACTAACTTATTGCTTGTAAGGTTCATTTTGCAATATCAATGAAACTATGGGTTCGTAAATATAAGAGAACCTTCTCAATAGAAGAATCGATACGATGTTGACTATCACAGAATAAAGTGGTTAATTAATTATACATGATTTTTATTTGTTATAGTGTTAAACCACACTTAGCCTACTAACCACATTTGAAAATGAAAAATCTTATCAAAATTTTCAATTCCGACGGGATTCGAACCCACAATGATACAAGCGATCCTCCTTTAGCCGGAGTGCCTTTACCAAATCAGCCACGAGTCGCCAGAGTTGAAAATCATGATAGAACCAATCTATCGATTAAAGCATCGATGAAAGGAATTGAAAATTTTGATAAGATTTTTCATTTTCTAATTATACATGTTTTATTATTCTAAACCTAAGGTCCAAATGAAATAAAGGTCTAAATAAAACGATTTTGATGAGATTTGAACTCGCAGCCTCGGCCTAAAGCTCCCCACCGTGAGCGAAGCGAACCCATGAAAGACTCCATTTAACTCGCACGAGTAAACTTTCCACCAACAAATAGTCGAGCGGAAAAAACGGAGCGAGCAGAAAGAGTTAGGTACAATGAACTCGCCCAATTACTGTCAAACTCTCTGTTGGTGGAAACGTGAAATTATATCTTAAAGCCCATCACACACACAGCAGATAATATATCTTATGAAATATATATCTTGAGATCGCGCCCATACAAATTCTATGGAGGACCACACACAGCGAATATAAATTACAAAACATATTTAGTGCGATCTATCAAGATTTATTATTTCAAAAGATATATTATCTGCTGTGTGTGTGGTACGCTTTAAGGGTCTGTTCCGCTCAGCCATTTTCCTTGCTCCGATGTTACACGCATTTACACGCAGCACGCACATAATTTATCTCTTTCTTTTTATATGTCTCTGGGTTTTATATATCTCTGCTATTTTTTAGTTTTCTTGATTGATATTGAACAAAGCTGCTGATATTCTACCTAAGTAGCAATAACAAAATTTAAGAGACTTGTAAAGGACTTTTACTCTCTTGTGCTTTTGAAAGGAAAAAAAAGGATATATTTGCAACCATTACCGTAAGTTTTTTCCTATCTTTTGAACCCTATTTTACCTCAATGTAATGAGAAATACCACAATTTACAAAGCCCACAAAATAGCCTGCAGTTTATAAAGGCGATAAACCAAGGGACCCATTTGCTCACCCCATATCGGATCCAAATACTTCAGCCATATTGCGGTAAGATGATTTGTGAGCCGGGGCTTGTAAAAAGCCGTGATGTTGGAGTAAGGGTATAAAGTAGGAAATGACTATGAACACTGCTGTTGGTTTCTACCAACATCCCTACCATACATAAAATCACGCCTTTTTCCCACAGGCGTAGGCAGGGACCACGGATTTCCACTTGCAACAATCCTGACACACATTCACTCTCATCACATTTTTCAAGCTCGCCGGTTTAGGGTACTTTTGACCTGACCTTTCTCCAAAATATCACCAATTTGATCCAGGTATGTTCGCCTAGGTCTTCCCCTTCCAGCTGTTCCATTCACACTCACTTGTTTGGTTAAACAACTTTCATTCATCCTCTCTACATGCCAAAACCATCTAAACATGCCTTTCTCAATTATTATCACTAAGTATATCTTCTTTCACTCCACACCGTTCCCTAATCTTAGTGTTTCCCACTTTATCTTTCAATGTTACCCCACAAAGACTACCCTAGATGATTTATACGTCAGGGAAGCAAATCTAGGTATACAACGCAATGCTCTATAGTCGGATATTATACGGACTAAAATTGAAGGAAAAAATGAAATTTTTCATATATTTTTAGTCCGTATAGTGAGCAATACAACTATAGTACTTGGATAAATGAGCCCTTTAAATCTTTCAAAACACCGTGAGGAACCCCGCAGCTTAGTCAGCCCCACACGAATCGACCATTTCTTTCCTGTATATATGGCCGGTTAAGCTGTTGCAGGTTTAGGTGCTGGGAAAGCTTAGCTAGCTGGGCTAGCTTACTTTATCTCAAACAACGTCCTAGGCACTACAGTGTCCCGTTAGGTGCAGGCAAAAGATTGCCTCCTGACACTGTATAAATCTAGTAAAGCAGGTATATAGGCCTTCTATACTTTTAAATGTAATTAACAATGTTAATTTTTGTTGACTTAATTAACATTGACTAGGTATACTGATTTGACTTTTATACAAAAAAAGTCACTGAAAACACCGATATCAATTGGTCTTGAACTTCACATTCTAAATTATTCACATTCAGTCAACGAGTTTCATTCAATAAAGATCCCCTTAATTGAATGAAACTCTGACCTTGATTTCATATTAGGCCTCAAACATAGAGAGCTATACCCAATGATCTTCTATTTAAACTGAGGTAGATGCGTTGTAGGTACTCCGCTCTGCGTGGCGAACAAAAGTCAAGCTAATTGGCTTGAGTTGCCAACTTGCCAACTTGGTTCACTCTGTCACGCAGCACGCACATGATTTATCTCCTTCTGACAACGGGGTTATAGATAACATCTCAGCTATCTTTTAGTTTTCTTGATTGAAATTAAACAAACCTGCGTATATTCTACCTAAGTGGCATAACATAATTTGGCCTCGTTTGAGAGCTTTTTACTATGAGTATAACGTGGTATAACGTCTCTATTTGTAAAATCTCATTGGCAATACCTAAATTCACTCCATACCTTGGTCAATATAACTCTGAAGGCTTGATGTATTATTCCTTTTCGATTATGCAAAGAGGTCGTACCTAGACTTTTCGTGGGATGAGTTCGTAGATTGGAACATTGTGTTGCTACCCACATAAGCCTCTTATTTGCCAAATATTCAGGACACCGAGATGAGGATATATTTTTATAAACTGGTATTTTATGTGACATGATCTGATAAAACAATAAAGTAATAATATTTTTGTAGGTAAGTATATCCTATTAAACAACGTTACAAAAATTCCATTCTGACTTGATTTGAACTCGCAACCTCGGGCCCACTATGGCACGGGCGGTGAAAAAATTTATGGGGTGTATTCTTAAACATCTATTAGCGTAGGATTACATTAATATTTTACATTCACATTTAAAAGCTCACAAATTAATTTCTAATTTTATCAGTGCCTGTTCCATAACGGAACAAATAAAATATCTCTCCTCTCTTCGCACAGTGGCGCTCGCTTTCCAAATATTTTAAGACCTTTTGTGATCTTTCTATTCCAAGATCCATAATCTACCCATCAACACCCTACAATGGAACCTGAACCAGCTACAATGAGAACAAGTTGCGCTAAACAGCCCTACTGAAATTCCCGTACAGTGCCGCTAAAGTGCTACAGTGAAAGTGAAAGCTCTGCGGTACTTCTCATTGTAACTGACAGTTAAACTTACTTGATGTGATCAAACTTTGAACAGTCCTCCTTCAATTTATGCTCTGCCTTAATTTCCTGGCAATCATCTAATACTCTGCAACTTTTCAAAGGGATTTCACCGTTATCCTACCGATTTAAGACTGAAAATTACGTCAGGCTACGAAAATATACTTGGAGGTTATGTTCTTTGATTCAGTTGTCAAAGCAACAGGAAATGCTGGGGAACATGATCTCAAGTGATATGATAAAGAAGTTATTTTTAGCCCACTTAAGTTACCATACTAATTTGGTTCCCTTTCGGCTCAGCCCTATTTTCTATAGGGGTAGGCAGAGACCACAGATTTCTATTTTTATAATGGCTTTTTGCACAGAGTTTTTAATTCCAAACAAAAAAATACTTTACGCATCTAAAAATTTTTTGATCTGGGCGGAAATTGAACCCCAAACCTCACAGTAATCAAAGTTAGTGCTACTTCAGCTGTAAAACCAGGAATGATCTAAAAGTTTTGAATCAAGCAAAGTTGAGGTTATAAGCGTCAACTTTTACGTTCCAACACTTTTATACCACCTTCAGCATCAAACCACAAGTTAAAACAAAAAATACGATTCATAAAACAAACTAAGTTCTAAAAGCCTATTAAAGGCAATGTCAACAAAAACCATCTTCACTTTTTCAGAGGCATAAAGGTTATAGCACATTGTATTAACCCCCCACCCGAGCCGCACCGCATCGCCGCGTGCTACTAACCACACCTCTTTTTTAGATGGATTTCTATGGACCAACGCTCACTACATCAACTCCGTAGCGTCACCGTATCGCCTCACTCGCAAGCCGTCTACGCGCGGTCGGCGAGTAGGTCACTCGTTGACAAATCGCTGCTCGCAAGCTTGCCTCGCGTTTCCAACGCCCGGGTTCCGGGTGGGCAGCGCGAAATCGGCATTGTTTTTTGTCGACCACACGACATTCATTCGTTGACCACGCGAGGATCACTGGTTGGCCACGCGTCATCCACCCTTGGAACACCTGTTGACAACCGAGTGAACGCCGAAAGGCGAGGCGGTGCTGATCGGATGCGGGGTTCAAGCAATGAGCTATAACCTTAATATCCGTAAAAAAGGAAGCACGACAAAAGCATTGTGTCATACCAGATTCCCCTTTTTACTATAATTTTGTTTCGCTCGAGGGAAAAATTACACAATTGACTAAGTTTAATCGTACCAAAAGATTTTATTTGCTTGAAGTTTTCTCACAAAACAAAGATGTCATGAACACGCTGGCGGATTTTACAAGTTTACCCTAAGGATGTCTTTACATAATAAACTTCTTTACTTTCGAACAAGAAGAAGGAAATTATATTTTGTTTGCAGTAAAAAATGAGTAGGTACCTAACCCGAATCCTCGATAACATATTATTAGTAAAATAGATTTTGTTCAAAGAACTACTAAAACTATCGTACTACCTTAATCGTAACTCTTTTATTTTGACTTTTCGTTACTTTTTTGTTAGTAATCGGATGTTACCTCTTAATTTTTATGAGGTTCAGCTTTCTTCATACTACACTGATTTTCGAAAAAGGGAGAAATAAAATATTATATAAAAACGTCCAGAAAAGACGTCCCGCAATAAGTATTATTTCCAACATGGCGTATTCCCTCGTGACTCATTATAAAGGACTTATTGAGACTGTTTTTGGTCTGCACGGTCGCGGTTTGCGGTATAAATAATAAGAGAATATAATATATTTTATTTTTAGATCATTATGTTTACTCGTATGACTCTGGTGACGAAGTTTTTAGGTTGCCTATGGCGCGGGACATACAGAAAAGACGTAAGACGAGGACGCGTCGCAGATTATGTCTCTTCCGCGTCCCTTTCATAGAAAATGTATAGAAGCATCGCGCCGCAAAACATACAGAAGAGACGGGGCGCCGTCACATTTTGTATGAAAGGGACGCGGAAGAGACAAAATATGTCTGCGCCCCGTCTCTTCTATCTGGCCTGCGCCTAAAGGCCTCCGTTATTGACAACTTAAAAGCCAGCCCCCCTAGCCATATTACACTATCTATCGTCGCTGTAGAATATAAACACTTCAAAATGTATAGGATTTGACGTTTCAAGTAGATGAGTCACGTGGTCAGAACGTCAATTCCTATACATTTTGAAGTGTTCTATTCTACAGCGACGATAGATCGTGTAATATGCCCCCCTAGCCATATTACACTCTCTATCGTCGCTGTAGAATAGAAACACTTCAAAATGTATAGGATTTGACGTTTCAAGTAGATGAGTCACGTGGTCAGAACGTCAATTCCTATACATTTTGAAGTGTTCTATTCTACAGCGACGATAGATCGTTCTACAGCGACGATAGATCGTGTAATATGGCTAGGGCCCATGGCTAGGGCCCCAGGACCGACAATTTATAATGTATCCCCGAAGCACAGAAGCGCTCAGCTTATTTTGCCACTTGCAGTCACCCATCCAAATTGTGACCGTTTAAAACACTAAATAGTCGCTTGATTTCACTACATTTTTTGTTTTTTCAATTTTCTACATTTTTAGGAGTTTGCTCATCACGCTGAAGATCATTACCAAAATTTTATGAGACTAACTTAAAGTTCCAACCTTTCAAATCAAAATACCATCGAAATCTGATGTCATAAGGCGGAGATCCTGTAGCCCCCTTTTTTCCCCTTTTTGGAGGGAGTACCCAATCCAAAATCCACAACAACAAAATAAGTAAATAGAATTTCACGAGAATTGGTTGAGAAATGCGACCTGTAGAGGACAGACATCCGGCGGACAAACTAAAGCAGTTTTTGTCCAAACTGAAGCAGAGACGCTTCGCTCGCTCAGTCAATTAGTTATAGGCGGGTCCACACAGAGCGAGCAGCCTCGCGAGGCATTTGCCGCGCGAAGCAGCTCGGTTGGTGTGGACGTGGCTCGGCCGAGGCAAGCGGCAGCCTCGCGATGATACCAAGGCTGCCGAGCTATAACAACCCGCCTATAACAAATACACTAGACAAGTTAAGCCTCTAGCTAGTGAGTCTAGTGTATAATTATTATATTCATCGCTCAATTTATTGTAAGTAATTTATTGTGTTGTGTGTATAATATAGGTACCTTGGATTTCCCGCGTAGCATGCCCATAACACGCAAACTTACTAATTTGAATTTATTAAGCTCCAATTATTTAACATTTTCTCGTTTCATAAATATTCCTAAATTACTTAATACTTCAATATTCTTTCCCTTACAAATCATAAGTTATCACGTAGTTAGCTAACAAGGCTTTTAAATACTAAGTTTATTAGGTATGATTAATGCGATTTTATGGTGGTAAATGTTTGTATATTACCATGTTCAATCTTTAATCAAATTTGGGAATACATTAGCAGAAATTTTGTTCTTATTATTATACTAGCTTACGCCCGCGGCTTCGCCCGCGTGAACTACTTTTTATATCCCACGGGAACCATACATTTTCCGGGATAAAAAGTAGCCCATGTCCTATTCCCGGTCATTATCTATCTATGTTTCAAATTGCAGCCAAATCAGTTCAGTAGTTATGGAGATACGTAGTAACAAACATTCACACACACACACACACACACACACACACACACGGACTTTCGCCTTTATAATATTAGTAGGATATACCATCGATACCAATATAATAAAGCGGAAGAGCTTTTTTGTATGTTTGTTTGTTTGAACGTTATAACAATTAAATCCCCATTCAATGTTGAGCTGATTTAAGAAGATAGGATATGAAAATGCCTCAAAACGTGTAAACCAACTTTCTAATGCTTTAATTGCCACGTAATACCTTCGAAGAAAGAACCGCAACAATGCTTGCAGCAAGTAGACCATGAACTTACGTCGACGTCGCTGAAAGTGTTAGGTAATAAAGTTAAAGGCTATAGCTGACCAATCACCTCCATATCCGAACCTCACCGCATCGACTCGATATTATTTGTATGGAATTCTATGGACCAATGCTTACTATAGTTTGACCAAAACCGCTGTACCGCGCCTTAGGTATGCGCGCGGCGAGACGGGGGGGAAATATCGTACTATATATTATCTATTCTATGCCATCAGTCTGCTGTCAACGCTTACTTTTCCTCACGTTTCCTCGGCCCCCACCTCGCCGCACTTCACAAGGAGCGGTACAGCGGTTCCGGCCAAACTATACAGCAACTCCGTAATGCCGCCGGATCACCGCATCGCAATCCAAAAGTGAAGAACGCTGAAAAGGCGATGCGGTGCGGGCATCTACTGGTCAGCTATACCTACTACCATCCGTTAGCTAAAACGCCGTTAAGTGAAATTTGGTCTTTCACTTTTAAATGCCATTTTATAGAGCTCAAAATTCTCTATCGATCGGTCTTGTAACTGGGTTCCTATGGTTTATAGTTTTCGAATTAGAGATACTAAGAAAGCGGCAAGCGCGAAGCAAGATAGGAAAGAAGCGGCGCGTTTTCAAGCGAGATCACAAAAAAATGGTTTTGACACATAACGGCGTTCTAGCTAGCGGACGGCAGTATAACCTTAATGCGTTTAATGACTTAGTTAACAGTTCTTCAGGAGGTTTTCTCTTCCAATTATCAGCATCACGTTGAACCGAGTTCCATAAAATGCTCCGGAACAATAAACTAATTGCCTCGGCCAATTCCAACGCATTTCTCACGAAAAGGGGCCCAAATAGGCGTTGATGGGTTGACAACCAAATTAATTGTTAAATTTCGAATCAAATTCAATTTCATTTTCTTGTTAAAATATTAATAGGTGAGCCGGCGTGATTTTATGTCGAAGAATTTTTCAAAGCCATCCAATTTCTAGGCATGATAAAGAATAGAATAGTTTATTGGTACAAACAGTGTTCCCTAAAAAGTGTTCCTAAAACGAATGCCAAATAAAAGTGTAGGATTCTGTAAATCATTCAATTGCATATTTTTTTTAATAATGACGACGATGACGACCTTTTAGGTTCGCTGGAAGAGAACTCTTTTTAGGGTTAAGCTCGCCTTTGCCATTACTTGTCTAGATCTAAGCATTTTATAACTGTTTCATTTGTGCAACAAGAATAAATAAATGTTCAGTGATCTTAATAAAGGTTTACTCCGGATATTTGATTTCAATTGTACTTTGAGCTGTAGATTGTCTAACGAGGTCCAGGCGTATTTGATTCCTCATTTAAATATGTTTATCTTGTCTTTGTACACTTGTATGGAGCTTAAGTTTCTAGAGTTAACGAGTTTGACTGTCATCGTTCTAAGGGGCACTACAATGCAATACTCGATATAAAACCACTCGCTGTTTGGAGACTCGACGTCTACAGCGTTTACGTTTACGTTGGACAAACAGGAATAAATCGTTTACAGCTCCCGTTTACACTCCCGTGCCCTGATTACGTAAGACTTGCAACAGCAATGCAACAGCAATCACTACGCGACAGGTCGAAAAATATCACGAAAAATCGTAATTACGGTTGCAAAATGCACTATGGCCAAAGTGCAGTGTCAGTGCCAAAGTGCGACAGGCGAGCAATAGGCGTACGATTGGCTTCCTAAATACGATTTTTAGTGATATTTTTCGACCGGTCGCGTTGTGGTTGTTGTCGCATTGCTATTGCTAGTCTTACGTAATCAGGGCGCCGTTTACAGCGCGCTCGACGTAACAGTGGTCGGCATCAGAAGACTCAAAGCTGCAGGGAAAATGCCGGGCACCATTCGTCACTAAGATACCAGCTCATAAGCTGCTACTATACGCTAGTGCAGGCTCGCCGAGTGAACGCCAATTCCAACGTTTGCACCATTTGCCTTGACTTGCCATTGCTCGCCTAACTGGCCAAGTGAATACAAGCGCCAATTTTCATTGGTTTGCGTAGACACGCCAAGCGTCTGCCTTGCATCGACTTGCCTTCGCTCGCGCTGGCTCAGGCACGCGCAGCATGTATAGATGGCTATAGAGTATCATCTTTATGAAGCAAGCTGGCGCCGATATCCGTGAGTTTACTTAGCGTCGCTAACCAGGCGGGGACTGCAAAACTTTGGTATACTAGAGATGTGCCACATATCGATAGAACTTAGGCCTTTACATCTATATTAGTTAATGCGTCAGGAGGCAACATTATTCCTACATGTGACCCTAGGCTGACCGTAGAGGACCTACTGAATAAATAATTTGTATTTTTTTACTTTTTGATTTCAATTTACCTACTGCAAGCGACTTTTAATAAATATTTAATTTAAAAATCAATAGTTACATTTATTCTACTAATATTAAAAAGGCGAAAGTCCGTGTGTGTGTGAAGTTTTGTTACCACGTATCCTTAAAACTATTTAACCGATTTTTATGAAATTTAGAACGTAGATAGTTTAGGTTCTGGAATAACATATATGAGACAGAAAAATGTATATTCCCGTGGGAAAAAAAAATCATAAAAATAGTCTACTATTTTTTTATTATTAACTCTCATTATTAACTAGAGAACGCCCCCGCGTTCACTAGTTAATAATAACAGGAAAGTAAGTTTTTAACAAACTAAAATTATTTTAGAACTTACTTACTGCCTATTTGATTTCAAATGTAAAAAAATATATTTTGTGTTAGAAAAGTTTAAGATTTTCCCAATTTTCCACTAAAAAAAATGTATTCAGATTTATGCAATTATTTGTACTTCTAATGGTATTTTGTTTATTGTTTCATAGTATCCTCCATATGCCATTCAGAATGCAAAATAACATTAATTTAGGCACGCAAAAGTTCAAAAATGAAGAATTATGATTCGATTCATTGCCTCGATTAAACACACAAACAAATTGGCAGTAAATCCAATAATCTACTCTGTCAAAATAGCACCAAAACCACAAAAAAAATCTAACATTCATTTAAAAATCTTGGTTGATCGTTTATGAATGCTCGGAGCATTTCAACTTTCGCTTCAAAATTCTGGAAGAATATCGACCATCCTATTTCCTATAAAACAGAAAATAATTATAATTATAAAAACCTTACTCCATCCCTACCCATACTCTTGTGATTCACTATAGTCTAGGAGTTAACCGCACAAGTTGCTGCCTGAAGCCCAAAGTAATACTAAAGTTTGGTGTAATATACGCCATTGTCCTGAATTGACGAGGGTTATCGCACTGATATGTTTTAAAACGGACTGCTCAAAGGCAAAGTTTTATAACTGGGTTACTATGAAAAGGGCTCGAAAGGGCTCAGTGGCTGTTACTTAAAAGTTACGCAGATCGGTACATTGTTATTTTTTATTGGTAGAAGTATTATTGTAACTGAAAATAGAACCATGTCTTTATCCCGAGGGAGTGTAGACATCCACTTATGTCATCAGACATTCAGGATATACGTACATTCTTAAATTAAACAAGCAACCCTAATCAATTTTTTTATTACGAGTACCTAAGATTTGAAGAGGTAGGTCCCTATAATCATACTTAAAAAAAAATAAGATCACGTCTGTTATAATCGTTGACATAGCGTAGAGTTGCCAAATGGGTGACTGGGTGACATTCAAACTCATGAAGATAGAAACACGATATAAATTCCTATGCTTTAAAATGATGCCGTGGCATCATTAAAGTCATGCCGTACCGGTCTGCGTATGCCTTTCATTACAATTAGCCAGTGGTTTTTTTACCATTCAAGTTTGCTTGTAAAAGTACCTAATTTTTAAAGCTGGCCGCATACGAACGGATTCCTGATTAGTAATTCAGGTTCTGAATTCCGGAAGACATTTAATTTTTATTATACTGACCTGAACGGTGTTGTGTTCCTGCAGTGAGTAAGGTTGCCAGAGCTCTACGAGGAAGCGCTGCGGTGACAACTGGTGGACCAGTCTTGTCCATTATGTTGTCGACGCAGTTATTCCTCTTTTAAAGGGTCAGCAGCGCGAGTGTGTCTCCTCTGGTATCACAGGCGTCCATAGGCTACGGTAACCGCTTACCATCAGATGGGCCGTATGCTTGTCTGCTACCTTAGTAGTATAAAAAGACTCCTTGAATACAACTTTAAGTTATCGTTCATAGCTATCAAGCCGTCAAGCCATGATCGGATGGCTTATAAACTAAGTCAGTAAGCCACTAACTCATACAAACTTAGTACTACCGTCAACGCTTTTTACCAAACAATATGTTTCCTACTCACATACAAAAACAAACTGCTATAAATTTTCGTTTACTAGCCTTAAGTCTATTGAAATAAGGTCGAATATAGTTTGTGTCGTTGTCTACGGTAACTACATACACATTTCATTATATAACAAAAAATACAACCAAGATGGGGAAAACGTCCCTCTTTGTAAAGCACAGAATACGTAGAAGTATGTACGTGATGAAATTTCACTTCTATACTAATATTATAAAGAGGTAAAGTTTGTTTGTATGTAGGAGGTAATCTCCGAAACTACTCATCCGATTTGAATTTTTTATTTTCTTTCACCAGTACCTTTTTAGAATGAACTTTCAGGATTAAAATGAACATAGGCTAAAAGGTCACTTTGATAAACAATAATAATAAATAATATTTAATAATAATATTAATAATGCCAATATTAATTATTAGTCATGTCTGCCGTATGCACCCAGATAGGTGGGCTGGAGTGGTGACTGATTGAATCCCGATGGATGACAGGCGACTCCGGGGCAGGCCTAAAAAGCGCTGGCGTGATGACCTGGACGCCCTTAAAGGAAACTGGAGAGAAACCGCACAAGATCGCGATGAGTGGAAGGTAACGGGGGGGGGGGGGCCTTTGCCCAGCAATGGGACAGTTTAGGCTAGTAAAAAAAAATATTAATAAACGTGCATAAAGATGTATAAAGCTCCGTATCTGTATGTATCCCACAGTGCGCGATTTTGAGAAAACTCACAGAATGGCACGCACCGTTGTCGAAAGAGCCTCGTGCGGAGTCTCTGCCCGTGGTCGTTGGCCGTGCGTGACAATCCGCAAAATCACGCACCGTGAGAAGCCACTTAATTAAATATCAAAAACGATTAGTAAAGCAACGAGACCATTTTTATTTCATACTAGCTGACGCCCGCGGCTACGCCCGCGTGGACTACTATTTCGTTTATCCCACGGAAACCGTGCATTTTTCGGGATAAAAAGTAGCCTATGTCCTATTCCCGGTCATTATCTATCTATGTTTCAAGTTTCAGCCAAATCGGTTCAATAGTCATGGAGATACGTGGTAACAAACATTCACACACACACACACAACACACGGACTTTCGCCTTTATAATATTAATAATAATAATAGGATAATAGGATTTATTTATTTACTAGCTGCTGCCCGCGGCTTCGCTCGCGTGGTACCCGGATAAAAAGTAGTCTATGTTACTCTCCAGCCCTCCAACTATCTCCACACAAAAAATCACGTCAATCCGTCGCTCTGTTTTGACGTGAAAGCAGGACAAATAAACAAACAAATAAACACACTTTCACATTTATAATATGGGTACGGATTGTAAGTGAGTGAAGCAGCCTAGTCCACATAAAATGAGTTGAGCATTCTTGTCGTGACATAGTGCATTGCCGTCTTATTGTGCTCGCGTATCTGAAGAAAACTGTTTATTTTTATTACTTGGGAAACTCGGCCAGACTTTTTGCAAGCACAAATCGGATTGAGATAGTTCATTATTTTATAAAAAAAAAACCGGTCAAGTGCGAGTCGAACTCGTACGCCGAGGGTTCCGTACCTAGCCATGGTGCCAATTAAGCTAGTATTAATTGTATGAGCGCCCATACAACTCGGAGGACAATTTTAATTGGCGTCAACTATGTATGTATGGGAACACCCTTTAGTTTTCAACTTTTTTAACTTTTTGGAATTTTTCCTTTATTTGTGCTATAAGACCTTGCTTTTTGCCAAATTTCGTTATTCTAGGTCAACGGGAACTACCATTTAGGTTTTCGACCCAAAACCTCTAGGGTACTTCCGGTTGACCTAGAATTGTCAATTTTGGTTACAGGCAAGGCCTTACAGCACAAGTAAAGGAAAAATTCCGAAAAATAAAAAAAGTTGATAATTAAGGTAAGTTTTGGTACTTACAAGTTTTCACGAAAACCTAAATTGTCCTATATCTTTTTATAGTGTTGACTCAGGACCTTGATTTTTATACTCACAATAGGACTATAGACCTTAGTATATGGTATAAATTTCAAATTGCTAGCTTTACCCGTTCCTGAGATAATCGATGGTGACACACGGACAGACAGACAGACGGACAGACAGACATACAGACAGACAGACAGACAGACAGACGGACAAGAAAGTGATCTTATAAGGGTTCCTTTTTTTACCTTTTAAGGTACGGAACCCTAAAAACGAGGAATTTGAAAATTATCACGACTGTGTCCCCAAGGCGTGGTATATGTTCTTTCAAACCTTTCGACATCCAGGATCTATAACCGACAAAATTAGAACAGGAATTTTGATTCCTGTTTATACCCTATGGAGACAGGACGAGGTGACACACAGGAATAACCCAAGATTTTCGACCCGACGAATATGGATTCCGTGGCCGAGTTGGTTAAGGCACTCCGGCTTGAGGAGGATCGCTTGTATCAATGCGACACAAATAAATAGACATATACATACATACCTACACTCGAAAAACATATCCCTCCTTTGTGCAGTCGAGTAAAAATATGTAAGTAGGGAAAATAAACAAAAGACTTTTGCCCGAATACTGAAACGCTACTTAAATATTTGAGACATAAGTACTTATCTTTTTGAGACATTCTTACTCTTCAGAATTGTTTACAAAAATGACAGTTAATGTCAATGATAAGCACCACTTAAACTAAGTAGCGTTATTCGGGTGTTTAAAAAGTAAAATTAACCTGTATGACTTTGGAGTACCTCAGGTTATGAGGCGTGAACCCAGGGGCGGATTAAGCTTCAAGAGCGCCCTAGGCAAGTCCTCATAGGCGCCCCTCTGGTACCAAATAAGACAAATTCAATATGTGGCACTTTATTTTGTTTTCAGTGATCAAAGAAAAAGCTCGCTTTTTGTCGGTTCTTATTCTGTGGTCAGACATAACTCACTTTACTTGCAATATATCTACTTATAATATGAAGTTAAATGCGAGCGAAGCGAGCAGACTTTTTTTAAGAGCAACGTGGCACTTTTTGTTTTTGGTGATCAAAGAAAAAGCTCGCTGCTTGTCGGTTCATATTCTGTGGTCAGACATAACTCACTTTACTTGCAATATATCTAGTACTTATAATATGAAGTTAAATGCGAGCGAAGCCAGCAGACTTTTTTTAAGAGCAACGTGGCACTTTTTGTTTTTGGTGATCTAAGAAAAAGCTCGCTGCTTGTCGGTTCTTATTCTGTGGTCAGACATAACTCACTTTACTCGCAATATGCCTACTAATAACATACTTAACATAAAGTTAAATGCGAGCGAAGCGAGCATATTTTTTTAAGATAAATGCCACATGTGACACTAGATTTTGTTTGCGATGCTCAAAGAAAAGGCTCAGTGCTTGTCGGTTTATTTCTATCCGGCTATATCTGATTAAATTCAATCGATCCGCTCGAAAAACTAATGACTTTCGATCGATCCAAAAAATCGCCAGATCGTACGTCTATGATCGCGAGTTCGCGACGCGATTATCATCTCTGTCGCACGGCTCACGACCGACCCGCGCCCTCCATGCCGCTCCGACCAGTAGGCGCCCCGCGGCCCGCACCTCCAACATCGTAAGTTTTCTGTCTTATTTGAATTGAATCGGGTGACGTAGGGCGCTGCACACACAAAAAAGACGTAAGACGCAGACGGGGCGCGGACATTTGTCTCTTCCGCGTCCCTTTCATACAAAATGTATAGAAGCGCCGCGACGTAAAACATACAGAAGAGACGGGGCGCGGGCGCGACATTGTTCGCTGGCGCCCTGTCCACGACGCGTCCTCGTCTTACATCTCTTCTGTCTGGCCTGCGCCCGGAGTACCTAATCGAGAAGACGGGACGCACTTCGGAAGCGCTATGGAAGTAGCTAGCGCTTTGTAACTATTCCTACTTATATTTTTTTTTCTTAAAAACTTCTTTGCGCGCCCCTCTGTAACCTCGCGCCCCTAGGCAGTTGCCTAGTTTGCCTTAAGGATAATCCGCCACTGCGTGAACCAATGCACGCTTCAGAAAAGCTGTTCAAAGAAGGCTTTTACGGTTATTAGCTAATATTATCTCTTCAATCAAGGCACTTTAGCGCTCTTTTTAGTATAACGTATCGCATTTTCTTTTTTATTTATACAAAGACAGTGGTTTTGTTTGTGTTCCAGAGTGGTAAATACAATTAAAATGAACAAGACCGGTCAAGTCTTTTTCAAGTTCTGTGGGTTCTTTTAATCAAATTTTTCGCTTCGTAAACTTTGACGACAAGATTGTTTCTTCTTTTCTTCAAAGGCGGCCAGACCAGCGCTTTTTAGGCCTGCCTAAAAAAACCTAATAAATAATTATGGACATTTCACACATCACGCAGCCCCAAGCTAAGCAGAGCTTGTGTTATGGGAACCACTTGACTGATATACTATACTTAGGTATATGTATACTATACTTGTAATAATATGATACTAGATACTAGAGAGCCATGTTGGCCGACAGTACCTTGACTTTTGATCCGAAAGATCCGAAGGAATCCCAAAATCAATGGATTTTTAGTATTAAAAAATTCATGTGCACATTAACACGAGCTCAAAGTTTGAAGGAAAATACTATGTGGAAGCCAGTTAGCTATCTATTAAATTATCTTAGTTTAGGTACTGGTTGGATCACCAAAACTGTTCCTGTAACTACCTTTAAGCCTTTACTGGATTTTAAGAAACTACATGTAAAAATATTGTAAATGTTATAAGGTGCAAATAAAAAATTTATTTATTTATTTATAATAGGTGGTGATGGGCTTGCTTGCAACCTATCCGTATGGAATGCTAACGTCTGCAAACGTGTGTTTAGACGTACCTCTGACTACCGCCTTAGCTTCAAGGAAACTTGAGTGGCTGTCAAAAATGTTCTTTTGTTAAACGTTGAACTGATTTTGACATCAAACTGATGTAGACTGTTCTAAATTCAAAACCCGATAGCTTTAGTAGTTACAAAGATTTATCAGATCAGACAGAAGGGTGAACGGGAAAAGTTGTATAAGGGTTTCGTTTTGCAATTTTGATTTCGGAACCCCAAAAAAACAGACGGGGTCATCTGTCTGTGACAGGTAATCTTTTGTAGTATCATGCTATTAAAGTTACTATGTTCTAAAAGTTACTAGACTTTTTTCCAAGTAGGTACCTACTTATGTCGTCTTAATGCTTGGTCTTAAAACTTGCTGAGGTATGTATAATTATATGTTTGTATGTTCGTAAGAGCTACTAAGGTAGCAGAAAAGCATACGGCTCACCTGATGGTAAGCGGTTACCGTAGTCTATGGACGCAAAGGAGTCACAGACTGACCCTTTAAAAGAGGAAACACTACGCCGACAACACAATAGACAAGACTGGTCTACCAGTGGTTTGACTGCGATGTTCTGTAAGTTGGAGGCACTTCCCCAGTCGGGCTGCTCGAATATAGAGTGAGAAAAACCCATGCCCTTCCTCCCGTTAACTTTGGTGACAGTTTTCATTTTTTTTTTTTATGGCTTTACAACACAAAACCCGGAACCGACAATTTAGCGTAGCTCGGAAGCACTCAGCTATTAATGCCACTTACGGTCACCTATCAAAATTGTGACCGCTCAGACCGTCGCTTCAACGATCTATCAAGAACATCTATAGTCGTATTGCTCATTATACGGACTAAAAGTGAAGGAAAAAATGTCATTTTTCCTTCAATTTTGACATAAATCGTATCAAAACTAATCAAAATTGAAGGAAAAATGACATTTTTTCCTTCACTTTTAGTCCGTATAATGAGCAATACAACTATAAGGCCGGTTTTAGTCTCACGCTCACCATCAGCGCTGATAGATGAGCGAGCTTCATTACAATGAAATAAGGATACTGATTGTTTAGCAAAAATGGCAACGCTGATTGCACTCGTCAGTGCTGAACAATCAGTATCCCTATTTCATTGTAATAAAGATCACTCGCCTATCAGCGCCGACGGTACGCGTGACACTAAAACCAGCCTAAGCAAGCTACGCCACGAGCGCTTTTCATGAGGTACGTAGGTAGATAAATTATGATTTTTATGATACACCTTTGAAATAAACCTATAGTCCGGTGAAGTTGCGAAAGTCGACATGAGACCCAGTCAACATAAAAGTCAGTCCAAAAAAGAAAACAACTCTTAAATACTATGGTAATCCCGAAGAATAACCCAAAGGTGTCATTAATAAAGCTCGTTAATTAAAATATTATTTTAGAAGCCTAGAATAACTAGAATTCTAAGTTATAATTATTTATGAATACCTTTTCGGGATTAAAATTATCATAGCCTTTGAAATAATTTTGTTTAGAATTGAAAGTTTTAATTGTCTTGTTTGGGTGTCACTATTCTCTGAATCAGTAAATTAAATATTATAAGTCAATGAATATTAATTTCTTAATGTGCGTTTCAACCGAGAGAGCATATGCTGAAGACAAGATTAAAGTATGCAGACCTTTAGTAGAAGTTCTAAAACAATTGTAAAACCAATCTCGCCATTTGTAAAAAGACAGAACAAGAGATACGACATGAAATGTATGCTCACTCAGTTCTCCCATGCGACAAGCCAAATATCAAAATGTATTATGTTTACAAAATAAATTTGTATGCTAGGCTTTAGTAGAACTTTAGATATGCTACGGTTTTCAGTTTCAGATTCCCTAGTGCCTTAGTTTAAAATTTACAAATGGTTTATTATGCTCACTCAGTTCTCCACTTTCACAATGTCCAATTTCCTACTAAACCAATGAAAGAATTTGAATTAAATTGATATCTACATTTAGTATAAGTTGAGTACGAATTTGTAAAACCGAAAAAAGAACCAATATCATACAACATATATGAATAATTAACTGTCTTAGGTGCTCACTCAGTCGAAACGTTTTTGAAAAGTAAAAAACCTTAATATCTTTTGATTTGTGAATTGTAGAGAAAATGTAAATATGTAGACCTTTAGTAAAAATTTTTACTAAAGATCTGCATTTTCAAATTGTGGAATATTTGCTTGGTTCACGAGATATACTTATTTTATTATTTGTATGAAAACTTGTTATCGTCAGAATGAAGGGTGTCACCCGTCGAGTTACCGTCAGAATGAAGGGTGCCACCCGTCGAATTTAATGTTAAGATAGTGTCCAATTAATTGCTAGAAAACTTCAAAGGAAAATATGCCTGATATGTTAAATGCATTAATTTCATAATGCCTAAAGCCCATCACACACATAGCAGATAATATATCTTATGAAAGATATATTTTCCGATCGCACCCATAAAAATTCTATGGAGCGTCACACACAGCGGCTATAATATATATTTCAACAGATTAAATTCCGTTTGAGAAATATATCTGTCAACCTATCAAAATATAAACTACAGGATGTTCTCGTAACTCACAAGAAAAAATTTAACTGCAGTTCATCAGTTTATATTTGACTTCCTTAAACTAGAGCTGCGAGGCTAATAAGATCGTTATAGCAGAATCATAATAATGATTCTTAGCGTGATTTTTCTATTAGTAATCACAAAATTGACAATTCATATAGTGATTCGTATCGGCACGCTTTTGCCGTATGCCTTTACCAAGGAAGTTATATACCTACGTAACTGGAAGGTTAACTGAGACAGAAAACCGGTCCGCTTGAGAGATAAAACTTGGGCGGTGCGTCTCTTTCTAAAGGGTGACCATAATTTATAAACTAAACATTCCTAGTCCCTAAGGGGCCTTTTACATCATTTTCTGATTTACGTGATGTTTCAGGGCATGATTTTTCAATTAAAATACTAATACAATTTTGATCCTTGATTTTGATTTCGATCCTTGGTTTCGATCCTTGAATTCGATCCTTGATTTCGATCCTTGATTTCGATCCTTGGTTTCGATCCTTGATTTCGATCCTTGATTTCGATCCTTGATTTCGATCCTTGATTCTTGAATCTGAAAACTAAAATCTTGAATCTTGAATCTTTGAAGTGACAGCTGTCAAATTTAAAACCGCCATATCTCGGGAACTACTCGTCCTAGACTCCCCGTTCTCAGTTCAAATGAAAGCTATGACCAAGATCTTCATTTGAAGTGACAGCTGTCAAACTTCAAATGGCCATATCTCGGGAACTCCTCGTCCTAGACGCCCCGTTCTCAGTTCAAATGAAAGCTATGACCAAGATCTTAATTTGAAGTGACAGCTGTCAAACTTCAAAGCGCCATAACTCGGGAACTACTCGTCCTAGACGCCCCGTTCTCAGTTCAAATGAAAGCTATGACCAAGATCTTCATTTGAAGTGACAGCTGTCAAACTTCAAATGGCCATATCTCGGGAACTACTCGTCCTAGACGCCCCGTTCTCAGTTCAAATGAAAGCTATGACCAAGATCTTAATTTGAAGTGACAGCTGTCAAACTTCAAAGCGCCATAACTCGGGAACTACTCGTCCTAGACGCCCCATTCTCAGTTCAAATGAAAGCTATGACCAAGATCTTCATTTAAAGTGACAGCTGTCAAACTTCAATCAGCTATATCTCGAAATCTACTCATCCTAGACTCTTCCTTTTTAGCTCAAATGAAAGCTATGACCAAGATCTAAATTTTCAATAACAGCTGTCAAAATGACATCTGTCATCTGAAATGTAGATCTTGGTCATAGCTTTCATTTGAACTGAGAACGGGGAGTCTAGGACGAGTAGTTTCCGAGATATGGCCATTTGAAGTTTGACAGCTGTCACTTCAAATGAAGATCTTGGTCATAGCTTTCATTTGAACTGAGAACGGGGAGTCTAGGACGAGTAGTTCCCGAGATATGGCGGTTTTAAATTTGACAGCTGTCTCTTCAAAGATTCAAGATTCAAGATTTTAGTTTTCAGATTCAAGAATCAAGGATCGAAATCAAGGATCGAAATCAAGGATCGAAACCAAGGATCGAAATCAAGGATCGAAATCAAGGATCGAATTCAAGGATCGAAACCAAGGATCGAAATCAAAATCAAGGATCAAAATTGTATTAGTATTTTAATTGAAAAATCATGCCCTGA
This sequence comes from Camptogramma bilineatum, assembly GCA_958496255.1. NCBI lineage: Eukaryota > Metazoa > Arthropoda > Insecta > Lepidoptera > Geometridae > Camptogramma > Camptogramma bilineatum. The sequence continues at coordinate 1,679,216 of OY292451.1, forward strand.
AACATCACGTAAATCAGAAAATGATGTAAAAGGCCCCTTAGGGACTAGGAATGTTTAGTTTATAAATTATGGTCACCCTTTAGAAAGAGACGCACCGCCCAAGTTTTATCTCTCAAGCGGACCGGTTTTCTGTCTCAGTTAACCTTCCAGCTACGTAGGTATATAACTTCCTTGGTAAAGGCATACGGCAAAAGCGTGCCGATACGAATCACTATATGAATTGTCAATTTTGTGATTACTAATAGAAAAATCACGCTAAGAATCATTATTATGATTCTGCTATAACGATCTTATTAGCCTCGCAGCTCTGGTTTAAGGAAGTAAAATATAAACTGATGAACTGCAGTTAAATTTTTTCTTGTGAGTGACGAGAACATCCTGTAGTTTATATTTTGATAGGTTGACAGATATATTTCTCAATCGGAATTTAATCTGTTGAAATATATATTATAGCCGCTGTGTGTGACGCTCCATAGAATTTTTATGGGTGCGATCGGAAAATATATCTTTCATAAGATATATTATCTGCTATGTGTGTGATGGGCTTTAGGCATTATGAAATTAATGCATTTAACTTATCAGGCATATTTTCCTTTGAAGTTTTCTAGCAATTAATTGGACACTATCTTAACATTAAATTCGACGGGTGGCACCCTTCATTCTGACGGTAACTCGACGGGTGACACCCTTCATTCTGACGATAACAAGTTTTCATACAAATAATAAAATAAGTATATCTCGTGAACCAAGCAAATATTCCACAATTTGAAAATGCAGATCTTTAGTAAAAATTTTTACTAAAGGTCTACATATTTACATTTTCTCTACAATTCACAAATCAAAAGATATTAAGGTTTTTTACTTTTCAAAAACGTTTCGACTGAGTGAGCACCTAAGACAGTTAATTATTCATATATGTTGTATGATATTGGTTCTTTTTTCGGTTTTACAAATTCGTACTCAACTTATACTAAATGTAGATATCAATTTAATTCAAATTCTTTCATTGGTTTAGTAGGAAATTGGACATTGTGAAAGTGGAGAACTGAGTGAGCATAATAAACCATTTGTAAATTTTAAACTAAGGCACTAGGGAATCTGAAACTGAAAACCGTAGCATATCTAAAGTTCTACTAAAGCCTAGCATACAAATTTATTTTGTAAACATAATACATTTTGATATTTGGCTTGTCGCATGGGAGAACTGAGTGAGCATACATTTCATGTCGTATCTCTTGTTCTGTCTTTTTACAAATGGCGAGATTGGTTTTACAATTGTTTTAGAACTTCTACTAAAGGTCTGCATACTTTAATCTTGTCTTCAGCATATGCTCTCTCGGTTGAAACGCACATATTTCTTACTGTGAACTTATGCTAACTTAGTCTAGTTTTCATCTGTTTTTGCTTACATTTTGAAATGAAATGAAATTATGATCACGACTGTATCCCCAAGGCGCGGTAGACATTATCTCACATCTTTTTAGGCATTTTTTTAAGATTCTTCGAGTCTAAGGGGGTAGTCAGAGGTATGTCCAAATACATATTTGGCACATGCCCGCCCACGTTTTGCAGAAGTTAGCATTCAGCGACAGGTTGCAAACCCATCGACGCTATTAGAAAGCTAACTGAAAATTTCTTTTGGTAAGTCCTACTCAGTGATGGTAAAATAGGCCCAAAAAGTGGCAAAACTTTTGCGCACTTCAAAAAAACTTCAACGAAAAATTGAAGTAAGTATCAAAATGTTTCAAATGACCAAGAACCAATTGACACTGGAGTAAAAAATGAATCTGTCTCCAAAAATATTTTCTTCCAATCAGGAGCAGAAGGAGGCCTATACAAAATCAATGCAATATTCAAAGCCTATTACTTCACATCCCTACAATCACACATCAGTATGCGAACCGCGTTTACTATACCTACTTTGTTTGTGTAATCTTGACGGCTGACAGTTCACTATTTCAAAATAATTTATTCAGAACTAGCGGCTACCCAATTCCTCTATTTTACAACGTCAACCATTCATAATATGTAATAAATAAATAAAAATAAATAAAAAGTACCATTGGGCGTTTTTCCACTAGCCCGGCACGGCACCGGCACCGGCACCGGTGGTGGGGATGCAAAAATGTATAAAAATCTGCCGGTGCCGGCGCCGGCAAGTGGAAAAACGAGCAGTACATTTTCATACATTTTTGCGTCGCCGGCGCCGGTGCCGTGCCGGTGCCGGTGCCGTGCCGGCTAGTGGAAAAACGCCCATTGCCTCTGTGTTTTGTTTTGTTCTCCAAAATGACAGTAATTTGCAAAACCTCATTGGTAATTTGTTTGAAAACGTCATCACAACAGAGTAACCTAACCTCATTGGTCATTAGTAGAATTAGAAACAAAACGAAATAGTAGACGTTTTGCTTTGGTTAATAAAAAATGGTTGTCTGTAAAGTCGGTTTACGGACGATAATTTTACGTGTTAACGAAACGAACTCTTAGGCCGATTGTACCTACGCCGTACCTACACCGTAGCCTGAGCAGCAAGGATGGGTGACCAGATTAAGGTTGGATCGACCACAACAATACAGTATTTTACATGTATATTAAGTTCGAAAGAAATTACAACCGTTGGCTGACGTTACTTATCAAATTATCTTACTAAGACTATGGGTTCGCAATCAAAATATAGGTTTAACACCGACCGTGAGTCTCAATTGCTTCTTCCGCGAGCGAGAGCTCGCGGAACGTGACACTTTTTCGTCTATGCAGCCGGTGTTCATCGATTTATAAAACGCTAACACGTCAAAAGTATTTTAGTAGAATCGGCATACAGAATCTGTTAGATCATTAGAGTGTTAAGCTCCAAGATATAACAAACAATGTGTAATGTAATGACATTATTTAGTATTCATGCCGAGAGTTTGTACACCTATCTCGAAAAGAATCCTGGCTTTGATTTCGCTGCCTCGATCTAGGTCGATGTTGTTGTGCGATCAAAGTATTTACTTTAGCTTGCGGCTCACGTAGCGCTAGGATTAAAAATACTTTAATTAAACAAAAAAAGTATAAGTAAAAGTACTTTTAACTATTGAAATTTAATTAGGGGTGATATAGATCAATTACTTACTTAAATTGTTTTTTTTTAATACTCATATTTATAGAGTTTCATAACAAATTAGATTTCTGTTTTCTCTCTCTGTTTCATAGTCACTTTGATTTGAATTAGATATTTGTTGATTCTTACAAATAGATTCTTTCAAACTGTAAGATTATGAATTATTTTGGGATCGGACCAGGTAAAAAATAAATACTTATTATTTTTGTATTGAACTAGCTTCTGGCCGCAGCGTTGCCCGCGAGGTACCTACGTAACATTTAGCCTATGTTCATCCTGAAAGTTAATTCTAAATACTGGTGAAAGAATGTTTGAAATCGGATGAATAGTTTCGAAGATTACCTCTGACATACAAACAAACTTTACCTCTTTATAGTAATGATACATCATCCACTATAATAGACTAATTATAAAAAACTTGCGCTGGTTTTCTATTAGGTATGGGACCCCTATGGGATCGAGTAAAAAATCGCGGAGGTGACCTCACCAGTACCAAAAAATAGGATAAATCAGTTTGGAAGATAATACACATGCAAACCTGAATTTATTCTAAAAAAATCAACTTCATAATATTTAACTCACAAAAATCAAGTCTACATTTAAATTCTATGAGCGCTCAGCTCAGATACATAATTTATCAACTTGTGTAGTAGGTAGGTACTCAGCCCAAAAGTTAGGTCTAATCTGTCTGATCTGAATATGTCTGCGAGGCAGACCTATTCAAATTTGAGACCTAGACCGTATGTGCCGTTCCTAACATCAATCTAAGATATCCCCACCAAATGATATGCGTTCATAAATCAATTGACAATCTGTGCCTTTACACATTCGGTCTTTCTACAATCGCATGGAAAATAATGAATGAATGAATGAAAATCTTTTTGCACACCTTCTATAAACTATGACAAAAAATTCTACGAATTAATAAAATGTAAAGTAAGATCGTATGAGCTAGTGGCCACAACTTTGGAGACGGAGTTTTTAGGACGCCTAAAGGCCTCCGTCATGTCTTAACAACTTAAAAGCCGGAACTGACAATTTAACGAGCCCTACGAAGCACGGAAGCGTGAACGCTCGTAATGTCATTGGCCGTCACCCATCCAAATTGTGACCGTCCACAACGTTCGACAAATCGATCTAGCTAGGTCTCATGTCTGGGAAAATTCGTTTTCTCGGTATTTTCACGCAAAAAAATTTACGTACCTACCAGTGCAATGTGGTTCGTAATTTCACAAAATTTGTTGAGATCAAAGTGGCTGAGTGGATTGGGTGTCCGCCTTTCAGCTGAAGTCTTCGAGTTCGAATCTCAGCCTGTGAAAGTTATTTTTTTAAGTCTTTTCTTTTCTTTTTTTTTTAATTTTTCTCTATTTGCGCCCGAGCATAGCTCGGTCGCCCAGATATTGAAGATGATTATACGAGTAGTACCTCTGCGCAAGTCTAAAGACAGTGGAATATGAATCAGGGTCGTCCACTCGAAAATTGCGAGCGCGGCACTTCTAACGAACATTTTTGCCGACTCTCCAATTCTGCATAATTTTTCCTATTCACCGCAAAAATAGCTCACAGGAACTAACTTTGCATATATGCAAGGAATATTTCCAATGTCAGTCAAGTTGAATGATAATGGCACAAAAACACGTCAACCCCAAACTGTTTTGAGATTATATCAAAGGGTATTTAAATTTTCTGCATTCAGTTCTGTGATTCAAGCACAGAATAAATAGGTAAAGAAGCCTGACTTCGCGAAAACATTTGTTAAATAGCGACTCTTGCTGCGACGCAACAAAGTGCAATTCAGCTCGCTTAAGCGCCTAATGCCCAACGCAATATTCACCTAAACATAGCGGTCTCTTTAAGTCTTTATAACGCATAACTCTGTTACTGTATGGCGCGGAGTGACGCGGAAGGGTTGTCGACTTGTCGTGTGTTATAGGTAACGCGCGACGTGGGCTAGCATGCGAGCCAAGCGGCAAAGTGGGAACCCTACCCGCCAATGTACTTGTAGCTTTGTACCTAAAGTGCGGAGTGAGCCTTCTGTATCCATTCTGTGATTCAAGTAGAGGTAACGTCAAGGTTAGCTGATTTAGGTTTTATAGCCAGGAGATAACAATAAGTACCGTATACCAGAGCCGTGTTCTACGATTAGAATAGTACCTCAAGCTTCGATCCTAATGTCGTGGGTTCGAATAGGTACCGTACCGGCCGAGCATCAATGCATTTTTCGTTTCGAAAAATTTTCATAAGCTCTAAAGGGTGAAGGAAAACATTGTGAGGAAACCAGTTAGCTTTCTAATAGCAGCAATGCATGTTTGTCACGTATGGAATGCTAACTTCTGCAAAATGTGGTACCTACCAAATATTTATTTGGACGTGCCTCTGACTACCTCCTTAGACATGTAGTTCTGAGAGAATGTCTACCGCGCCTTCGGATACCGAGTTTTGTTTTTTTCTAAGTGAATTTAAATTTTCTGAAAATGGTCGAGGTTAGCCAATTTAGGCTTTATAGCTAGGAGATAACAATATCTTTTCACATTATTGAGACGTCGTAATTTCGCGCAAACAATTTGCAACGCGTCAGGTGGATGAACTATAAACTGAAATTCTGGATTGAAATCACGTAGCAGACATTATGACGGCTTTCGAATGTAAAATATACTTTCGAGAGTATTTTTGTGGCTGAGATTTCACTTTCAATGAAAAGTGCCTAAATAAAAATTAAAAAAAACTGACTTTAATGTATAAACAGTAATTTTCTGTACTCTCAAGGTGCATTTCTGTTCGTAACTCTGAAAATCCTTGACATATCCTAACCAAATTTTTATAGCACCAATCAAACGTACTTACCTTTTCAAAAAAATAATTTGGCAATGATATTTGTGAGATATTTAATACATACTTTTCTACGATTGGATCGAAACTTGCTAATAACATTATTAAAAAACAACAAAACCACACTGACAACGTAGCTTTGACAAACCCACCAAACTCACAACAACTAGCTCGCCTTGAGCCTTGCTCAAAAACTGAAATTGCAGAAATAATAAGTAGTCTTGACATAAACTGCAGTGTAGGCATAGACGGCATAACCATTAAAGCTCTTAAATGCATTAGTAGCTTAATTATTGATGACCTGACTGACTGTATCAATAGCCATCTAGCTGAAGGAAAATTTCCAGATTCGTTGAAACTAGCTAAAGTCACTCCTATCTATAAAAATGGAACTAAAACCAACCCAAGCAATTACCGACCTATTTCTGTACTACCAGTTATTTCTAAAGTTATGGAAAAAATTATCTACTTACGACTAAATAAATACCTAGCCTCGATTGATTTTCTCTTTGACAGACAATATGGATTCCGTTCCCATTCAAATACTCTCTCGGCTACAGCAGATCTAATTACTAAAATCCAAACCAACATAGATAAAAAATACCTAGTTTTAGGAGTATTTATAGACTTGAAAAAGGCCTTCGATACAGTCAGTCACACAATTCTATTACAAAAACTCAAAGGAATAGGTATATCGGGAACAGCCTTGCGTATGTTCGAATCCTATTTACAAAATAGGGAGCAAGTAGTGAAAATTGGCAATTACCATAGTAAACAACACAACATAACATTCGGGGTCCCGCAGGGATCAATTCTCGGCCCGCTGCTGTTTCTCATCTACATTAATTCAATACATGAATTACCACTACACGGGCATGTATCATTATACGCAGACGACACATGTCTCTTCTATTTCGGGAAGTGTATAACTGAGATAATAAACCAAGCGCAAGAAGACCTAAATAATTTGTTTATCTGGTTCCAAAGCAACTTGCTTACAATGAATACTTCAAAGACTTGCTACGTTATTTTCAAATCTAAAAACAAAAAAGTAGCACCTCACTCACCCCTCACAATAGACGGTGAAATTCTGCAGCAAAAAGTATCCGAAAAATATTTAGGTCTAAGGCTAGACTGTCACTTAAACTGGAAAATGCAGATCGAACATACTAAATCTAAACTCTCAGCCTTATTGGGTTCATTACGTAATATTATACACTGCCTACCTCGACGAGCCCGTCAGTTAATTTACAACTCCCTAGTAAAGCCGCATCTTCTCTATCTCATCGAAATATGGGGAAGCGCCCCGAAAACTAACCTTAAAAAACTACAGATAGCACAGAACAAAATCATTAAAATGCTCTTTAATTACAAATACCTAACACCTACGATTAAAATATACAAAGAAACACAAATAATGAATATCACACAACTCTATACGTATTGCTCCTGCATCATCATCAGAAAGATACTTAATAAAACCATTCACTCACACATTAAATTTATAAAAATTCATCAGGTCCATAATCGAAGCAGTCGTAGGAGAGATCACATACTACTTCCCCAAGCACGAACTAATCTCGGAAAAAGAACCATCACGTTCCAGGGCGTACAGCTTTATAACAAACTTCCTAGAGAGGTGAAGAATGCAGAGTCGTTCGAAGTGTTTAAAAATAAACTAAAGAAACATATATTAAACGATTTTACACTACTAAATAAATGAATAATTCTACTCACATCATTTACACTGTGACACTTCGAACGGATCTGCATTGTTCTATGCGGCCGACACTAAATAGGATTGTGCAAAATTTTGAGGGTAAAACCAACAACTTTGTTCGACTGTTGTATGTTAAAATTAACAACCTACCTAGTTGCTATTTATTTTTTAGATTGTTCGAAGCTTTTATTTTACGATAGAATAAGTTTCTCTGTAAGTGAAATGTAAATTTCTTTGAGAAATAAATAATCTCTAACCCTAAAAATAATTTTCCAAATCGGTCCAGGCGTCTCCTGGTAATCGGCGAACATACATAAAAAAACACAAAAAAAAAAAGATTCTGACTAATTTAGAACCTCCTCCTTTTTTAAAGTCGGTTAAAAAGTACCCTGAAATTTGTCCCGTAACGTCCTAAGAAAGTTTACATTGATTATTTAAAAGTGAGTTGGATTCACCTTGTCTCTTCAAAGAACCATACTAAAAGCTTTTTCATTTCCAAAATCCCCTTTAAATTTAATTTTACATGGTGACTCCCATGGGTGAGCTGTGAGATAAAATAAATGCGAAGCGAATTATTTTACCAACAATGACTAAGTATTCTTTAATCTTATAAAATTTTATAACGTCTAGTTTAGCTATTATACAATATAGCCTAGTTAAAAAATAAAAACTAAGTATAGACTAAAATGACAATATAATAATTTTAGATAAAAAAAAATATTTGCCTACACTTAACGGGACACTGTAGTGCCTGGGACAGTGTTGAGATGGAGTACGCTTGCCCAGCATCTACACCATCCTCTCAGCAGGAAAGATATGGTCAAAAGGTGTGGGGCTGACTAAGCCGCGGGTTTCCTCACGATGTTTTCCTTCACCGTTTAGAGCTTCGTGTTAATGCACATATAAATTTTTCACAAATCTATTGATTAAAGTCAAGGTACTATAACCCCGCGGCCAATACGGCTTTCAATTTTAAATAAGATAATATTTAGTTTATTTGATTTAAAAAAAAAACTTGATGATTGATCCTTGTATAGAGTCGAATTATTTTTTTGTTATTTTTTATTTTTATTTTTTTAATTTTTCTCTATTTGCACCCGAGCAAAGCTCGGTCGCCTAGATATTTTAAGTATTTATATTAGCAACATGTGTGAAAAGAGGAAATTCGTAAACTAAAAGAATAGCAAATAGGATCCGGACTGGTGACCGGAAGAAGGTATTCCCACCAAATGGATGAAATCCGATCAAACGTGGTTTAAAGTCAATTACGGAGTCAAAGCTTTTGAGGCTCCACTGTAAATACGAGTTGGAAAATAACATCGAGTTTTACATCCTCCTGAGGTTTGTACGTAAAACTGCCGCACAGTTTGTTCAACGTTTTTTCGAATCTTCAGGTCTTTTCTCTATCTGAATATTGAGTTAGGCAGGTTTATAAATTATTTACTGTTTAGAACGTAAAGAAGTTTTATAATGTCTCGAGACATATAGATTTTCTTTTTACATGTCAAACGGTGCCATAAATTTGTATGTATAGGGGCTTCCTTTTCCTCATTTAGACACAAAGGTGGTCCTTTATACGTGAGGATGACTTGGTTCACTAGTTGTGGAGCCAACCTAGCTCTTCCAAAAACACAGAAGTTTCCTGGGGTCTTCGTAGCCCTCGAAGAGCGACCTCGGGTTGTTAGGGATTTGCTGCCTTTGTGCTGCTAACCCCACGCATTCCAGGACTACGTAATTAGTATCATTGGACAGTTCTATTATTGGTACTTACTAGTGATATTCATTTATTTTACTAGTACCATCAATGGTACTATTGAGATGAATCTTTAACGGCTGCTGAATACATTGTATAATTTATTTAAAGTCAAAGTGACAAGAACAAACATTGGATAAGACTGCCAAATGCCCATCGTACTTATTTTTAAGCTTTTTTTTTTTTTTGTTTATATGAATATTTTTATTTTTATTGTAAGTACATCATCTATCTAATCTATTTAGATTTTATGATAGGTTTTGTGAAACCGGAACCCTCTTACTCATATTGGAACACCATTTTTTTTTCATTGAGAGTGTTATTAAAAAAGCATTTTTGAAAGCATCGCTGAATTAATAGATTTTTATGATAGACCGTAACTAAAAAGTCTGTGGTAAAATGAAAAAGCATAGTATTTCGTTCTAATACCAAAAAGAGAAATCGGAGCCTTGTATCGTCAAAGTGGGAATCTGAACAATGTAGGTACAACTATTTCTGCCTAACAGCCTTCGCTTAGCACGCTAACTATTTTATGCCCTAGACCCAAACAAAATTTAAACCGCAGCATAATTTAGAACTTTCAACGAAAATACTTAATAACCAGCTATTAAGGGGAATTCTCGGAAGACTGACACAACACAAACAAATTAAAAATAATGAACACAAAGACTACTACTAGGTACTAAAAACTTGCAAAAAGTGGGCCGAATCTATGATTTGGACGTTGCTCGGACTACCATTATTTGGGACAAAGTAGTATGCTTGTTTGAATAATAATAATAATAATAATATAATAATAATAATTTTATTTATTTCATTCAAGCACACAAACATTATAAACAATTAACAGGATACAATTTCTTAGCATTAATGTAATATGGCTTGTTACATACTTATAGTTTTGCTAACAGGACCTACACTAAGTTATCAAAAACTTGTGTTGTAATGAACGTGTTTTATTGATGCACAGGCAAGATTCAATCTCAATATCTTCAGATCAATCCTCATCATCATCATTAGCCTATAACAGTCCAATGCTGGACATAGGCCTCCCCTAATGAGTGCCATCGCGCCCTGAACTTGTGTCGGCAGCCTTTCACAGATCGTCACTATACCTGGCGTCTTACACTACGTTTGGCGAGTCGTGGTCTCCAGTCGAGAACTCGTTTACCCCAGCGGTTGTCAGTTCTTGGGCAGATATGGCCGGCCCACTGCCACTTCAGCTTGCTAATTCTCTGATCCAAATTTCTTCAGAGCCAAATTCCTTCACTTGGAAAAAATTCGTATCAGACCATCTTATTTTCTTTTCCTGCAATAACTTTTGGGTCACTTGTTAATGTTTATCCAAAAACCTTTCTTTGATACAGTTTCATTTTGATAAACAAATAAAACTCCACTGGTCGTCAATGTATTTACGAGAAGTCGAAAGGGATCGCTTATTTTATTTTTGTTGTATTATGTTTTATTATGTTGGTCCGCTTTGACGGCTACTGAACCAAAGGAGATTTACCGGTTTAGGACCCAATTTTTTATCCTCTTTGATGGTCTGTCCTATTTGTAGAAATTACTTACATTATCGTGGTTTAATGTCAACCTATCTAATTATAAAAAATAAAAATGAATGTTTGGATGTTTGTCCTCTGTGTCAAACCATTGACCAGATTGTAATAACACTTTGGTATAGTCTTCTGAAGATTCCCGCTAGGGTCCAAAAAAACTAGATAAATAAATAAAATGTTATTGTTCTTTTCATTTTATAGCTAGAATCCATAAGTATTTTGGCCTGATTCTGTCTTCTATCTCTTACATGGAAATAATTTAGAACTTAGTTTATTAATAATATGCCATTGATTGCTTAGAAAACTTGTAGCCCACTCTAACTTTGCAAGAAGTATATAGTCTACGTCCTTCTGGAATACAGGGTGTGGCAAATTCTTGGTCACTGAAGGGTAGCTACCTTTTCTCTTGTAGTTAGAGAGTTTTGTTCTTAGGAAACTTCGGTTTTATTTTGAAGAAAAAAATAATTGCATTTTTAGATTTTTCAAAAAAAGTACAGTTAGCCTAAAAAATTACATTTGTCAAAAAAAACAAGTTGGTCTTAATCGACTCTATTTCCCATCAGGAACACTTCTCCCAAAGTAACTTATCAAATCAAATCGTAAGTTTTTGCAATAATTCAAAAAAACACATCCCATACATTTTCTATGAAATTAGTACCTAGTTGGAAACATTATAGTGCCAATTATTCGATGGTTATTAATTTAAACTCGTAACTGCTTCGGCATGCTGGGAGGCTGTTTTAAAGCCTTATGCGCCTCAGACAGAGCCGCAAGAGAGAATGGTAATTTTACATCTGCAGGGAAGCACTTTGTTCTAAATTTAAATACACGCTTTACAATAGCCTCCCAGCTTGCCGGAGCACTTATGAAATTAAATTAAGAACGATCTAATAAGTTGCACTGTAATGTTTACAACTTCTAATTTCATAGAAAATGTATGGGATGTGTTTTTTTGAATTATTGCAAAAACTTACGATTTGATTTGATAAGTTACTTTGGGAGAAGTGTTCCTGATGGGAAATAGAGTCGATTAAGACCAACTTGTTTTTTTTGACAAATGTAATTTTTTAGGCTAACTGTACTTTTTTTGAAAAATCTAAAAATGCAATTATTTTTTTCTTCAAAATAAAACCGAAGTTTCCTAAGAACAAAACTCTCTAACTACAAGAGAAAAGGTAGCTACCCTTCAGTGACCAAGAATTTGCCACACCCTGTATAATAGAATATAATCTTTATTGAAATAAATGACCACAAAAACAAAGTAAATACAGAGTCAAAGAAAATAACGATAAAACATCTGGGCTGGGGTACTTAATAATGGCGGCCTTATCGCTGAAAGCTGGGATATGCACATTTTAAATGGCGAAAGATTTTTGAAATCGGATGAGTACTTTCGGAGATACCTCCTACATCCAAACTAACAAGCTTTACCTTTTATGATAATGCCAAACTGGTACATTAATGCCAAAGGACAACGGGCGTGGTACGAAGCGTGGGCCCACGTTTCAAAGTTATACTATACTGACTTACTTAGAGCTAATTTATCAGAATAAACCTTTTTTAACAACGCAGCATAACACAATTTTCGCGCTGGATTTTGACTTAGCTTTCATTATGACATTATGTTATACCTACTGATGAACAAGTTTTTAAAAATTGGGCCCAAAATTATTCATAGTCCTTTATTATTTAGATTTAAATGGTCAACAATCTCGTTGTTAACGGGGTCTAGTTTACTTCAGTACGTAATCCAGAGTTCAAAGTTTACAACGTTTAAAATAAACTTTCAATTTTATTGTTACAAAGCCACTTACTTTGCTATATCAGAAATGAAAACCAAAGTGGTCGCAAACAAACAAAACCTTGTAAGTGTATTAACACGCTAATACATTCGGCTTTGTTCCACGGGTCACTAGAAGTAGGTCGGCCGAACGGTCCTCGATAACAAGCCAAAACGAAGAGCTTTTGCTCGTTTCTTTGTGAAATTGCAAGGATTATGAGGCCCTTGGGTATTGTGGTGCCTTTAAGAGTTGTAGATGATAAATAGTGAACGAAAATCCTCCTTAAAGCTTTGACGTGGTCGGCTGAGCTAAAGTAATGCCGTGACGACGCCATTTTCACGGTCAAACAATTCTATACCCCGCTGTTTTGTGACCTAAAAATATTCTATCACTTTGGATATTTTCACAATGCTCGAGGAATGGTGGAATTAAGTTTGTTTTCTTATGTAGGTACACAAAATGTTTGTTGCCTGTAGGTCTTTGTACCACGGAGTATGTGCTAAGTACTTATATTTTTATTTTAAGAACTTTCTGTACCTACCATACTTTACGCAAATATATTATTTCTATTTCTATTTTATGCAGTTTTAAGACCTTTGCCCACACTTGTTTTTTTCGCCGTGAAAATCTACGGTTACAAAAATCGCCGTGTCTATCAATCAGTGTTGTATGGAGCTCTATAAAGCTTGTACCCACGGACACGGCGCGGCGGCGCCACGGCACGACGCGCGGCGACGCCGTGCGCGCTGTTTCTACGCACGGCGAATTAGCCGTGGATTTTTGTCAGGGCTCTTTTTCACACACGTTTAACGCCGCACGGCTGGAAAAACATTAGGGAAGAGAAATTAGGTTTTGCCGTGTCGTGTCGCCGCTGTGCCGCCGTGTCCGGCTGAAAAAATGGGGTCTTTCGTTCACGGCACGTTTTTTAACCGTATGGCTAACACGCCGTACTTGAAAAAACCATCATAGCCAACCGACTATAGTCGGGACTGACAATTACCTACAACGGTTTTCTAAAATATTCGACTGAACCTAATATACTTCGAAATACAACAAGCCAATTTCTTTCTTCCAATATGTGAGAAACAATCACTTTGAACGTACTCAATTTATTTTCTCTTCATCGTGCTTGCCTTTCGCGATAAATTCTGTATTCTTTGTACATGTCTAATGCCATAACTTACAGGCTACATGAGGTCAAAACCTTTTACTTACTCAAGATTTAACAATAAAAATGTTCGGTTGAGGTCACTTTGGTCTGATACTGATTTATGGGTGTAATATGTTCTTTTTACAAAATGTATTATGTTGAATTATTTACTATTAAATTCTAAACATGCTCACGCCTGTATCATTAGATTTTAAATCGGATCTTTAGACATTTAAGACCAAAATTTTGTCTAGAAGGGTAGTTAGAGTCAGAGGCAATATTCAGTTGGCATAATACTCACTGTATGTGGGTTTAAATTAAGCCTTTAAATAGTTTGTTTTAGTTTTGGTTTTTCTATAAAATATAAAAATCAGAACTGTTTTTCATGTTTATTTTTAGGAAATACGAAAAGAAATACTTAGGTACGTTGAATTAGTTAGTTAAACTAAATAGTTAGGAATGAAAAAATCAAACATTTAATTTTGTTATTGAAAAAACCTTACTGTCTCATTAAAAAAATGTTTTTGTTTTTGTAATGAACTTTATTTAAAAAGAAGTAAGAATTTTAGTACAAATAAAGAAAATTGTTTTGGAAATTTCTCACGAAATTGTTTCAGCTAGAAACAGAAACCCTCAGATTTATTACAAGTCTAAGTTGAAAAACATTGTGATGTTTATTTTAAATACTTAAATATTTTACATAAAACAGTGAAGTTTAAATCGAAAGGTAAATATTTTTTTAATACCAAGGTAGGGTGTTCAAATCCCGACTGGATGCAATTTTTAGGATGGATTTTAAAAACATTATACCTACCTATAATATTTAAACCTCACAATAAAATGAAAAGTATATACCTACTTAAAGAGTTTCAAGCAAAAGGTTTTAATTTCACCGTAATTTTCTCGAGATGTGCTAATTAAACTGGTGCTAATAAAAATCCTATTTAATTATATCGTGTTTACTGCCGATAACATCAAAATTATAATCAACCACTTACAAAACAAGTGATAGCAGTAAACTTCTCGGGACATAAACTACACCACTCACCAGCTGAGGGTCGGTAAACACATTTACTGCGAAAGCGGGTTGTCCGTAAAAATCAGCACCTTGCCAAATTCAGTAGAGAAAAACACATGACGTTCATAAAACATTACTTGTAGATTATACTGTTCTCGTTGTTGAGGTGAAAATTGTTGTGTTCCACACGAGACCAAATTTTTTTACATCTCATGCCTTTGTATTCATATTCATATTCATTTATTGTTTCAAGTTGGTAGGTACAGCAGGTCTTAGGCTAAGGGTTTGAACACAACAAGAGCCCCGTTGGGGCACTACAATATTAGTTAGGTAGTTATTACTTCTGAAGTAGTATCCCTCGCTACACTTGGAATTCCAACGTAGAATCCCGAGTGTAGCACTCGCTACGCTCGTGATTCAATTCTTAGAAATTCTCGTTTGCTCGGGATTCAAAATCAGCAAAATCAGCTGATGGATCACCGAAAAGAAAGCTAGGCCCCATACCGTGTTTGTTGCGCTGATTCTTCACGGTGTTGGTCGCGAAAGAACAGGAGTAAAATCACCTAGCTCTTAAGACGTTTCAAAGTGATCATAACGGTCCTACTGAATAAATGATATTTGATTGATTGATTAATTGAGCACTCGAAGGAAAACTCAACTTTGCTCTATTGTTGCACAAATAACTATTATTATCTACTTATTTGCGTTATTTGCTTCAATTAGTCAAAATACCGACTTTTCTTTGTTACAACAGCCGAGGCCGAGGCTACGGAAAGACGACTTCTTATCTAAATAAATTCTCGTGTCTTTTGTAATCGTTAAAATTAAAAAAAAATATAAAACACATCCAGTATAAAACCGCTTTCTACACAAACGTGGTCAATTGTTAAAGCAGATAGGTTTATATTCCTTTTTATATTGTTAGTTAATTTAGCCTGGTCGTTAACTGAGGATTGTTTGTTCGCTCTGCACTGTATTTTCCGATTGACTTTTTACTGTCTCTGTTGGCTTCAATTTTATGTTTTTCTATTTAAATTGGCCGCATAATTACCTTTGGTCCATTTTCGTAAGCATTTTTCATATTTTCGACTCCATAACACACGGTTGACATTTTCTTATGGTGGGCACGCTACGATAAATCGTTACGATCAGACTGTACCGTTCGAACGGTACCGATAAATCGCTACATGTATGTTATAAAACTGTACAGTTTTCAGTACAATTTTCAGAAACAGAAACTGTACCGTTCGAACTGTACAGTCTGATCGTAATGATTTCTCGTAGCGTATATGTCCACCGTTAGATCCTTATGACATCCGTACCCATATTATAAATGTGAAAGTGTGTTTATTTGTTTGTTTATTTGTTCTGCTTTCACGTCAAAACAGAGCGACAGATTGACGTGATTTTTTGTGTGGAGACAGTTGGAGGGCTGGAGAGTAACATAACCTACTTTTTATCTAGGTACCACGCGAGCAACGCGGGCAGCAGCTAGTTCAATATATTTTAAAAATTTCGAAAGGTCAGTACTGGTCAAACGTATGTCCAAAAACATAATTATATTATGTACCTATCTACTTGCAAATATTTTGTAGAAGGTAACATTCCAAACATGATAGGTTGTTAATATTCTAATAAGCAGCAATGGACTTGTGCTGCCTATTAGAATATTAACAGTTTCTCACAATATTTTCCTCCGCTATAGTATTAGGTGAGACGTCATCGTGTATTGTATTTACTTATTCATTATTATTTTGACGTTGACTTTCTATCTATCTAATCAGCCCACATCCACCCACTGCTGAGTATAGGCCAGTGGTTCCTAACTTTTCAACCTTATTCCCTATGACATGCTAATGAAACAGATTTTACCCCCTTTTAATTTAAAACTCTCGATCCTGCGCCAGTCGAATCCAATGCTTCCTCGCTACCTTCACTACGTCATTAGACCATTTATCTGTTGGTTTGCCTAATTAGCGTCTCTACTTCAGCTTGGACAAAAATGATTTCGTTTGTCCGCCGGATGTCTGTCCGACGTCTGTCTGTATGTTCTCCTCTACAGGTAGCATTTCTCAACCTTTTCCTGTGAAATTTTGTGAGCAGGTTCGATAAAAATAAATAACAAATTGAATAATAAGAACAATAATTATTATTGATTAAAATATCAGCTGAGCCTTATAAATAAATACTCCCGAGCAATCACCCTTCTTGACAGTTATGATTAATGTCCCAGGCACTTCCCCCAAAATTAAATAAGTCCATTTTCAAGTCTTCTTAATCGCCAATAAGCAACTTTTCCACACTTTGGGACCGTTCCATCGAAACTGGATTAAACTAGATCAAAACTTTTGTGTGAAATTATTTTACATTTTCACTTCAGTAGCCGTACCATGAACTCTTAAGAGCAATATTAAAACAAGCTTGAAACATGACAACAAATGTCATTTCCAAAGCAGCTGTTTTAAGATTGTTTTAACATTGCTCTAACTAAGTGTTCATGGTATGGCCCCAGGAACAATAGTAAGTATAGAAAGCTCTCGTGTTCGGTTCCACTTTACGGTAGCTACGATAAAAAAGTAAAAGGGTACATAATCCTTCGTCTGTGATCAGATAAGGGGGCCCAAAATGGTAGGTTGTACTTCCGCCCATGACTTTACTTACATACTACCCGAAAATGTAGGGCGCAAGACACACCATACGAATTCTACCGTTCAATCATCCTGAATTTTAAGTCTTTTGAATATTTAATTTCATTTTCAACCCAAAAAGTAATCCACTTTCAATCCGCAACTTGAATTAAACATTTATTTAGTCAGAAGTTTTGTACAAGTTACGCAAATTATTATTCAAACTATGAAACTTTAAATATAGTAACTGTGAATGAGTAATTAACGCCCATCTTCTAGATTGTTTTTTAATCTCATTCAACCCTCCAAAAAACAGATGGGTATTGATTAAATTACGTAAGTACCTACTTATTGAATGCATAGTCCTTAAACCATTCTTACTAAGTAAGTACTTATTATTATTTTGGTGGTATTTATTATTACCGAATGGTGGCCAAGAGATATGCGGCGGCCTCGAGGCAGACCGCCGCCTGCCCGATGGTCAGACGACATTGTGAGGGCGGTAGGAGAGCAATGGATCCAGCTGGCACAAAGCCGCCAGGAGTGGCGTGATAGAGAAGAGGCCTTTACCCAGCAGTGGGTGTTACAGGCTGCTTAGATAGATAGATAGAAGTATTTATAATTTAATTTAACTTTCGCTTCGCTCACGTGATACCAACATAAACTATGAAATGATTTTGAGGAGTTCCAAAGATTCTTCCACCTACAAACTTTACCTTATCATGAAATATTTATGAAGAAGTATGACTTTGAATCATAAAAATATGTAATTTTACACCTATTTTTCCTCATAAAATATTTCACTTTGAGTACAGTAGATTTCTAAAACTCAATTCGAAAATGTTAATAAAACCTCAAAAAGGAAAGCTCTACGTAATGGTTTGGGCGGCATTGCCCAAAGCCATGTGGAAAACGCCCATTGGCCGGAATTTAATACCTTTCTGTGCCTACAGCTTTCAGCGGTATTCAAATGTAATCTGCTGTCAACTTGTAAAAAGTGGGTGAAAATTAAGCCGGTATTAAAACTTGAGAGATGTCGAATCATGCTCGTGGGAAGAGCTTTGTTCGTTGGAAATTGTACGTCGATAACAGATATTTTTGGAATTTTGTAATTGAGCGAGTGAGCGAAGCGTCTCTGCATCAACTCGCACATTTTGCTTTCGTCTGTACGTATGTTGGTTCTCCTCTACAGCAGAGTCATTCTGTAAACTCACTTCGAACGTCGAAGAGCTGAATCCGCTGTGAGATTTCTCGTATTCGAAATTTGAATCTTACAATACATTCTTGTGTATTTAGTGAGCTCGGTCACTTGAATGAATTCGAAGTGTGTCTACAGAATGACTCTGCTGGTCGTATTTTACAACCGATCTAGACGAAACTTGGTATTCAGGTTCAACGACTTCATAGTTTTTTTTTTGTTTATGGGTATTTTTGATCGGAGGGGTACTTCCTACAAAAAAAGGTAAAACGGAAACTGTATATCTCCACTTTATGAGCTAACTGACTGAAGTTGGCAATAGTTAGCCTCAGTAAAAGTAGGATGCACAATACGCAATTCTAAAGTCAAAGAGCGAGACAGAGTATATGAATTAACAAGCATTTAGTGCACTTAATTCAGGAAGGTCTAATGAGCGCTTTAATGCCACTTGCGTTCATTCATCCAAATTGTGACAGCTCACAGCGTCACTTAACTTCAACGATCTATCAAGAACGCCGCACGTTACGGCACGAGCACTTAAGGGGCTGATAGACGAACAAAAGTGTAACAGGAATCTATATAAATACTGGCCTAATCTAAATAATAACATAAACTGATAGAAATATTGCTTAATTTTAAATGATTTTGGTATTACGTTTGTATGGACATTCGTCTGTCGCAGGCCTCTTAAAAGGAATATAATCCTACTCATATAATAAATGTGATAGTTTAGATGTTTGTTATTGTTACTGAATCACGCAAAAACTACTAAACGGATTTGGCTGAAACTTATTACATAGTTTATGACCTAAAATAATACATAGGCTACTTTTTGTCCCGTAAAAATACACGGTTTCGTAGGATAAAATTGTAGTCCACGCGGGCGAATCCGCGGGCATTCGCTAGTATTTCTTAAGATTTCCTAAGATAAAAAACTGCGCCTCACTTTCTGAAGCCCCTAGATACCCAACTTAGAAGATACTAACCCCTGTCTCAGCCCAACTTAGCTAATTTGCCAAAAATAACATTAAATAAAGCAAACCCATTCCTAAGAGAGTTTCATTATAAATGACCTTCTTAATTCAGCGTCCAGATATTTGTCTTCTGCCCTCTAAGGGGTTGGTTTCATGGAAGCTACGTGACTGAAAAGCCCTCCCTTATCAGGGTTTATTTGATGGCGTGGTTATTTTGGAAGTGCTCTTTTACGGGGATATTTAGTCCGGTATGGACTTATTGAGGTATTGTGACAGTCTGTGTTTTTATGAGCTTTTTGTTACCTTTTTTTTACATACCCTTGTTTATTTGATTGTTGGCTAAAGCAGAGATATCTCAACCTACTTGCAACCTACAAAATGCATACGGTGAGCGAACAACATCTTTTATAATCTGCGATTTATTAACAGTTTGCCGCTTGATTTACGGAACAGTTTGACACAAGCTAACGTTAAAAAAAGCTAAAAAAATATTTTTTAAATTGATTGTTGTTGTAACTATGAGGAGATTCTAATTTTTAAAATAAGCTACAGACCTAATAAAATCAGAAAGAAGGCGGCATCAAAGTCGACCACGGAAACGTTGGCGCGACGATATCGATGCCTTTGAGAGACTGGTGGGAGACGGTGAGGGATACAGATAGATGGAGGGAGTTGGGGGAGACCTCTGCCCAGCAGTGGGACGAGATAGGTTGATAAAAAAATGTAATGAATCTATTGTAATTTTGGTAAATGCCAAGCATCATCAACAATAACAATTATTCACATTTACTTGTCTTTTATTGCATAATGCTGACTATCGAGAAAATTCCGTGGAGCAAGCTAGTAGTAAGGGGAAATACATTAATATTTATGACGTCATGTCCATGTTCACCTCTGCTAAGGAACTTATTATTGCTCTGCCGTTTCTGGTTGCGTTGCCTGCGGTCAGTGACCTGGAATATACAGGATGTACTAAGACCTTGTTTGATCATGTTATTGGGTACCTGTTGGGTATCGGTTTATATGTTATACCTTTAAAAGATTGTTAGATACAATATTCATTTCTTCCACAAATCACAAACACATAGTACCTACAATGCTTATTAATCTTATTATACATGATTAAAACAATGAAAATATGAAAATCACGGAAAAAACATAGAGAAATAGTTGGGAAAGTACCTATCATACCTAAGTCTCATAAAATAAACAAATTCTTAACAAAAAAGATTCCAATACCTAGTCACTTACAATTTAGCAAAATAAATTAAAAATGTTGCCTTGCAAAGGTTGCAAAAATTTAAATCAGAAGATACTTATGAAAAATTCTAAAATACTTACCAACCTCTTCCAAAAGACCTTCCTCAAAATTTTCACTTTATTAAAAGTGTGTGTGTTGAGTATTTGTATCAGAAAATTACCTACCATAGATTAAGTAGTACCTACTTATATGAAACTAGGCTGAGCTGATAATTACAATTTATTGTCAAAGAAATCAAGGTGTTCAAACGCCAAAGAAAATAGTCTTTAAAAAATTATCTGCTCAGGTAGCCCAGGCAAGATAGAATTCTGCTAATACCTTCAAGCATGTATTTCTCGTATTACTAGGTGGTGACTGGTGACTGTAGACTAAATTGGTAGGAAAAGGAGTTTTATTTTTGCTTCAAAATTCTATTTCAACTGCCCATCTAAAATTCTCTATACAATCTAACAGCCGGCCGGCGCAAAGCATTAGGCAAGGGTTGAACTACATTCATTGATAGCTTCAGTGTAGCTTGAAACAAAAAATAACAATAAAAGGTCAACGCGTACCTACCCAGCATGAAATCACTTGTGAATTTCAGTGAATTCACAACATAAGAAGCTGAGTTCGTTCATATCAGCTTGCTTATGTTATTATTTCAAACATTTTTTTCTATTTTCTATTCCCGCATTCAATGTCGCTTCTGAATTCACATAATGTAGTCTCATCCGCGTTCATCAACCAGCTTTATGAGTAATTTCGCAATGATTTCATGATAACAAGATGTCAAATACCCAGATGAAGATTTAACTTTAGTATCTAAATCGATCAGCTGAGCTAAAATGGTCGATAATGCAGATTCACAAATGATTTGCGTCGAGATGCTCGTATTAGAAATCACTAAGTTGACAATTCCGTACCGGCAATATCATCTTATTGTTTGACAGTTTTGTGGAGAATCGTAAAATAAAATGGCCACCTATGAATTGGAATTGCACTAAGTGTCAATCAAATATTATTTAATGTTTATTATTGTTATTAAAACATACTAAATACATACTTAAAAATCAAATACTTATTTACAGAGTATTAGTAGTAATAATACGATGCAATATTAAATTAAAACCAACCGGGTTATTTTTTTTCGTGTGGCAATTTCAGGCCTAGCATGTGATTCTGCTGTGAATTGAATTGCGTACAATTCAGCTAACATTTGACGTACATAAAGAGGAATTGCTTTAGCTGAATATCAATACGAATCTCCCGTGAATCAGATGATTGTGAATCTGCAATAGCGACCATTTTAGCTCGGCTGTTATTTAAGTAAGTTTCTCAAGTTTTCTAATAATTTTACTTGGCAAATCCATGTTGGCCGAGTGGAATAATGCGTGGACTTAAAATTGGAAGGTCGTGGGTTGGAATCCCAAGCCTTGCATCAATTGATATTCGCTCGCGTTGGTGTAGGCTCGCCAAACATTGTATAGGCGGCATCGAGCTTTTAGCACAATTCACCATTTTCACGGAGCTCTACTAGCGACACGAAACGTCAACATTATGGCCGCGATTGCCAGTGAAGTAGTTTTATATAACGTGTATGGCCGAGGGGACTGGAAGGCCGCAGAGGGGTAAGCCTATATAAAAATAGCGTTACTATATCCAGTGCTAAATTCTCGAAGATAGGCGGCTATAGAAAATCATTGCGCTGCGGCTTGTCGCAGCTGTAGTATGCGCGAGCCCGCGACATATCGAATCCTAACTTTTGTTACTTCGCTTTTGCTACCCACTAGTTGAACCAATTTACAGGTTAGTTTGTGAGTTTAGCCGTCAGTTAGTTTTGAAAAAGTTTATAAACACGTAATATGATACAAAAAGTAAACTTCCGTGCTTCGGAGGGCACGTTAACTGTCGGTCCCGGCTTTTAAGTCGTTAAGCCATGACGGAGGCCTTTAGGTGACCTAAAAACTCCGTCACCAGTGTTGACCACTTGTTCATACGAAAGAAGGAGAAGAAGAACAGTAAACTTTACGCCCACGACTGACGCCAGGCGCGGATCTACCCATATGGGCACGGTGGGCATGCCCACAGCTCTAATTGAGGAAAAATTGAAAGATTCCAAGAAACGAAAGCTTGAATTCATTATTTAGAGGAGCTTTTAATTAAATCTGATGAGCTTTTAACATAACGATATCGTACTTGGCTCGCACTTGGCCAAGTTTTGGGGGGCTGTGCCCACAACCTTTTTTGAGGGCTGGATCCGCGCCTGACTGACGGATGACAGATGCAAATTAAACATAAAACAACATTTACCATCATTAAAAAAAATTTACTAATTGAAAAGTGGTGATCTTTAATACTGGTTCAAAAGAACCTACAACAGGCACCATGTCGGTCACAAAGCAAGTACGCATACATCAACGTAAACGCACACCATCATTATTATTATGGTACTCGTATATCTGTAACTTGAAAAATCAGGCCCTAATTCGTTTTAATATAACTGTAACGAAAAGGCTTAGTTTCAGATATTGCAACATTTGATCTCATTTTACGATGAACTTTACTACTTCATTTTGTCTCTTATCCTACAATAATAGCAGTATAAACTTTAGCCCACCTCTGAGATATAAAGTACGTAATTTATTGATAGTAACCTAGTAATAAAATGTTCAAAGAATTGTTAATTTACTTTATTAGATGTAAGGGCCAAGTCAAATGTTCGCTTCTGGCCACGTGGTTCGACCGCATGGTTCGATCAATACATGAACTTTTTTTTCAGTTGCAACCAGCTAAATTGCAATTAAAGCCCTTGTGTAAATATTTTTCATGATTATCTTGTACGACATAGAGTGTAAGACCTCATGTTTCTTTGAGAAATTTTATCTTTAGCATTGAATTTATCGATTAGTGGAATAAAATTTAACTTTTGAATTTTTAGCTGGTTCGATTCCTGGGTGAATTAAAAAAAATTAAAAAAATCTTTGAATGCAGTTTTGTTTCTATTTAAAAAAGGTATGTTTCCTGTAAGTAAAATACTGTACCTATCTTAAGGATTTAAAGTAGTTTCCCTCCAGGGCCGTCTGTATAGTACCATCAAAGTTTTATTAATTTTTACAGATTTAAACTCAGCGAAAAGAAAAATAAATGATTTAAGAAAAACATCCACGGATTTATTATCTTCAGAATGGCAAAAAAATTGTGTATAAAATAAACAAATTTCGTACTTAGCAGCTAAGGAATAGAAGCGTGGGTGAATTTCAATTCAACACAACAATCACATCCACCAAAACAGGTCAGTGTCTATTGTGTAACTGCCCTTCAGCCCTACACGTAGTTAAAGGGTTTCGGGGACCAGGCGTGAATGAATGCCTTAAAAAGGGCATAGTTCAACCCACAAAAGAATCACAATTTGTATAGGTACCTATGAACACGGCAGCACACCCAAAACCTTCACAACGATCGATGGATATGGGCGACGGACTGCAGACAGTCCAGAGCAGCGATATCAGCGGCCACACCACGACTGACACGCCGCCTGATGAACTTACAAAGTAAAGACCTCAAAATAATCAAAAGGACACTAACAGGACACTGCTCCCTCAACAAACACCTCACAACATCGGCATCACGGACAGCCCACTCTGCAGAAGATGTCTAACCGAAGAATCAGCAGCCCACGTAGTCTTAAAATGCGTGGGCGTAGCAGCACAACGGCAGCAAATCCTCAAGGCCTGTGAAGATCCTAGGAAACTTCTGTGCTTCTGGGAGGAGCTAGGCTTGCTCCACAACTAGTGAGCCAAGTCATCCTCACGTATAAAGGACCACCTTTGAGTCTAAATGCAGAAAAGAGAGTCCATATACATACATACATACATACAATACCTATGAACACTAAATAATATACCCACCATGTCTTTACTCCCGTGTAACCAAGATAGATATAAAACTCAGGGACTCTGTAGTAGTAGTCCTACAAACTTTTTAATATACTCGTATGTTTAGATAATATACCGCTCGTGGCGTAGCTTATAGATGTTCTTGATCGTTCGAAACTAGGCCGTGCATCAATGGATTTTTCGTTTCGAAAAATGTATATGCGCATTTACACGAGCTCTAAATGGTGAAGGAAAACATCGTGAGGAAACCCGCGGCTTAATCAGCCCCACACGTATTGACCATGTCTTTCCTGTGGACATGGCCGGTTAAGCTGAGAAAATGGTGTAGTTGCTGGGGAAGCTTACTCCATCTCAAAACAACGTCCCAGGCACAGTGTCCCGTTAACAAAGATTGCCTCCTGACACTGTATAAATCATCTAGTAATGTATGTAAAGGCCATTATTACATACAAAGTAAATACTTGTACAAAATAGTCAGCCGAGGCACAGAATAAATAGGTACAGAAGGCGCACTCCGCACTTTAGGTACGAAGCTACAAGTACATTGGCGGGCCCGCCGGCCGGGCCTTGGCAGGTATGGTTTCCACTTGCTGCCCGGCTAGCACGCTAGCCGCGTCGCGCGTAATACCTACTCGTATCACGCGATAACGCGACAACCCTTCCGCGTCACTCCGCGCCAGACAGAGTTACATTTACATTCCGTGACAGAGTTATTCGTTAGAAAGAATTTGTGTAGGCACGTGTAGGTGAATATTGCACTAGGTAACGAGCGCTTACGCAAGCTGAATTGAACTTTGTAGCGTTGCAACAAAAGTCGCTATTTAAAAAATGTTTTCGCGAAGTCAGGCTTCTGTACCTATTCTGTGGTCAAGGTAAGTTTATCCCAAGCCCGGGTATTACACTTTCGTACCTACGTATTCGGCAGTGCGTCGGAATAAACTGTTTGTTGAAGTATTATCTGAACAAGGATGTCAAGAGTCGAGCAGTTTACATAACCGTGAAATAGGATTTTCATAAAAGGAGAAAGTATTTTATTTTACAATCAACGCCCCAATTTCACTCGGATAGATTGTTATTGCAGGAACCTTACGTTTTCTTGAATATAAAGCCTACATTTAGATATAAAAATTAAGCTTGTTATCGGTAAAAAAGGTGTTATGGACGAGGGTTGTCGCATCAGAGACGGGTGCGACGTAAGAGGCTAGTCCAGGAAGAATTAGGATTCTGAGTTGACGAATGATAGAGGTGAGTGGAAGAGGAAAACATGTTGTGCTGACCCCACTTAGCGCGGGATAAGGGCAGAATGATAATGATGATCGGTAAAAAAGGGACTTTTTCGGATCTGAACATTCTGGTTAAAGAACTTTATTTCACACATTCACACTTTATCTCACACATTCAAGACTAATGTTTTCTTAAAAATATAGAGCATTATCATTTTATAATATAACTTCCAAACATTATTTTGTCACAAACTTAGATAAAAATGTTTAGTGTAAAAATTTTAAAAAATTGCAACAGAACCTGCAGTGCGATTCAAACTTCCGATAATGCATCCGATTCGATGTGTTTCTTCGGTAAGTTGAGGTTTTTTCAGCGAAGAAACGACACTTGCCGAATTCGCAATACATTCCGAGAAGATCTGAATCACACTGCTGAACACATTATAAACACAATATATCCGGGTATTTATCTCGTAAATTACCTTTTTATTTTGCCTTTTTTACGCGATAAATACCCGCATACATTGAATTTTTAATACTTATTACAACATAACACAGTTATGAAACGTTTGTTTCTTGACACTACCACATACAACTAGTAGTGCCGTGGGAGATCTTTCCCAGAACTCTACAAGTAGTTCCATGGGTAAAACAGCAGTACTCTTTTGCTTTTCCTACGGCACTACTCTTTCGCCAATAGCGTTAAGGTGGCCGCACACCTATCCGCGCCGAACGCGCCGAACGAATCGAATTTAAGAATTCTTTTTGAAATCGTATGAAACCTCGCACACCTGCTCGACAGAATCTGGCAGTACTTCGAGAATTCGACACGAATAGGTGTGCGATCAGCCATATAGGCGAGACAGCCCTACGAGAACCTTTCGACAAGGTTTACTGCCGGCGGTTACTGGACGTCAATGAAGGTGTCGTGACGGCTCGTAACCACCGGGTAGCGACAAAATAATAATGTAACTTTGAAAGCTTTGCCGGGTATAAAACTTTACACCTTGTTTTTGGTGACACATCAGAGCAATTTTGACAAAATTTGGGGTTCTACTGCGAACAGATTTTTCAAATAACAGAAAATAAATAAATATGGCTCTAAAATGTTAATACCACGCAACCAAAGTCGCCGGCCAGTAATAATATCACACGGGAATAACTTACGTAACAATATCGTCTATTTACTCGTAATAACTAGCAACGTGAGTAATTCCCGTGTGTTAAAATAATGTCTATTACTAGCAATGTTTTAATTCATCTGGAGAAGTTAGATTTTTACAATATCCAGGACAACGTTCTGAGAGGTCAAAATTGGGATGGGTGACCGCTAGTGACTTTAACAACTGAGCGATTCCGTTCTTTATTCCTGCTAGGCCCCATAACGTGTTTGTTGCTCGATTTTTCACGGTGTTGGTCGCGAAAGAACTGGAGTAGAATCACTTAGCTCTTAAGACGTTTCAAAGTGATCCTACTGATGGTTAAATTTGGAATTTTTGAATTCTTGCACACGGTCGATCCCGGTGATAAAGTCGCTAAGCTATAACGGAGGCCTTTAGGCGGCCTAACAACTCGGTCACCAGAATTTAGCCATCAGCTTATTAATACAAACATAACGGACAACTCACGTTTTACAAATGAAGAATCACAACAGTGACCAGAAGGATTTTTAATTTGATTTCCGTTTTTACGTAGATTTTCACTTTTTACAATTTACATAATGATCAGGTTTTGATGTTATCCGCCAGTTTCGTCAAGATATTCTTTATGAGGTTGGCCAGCATCGGATAATTTTGACCCAGGAGTGGAGTTCGTAGTTGAGGCACACATATCTGGAATATAAACCAACTTCAATCAGATATAAGCTGGCAAGCCTCTGCACTCTCGAGGTGCATTTCTGTTCATAACTGTGAAGTTCATCAACAGATCCTCACCAAATTTTTATGGCACCAATCGGAAAGTATCCTTTAAAAAAAATAATTTTCCAAATCGGTCCAGGCGTCTTAGAGCAATCGAAGAACATACATAACAAAAGCACACAAAAAATATTCCGACAAATTGAGAACCTACTCCTTTTTTTCTAATTCGGGTACTAAATGGAGTGGTGAGCCGTATTGGCCGATTGGAATAGTGCGTCCATTTTCTTGTGGTCGTGGGATCAAATGCCGACCGCGTACCAATGCATTTTTCGATTCGAAAAAGTTATATCCGCATTCACACGAGCTCTAAATGACGAAGAAAAACATCGTCAGGAAACCAGTTAGCTTTCTAATAGCGTTGGGATTGCAACCTCTCACCTGTCACCTGTAAAAATGCTGTAGACGTGTTTCGGTATTTACAGATATCTACAGCTTTTCTGGACAACAGTCTTTCAAACTATCCATCTCTCTCATGAGAAAACATTCATCAACTTCCACTACGATGCGACGACAATTGCCAACATAAGAAGAGATACTCACCACAGCAAGAAGAACGACCAACAGTGGGCAGATGATGTTGATGAGTAGCGTCAGAACTGTTCTCACCAGCCACCAAAGACCCACAACCACCAGCACACTAGCCAGCATTACCTGTTGCACAAGAATTATACTAAACTCATTCATACACTCTGTAGTGCCTGGAACATTGTTGAAATGGAGTAGACTTGCCCAGCACATCACCTTAGTCTCAGCTAAATCGGCCAATCCACAGGAAATGTCGATTAAACCGCAGATCGCCTTATGATGTTTTCCTTCGCCGTTTTAAAGCTTATGTTAAAGTGCACATACATTTTTTAAATGAAAAATTTATTGATGAACGCCTGGAATTTTAACTCGCCTTCCTTCGGACCTTCGGATCGAAAGTCGAGGTAGAATCTAACTCTTCCAAAATGGATTTTCTAAATGAAATAGAGCAACCTACAATATCCGCTATGCAGCCTATACATGTTTGGCGAGCCTCGGCCAACTCTAGCGAAGTCAAATTGATGCAAGGCAAATGCTAACGTCCAGACGATTGGCAAGTCTATGCAAACCATGCGCTTGTATTCACTCGACCAGCAAGGCGAACGACACCGAACGATGGCAAATATGCTGTCTACACGTTGGCCTTCGCTCGCGTTGGCCTAGGCCATCCAAAGATGTATAGTTGGCATTAGAGCTGAGAGCCACTGCGAACATTCGCGAAAGTCCGATAATGTGGCCGCAGCTAAGCCGGACAGGCAATCAGAGACGAGGTCGAATGGCGGTGCGGACGAAATCTAGATTTGTGGTCAAGACGGCCGCCAGCTTGTTACCGCTAGTTTCAAGTATCGTAGGAAACTCGGAACCTGTTCATACTTTCTAACATTTGAAGCGGTCGTGATTTGATGGTCATTCTTGAAAGATCGGACTTGGATTCAGCACTCAAGTCCTACGGCAAAAGCGGGAACTAATTGTTTTATTTCCTATAATATGCTCTTTTAGTCAAGGTCAGTTGTTCTGGTGTGTAGAGCTACCGAACGTACAAACTAGCATAATTATTATTGTTCAAGCCTTATTTGAACAATTAGTAATTTTTTACATAACCTATAGTCGGATTGCTCATTATACGGACTAAAATTGAAGGAAAAAATGATCTTTTTCCTTCAATTTTGATATGTTTTTAGTCCGTATAATGAGCAATACGACTATAGTTCTGCGATAGCAGCGCCGCGCCTATCGGACTTCAGTGCTGAATCCGACTCTATTTTAAACATAGCAGTTTCCGGAAGTCTTTAAGTCGAGTATATTGCAATTCCTACTGTAACTCTGCTCTATCGACCTTTTAGCCCCGCTGGTCTAACCTGGGCCTCCTCATGTGTTCTTAGCCAGGTTTTGAAGACGCTGACCATGGTGCCGCCTTCTCCATGATCGGAGCAGGACAGCTGAGTCACACTGAACTGAAACCAACAACATTAAAATGTAAAATAAACTTACAATTTCCCATAGTACAAGCTTTGCTTAGTTTGGGGCTAGACGGCGCTGTGTGAAATGTCCCCCAATATTTATTTATTTAATATGAAATCTCTTATTCTAAAATTTTATTGAAAACATTGATAAAATCTTTTAGTATCAAAATATTTCTTAAATAAATAAGTACATAGGTTTTTTTTAAGTAGACTTCATCAGCGCTGGTCGTTTTGTTAGTCTATTTCCTAGGACAAAGCTGCTCATCCTAGGCAATTCCTACTGCGTTAACTTTGTTTATGTCTATATTAGTACACTAGGTATTTAAAGGTGCACGCTTATCCGCACCAAACGAATCGACCGAAACGAATTCCAGAATTCTTTATATAAAATCGTATGAAACTTCGCACACCTATAGTCCGACACAAAATAATAGAAATAAATGGGGGCGCCACTGTGCAAGCTAAATACGCGAAATAGATAAATTCTATTTTAGAAGTAAATTATTACCTACTTCTGACTGACGTCTTCGGTACCTGTACCATAAACAAGAAACCTGTACTTTACCATAGATTAGTAGAGAAATGGTTTCCAAAGTACCTACTGAACTTTTAGTTGCCGTATCTACGAGTTTTTGCCGGACTATACCCGCGTCAATACGTCCGGTTCGACAGAATCTGGCAGTACTTCGAGAATTAGGCCCGGATAGGTGTGCACTCAGCTTTAGGTAGACGTGTGACCTTGGGAAGACGTAAGTACAGTCTAAAAAAAACGAAATACATAATATTCTCTTCAGAGCAAGGCATCAGATACTTTGAAGAAATAGGGTAGGTAATAGAGTATTCAGAGGTTCATCCAAGTGACCTCAGATTGTTTTTAATTTGTTTTAGAGTTGTTTTTACATGGTAACGTACACGATGTAGTAAAGTAAGTAAGTAAGTTTATATGAGCGAGTGGCCAACTGATGGATGTTTTAGGCCGCCTAAAGGCATCCATCATGGCTCAATGACTTGAAACCCGGGACCGACCATTTAACGTGCCCTTCGAAGCACGGAAGCGCTCAGCTCATAATGCCACTTGCGGTCACCCATCCAAATTGTGACCGCGCACAACGCTGCTTAACTTAACCGATCAATCAAGAACGTCTAAGCAAGCTACGCCACGAGCGCTTCACGTTACGTTGTGTAGTGAAAAATAAGGTCCAAATTTTACATTAACGGTTAAAATTCTGTAGTTAAACTCCGCTGAAACGTCTGATTGTAAACCAATTGAACTTTACTGGACTTTGAAAGTATGAAACTTTGCAGAGATATTCTTACACAAACGTACATTGTGTCCTAAATTGGCTCGCCGCCAGCTGTGGTGGTCGGAGTGAAGACTTGCAGCTATCCGATCCATCAACTGGATGGTGTGAAAGAGAGAGATGTACAGACTTCTACGAGCGCAGCGGTCTGCAACGGAAAATCTAGTTTTAATATCTCTGCAAAGTTTTAGTACCACTTTTAAGTGATTTTATAACGTTGCTTTCAATTCAGGCTATCGCTTCGAAGTTTTCAAACATATCAATACTTATGTGTTTTTGTTGCGCGGGGAATAGAAATTTACGAGATGGTTTTATATTTTTATGTTCTTGTAGGCCCGTGACAAAAAACAATACCTACAGTTTTGGGGTATTGCGACTTGTTTAAACTTATTATTGATCTATTTTGCCGCCGCTTTGCCCATTGGAATAAAAAATTGTAATCATTTTTTTATTTGTACTTACGTAAGTACCTAAAAGATTTTTACCAAACGCTGATCACCCATTATACAATAAGTAAGCAATTAAAGATGAGCGCATACCTATCCGCACCGAACGCGTCAAACCAATCGATCATAATGAATTTTTACAATTCTTTAAATTAAATTGTATGAAACATCGCACACCTGCCCGCGTCGAATCATCCGCATCGTCTGAATCTGGAAGAACAAGAAAGCCGTTCGATTCATTCGGTGCGGATAGGTGTGCGTTCACCTTAAGCAGTGGTATAAGTACCTAGTAATGGTTGGGTAATGGCCACTTACTGTATTAGGACAAGGCATTAAACGAACTCTTACTTTAAATTTACATTAAACATAAAAACCAAAACAACCATTGTAACACTTAAATCATGTAGGCCATGATTTTTTTACTTACCAGATTTCTGAATGCTGGGCAACATTTTTCATCACCCATTTTTTGTATTTTTAAAACCTCATTTACTGTGATAATATTTTTTTTATTTCATTGTGATTTGAAGTTGTCAAATAGGACAGATTTGTTTTTAAAACTGTTGATAACATTGAAAGAGAATACTGCAAAGAGGATTCATTATTTTTCGAGCGAGCCTAGGCCAGCGCGAGCGAAGGCGAATTGATGCAAGGCGAGTGCTAAGTACCGTCCAGAAGTTTGGCGAGTCTATACAAACCAGGGTTCGCCGATATATATCAGCGGATATATATCATGATATATATCACGATATATATCAATTGATTTTTATCTTGATATTATATCAATGGATTTTTTCCTGTCTTCTGAACTAAAAATTTTGGAGATTAATGTTAACCCTGGCAACACGTAGCGAAAAACTACAATTCCGAATAATTTAGATTGTTTTTTTAAGTGTTTTTTAAGTGTTCATTAAAAAAATATTTTGAAAATGAAAAATCTTATCAAAATTTTCAATTCGAACTTCGGATTCTGTTGAATTTATACGGGTTGATAATTAAAACGAACTGACTTAGAATACAAAAATGCACGAGAGATTTATTTACACGACTTTACGATACAATGAAAGGGCGGGAGAGAAAATACGATGCCGCCAAAATTCAAAAAACGAATCTTATTCAAGTTAGACAACTTCATAAAACTAGGGTTGCGTTCCATTATTCCTAACACTCCCTCCTGAACGCAAACCCATTTCATTTATACAATACAAATGTTTTGCTAGCGTTACACCCTTAGTTAAATTATCGGCTACCATATTACAACCATTTACAAATAAAAATTTAACTTTACTATTGACAACGTTTTCTCTAAGAAAATGCAATCTGATATCAATATGTTTAGTCTTAGGTTTATAACATTCTGTTGAAGACAGTCTTATTGCACTTTGATTGTCACTGTAGATTTGTAACGCACTGTTCACACATTGTCCAAGTTCAGTTTGCAGTTGACGAAGCCACAAGGCCTCCTGGGTCGCCGACGCCATGGCCATATATTCAGCCTCGGCTGTAGAGAGCGCCACCGTCTGTTGTTTACAAGAATTCCAGGATATGCAAGCATTCTGAAAAATAAAAGTATAACCTGTACATGACCTTCTGTCTATTGGGTCACTGGCCCAGTCTGCATCACAATAGCCGGTTATTTCTTTTGAGTCTTCTTTGACATAGCATAACTTCATGTTCTTGGTTCCTTGTAGGTATCTCATAACCCTTTTTACTCCAAGCCAATGTTGAATTCCTGGATTATTACAGTATTGGCTTAATTTACTGACTGCATAGGTTATGTCTGGACGTGTAACTTGTGCCAGATATATTAGACAGCCCACTGCTTCCCTGTATGGGAAATTGCTATCTTCATTCTCAGGTTTCTTATCGAATTTTGCATTCACCTCTATCGGAGTGCATACTGGTTTGCATTCAGACATTTTGAATCGATCCAACACTAGATTAATATACTTCTCTTGGTCGATCATTATTACACCAGCCTCACGTTTTCTACTTACATTCATGCCAATGCACTGCTGTATTTCACCCAGGTCTTTCATACAAAATTCTTCCATTAGTTTTTCTTTTACACCTGATGCCATCTTCTTGTCATTTGTAAATATCAACAAATCATCCACCCAGACTGCAATATAAATCATTTTTATTTCAGTTACAGAATAATAAATGCATGGATCTATTTTTGATCTTTCCAAACCAATTTTTAGTAGAACATTGTTCAATTTCAGGTTCCACTGTCTACTTGCTTGCTTGAGCCCATAGATTGATTTATGGAGGTGACACACCTGGGCATTTTCTTCGTAACATTCTGGTTGAGACATGTAGATTTCTGTGTCAATATCACCCTGAAGAAATGCGCTTATGGCATCCATCTGAATCATTTCTAGATTGTATTTAGCAGCTAGAGCAAGCAAATATCTGACTGAGGTATATCTTACCACTGGAGCATAGACTTCATCATAGTCACTTCCTTTTCTTTGGGCACATCCCTTGATGACTAGTCTTGCTTTATAACGAATGATTTCTCCTTTCTCATTAGTTTTACTTTTGAATACCCATTTACATGGCAGGGCTCTTTTACTTGACGGCAAGTCCACCAGTGACCATGTTTTATTCTTCATTAAAGAGTCATATTCTTCCTGCATGGCCTTCTTCCACTGGTCGGCATGTGAAGATGAAAGAGCTTCTTCAAGGTTCTGAGGGTCATTCAAATCAATTATTGGACAAAAGTAACTTACATCGTGGTCTTCCTCCTCTACATAATTTACACCTCTGCGTGGACGTAGGTTTATGTTACGTGCTGGTGTTGAAAGGTCAACTGCTACTTCTGGAATGTAGGTTGAGTCATCGTTGTCACCAGACAAATAATCATCGCTCGAAGAATTATCTGACCTGTTCTCCAATTCACCTTCGGAGGGTTTCTCAGGTGACTGCATATCAACACCACTGGCACTGTCAATTATAGCAGGTAAGTACACACTTTGATTTACTTTTTCAACATTTTCCAAAAATACTACATCTCTACTCTTTATGATTTTATTAGTATTTGGATCAAGGAGTCGGTATCCTTTGCTAGACTCACAGTAGCCAACAAGAATATATTTTCTGGATTTAGGATCCCATTTTTGGCGTTTTTCTTTAGGTATTTGAGCCATAACTTCTGAGCCAAAAATTCTTATATTTGATAAATCGGGTTTCTTGCCTGACCACATTTCCAGAGGAGTTTTGCCATCAAGTGATTTTGTGGGTGATCTATTTATGATATAGGCCGCTGTTGCTATCGCCTCTCCCCAAAACTGCTTTGACAAATGAGCATCAAACAACATACACTTGGTCCTTTCTACTAGTGTCCTATTCATCCTTTCTGCAAGACCGTTTTGTTGGGGTGAATACGGGGTACTTGTTTGATGTTCAATTCCTTGCTTGGTTAAGAAACTATCAAATGCTTGGTTACAATACTCTGTTCCATTGTCTGACCGAACAATTTTTATCTTCTTTTCAAGATCATTCTCTACTCTACTCTTAAAATCTTTAAATACTTCAAGCACACTCATTTTGTCTTTCAATAAATAGACATGAACTTTTCTAGTGAAGTCATCGATGAAGGTAATAAAATACTTCATACCTCCCAGTGATGTTTGTTCCATCGGTCCACATAAGTCGGTGTGGATAAGTTGCAGTGGTTGTGAAGCTCTTGATCCAATATCATTGAAGGGTAATCTGCTTTGTTTACCTTCAAGGCAGGTGGTACATGTGATAAAGCCTTTACTTTTCTCAGGAAATGGATCTACTCCCTCTGCACACACTGGCAACTTGTTAACATCTGAAAAGTTCAAATGTCCCATGCGTCTATGCCATAGGACAACATCATTTAAGTCATTTGAATATGTCAAGTTTGATAAGACTTCTCTGTGAGTGTTTAGCTGGTAGAGATTGTTCACTAGTGTGGCTGAACACAGGAATTTGTCATTTTGATTGTAAATGTCACAACATTTATCTCTGAAATTTACTTGACAGCCACTTTTCACCATGGCACTGACTGATAGGAGATTAGCAGCAAGTTTAGGTATGTATAAAACTTCTCTTACCTGAATCTTGGTTTGCTCCTTATCATTACCATTCAACAATAAATTAACCTTTCCCATATGCTCCACAGGTAGCGGTGTGTTACTGGCAACTGTTATGGTTGGTATCGGTGGACTTGTTACATCATACATCCAGTCACATCTATTGGTCATGTGCATCGATGCTCCTGAGTCCACATACCAAAGGTCCGGATTCAATATCTGCGAAGAAGCTGAAAAAGCTGCAACAAAGCTTTTATTTTCTTCGTTTTTCTCTGAATTCTTCTTTTTCGGAGCATGACATTTGTTGGCAAAATGTCCATGCTTGTTACAGTTGTAACATCGGGGCCCTTTACTGGTCTGCGCTGTACTCTGTTTGGCTGTTTTCCTAGTGAAGAACACTGTACTGTCTGAGCATTGAACTTCCTGCAGGAGCTTTGTTTTTATTGAGTCTGCGCTGATTTTAATCCCGGAGCTCTCAAGACCCATAATCATCGGCTTGTAAATTTCAGGCAAGCCAGCCAACATCAGCGTTCCGAGCCATTCATCATCTATATCGAAGTTGATATTTCTAAGCTTGTGAGCGGTCAACATAATCTTGTTCACATAATCTTCAACATTGCTAGAACTGTCCAATGTAGTTGTGATGAGGTCTCTCAACAAGGCAACTTTTCTATACAACCCGCTGTCATCAAAAGCTTGCTGCAAACATTGCCAAACTTCTTTACATGTAGTTGCGTTCTGTATATGTACGTAGTTGATCGGATCGAGCAGTAGAATAAGCTTAGATTTTGCCTTTGTTTCCTTTCTAGCATCGGTGTTGGATCCTTCGACACAGCTCCACAAATCTTCATGATTGAAATATGCTTCCACGGCAAATTTCCAACTCGCGTAATTGTCTCTTCCGACGAGTCTGTCTATATGAAACGGATTGTGGCTTGTGTTGGACATCTTCTTCAGGAATTATCAACTTTTAGAGCCTTTTTGCTTGTTACTGAGCAAATGTGCTGCTCCCGCCAAAAATGGATGATGCAAAAATCTCGTTTGCCGGTTTTTGTCTGTTCTTTCGGAGGTTTTCGGTTTTAATTAGCTGTTATCAACCACGCTCTGCTACCATGTTGAATTTATACGGGTTGATAATTAAAACGAACTGACTTAGAATACAAAAATGCACGAGAGATTTATTTACACGACTTTACGATACAATGAAAACGGCGGGAGAGAAAATACGATGCCGCCAAAATTCAAAAAACGAATCTTATTCAAGTTAGACAACTTCATAAAACTAGGGTTGCGTTCCATTATTCCTAACAGATTCCAACCCGCAATGATACATAAATGTAAATACCTCAGTGTGGTTTAACACTATAACAAATAAAAAATTATAAAAAATTCTTTCTCAAATAAACACTAATTCTTTTCATCCCTTTATTAAGTTTTTTAAATAAAAAATGTGGTAATTTGACACTTAAATTACTTTCAAATTTTAAAGTGTTTAATCCCCATAGAGAATGAAATTCGCTTCTTTTTCTTAGCCTGGATACATATCCGATATATATCGGATAAATATCAAAAAATCGGATTTTTGATATTTATTATAAAAATCGGATTTTTTCGAACCCTGATACAAACCAATGCAAATTGGCGCTTGTATTCACTCGGCCAGCTAGGCGAGCGATGGCAAGGCAAGGCAAATGGTGCTGTTCACACGTTGGCATTGGCGTTCACTCGACGAGCCTGCGCCAGCGTGTAGTAACAGGTTTAAGTTTGTACGTCTATCACCCCTTCAAGATTTTCCCTAAAATAGAGTATCAAACTGACAGGTTTAAAAGCTTAAAAAAACCGTGATAAAGACTAGCCTATAGAAATTTCCAATATCTGTGCGACCGAGCTCTGCTCGGGTGCAAATAGAGTAAAATTAAAAAAGAAAAAAAAAATCAGTTCTGAGATCCGAACTTGCAGCCTTCGGCTGGAAGGCGGACACGCTATCCACTCAGCCACTTTAGTCTTAACAAATTGCTTGAAATTACGAAGTACATTGCACTGGTAAATCTTTTTGCGTGAAAATGCCGAGAAAATGAATTTTCCCAGATATGAGACCTAGCTAGATCGATTTTCCGCCCTCGTGAGCGCCCGTATCACCATCGAAATCGTTAGAGCCATTTTCGAGAACGTGAGTACCTACAAACAAACAAACAAATATTGCTTGTTTAATAATAATATACTTATAGAATAAAAAATATTAGATCGACTGCGACCAACCACGCCTTAAATCGCTTCGGGGTAGCAAACCAAGATTTAAATCATAAGCTCTTGTCAGCAAAGATCCAAGAGCCGTTGAGAAATTAAATTCTCTGGAATGCTTTCTTCCTATAAAACGGCGACCATTATAGCAGCGGATTTTCACCTTTATTACCAAAGTGTTCCTTTCAATCTTATTTTTTTGTTACACAATGGGGATGATGACGAAATTTTTTTTGTCCGACATTTAGATTAATTAAAAATATTAGACAGCGTTTTTAGGGTTCCGTACCTTAAAAGGTAAAAAAAGGAACCCTTATAAGATCACTTTCTTGTCCGTCTGTCCGTCTGTCCGTCTGTCCGTCTGTCTGTCTGTCCGTCTGTCCGTCTGTCCGTGTGTCACCATCGATTATCTCAGGAACGGGTAGAGCTAGCAAGTTGAAATTTATACCATATACTAAGGTCTATAGTCCCTACTGTGAGTATAAAAATCAAGGTCCTGAGTCAACACTATAAAAAGATATAGGCAAATTTAGGTTTTCGTGAAAACTTATGAGTACCAAAACTTACCTTAATTATCAACTTTTCATGTATGTACACATTTCTATCCATAACTTTATAATAACCTCTCTCTTTATCCCTAGGTTTGCTGTAAGAAAACTCTTTCAGGGTTAAGCTCGCCTTTGTACATTACCTTTAATTTAATTGTCTCTGTATATGTTATTGTTTTGTGTACAATAAAGAATTTAAGAATTTAAGAACTTTTTTTATTTTTCGGAATTTTTTCTTTACTTGTGCTGGAAGACCTTGCTTGTAACCAAAATTGACAATTCTAGGTCAACCGGAAGTACCCTAGAGGTTTTGGGTCGAAAACCTAAATGGTAGTTCCCGTTGACCTAGAATAACGAAATTTGGCAAAAAGCAAGGTCTTATAGCACAAATAAAGGAAAAATTCCAAAAAGTTAAAAAAGTTGAAAATTAAAGGGTGTTCCCATACATACATAGTTGACGCCAATTAAAATTGTCCTCCGAGTTGTATGGGCGCTCATACAATTAAGCGGACTAGCTTAATTGGCACCATGGCTAGGCACGGAACCCTCGGCGTACGAGTTCGACTCGCACTTGACCGGTTTTTTCTTTTTTTACATGCCTTATTTACGTTGATACATTGAGTTAAAATCTGACGATTATTTATATTTAATTTTGCCGAGTAGGTAGCTTATAAATAGAAGTATTTATTTTCTTGTATTGGGTCTAATTAACATGGAAGGAATCTAAATATTTCAAACATCTATCGTGCTGTCCATCTCACTCACGAAAAAACAATCCGTACCCAAATTATAATAATAATGTGAAAGTGTTTTTA
This sequence comes from Camptogramma bilineatum, assembly GCA_958496255.1. Classification (NCBI taxonomy): domain Eukaryota; kingdom Metazoa; phylum Arthropoda; class Insecta; order Lepidoptera; family Geometridae; genus Camptogramma; species Camptogramma bilineatum. The sequence goes on from OY292451.1 coordinate 1,718,606, forward strand.
TTTGTCCTGCTTTCACGTCAAAACAGAGCGCCGGATTGTCGTGATTTTTTGTATGGAGATAGTTGGAGGGCTGGAGAGTAACATAGGCTACTTTTTATCCGGGTACCAGGCGAGTAAAGCTGCAGACAGCAGCTGGAACATGATAATTCAACATTTCACTCAGATTTTCAGCTCAAGTGCTACGCTCGGTAGCCCTCTTAATATAACGGCCATGATTTTTAAAAAACGGCTTATGTCGCCATTTATTTTTTGCAGATTAAATCAGAGGGAGTTTATTACACTGTGCGTTTCGAGTGTTGTGGGTATTATTCTGTTGGATAAATGAAATATTTTATTGTTATCTCCCTCGCAGCGCTTTTTGGTTGTTACCTGAATATAGGTCACTACTGTAAACTGGGATTACTTTAAATTAATGCACTCTAATTTTAAACTCCTCTCAATTTCTGTCAAAATTGAAACACCGTTTAAACTATCGCAATCCTTTTTTGTTAGTGACAAATAGCATTGTTTAACCAGTGTTCAAGTTGCGAGGCGTTTCTTTAACATATTGATAAAATGTTAAGGGAATTTTAAATGAGTAGTTATAAGCCCGAGCGCTTGTAGACGTCCGTTTTTTTCGCCGCACAACGGACCGTTAATAAACGAAATCCATATAAACCGCATAATTTTTTCGCCGGACCGATATCCGGCGCGTGTACACTACACACATTCATTACGCGCCATACACCACCCCGAATCCGGGTGAAAAACTCGGTCCGTTGTCCGGCGAAAAAAACGTACGTCTACAAGCGCTCTTAGGCCTTCACATTTTTATAGGAATACAGGTTTCCTTAAAAACTTAGGCATTTATATCTTTTAATAGATTATTTATACAGTGTCAGGAGGTAATCTTTGCTTTCACTTTAATGGGACACTGGTAGTGCCTCGTGCAATGTTTAAATGGAATTTGCCCAGCTTCAATTTATTGATCATTAATAACTGTTCACTAACTATGATGAGAATTTATAAATCTGCTTTTTTAATACAATTTTGTGACGTTCAATTTAAAATTAATTAAGCCTGCCTTGTAAAGGTTCCGAGCTCAGTAATTATGAGCAAATACAGTCACGTTTTTATGTTTTTGTGAGCTTATTAGATTCTATTTTAAAAACTTCTAAGAATAAGACAGAGAATAAAGTAATAAAAATCCTAAAGTAGTTTGTTTAAATTCTGATAGTGATTCAATGTATTTTTCGTTTTGTATAAATAAAGCCTATCCATTAGATCCACTAGGCAACATTTGACGCGCAACATGTACGGCAACTAGCGATGTTACGAGTTGATTTTATTCCAACTCGGATAACTCGAGTTGACTCGGCCGCTAACTCGAATCGCAACGCGAGTTGACTCGACTCGCATCAACCGGATGGGATCCGCTTCGCGGCAGCAGCCAAACGGATCGGCGCGGCGAGTCGAGTCGAATGCACCGTATTCGAATTCTTATTCTTGAGTCGAGTTTCGGTTTCGAGTTGGCGAATCGCTGACTCGCGACCTCGCGTGCACTCGCATTCGCATAACTCGCATTCGTTATCCGCATTCTAGTAGATAGGTAGGTAAGCGAGTTGATTCGAGTTGCGAATGAACTTGATTCGAATCAACTCGCTTAGACTCTGATTCGAGTTATTCGAATCAGCCAACTCGACTCGCCCATCGCTAACGGCAACGCTGCGCAACAGCGCGATTAAAAAAAAACGACTTTAAAGTTCAAGCTGAGCAATTTCCTGCACTCTCGAGGTGCATTTCTGTTCATAACTCCGAACATCCTCGACAGATCCTCACCAAATTTTTGGGCGTTTTTCCACTTGACGGCACGGCACGGCAACGGTAACGGCGACGGCACGGCAATCTGGGACGCGATCAATCAAGAACGTCCAAGCAAGCTGGACCACAAGCGCTTCGTTAAAAAAAATCTACCTACTTATTCAAAAACCTATTTGAAATCTATTCAAAATGATAAATCTTATTTTATTAATTAGCTCCTACACCAGTTATGTCCCATAAAACCCCAGAACAACCCGAAAGGGAAATCGGAAGATAATTTTATTAATCCTTATTTGAATTGTCTCTGGCTTAGGGTGGATTTACGGACATAGGTACATATTTTATAGGTATATCTTAGTGGGATAGTGATATATTGTTTTATTTTGAGAAAACGGAACAGCACAATGGACGTGGCATTACTATTATGCTAGCTTCCGCCCGCGGCTTCGCTCGCGTGGCACCTGGATAAAAGTCATCTATGTCAACCAAATCGGTTCAGTGGTTGTCGAGTTATAGAGGAACAAACATACATCCATCCAAACTCCAACCATCCAAACTTTCACATTGATTGTGATGTGATAGTATGATTAGTGTGATTTATTTATTACAACAATTCATTATTAAAACCAAATAAAAAGTAATAAATACTGCATGAAGGCTTTTCAACATATTCATTCAAAATAACATGCACTAGTTTTAAAGTAATAGTTCCAAAAAAAATTTAGAAAGACAGTTTTTGACAGTTTTTAAACTTAAAAAACTTTCTGAATAGTTCTACCAGCCGGTAATTGTAGGCTGTCCGGTAGTAAAAAGAAGCGATGCCCAGCAGTAAGTAAAGTCGGTAAAAAGCATCTAATAACCAAACGAAATCACCAACATGAGTAACGAATGCATTAATCCTATTCTATTATACGAGCAATATTTGTTTGTTTGTACTCACGTTCTCGAAAACGGCTCTAATGATTTCGATGAAATTTGCGGTACGGCGGTTTAAGGGGGCAAAAAATTGATCTAGCTAGGTCTTGTATCTGGGAAAATTCGTTTTCTGTGCATTTTCACGCAAAAAGATTTACCAGTGCAATGTGGTTCGTAATTTCACAAATTTTGTTGAGACCAAAGTGACCGAGTGGATTGGGTGTCCGCCTTATAGCCGAAGACTTCGAGTTCGAATCTCAGCCAGTGAAAGTTTTTTTTTTGTAAGGTTTTTTTTCTTTTTCTTTTTTAATTTTTCTCTATTTGCACCTGAGCATAGCTCGGTCGCCCAGATATTTAAGATTAAATGAGCACCCTTTAAATTTAAAAAACTTATCAGTGACACCGCAAACGTAAAAGAATTACTATGAAGATTTTATAAATCCAACCACGTCACCCATTCTTACAAAGAAAACGTGTCCCTAATTTAAAAGGAGATTAATAATTAAGAGGTTTTAGCACTCGTATGAATTAATTTTAAAGAACCGTGTTGGCCAAGTGGGACCTCGACTTTAGATCCGAAGGTCGTGAGTTCGAATCCCGGACGAACATCAATGAATTTTTCAAAAAAAATTGATGGAAAAATCCATTGATGCGCACGAGCTTTAAACGGTGAAGGAAAACATTGTAAGGAAACCCGCGGCTTAGTCAGGCGTATTGACTAGGTATGTATTTCCTGTGGATATAGCCAATTAAGTTAAGAGGATGGTTTAGGTGCTGGGCAAGCCTACTCCATCTCAAACAATGTCTCAGGCACTACAATGTCCCATTAAGTGTAGGCAAAGATTGGCTCCTGACACTGCATAAATCATCTAGTAAAGACGTAAAGGCCTAAGTTTAAACTCGTGCTAACTCTCTGATTAGCTAATGTTTCTATCGCAAGAACTCATTTCTATTCTGAGAATAAAATATTACCGTCTGAGTGAATACTCCATAAAACATAGAGCTTTCTTTTAAAATTAATTCACCAGAAACATTATACAAATGGGCATATTTAGGGTTCTTTGTTGACATTGCTAAAACCATCATTCACTTCTTTCTTACTCGTATTGAGTCTATTCGTCATTTCTTTGGTCTGTCTATGACATGTTTGGCCGTACCATGAACCCTTAGAGTAAGTTTTAAACGAGCTTGAAACAGTCTTGCTTTAGGAATGTTGTAACAAGACTAAAGCAGGACTTTTTCAAGCTTGTTGTAACATTGCTTGGATTCGTACCAAAACAATATTGTTTTAGTAATGCTGCGTGACTGCTGCGGTCCTGTTTAATGACATTCGTTGTCATGAACGACATAAATGACGTATTACGTCATCAAGCAGAACTAAAGCAGAACAGCAGCAGTCCGGCAGGAGTACTAAAAATTGTTTTAGTACGATTCCAAGCAATGTTAAAACAAACTTGAAACAGTCCTGCCTTAGGAAAGTTGAAACCAGCCTAGAGCTGGACAGTTTCAAGCTTGTTTTAACATTGCTCTAAGACTAAGAGTTCATAGTACGGCCCCTGTACACTATTAACTATGAGACACACACAAAAGTATCACTTGAAAGTTTTTATTTATTCTTCAGGCTGAAACGACTGAACGAGACTACTTTTTAACCGACTTCAAAAGAAGGAGGAGGTTCTCAATTCGTCGGAATTTTTTTTTGTGCTCTTTATTTCAGTATGTTCACCGATTACCAACTCGGAGATGCCCCAACCGATTCTTTTTTTTTTTAAAGGGTATGCTTTCCGATTGGTGCCACAAAAATTTGATAAGGATTTGTTAAGGATCTTCAGAGATATGAATAGAAATGCACCTCGAGATTACAGAAAGTTCTTCAGCTTATAACATTGAAGGCGGTTTTTTTTACTTAATTATCAATTTAGTTAGGTATCTATCCTGTCCTCGCTCCTGTCACTCTATGTAGACGTTCTTCATTGATCGTTCAAGTTAGGCAACGTTGTGAGCGGTCACAATTTGGATGGGTGACCGCAAGTGGCATTACGAGCTGAACGCTTCTGCTTCGGAGGGCACGTTAAATTGTTGGTCCCGGCTTTTAAGTCGTTAAGCCACGACGGAGGCCTTTAGGCGGCCTAAAAACTCCGTCACCGAACGTCACGTCACGAACTTACTTTACTCAGATACAGAACCCTTCTAACATTGAGATCATCCCGTGGTTTTCATCATAAATTACGAAGTCCTGTAGCCACGAGACGAGCCGTGCCGTATCTCTGATCTGAGATAATTTATTCTCCTTCACTCATTTATCCTGAGCGGTGATCTCCTAAGTAGTCCTTTAGAACAAAGCAACTGTAATATGACGGACAAATAAATAAATAAGCAAAAGTAAAGCTTTAAACATTCGATGATACTACTAAACTACTTTATGATACTAAGTCGTATGCTAAAGCTAGGCCCCATACCGTGTTTGTTGCCCAAATTCTTTACGGTGTTAGTCACGAAAGAATCACCTAGCTCTTAAGACGTGTCAAAGTGATCATAGTGGTCCTACTGAATAAATGATATTTGAATTTTGAATTTTGATATTATAAAAAATAACTCATGAGAGAATATCGTTCATTTAGATTCTAACAATGTTAAAAGAATCAAAAAAGAAGTAAATAATTAAATTCTTCTAGACTTTTAGAGAATCTTTATTTGGAGAGGATTGGGCAAACTTTCCTCGAAAAATTTGTTTTTCAAAAATATGTTATTTTCTACTAAACTTCTGAACGGATTTTAATGAAACTTGGAACATACATAGTTTATGACCTGGAATAACACATTTGCTACTTTTTATCACACTACGTAAGCCATACAGTAGACCACGCGAGCGAAGCTGAGGGCAAAAACAAGTTAGGTATACAAAATTTTCAATAAATTTAAGGGCTGACTTCCCATGTGACTCATTATCATTAGCATCAAAATTCACAAGTCATAATCTGCCTTTCAAAGTAAGCTAAGAATTTGATGAAACAAACATGAGATACTTCGTCGAAGTAATCAAGCGCTCGCGCTCATATTTAGCAATGTTTACTCTGAGTGTGCTCAGAATAACTTTAAAACGTACTTTCAGCTACAGAAGTTGGAAAATCTTTAGTTTTAAGACTTGGGAACCAGACTTGGTAGGTTATAGTCTTGAAACTTTCAAGATCAAGATTTAGAGTCTCATCCTAGCTGTAGTACTGGAAAAAAAATTAAGCAAATTTTTATCAATATGTTGTTAGATTAAGAGAGTAGGTATTTATCTAGGTTCCTGTTACACTTTTGTTCCGAAAAACTTACCTAAAAAGAAATGTAAGCAAATTGAATTGAAATTTTTGAAGGTACACCAAAAATGGCATTTTTTCTTTTCATTTGTTCTATAGTAAGTTTTTTGGAACAAAAGTGTAACATGAACCTACATAAATACTGCCTTTATCCAAATAATAACATAAAGTGATAAAAATATGCTCTAATTTTAAATTATTTTGGTATTACGTTCGTAGGTACGTTCGCCGGTCCCTTAAGTGTAAATAAACATACACTTTAACCTTCTCATTTTTAACATTAGTGAAAAGTAGATGTAAGTTTAGATAATGTAAAGAACTATATTTTACTTTAGTGTACTCAAGCACTTACCAACTTATAACTTTTGGTTAAAACATAAGACCTCTAAAAGCCTGGCTTTGTGAGATGCCTTATTAAAAATCTCTTTGTTTTGCTAACATTCTAAGACGAGAGAGCCTTCACGAGTTCAAAGAAATACTTGAGTGTTCTATGTGATATTAATAACTTTGAGTAAATATTTTAGTTTTTAGTACGATTTTAATAAAGTTTTTTACTGAAGCGTTCGTTTTCTTAGTATTTTTTTGAGTTGTGAGTCGCGTAATTTCGGCCGCGTAATCTCTGTTGCATTTGTTTTCATAGAAAGGTCCTGTTTGATTCACCCGTCGGCGACGCAAAATGAGTTTTCTGTTTTTGTTGAAAGTATATTACGCGACTCATTTTTCGCGACTCACAACTCAAAAAATTACGCTCGTTTGGCCTCAGTATAATTTTTCTACATCGGTCTGATGCGTCACGAGAGATATGACAAGTTCCCAGACGATTATGATTCTCCGCAATTCCTCTATTTTACAACGTCAACCATTCAAGTATCATTGCCGCTGCGTTTTGTTTCGTTCTCCAAAATGACAGTAATTTGCTAAACCCAAGCTAAACCTCATTGGTAATTTGTTTGAAAATGTCATCACAAAAAGTTAAACCTAACCTCATTGGTCATTTTATTTCATGTTGATCTGAAATATAAATTGAATTACAGTGTAGTTTTCCTAAAGCTACTCTATGGCATCGCGTTTTTATTTAGAGCATAGATAAAAAAAAAAAAATCAAACTTTGTTTGTTCTGTGGCAACACTAGGTAAGCGTCACTTTTCTTTCGCGCGCTCGTCCGGCATCGAATTGTTTTTTTCTGTGTTTTTCGTTTTTTATTCAAATCCATTTAAATCCATAAAATCTTTCATTAGCTTTCCAATATAGTAATATTGTGTGATTGGCAATAATAGTTATTATGCATAGTGACAAGAAACTCACGAAAAAGATCAAGAAATACGAAAAACGCATCAACCGGCTTCATCATAGGATGGATAAAAGTAGAAGCAGAAGTAGAAGTCGTTCAAGATCATGTCTACGGGATCCTTCACTATGCTCCAGTCGTTCGGATGTACCAGGTAAATTATATTACTTCAGTGTACTTTCAGATTTCCAAGCAAATCCACTATGTGCCTCAACTCAACCTACCTGCCTACCGTGCCTGTACGAGATACAAAAGAGCACGAAGATCAAACTTGGTACGAGATACCACAGCTTTGATTCGGTACGAGATACCAAAAGTACATGTACGAGATATGTGTACCTACCAGAACTTTCATTCAGAACACGAGATGTCCTGATGAATAGTCAAAACAACCTGTCTTAGAATGGTTGTCATTTTCAGAATATGTGGAGGAAGGCTGCTACGAGGCGGTAGTACAGGAAATGGAAATGAACAGGCCCACCGAACCTACCTCCGACCAACTATCGGTAGAAGACAGTGAAAACATAATAGCTGCCTTCAAAGATGCTCTAGGCATTGAATAGGTCCGCAGATAATTCTAAGTTAGAGGGAAAAATTCAAGAAATTACAAAACGCTGGGAACCACATTCAATGGACTTACCAAAGAATAAAAGGACATTATACTAAACAAGTTATCAGATAATTGTCAGCTTCTAGAAGCACCAATTCTTAACGAGGAAGTTAAGACTGTCATGACAGAGAGCTCTAAACTAAGGGACCGATCTCTCGAAATGGTGTAACATCAGCTTGGACTGGCCATGGCTATTGTTGGCCAAGTAATGACAAAACTAACTGATGCATCAAAAGTCCTTTTCAATTTGCAGTGAAGATTTCTTCAATTCTTGGCTGGTTTTTATCTTCGTTCCCAAGTCAATGCCATAAAGGTGTTCATCACACTTGACCTTCTCAATAAGGTAGTTGAAGTTTTTGTCTAAGAGTGGTGTGATAAGATTTCTCCTAGTCTTTGTTTTCTGGAAGTTTATGTCATTAAGAATATATCAAGACCGTTACCAAACCAACCTGCTCAAAATACAAGACAGCAGGAAACCGATACGGTCCACCTTAGACTCAATCCAGCCAGCAGTCCAGAGTGGCAGCACCACGAGGTGGACCCAGGAACCGTGCAACACAACCACCACCTCGTCGAGCAGCACCTAACCACAGCTACAGCCGCTCACGCCCCGAGAGGGCTGCACCACGTGGGCCACACAGCAGACGCTGAACAATCAGGTATGCAGGCAATATAGCACAATACCTTTTCTGCTGGAAACAAATCACCAACGACCCGGTACTACTACAGTGGATAATAGGATATCACATCCCTCTCATTGAAGTACCTACACAAAACATTGTGCCTAATAATAATGTACCTGATGCAAAGCTCGGTAACATGCAGGAGGCCATTACCAATTTGTTAGAACTAGGAGCTGTACAAACATGTAATCATAGCTATGATCAATTTATCTCAAAAATTTTTCTTAGTCTCAAACCTAATGGAAAATTCAGGTTTATATTTAACCTAAAACCACTAAATAAGTTCATTAAATAAGAACAGCCATAAAAATTGTAGGCCATGGTTACTACATGTGGTCAATAGATTTAAAGGAATCATATTATATAAATAAATAAATATTTTTTAGTGGCAGTAGACTCGGAAAGCAGAAAATACCTAAGGTTTCAATTCAAAAACACCCTGTATCAGTTCACTGCCCTTCCTTATGACCTTGCACAGCTCCCAGTGTCTTCACAAAGTTATTAAAGCCTGTTGTCAGTATCCTTCGGAAACAAGGGTTCTTGTCAACCATCTATCTAGCTAGATGATTACCTAGGTATTGGTCGTACATATGATGAGTACCTACTTAGCAAATAGAGACACAACTCTTAAATTATTTCAAATTTATTGCCTCATTGTAAACTATGTAAAAAGCTGCTTAGTGCCAAGTACATCCTGCAAATTCCTTGGATTCATTATTAATTCACATAAAATGATTCTTCAATTACCACAAGTAAAACGAAACTCTATTAAAGCTTTACTATCAAAATTTTAAAATCTTAAACATTGCAAAATAAGGGAATTTGCAAAATTACTTGGAACCTTAGTTGCAGTCTGCCCAGCTGTACCCTATGGTATGGTAACATACAAAAATAATGGAAAGGGAAAAGTATTTAGCTTTACTAGAACATCACGATAACTATGATGCTATAATGATACTGCACTCCAATATCTTACCAGATCTGAAGTGGTGGTCTTCCATCATAAACCTTACTAACAAAAGTATATGTGGTCGACAGTACAAATTGGAAATATTTTCAGATGCATCTTTGACTGGATGGGGAATACACTGCGATGGCGAGAGTGTTGGTGGTCTATGGTCACACTCAGAACAAGAACTTCACATAAACCAGCTAGAACTGTTAGCCGCTTCATTTGGATTGAAGTGTTTTGCAAAGTCACAAAGCCACTGTGATATACTACTTCGTATTGACAACACTACCGCCATTGCATGTATTAATAAAATGGGCAGTGTTCAATTCCCACATTTAAATAAGAATAGGTACCAGAAATATTTGGACTTGGTGTGAAGAACGAAATACTAATATCTATGCTTCCTACATCAAATCTAAGGATAATATTTAGGTATGCTGATAAGGAATCGCATAACACAAACATTGACACTGAGTGGGAATTGAGCAATGAGGCCTACTCTTTGATTAGGGATCGGTTTGGAGACCCTCACATTGATCCATTTGCTTCTAGAATCAATAAAAAATGTGACATTTTTATGTTTCATGGAATAGAGACTCATATGCATTTAACATAGATACTCTGACACTGGGGGCTATATATATATTTTTTTTTTAATGCTTTGCCACCATTTGCAATGATCACAAAATGTCTACAAAAAATTAAAAATGATAAAGCCAAAGGCATTATGGTATACCCAGTTTGGGAGTCACAGCCCTGGTATCCACTAGCCATGAATTTAATGATAACTAAACCTATGATATTTAAGACAAGTACTAATCTGTTGATATCTCCTCTTAGGACTTTACATCAATTGAGCAGCCACCTTACCCTGACGGCGAGCATCTTCTGCGGCAAGCATTCAGACGCCGAGGTTTGCTAGAAAGCTCACTAAACATCATGCTAGCTTATCTGAAGGTACAATGAAACAATACAATACTACTTACAAAAGTTGGTGGAAGTTCTGTCACTCACATAATCAGGAATCCCTCCTGACATCTGTGCCATTTCTGATTCAGCTTTTAACAGAAAAATATGAGAAGGGAGCGGGTTATAATACCCTTAATTGTCATAAATCTGCACTCTCCCTTCTTATGGGTGAAAAAATTGCCACAGATGACAGAATTAAGAGGTTCCTTAAAGGAGTTGTTGATCACAGCGCCATCTCTGTGACAACAGCTGCACCACACACCTAATATTCCAAGATCTTTGTGGAACCACTCGTGCGCCGCCTTTCCTATGTTCCTAGCCTACTTCACATTTTAGTTCAAGCAGGCTCCGTTAGACGGCGCTAACTATACAACAGGTACGTTGTGTATACTACTATCTATTCTATGTTCACAGCTATAAAAGCTTGCTTTATGTGACGCCTCGCTCTCTTTCACCGACCAACCGACCTGATCACACAATCTAATATATTCTATTCTTTTGTTCCAAGCCTGGTTTCCTTTTGCCCTGCGATTTTACATGGTGACCCCGACGTGATCTACACATCGAAGAGAAGTCCAGAGAAGCCACAAGATTCCCAGCGCCGCAGCCACGCAATTTCTACGCCTTTGGGTCGACACGAGGGCGGAGCGACGCACGGCGCGGGAAAGGACACCGCGTGGCCGCATGGTGGCCACCTGGCTGAGACTTCAATACAATCCGATTGGCAGCATTTGGATCCAGCTAGACATCAGAAACGGAGAAGAGCAAGTTCCGAGAACATTCCAGAAACCGAGAACCGCATTGACTAAGTATCTATTCAATCAAGTAAGTGAGCTGGCATTTCTAAACCTACCTATTATCTCGATTTTATTAATTATTTTGTGTTTTAAATTCCCGTTTACCTTTTTACAATTTTTGTGTCCACGTTGCGTGTTCGTAGTTATTCAAAATGACCGAGTCTAAAGTAGATACCAATGAATTTAAAGAATTAAAAAAGAATCGAGCTGTCCTTAAGGGCAAGCTAACCTTGTTTAAAAAATATATAATTAATATTGAATGTCCTATTTCTGCTGAATTGTGCATCGACTTAGAATTGCGAATAGAAAGAATAAAATCAGTTTTCGATGAGTTTGAGAAAGTCCAAGATAGAATAGAGACATTGTGTACCGATATCGATGCGCAATTATTAGAAAGAGAATCAATTCAAGATACCTACTACGAACACGTGGCGATCGCGAAGCGTGCTGTAAACGAATTTCAATCCGAGAATTCCAACCCTTCTGCAAACGTCACCGCAATATGCGATCACGAAACAAACGATTCAATTAAATTTCCAGACATAAAACTACCCTCATTTAACGGCGACATTACGCAGTGGTTGGAATTCCGGGACACATTCGATGCCCTCATTAATCAAAGCAATTTAAAACCGATTCAAAAGTTTAAATACCTCAAAGGCTGTTTACAAGACAGTGCCCTGATTGTAATAAGTTCGTTAGAGTATTGCGAGGAAAGCCATGCCATCGCATGGAAACTTCTGTGTGAACGATTTAATAACACGAAAAAGCTTGTCGCAAATCATCTGAAGGCACTGCTCCACGTGAATCAGATTACAAATAGTTCGAAAGATTTGCGAGATTTCATTGATAACATTTCGAAACATTTGAGGGTACTCAGTAAATTAAATATTTCAAGCGAAAACTGGGATACTCTTCTCATATTTATGCTAGCACCAAAATTAGACTCGCAAACTTTACGAAAGTGGGAGGAAAAATCAAACTCAAGTGAACTGCCTTCGTTACAGGACTTCAAGTCGTTTCTGCGGTCGCGGGCGGATCTGTTGGAATCTCTAAGTTCTTCGGACCTGCCCAGTGATCAAGGACAAGCAAAAGGTGTAGCACCCAGGAAGGCCATGGTAGTCACGTCCACGTCCAACTATAACTCAAGCCCTAAGGTACCAAATTCAAATACCTACTCTAATCGATGCCCGCATTGTGAAGGTTCACACTACATAAACCAGTGTCAAAAATTTTTAGCATTGAGCGTTAGGTCTCGTATCCAGACGGCGAGAAACCTGCGACTTTGCACCAATTGTCTAAGGTCAGGTCACATATTACCTAATTGTCGCGCGAGCAGCTGCAGAACGTGTAAAGGTAAGCATAACACACTTCTGCACATCACGCACACACCTACCGATACAAAATCTACCGACTCTAATACCGAACAAATACCGACTACATTAAACTTACAACCGACAGAACCGAAACAGTCAATTAACCTACATACCGATTCATTAACCAAACCGATTCATACCGATTCATCAAGTATACCGATTCAAAATAAGACTGTTCTTCTGTCAACTGCCCTGGTGAATGTGATTGACATCGATAATCAATCACACACCTTAAGGGCCCTGTTAGACTCAGGCTCCCAGTCCAATTTTATTACCGAAAATGCGTTCAAAAAGTTGAACTTACCGAAAACACCGATTGATATGCAAGTCACTGGCTTCAATGAAAGTAAAACTTGCATAGATTCTTCCAGTAAATTAACAATTCATTCACAAAACAGCACATTTTCCCGAACAATATCTTGCCTCATTGTACCTACGATTTGCAACCGAACACCACATCACACAATCAACATAGAAAATATTGATTTTCCGAAAAAATATAAATTAGCAGATACATCATTTTTTAAACCGAGCGATATTGATCTTCTTTTAGGAGTTGAATTATTTTACGATGTACTCTGTACCGGACAGTATAGACCCGGTAAAGGACTACCTATCCTACAAAATACTCAACTCGGATGGGTAGTCACGGGCTCGATTGCCACACAATTACCAACACATAAAACACATTGTAATTTCACTCAGTCGATCCCGTTGAGGGAGTTTTGGGGGGAGGATACGAAGCTTCCACATGATGAAATCGAAGAGTGTGAAAAGATATTTCAAACACACACTCGTAACTCTGACGGTAACTTCGTCGTGAACCTTCCCCTTAAGGCTTCTCCATCGGAACTGGGACAGTCTAGACACATAGTATACCAGAGATTTAAAACTTTAGAATCTAAATTCACAAGGGACCCTGATTACAAGAAACAATATGTAGATTTCATGCGAGAATTCGAACAAGCGGGGCATATGATTAGACGAGATACCTATGAGCCCTGCAATTATTTACCGCATCATGCTGTGGTTAATCAAGAAAAAACAACCACCCCCCTCAGGGTTGTCATAGATGCCTCTTTCAAAACAAGCACAGGGGTTTCTCTAAATGACATTCAGTATAAAGGTACAATCAGTCAAGATAAACTGGTAAATATTCTTTTAAAATTTCGTAAAAACAAATACGTAATCAGTGCTGATGTGGAAAAATTATATCGATTTATATACCTAGATCCCTCCCAACATAACCTACAATGCATATTATGGCGCGAAAATCCAGACGCAGCATCGACTATATTAACCGAGTTTTATATCGATGATTGGCTACATTCGGGAGAGGACGAACAAAAGGTAATTCAAACAGCTGGGCAGGTCGAACGCATCCTACGCAGCGCAAATTTCAACTTACCGAAATGGAAGTCCAATTCCAGTAAGATTCTACAAAATGTAAGTAATCCTTACACAAACACTACACATTCAAATAACACATGTGTACCTACACAAGAGACCGTCAAATTGTTGGGTGTCTCATGGAATAGTCACTCTGACTATATTACCTATTCACAAAAAATCAAACCAATGCCTAATGTCTTATCCAAACATATTTTGTTATCCAAATATATTTTGTTCATTGGCTCTGAGATATTTGATCCTCTGGGATTAATTGCCCCAGTTTTAATTATTGCAAAAATCCTCATCCAGTCACTTTGGAAAATAAAGTTAGATTTGGGATGAAAATATACCGACTTTCCTCTCTAAGCAGTGGAAAGAATTTTATAGTAATCTATACTGTATTATAATCTATACTATACTAATCTATTTATTATGGGTAGACGGCCGCCTTGTATTTTCACCCTACTGTCACGATAAGAAGCATCCTATGATATTACATCACAAACACTCACTCACAAAGCTCATAATGCTGACCGAACACATCAAATTGCTACACGCTGGCCCACAGTTACTGTTATCTACAGTAAGGGAGCGATTCTGGCCGATTCATGGTAAGTCTCTCGCTTCTAAAACAGTACACCAGTGTGTCACCTGTTTTAGAACAAAACCAAACACATACAGCCCAATAATGGGCAATTTACCTAAGACAAGGGTAACTCCGTCATTTCCCTTTCTCAATACGGGCATCGATTATGCTGGACCATTTTTGGTGAGAAACGGGCGAGGACGTGGTTACAAAACTTCTAAGTGCTATATCGCAATTTTTGTTTGTTTTGCGACGAAGGCGATTCACATTGAGTTGGTTACAGGTCTAGAATCACAAACATTCCTAGCCGCGCTACGTAGATTCATATCCAGACGAGGTAAACCGCGGGAGATGGTGAGTGACAACGCTACTACATTTCATGGCGCTAATAATGATTTAATCGAACTTAGTACTTTTTTACGCGAGCACTCAAACGAACTTACATCGTCATGTTCAGACGAGGGCATTTTATTTAAGTTTTTACCAGCCTATACACCCCATATGGGTGGACTGCACGAGGCAGCGGTCAAAAGTTGTAAATATCACCTAAAAAGAGTGTTAGGACAAGCTTTGTTAACTTATGAAGAATTTTCAACTGTATTAATCCAGGTAGAAGGGATTTTAAATTCACGCCCTTTATGTCCTTTATCTAATAATGATACCGATTTCTCCGTCCTAACGCCAGCTCATTTTCTGATTGGTAGGTCTTTAACGTCTTTGCCCGACTACGAATACAAAGATGTTCCTGCCCACAGATTAACCCACTTCCAACAATTACAACAAATCCAGCAGGACTTCTGGAGGAGGTGGGCCAAGGACTACGTCGGAACCCTCCAGCAGCGAACAAAATGGAGAAGCTCCAAGGGCCCCCCCCTCGCCGTCGGAACCCTGGTGCTGGTGAAGGACGACCGCCTACCAACGTGTCAATGGAAGATCGGAAGAATAATCAAGACCCACGACGGAGAAGATAACCAAAGTAGAATAGCGTCTATTCAAACGGCGAAAAATGTTATAAAGCGGGCCTTCAATAACATATGCCCATTACCAATTAATGATTAATTAAGTTACCTATTAACACGTTCACTGTCCCAGAACAAAAGTCAAAAATATACCAGTACGTTCAAATGAAATTTCGTTTTAATCTAACAAATAGTGTCTAAGGGTATACAATTAAGATAATATGAGTTCAAAAATATGTAGTTTTTCAAGAAAAACGTCAAAAAAACTTTATGACTCTAGAAGGAGTCATGGACGTCTGAACATAAAAATGTATGACTCTGTTTGGAGTCATGGACGTATGAACTGAATACGCTATGACTCCATGGACTCGTCGATGTAAAATATGAAGATTATTATTGACTTTTATTGGTTTATCTGTGGTATGAAGTGTCAGATGTCAAAATTGTTGACACAATTACGACACTGACATTTCTTATGGAGGGTATTTACGTCATCTGTGTTAAAAAAACATTATGATTAGAAAAAATCAAATGAAACAAGTACTTACCTTCTTTCGTAACTTTTTTTGCGCGAAAATAATAAAAAAACAAAAAATAATAAAATTTATTACCCCAACAAGATCCCCGAGCACAAAGTCAATGCTCAACCCAAGTGGATGAACTACCCTCAGAAATTTTTACAGGTTGGGATAATCTCTCTCGTCAATTTATTCACTTTGACGCATACAGGGATGTTTTCATTATATTAAAATAGCGTTGTGCTGTCCATTTATAATATATTATCATTGATTTAAATGAATAATTAAACTAGAAATATCATTTTTTAATTTTAACCATATTTGGGAAACTGGCAACATTTTACGTAGGCTCTTTTGAATTTTATGTTGCCTAGTTATCTAACCATACGTCCATGATAATGTTTCTACTCTTATTTATACGTCCAGTGAAATATACAACATTTAGTCTAACCTGGTAGTATGACTCCAACCAGAGTCATGGACGTATGAATCTGGTACAAATGTGACTCCATTTGGAGTCATTGGACAGTGAACGTGTTAAGTTAGTACATAGATAAGTACCAAATCTTACTTATTCTTACCTAAATTAAGAAAAATTGTTTAGAAATAAGTATTTCCCGAATAAACTACATTTTTATTGTTGTTTTAATTGAATTAGGAACCTAAATAACTAGGTATCTAACTAGTAGTAGACAGGTAGATATCCATAGGTAGGCTACATAGAGAAATCCTAATCTGTGAACCATAAGTTCCAGATGTTTTTAATATATTAAACCGAGATATGAGACAGGTAGGTTGCTAATTTCAATCTAAGCTTGTAACTATCCTAATTCTAATAACCTAGACAATACCTAGCATAGCCTACTTTTATCTATGTAATATAGATTCTAAATAAATTACCTAAGTACTATTTTGTAAAAAAGATAGTCGATTCAGATCATAAGGCAAGCCATAGCATACAATCAATTCAAATCTGGCGGGGCAGTATGTTGATCACAGCGCCATCTCTGTGACAACAGCTGCACCACACACCTAATATTCCAAGATCTTTGTGGAACCACTCGTGCGCCGCCTTTCCTATGTTCCTAGCCTACTTCACATTTTAGTTCAAGCAGGCTCCGTTAGACGGCGCTAACTATACAACAGGTACGTTGTGTATACTACTATCTATTCTATGTTCACAGCTATAAAAGCTTGCTTTATGTGACGCCTCGCTCTCTTTCACCGACCAACCGACCTGATCACACAATCTAATATATTCTATTCTTTTGTTCCAAGCCTGGTTTCCTTTTGCCCTGCGATTTTACAGGAGTGTTCAGACTTAAACCTACCATGCCAAAATACACAGATTTTGAACCCAAGTATTGTATTGCATCATCTTGCCTAACTACCTCAAAACTCGGCTCTGAATCTAGAAATGCTCACAAAAAAGCTAGCCACTCTACTAGCTTTGCCGACTGCTCAAAGAGTACAGACCATATCGTTAATTAAACTAGATAATATAACTACATCTAATACTAAGATCACCATAACTATATGTGACCTAGTCAAAACTTCCTTAAGTACTAGAAAGCATGCAAGCTTAGATCTCCCATTCTATTCTCAAGAGCCTAAAATATTCAGACATATAGGCCAGCACTCTTCAAGATTATATCTGGAACACAGCTACTATTAGAGATGACAAACCATATCTTTTCATTACTTTCAAAAAACCTCACCCCGTGCATCTAAGCAAACCATTAGCAGATGGATCAAGTGCACCATCACTGAGAGTGGTATTGACACAAGTAAATTCACCTCACACAGCACTCGTCACTCTGCCACCTCATCTGCTAATAGAGCTGGTGTGTCCATGGACATCATTAGGAAAACAGCTGGCTGGTCCGATAGTTCATTGACATTTGCTAAGTTTTATAACTTACCAATCCAGAACAACAATACCAATAATGATTTTGTTCAATCTATCTTGTATGGATGTACAATGACTGTATGATAAAATGTGATTTATAATTAAGTAAATTAAGTATTGCATACTAGATAAATACTAGATTAAAAACTTAAAGTTCCTAAAATAATCTAATGTACCTACCTTATCTAGTAACAGGAAAAAATGTTACCTACTATTTTACTACTACTATTTTCAGATACATAGACAACATTAGTTATGTTGTGTAGATATATAAATTATCTAAGTATTACAGTAGTTTATTGTGAAAATGTAAAGTTTGGTTTATGTTCAAAAGAAAATATAGAGATTATTTTCTTATGAACCTGCTTCAAGGTTTCTTAAATTACTAATAATTAAGTGCTAAAACTAAGTACCTATTGATTATTTTACTATGAAAATTTTAAGTTTGGTTTGTTTAAAAGAAATAATAAACAAAATTGAAATTCTATTTTGAAGGTTTATTAATTCATAAGTAATAAGAAATCACATACTTACACATAATTATCAGTTATGCAAATAACTACCCATTATGCACTATTCTCTAAACAACTACACTGTAATTCAATTTATATTTCAGATCAACATGAAATAAAATTGAAAATTGGATGAACTTACCCAAGTGAAATCCAATTGTAATTTTATGAATGTTGATCTGAAATATAAATACCCACCCAGCCCAATATCAGCTGGAAGCTGACCCGGGGCATAATGGGTACCTTCATATCTGGGTCCGGGCTCAGCTCTAAATCAGTGACGCTTACCTAGTGTTGCCACAGAACAAACAAAGTTTGATTTTTTTTTTTTTATCTATGCTCTAAATAAAAACGCGATGCCATAGAGTAGCTTTAGGAAAACTACACTGTAATTCAATTTATATTTCAGATCAACATTCATAAAATTACAATTGGATTTCACTTGGGTAAGTTCATCCAATTTTCAATTAGTAGGTTATGAAACAAAACGAAACAGTTGACGTTTTGGTTTGGTGGATGAAAAGTTTTTTAGTAGAATCGAGGGGTTCCTTGGGAGAGGGGAAAGCCTTTGGTGTGGGAAGCTATTTGTGTCGACACCCTTGCGCATTCACCTGGGACAAGTTAGAGACAAGTTAGACAGTCAGCATGATGCAGGTTGATTGTCTAACTTGTCTCAAACCTCAAATTGGCCTCAAACTGTCAAAACGATTGCGTAGGCTAGTGTTTCAGTCTCGTTGAGATGAGGGTGACAGAGCTACTTGCATGGTCACTAAACTGTCATGTGAACGCCAGTGCCAACATGTAGGCAGCACCACTCGTCTCACCTTGCCATCGCTCGCCTAGCTGGCCAAGTGAATAAGAGCGCCAACTTACATTGGTTTGCATAGACTCGCCAAGCGTGTGGGCGGAAGCACTCGCCTTGCATCGACTCGCTTTCGCTCACACTGGCTTATGCTGGCCCAGCGTATTTTTGCACCAAAAGATGCTGTTCAATCATTGAACATGAATGTTCATACACAAGTACGAACATTTACCTAATCCATTTCACACTTCAATTTATTATTCTATTAAACTAAATTCTTACGTGCCTTTGACGAGTTTAGCATTGCAGCGTCAGCTCGACATAGTTACAAAACAAGAGATGCTGCGTCGAGTACTTCCGCCGACGACACACACATGTAAAACTACGTGACTGTTAATAAGATGAAATCTGTATATAAACTGTAAATAATTGTAAAATAAAAGTTAATTACCAACAAGTCATCGAGTTTCACTCATCTCTACGAAGACCTACCTAGAAGACCCGGGGAACCTCTGCAAGAAGTACCTAGCAACCGCTAGAGGAGCCAACCAGGAGCGCCCAGCACCCGCTGGAGGATTGGCCCACGGACGTGCCCAGCAACCGCTGGAGGAGCCGCCCGGTCATGCTCAGCACCCGCTGAACGACCGCCCCTTTCACAGCTTCCTCTCACTGCGGCCAAGACACCTTTAGCCGTCAGTAGATCGGTCTTGTGAGTCTGCTCGACCGGCAGTGAGAAAATCCATCCTGTGTACATTGCACGCAGTACACTACCCTTATTTCCTACCCACCTTCCGTCTGTCACCTTAGGTCTCCTGGTGACAGATATCCCGCACTTATCTATATATACATTATATATTTATATGGATAGGTTAGGACACACACACACACACGTTAGGTTCCGTACGTAGATACTCTATCTGCGTCACGTGATTAGGTAGGTAGGATTTATTAGGTAGGTAGTTGCAGTAGGGTAGATTAGGGTAAATTGAGACACTGGGTGTTTGTAAGTACACCCGTGTGCTCACTCATACTGACACACGTCGGGTCAAGTACCAAACACTAGGTGTCTCTTAGGTAGGAATTCATCCTGTAACTCACCTACTAGTCACACACCCATACGTCTATCTAAGGACGCATGTAGGGTTACGTGCGGATTAGTAGGTGATTTTACAGATGCAATAATTAGCACATACTCACATTCAGTTACCATTCCGTAAGTAGAAGGTTGTAAGCCTGTCTATTAAAATACTAACGACTCTGAAACAAAAGTTCGCAACTTGCAACTTTAACAAGTTGACGTTAGCATAAAATGTATGTAGAAATAAATACTTACGTTAGAGGCTAAAAGCCAAAGGCTATTTGCTATATAGATATTAAAATTTTTCGAAATACTTCGAACCGTTATATAACTTTTCTAGTGATGGAGTAAATACTCCGTCAAAATTATAAAAGTCTTTCAGGCGGCCTAAAAATAGGCCTCCTGAAAGACTTTTGTCGTGGCGTTAAACCAGGCTTAATCGCCATCACTGACTGTTTAAGATTCCTGAAATCACCACGCTGATTGTTTTTTTTTTTATTAGAGTACGGTTCTTGTCAGTTTTTCTACAAGTAAAAACAAATAAATAGATGAACATTCCACACAGCGCTTCCTAGCCCTAGCTAAGCAAAGCTTATGGAGTATATGGAATCAACCAGATTTCCAAAGTACCTACCCATGAAGTATTTTTATTAAATACATACTTAATAATACACATTGTAACACCGATACACTGAACAAACTTTCTCACACAAATGATTGTCCCAGATGAAAAACAAAACCAGAAACTTAAGCTTAGGTTGTTATACAGCTATAAGTTTCTGGCTGTGTGACCAAAAATATTTTTAGTAAAGTATTTTCGCTCTCTGTCAAGACAAAAAAAACTAGCAAAACGTACAATTAAGATCATGTTTATACAGCGGCGACCGCTTTTCAGAAAGCCGATTTAAAACCAATAATCATGGTAAAAGTTCAGTGAAAACCACCGGATCTGCAATATTGTTCGCAATAACGTTGGCGTAGCTTCTCGGACACACTATTGTGGAATTCAGTTAACACATTTGCCTCACATAATTGGTATGGGTGCTGGCTGATATGAGTACCGACTCTTGTATACGTGTAAACGTATACTTACTTCTGTTGCTAAATGAGTCGTACGGATTTTTTTTTATTTTTTTTATTGCAGATAGACCTCTGCTTAGCCACAATCTCACCTGATGGTAAGCGACGATGTGGTTGACGATGGATCACAAAGATCTAGAAGACACTTATTCACTCTTGACTTGAAGAGACCCAGGTTATAGTTTTCGGGGAAAACAGAAGCCGGCAGCGAGTTCTAGACCTTAGCAGTGCGGATGATGAAGGTAGAGGCGAACCGCGTGGTACGAGTGGATGGAATGTCCAATCGTCAAGATAAGGATGGTACTGCACCGTGCGTCTGCTTGTCCTGAACAAGAATGGAGATGAAGAGAGAAGTCACAGCGAAACTAGATAGAAGCGAAACACTCAGTGCAACGAATTGCATGTGCAACGAAGGTAAGTATTTGCTGAATTTTAATATAGGTCCATACTGTATCACTGTACGATTCAGATTTTGAGATTCAGATTCATCTGATTTTGCTGCAAGTCTTTGAGTGAAGAAGGTGGTGAAGGTCTTTAGTTTTTTTTTTCATTCGGAGATGGCAACTTTATTAATTATGTTAGCCGCTTGATCCTTAGATTTAAGACTATGAATAATAGGATTTCTCCCTTGTAAAAAGTAGCTCGACAAATTTTGCTCCCATGTGTATTCTCACGGTAGCCGTTAAATTTTATTCAACTTCGGAACTCGTTATGAAGACGTGTTAAGCCGCCAGAGTGGCAATGTAGCGTTTTGTATCATCCGAAATTGTGGCTTAAGAAATACCATCACTCCTTGTACTGTTTAATGGGGTGAGAATGGAGTCTGGAATGGTGCATTTGAAAGAGATATCACCCCTTTTGAGTCGGAGTTTCAGTAATTGAACTTTGGTAGGTACTCAGAGACTATTTGATTTTATTATCTATTCTTGTAATGACAATTGAAATGAAAACTAGTTTTTAGAAGTACTTAAATAAATTAAAAAATCATACTTTCTTAATATTTTTAATAAAAAAGTATATGCCTACGCAGGATATGCTTCATTTGCTTCGATGTCCACGGAATTTTCGAAATCTATAGCAATTTATAACACTAATATAAAAAGCTTCTTGGGTAAGTGCATCTACGGTGACAACCTTACTTCATGCACACAATTGGTGTGGAGTGGTGCTGAGGAAGCAGTCCACCCGCGTCGCACCAAACATCGTTGAAGCGCTGTTGTTGTATGTTTGCCTTCAAACGAAGTGTTATAAATGGACACAGTGAATTGAGATCAGCGGGGGCTAAAATGGCCTCAATGAATCACAATAGGAATTGTAATATAATTAAGCCATTCTAGTCACTCTCAGTTTAAGAAAAGAGACCGCATGTAGTTCAAATTCTATTGTGATTCTGCTATTACGACCTTTTTATGCCCCCAGCAGTGCGAATCAGACCTTCTCGGAATGTATTGCGAACTCGGAAAGTAACATTTCTTCGCTGTAAAAACGTCAACTTTCCGACTGAAATTATCGAATCGGGGAAGTCTGAATCAGCAAGCTGCAAATCAAGTGAATCAATTCTTGTACCATTTTTATTGCTCGGATAATGACTTTAATAAAATATTTTATGAACTGATATAGTTCGTGTTCACGTGTATGTATTTATGTGTATGGCGCTGTGTGAAATGTCCAGCAATATTTATTTATTTATGTGTTTGTGTGTTTGTGTATGAGCTTGCGCGCATGCGTGAGTGTGTATGTGTGTGTGAGGAAATGTATGAAAATGTATTTGGTTGTGTTGTGTGCTTTATGTGTGCGAGTGCACATTTCGTTACTTCAAAAGTGAATCCTACGTATTTAAAGTGATAAGCAGTGCTTTAAAATACTAACTCAAGAAAATTTTGACTTGACCTTTTGCCGAAATATTACACTGTGTGCACACCCTGTATCTCGGATATAAACGGAGCTGATTAAATCTGTTTGAGGCTGCATTGAAATTGCTTGAAGAGGACAGTTTAATTTGCACAGCCCCACTTGCTACGTGGTTAAGCTTAGCTCAGAGTTAAGCCATAGCTTTGGGCTGCTTACACAATGGGAACATTCGCGGACCCGCGGTCATATTCTCCGTGTTTTCACGTATAATGGCCAACCTGAGTTCTATTTCTTAGATAATAAAGTTTATTTTTTTGCAGCTGCAGCGCTTTGCTCGCGATTGCATCGCTTGTCTCCGTACCTATCTGCTAAGGAATGTCTGTTCCATCTCAACAATGTCCCAGACACTACGGCCATTATTATCTATTCTATGGTACGGCGTCTTGATAGCGGATGGATCACCGAAAGAATGTTAGGGGCCATACCGTGATTGTTGCCCTGATTCTTCACGGTGAACAAATTATATTAGAACTAGCTTCTGCCCGCGGCTTTTCGACCGAAGTACCTGCAAAAATCATAGTCTATGTTCATCCTGAAAGTCCATTCAGCATGTTGGTAAAATGTTTTTTAAATCGGATGAGTAGTTTCGGAGATTACCTCCTACGTACAAACAAACAATTAGGTAGGTACCTCTTTATAATATTGACCGAGCGAGCGAAGCGTCTCTGCTTCAATTTGTATAAAAATGTTTGTCCAGATGACTGTCGATTCTCGTGAAATTTTGTGAGCAGGTTCGATTTTATAGATTTTTTTGTCATCGGAGATTTTTGATTGGGTGGGACTTCCTCCAAAAAGGGACAAAAAGGGGCTACAGGATATCTTCGCCTTATGACATCTGATTTCGGTGGTTCTTTTTTTGTTTGTAGGGTTGTAATTTTAGGTTGGTCTCATAAAAATTTGGTAAAGATCTGATGAGGATCTTCAGCGTGATGAGCAGAATAGATCCTCAAACTGCAGTAAATTGCTCACTTTTATATTTCTATTTGATGAAGCACCTGATACCCTTTCTCATCACAAAACTAGACAATTTGAAGATATTTTTTTCTGTTTTAAGCTAGGTATACAAAGATATACTCGCTAGGTCTACAGCTCACAGAGCCACTAGTAGGTAGTATAGATTTTGGCAGTACATAGGCTGCCTCCTGAAGATGTTTAACTAGTAGTTCGCCCCGAACTGAGATCTCGCGCACCGTTGTGTTGATAGCCTAGATTTGGACTTGTTTCTGACTACCCCTATACCTACGTTAAGTGCTCCTTCTAGTGTTTACCACGCAATGATATCTAATGCGCTACCTCAGTATGGTAAAGATTATAGGCATGCATGCAATACATTAAGTCGTGTCGTGTTTATATTCAATAGTTGACCCCGCGAACTTCGTACCGCGCCTCAGGGAAGGCCTCTTAGTTCGAGAAATTATTAAAATAGCAGTTCAATACAAAATGTATGAGAAAATCAATTCCCTCCCCCTCCCTCCCCCTCCCCTCCCCCCTCCCCTCCCACTCCCCTCCCACTCCCCTCTCCCATCCCTCCCCCACCCCTCCCCCTCACCTCCCCCTCCCCTCCCCTCCCCCTCCCTCCCGTCCCCTCCCCCTCCCCTCCCCCTCCCCTCCCCTCCCCGTCTCTCTCCCTCCCCTCCCCTCCCCCTGCCGATCCCCTTCCCCACTACCTCCCCCTCCCCCTACCCCTCCCCGTCCCCCTCCGTCTCCCTCTATAATTTTGGTACATGCCCAGCCCACTATTTGCAGGAGTTAGCATTTGCATACGTGACAGGTTGCAAGCCCATCGCCGCTATTAGAACGTTAACTGGTTTCCTCACGATGTTTTCTTTCACCGTTTAGAGCTCGTGTTAATGCGCATTTAAATTTTTCTAATCGAAAAATCCATTGATGAGCACGGCCAGGGTTCGAACTTACGACCTATGAATCGAAAATCGAGCACTCTTCCACTCGGCCAACACGGCTTTTATTTTCAATCTCAAGAAAAAATATCAAGAAGCAACTAAAATCATTGCAAACCAAATCACAACGATGCCACACTCCTTGTCTGTTAACCAGACCTACGAATACATCGAAACTCTATGAAACGGGAGCTCTTTCCATACATCCGTTAATTGGTTTTCATCATTTTTGTTTTTCTCTGTATTTCAAAAACTATAGAACCTAGAAGAAAACTAAAAACCATTTTGGAATGTGTAAATTGAGTACTTTCATATGACACCCCACTCAATATATTTGGGTACCTTTGAAAAAAATTTACCCCCTTGGGAACCCCATATCTTTACAACCCCTTCATTGATTACGTTCATACGCTCCACAGCAAATTTCCATAGCACAACCTATTGACCTATCAAGTTTCATACAGATTGGATAAGCGGTTCGATAGTTATGCGAGAACATAAAAATGAAACATACAAATATACAAACATACAAACATACAAACATACAAAGCAAAATCGCCTAACTTGCCACTAAGATCTTCGCTCGCTTCGCTCGCTCGATCGATAATCAAGGATAGATGTAAAATCTCTCTTTGTTGACTGCGCGTACCTAAACTTAACCATAAATCTTACGAACCTTACAAACGGTCAGGCGTCCGGTCAGGAAGCGGCAATCAGCCTCCCAAGGGAGCTCGGGACGCTAAACGGTACGATTTAACGTCCCGACACACGCACGCACCTTGTTAATGGCCACACGATTACGTGGTCATGAGAACAACAATTTGTGAAAAGTTTCTCCTTTTAATATTACAGTGGTAGGTACCCGCAGTATGTATGTATGTTCGTAATATTTGTATGAGCAAGTGGCCAACTCTGGTGACGGAGTTTTTAGGCCGCCTGAAGGCCTTTGTCATGGCTTAACGACTTAAAAGCCGGGACCGACAATTTAACGTGCCCTCCGAAGCACGGAAGCGCTCAGCTCGTAATGCCACTTGCGGTCACCCATCCAAATTGTGACCGCACAGAACGCTGCTTAACTTCAACGATTAATCAAGAACGTCTAAGCAAGCTAGCAAGCTTTTTTTCTATTTAAGCATACAACAAATATTTTTAGAACGTGAGCACTAAAATAGAACGGAATTCAACATGACGCCATACATCCTGCATGGCCATAACTCAAAAGCGTAAGGTTCAGAGATAAAGCTTTAGCCGGAATCGGCCAACAATGTTAAAGTCATATAAAATTTGTGCAAATTGCGCTGTCCCACCTGAGCTTTAGGCTGGGATTCGACTGTGCGAGTAACTCGCATGTCATCTCTGTTCATTGTAACTTGTAAACATTTTGAGCTGTACCCCGATCGCGAGTATGCAGAGTCTACTATACGATCCGTGACT
Organism: Camptogramma bilineatum; assembly: GCA_958496255.1. NCBI lineage: Eukaryota > Metazoa > Arthropoda > Insecta > Lepidoptera > Geometridae > Camptogramma > Camptogramma bilineatum. Next base: position 1,745,380 of record OY292451.1, read on the forward strand.
GTAGTATAGTCTCTCAAATGTATGGGATTCCGGTGCAGCGCCTCCAGTGATAACTTGACTGAACTAAAATCCCAATACATTTGAGAGACTATACTAAGTCACGGATCGAATAGTAGACTTTGTGCATACTCGCGATCGGGGTACTGTATTGATACAGTGGACTAGTGCGTCAACTTTTGATCAGAATATCGTGAATTCGAATTCAGATCCGGTACGTAAAGTTTATGTGTTTTGATACGACACGACCTCCTAACAGTGAAAACTGAAATAAGGTTATTTTCTCTTCTTATTTACTGTGCCACTTACTTGTGACTAGTACCTATAGAAAGTAATGTGCTAGTACCAACCATCCTCTCAGCTTACTCCAAGGGAGTAAGAACATTGATAACCTACCTACCTGTCTATGATCGAACGTAGGTAGGTACCTACTTAAGATTATTTTGCCGTGTGCTTTTCCCAAGTTACTCTATCCCGACTTGGTTTCCATTCGATTTCACAACCTTTTACGGCAGAAGAACTCTGTTGCGAAACTTGTGCATTTTTGTAAAAGAGATGGCCGATTCCTTGAATAAATTTGCCCCACAGATGCCAACAGGAAAGAATGCTTGCGTCATGACCAAATTGGGATTTTTGGGTTTGTTTTTTTATTTTATAATGAGAGTCCATTCATCTTCTTCCTCTAAAAAGTGGGATTTAAAAGTTATTCTAATATAAAGCAGCAGGCTATGACGCCCAGCATGAACGGAGAACCTAGGAAACTATATTTTTAAGGTTCATATAGTAAAAGCTTTGCTTACGTTGGGGATAGATGGCGCTGTGTGAACATTTACTTTTTCATTATTATAATTAGGACTAGCAGAATTTTAAGTGAAGTAGGTATAGAAAATAAATGACGCACACAAGTGCTCCCAGTACCTACAATTTCAAGTAAAAAAGAAAAGTACTTAGGAAAAATTGGGAATTTCATCAATAAAATTATCTACACTCGTGTGCAGTGATTCTGTACTTACAGCCTAAAATAAAGTATGATATAAAAAAATAAAATAAAAAGCCTTTTATTTCTCTATAATTAACATTTTTTTCTTATCACTAATGCTTATAATCTAAGTAGGTACTAGAGAACCCCTAAGGTGAAGGCCTCCTCCAAAGCCAGCCATCTGACCCTGTCTTGTGCTACTTGGAGCCAGTTTGGTCCAGGAGTTTTCTTGATGTCGTCGTCCCAGCGAGCGTATAGTCTTCCTATGCAGCGTCGACCTCTTGGACCCTCCCAATTTGTCACTCTCCTAGTCCATCTTCCATCTTGTAGACGGGCTACATGTCCAGCCCACTTCCATTTTAGTCTGTATGCATATCCCAAGGCGTCAGTACTTTTTGTAATTTTAAATAAAATATGATAAATCCTCATAAATCACTCATCACAACACAATCACACAACTGAAACTCAACGAAATTCCTTTTACATCTGTCAAATTCTTGTCCGTCTGTTTTGTTTACTATTTGAGTGTCATGTCAACCGCGAAAAAGAAGGTAGGTCTATCTGATAAAAATATTCTCTGTGATACCTAATAGCCCCTCCAGACTCTCGGCAAGAAACCCCGACAACACCCGAGAAGCGTGAATGTGAGGAGTTTCTCGCCTTCTTGTTCTCGCGCTTCGGTGTCGGTACCTATTTTTGGCCGAGACAAAGGATTTCAAACAGATTACGAGTGAGAAAATTGAGAGTGTGGATAATTTGTTTGTTCTTCGAGAAGTCTCGGTGAAACTTCTCGCCGTGAGTCTGGAGAGGCATTACGGACTGTAGTACCGGAAGTGACTAAAGTTACTAATAAAATAACATAATTATATTCCCACAGGGCACGAGATATCTAAGTATTCTGTATGTACCAGTTAATTTTGTGATATTTTATTTAAATAATATTATTCAGACGCATAGTCTAATTCGATATTCGGCTCTGGGGCAGGATCCGGCCAAATTCTTTAGATAGAAAACGACTGAGCAAAGTAAACCGAGTACTCGTTCGTACTGGCACAGTGGAATGCAGGCTTTACGTGTGACGACCCTTGGGGGCCGTTAGGAAGTTTTTACCTTTGCGCGGCGTCGGACCCGAGAGTGTGATTGTGAATACTTAGCGAAGGAATGATATTTATTTTACTCTGGTTTTCACTATTTCTTACACGATGAATTGCGGTAAAAAATTTACAGCTACCTAGTACCTAAGTTATTCTAGCTTTCATGGTTTCAAACTGGACACGTTATAGTTTAGTTAGTCAGTTTACTTCTCTATTCGATTATTGGAAATTCCTACCTAGTTTAAAACGTGTGTTCAGTCCAGCTGCTGTACCACCAACTCATAAAACAATGTCAAAACAAAGTGAAAACAGTCCTGCATCGAGTCAATGATTTGACACTTGATACTCCACGATGAGATGTTACCAAAACATTCCTGCGTTAGGCTTACTATAACCTTACTTTAGTCTTATCTAAGTAGGTACGGAATCAGAGTAATCTTACTTTGACATTGTTCTAAGAGTTTCATTGTAAGGCCCCAGATTATCAATCAATCAATCAATACTTATAATAAAACTGTAACGGGTCAAATTCTGTACATTGAAGATATTTTGAAAATTTTTTTTGGAGGGCACTCTATAATCGATACTGAAGCCAAAACTGTAATTTTTTTCATTCATGTCTGTCTGTCTGTCTGTCTGTCTGTATTTTGGCCGCGCATCACGTCGAAACTACTGGATGGATTTAAATGAAACTTGGTATTATTGGAGTGCATACTACGAGGCCAAGTATAGGATACTTTTTATCCCGAAATTTGGCACGGTTCCCTAAGGAGAGGGGATGAAAGTCAAAATGAGTATCTGGTTGTAATTCATTAACGCGTAGTCGGATTTCATTGATTCTTTTTTTGTTAGAAAGTAGGTACTTTAAATAATGTCCTGTAAAAATTTCAAGGTCATGATCTGATGGAGTCAGGAGCTGTTCAACAGAACTCCTCAAAAAAAAGGCCAATTGAGTTGAAACTAGGAACTCAGCATATTTGTAAAGTTTCGACTACAATGTAATAATATGGTGACAGCAAGCTGACCTGATGATGGAGTCAGGACCTGTTCCATAGAACTTTTTAGTGATATGGGTATTAAATGAAAGAGCTTGATGAGTGAAACACAATGCTGATATGATGATGGAGTCAGGACCTTCATGGAACTTTTTGGTGATATGGATATGGGTATGGGTTTTCTCTCTTCCATGCTTCCCTGCTTCTCTCCTTCCAAGCTTCTCTACATCTCTTTATACATGCTTCTCTCCATTTAGGCACTTATGCTTGAAGCAATACGAAGTTTGCCGGGTCAGCTAGTACTTATAATAAAACTGTAACAGGTCAAATTCTGTACATTGAAGATATTTTGAAAATTTTTTTGGAGGGCACTCTATAATCGATACCGAAGCCGAAACTGTAATTTTTTTCATTCATGTCTGTCTGTCTGTCTGTCTGTATCTTGGCCGGGCATCACGTCGAAACTACTGGATGGATTTAAATGAAACTTGGTATGATTTGAGTGCATACTACGAGGTCTAATATAGAATACTTTTTATACCGAAATTCAGCACGGTTCCCTAGGGAGAGGGGATGAAAGTCAAAATGAGTATCTGGTTGTAATTCATGAACGCGTAGTCCGATTTCATTGATTCTTTTTTTGTTTGAAAGTAGGTACTTTCAATAGTGTCCTGTAAAATTTCAAGGTCATGATCTGATGGAGTCAGGAGCTGTTCAACAGAACTCCTCAATAAAAAGGCCGATTGAGTTGAAACAAGGAACTCAGCATATCTGTAAAGTTCCGACTACAATTAAATGGCATAATATGGTGACAGCAAGCTGATCTGATAATGGAGTCAGGACCTGTTCCATGAAACTTTTTAGTGATATGGGTATCAAATGAAAGAGCTTGATGAGTGAAACACAATTCTGTTATGATGATGGAGTCAGGACCTTCATGAAACTTTTTGGTGATATGGGTATGGGTATGGGTTTTCTCTCTTTCATGCTTCCCTGCTTCTCTTCTTCCATGCTTCTCTGCTTCTCTTTATACATGCTTCTCTCCATTTATGCTTGAAGCAATACGAAGTTTGCCGGGTCAGCTAGTACCTAAATAAATATATATTGTAGAAAATCAGTTTTTCAAAACAGCATACACCGGACATCCTGCGGCCCTCGGGAGATCACTGCCGAGGCACGAAATGTAGCGAAACTTACATTTCAATAGCGCGATTTTTCCTACAACAACTGACAACACTTTTCTGTGGACAACACTGAAACTGACTACAAGTTGAATATAAACTGGATAATAAAATGTAAGCGAAAGAGTACAAAAGTAACTTATTTCCAGAAATTAAATTAATCTAATAAAACAAAGAAGATACTTTAAATCAGTGGTTCCCAAACTTTTTTTTCTCATGGACCCCTTTCAAAATTTTGCTGGTTTCGGTGGACCCCCTGCTGCTACATTTCTACCATATTCCCAAAATTTCTCGCCAGCGTGGACCCCTTTCGAGTCTCCCGTGGACCCCTGGGGGTCCACCTGGACCACTTTGGGAATCACTGCTTTTAATACTTTAGCGTTCGCCGCTTCCTAGAAAAATCAGGCAGCATTTTGTTCGTCAGAGAATTCGCGTCTCCTCTCGCAATAGATTACTTCGGCCATTAAACGTCTTACGGGTCTTTGTGGGCCCACTTTTAACTGTCTCCTGGGTTAGACGTAAGTGAACACATTATTACTGTAAGAATAAAGGCTCATTTACATGCTACGAGTTTTCTACTGAGAAACTAGCTCTATGACAATTCGGTGACAAGCTATTATATTCCTTCCACGTATGATTTCAATGTTTAGTTTACATTGTCATTATTTTGACATTGATGACGATAATCGCCTCTTCGGGGCGAGAAACTCGCACCGTGTAAATGAGCCTTAAACGGCTATCAGACATGCTGCTTTTAGCATCGGTGATCGGCGATTTTGCGACTGCATCAATGCTGCATCGTTTTGCCGCTTCTGCGTTCGATCGAAGTATCAAAATCGCGTGTTTTCGATGCTGCATCGACTTCCTGCGTTCGGACGCGGTATCGGAATCGCGCGTTTTAGCAACTGCTGCGATTACCGACCTTCGCGTTTGGCGTTTTTAATGTGCGGTGTGGAATGTTGGTCGCTGCATTTTGCTTCTGAAAAGGATCACCGATATAAAAGTAGCATGCCTTCTAGAGCCCTAAGCATAGAATAGATAATATACCTACTACGTATAGAATGGCCACTGACCCCCTCCCACCAATCGGGGCTTCCTCACCGCGCGACCGAATTTGGGCTGGCAAGGGGCTAGGGACGCACCACGCGCGCAAACTCGACGACGAGACCGAGACCACAGTGTACACTAATTATTCATGCGGTGATAATCTTACTTCACGCACACAATTGCGCGTGTACAAAACTGACATTGTGTAGTGTCTGTGTAAATAGGTAGTTAGACGCCGCTTTTGCATAGAGATTTCGTCGAGTGTCCGGGGTGTGCCCTAAGGTAATTTATTTTCGACACAAGTAGAGGCAGGTCTGAAAAGATGGATGGACTGTGTAAATGCGGATATGTATGTGAAAGAAGTGAGTGCCGAGATGACAAGTGATAGAGGAAAATAGAAAAAGGAAATATGTTATGCCGACCCCACTTAGTGGGATAAGGGCGGGGAGATGATAAGGTCATTTCTTTATGTATAAGATGCCGGTGCAAGTGTTTGTTATTTTTATCTCGAAAGTGCTCGTGGCGTATTTTTTTTTTATTGCTGGACATTTTACACAACACCATCTAGCCCTAACTAAACTAAGCAAAGCTTGTACAATGGGAACCAGATAACTGATAGAATACATATATAGGTACTTACCTACTTTTTTTTTGTAAATACATACCTATTTATACCTAATACATTATAACACCCAGACACAAAACAAACATCTATGACATAGATGTTTGTTTTGTGTCTGGGTGACCATTTGTGTGATGAACATAGATTCTATGTTCATCACACAAATGGTTGTCCTGGATTGGAATCGAACCCACGACCTACAGCGCAGAAGGCAGAACTACTACCAACTGAGCTAAGAGGTCAGTCGATTGATTGATCGTTGAAGTTAAGCAACGTTGTGCGCGGTCACAATTTGGATGGGTGACAAGTGGCATTACGAGCTGAGCGCTTCCGTGCTTCGGAGGGCACGTTAAATTGTCGGTCGGCCTTTAGGCGGCCTAAAAACTCCGTCATCACTTGGCCACTTGCTCAGATGAAACTTAATTTTTATCTCGAAAGCCTTGATAAAACAAACCTTGTTTACTACTCGTACAAGGGCAGTTCTTAGTTGAAATTGAAAAAAATACGAAAAAAAATACGAAAAAAAAACTAGAAAAAAAAATATGATCACGACTGTATCCCCAAGGCGCAGTAGACATTCTCTCATGTCTTTTTTGGCATTTTAAGATCATTTGAAGATATCTAAGATAGTTAGAGGTATGTCCAAACACATTTGGTACATTCCCACATTTTGCATAAGTTAACATTCTATACGTGACAGGTTGCTAGCCCATCGACGCTATTAAAAAGCTAATTGGTTTCCTTACGATGTTTTCTATCACCGCTTAGAGCTCGTGTTAAAACGCATACACATTTTTCAAAATGAAAAGTGAAAAGAAAAATGTGATGAGAGTGAATGAAGAAAATGAAGTGTATCAGGATCGTAGCAAGTGGAGATCTGTGGTCTCTGCCTACCCTGGGAAACAGGCGTGATTTTATGTATGTATGAAAATTCCATTAATGCACGGCCAGGATTCGAACCCACGACCTTCGGATCGAAAGGCAATGTTTTAATTAGCCTTTCCTAATACAGATATTATATCTCAAGAGCGAATTCAGATGTAATTGCTCCATCAACAGAACTTTTTCAGCAAAAAGTGGAGTTCTGCAGCGATTAGGCCGGAACTGCACCCATCTGCGTCGTAATGGACGTTTTTGTGGGTTCCGCACATGTGCCTCCGGAATCTATAGCTCTATGAGGCCAAAATGCGCTGATAGAATGCTATGACATAAAATGTGAACTGCGGGCTTAAAAAGGTTGCTATAGCGAATCAGAATAGGAATTAAACTATTTATGCCGTCTCTTTTCACTCTCAGTCAAAAAAAACGTTCTTCACCGTTCGCAGCTCGTGGCCGAGCTGTGTTGGCCAAGTTGGTTAGTACCTCGACTTTCGATCCGAAGGTTGTGGGTTCGAATCCTGGCCGTGCATCAATGGACTTTTCGTTTCGAAAAAATTATATGCGCATTAACTCGAGCTCTAAACGGTGAAGGAAAACATCGTGAGGAAACCCGCGGCTTAGTCAGCCCCACACGTATTGACCATGTCTTTACTGTGGATATGGCCGGTTAAGCTGAGAGGATGGTTTAGGTGCTGGGCAAGCTTACTCCATCTCAAACAATGTCCCAGGCACTACACTGGTGTAGGCAAACATTTCCTCCTGACACTGTTTAAATCATCTAGTAAAAGATGTAAAGGCCTAAGTTTTTCACAGCTCGTGTTAAAGCTGTAGGGCAATAAAGTATTATTTTAATTTATTTACCTGAATTCTGATTCGTAGACATTTTCACTTAGCGTGGCACAATAACGAGGGCAGTTCCCATGACCTTTGTCGATTTGATTGAAGACAGAAGTTCCGGCGACAATTCTCGTGAGACTTCGCGAAAACATGGAGAATGTTACTGGTTTCCTTGACATTTTTTGTATTATCGTGTTTTTTCTTTATTGTAATACGTTTAATAATTTGCGTTTGTGATATTATTTACTAGCGGACGCCCGCGGCTTCGCCCTCGTGTACTAATACTTTTTTATCCCACGGGAAACATGCACTGTTTTCAGGATAAATAGTAGCCTATGTCACTCTCCAGCCCTCCAACTATCTTCACACAAAAAATCACGTCAATCCGTCTCTCCGTTTTGACGTGAAAGCAGGACAAACAAACAAACAAACACACTTTCTCATTTATAATTGTGTATGGATGTCGTTTTTGATAGGTCGTTGAAGTTGAACAACGTTTTAAGTGATCAAAAATGTTGGATGGATTATCACTGAATATCATAAACAGCTTACCAAATCAAGAAACAGTTTCCATAAATACATAAAGTAACCGGGTATTTATCTCGTAAGTTACCTTCATTTTTAAAATTTCTAAAATAGTCAGAGGCACATTGAAATAGGCATTTGGCTTAACCAGTACCTAACTTATTTAAACTTAAGAGCTCAGCTCTTATCGGTGCAACGATGCAATTCTATCCATCTGTCTCTTGCTAATGCGATTCTTTTTATTTCTATAAACGATATAAGTGTCCTTCTTAATCTGACTCATGTAATTAATTCTTGGTCTTCCCTTTCCTCATATTCCTTCTATTTCTCCTTTTATGATGTTCTTTATGAAGCTGTCATGTTGTATAAGATGTCCAATCATTTACTGGCCTCTTAGCTTAGTTGGTAGTAGCTCTGCCTTCTGCACTATATAGGTCGTGGGTTCGATTCCCACTCAGGACAAACATTTGTGTGATGAACATAGATGTTTGTTTTGTGTCTGGGTGTTATAATGTATTCCATGTATGTATTTACAAAAAAAAGTATATAAGTATTCTATCAGTTATCTGGTTCCCATAGTACAAGCTTTGCTTAGTTTGGGGATAGATGGCGCTGTGTGAAATGTCCAGCAATATTTATTTATTTATTTTCCCTCTTGTGATATATTCCCCAGATTGTACTAGTGGTTCATAAATATAAAGGTAACCAACCACGTTAAAAAACCTCATTCGCACAGACGGATAAAACCAGATAAAACAGATGCACTGGAGAAAGAGAACAAAAAACCTTGCTTTTGTGACATATTACGTCGTACCTTTTTGAATGCTGAACTGAAAAGAGTGGAATAAAAAGACTTTAGCTCCAATTGCACCAACCTTGCTTTCAAAGCTTGGGTTAGCTAAACTTTTAAAGGAGAAGTTAGTTCGTTTCAATTAAAAATGTTTAAAGTATTTTATACTAGACTTGTTTAATCTAACACTCAGATTGTGAGTGTAAATGTTCGCTGATTGGACAATTAGTTCATTACGTACTAGCTGCGCCTTCGCAGAGTTACTCGCGAAGTGATGGAATATGGTCATGATGATGATGAAAAGTAGCCCTTATTAAAAGTAGCCCCTTGATGTAGTAACCTACATCAAGAACTAAGCTGTGAAATGCAGAAAGTTTTTTTTAATCCGACTTGTAGTTCCAGAGATTGGCGCGCTCAAACAAACAGACGAACTCTTCCGTTTTATTATATTGGTAAGGATTATCTTCGTGTGTGGATTACAGTGTTTAGGGACCAAAATCAATCATCAAAAATCTCTAAAGTCCGAAAACTATTTAGGTACAGTCATTCAACCTTTTTTTTAGTTCAAAGCCTTTTTTTATACTATGAAGAACCACAAACACGGTTTAGGGCCTAGCCAGTTACAACCTTCGATGGGACAACACAAGTGGGTCAAAATCTAGCACAGTATACGCACGTTTAACAGGACATTATCATTGGTACAAGTGTGGCTCAGCGTAAATTCAGTTTGAGCATGCGGCAGTCAGTTCCATGGGTGGAGTAATACGGATAATACCTGTTTAGGCCGAAAACGACCACGGACAGCGGGCAAAGCTAGATAAGCTTAGAGATCACGAACATTGTGATGTCAAAAGAGGGCTTTGGAAGTCAGTCTTTCAACTTTTACCACATTTGTAGCCTAGCCAAGTAGGATATAATTTTATTTTTTATTATGAAACAAGTGGCTAAAATTAAAAATTAAAAAAACTGACTTCAATGTTTGAGCGGAGCAGTTTTCTGCACTCTCGAGGTGCATTTCCGTTCATAACTCTGAAGATCCTTGACAGATCCTTAAACCAAATTTTTGTGGCACCAATCGGATGTTTAGTTATTTTTTGGTTTGAAAAGTTTCAAACCAAAAAATAACTTTCGAAATCAAGTCCAGGCGTCTTTGAGTAATCGGTGAAAATACATAAAAAAAGCACCAAAAAAACTGATGAATTGAGAACCTTCTCCTTTTTTGAAGTCGGGTAACAACTAAATGTGTTTTTTTAATATTCCTTCGTTTCGGAATAGTGGCCAAGGGACGCACGGACAAACCACCATTGGTTGGACGACATTGTCAGCGTGGTCGGACGAGAATGGATGAGGCTGGCAAGGGACTAAGAGGAATATGTGCCCTGTTTGTTGCCCTGATTCTTCACGGTGTTGGTCGCGAAAGAACAGGAGTAGAATCACCTAGCTCTTAACACGTTTCAAAGTGATCCTACTGATATTTGAATTTGGAATTTTTGAATTTTTGCACACGGTTGGTCCCGGTGATAAAGTCGCTAAGCTATAACGGAGGCCTTTAGGCGGCCTAAAAACTCCGTCATCAGAATTAGCCACTAGCTTATAAATACAAACATACAGGACAACTCACGTTTTACAAAATGAAGAATCACATCAGTGACCAGAAAGATATAGATTAGAAATTAGATCATAGCGGTCGTACTGAATATATTTGAATTTGGAATATTTTTTGAATGGCGTATTAGAGAGGAGGCCAGCAGTGGGTAATAACGGGATGATGATGATGATTATTCTGTAGTATACACTTTTGAAAGTTGCCAGAATCCTTTGTAGGCGCCTCGCCTAAAGCTTTTCAATACAGGCAGCCTATTGCGAAAGTCATTTGTTTCATGTGTGGCGATGGAAAACCGATTTTGTTATTGTTTTGTGGCGCAGTGTGCGTTTTATTGCGGTTCTCGGCTCACCTTCATCTAACGGATTACCGTAACTTTTAGTCACATAGAATGACATTTAAAAATAAAAAATGGTTGTCTGTAAAGTCGATTTACGGACGATAATTTTACGTGATAACGTCCTAAGAAAACATTGATAAACGATCGTGCCTCTCAATCGCTTGTTCGCTTGCACGCTCGGCTCAGGCGGAACGTGGCACTTTTTCGTGCGTGCAGCCGGCGTTCATCGATTTATAAGATGTTATCACGTCAAAAACAAAATCAAGACAGACCTCTCTACTTATAAAATTCTGTTAAAATTGAAACACCGTTTAAACAATTGTCATCCTTTTTAGTTAGATAGTGTCAAATAGTGACTGGGCGATTCTTGAGCGTTATTTAGCCTGTGCAAGTTTATAAGTCAGGCCTAGAATTCACATCTGGGCCATTCGCAAACGGCTCAAAAAATCCGTCCGGGCCAAAAACCTCTATTAAATGGATTTCTAAAAGCTTGATTCTTTTTTGTATGATAGTTATGATCAAATACTAGAAGAAGTCTATGTTTTCTTTTAGATAAAATAAATTTAAAATAGTTAAAAAAAATAAAAACCGCTGAAATTTGAGGTTCGGTGGCATGTCCCAAGCACATTTTGCGATGTAAATTATTTTTTATCTTTTTCTCTATAAAACGTGGTGCTACTTTGAATGTATTCACAAAAAACCAGATAATTACTAGCTTATTTTATAGTATTCCCAATAAATATTAGACTTTCGTTGATAAGTTACAAGTAGTTTTAGTCGCGTCCGAGGTTTTGAATTGATATCGGTGGCGCGCACCGATCTACGCATATACCCTGTTCTCTAATAGTTGCAAGAACAGTTGTTAGAGTAAGAATAACTATCAGCCCCTCCGCATTGGTGGAGAGGACAACCAGGTTTGTGGGTCTCTGTGTGTCTCTTTTATTGAGGAGCAAAATCGTTTTCGGTGGCTTGGTATACCCTCCAAGATGAGTTCGGTGTAATAGTTTTTTTTCAAATCCATTCAAGCAATTAATTTCGAATTATAACAAAAGTGTATCTTAGAGATATTAGATTTCCATTATGCAGACTAATATTCAAAATTTTAATTTCTTTTAAAAATATCTAGGATTTTACTCATAATTTTGATTCCGGTGGTATTGATTTCAGTGTTTTCCGTGGAAATATATGAAGGGTAAAGACAGTTTCATAGCACTTATAGTGCTGTTTCCTGATTTATGATAATTGTATTGAATCATAGAGAAAGCTGGCATAAAAAAGGTGCCCCAGATTAGTGTCGGCATCTATAAAAAATAAAAGAACAGCTCAACTGCAGCTTTCAACCTAAAGAGTTAGAGCCCAACCTCATTCTTGCCTACGCCCTTTTCTCAACTACGCATCTGGATGCGGCAACATACCCAAAACCTACACAACTATCGCTGGAGACAGACAATCCGACACTTCAGAGTGTCGTCTGATAAACCTACAAAGATAAGACCTCGAAATAATCTTAGGGACATTGACAGGATACTGTACCCTCAACACACATCTGTACAACATCGGTGCCACGGACAGTCCACTCTGCAGGGGATGTCTAAGCGAAGAAGAATCAGCTGCTCACGTAGTCCTGGAATGTGCGGGTTTAGCAACACAATGGCAACAAATCTTCAGTATCCCGAGGTCGCTCCTCTAAGCCGGTGAAGACCCCAGGAAGCTGTTATGCTTCTAGGAGAGCTAGGTTGGCTACGTAACTAACGAGCCATGATATCCCCACGCATAAAGGACCACCATCGAGTCCAAATGCGGAAACGGGAGTCCACTGATTGTTCCGCCAGACTGCTACCGCGTCAGGTGCCAAGCGTTAAAGCAGCACCTGACGCGGTGAAAGCGACAGAAAATTCTGACACAACAGGAAATACCCATTTGTGATGTGAGGAGGACTGACGCGGATGGATTTTTTCTCGTAGATAAGAAGCATCGGCCGAAGCCTTCCCCCAACTGACATGGGATAGCCCTCCGCTCTGCCAGGTTCGCCCTGCAGGCTGTTGAAACGACCATTGGATTATAATTTATCCCAACTAGACCCGACAACTAGTGAGGAAAGCATCCGTCAGTATGTGAATGAGAGGAGCTGATGCCGAATCAGGCAGCCACCTGTAGTAGTACCTAGTACAAGGTTTGAAGCGGCTGGATTCTACAAGAGAGACTAACTTAAAGTAGTATATGCTCGGGTGGATGCCAGTACGTGTTCCTAGCTCTTGACTTTTGGACAGCCGGAATCGTTTACCATCCAATCAAAATGTCTATCTAATCGATCGAGCGAGCGAAGATCTTGGTGGCAAGTTGAGCGATTTTGCTTTGTATTTTGTATGTTTGTATGTTTCACGAATTCTTGTTCTCGCATAACTGTCGAACCGTTCATCCAATCTGCATGAAACTTGGTAGGTCAATAGTTTGTGGTATGGAAATATACGGTGGAGCATATAAGCTTAATCGATGAAGGGGTTATGAGCTTATTGGGTTCCCAAGGGGTTAAAAAAAAAAGTTAAACAAATATATTGAGTTGGGTATCAAATGCTATTTATGAATATCAAATTGAGCAAATTCAAAAGAAATTTGTTCGTTTTCTTAACTTTCGCGCGAAAAATCGTCTACCAAGCTATGAGGCAGCATGTAGGAAATATCATCTCCTACCCTTAGCTAATCGTCGCGGGATCGCTGATATTACTTATCTAAGTAAGCTGGTGTCTGGTCAAGTAGATTGTCCCGAGCTGCTCAGTAAGCTTCGGTTCTACGTTCCTAGCAGATCCCGGAGGACTATTCCTACATTTAATCTCGAAACAGTATCTACCAACTACCGTTCCAATTCTTATCTTTGGCGTGTGTGTGATAGTTACAATAATAACTACGCTGCTACGATTGACTTGTTCGACTGCAGTGTAGCAAGGATGAGGCGGTTACTGAGTTCACAGTTCTTTGTTTAAGTATTTACCTATGTTTTGTTTGTTAACCCTTGTAAGCATCTGTCTTGAATGAAAAATATCACCTTGTTATTCTAACTAGCTTGTACCTACCTTTATTGTGCTCAATTACTTGTTTATTCTGTTTCTATCTGTGAAAACTTGTCATTGGCCATATGTTTCTAAAAACTCGCTATGTAGTATGTTTTTATGTGCTGTTAGTTTTCCTAAAAATAAATAAATAAATAAATAAATAAAAAATGTCTTTATTTGAAAATTCCAAAATAGTTATTATTTTTATTCTAGGACGTATACTTTTTGAAATACGACGAGAATTCATAAATATGAAATGAATGAAATATTAGAAACGACATTATGTATTGCATGCATACCAGTAATTTTACCATGACGAGCTAGCACAATAGGCATACTTGGCAGTAGTAGCACTTGAAAGTATAGGGGTAGTCAGAAGAAAGTCCAAAAGTAAGCCATCTACGATGCGCGAGATCTCAGTTCGGGGAGAACTATTATATCGCCATACAAACTTTCAAACATAATTTAACTCCTTCAAGGGGTTTAATGATGTAACCCCTTTTTGAAATGATTTTTTATCTACAAATACCTAATTTTTTATGTAATAATTATAGATCGAACTAAAGACTGTTGACTTTTTAACCAAATTTTAATGTATTTGATTTCGGTGATTAGAATATTGACTTCGGTGGGCACCAATTTTTCAAAATCAAATAACTTTTTAACCGTTAGGCTTTAAGAGTTCCCTCTTGTACTAATCATTACTAAATTAAATCTAGATTTGATATTTCATGTCAAAACATCCAAATTCTAAAAAAAAATTGTGCCACCGAAAAAATGCTGCGCCTGAGAATGACCGATCTTTACTAGATAACTTATACAGTGTCATAAAGCAATCTATGCCTATACTTCAGCACACTGTAGTGCCTGGGACATTGTTAAGATGGAGTAGGTAGGCACCATCCTCTCAGCTTAAACAGCCATATCCACTGGAAAGACATGGTCAATACGTGGGGTACTGACTAAGCCGCGGGTTTCCTCACGATATTTTCCGTCACCTTTTAGAGCTTTTTTATTAGTAGATCAAAGAGCTTGAATGAAAAAAAAATTACAATTAACTAAATTGAAATATCTGGTAGTTTTGTAGTTCGGTTTGTAGCTTGGTATAACTATGACCTCAGCAGTGGTTCCTGTTGCTATCAAATAGCGCTTATTGCAAACCAATCCATTTTTACTGTAGGTACTAGTGCTAGAGATTTTGGTACTGTTTACAAAAAAAATGGTTCTCATAGTACAAGCTTTGGTCAAATGCTAGATGGCGCTATGTGAAATGACCTTATTTATACATGCAATTTGTATTTTTTTTTTTAACTAAAAAGGTTTTCGTTTGTATGAGGTAATTGACCACCTCTGTGGCGCAGTGGGTGAAGGCTCACCTGAGGCAGGAGGTTGCGGGTTCGATCCCGCCGCGATAAAAATGTTTGTATGATCTGTAAATATTTGTCTCGGGGATGGGTGTTTTCTATGTTTATTATGTAAGTACCTCAACAAAAATTAATAATTAACAAAAAAAAGAATGTAAGTAGTAAATCAGTCATGTGGTACCCATAACACAAACTCTGCTTACTTAATATAATAATTATGTTCTGTCCTTTGGGGCTACATTCTGCTGTGTGAAATGTCCAGCATTATTTTTTTATTGTTTCATCAAAATAGGACCATATCACATTTTTAAATTTTATATCAGTGCTATTTTATTGTGATACTATCAATGTAATTGATAAAATGGTTGAGAGGATAAAAAAAATACTCTACAAAACTGACGTAGCGTTTTGGTTGTAGATGCTCTACGCCGTAGCTCATTCAAACATAGAATTGAAATAATACTTTGTTCTCCCTTACTATAACAGGATTCTAGCTTCTCATGATATTTAATTGACAAAGTGTCGTATTGGACTTTATCGTAATAAATAAAAATAAATTTGCAAGTCAAAATATTATGTTGAATCCCAAACGATTTTGCTCAGTCAAGTCTCGTGCACACATTCTTATTCAGGAAGAAATCTCCCTATTTGAGATCAAAAATCACGTGATTTTCGAGATGTTTGATTGGATGATTGTAAAGTTCAAGATTAGAGTATTCCGGTGCCTTCGGATAGGGTGGTACAGTTAGCAACAAAATCCGATGATTGAAATAGTTTCAAGTAGTTTCAATAATGCATTCAATAAGCATGATATGATTAAAATTAACAAGTCGGGTTAGTTACGCCATTTAACTCAAGAACGGCTGAACCAATTTTGATGATCTATGATTTGTTGAATTTTATTTGCCTCGAAAAGCAGATTAGAACAACGGAAAAAATCACAAAAATATAATTATTTACAAAATTAATTTTAATTTTGTGTGGAACTGCTTTTTTTTAATATCTCGAATTCTACGGGCGGTACGTAGTTCGCTAGGCCAGCTAGATGAATCTAAAAAGGGTACCTATTTTTTAAAAATACTCAAAGGAGTGTGGGCAAAAATGTATGGGCACTTCACCCACGGCCGCCACAGCTCAGACTACTTCTGTTTAGAAGGTATCACATCCATGTATCTCTGTGCCAATGCGCATAAAATTCTGTCCGAGGGTTCTCTATTTATTTTAAGTCGAATAGGTTCTACTTACAGAGGTGCTAAAATAGCCGTTACCGCGATTCCTTTTATGAATCATAATAATGATTCGTAATTATGTTTATGGGATCAGGATTACGCAGGATTACTGGATCAGAATCACAGGATCAGGATCACGGGATCAGGATTACACAGGATCACTGGATCAGGATAACAGGATCAGGTTCACGGGATTAGGATCACGGGATCAAGATCACGCAGGATCACGCGATCTGGATCACGGGATAAGGATCACGGAATCAGGATCATGGGATTAGGATTACGGAATCAGGATCACGAGATCTGGATCACGGGATCGGGATCCTGACCGTAGCCAAGTGAGTTATCTGCCATACATTTCAATACGAACTGTTTGGCCACTTGGCCGGCGAATTACTTTCCTCATATTCGAAATGAATAGCAGTGTTTACTTCGGGTGAAAGATCTATTTATGCACTCGAACTATTGGTGCCCTCGCTACGCTCGTGCGCCAAAACATCTCATGCCTGAATAGATTACTTTCAACCAACTTGTAACAATCTACTAATTGCTCCCTTGTCATAAAATCTAGTACTAGTACTACTCAGGTTAGGTACAAACATGGATTTATCTAGTGACCCCTGGGATAGATTTTAATGCGTCGATAATAAAAAATGCTTAATTTTGTTAGGTCTTTCGAGTCATATTAGTTACATTGCTGGCGGAGCTGGGTGAAGTTTGCCCACTATCGTTTGTATAAAAAATACATAAGTACGTTTTTGAAGGTATTTTTATTTGCAAATTAAAGCTTTTACCGTACACAAATTCCTGCATAAAGTGAATTTATTTCATGTAGTTGCAAAATGCTATATTTAATTTGTTCAGTCACTAGCAAAACTTTCGGAAAGCTTTCACAACAGATTGAAAAATAAAATAGCTAAAATAGAAGAATTCAAATAGGCGATGGGCTTGTAAACTCAGTGTATATAAACAGTCCTTTAGAGCAGTTTTCCGCAAACTTTTTGAAAAACTTAGTTCAAGGTACACCTATGAAATCAGAAATTTTTGAGGTACACAAAGCGTCACCATTAAGTACCTCCCCTGCTAAGACGTCAGTTCGCAACCCGTTGATCTCAACTTTTTGTAAAACATTTACCTTTTTTATTAGATTTGTCATTCTTACTTTCTTATTCTTACTTACGTTTGGATAAGTAATTTCACGCACTCTGCTGTGCGGCCGATTGGTGTAGCGGTAACGACCCCCAATTCAAATGCTCCTGCGTGGGTCCGGGCGTGGTTTCAAATCCTGTCACGACTATGTATTTTTTGTTTATTTTATTTTTATTTTTGCTTTCACAACGAACTACGTTGTGAGTATGTAGTAAGTTACCTAGTAAAGTTATAGTTAGATGAAACAACTTTTAGTAGGGTCTTAGTAAATTTATTTAAACACAAACCTAATACTTAATCCAATAAAATTAACGAGTGAACAAACATGTCATGTTATCATTGGAACAGTTTATACTTATCGTATAAAATCCAGTGAAAAATAAACAATTTAGATCTCTCGCAAATCAGATCAGACTAAGTAATATTATCTACTTACAATTTAAAACAATATTAGTTATCTTTCAATTTTATAAAAGTTAGTAACAGCTCGCGAACGATGAAGCGCAGTTATCATGAACTAAATACACTAGGTATTCCTTCTCGATAAGCAACTCGCTGGGCCAATATTATGACATCTTTCCATCCCCAATAACCTGAAAATAAGAACATTTTTACATAATGGCATAGGTTATAAGATAAAAAAACAACCTCTGTAATACCTACTTATCAATTATCATACCACTTACCTAACGTTATTCTGCAACTTGCTGGTATTAATAATAATGTTTGTGGCGTTCACATAGATCTGTTTAGACTTCTTAGTTCTTTCGGCCTGATTTGTGTGGCTTTATATGATTCATATCACCAGTCGATAGAACTGCACCGATTTGACCTACGAAAAGTAAAATAAGTGTTATACATTTATACTCAGGCAATTATTTATTCACAAAGATTCTTCTAATATTTACGACTTACCATTATTCCATGATGCCAAGCAATCTCTTTTATGCTTATATTTTGTTCGTAAAGAACAACTATCTTTGTCCTTTCAAAATTGATAAAATGCACCATTGCTATGCTACACGCACCGAAAATAAAACAAGTAACAAAACCAGTCAGTTAATTTTATTGTTCAATAGAATTTAGTGCACAACTACCTTCAATACAATTTTATTAGTTGATGGTAGTCGTGTAAAGAGTTACCTACTATTATTTTGTAAACGAATAATGTAACTTATAAATTCAGCGCTGTTGACAACTGGTGCGGTAGCTCAGTCGGAAAAGCGTGGACTCGCTCACGTTCAATTGGGGCATCGGTGGTTCGAATCCTAGCAAGCAAATAAGTTTTTGTAAGATTTTATTTATTTGAGTCGTTCAGGCAAACCATTTCGTTAGTGTAGCCTGCATACGGCAACTTTCCATTTACACTATAAAGGGTTACCAATTGGTGACGCAGTGTGTACGTTTTATGCGAAACATGAGCTTGTTTAGTTGAGCATATGCGGTCCTTTGGAGTAGCTTAACTGAGATAGGTAACCTTATTTTTCCGAGGCACACCAACCAATAACCACGGTGCACCAGCGTGCCGCGGCACACCCTTTGCAGAACGCTGCTTTAGAGCTTTGTGTGGGCTTATAGAATTAGAAAAATTATCGCAAACACTGCCCAACTGCCCATCTCTTACTTCATAATTTCTTTTATAAAGTAAAAAACAAGAGTTTATCATCTACGCGCTCTAGATAAGGGTAATGACAGGGACGCACGGTCTTTAACTTTAAACGGCTCATTTAGAAAAATGCTTATTTTCCTTCAAAAAAGCTACGTGTTTTGACGTAATTTGAGTTTTTAAGGCCTTACTGAACATTATTAGACATCCATATACTGCAACTTGCTAATTAAGTGAATAAAGAATTTAATAAGTTTAAGCATGTATGCCCAGACAAAGAACAGATCTGCCCTCTGATTGTCTTTCTTTGATAGCGACCAAAATCGGTCTCAAACTGTCAAATATGACAGTTCAGTGACCACGCAAGTAGATCTGTCACTCTCATCTAAATGAGACCGAACGCGACAAATGATACCTACGCTCTCGTTTTCACAGTTTGAGACTAATTTGATATTTGAGACAAGTTAGACAATCAGCCCGCGCTATTAAGACCTACAGGCATAAAATATTTAAGGTGGTAAACTTTAATACTAAATTGATGGATGATGATTGATGGATGCACAATACGCAATTCTTAGGCCAAAGAGCAAGACAGAGCACTAATTTATGAATGAACGAGCAGTTGGCACCCTGCATGCAGTGTCGTGTAAGGACGGCTTAACTAAGCTGAGAAGAAAGTAGCACAAAATAAATAAATAAGTTGCTTTTTGGCGGGAATTTGAGAAGTCAAGTTTCATTTTTGTTTTATTTTCCAAAACTAGTGTTTTTTCGAATGTTAATGTGTAATAATGGTGGATTATTAACCGTTAAGTGTTCGTGAACGTGCATAAGTGTGGGGAAGTGAAATAAAATTACATTACATTATAAAAACAAGATAACATTGCTTTTCAAGTTCTCCCAAAAAGTCCGTGTTGATGTTTCAGTAAAGCCCCACATCTTTACTGAGGCACAAGGGGAGGGGTAGGATATTATATTTATGTACTTATGGTAATATGTATTTATATATCTTATTTATCTATAAACTTGAAGTTTATTTAATTACTTGACACTGGCTGAATGCACAACCGTGCGAAGCCAAAATAAAGAAAAAATAAATAAATAAGCATTCAGTAGCGTAAGTAAATCAAACCTCAAGCGTCCGCCACGGAAATTCCAAGATTTCCTTTGTACCCGATATATAGTATCCATTCAAATAGATTTAAAAACATAAATTCAGATTTAGCACAAAGAGAACTGATTCTGGCACATTTCACCTTATTCGAGGATAATGCCATTCTATTCGTTAGATACTTTATCGTGAGGTCCATCGTTTAGACCCCGGATTCAGCATAGATTGAGTCATTGGGAAGTCAAATATCATTATACTACGACGGTTACATCCTCAAGATCATAATATTTTTGACCATGTAGTTTCACTTCTCAATGTACTAGGGCATCACATAATTTTAGAGTACTGTAAAATCTGTAAAATTAAAGCATTAGTAACAAAATAATGACACTCTGGCATCCCTATCTGGCAACCCACTCGCTCGGCTCGCGCCAACTCCATTCGTTTCTTATGTGCGGGCATCGCAACATCGCAATAATTACGAAATTATTTTTTTCGCAAGAAAGTTATAATTAAAAGTTTATAATTGGTAAAACAACGTAAACGAAGTGGTGATTATAGAATAAGAAAGAAGATTAAACTTTTGGAAAGGAGTTTATGGAAATCATCATCGTCTACGAGAGATGAAGGGAGGTAACAGTTTTTTGTTTACTCAATTTCACCCAATAATCAAAAAATATTACCTATAGATGCATACGACAAATAATACCGTAAATTATTTACGACAAATAATTTTTACATGTCGACAATTCACATTAAAAAAAAAAAAATGTGACTACCTTCATTTTATTTTTGTCTCGTGTTTATTGTTGTATTGTTTATCGTTGCATTGTGATATTTATCCATCATGATAAACGATTTAGATTACGTCTTAGTAATAACAATTTTGTCAAAGTGCCAAAAACTGCCGGTGTTTTTTTTCTTTGCACACAGGTCACCAACGATGTTGAAATACCTACCTGCGATATATTACGCGACGAGCTCGCGTTTGATAATTATCGCTTAGTCTCGTTTCGTCACATTATGACGACCAATGACTTTAAAACAATAAAAAGGGCAGACTGCAGATTGGATGGATATGTCTACCTGCCAACACAGGTCAAGGGTGTAAAAAGCCTAGGTCCCCTGCGTTATACTGCGTGACGTGATCACGTTTGATATCGCTTAGTCCGGAATGACTTTAAAATAACAACAAACTGCAAACTGCAGATTGTAAGTATGTCTACCTGTGCATACAAGTCAAGGAGGTGGAAAACCTACCTGCGTTATACTGCGTGACGCGATCACGTTTGATATCGCCCAAATGACTTTAAAAAACAATTAAAACGGCAGACTGCGGATTGGTGTATGTATATGTTTACCTGCCCACACAGGTTAAGGGTGTAAAAAACCTAGGTCCCCTGCGTTATACTGCGTGACGCGATCACGTTTGATATCGCTTAGTCCGTAATGACTTTAAAATAACGACAACTGCAAACTGCAGATTGTAAGTATGTCTACCTGTGCATACAATTCAAGAAGGTGAAAAACCTACCTGTGTGACGCGATCATGTTTGATATCGCTTAGTCCGTAATGACTTTAAAATAACAACAACTGCAAACTACAGATTGTAAGTACCTGTGCATACAAGTCAAGGAGGTGGAAAATCTACCTATACTGGGTGACGCGATCACGTTCAATATCGCTCAGTCTCGTGTCGTCGTATGATGACGACCAATTACTTAAAAAAAATAAAACTGCAAACTGCAGATCGTAAGTATATGATCGTAAGTATATGTCTATCTGTGCATAAAGGTCAAGGGTGATATATATCTACCCAGCGTTATAGCGCGATGCGATCACGTTTGATTTCGCTTAGTTTCGTGTCGTCACGTGATGACGACCAATGATTTTAAAATAATAAAAACTGCAAACTGCAGATAGTAAGTATTATTATGTATACCTGCCCAATACCTACCTATGTGATATTGTGTGACGCGATCACGTTTGATATCGTTCAGTCTTGTTTTATTACGTGATGACGATCAATGGTTTTAAAATAATAAAAACTGCAAACTGCAGATTGTAAGTATGTTTACCTGTAAGTATTGTGTCATACTGCGTGACGCGAACAAGTTTCTATCGCTCAGTCTCATGTCGTCACGTGACGACGACCAATGACATTAAATTCAATAACAACTACAGACTGCACATTGTACTGTACAGGTTATATTACCTGACTTTTGTAACTTTGATGAAAGCGTAGTATGTCTTCTGCCACTCTCAGAGCGCGGCTATTATAATACCAGACTCCATCACCGGGAGCTCTACTTTATTTGTCATAGTCAGACCATGACAATCGGTTCATGCATTATGTCTGAATAAAGAAATATATTATTATTATAATTATTAAAATTATCTATCTTCATAGGAACTCTCTAAACGTTGGGGTCGGATTCTGGTGGAAGGTGATCGAGACCAAGAAAACCAAAGAGACCTCGTAAAAAAGACTTTAATATTTAAATATTCTATAAATATAAAGGCCTTCAGATTAAAAGGTATGACCTTAGCTTACTCTCTAGTCTAGATCGAAGCAGGAGCAGGCAAACTGGAAGGCCATTCCAGAACTAAACCACCCAGACCATTCAGGTGGGGTGGACCGAAGAACAGATGCCAAATCTGAGGTAATCGTCTTAAGATGGGTACCCGTTCCAAGGGCGGAGACCACCACCTGCCGCGAGCTCTTCCTGCACCAAGACTGAGTTCAGGACCCGCAAAACGTATAAGAGGTAAGTAATACTACTTCATGCTAACAATTTGCGCTATTTTATGCTAATTACTGCGCACTCTGCTGTACCCAATGATCTTCTACTATACCTTATAAACTGAGGTAGATGTGTTGTGTTGTGCCCCGCTCCGCGTGGCGAATTAACTTCGGGCTGGATAGCTTGAGTCAACTCGGTCGCTCGTCACAGGCTGTCATTTGCGACTTGCTGCTCACGTAATTGTGAAAATTATATTTATCTCGTTCTGACAA
The DNA here is from genome assembly GCA_958496255.1 of Camptogramma bilineatum. Taxonomy (NCBI): domain Eukaryota; kingdom Metazoa; phylum Arthropoda; class Insecta; order Lepidoptera; family Geometridae; genus Camptogramma; species Camptogramma bilineatum. The sequence goes on from OY292451.1 coordinate 1,768,792, forward strand.
CGAGGTTTTGTATTTCTCTGCTATCTTTTGGTTTCTTGAGTGATGTAATGTAAACGAAGCTGCGAATATTCTACCTACTTAGCTGTAAAACAATTTCGCCGCGTTTGAAAGCTTTTATAATGAGTTTAATTAATATAACGTCTCTGTTGGAAAAATATCATTAGCTGTACCTAGCTATATGAATGGATTTAAAATCCCGTTTAATAGTAGGCCTCCTGTACAAATGTTGGAACAAGCTAACCAAAAGTTTAGCAATACGGAGTTACTCGTAGAGCGGTTATGTTCAGCTACTCATAAGTTATAGTCATCAGAATCTGTGATGCTTACATAAAACATATTCCGGACAATTTTTATCTAAAACTTTTTTGACAAATTATTCGTGAAGGCACTTCTAGATTTAGTGTTAAGTCGATTTATCTTTCAGTCAATATTTTAAAATAGTAGATACTTGCACCGCTGCTAAATTACTTATTAAAGACTGCGTCATGGCTATGATAGACTTGCAAGATACATATGTTTTTTAGTACCCGGTCCATAAGGGCCTATCATTTCTTATCTAAGAAATACGGACTGATTCTAGTCATTTATTAAAATGAAATTCAGTGCATAAAATGATACTTATAATTGCCACGACAGAGTCAAGGAAACCTTCAAGATTGGGTTTTATTATTATTAACCATAAAAAAAAAGTAACCATATCTCATTTAAAAAAAAAAAAAAAAAAAAACTTTTTGAGTTCGAATTAGACTCTCGTACTTAACAGGTGCCTGAATTTGGCAGAATTTTAACACAAATAGAACACTTATCTTGTTAAAACTCGTTCACTAACCCTAAGGGATTTCACGAAATTTTTTCGTGTTACTTTGCTCAGCTTGTCCTGCAGTTGCCCGTGAACGGCTATAGGTCCGCTTCGAATCGGCTTGAAATTGAGAAATTTCTAGCTTCTTTGATTTAACGACTATGACTCCTACATGGTACACAACACAAATATACCTACGAGTAGCTTATATCCAGATTTGTCTTTGTGGCGAAATTATATTTTAATTTCAAATAATCCTATTTATGGTATTAGATTTTTATGGATGCGCCTTTAAAGGATTGGGGCGTCTTAATTTTAACGGAGAACATGTAAACGGTTTCTAGTACAGCCGAGCCAGATACACTATCAACCTTTTAGAACTTAAAGCCGCTTCTATAGAATTAAGTATTTCGCTGGCAAATCGATACAAAATAAATTTTGATCCGTAACGATAAAACGAACGCGATATGTAATTATGATGAGGAGGTGTCCAGTTTAAGCATTTAAACAATTTAAGTAGTAAGATCTAGTAGCGGCGTTATAGTGTAGCATATTCTAAAAATCCAAAATCAAAAAAGAAGCTGGACCAGGGATCCAGATGTTTTAAAATTATTATTGATACATTATGGAGTCTATCTCAAACAAGTTTGAATGATTTATGAAAATTATTTATTTGCCACTAGAATAAATATGTAAATGTCATAAGTTCGTCTCTTGAAACGAGATCCGTCCGCATTCGATATCGATGCGTTTACTCTAGACTGGAGTATTTATTTCTTTCTACACATTCCCTCCTTTTTTAATTCATTTTAATATACTTAAGTAAACTAAGCAATAATCGTGCTACTAAAATTGGTCGTCCCTTATTGGCCTAGCGGCCTTGGTACCATGGTACCATTGTTCATAAAAAAATATATATTTATATCTCAAGGCAAACTAGTTTACATAATACCACATTAGGTACTCTTTTCAACTTTCAGACTCTGGCAGCGACACCCTAGTGTCATCGCTGTTATTGAGCAAGCCTACTCAAGACAAGCACTGTAAGCAAGTGCTATAAAATTGATATACCTATCATCTTTTTCTAAAAGTTCTTTAAAACAATAATAACTGTGATTCCACAAAATGGTGGCAATTTTTGCACCAAACTTTAAATTGACTTTTTAGAAGTTCTATTTGTAATCGATTTTCTAGTTAGCGAATATAAATCTGGGTCAAATTATTCGACTTTGAATACTTGTCATTCAGCGCTTGCTCTGATATTGGGTAAACGGATGAGTCAAGATGATAGAATAGAACTAAACTTTGTTTTTTCCAATAATGAAAATAATCTGAAATCTGAATCTTGTAGGTGCTTGATCATCTTTCGAAATTATTTCCTAAACAGATAAATTTTTCTTACAAAACGATACATAATGCGAGTGTCTCGACAATAAGCCGATAGATAATGCAGATTTTGTCAGTCAAATAGTGGCGTCAATGCGTAACGGAGTCCCACTAGATATCTTATAACGAACCGACTCGTTTGGTCAGAAGTTCTACATTTGACCCAAAATGATGAGCGTGACGTATTTGGGTTTTTTGTAAAATATTTTAAGTATTCTATCGGTTTCACCAATATTTAAATAATAATTGAATATTTTGAATTGAATATTTATTTATTTGCAGATTCCATTTTTTGTCAAAACATGCAATCTTAAGTTGATTGTAAGACATCATTAGGTATTAATGTACCTACCTGCTTTTGCGTTAACCGCTTATGTCGTTAAAGGTCGCTAAACATCTACATGGTCAAAAATATTATGATCTTGAGGATGTAACCGTCGTAGTATAATTGATGGTTAAACAAACTTACCAAGTGAAGTTTGGCCATAATTATACGGGACGGTTACATCCGAAGAGATCAAGAAGGTCCCACCCGAACCCATAAAGGCCCTTGCTACTTTAACGACATAAGTGTCTCTGAAGAAATGAAGTTGGCGCGAGCCGAGCGAGTGGGTTGCCAGATAGGGATGCCAGAGTGTCATTATTTTGTTACTAATGCTTTAATTTTACAGATTTTACAGTACTCTAAAATTATGTGATGCCCTAGTACATTGAGAAGTGAAACTACATGGTCAAAAATATTATGATCTCTTCGGATGTAACCGTCCCGTATAATTATGGCCAAACTTCACTTGGTAAGTTTGTTTAACCATCAATTTTATTCGAAATTTGTGGGTATTTAGGACCCTGATTTCTGAAGATATTGATTTGTTTTCGTCTATATGGAGTGTGAGCCGTGTTGGCCGAGGGGTATAGTACCTCGACTTTCGCTTCGAAAGGTCGTGGGTTCAAATCCTGACCGTGCACCAATGGATATTTCGTTTCGAAAAAATTATATGCACATTAACACGAGCTCTAAACGGTGAAGGAAAACATCTTGAGGAAACCCGCGGCTTAGTATTGAACATGTCTTTCCTGTGGATATGGCCGGTTAAGCTGAGAGGATGGTGTAGGTGCTGGGTAAGCCTACTCCTAAGCCATCTCAACTTGTACCAGGCACTACAGTGTCCCGATAAGTGTAGGCAAATATTGCCTCCTGAGCTGTTGGTATAATCATCTAGTACAGATGTAAAGGCCTAAGTTTTTTTTTATATGGAGTAATGAATCTAACTCGTTTTTGAAATTCATTTACATAGCTGATATAGTTGATCGGTACCTTGTTTCATGTCTGATTATTGTGGATTGTAACATAATTTTATGCTATTAGTAAACAAGTAAGTAACATAAATTATGTTAAGTACTTGTTACATAACATAATTAAGTTACAAGTAATTTAATCTTCATAAAATGTATTAAATCTACTCAACTTACAAGATGAAGATATTTGCTTTGCTATCAGAATTACTAAGTAGAGTTTAAAGTTTGAATAGTTAATCAATGTTTTAAACCTCAGTTTGCTTAAGTTCGAGCTTTCCTTTGAAACTGTTAGAATTACTTGTTGGATGTACCTCTGACTACCCTTTGGTCTAACTAAAGCTTACTCAAAGATTTCTTGGAAGAGCATTCTTTACGGAGTTAAGCTTGCCTTTGTAATACGAGTTAGTAGAGAAATCATGTCTGTGATCTTTGTAATTTTCGGCTTACTGTGAACATATTTTAATTCTATTAGTTTTACTCATCAAAATGTGAACGTATTGTGACTCGATGGTAAAAAAAAATCTCAATAAGTCAATGATATTTATAAATAATAGATATGTTTCTAGCGCACTAAAATGAAGACTCGAAAACGTCCCACTTAGGACGTCTTGTCTTTAGTCCGCGTTAAGCAGGGCGACGACCTAGACGCTGTTTGTCACGTGAAGTGAATTACAAAAACAATAAAAATGTCATAAATGGTAGGTATGTACTGTTCATTTGCGGAACTTGTCAACATAAGTACCTACACTATATTGGTGTGTAGGTATACCAGTGTGACCATATTTTAAACGTCGGTAACTATGAACGTAACATATCTAGGGTATCATTTCATTGCAGTAAGTATGGTAAAAAGTAGCTTGCTATTTATAAAGCTACTTTCATTATAAACTTGCTTACATTACAAGCCCGGGCGTCGATTCTCGTACCGAACTTTTTATCAACCTCAACCAAAACCAAAACTAAAGCGACTGTTTCCATGACTACTAATAACAAACGACTCAGTTGTGGTGAGGTTTTGAACTTTGGCAGAACAAATTTTTGAAAAGCTATTCTACTATTCACCAAATGGCTGACATTTAAGAGATCGAACCAAAACCAAAGCGGTTGTCATCTAGTAGAATACAGGCCCAGGTGACATATCTCTCGCTTTTCGGAAACCATTTTACGCCAGAGCATCTCAGTCGTGTAAATCCAGTCTGTGTGAAGTGAGCGTTAGTACACGTAAGTGTGAACGTAACCTTTTGAAACGGCCACGGTCACACCGAGAATAGACATAAATTGATTTACAGTAAGCCTAACCGCATATTAGCCACAAAACTCCGCCACAAAACGCCGCTACCGACCTATTTCCTGTAGTTTTCATATATTTGGTATATACGCGCCGCACACGTGCAAAATATATGAAAAGTCGTTGTCGCTGGCGTTTTGTGGCTGTGGTCGGTGGCCCGTTTGCGCCGAGCTTAAATAAAATAAGTATTCAACAGAAGAAACATTTTATGTGAGTAAAAACATCATCATCATCTCAGCCGTAGGACGTTCACCATAGGACATAGGCCTCCCTTAAAGATTTCCATGTTTTACGGTTGGAAGCGGCCTACCTGCATCCACCGCCGACCTGTAGTTTTTACAAGGTCTTTCTCGATCTTGTCGGTGGACGTCCAACGCTGCGCTTACCGGTCCGTGGCCTACACTCGAGAACTTTTCGGCGGCTGAGGCGGTACGATGTTCGCCGTATGAAATAAAATGTTGGTTTTTAGGTGTAAATGTGTCCTATCTGTAAAAGAACATAAGCACCTCTAGAGCCGTCGTCGCCCACTGCAGCTGTGTGTAAAGTGCCGCTTCTGTACACCTCATTTCTATGGCACGGTACACTTGCATTTTATTTTACACGACTTACTTACTAGCGAACTCACAGACATACATATACATAGGGCGATAGATGAAGGCTTGCAACTGTCGGAAAATAAAAGAAACTGAATCAAGTAAGACATCAACGCTGAGTCAAACTATACCTAGATTTAGAAACTACAGACGCACTGTAGGTAACCTATCTTCCCCATTTGATTGAGATCCCTAATTTAAGAACTATGCGCTTCCAATCGACTTTTATAATGCGTGCTGCTGTCGAATGGAATAAACTGCCTTCGTCTGTGTTTCCGTCTTTATATAACCCGAACACCTTTAAAAGGAGAGTTAATAGGCATTTTCTAGAGAAGCTCGTTCCATCGTCGACTTCATGCTTGCCTAGGCAAAGAGCGAAGTCAAGAGCTAGCCTAACTTAAGTAAATAAAAAAAGTTCATATGTATGTATTAGCTGGAAAGTGTTGAATATAAGTGGAAGGATACATAGGTAGAGGACGGCCAAAAAAAAGATGGATGGATTGAAGAAGATTGAAGAACATGTTGTGCCGACTCCACCTAGTGGGAAAAGGGCAAGGAGATGATGATGTATGTATTAGCTAGTCGCATCAAACGATTTCCTATAAATGCTCAAAATGTCATTTTCATTCACTCCAAAACACTCACTGGAGTTATTGTTTCAAACAGAATAACAAACTTTTAAGAAACAGGAAACAAAATTAATGTCAGAAAAAAACATGAGTTTTTAAATAAATAAAAGTTAAACTCTTCGTAAGCACTCGTCTTGTTTCAAGACTTCCTTTGCAGGGTTTCAACAACTCCATCAAAAGATAATATCTACAGATATAGAAACGAAACTCATTGGGCAAAACGTTGACACAAATACTTCTACAGCTACAGTTATTGCACAAACAGCAAAAGTAAGTTCGTATGAGCAAGTGGCCAACTCTGGTGACGGAGTTTTTAGGCCGCCTAAAGGCCTAAAGGTCGTCATGGCTTAACGACTTGAAAGCCAGGACCGACAATTTAACTTGCCCTCCGAAGCACGGAAGCGCTCTGCTCGTAATGCCACCTGCGATCACCTATCCAAATTGTGACCGCGCATAACGTTGCTTAACTTCAACGATCAATCAAGAACGTCTAAGCAAACTACGCCACGAATGCTTCAAACGCTCGACAAACAGCTGAACTTCAGGATGTAGTAAAGACAGGTTACGTATTTATGTCACGAAAATTACAAGACAGATTTTTTAAATCCATAGGAACGTTTGACAGATTTTTGATTTCTTTTTTTTTTCGTAATACAGGAATTCGAATTCCATAAATTCTTAAGCCAGATTTTCATTTGTTCTTTTTTTACAAGACAGAAATACAAAATACATCTAAACAATTTCCAGAAATTTTAACATACAGATAATTCACTTTACCGCATGTTTGTTTTCCATATAATTTGTTTTCCATATATTTTATGATCCCGAAAAATCATAGTTCAGGAAAGACCTATTACAAAATTATGTATTCAATATTTCTAAAGGTCTACTAGTAGCGCCATCTAGTAATAATTCAGAGCGTTATAAATACTAGGTCCCATAAAATTAAATGACCGATGTCCATTATGTAGCTTGAAGTACTGTAGGTAGATATCTAATACATATTGTACCTAGTTACTTTTTTTATTACCTTTAACATTTCCTAACTAATTTCGTGCTAGATGGTTAAGTAACCTCACCAAACACTTGGCAAATTATCAAAATTTAACCTAAATCTTCCATCCATTTCGAATTTGTGACGGCTCCGGCGCTCCGGGAAGTGCAGCCCCTCCGCCCTTGCGTAACAAAACGTGGCATCGGCACGAGCTGGAGCGGCCGAGGCTGGTCGCCGCCGAAGGTGGCGACCAAACAGCCGAAGCTGCGTTTTGTTACAGCGGGCGGGGACTGCATCTCCCTTCGCGCCTCCGAGTTCATAAAAACACTCTAGGGTAGGACAGACAAGACTACGTGGAAGTCGGGGTGGGCAGATTCGGTTCTGATACCGGTAATAACCTAGAAACGTTTCGTTTTACGGTAAGACAGATGCAACTTGAAAAGTAACACAAATTACGTAGGTAAATAATATAATTGAGTAAGATGGAAAAGGTTTTATATGGCTGGAAATTTTCTGGTAAGCGTTACTTCTGTCTTTTAAAATAAGGTATAAGGATATTGTTGTCGAATGAAAATAAACGAACTGATAATCTGGCATTAGTGTTTCTGTCAAATGAGACTTCTGTGAAACGTTTTATCGGAGTAATAAAATTATGTAAAACATAGCATCTGGATTTCGAGTTTCTATCAAACGTTTTATGGATTTCAAAATTCGATGTATCGTTTTTCGAAAGATTGATAGGTTACCGTAAAGACACCCTCTCAGCTGGACATTATTTTTAAAAATACTGATAAGTACGAATAAAAAATAGGAAAAATAAATGAAATGGTGCCCAGATAGGTAATTGAAAAATTCCGGCAGAACGCAATGTTGCCTTTTTCAACGGGATTTTTGTATTAACTAGTACAAAATTTTATAATTATGGACACTGTCTGAAATAAACAATGATATAATTTAAACAGGACGAGGTCTTTCGAGACAAAAAACTTGAAATAAAAAGTTAAATAAAATGTACTTCTTGGACTTGCCCTTTGAAGACGAAAAGATCATGCATAAGGCAACACCATCATCAGTTCGATCATTTTGTTATTCGCTTCTAAACGTTTCTTTTACTATCTATTTGATGGTGATATGTGAAGTCGTTTGTAATGGAAAAAGTTACATTATCTTGTGTAGGTATGTGTTTGTTTCTTTGGAAGTGTGCCTTTTATATTTTAAGAAAGTTTTCTAAATTGTGGATTATTTTTAATACTTAGTTGAAAACTTTAAAAGAACCTTAGGTAACTAAGGTCTGAGAGTAACGCCTAGGGGATAAAATCATGCTTTTGTTTCATTTTAATTGTTGGAATAACTTTGATACGAGGTTGATACAAAGATTTTTGTAGAATCGGCACCTCGATAATATTTTTAACTGACTCCAAAAAAGGGAGGTTCTCAATTCGTCGGAATATTTTTAAGTGCTTTATATATATATGTTTACTGATTACTCGAAGACACCTGGACCGATTTGAATTTTTTTTTACTGTTTGAAAAAATATACTTTCCGATTGGTGTCACTAAAATTTGGTGAGGATCTGTTGAGGATCTTCGGAGTTATGAACAGAATTGCACCTCGAGAGTGCAGAAAATTGCACAGCTTATAATATTGAAGTCGGTTTTTTTTAATTTAAAATTTAGCCACGTTTAATAGTATTTCAAGGGTCTAAAGCACATTTCAGACTACGCTACAATATTATATATAACATATAGCATAATTATAGTTCATAGCACAACAATATCGCGGACCATACATTAAGTATTATTATAGCAAGCCAATGTGAATATATCGTACAGTGTGTCAGTGTTCTCGAACGTAAACAAATGAGCGAAATCGGTAAAGTTGCCCGCAAAATTCGGTATATTTGGATCCAAAATCGGTAGATGAAAAAAAAAAGTGTATTTTCTTCGATAAAACAGAGTGTGCTTGCGAAGAATTACGTTTTTAAAGCGTCTTTACCTGATCTAATGTTAATATCCTTATTACAACTCTTACAATAGGCATAATTAGTACCTACCTAGTACCTACTTTAACTACGGCTTGCAATGAAAATTTCTTGTTTGATTTTTTTTTCTCAAACTTTTCTCCAACTAGGAGAAACTTTTTATTCGAAGTTATTAAAATCAATGAAAAAATTGAAACTTCTTTTTTAAACATTGTTCGGGAATCTTATAAAACATCGAGTTGCACAGGTACTTACCCTTCTGTCTTACAACTCGATGTTTTGATGATGTCTACATCCAAAATATATCGATATACCTACTATTGAAGGACTTTTGAGAGTTTCCCAGAGGGTTGCTAACTTAAAACTATAAAAAATTCTGTAAATTCGGTAAAAATTGGGTGTTTTCCAAGTATTCTTGGAAATCGTGAGAAAATCGTTACGTTTCGGTATTTCGTTAGGACAGACCCAATATCGGTAGAAATACCGAAAAATCGGTAGGTTCGAGACCACTGCAGTGTGTGAACGTGTCCATAATAATGTATGGTGCGCGATATTGTTGTGCTATGAACCATAAGCTTTATTTATGCTATCACTAGCTGCTGCCCGCGGCTTCGCTCTCGTGGTACCCGAATAAAAAGTCGCTTATGTCACTCTCCAGTCCTCCAACTATCTGCACACAAAAAATCACGTCAATCCGTCGCTTCGGTTTGACGTGAAAGCAGGACAAATAAACAAACAAATAAACAATATTTCACATTTATTATATGGGTACGGATTTTATGATAGCGTAGTTTGAAATGCGCTTGATACATTCAAATACGACTTTTCTTCTCTATTTTCGGAGTAAAAACAAAAGCTAATTAGTTAAAAGGTTATTGAGTTCGTGACAAGCCTGCCCCGAGGCTGTTCACTGTCGCATACAAATTGTTGCTTTTTATGTTAATTCCGAAAAAAGAATTCGAAAGAACTCGAAATAGGAAAGACCGTAAATGATAAATAACAATGATATTTAAAAATATTAAGTAGATATGTTTTTAGCGCGCAGAAAATGAAGACTCGAAAACGTCCCAATTGGGACGTCTTGTCTTTAGTCCGCGTCAAGCAGGGCGACGACCTAGACGTGTCACGTGTAGTGAGAAACGAAAACAATATGAATGCTATTGTGTTCTAATTGTATTACTATTTCATTTCCGGAACTTATCAACATAATGTGCACTATATCGGTATGTATACCAGTGCGACCATATTTTAAACGTCGATAACTATAAACGTAACATATCTAGGGTATAATATCATTGATAAATAATAAATGAATTAACTTTCGACTGCTGCTTCGCTCAAGTGGTCACCAACATTTAATAACTTACTAGCTTCCGTCCGCGGCTTTGCTCACGTAGTACTCGAATAAAAAGTAGCCTATTGATGTCCTATTACACAGGTCATTATTACTACATAGTAAAAGTCGCTTCCCGCTGTCTGTCTCTATGTACGCTTAGATCTATAAAACTACGCAACGGATTTCAATGCGTTTTTTTTAATGATTCAGGAAGGTTTCTAAGTAGAATACATGCATAATGTAGTAGAGAAACATTGATAATTTCAGAGGTTTCTATTATGATCTGTGATGTGACCCGTGCGAAGCTGGGGCGGGTCGCTTAAAATATAGATAGACTTATCTATATTTTAAATTTCAGCCAAATCGGTTCAGTGGTTGTTGAGTTATAGAGGAACAAACATACATTCATCCATCCAAACTTCCAAACTTTCGCATTTATTAGTGTGATAGTGTGATGAAAGATATTTAAATGTTGGCCGAGTGGGTTGGTGCCTCGACTTTCAATCGGTAGGTCGCAGGATCGATTTTCTGTTTCGAAAATTTTTAATACACGAGCTCTAAACGGTGAAGGAAAATATTGCATGGAATCCAGTTATCTTTCTAATAGCGTCGATGGGCTTGCAACCTGTCACATATGGAATGGTAACTACTGCAAAACGTGAGCATGTACCAAATTGTATTTGGATACCTCTGACTACCCCCTTAAAAAAACCCCCTGAAAAAGAGGGGTTGGAAGACGGAGAACATCTTGGCTTCGTAATATAAGAGATTGGACGGGAATCAAGAAAGCGGAAGATCTGTTTAGGCTAGCACTAGACAAGGAAAAATTTGCCAGGATGACAGCTAACCTTCAGTAATGGAGAGGCACTAGAAGAAGAAGAAGACTACCCCCTTAGACACCTTCAATTTGCTCAAGGATTAGCGACTTAAAATCAGTTTTAGCGACGAAATATATTTAGCGACTTATCTAGCGACTTTTCATATTAAATCTAGCGACTTGGATTTATTGGAGTTGGCAACGCTGTCTGTGAACTGTGACGTATGTAATAAATCTAAATTAATTAAATTAACGTGGTGGTTAGACCATAATTACGGCACATTAGGTTACATGCCTTCGCCTAATTCAATAATCTAATTATTTCTCAATCAATTACATAGAACGAGCACCTGCTCAATGTTATAAATTAGACGTCGTCGCTTAGGGTGTTACCACACCAATCCATCGATCGTCGATCGACGATCGATCGATGGTGGAATGGATTAATCGACGTAAAAATCAAAGAATAATCGTCGATCAACTTCGATCGACGTTGATGACGATCGATCGATTATTAGAATAGGAATCATTTATTGTAAAACTGTGTATATGTTACGTGCAATTTGATAAATCCGGTCAATATGAATAATGACCGGTTCTTATACATAATGACCGTGTCAAGTGGGCAATGTAATTAAAACTGCATGATTAATCACTTTGCCCGGTCATCACACTAATCACACTATCACACTAATCACACTAATATTATAAATGCGAAAGTTTGGATGTTTGGATGTATGTTTGTTCCTCTATAACTCGACAACCACTGAACTGATTTGGCTGAAATTTGAAACATAGATAGATAATGACCGGGAATAGAACATAAGCTACTTTTTATCCCGCAAAAATGCACGATTTCCGTGGGATAAACAAAATAGTAGTCCACGCGGGCGAAGCCGCGGGCGTCAGCTAGTTATGAATAATCATGCATCTTTGAAAAGAACTGTTGCGGGCGAAAGCTAGCATTATAGTTTCCGCCCGCGGCCTCGTTCACGGTACTCGGATAAAAAGTAGCCTATGTCCTATTCCCGCCCGGTCATTACCTATCTATATTTTTAAATTTCAGTCAAATGGATTCAGTGGTTGTTGAGTTACAGAGGAACAAACATACATCCATCCATCCATCAATGCAATTATTTTACACGTAGTATCGTCCTACTAGGGCGATTTGATATCGAGCGCTCGTCAGTCCCAGGTTGATTGCTAATGCTAAAATATTATTATCGTTAGAAGCGAGGGACGCGACTTATTGAAGCGACTTTTGGTTTTTTGTCTCTCAAAATTTTAAATTTAATCCGTTTTGGCCGAGTGGGACAATGCCTTGACTTTCGGTCCAAAGGTGGTAGGTTCGAATCCGGCCCGTGCATCAATAATTTAGAATCTGACGTACCCCGCCTAAATCTAATTGTTCGTTTCAAATAATTTATTTGCGCGAACACGAGTTCAAACGGTGAAGGAAAACATCAAGAGGAAACCAGTTAGCTTTCAAATAACGTCGATAGGCTTGCAACCTGTTACGTACGGAGTGCTTCTGCAACATGTATACATTTATGTACCAAATATGCATTTCGAAATACCTTTTACTACCGTTTTCATCTTCAAAATATCCTATATCCTTAAATATCTGAGATAATGTTAATGATTAGAGCGTGTGGATAGAGCTGTGATTAGTTCTCTGATTGTCTATCTTTGATAGCGACCAAGATCGGTCCCAAACTGTCCGCAAGGACCTCTGTCATTCTCATCTCAACGAGACTGAACGCGACATAAGATACCTATGCGATCGTTTTGCCAGTTTGAGACAAATTTAAGGCTTGAGACAAGTTAGACAATCAGCCTGCCGGTTTCGTTTTGTAGAGTCGCGTCTGACAGATCAGGTTACACTATTTGGCCTGCTGCACACACAGCATCAGTATTGATGCTGCAACTAAATCACTGTGACTGGGTAAACAGCCGATTAGCAATAACTGTTGGCTTTGATTGATATAATTGGCTGATTCCGCTGATTTCTGATAATGAGTGAACACCGGTTACTGATAGTCAGTGACCGCTATTTGATAGTCAGTTTTGAAGCGTGGTCGGTGTAGTTTTAATTAAATCTGTGGTATGCACAGTGAAAGACCTCATAAACTTGTTCAAATAATACCGTGGTCACCTATTGGTCAGTCGGGTTTCCACCGCGAGCGGAGATGACTCATTAAGGACTCCGTTTAACTCGCAAGAGTAAACAGCATACTTTTCTTCTTTTCTTCTTCTTTCTCTTATATTGTAGGACGGAAAGTCTGAGCGAGCAGGAAGAGAAAATGAACTGGCTCATGGCTCATGTCTAGATTTAACTGTCAAACTCTTTATTGATGGGAAACTCCTACTTATTACAAAATATCGCAGCCAGTTAATTTCATTCCTCTCAAATGGTGTTGTGTTCCTGCGGCGAGTAAGGTCGCCAGAGCTCTGCGAGAAAGCGCTGCGGTGACAACTGGTGGACCAGTCTGGTCCATTGTGTTGTCGGCGTAATGATTCCTCTTTTAAAGGGTCAGCAGTGCGAGTGTGATTTCTTTGGTGTCACAGGCATCCATAGGCTACGGTAACTGCTTACCATGCTTGTCTGCTACCTTAGAAGTATAAAAAAAAACGTAAAACTATTTTATATAAATGAGTCTCTTTTGCTCAGCCATTTCCCGCTTATTACCCTTTCGCTGTTAGAAAATGTGTTGATACATCAACTCGAAAGAATATTTCATTTCATAATTCACTATGTTTGAACTAGTAATACAATACCATTCAATCGGACACTCCATAACTACCAAAACTCATTACCGCGACGTCAAAGGAGGTATCTTTCGCTTGATCGCCCTGTAGAATTATATTGTTACGAAAACTGATATTTTCGCGTTCAGGACATTGAATTCCTCTCAAGTGAAAACTTATAAAGGAATAATACTTTTCGTACTTTGATTTGAGGTTTCAAATGTAACAATAGAAATCAGTTGAATGTTCGGTTAAGCTAACAGGATGGTGTAGAGTGCTGTACAAGCCTACTCCATCTCAACATTGTCCCAGGCACAAAAAAGCATAACGTTTCCCGTTAAGTGTAGGTAAAAATTACCTTCGGACACTGCATAAATCATCTACAAGTAACTAGACATTATTTAATACACGGGAATTACTCACGTAAAAAATATCGTCGATTTAGATACCGACAATGTTTCGATTCATCCGGAGAATCTAGGTAAGAGGGAGTACCTAACTAAATTAAAAATTAAAAAGTAACTAAATTAAAAAAACCGACCTCAATGTCAAGGCTGAGTTATTTTCTGCACTCTCGAGGTGCATTTATGTTCATAACTCTGAAGATCTTCACCAAATTTTTGTGGCACCAATCCGAAAGTATACCCTTTCAAAAATATTTTTTTTCGCCTGGACCGATTTGAAAAACAATAGTTTTTCACATCGGTCCAGGTCTCCGAGTAATCGGTGAACATACAAAAAAAAAGCACAAAAAACGATTCCTATGATAATTCATAATTCTTAATAGAACCTCCTCCTTTTTTTGAAGTCGGTTAAAAAGGAAAACTGAAAAATTGATGTTGAGTTGATGCATGTGGAAGTTTTGTGACTCTTCACATTTCCACTTGCAACACTATGTAGGTATGTAGGTACATTCATTATATTAGCGTACCATTCCATCAAGTGACGTAGGTACTAAATCTAATTAACGTAATTCATTAGTAGCGTAACACAAGCGGTACCGCAACCGCAGATGCAAACCTACATAGCTAAAGTGGCCCATACTATACAGTCTAAATAGGTACTTAAATAAACAAGCATTTAGTGCAGATTTAAAAATTAAAATAAAAATCACATTTTATTAAGGCCGTACCTAGAGCTAAAATCTATAACACATCTGACACATAATAACACTTAAGAGCACATCGATAAGTGCAACTTCAAATATTTGTCTTATTCGTTAAAATAAAGATGAATTTAGAATGCGTTCAGCCGCGGCGCTTACGAAACATCTCTCTCCGAAACATCATCTCTCCGAAACATGACAAAAATGCAGTTTTTTGGAGTTTTCTTATCACTTTATCAACCAACCGGAAAAATAATCTGCAATTATGTCAATTATTATATGACCCATCCAATGGTGCAATCCAAAAACATAAATAACATCAACTTTAGAAGAAGATAAATAATAAATAATAATAAATAAATATTGCTGGACATTTCACACAGCATCATGTAGTCCCAAGCTAAGCAGAGCTTGTGTTATGGCAACCACATGACTGATATACTACTTATATACATTTTTTTTTGTAAATACATTTATTTATTTATTTATTTATTTATTTATTCAATACTTACAAACTAACAGCTTGCGCCAAAACGTTTGCAAGGCACTTAAAACATAACACACATAAGAATATTTAACAGACACAAAATCAACTTAAAAAACATACACAAAGAAAGACAAATAAATTAAGCTTAATGGTAAACACATCTACATCT
The DNA here is from genome assembly GCA_958496255.1 of Camptogramma bilineatum. Taxonomy (NCBI): domain Eukaryota; kingdom Metazoa; phylum Arthropoda; class Insecta; order Lepidoptera; family Geometridae; genus Camptogramma; species Camptogramma bilineatum. The sequence continues at coordinate 1,784,421 of OY292451.1, forward strand.
GGTTCCTGAGCAATCATTGCGTTAAGTAGTGCAAGTGCACTCGCTGTTGGTGCATACCGCGCGGTGTCGGTACGGAACACAGGTGCTGCAAATAAAGGATGCGCTCGCGCGCGCAGGTACCGATCGGGCACGAATAAATTACACCGAGACAGGGCGGTGGGGTTGTCGATATAGCCCCGCAGTATTGAAAAATAATGTTTCATCTGAGAACATTTACGACGAAGTTCAAGTGTATTTAATTGCACCATACCACAGATAAAGAGAGATGGATATAAATAGGGATAATATCCGTAAAGTTTCTTATATAGGTACCTACCAAACTTCTTTTGTACCCGCTCCAACATAAGCTTATATATAGCTTCATGTGGGTCCCATATCAGTGAGTTATATTCTAATTTAGATCTCACAAGCGAATAAAACAGCGACACAATAGTCCTTCTATCATGGAATCTGGCTGTCTGTCTCATAACGAAGCCTAAAGACTTGGAGGCTCTATTGCAAGTGTCAATTATATGAGTGTTAAAAGTAAGTTTACTATCCAAGGTTAGGCCTAGGTCTCGAATTTGAGTGACGCGTTCCAGCGCGACACCGGACACATTAGCGGCATTTACACGATAGAGATTATCCCACGGATCCGGACTGTAAAGATATCTGTAAAGATATCTGTAAAGATATCTTTAAAGATAACTGCGGATAAAACTAGCGGCCTTTAAACGCTAAAGATTTTCCCACGGATCCGGACTGTAAAGATATCTGTAAAGATATCTTTAAAGATATCTGTACAGATAACCGCAGATTTTGGACTGGCGCGTGGAACGGTATAAATTTACAAAGTTTTTTTCTTGATTCTTGAATTTTGAACCTTGAATCTGACAGCCCCTCCAGACTCTCGAGAGAAAGCTCGGCGAGAAGTCTCGCCGAGACTTCTCGAAGAACAAACAAGCTATCCACACTCTCAATTTTTCTCCGTCGTGATGTTTGAAATCCTTTGTCTCGGCCAAAAATACCGACACCGATCGGAGAACAGGCGAGCCAGAGAACGAGAAGGCGAGAAGCTCCTCACACTCACGCTTCTCGGGTGTTCTCGGGGGTTCTCGCAGAGAGTCTGGAGGCCCTATCAAATTTTGAATCTTGAATCTTTGAAGTGACAGCTGTCAAACTTCAAATGGCCATATCTCGGGAACTACTCGTCCTAGACTCCCCGTTCCCAGTTCAAATGAAAGCTATGACCAAGATCTTTATTTGAAGTGACAGCTGTCAAACTTCAAACCGCCATATCTCGGGAACTACTCGTCCTAGACTCCCCGTTCCCAGTTCAAATGAAAGCTATGACCAAGATCTTCATTTGAAGTGACAGCTGTCAAACTTCAAATGGCCATATCTCGGGAACTACTCGTCCTAGACTCCCCGTTCCCAGTTCAAATGAAAGCTATGACCAAGATCTTTATTTGAAGTGACAGCTGTCAAACTTCAAACCGCCATATCTCGGGAACTACTCGTCCTAGACTCCCCGTTCCCAGTTCAAATGAAAGCTATGACCAAGATCTTCATTTGAAGTGACAGCTGTCAAACTTCAAATGGCCATATCTCGGGAACTACTAGTCCTAGACTCCCCGTTCTCAGTTCAAATGAAAGCTATGACCAAGATCTACATTTTCAATAACAGCTGTCAAAATGACATCTGTCATCTGAAATGTAGATCTTGGTCATAGATTTCATTTGAACTGAGAACGGGGAGTCTAGGACGAGTAGTTCCCGAGATATGGCCATTTGAAGTTTGACAGCTGTCACTTCAAATGAAGATCTTGGTCATAGCTTTCATTTGAACTGAGAACGGGGAGTCTAGGACGAGTAGTTCCCGCGATATGGCCATTTGAAGTTTGACAGCTGTCACTTCAAATGAAGATCTTGGTCATAGCTTTCATTTGAACTGAGAACGGGGAGTCTAGAACGAGTAGTTCCCGCGATATGGCCATTTGAAGTTTGACAGCTGTCACTTCAAATGAAGATCTTGGTCATAGCTTTCATTTGAACTGAGAACGGGGAGTCTAGGACGAGTAGTTCCCGCGATATGGCCATTTGAAGTTTGACAGCTGTCACTTCAAATGAAGATCTTGGTCATAGCTTTCATTTGAACTGAGAACGGGGAGTCTAGGACGAGTAGTTCCCGAGATATGGCCATTTGAAGTTTGACAGCTGTCACTTCAAATGAAGATCTTGGTCATAGCTTTCATTTGAACTGAGAACGGGGAGTCTAGGACGAGTAGTTCCCGAGATATGGTCATTTGAAGTTTGACAGCTGTCACTTCAAAGATTCAAGATTCAAAATTTCAGATTCAAGGTTCAAAATTCAAGAATCAAGGATCGAAATCCAAGATCGAAACCAAGGATCGAAATCAAAATCAAGGATCAAAATCAAGGATCGAATTCAAGGATCGAAACCATGGATCGAAATCAAGCGCTGATTTTGTCGAGCGCGATAAAGTAAAAATATCCTGAAATTTAAATGACATGGGCACACTACTAATCCAACAACGAGTGTGAAAGAGACAAAGCTACCAAGAAAGCCTCTCAACAAGACCAATAATCCTTATAACCAAGATTAAATGATAATAGATCGTTGTGTGGACTGTACAGATATCTGTAAAGATATCCGCGGATAAAACTAGCGGCCTTTAAACGGTAGAGTTTTTAGCACGGATCTGGACTGTACAGATATCTGTAAAGATATCTTTACGGATATCCGCGGATAAAACTGTCAAAGGTTGGAATGGCAGAGATCGATCCGCGGGAAAATCCGCAGGCCGATCTCTGCGTGTAAATGCTGCTATTGTACGAATGCATTAGAGGTGAAAAGGACCTTGTGAAAGTAATTGCCTTACATTTTGAAGTATTAAACTCCAGGCAGTTCCTTTCACTCCACTCCACAACGCTATCTATATCGCGCTGCAACGCCTCACAATCTGCTACGCTAGCAACTGCCAGAAACAGCTTTAGGTCGTCAGCGAACATCAGACATTCAGCCGCTCTAACAACCTTAGGTAGATCGTTGATCATTATCAAAAACTGGGTCGGTCCGAGGATACTTCCTTGACTGACACCAGATAATGTTAAATATGGTTCTGATCTAAAGCCAAGAATTTGAACGAATTGGAAACGATTGGAGAAATAGTTACTAAAAAAATTTAGAAGGTTGGGGGTAAATCCGATAGCTGCAAACTTTGTCAAAAGGACGTCATTGTGGACACGATCAAATGCTTTTTTGAAGTCAAAATACGCCGCATCTACTTGAATATTCTGCTCCATACCTGCAGCGGCATAATCAACAAAGTTGACATGGTTAGTGGCAGTCGACTTGCCTGACAAAAAACCATGTTGATTTTCGCACAAGTATGGACGGACTTGACTACAGATGCGACGATTTAAGATAGACTCAAATACTTTACCCAAAGCTGATAGAACAGCTATAGGCCTATAGTTCTCGATTTTAGACCTATCCCCACCCTTGGGTATAGGCGTAACTCGGGATACTTTCCATTTGGACGGATACGTTTCTGTCTTAAGCGATAGATTATAGATAAATAGCAATGGTCTTATAAATACACTATAACAGTCCTTTATAAGAAAAGGCGGCACCCCATCAACCCCAATTGCGGAAAAGGCCTTGAGACGTTTAATAGAAAGCATCAGATCGGCCGCTGTGATGCTGTCAATAGCAATGCGATTTGAACAGTAAGAACTAGCGGCATCTCGCTCAGCAGCTTCGGAGGATAGAATTGGCCTGTCTGATAAGAAGACCGATTTAAAGTACGACGCAAAAGCATTGGCGGCATCTTCTCCTGTGATGAGGCGACCATTGTATTCAAATTCATCACATGATTGCCTCGATGATTGTTGCTCTTTTACAAATTTCCAAAATGCTTTGGGATCCTTCCTAATATCTTTTTCTGTGCGAATTATATAGTATACATACATAATATACATAGAAAACACCCAGACCCGGGACAAATATTTGCAGATCATACAAACATTTGTCCCGCGGCGGGGATCGAACCCGCTTTACAAGATAAAATGTTACAGAAACAATGTATGTTGGCTTTTCAGTTATTTTCCACTTACTTTATTTATCGAGGATATAGACAGGGATATACTTACAGTGTTTGGCTCAGGGTACGGCCTTAACTCAAAACCTTCTAATAGGTCGAGAGTTGATCCAACTGGACCACAACTTCCAAATATAACCTATGATAATTTACGAGATGGATTGTAATATAATGCTGATTCGTTTGTGAACAATGGTGCTCGTATGTCTTCCGAGATGAAAGAACCGTTCTGTCTTTGTTGTGAACGGTCATAGACCAATAGACAGATAGGACAACAATGTAGTCATTTTTCTAAAGGTAGTCAAAAATACTTAAATAAAAATAGGAAAAAAGTAAAAAAATTATAATTTAGGATTTGTGACGTCACCATGATACCACCGAAAGCTCTATCTATACACTGAGCTTTACTTATAAACTCCTCTCAACTTGAATACTTGTTAAACAATGCTCAAAATTCGCACTGTCACTGTTTGTCACTATCTAACAAAAAAGGCCGCCAATAGTTTAATAATAATTCATTTGTTAAATCAGACACATTAAAAGTCAATTTAGTGTTAGTGGAATGCAAGGGCTATTACTATGTTGGTGTTCCAGTTCATTAAAAATATTAATTAATTATGTAGGCCTTTGCCCAGCAGTGAGACAGCACAGTATAAAATAAATAATAAATATGTAGGTAGGTAGTAAGTTTAAACAGTGTTTCAATTTTAACAGAAGTTGAGTGGAGTGTAACTGTTAGGCTTGTTTCACTCTTCAGCTTGTCGCCAGTCGCGTCCGCGAGTTGACCATTCACAGCACACAGAAATTAATTTTGACCATTCACAGCACAGAGAAATGTGCTGTGAATGGTCAACTCGCGGACGCTGAAGAGTGAAACAAGCCTTAAGTTCCCTCCGAAGCACGGAAGCGCTCAGCTCGTAGTACCACTTGCGTCACCCATCCAAATTGTGACTGCGCACAACGTTGCTTAACTTCAACGATCAATCAAGAACTTCATGGAGAAAGATGTAGGTACCTAAGTATCAGTTATTCCGACAAGATGTCAAACTCTTAAATAAAGTAAGAGAATTTATGTTCTAAGCTAGATTATAGAAGTAAGAAAGTTTACGTAGGTAACTCATATTGCAGAATTCCGACTACCCCTCATGTATCAAAACAAAAGTATTTTGAGTAAGTATATTTAAAATGTGTTCCATGCTTGGATACCTGTTTCGCTTCCTCCAAAAACATCGAAAAAGGTTTTTTACTTTAAAAATAAAAAACATTTTGTGAAAAGCACAATGTAGAGCAGACAACACAAACACTGCAACACAAACAAACGCATCGGCGCCGGCGTCGTAAAAACATAAAATATTTTTGTTCTATAGCTAACCTTTTATAAAAAGCGATTACTGTGATATGATGACCGTAATTTAAAGGAAATAAACTATAAAATCGCTTTTTTTACCCGTACAAGTTTTTTCGAGTAATGTGTTGTTTTTTTTTCGGTGGGCTTATAATCGGGCATAAAAGCGTGTCTAAATTGCGGTCGGGTTATTAACCTTACTATGTGAAATGAGAAAGTTTGGCAAAAGTTTGGAATATATCTAGGTATCTCTAATCTGAAAAAGCACATAGGCTACCTTTTATCCGAGGTATCAAGTGAGCGAAGCCGCGTCGTGAAGGAGGTTTGACGTAATTCGATATTTTAGAGAAAAATATAATTATTATTTTTGTTCCAAATATAATTCAAAAATTAATATTTAGGTTTTTTACCGTGCTTGTAACTATGAATAAATTACAAAAAAATTAAATATGTATGCCAAAGTACATGCTACAGTATTTTTAATGGCAGGATGACCTTTTAAAATTAGAAAAATATTGGTTAAAATTACGGCCGCGAAAAGCGGTTGCCTTTTCAAAGGGATGCTGAATAGCCAGCGGCCACCAAAAAGTTTTCACTATACCCTATTTTGTGTACAAATTGTTCACACGTAAATTATAGCTTGCGTTGAAATCTGGTAAAACAATATCGTAGTAGCAAATTTTGTGTAGGTATGCCTATGATACTCACGGAATGTTTTTTTGCCGTGCGATAGGAATTCAAATTCTAGTGTGAGCAGTCGAGTCTAAGTCGAATAATATTAAAGTTAATACTGAGTCGAGGAATTTTTGCTGTTTTTTTTTTATTATTGTTGACACACCTTTGTTTAGCCACAAGCTCACGTCTCACCTGATGGTAAGCGATGTTGACGTTGTGCACAATAACAACTCAGGGTCTTACTTATGAAAGATGTTTAAAGTTGAACACTGATTAAACAACGTCCTGTCTTTATATGTGGACTCTTTGTGGATAGTGACAAATAGAGACAGGACGTTGTTTAACCAGTGTTCAACTTTAAACATCTTTCATAGTCTTTAATTTGCTTCTCTGGGTCTTACTTATGAAAGATGTTTAAAGTTAAACATTGGTTAAACAACGTCCTGTCTTTATTTGTGGCCCTTTTTTTGTTAAGGCCCTTTATTACCCAACTTGTGTGATAATGATCCTACTTATATTAAAAAGGCGAAAGTCCGTGTGTGCGTGAGTGTTTGTTACCACGTTACGTATCCCTCCCTATAAGTAACTACTAAACCGACAGTATTTTTTTGTCAGGATCATTCTACTCCTGTTTTTTCGTGACCAACATCTGAATCAAGGCAACAAACAGGGTATGGTTAGCTTTCATATCGGTGAGCCATCCTTTTAAATCTAAATAATCAAGCTCCAGTGGGGGGATACTATAAAAAAAATATCTTAAATAATAACCTTTAAAACTTCTAACCTTTACAGGTTTTAAAACTTCTAACCTTTACAGGTTAGAAGTTTTTGCCGTGCGGAAACAATTCGGTGCGTGTGTGTGTTTCATTATTTCATTAGATCATAGGTATTGCATATTTTTCATTGTAATTTAATACGAAAATAGCCTGTTCGATTCACTGATTGTATTGTTTACAGATAACGTATAAAATGCAAATCGGACATAATTCTGTTTATATTCCTATTGTTATTGTGCATTCGATATTGTTTCACGGCTGAATTCGGCCAAACTGGATTCATTTGAGTCTCGAGAGTAAACTACTGTTTGTTTGAATATTTTGACATTGTAAAGTTGCCACCTTATAACCAGGATAATTTGTATGCACATAATAATGTTCGGTTGCGCTTTCTAAATAATCGTATTTCGAATTATGTCGGTTAACTAGAATCTCTGGGAGTAAGATGACTTTTGGTCGAATCCATCCTTAGGCTGATACTCTACCAAAGCGGAGACGAGAAATGTGTTTAAATCATTTCGTCTGTGTCACCAAATGTCTGAAAAACGTAATAGGTAACGTAATAGGTTGTTTATTTATTTCTTTAACAAAATCCACAGGATATAAATTAGCCTATGTGTTATTCTAGAACCTAAACTATCTACTTTAGTAGTCAAGAGGATACGTGGTAACAAACATTCACACTTACACACACACACACACACACACACAGACATACACACACACACACACCGACTTTCGCCTATTTACAAAATATATAAGTTTTTCTCTATGTTATCTGGTTCTCATATTACAATCTTTGCTTAGTTTGGGGCTAGTTGGTACTGTGTGAAATGTCCATCAATTATTATTTATTTTATTAATTAAATAATACACAACGTATTACCTAGATTGATTTAGAAGACTAAGCTTAGTCCTTTCTGCAGTATTATTCTTTGTCCAGCATTTCACAGGATGCAAAGAGCCGAAATGATACACGCTTCGGGATGAGGAAACGATTATACGAAAATTGGAGTATCTTTTATTATCTTCTCATGAAAATTACTTTTCTCATGTTTAGGGCTGGGAAGGTAGTAAGCTTACGCATGAGTAAAACTGCTACCTTTTACAATTTTATTTCTATGTTAAGACATAAATGTCTTACTAGCTGCTGCCCGCGGCTTCGCTCGCGTGGTACCCGGATTAAAAGTAGCCTATGTTACACTCCAGCCCTCCAACTACCTCCACACAAAAAATCACGTCAATCCGTCGCTCTGTTTTGACGTGAAAGCAAGACAAATAAACAAACAAATAAACACACTTTCACCATTTATATATTGGTACGGATTTATCCATAAACATTGTGAAAATTATAACTTTTTTATGTTTTGTTCGCGTGAAATAAATATTTTGTTATTAAAAATAAGAAAATAAAATAATGCTGGATATTTTACACAGCATCATTAGCTCCAAAGTACAGCTTATGTTATGGGAACCACATGACTGATCTACTAGCTAATTAAGTTTTTTTTCTGTTCTTTTTCTTTTTTCTTATTGAATTTTTCTCTATTTGCAACTGAGCAGAGCTCGATCGCCCAGATATTTATTCTATTATAAGTACCTACCTACTTATACTATATGCTGTGAAACATTTCAGTTTGAAATAGTGTTAAATCACTCTTCTCTAAAGTACACAAGTAAAATAAAGCGGTGGCCTAGCCCTAGAGAAGTCATAGTACGGACTATGAGCTAAAGTTTCACTCTATTGTACAAAGCTTAAAATGATCACGACTCTATCCCCAAGGCGCGGTAGACCATGCTTTCTGATCTTCAGGCATTTACCTTTAAGGGATCATCCTTGTCACGTCTCCCAGTAGGGATAGTGCACAAAAGGAAGAGAAAGAAACGAAAGTATAAGTTTTACAAGGTTTTTTAATTAAAAAGAAAGAAGTTAAGGGAAGAGGGTCGAGCCTGGTTTTTTACAATTAACGGCTTTTTATCGAGAAATACCGCAATCTCCTGGATGGCAATCCCGTCCGCCAGTCTTCAGAATGTGTGCAGCCGGTAAGCAGGTCTAGTGCAGCAGGAAGAGCGCCGACGAAGTCTAAGATCAGACGTTCAGTTCAGCTTGAGTTGCAGTCTAAGTAGTTAAGGGGGGAGAAAGGGTCGACGAAGCGTGACAATGTGTGACAAGGGGTAGGCGGGGTCGTAAATTTCATGACTTCACATTTCAAAATCTTATAAACCTGTGTTAAAATATCTTTGAACTATTTACGAAAATCTTTTTTATTTGATAATTTCTAGATGTAAAATTATAAGGTATGTGACGTCACACTAGGCAGGAGGGGGGTCTCACTATAGTAATAGTGCTTTAAATTCCAATCCTAAGCTCAAAGGAGATGTTTCATGGTTCTATGGAACCCAGGCTAGGTCGGTGTCCATCTGTATAAAAATAGCAAAATATTGCAAAACCTTTTCCCACTGTCATTTTCATATTATTCTGCTTTGTTTAGGTTCATGTTCCTAAAATAACTTTACCCTATTTAAAAGTTATAGCCCATTATGTAATAATTTCAGTGATTCAAGCCTCGTTGTGGAGAAAATTGAGAACGCCGGACGTAGCGACCATCCATTTTCAATTATTCGGACATTTCCATTACTAGTTATTTATAATACCATTGACTGAACACGGTTACGATTTTAAAGTTATTTATGATAAAGGTTAACGTCATAACTTTTGATGTTTTTAGTTATATTTAATTAATCTTTAAAGGTTATAGCTGACCAGTCGTCTCCGCACCCGAACCTCACCGCAACGCCTAGGTACTGTTTGTATGGAATATTGACCAACGCTCACTACATCAACTTCGTAACGTCACCGGATCGCCGCTTCGCAATTTAAAAGTAAAGGAACAAGTGAACGCCGAAAATGTTGATCCTTAAGTACCTACCATAAGTATGTTTTATTTATTCTGTGGAAAACTTGTTATCACTCACTCAATGAAAAAAAAAACTAAGTTATAACTTAGTTTTCTTTATCAAATACATCATTCTTCGTATAACTCTGTTTTATAGTCAAGTACATACTTGCACATTGTTCAATCGTTATTGAGCAATTACATAACTTTTATGGGAGATGCACATTGAATCGGTTCTCTGACATGATTTATTGAAAATTTGAAACAACACTATTGGTCAGACTAAAGAGGTCAACCTATGTGACTGAAACATAGTCACCCTACATACCAGAGTGTTTGAAAGTCCTCCTTGCCGTTCTATTAAAAGAAAAAAGTATTGAGTGTCTGTGGAGTGCTGGTGTTCAAACTTTCAACTTTAATAAATAGTTTGGTAGTTTGCACTGCACAATACGGGATGATTTATGCTAGGATAACGTGGATCCTATACAGCCTTCTCAGAGATGGATTTATAAAAACTTTAAAATTACCTATTGAATATTATACTGACAGCGCAACCCGATTTCCAACGAGCAAAGTGGGCCAGAAAAGAGCAAAGTGGGCCCAAAATGTGTCGTGGTCCTTTTCCGAAACAAAATTTGAAGCACTTCCGGGATTCGAATCTACTTTTGAATGATAGGAAGAACTTAAAGACTTCTAGGAAGGGAACAAACTGCGCAACCAGATACATTCCAGAATACGGAAAATACAAACTGGTAAAGATATAAAACAGGGGTCGATGCAAACAAAACAAGTAAAAACCCACCAGGTCAAATAACTAGGCACTTGGCCCGAGAATATTGATAAGATGACTTTATCCACTGTGAATTCCAAAAGATAATTGATTTAAATGAACAGTCAACACAAATAGAAAAGATAATGATAAATGACATGACCCCCAACAGTGAACACAAATAGGAAATGAACTCATCTCTGTCACTAGAGTCGCGGTGGGCAGGGCTTACCAAGGCCTCGAGCGAGGAACCAAAACTCCAAGGAAATAAGATCGATTTTAGAAAGTGCCGCTAAGAATGATACAATTGTTGGCAAATCATTGACGACGAATGCACATGTTGGTACTAAATCAAATACCTATACGCAACTTGAGAGTTTCGATGGTTTGTTCAGTTTTGTATCAAAAAGTGCGATTTATGTTCACTAACCTATTTATATGTAAGTACCTATTTCTAAAAAGAGTTTAGGACTGCGATGAACAACAGAAAAGAACGACATAAGAAAGATTTTATCAAAGTAAAGAGGAATAAGAATGGGTACGATAGAAATGCGTTCATTTCTATTGGAACTTAAAACTCCTGTGTTGGAGGCAGTCAGAGGTACCTACCTAACTAAATATGTATATTTTAGGAAATAACTAACATACCGGATCTTGTATCCTCGTCTTAATAACTTTTAATCTATCAGATGGTTTATTCATCGTCATGGGGTGGTGTATGCTTACACCTTACGACACGTTGTAGTACCTGGGTCATTTGGAAGATAGAACAGACTTTCCCAACGTCTAAAATAATCTTCTTAGCTATGTCAAACATGAGTGAATCTGACTTGACCGCAGATCATGCGTTTCAAAATTCAAAGTTTTACGAAAAGTTAACTGCTGCAAAACCGGTATTTGAAACTACGACCCTTTAGAATCTAAAGTTTAGATAATCACGTTCCTTCCCACTAGGCCAATGTGGCTCTTAAATTGATTAACATACCTAAAGAAGTCAGTCTTAGCAGATAGTAACTGAAGGAATCGTAATTGAATAACAGACATTATCTCCTTGATAAGCAGTAATAACTACACGCACTTTTCGAAATCATCTCCAGTCTGCAGAGTTCAGTCAAGCAGTCAACATGTACCGTGTCCTCTTCTTTGTGTTACTAAACATCGCCGTCAGTCTCGGCTGCCGACCCCCGCCTTGCCACTGGAACAACGCGAAACCCATCGAGGACTACTTCAACCAGGTCGCGAGAAAGGTGATCAACGCGGACAGACAAGCCCAAGACCTTTGCAGCAGGCAAGGCTCCACCGTCTTGGAAGTACACACGAAGCAAGAGTACAAGCTGATCGTTCCAGGAGCTGGCGACGTCACTTACGAGATCAAGGTCCGCGGCCGCGTGGTGCAGCTCGTGCCTGACAACTGTCAGAACTCTTTGGCTGAAGTGAAGATCCTTCCGTCGTACGTGAACAGCTATGGCGGTCGGTACTACTCGTACAAGGGCAACCTGGAGGTAGCCTTCCCGTACAAGTACAACCCTCAGTTTGGAGGAGGCAGTTGCGAAGAGCCGAATAGAAATCCTGTCGCGTTGTACCCGGGCACGTGTGTTGATTGCTTCTAATTGTTTATAGAGAATAAACTTTTTAAATTATTTTGTTGTTTTTTTAGACAGATTTAGCATTTGCATCTAATTTAGGAGTTAGCAACCATAAAAAAAGACATTTAAGTTTATTTTGATTTGATATTTATTTAGTTACTCTTTGGAAAGTAAAATAATTGGTTTATAATTAGAAGTTAAGAATTAGAGGTTTACTGGGTACGGAAAGAGCGTCTGTCATGGCTTAGCGGCTATCAAGCCACAAATGTCCATTAAAAGTGCTCTCTGAACCAAAGATACGTTCAGTATGTTGATGCCACTATTAACCCGTGTATTTTAGGAAAGTGCAGAGCGGTGCCGAACGTCGTCATTCTGTAAAACTCCTAGCCAAGCTACTCAACGCAAGCTATATCTAGTTTCAAGATGAGTCTTAAATGAGGTGGAAAAGATAGAAGTTATAAATATTTCAGCAAACTGGAGTTATCTTGTCTTTATCAAGTTTGATCAAGGGAAAAGTACGATTGGGTGTCTACTGTAAGCTTTGAAATCTGTGCTCTTTGCCTATGTCCCACAGAAAAAGACGTAATTATTTCCATGTGAGCTTTGAGCGATATCTGATTAGGTTTCGGTCAGTAGATAGTTCATTTCTATTCCCAAATCTAATTCATGACAAGGAAATTTTTATGTCAGAATTCGACCCAGTCAACAGTAAATGTTCCGTTTTTTTGTTTTTTTTTTGTAATTTTGAAATGATGGATAAGTAAGTTTATCATGTTTTTCTACTTTTCTGTCAATGTTTTATATGATGTTAAATCATTATAAAAAAAATGGTAAAAAACATGATCTGGAGAACTTCAAAATGTACAAAAAATTGCGTTATTTTGATACGTAAAAGCTCTTCCTCTTGGCCCTGCTTAAAATTATGTTGTCTGACACCCTAAATAAGGCCAAAACAAACAAAAACCACAGCTGTACCTACACCACAAAACAAAATCAAATAAAGCAAATAAGTGAAAAAAACGGTTTATTAAAAAATAACCTAAAAACAATCACTGGAAAATAGTATCAGTTGGGAACGCTCTCCTCACATATATCAGGGTTTCGTCAATATTCTGGGTGCAGAGCTGGTGAGAGTCCAGGGTGTACTTGAAAGGGAATGCCACGATCAACATGCCGTTGCTGTAGGTCCAGGCGGCACCGTGCGTGTCCGCGAACTCTGGAAGCACCTTGATATCCACATACGTAAGGTCACAAGTCTTCCCCTGCTGTGGGTAGTGCCCATTGATGTAGATAACACGATGCTTGATTTGCACGACCCAGTTTGCGTTCTCGTAGCCGTTGGCCATGACTTCCAGCCGGTACGCGTTGTTGCCGAACTTCTCTTGCGCCGCGTACTGCCTGAAGTGCTTGCAGGTCTCGCTGATGTCGTGGTCGATGTTGATGACCTCGTTGGAGATGTGGTTGAACATGTTCCGGGCGTGGTTCCAGTTTCCGCGGTTGCAGGAGGAGAAGGCGTGCACGGAGCTGACCAGCAGCAGGGCGAGGGCTGGGAGATACATGTTGTGACTGCTGAGAAACGTTACGGACTGAGAGGATTGGAGATTGCCTGTGTATTTTATTTAAGTTTACAGCGATAATGAGCTTATCTCCAAGGGTAAATGTGCCTACTTTTAGGTATACTTATCGTTTAATTACATTTCAGCTTCGGAAGCGTGGTAGCTGAGACGTAAAAGGTGCGGGTTCGATTCGCAGGGCCAATGTTTGCATGATCTGTAAAAGTTTTTTTGTCTAGGTCTGGGTTTAGTGATTGTAGTAATAGAATTTACAATTTAAATGTTTCTAGTTGTATTTATTTCACGTGGTTTAAATAGTAACAAGAGGCAACACAAAACTACAATAAAGAGATGCCGTAGTATGGGACAACATTGAAGCAGACTAAGATTATTGTTCTGTGACAAAGCTAAACCAGCTTGCTGACAAGATTCTTTCATCACTATCATTTTCATAGCCATGGGAAATCCCAACAGGCCAAAATGGCTCTTAAATATACCTATAATTTTTCTAAAAGTTCGATAAACATACCTAAAGAAGCAATAGTGACAGAAGATATCGTAATTGAATAACATACATTATCTCCTTGATAAGCCGCAGTAATAACTACACGCACTTTTCGAAATCATCTCCAGTCTGCAGAGTTCAGTCAAGCAGTCAACATGTACCGTGTCCTCTTCTTTGTGTTACTAAACATCGCCGTCAGTCTCGGCTGCCGACCCCCGCCTTGCCACTGGAACAACGCGAAACCCATCGAGGACTACTTCAACCAGGTCGCGAGAAAGGTGATCAACGCGGACAGACAAGCCCAAGACCTTTGCAGCAGGCAAGGCTCCACCGTCTTGGAAGTACACACGAAGCAAGAGTACAAGCTGATCGTTCCAGGAGCTGGCGACGTCACTTACGAGATCAAGGTCCGTGATCGCGTGGTGCAGCTCGTGCCTGACAACTGTCAGAACTCTTTGGCTGAAGTGAAGATCCTTCCGTCGTACGTGAACAGCTATGGCGGTCGGTACTACTCGTACAAGGGCAACCTGGAGGTAGCCTTCCCGTACAAGTACAACCCTCAGTTTGGAGGAGGCAGTTGCGAAGAGCCGAATAGGAATCCTGTCGCGTTGTACCCGGGCACATGTGTTGATTGCTTCTAATTGTTTTTAGAGAATAAACTTTTTTAAATTATTTTGTTGTTTTTTCGACAGATTTAGCATTTATATCTACTTTAGGAGTAAGCAACCATAAATTTAAAAAGAAAATAAAGTTTTTTTAGATTTGAGATTTATTTAGTTACTCTTTGGAAAGTAAAATAATTGGTTTATAAAGACAGGTCAAATATTGAGGTTAGTTTCAACTTTGTGTTTCTTTTGATTGCCTTGGTCACATTAAAAATAAATAGGTACAATTGAAAATAAAAACATGAAATAGGTGTTACTTAGTGTTCTTCCGAGATCCCTTGCAAGTCGTCCTGTCACTATTATGTCAGGGCCTTACTATAGTATTGCGAAAAAAGTACTATTAAGTTAGAATTAGAGGTTTACTGGGTACGGAAAGAGCGTCTGTCATGGCTTAGCGGCTATCAAGCCACAAATGTCAATTAAAAGTGCTCTCTGAACCAAAGATACGTTCAGTATGTTGATGCCACTATTAACCCGTGTATTTTAGGAAAGTGCAGAGCGGTGCCGAACGTCGTCATTCTATAAAACTCCTAGCCAAGCTACTCAACGCTCAACGCAAGCTATATCTAGTTTCAAGATGAGTCTTAAATGAGGTGGAAAAGACAGAAGTTATAAATCTTTCAGCAAACTGGAGTTATCTTGTCTTTATCAAGTTTGATCAAGGGAAAAGTACGATTGGGTGTCTACTGTAAGCTTTGAAATCTGTGCTCTTTGCCTATGTCCCACAGAAAAAGACGTAATTATTTCCATGTGAGCTTTGAGCGATATCTGATTGGGTTTCGGTCAGTAGATAGTTCATTCCTATTCCCAAATCTAATTCATGACAATGAAATTTTTATGTCAGAATTCGACCCAGTCAACAGTAAATGTTCCGTTTTTTTGTTTTTTTTGTAATTTTGAAATGATGGATAAGTAAGTTTATCATGTTTTTCTACTTTTCTGTCAATTTTTATATGATGTTAAATCATTATAAAAAAAATGGTAAAAAACATGATCTGGAGAACTTCAAAATGTACAAAAAATTGCGTTATTTTGATACGTAAAAGCTCTTCCTCTTGGCCCTGCTTAAAATTATGTTGTCTGACACCCTAAATAAGGCCAAAACAAACAAAAACCACAGCTGTACCTACACCACAAAACAAAATCAAATAAAGCAAATAAGTGAAAAAAACGGTTTATTAAAAAATAACCTAAAAACAATCACTGGAAAATAGTATCAGTTGGGAACGCTCTCCTCACATATATCAGGGTTTCGTCAATATTCTGGGTGCAGAGCTGGTGAGAGTCCAGGGTGTACTTGAAAGGGAATGCCACGATCAACATGCCGTTGCTGTAGGTCCAGGCGGCACCGTGCGTGTCCGCGAACTCTGGAAGCACCTTGATATCCACATACGTAAGGTCACAAGTCTTCCCCTGCTGTGGGTAGTGCCCATTGATGTAGATAACACGATGCTTGATTTGCACGACCCAGTTTGCGTTCTCGTAGCCGTTGGCCATGACTTCCAGCCGGTACGCGTTGTTGCCGAACTTCTCTTGCGCCGCGTACTGCCTAAAGTGCTTGCAGGTCTCGCTGATGTCGTGGTCGATGTTGATGACCTCGTTGGAGATGTGGTTGAACATGTTCCGGGCGTGGTTCCAGTTTCCGCGGTTGCAGGAGGAGAAGGCGTGCACGGAGCTGACCAGCAGCAGGGCGAGGGCTGGGAGATACATGTTGTGACTGCTGAGAAACGTTACGGACTGAGAGGATTGGAGATGGCCTGTGTATTTTATTTAAGTTTACAGCGATAATGAGCTTATCTCCAAGGGTAAATGTGCCTACTTTTAGGTATACTTATCGTTTAATTACATTTCAGCTTCGGAAGCGTGGTAGCTGAGACGTAAAAGGTGCGGGTTCGATTCGCAGGGCCAATGTTTGCATGATCTGTAAAAGTTTTTTTGTCTAGGTCTGGGTTTAGTGATTGTAGTAATAGAATTTACAATTTAAATGTTTCTAGTTGTATTTATTTCACGTGGTTTAAATAGTAACAAGAGGCAACACAAAACTACAATAAAGAGATGCCGTAGTATGGGACAACATTGAAGCAGACTAAGATTATTGTTCTGTGACAAAGCTAGACCAGCTTGCTGACAAGATTCTTTCATCACTATCATTTTCATAGCCATGGGAAATCCCAACAGGCCAAAATGGCTCTTAAATATACCTATAATTTTTCTAAAAGTTCGATAAACATACCTAAAGAAGCAATAGTGACAGAAGATATCGTAATTGAATAACATGCATTATCTCCTTGATAAGCCGCAGTAATAACTACACGCACTCTTCAAAATCATCTCCAGTCTGCAAAGTTCAGTCAAGCAGTCAACATGTACCGTATCCTCCTTTTTGTGTTACTAAACATCGCCGTCAGTCTCGGCTGCCAACCCTTGCCTTGCCACTGGAACAACGCGAAACCCATCGAGGACTACTTCAACCAGGTCGCAAGAAAGGTGATCAACGCGGACAGACAAGCCCAAGACCTTTGCAGCAGGCAAGGCTCCACCGTCTTGGAAGTACACACGAAGCAAGAGTACAAGCTGATCGTTCCAGGAGCTGGCGACGTCACTTACGAGATCAAGGTCCGCGACCGCGTGGTGCAGCTCGTGCCTGACAACTGTCAGAACTCTTTGGCTGAAGTGAAGATCCTTCCGTCGTACGTGAACAGCTATGGCGGTCGGTACTACTCGTACAAGGGCAACCTGGAGGTAGCCTTCCCGTACAAGTACAACCCTCAGTTTGGAGGAGGCAGTTGCGAAGAGCCGAATAGGAATCCTGTCGCGTTGTACCCGGGCACATGTGTTGATTGCTTCTAATTGTTTTTAGAGAATAAACTTTTTTAAATTATTTTGTTGTTTTTTTAGACAGATTTAGCATTTGCATCTAATTTAGGAGTTAGCAACCATAAAAAAAGACATTTAAGTTTATTTTGATTTGAGATTTATTTAGTTACTCTTTGGAAAGTAAAATAATTGATTTTTATAGACAGGTCAAATATTGAGGTTAGTTTCAACTTTGTGTTTCTTTTGATTGCCTTGGTCACATTAAAAATAAATACAATTGAAAATAAAAACATGAAATAGGTGTTGCTTAGTGTTCTTCCGAGATCCCTTGCAAGTCGTCCTGTTACTACTAGTAGTTCGCCCCGAACTGAGATCTCGCGCACCGTAGATGGCTTACATTTGGACTTTCTTCTGACTACCCCTATAATTTCAAGTGCTACTAATGCCGAGTATGCCTATTGCGCTAGCTCTTCATGGTAAAAAATACTGGCATGCATGCAATACATAATGTCGTATCTAATTTTTCATTTATTTCATATGTATGAATTCTCGTCGTATTTCTAAAAGTATACGTCCTAGAATAAAAATAATAACTATTTTGGAATGTACAAATAAAGACCTTTCATTTGACGCCCCACTCAATATATTTGTTTACTTAACTTTTTTTAACCCAATTATTTTCATTCTTTATCAAAAATTTTTTTTATCACGAAAATAAATCAAGTAGCATCTAAAATCATTGCAAACCAAACCGCAACGATGCCACTCTCTTTTTAAGAACGACCAGTCAATGAGCTACGAAGACATCGAAACTCTATGAAACGGGAGCTCTTGCAGCTCTGGTTTTTATAGTTTTTGTTCTTTGGTCGTATTTCAAAAACTATACATCCTAGATTAAAAATAAAAACCATTTTGGAATGTACAAAATAAGCCCTTTCGTTTGACACCCCACTCAATATATTTGTGTAACTTTAAAAAAAAATTACCCCCTTGGGAACCTAATATCTTCACAACCCCTTCATCCATTAAGCTCATATGCTCCACCGAAAATTTCCTTACTACAACCTATTGACCTACCAAGTTTCATGCAGATCGGATGAACGGTTCGACAGTTATTCGTGAAACATACAAACATACAAACATACAAAGCAAAATCACCCAACTTACCGCTAAGATCTTCGCTCGCTTCGCTCACTCGATCGATTATGTCAGGGCCTTACTATAGTATTGCGAAAAAAATACTATTAAGTTAGAATTAGAGGTTAACTAGGTACGGAGTTTTTAACCACCAAAGAGCATGAGTGTATCATGGTTTAGCGGCTATTAAGCCACGAATGTCAATTAAAAGTGCTCTGAACCAAAGATACGTTCAGTATGTTGATGCCACTATTAACCCGTGTATTTTAGGAAAGTCCAGAGCGGTGCCGAACGTCGTCATTCTGTAAAACTCCTAGCCAAGCTACTCACCGCAAGCTATATCTAGTTTCAAGATGAGTCTTAAACAGGGTTCGCCGATATATATCAGCGGATATATATCACGATATATATCAATTGATTTTTATCTTGATATATATCAATGGATTTTTTCCTGTCTTCTGAACTAAACATTTTGGAGATTAATGTTTACCCTGGCAACACGTAGCGAAAAACTACAATTCCGAATAATTTAGATTGTTTTTTTAAGAGTTTTTTTAAGTGTTCATTAAAAAAATCTTTTGAAATTGAAAATTCGGAATTGAAAATTTTGGTAAGATTTTTCATTTTCAAATGTAAATACCGAAGTGTGGTTTAACACTATAACAAATAGAAAATTATAAAAAATCTTTCTCAAATACCTAACACTAATTCTTTTGATACTTTTTTAAGTTTTTTAAATAAAAAATGTGGTAATTTGACACATAAATTATTTTCACAAATTACTTTCACATTTTAAAGTGTTTAATCCCCTTACAGAATGAAATTCGCTTCTTTTTCTTAGCCTGGATATATATCCGATATATATCGTATAAATATCAAAAAATCGGATTTTTGATATTTATTATAAAAATCGGATTTTTTCGAACCCTGGTCTTAAATGAGGTGGAAAAGATAGAAGTTATAAATCTTTCAGCAAACTGGAGTTATCTTGTCTTTATCAAGTTTGATCAAGGGAAAAGTACGATTGGGTGTCTACTGTAAGCTTTGAAATCTGTGGTCTTTGCCTATGTCCCACAGAAAAAGACGTAATTATTTCCATGTGAGCTTTGAGCGATATCTGATTAGGTTTCGGTCAGTAGATAGTTCATTCCTATTCCCAAATCTAATTCATGACAAGGAAATTTTTATGTCAGAATTCGACCCATTCAACAGTAAATGTTCCGTTTTTTTTTTTTTTGTAATTTTGAAATGATGGATAAGTAAGTTTATCATGTTTTTCTACTTTTCTGTCAATTTTTTATATGATGTTAAATCATTATAAAAAAAATGGTAAAAAACATGATCTGGAGAACTTCAAAATGTACAGAAAATTGCGTTATTTTGATACGTAATAGCTCTTCCTCTTGGCCCTGCTTAAAATTATGCTGTCTGACACCCTAAACAAGGCCAAAACAAACAAAAACCACAGCTGTACCTACACCACAAAACAAAATCAAATAAAGCAAATAAGTGAAAAAAACGGTTTATTAAAAAATAACCTAAAAACAATCACTGGAAAATAGTATCAGTTGGGAACGCTCTCCTCACATATATCAGGGTTTCGTCAATATTCTGGGTGCAGAGCTGGTGAGAGTCCAGGGTGTACTTGAAAGGGAATGCCACGATCAACATGCCGTTGCTGTAGGTCCAGGCGGCACCGTGCGTGTCCGCGAACTCTGGAAGCACCTTGATATCCACATACGTAAGGTCACAAGTCTTCCCCTGCTGTGGGTAGTGCCCATTGATGTAGATAACACGATGCTTGATTTGCACGACCCAGTTTGCGTTCTCGTAGCCGTTGGCCATGACTTCCAGCCGGTACGCGTTGTTGCCGAACTTCTCTTGCGCCGCGTACTGCCTAAAGTGCTTGCAGGTCTCGCTGATGTCGTGGTCGATGTTGATGACCTCGTTGGAGATGTGGTTGAACATGTTCCGGGCGTGGTTCCAGTTTCCGCGGTTGCAGGAGGAGAAGGCGTGCACGGAGCTGACCAGCAGCAGGGTGAGGGCTGAGAGATACATGTTGTGACTGCTGAGAAACGTTACGGACTGAGAGGATTGGAGATTGCCTGTGTATTTTATTTAAGTTTACAGCGATAATGAGCTTATCTCCAAGGGTAAATGTGCCTACTTTTAGGTATACTTATCGTTTAATTACATTTCAGCTTCGGAAGCGTGGTAGCTGAGACGTAAAAGGTGCGGGTTCGATTCGCAGGGCCAATGTTTGCATGATCTGTAAAAGTTTTTTTGTCTAGGTCTGGGTTTAGTGATTGTAGTAATAGAATTTACAATTTAAATGTTTCTAGTTGTATTTATTTCACGTGGTTTAAATAGTAACAAGAGGCAACACAAAACTACAATAAAGAGATGCCGTAGTATGGGACAACATTGAAGCAGACTAAGATTATTGTTCTGTGACAAAGCTAGACCAGCTTGCTGACAAGATTCTTTCATCACTATCGTTTTCATAGCCATGGGAAATCCCAACAGGCCAAAATGGCTCTTAAATATACCTATAATTTTTCTAAAAGTTCGATAAACATACCTAAAGAAGCAATAGTGACAGAAGATATCGTAATTGAATAACATACATTATCTCCTTGATAAGCCGCAGTAATAACTACACGCACTCTTCAAAATCATCTCCAGTCTGCAAAGTTCAGTCAAGCAGTCAACATGTACCGTATCCTCCTTTTTGTGTTACTAAACATCGCCGTCAGTCTCGGCTGCCGACCCCCGCCTTGCCACTGGAACAACGCGAAACCCATCGAGGACTACTTCAACCAGGTCGCGAGAAAGGTGATCAACGCGGACAGACAAGCCCAAGACCTTTGCAGCAGGCAAGGCTCCACCGTCTTGGAAGTACACACGAAGCAAGAGTACAAGCTGATCGTTCCAGGAGCTGGCGACGTCACTTACGAGATCAAGGTCCGCGACCGCGTGGTGCAGCTCGTGCCTGACAACTGTCAGAACTCTTTGGCAGAAGTGAAGATCCTTCCGTCGTACGTGAACAGCTATGGCGGTCGGTACTACTCGTACAAGGGCAACCTGGAGGTAGCCTTCCCGTACAAGTACAACCCTCAGTTTGGAGGAGGCAGTTGCGAAGAGCCGAATAGAAATCCTGTCGCGTTGTACCCGGGCACATGTGTTGATTGCTTCTAATTGTTTTTAGAGAATAAACTTTTTTAAATTATTTTGTTGTTTTTTTAGACAGATTTAGCATTTGCATCTAATTTAGGAGTTAGCAACCATAAAAAGTTTAAGTTTATTTTGATTTGAGATTTATTTAGTTACTCTTTGGAAAGTAAAATAATTGGTTTATAAAGACAGGTCAAATATTGAGGTTAGTTTCAACTTTGTGTTTCTTTTGATTGCCTTGGTCACATTAAAAATAAATAGGTACAATTGAAAATAAAAACATGAAATAGGTGTTACTTAGTGTTCTTCCGAGATCCCTTGCAAGTCGTCCTGTCACTATTATGTCAGGGCCTTACTATAGTATTGCGAAAAAAGTACTATTAAGTTAGAATTAGAGGTTTACTGGGTACGGAAAGAGCGTCTGTCATGGCTTAGCGGCTATCAAGCCACAAATGTCAATTAAAAGTGCTCTCTGAACCAAAGATACGTTCAGTATGTTGATGCCACTATTAACCCGTGTATTTTAGGAAAGTGCAGAGCGGTGCCGAACGTCGTCATTCTGTAAAACTCCTAGGCAAGCTACTCAACGCAAGCTATATCTAGTTTCAAGATGAGTCTTAAATGAGGTGGAAAAGATAGAAGTTATAAATCTTTCAGCAAACTGGAGTTATCTTGTCTTTATCAAGTTTGATCAAGGGAAAAGTACGATTGGGTGTCTACTGTAAGCTTTTAAATCTGTGCTCTTTGCCTATGTCCCACAGACACAGACAGAGAAAAAGACGTAATTATTTCCATGTGAGCTTTGAGCGATATCTGATTAGGTTTCGGTCAGTAGATAGTTCATTCCTATTCCTAAATCTAATTCATGACAAGGAAATTTTTATGTCAGAATTCGACTCATTCAACAGTAAATGTTCCGCTTTTTTTTTTGTAATTTTGAAATGATGGATAAGTAAGTTTATCATGTTTTTCTACTTTTCTGTCAATTTTTTATATGATGTTAAATCATTATAAAAAAAATGGTAAAAAACATGATCTGGAGAACTTCAAAATGTACAAAAAATTGCGTTATTTTGATACGTAAAAGCTCTTCCTCTTGGCCCTGCTTAAAATTATGCTGTCTGACACCCTAAACAAGGCCAAAACAAACAAAAACCACAGCTGTACCTACACCACAAAACAAAATCAAATAAAGCAAATAAGTGAAAAAAACGGTTTATTAAAAAATAACCTAAAAACAATCACTGGAAAATAGTATCAGTTGGGAACGCTCTCCTCACATATATCAGGGTTTCGTCAATATTCTGGGTGCAGAGCTGGTGAGAGTCCAGGGTGTACTTAAAAGGGAATGCCACGATCAACATGCCGTTGCTGTAGGTCCAGGCGGCACCGTGCGTGTCCGCGAACTCTGGAAGCACCTTGATATCCACATACGTAAGGTCACAAGTCTTCCCCTGCTGTGGGTAGTGCCCATTGATGTAGATAACACGATGCTTGATTTGCACGACCCAGTTTGCGTTCTCGTAGCCGTTGGCCATGACTTCCAGCCGGTACGCGTTGTTGCCGAATTTCTCTTGCGCCGCGTACTGCCTAAAGTGCTTGCAGGTCTCGCTGATGTCGTGGTCGATGTTGATGACCTCGTTGGAGATGTGGTTGAACATGTTCCGGGCGTGGTTCCAGTTTCCGCGGTTGCAGGAGGAGAAGGCGTGCACGGAGCTGACCAGCAGCAGGGCGAGGGCTGGGAGATACATGTTGTGACTGCTGAGAAACGTTACGGACTGAGAGGATTGGAGATTGCCTGTGTATTTTATTTAAGTTAACAGCGATAATGAGCTTATCTCCAAGGGTAAATGTGCCTACTTTTAGGTATACTTATCGTTTAATTACATTTCAGCTTCGGAAGCGTGGTAGCTGAGACGTAAAAGGTGCGGGTTCGATTCGCAGGGCCAATGTTTGCATGATCTGTAAAAGTTTTTTTGTCTAGGTCTGGGTTTATTGATTGTAGTAATAGAATTTACAATTTAAATGTTTCTAGTTGTATTTATTTCACGTGGTTTAAATAGTAACAAGAGGCAACACAAAACTACAATAAAGAGATGCCGTAGTATGGGACAACATTGAAGCAGACAAGATTATTGTTCTGTGACAAAGCTAGACCAGCTTGCTGACAAGATTCTTTCTTCACTATCATTTTCATAGCCATGGGAAATCCCAACAGGCCAAAATGGCTCTTAAATATACCTATAATTTTTCTAAAAGTTCGATAAACATACCTAAAGTAGCAATAGTGACAGAAGATATCGTAATTGAATAACATACATTATCTCCTTGATAAGCCGCAGTAATAACTACACGCACTCTTCAAAATCATCTCCAGTCTGCAAAGTTCAGTCAAGCAGTCAACATGTACCGTATCCTCCTTTTTGTGTTACTAAACATCGCCGTCAGTCTCGGCTGCCGATCCCCGCCTTGCCACTGGAACAACGCGAAACCCATCGAGGACTACTTCAACCAGGTCGCAAGAAAGGTGATCAACGCGGACAGACAAGCCCAAGACCTTTGCAGCAGGCAAGGCTCCACCGTCTTGGAAGTACACACGAAGCAAGAGTACAAGCTGATCGTTCCAGGAGCTGGCGACGTCACTTACGAGATCAAGGTCCGCGACCGCGTGGTGCAGCTCGTGCCTGACAACTGTCAGAACTCTTTGGCTGAAGTGAAGATCCTTCCGTCGTACGTGAACAGCTATGGCGGTCGGTACTACTCGTACAAGGGCAACCTGGAGGTAGCCTTCCCGTACAAGTACAACCCTCAGTTTGGAGGAGGCAGTTGCGAAGAGCCGAATAGGAATCCTGTCGCGTTGTACCCGGGCACATGTGTTGATTGCTTCTAATTGTTTTTAGAGAATAAACTTTTTTAAATTATTTTGTTGTTTTTTTAGACAGATTTAGCATTTGCATCTAATTTAGGAGTTAGCAACCATAAAAAAAGACATTTAAGTTTATTTTGATTTGAAATTTATTTAGTTACTCTTTGGAAAGTAAAATAATTGGTTTATAAAGACAGGTCAAATATTGAGGTTAGTTTCAACTTTGTGTTTCTTTTGATTGCCTTGGTCACATTAAAAATAAATACAATTGAAAATAAAAACATGAAATAGGTGTTACTTAGTGTTCTTCCGAGATCCCTTGCAAGTCGTTCTGTTACTATTATGTCAGGGCCTTACTATAGTATTGCGAAAAAAATACTATTAAGTTAGAATTAGAGGTTTACTGGGTACGAAGTTTTTAACCACCAAAGAGCGTATGTCATGGCTTAGCGGCTATTAAGCCACAAATGTCAATTAAAAGTGCTCTCTGAACCAAAGATACGTTCAGTATGTTGATGCCACTATTAACCCGTGTATTTTAGGAAAGTGCAGAGCGGTGCCGAACGTCGTCATTCTATAAAACTCCTAGCCAAGCTACTCAACGCTCAACGCAAGCTATATCTAGTTTCAAGATGAGTCTTAAATGAGGTGGAAAAGATAGAAGTTAGAAATCTTTCAGCAAACTGGAGTTATCTTGTCTTTATCAAGTTTGATCAAGGGAAAAGTACGATTGGGTGTCTACTGTAAGCTTTGAAATCTGTGCTCTTTGCCTATGTCCCACAGAAAAAGACGTAATTATTTCCATGTGAGCTTTGAGCGATATCTGATTGGGTTTCGGTCAGTAGATAGTTCATTCCTATTCCCAAATCTAATTCATGACAAGGAAATTTTTATGTCAGAATTCGACCCAGTCAACAGTAAATGTTCCGTTTTTTTGTTTTTTTTGTAATTTTGAAATGATGGATAAGTAAGTTTATCATGTTTTTCTACTTTTCTGTCAATTTTTATATGATGTTAAATCATTATAAAAAAAATGGTAAAAAACATGATCTGGAGAACTTCAAAATGTACAAAAAATTGCGTTATTTTGATACGTAAAAGCTCTTCCTCTTGGCCCTGCTTAAAATTATGTTGTCTGACACCCTAAATAAGGCCAAAACAAACAAAAACCACAGCTGTACCTACACCACAAAACAAAATCAAATAAAGCAAATAAGTGAAAAAAACGGTTTATTAAAAAATAACCTAAAAACAATCACTGGAAAATAGTATCAGTTGGGAACGCTCTCCTCACATATATCAGGGTTTCGTCAATATTCTGGGTGCAGAGCTGGTGAGAGTCCAGGGTGTACTTGAAAGGGAATGCCACGATCAACATGCCGTTGCTGTAGGTCCAGGCGGCACCGTGCGTGTCCGCGAACTCTGGAAGCACCTTGATATCCACATACGTAAGGTCACAAGTCTTCCCCTGCTGTGGGTAGTGCCCATTGATGTAGATAACACGATGCTTGATTTGCACGACCCAGTTTGCGTTCTCGTAGCCGTTGGCCATGACTTCCAGCCGGTACGCGTTGTTGCCGAACTTCTCTTGCGCCGCGTACTGCCTGAAGTGCTTGCAGGTCTCGCTGATGTCGTGGTCGATGTTGATGACCTCGTTGGAGATGTGGTTGAACATGTTCCGGGCGTGGTTCCAGTTCCCGCGGTTGCAGGAGGAGAAGGCGTGCACGGAGCTGACCAACAGCAGGGCGAGGGCTGGGAGATACATGTTGTAACTGCTGAGAAACGTTACGGACTGAGAGGATTGGAGATTGCCTGTGTATTTTATTTAAGTTTACAGCGATAATGAGCTTATCTCCAAGGGTAAATGTGCCTACTTTTAGGTATACTTATCGTTTAATTACATTTCAGCTTCGGAAGCGTGGTAGCTGAGACGTAAAAGGTGCGGGTTCGATTCGCAGGGCCAATGTTTGCATGATCTGTAAAAGTTTTTTTGTCTAGGTCTGGGTTTAGTGATTGTAGTAATAGAATTTTTAAAATTATTATTATCGGGACTTAATCGCGTAATGAAATCGTTTTATTTACCTCGACGTTTCGGCGACATTACAGTCGCCGTGGTCACGAGTAGACGCGATTAAGTCCCGATAATAATAATTTTAAAAATGTGTTCAAGTCGCGAAAGTTTAAAATATGTAGTAATAGAACTTACAATTTAAATGTTTCTAGTTGTATTTATTTCACGTGGTTTAAATAGCAACAAGAGGCAACACAAAACTACAATAAAGAGATGCCGTAGTATGGGACAACATTGAAGCAGACTAAGATTATTGTTCTGTGACAAAGCTAGACCAGCTTGCTGACAAGATTCTTTCATCACTATCATTTTCATAGCCATGGGAATTCCCAACAGGCCAAAATGGCTCTTAAATATACCTATAATTTTTCTAAAAGTTCGATAAACATACCTAAAGAAGCAATCGTGACAGAAGATATCGTAATTGAATAACATACATTATCTCCTTGATAAGCCGCAGTAATAACTACACGCACTCTTCAAAATCATCTCCAGTCTGCAAAGTTCAGTCAAGCAGTCAACATGTACCGTATCCTCCTTTTTGTGTTACTAAACATCGCCGTCAGTCTCGGCTGCCGACCCCCGCCTTGCCACTGGAACAACGCGAAACCCATCGAGGACTACTTCAACCAGGTCGCGAGAAAGGTGATCAACGCGGACAGACAAGCCCAAGACCTTTGCAGCAGGCAAGGCTCCACAGTCTTGGAAGTACACACGAAGCAAGAGTACAAGCTGGTCGTTCCAGGAGCTGGCGACGTCACTTACGAGATCAAGGTCCGCGACCGCGTGGTGCAGCTCGTGCCTGACAACTGTCAGAACTCTTTGGCTGAAGTGAAGATCCTTCCGTCGTACGTGAACAGCTATGGCGGTCGGTACTACTCGTACAAGGGCAACCTGGAGGTAGCCTTCCCGTACAAGTACAACCCTCAGTTTGGAGGAGGCAGTTGCGAAGAGCCGAATAGGAATCCTGTCGCGTTGTACCCGGGCACATGTGTTGATTGCTTCTAATTGTTTTTAGAGAATAAACTTTTTTAAATTATTTTGTTGTTTTTTCGACAGATTTAGCATTTATATCTACTTTAGGAGTAAGCAACCATAAATTTAAAAAGAAAATAAAGTTTTTTTTAGATTTGAGATTTATTTAGTTACTCTTTGGAAAGTAAAATAATTGATTTTTATAGACAGGTCAAATATTGAGGTTAGTTTCAACTTTGTGTTTCTTTTGATTGCCTTGGTCACATTAAAAATAAATACAATTGAAAATAAAAACATGAAATAGGTGTTACTTAGTGTTCTTCCGAGATCCCTTGCAAGTCGTTCTGTTACTATTATTTCAGGGCCTTACTATAGTATTGCGAAAAAAGTACTATTAAGTTAGAATTAGAGGTTTACTGGGTACGAAGTTTTTAACCACCAAAGAGCGTATGTCATGGCTTAGCGGCTATTAAGCCACAAATGTCAATTAAAAGTGCTCTCTGAACCAAAGATACGTTCAGTATGTTGATGCCACTACTAACCCGTGTATTTTAGGAAAAGGTCATCATTCTATAAAACTCCTAGCCAAGCTACTTAACGCTCAACGCAAGCTATATCTAGTTTCAAGATGAGTCTTAAATGAGGTGGAAAAGATAGAAGTTAGAAATCTTTCAGCAAACTGGAGTTATCTTGTCGTTATCAAGTTAGATCAAGGGAAAAGTACGATTGGGTGTCTACTGTAAGCTTTGAAATCTGTGCTCTTTGCCTATGTCCCACAGAAAAAGACGTAATTATTTCCATGTGAGCTTTGAGCGATATCTGATTAGGTTTCGGTCAGTAGATAGTTCATTCCTATTCCCAAATCTAATTCATGACAAGGAAATTTTTATGTCAGAATTCGACCCATTCAACAGTAAATGTTCCGTTTTTTTTTTTTGTAAGTTTGAAATGATGGATAAGTAAGTTTATCATGTTTTTCTACTTTTCTGTCAATTTTTTATATGATGTTAAATCATTATAAAAAAAATGGTAAAAAACATGATCTGGAGAACTTCAAAATGTACAAAAAATTGCGTTATTTTGATACGTAATAGCTCTTCCTCTTGGCCCTGCTTAAAATTATGCTGTCTGACACCCTAAACAAGGCCAAAACAAACAAAAACCACAGCTGTACCTACACCACAAAACAAAATCATTAAGCAAATAAGTGAAAAAAACGGTTTATTAAAAAATAACCTAAAAACAATCACTGGAAAATAGTATCAGTTGGGAACGCTCTCCTCACATATATCAGGGTTTCGTCAATATTCTGGGTGCAGAGCTGGTGAGAGTCCAGGGTGTACTTGAAAGGGAATGCCACGATCAACATGCCGTTGCTGTAGGTCCAGGCGGCACCGTGCGTGTCCGCGAACTCTGGAAGCACCTTGATATCCACATACGTAAGGTCACAAGTCTTCCCCTGCTGTGGGTAGTGCCCATTGATGTAGATAACACGATGCTTGATTTGCACGACCCAGTTTGCGTTCTCGTAGCCGTTGGCCATGACTTCCAGCCGGTACGCGTTGTTGCCGAACTTCTCTTGCGCCGCGTACTGCCTAAAGTGCTTGCAGGTCTCGCTGATGTCGTGGTCGATGTTGATGACCTCGTTGGAGATGTGGTTGAACATGTTCCGGGCGTGGTTCCAGTTTCCGCGGTTGCAGGAGGAGAAGGCGTGCACGGAGCTGACCAGCAGCAGGGCGAGGGCTGGGAGATACATGTTGTGACTGCTGAGAAACGTTACGGACTGAGAGGATTGGAGATGGCCTGTGTATTTTATTTAAGTTTACAGCGATAATGAGCTTATCTCCAAGGGTAAATGTGCCTACTTTTAGGTATACTTATCGTTTAATTACATTTCAGCTTCGGAAGCGTGGTAGCTGAGACGTAAAAGGTGCGGGTTCGATTCGCAGGGCCAATGTTTGCATGATCTGTAAAAGTTTTTTTGTCTAGGTCTGGGTTTAGTGATTGTAGTAATAGAATTTACAATTTAAATGTTTCTAGTTGTATTTATTTCACGTGGTTTAAATAGTAACAAGAGGCAACACAAAACTACAATAAAGAGATGCCGTAGTATGGGACAACATTGAAGCAGACTAAGATTATTGTTCTGTGACAAAGCTAGACCAGCTTGCTGACAAGATTCTTTCATCACTATCATTTTCATAGCCATGGGAAATCCCAACAGGCCAAAATGGCTCTTAAATATACCTATAATTTTTCTAAAAGTTCGATAAACATACCTAAAGAAGCAATAGTGACAGAAGATATCGTAATTGAATAACATGCATTATCTCCTTGATAAGCCGCAGTAATAACTACACGCACTCTTCAAAATCATCTCCAGTCTGCAAAGTTCAGTCAAGCAGTCAACATGTACCGTATCCTCCTTTTTGTGTTACTAAACATCGCCGTCAGTCTCGGCTGCCAACCCTTGCCTTGCCACTGGAACAACGCGAAACCCATCGAGGACTACTTCAACCAGGTCGCAAGAAAGGTGATCAACGCGGACAGACAAGCCCAAGACCTTTGCAGCAGGCAAGGCTCCACCGTCTTGGAAGTACACACGAAGCAAGAGTACAAGCTGATCGTTCCAGGAGCTGGCGACGTCACTTACGAGATCAAGGTCCGCGACCGCGTGGTGCAGCTCGTGCCTGACAACTGTCAGAACTCTTTGGCAGAAGTGAAGATCCTTCCGTCGTACGTGAACAGCTATGGCGGTCGGTACTACTCGTACAAGGGCAACCTGGAGGTAGCCTTCCCGTACAAGTACAACCCTCAGTTTGGAGGAGGCAGTTGCGAAGAGCCGAATAGGAATCCTGTCGCGTTGTACCCGGGCACATGTGTTGATTGCTTCTAATTGTTTTTAGAGAATAAACTTTTTTAAATTATTTTGTTGTTTTTTTAGACAGATTTAGCATTTGCATCTAATTTAGGAGTTAGCAACCATAAAAAAAGACATTTAAGTTTATTTTGATTTGAGATTTATTTAGTTACTCTTTGGAAAGTAAAATAATTGATTTTTATAGACAGGTCAAATATTGAGGTTAGTTTCAACTTTGTGTTTCTTTTGATTGCCTTGGTCACATTAAAAATAAATACAATTGAAAATAACAACATGAAATAGGTGTTACTTAGTGTTCTTCCGAGATCCCTTGCAAGTCGTTCTGTTACTATTATGTCAGGGCCTTACTATAGTATTGCGAAAAAAAGTACTATTAAGTTAGAATTAGAGGTTTACTGGGTACGAAGTTTTTAACCACCAAAGAGCGTATGTCATGGCTTAGCGGCTATCAAGCCACAAATGTCAATTAAAAGTGCTCTCTGAACCAAAGATACGTTCAGTATGTTGATGCCACTATTAACCCGTGTATTTTAGGAAAGTGCAGAGCGGTGCCGAACGTCGTCATTCTGTAAAACTCCTAGCCAAGCTACTCAACGCAAGCTATATCTAGTTTCAAGATGAGTCTTAAATGAGGTGGAAAAGATAGAAGTTATAAATCTTTCAGCAAACTGGAGTTATCTTGTCTTTATCAAGTTAGATCAAGGGAAAAGAACGATTGGGTGTCTACTGTAAGCTTTGAAATCTGTGCTCTCTGCCTACCTCCTACAGAAACAGACGTGATTATTTGCATGTGAGCTTTGAGCGATATCTGATTAGGTTTCGGTCAGTAGATAGTTCATTCCTATTCACAAATATAATTCATTACAAGTGACTTTTATGTTAATATTCGGACCCATTCAACAGTTCAAAACATGGTCTAAAAATCACAAAAGAAGAAATGAAGTGGTTCCCGAGTCACATTCATAAATGTTCCATTTTTTTTGTAGTTTTGAAATGATGGATAAGTAAGTTTATCATGTTTTTCTACTTTTCTATCAATTTTTTATATGATGTGAAATCATCATAAAAAAATGGTAAAAAACTTGATCTGGAGAACTTCAAAATTTACAAAAAATTGCGTTATTTTGATACGTACTGGCTCTTCCTCTTAGCTCTGCTTAAAATTACGTTGTCTGACACCCTAAATAAGGCCAAAACAAACAAAAAACACATCTGTACCTATACCATAAAACAAAGAAAGCAAATAAGTGAAAAAAACGGTTTATTAAAAAAATAACCTAAAAACAATCACTGGAAAATAGTATCAGTTGGGAACGCTCTCCTCACATATATCAGGGTTTCGTCAATATTCTGGGTGCAGAGCTGGTGAGAGTCCAGAGTGTACTTGAAAGGAAAGGCCACGATCAACATGCCGTTGCTGTAAGTCCAGGCGGCAGCGTGCGTGTCCGCGAACTCTGGAAGCACCTTGATATCCACATACGTAAGGTCACAAGTCTTTCCCCGCCGTGGGTAGTGCCCATTGATGTAGATAACACGATGCTTGATTTGCACGACCCAGTTTGCGCTCTCGAAGCCATTGGCCATGACTTCCAGCCTGTACGCGTTGTTGCCAAACTTCTCTTGCGCCGCGTACTGCCTGAAGTGCTTGCAGGTCTCGCTGATGTCGTGGTCGATGTTGATGACCTCTTTGGAGATGTGGTTGAACATGTTCCGGGCGTGGTTCCAGTTTCCGCGGTTGCATGAGGAGAAGGCGTGCACGGAGCTGACTAGCAGTAGGGCGAGAGTTGGGAGATACATGTTGTGACTGCTGAGAAACGTTGCTGACTGAGAGGATTGGAGAATGCCTGTGCATTTTATTTAAGTTTACAGCGATAATGAGCTTATCTCCAAGGGTAAATGTGCCTACTTTTAGGTATAGTTGCCGTTTAATTACATTTCAGCCTCAGAGGCATGGTAGCTGAGACGCAAGAAGTGCGGGTTCGATTCGCGGGGCCAATGTTTGCATGATCGGTAAAAGTTTTTTTTTTGTCTAGGTATGGGTTTAGTGATTGAAGTAAGAGCACTTACAATTTAAATGTTTCTAGTTGTATTTGTTTCACGTGGTTTAAATAGTCACAAGAGGCAACACAAAACTACAATAAAGAGATGCCGTAGTATGGGACAACATTGAGGTAGACTAAGCTTATTGTTCTGTGACACAGCTTGCTGACAAGATTCTTTCATCACTATCATTTTGATAGACATGGGAAATCCCACCAGGCCAAAATGGCTATTAAATATATATTTTAGTTCGATAAACATACCTAAAGAAGCAATAGTGACAGAAGATAATGAATAACATAAATTATCTCCTTGATAAGCCGCAGTAATAACTACGCGCACTCTTCAAAATCATCTCCAGTCTGCGGAGTTCAGTCAAGCAGTCAACATGTACCGTGTCCTCCTCTTTGTGTTACTAAACATCGCCGCCAGTCTCGGCTGCCGACCCCCGCCTTGCCACTGGAACAACGCGAAACCCATCGAGGACTACTTCAACCAGGTCGCGAGAAAGGTGATCAACGCGGACAGACAAGCCCAAGACCTTTGCAGCAGGCAAGGCTCCACCGTCTTGGAAGTACACACGAAGCAAGAGTACAAGCTGATCGTTCCAGGAGCTGGCGACGTCACTTACGAGATCAAGGTCCGCGACCGCGTGGTGCAGCTCGTGCCTGACAACTGTCAGAACTCTTTGGCTGAAGTGAAGATCCTTCCGTCGTACGTGAACAGCTATGGCGGTCGGTACTACTCGTACAAGGGCAACCTGGAGGTAGCCTTCCCGTACAAGTACAACCCTCAGTTTGGAGGAGGCAGTTGCGAAGAGCCGAATAGGAATCCTGTCGCGTTGTACCCGGGCACATGTGTTGATTGCTTCTAATTGTTTTTAGAGAATAAACTTTTTTAAATTATTTTGTTGTTTTTGTAGACAGATTTAGCATTTGCATCTAATTTAGGAGTTAGCAACCATAAAAAAAGACATTTAAGTTTATTTTGATTTGAGATTTATTTAGTTACTCTTTGGAAAGTAAAATAATTGGTTTTTATAGACAGGTCAAATATTGAGGTTAGTTTCAACTTTGTGTTTCTTTTTATTGCCTTGGTCACATTAAAAATAAATTCAATTGAAAATAAAAACATGAAATAGGTGTTACTTATTAGTGTTCTTCCGAGATCCCTTGCAAGTCGTCCTGTCACTATTATGTCAGGGCCTTACTATAGTATTGCGAAAAAAGTACTATCAAGTTAGAATTAGAGGTTTACTGGGTACGGAAAGAGCGTCTGTCATGGCTTAGCGGCTATCAAGCCACAAATGTCAATTAAAAGTGCTCTCTGAACCAAAGATACGTTCAGTATGTTGATGCCACTATTAACCCGTGTATTTTAGGAAAGTGCAGAGCGGTGCCGAACGTCGTCATTCTGTAAAACTCCTAGCCAAGCTACTCAACGCAAGCTATATCTAGTTTCAAGATGAGTCTTAAATGAGGTGGAAAAGATAGAAGTTATAAATCTTTCAGCAAACTGGAGTTATCTTGTCTTTATCAAGTTTGATCAAGGGAAAAGTACGATTGGGTGTCTACTGTAAGCTTTGAAATCTGTGCTCTTTGCCTATGTCCCACAGAAAAAGACGTAATTATTTCCATGTGAGCTTTGAGCGATATCTGATTAGGTTTCGGTCAGTAGATAGTTCATTCCTATTCCCAAATCTAATTCATGACAAGGAAATTTTTATGTCAGAATTCGACCCATTCAACAGTAAATGTTCCGTTTTTTTTTTTTTTGTAATTTTGAAATGATGGATAAGTAAGTTTATCATGTTTTTCTACTTTTCTGTCAATTTTTTATATGATGTTAAATCATTATAAAAAAAATGGTAAAAAACATGATCTGGAGAACTTCAAAATGTACAAAAATTTGCGTTATTTTGATACGTAAAAGCTCTTCCTCTTGGCCCTGCTTAAAATTATGTTGTCTGACACCCTAAATAAGGCCAAAACAAACAAAAACCACAGCTGTACCTACACCACAAAACTAAATCAAATAAAGCAAATAGGTAAGTGAAAAAAACGGTTTATTAAAAAATAACCTAAAAACAATCACTGGAAAATAGTATCAGTTGGGAACGCTCTCCTCACATATATCAGGGTTTCGTCAATATTCTGGGTGCAGAGCTGGTGAGAGTCCAGGGTGTACTTGAAAGGGAATGCCACGATCAACATGCCGTTGCTGTAGGTCCAGGCGGCACCGTGCGTGTCCGCGAACTCTGGAAGCACCTTGATATCCACATACGTAAGGTCACAAGTCTTCCCCTGCTGTGGGTAGTGCCCATTGATGTAGATAACACGATGCTTGATTTGCACGACCCAGTTTGCGTTCTCGTAGCCGTTGGCCATGACTTCCAGCCGGTACGCGTTGTTGCCGAACTTCTCTTGCGCCGCGTACTGCCTGAAGTGCTTGCAGGTCTCGCTGATGTCGTGGTCGATGTTGATGACCTCGTTGGAGATGTGGTTGAACATGTTCCGGGCGTGGTTCCAGTTTCCGCGGTTGCAGGAGGAGAAGGCGTGCACGGAGCTGACCAGCAGCAGGGCGAGGGCTGGGAGATACATGTTGTGTCTGAGAGACGTTGCGGACTGAGACGATTGGAGCTTGTCTGTGTGTATTATTGAAGTTTGCAGTGATAATGAGCTTATCTCTAAGAGTGTGGGTGCCTACTTTAAGTATGGTTAGGCTCAACTCACATTGCTCTGACGCAGAGTCGAAGCGAAGCGAACAATAAAGTAAATTCAACTCTATTTCCATTAGCTAAGGTACGTGTTATGCAAATTAAGAAAACGCGCGGCGCCGAGCGAATTCGCGGTTGACGCTTGGTTGGAATAGAGTGATTTACATAACACAAATAATGTTCCTTACCTAAGGGAAATAGAGTTGCATATACTTTGAAGTTCAAAAAACATGACGCGTCACTTCGCTTCGGCTCTGCTACAGTGTAATTTGTAGAGCCGGTAAACAAATGATTGTTTAGCCCATTTTCATCGATTATTGCATATTTTGCCTCAAAATCTCGTGATGATGCATATTTTCGCTATATTTGCAATTTTTCAGGTACAATATTTCAAGTATGTGTCAAATTGATAGTTTTATTAATGAGGCGGGTGAACTTTTGCCAGAAACAAAAAGTGCTAACATCCTTAATTTTTTTTATAAGTCCAAAAATACCATTTCGCATCTACATGTGGAACGGTTTTTTCCACTTAACTTAGTTCCGAAATTTTGGAACAGGTCGAGAGTACAAAATATTTAATAATTTTTAGTTTTAGATATAAAAAATGCAGAAATAACAATTTTCTTTCTATTTAATATTGCATATTTTATACTTTTGTTGACTTTTCATGCATATTTCAGGCATCTTAGGTATTGCAAAAAATTATGCTAAAACAGACAAAAATAAGATACCTAACAAATAGTTTTGATATTTATAATCAACTAGTTGCTGCCCGCGGCTTCGCTAGCGTGGTACCCGGATAAAAAGTAGCCTATGTTAGGCTCCAGCCCTCCAGCTATCTCCACACAAAAAATCGCGTCAATTGGTTGCTCCGTTTTGACGTGATTCAACGACAAATAAACAAACAAATAAACACACTTTCACATTTATAATAGGGGTACGGATAAAACACTCAGATAAACTACATAACCCTGTGACCTGACAGTCATCCGGGTATAAATATACTTACCTATCGTACGTTAATGAAAAACTTAAAAAAATACCTACCTATGCCTTTCCAAATAAAACTCCGAGTAGGTATTCGCATTTAGTAGATTTCGATTATCAATGAGCTTGAGATTTCGATAATCTTTTTTGTAAAATTGAATGTCTATCAACTTTTAAAACAAACAAGATAGGTACCTACTTACTCAAATAAAAGTAAGTATTTCTTCTTCTTCTTTCGTATGAGCAAGTGGCCAACTCTGGTAACGGAGTTTGTAGGCCGCCTAAAGGCCTCTGTAATGTCTTAACGACTTCAAATCCGGGATCGACAATTAACGTGCCCTCCGAAGCACGGAAGCGCTCAGCTCGTAATACTCATCCTAAAATCCTAAAATCCGCGCACAACGCTGTATAACTTCAACGATCAATCAAGAACATCCAAGCAAGCTACGCCACGAGCGCTTCATTATTCGTCATAACTTAAGTAATTCACTTTACGAATGTTTGTCCCAGTGTTTTACCTACTTTGCCTAGATAATGACGCCATGCCGTTTATTCTCTCCACCAACATCATGAATTATGAAAAAACTAACTTTCAAAATAATGGTAAATGTTGTGATAATACAGTTTTCTTAAATGAATTAACCAATTTAAAATAATGATAAAGTAAATATTACCGTTAATAGATTATTTTTGGTTAATTAATTAAACTCATTTGGAAAATACAACGATATGTTTGTTTATGTTCAAGAAAGATTGCGAGGTCATCTATCTTATCACGTAAGGGTATCTTATTTATTGGTACGGTTATTCCTAATTGTTTACAATCACATCGGGAATTTCAATTAGGTAATACTTTTTCAATCAATCAATCAATCATTTTATTGATTACTTACTTTAATTATTATTATATCTACTTGGCCGAGTGGGTTAGAGAGTTTTGGAAACTTTAAATAGATTCAATCAATGGATTTTTGTTTTGAAAATGCTTTAAATTGTGAAGGAAAACGTCGTGAGGACAGCATCACAGTTTTAATATATTACCTCAAATATTATAATAGTAAGTACCTACCTACACATGAACAATAAAAAAAAATAACAAGAGAAGTCAGAATAAAGTTATTTATTTGACAAATTAACCCTGGAGAGTGCTTTGCTCATACCTACTCCGCTTAGGGATACATAAACATATACTCGTATATCCCTAAATTACACTGAGTGAATGCCTATCATGCATGAAGATAACGATCAGCCAGTTTTCACATTTACTTCCCGAAAACTCCATTTTGGATATTTCCATGGCCACCACCACCTGACAAGCCTCGGCTAGCGCTTCTGCTTCCTCCTCTGCTACGACCAAACCCATTCCCAGCATACCCATTCGCACCATGGCCAATACCTAAGAAACTTAGTTTATTCGGAGGCACGGAGACCCCTGACTCATGCCAAACATTGTCCCGAATTATGCCGTCTGCAGCACCGTTGTTGCAAAACCCGAAGCAGTTCCCAGATCCTACTTGCATCTTTTTCACGGTTAACTTGCTTGGATCTATCCACCAATGGCAGTGCTTATCAATCGGCTGGCTTGGATCCTTCTTATACGGGAACATTATAAACAGTTCACCTTCGTAGTACCTCCAAGCAGCTTGTCTTGTGTCCACCACATCAGGTAGTAACTTCACATCTGCGTAATTAATCCCACAGTTCATTGCACTGACTATCAGTAGTCTATGCATGACTTTCACTTCAATAGTGTCTTCGTCGAAGTCAGGTAAGACGATAGATAGCTGGTAATAACCAGCTCCATAAACCTGCACCATCTTGTAGTTAGAGTAGTATCGGCAGAACTTTTGGATCTTCTCGTCGATATTGACGATTTCTTGGGCGATGTTATACGCGGAGGCTTGAAAGGTATTTGTCCAGGCGGCACCTGCAGTTCCAGAACCGGAAGATATGTAGTTTGGGCACAAACTACAATACCCAACTCCTATCAGACAAGCAAGGACGACAAGGTGTTCCATGATGGCACGGATCCTGTGATCAACTGAGATTCAAAACAGGATACCTGCGTTTTATTTGATTGATTGGCTGTCGGTTGTCCTGTTATTGATAATTCTGGCTCGGCCCAGAATAGACATTATCAATTGGCATTCCCGATTTTACCTGAGGTAAAATATGTAAAAGATGGAACTGACAATGCTAATTATTATCTGTAGGTATTTAATTAATAATGTTTTGCAGCAAATAACTTTAAATTATTTCTACTGTTTCCTCCTAATGTCCATAAAACATAACTTATTTTTCGACTAGCATTATTCCTATGGATTTTCCGGCAAAATCCCAGGAATCTATTTTTTATATTCCTGGGATTTTCCCAGGAATCTATTTTTTTCGAATGTTTGTATTTGTTCCATCACGGAACTTTTCAACTGAACTGCTGCTAATATAATTATAACACTTTTAGGTACGTAATAGTATTTACTATGCCCTTGATTTTATAATTTGGTTACCACGGATTATTACTATACATTAGTTTTTACCTATTTTACATATCGCACCCTCGGAAAAATAAGGTCCAAACTAGCGAAATTTCCAAAAATAAGTTAAATATGCAGAAGTGCTAAACTTTTTAGAGCACTTCTGCACGTTTAGGAACTCATTTTTGTAATCACTCTTCGTCGACTCCTGCCGACGAATAGATCCCATATAAATGTTTATCTGTTTGTTTAGCTTTGCGTTTGTGTCCGCTTATCTCAGAATGTAGTTTTCATTGTTATATTGCGGTAAGCTAAATTAACATTTATTAGTGTTCGTTTTTTTTTTCAAAACGTTTACAAATAAAAAATTATAAATAAAATAAAATAAAAATTGTTTAATTCAGACGATTTTACAGTCCAAGCACAACTAAAACACAAACCAAATAGGAACAAAACCACAACCGCATACAAGATAAAATAAGTAGGTACCTAAACATTTCTCTTTAAATGTCCATTCTAAATTCTAAATAATTCCGTCCATTTTCAAGTTACTTTGCCTGAAGAACAGGTAGGTAACGACCGACAATACAATAATTTGGCAAGGAGAGGATTGTATCCCAGGGAAGGACATGGGCTTTCAAAAATAATCATGGAGGGGGTAAAAATAAGGGTTGTTTTTATGGGGAACAGGAACGAATGGTTAGCAGTGCTGGGTGCGGTCAGTTTTGAGATGGCTGACCACCTCTTTTTTGACGGATGGATAGATGAAGATTTGTTACGCAAAAAGTACCTACTGAACAGATTTGGCTGAAACTTGGAATATACTTACATTAATTTATGACCTGGAATATTTATTCCACTTACTTATTGTACTTACCCGGATAAAAAGTAGCCACGCAAGTAAAGCTGCGGGCGGATACTAACATAAAATAAAATTGATGATAAATTAAAATATCTAAGTAGGTAGGTAGGTACTGTTATTAGATTATTTTTTTATAAATTAATTAAACGCCCTTGCAAAATCCAGATACAGATTTTTGTTTAGTTTCGAAAAAGATTATGTACCAGGTCATCTATCTTAGCATGAAAGGGTATCTTAATATTGGTACGGTTATTCGCAATTGTTTTTTACAATAACATCGGGAATTTCAATTAGGTACTTACTACAATTTTTATAACTACTTCATGAAGCGTCTCGTGTTCCTAGATATGGCCCATATTTTATAATAATAATATCCGATAACATCTGACCACCCTCTAGCCACTCACGTCTTGTTGCCCCCTTGTTGCGATACCAGCGAATTTTTTAGGGGGGGCCCATTTGTGAGTAGGCGAGTTTTCCCGGTAACCAGTCCATTACCATCCCACCCCCATAGCCCGGTAGTAGTTTTCCATTATTTGCAATAGTCCTGAACAGACCGGGAGCTGCCCTTGAAAGCATTTATATATGTTATACAGGGTAGTCGTCGGTATGTGTCTTCATCACAATAAGATCAGAACTGTAAAAAGGGCCTCTGTGTGTTGGCTTCGGCCCCATGCATGCCTATCAAAGGTCAGGGACTCCATAGTCCCGAGATTTTAAACCTTGACATACAAATAATGATAATAATAATCTTATTTCAGGCAACATTACAATACAGTACAATACAGAACAAAAAAGTATGGCTCAACTGGTTCTAATTTATTTTGTAGCCAGAAAAATAAAAGGTGTGTTTTTCTGCGTCAAAGTGGCCGCTACCTTTCCAATTTCCAATGTGTCTCGCACGAGCAGGTAATTGTCAACTT
This sequence comes from Camptogramma bilineatum, assembly GCA_958496255.1. Classification (NCBI taxonomy): domain Eukaryota; kingdom Metazoa; phylum Arthropoda; class Insecta; order Lepidoptera; family Geometridae; genus Camptogramma; species Camptogramma bilineatum. The sequence continues at coordinate 1,825,218 of OY292451.1, forward strand.
GCATCGCTCTAACTCACGTTCCAAAATTGGAAACTTCCTGTCTTCGAGAAGACCTCTGACTTTCTGTGTCCCGAAACGATTGTTTTCTTAATATTAAGCTTCTTCCAGTAGGTACCTACCTAGCATAGTTTCCATGAGATGCCTGGTTGCCTGTATCTCCATGGCCAGACGTCCATTTCACACTCCTTGCCCCGGAAAGCTCAGAGCGCCAGTCGCTATGATTAAGCGTTCGCGTTCATTAGAATAGAAACGACTATGAGCAACTGACACTTGGCTAGGCCCTCAGGCAGTCTCATTCTTTAAAATTTGTATGTTCATCATTCAACTTTCTTGGGATAAAATAATGTAAGTAGTAGTTTCCCTTTGCTTTCTACATCGCGGTATTATAACCTCACTGGCTATAACCCAAGTGAACCATCCAGAATCAACCTCCTTACGCTTCGATTAGGTACTGATGGTTACCGCTGCCCTCCATCAGGGCAGTGGCGGCGCGGCGTAGCATGGGTTGGCACCCGGGGCGGCGGCGTTCCATTGAGCACCCCCCTCAATAAAACAACAAATATTAAACGTGTTTACGCGATTTTAATTTGCTAAAGTTTTCGATCACTTTATCAAAATTAACTTTTCTGTCCTTTTTAATCGACAATATTGAAAGATTGGCAAGTCGCGATTGGCTCATTGTGTCTTAAGTAAGATTTTATTAACTTTAATTTCGAAAAACTTCTCTCACACGAAGCCACCGAAACATAAATTGTTAAAAAGACAAAGCGCTACACTGGGAACAGATTCAGAATAGTCCCATTTAACAATGAATTTGAGAAGTTCTAAGGTAGTCCATTGGACGGCTTCTTGGAGAAAAATTCTGGCGGCTTCTAAGTGGCGCCTCAGTCGTAAAATCTCTAAAATCATTTCCTTTTCAGAAAATTCGTAATAGATTTTTGTCAGATTTGGAATCATATCACGAAGTTCTTCTTCTGTTGACGTAAGCAGGGTTTTAGACTGAAAAACACCAAATGTTAAAAGAATATCATCCATGGCTCTGTAACGATGGTCTAGTTCTCAGTAAAATCGATCAAGGCATTCTAACATTGCTCTCTTCATTTCTTCTGGCAATGTTAGTCCAGCGTCTTGGGACAATTCTCCTGGCATACGTTTTCTGAACCTCCACCTTCCGCGTCTTTCAATTGAAATATCCAAATCCTCGCATTTTTTAGTTGCGTAGGAAATAGCTCCTTCTACTACTTGGTTACGTTGTCTTTCAAGAAAAAGTTTTAAGGCTTTAATTTTTATGACACATTTTTCTAGCGATAGCCCAGATGTTTGTAAATACTTTTGTGTCTGGTTAACTTCTTCTAGCACCTCACACCAAAAGGAAGGGTAGCATAAAAAACTGAAGTCACACAAAGCTGGTAAGAGTGTGGATGCTGCTTCTCTTGTATCAACGTTTTCTATGCTGCTGCTTGGATCACACATGTCTTCAAGTGTTGATACAAGTTTCTCAAAATTATTCTTCAGTGGCTTAACAGCGTCGTGATGTGCACTCCATCTTGTCTCTACTAGCCTTTTGACCGATACGCCTGCATTTTTCATTAGGATTTCCCATCGATGTGTGGATGACGAAAAGAACGTGTAAACTCTTTCTACTGTCCCGAAAAAAATTACACTTGAAGCAACACTCCCGAAAGAGTGCACTCCACACAGATTAAAAGAATGATTAGCACAAGGCATAAACAACGCTTTAGGATTGTGTTCTTTGATTTTTGCTTGTACACCACCATGAACTCCTGCCATGGTTACAGCGTTATCATATCCTTGAGCCCGACAAAGATGTAAATCCAAGTTATCATTCTCCAGCTGTGTAAGGATATTTTCAGTATGTTCGACTGTAGTCTTTCCAGCTACAGGGAAGAAACCTAGGAATGATTCCTTCACTTCAACTTGATCGCCTTGAATATGAACATATCTGATTACTCAGGTCTCGCGCGCCTCCTCCGCTGGTCCAGCCGTACCGACAACTGCTGTCTCCACCCTTCCCACTGTTGAGGTCTTCGCCCGTAACACTGGGCAAGGGTTCTTTGACCCTTTAGAGCTGGGTCCCCGTTCGAACTTGGTCATTGTCTCTCTCTGGCCTACTAAAGAGAGCTATGGTTCAGCCCGGTGCCTACGACGTGGACGCGCCGGACGGGAGTTACCCCAGTGAAAGACAGAGAAAGTCACTCTAACCCTCCTGGGGCCGGGTTAACTGTATCTTATGGGTCAGAGATGAGATCAATGTATTATTCTGATTTATTTGCACTTTTACATATCAGTGAAGAAAAGCATTTTCCTTCACTTTTTAGATCTCACTGTTTAGTTATGAAATTAAGTTTTAATAAAATCCCTTAAAAAAAATTAATATTACCTACCTGCCTACCTGCATGAACAATGAAAAAAAAACAAGAGGAGTCAGAACAAAGTTATTTATTTTTCAAATTAACTCTAGGGAGTGCATTACCTACCTTGTTAAGCATGCTTAACAAGGTAGGTAATTGTATATTGATGTTTTTATCAATTTTCATTTGTATTATGCGTCACCTACCTACTTCTTTTATTCTGTATTGTTTCGTCTTCTTTTTATATTGATGTACCTATGCTACCGTGTTATACCAAAACGTGCCGTACCTAACAAGGCAAATCGTTTTCTTTTGATCTGTTCTATGCCCTGTATTTAATTTTTTCTACTAGGATCTTCTAGGACCTTCTTGAGAAAACTCGATTTAAAAAACACTTTACTTATTATACAAATTCTATGAAACTTAAGCGATTTCTCAAAAGGCACTTTTTCAACTTACAGTGTATTGGCATAACACGGTAGTATGTGTTTGTGTGCTTATGTAGTAAGTAAGTAAATAAAGAAATAACTAGGTATGTCTAAGTCTATGTCTACTCGTACGTCTAGAGATACTAGACATAATGTCAGTTTTAAGGTAGGTAGTATATCCTTTTTAAATGAGAGAATTTCAATCGTAAGTACCAGAAGTTATTCGTCAGGCAGTTTTCACATTTATTTCCCAAAAACTCCGTTTTGGAAATATCCATGGCCAGGGCTACCACCGCTTAACCGGCCTCGGCTGGCACTTGTGCTTCCCCCTCTACCGAACCCATTCCCAGCATACCCATTCGCACCATGGCCAACCCCTAAGTAACTTAGTTTATTCGGAGGCACGGAAACCCCTGAAGCATGCCAAACATTGTCCCGAATTATGCCGTCTGCAGGACCGTTGTCACAAAACCCGAAGCAGTTCCCAGATCCGACTTGCATCTTTTTCACGGTTAACTTGCTTGGATCTATCCACCAATGGCAGTGCTTATCAATCGGCTGGCTTGGATTCTTCTTATACGGGAACATTATAAACAGTTGACCTTCGTAGTACCTCCAAGCAGCTTGTCTTGTGTCCACCACATCAGGTAGTAACTTCACATCTGCGTAATTAATCCCACAGTTCATTGCGCTGACTATCAGCAGTCTATGCATGACTTTCACTTCAATAGTGTCTTCGTCGAAGTCAGGTAAGACGATAGATAGCTGGTAATAACCAGCTCCATATTCCTGCACCATCTTGTAGTTAGAGTAGTATTGGCAGAACTTTTGGATCTTCTCGTCGATATTGACGATTTCTTGAGCGATGTTGAACGCGGAGGCTTGAAAGGTATTTGTCCAGGCGGCACCTGCAGTTCCAGGACCCGAAGATATGTAGTTTGGGCACAAACTACAATACCCAACTCCTATCAGACAAGCAAGGACGATAAGGCGTTCCATGATAGCACGGATCCTGTTGTCAACTGAGATTCAAAACAGAATACCTGCGTTTTATTTGATTTGATTGTCTGTCGGTTGTCCTGTTTATTTTGATAATTCTGACTCGGTCCAGAAATACATTATCAATTGGCATTCCCGATATTACCTGAGGTAAATAAGAGATGGAAGTGACAATACACACTATAACGAATAGGTAACCTGAAAAACCAGAATTTATTGCCTATTTATTTTATTGAATAAAGAACCCCTAGCAGGGATTCAGACCTATGTAGTTATTGTGGTGGACTTGCGGAGTGGAGGTTCAGGTTCAGGTTGCTATTTTTATTTTTTTAATGTTTGCGCCATCTATGTAGGAACGCTAAAAACTTCCTAAGACACTACTTTACTTTAGTTATATGTGACTTTACCCACCATTATGAAATTAATTCAGTGCGTAGACAGGAGATGTCGCATTTTGACAGTCAATTTCTTGTTTGTCTGCCTGTCTGTCGTTCCGGGCGAACACTTTCCGATTAGATATCTGCAGTGCGATTTACATTTCTCGGAATGCATCTGATTCGAAAATGTTCTGAATTTGGAATACAAATAATTCTGAGAAGGTCTGAATTGCCTGCTCGCTGATACTTTCAGGGACGCTCACAATTCGATGACATTGCATTTAAAACCCATGATTTTTACTAAGAATTTCTCATTGATCTCACTATCTCACTAATATTATAAATGCGAAAGATTGGATGTTTGGATGTAGGTATGTACCTATGTTTGTTCCTCTATAACTCGACAACCACAGAACCGATTTGCCTGAAATTCAAAATACAGATAATGACCGAGAATTGGACAGGCTACTTTTTATCCGGATACCACTACACGCAAGAAAAGCCGCTGGCTGAAGCTTGTATAATTATATAAGTACTTATCTTATTTTTTATTTATAGTAGGATATTTTCCTCACAATTAGAACACCTGTTAGGATGTTTTGCATCTGTTTTTATCCTGTTTACTTTTCCTAAACATTTATTTTGAACGAAATCAAAAATAACAAGTTCTTATCACAATTTTAAATAGGTAGCGGCAAAGTGCTTGCAACCTTTCACGTAGGTATGGAATGCTAAATTATGCATAATATTATCACTTTATCTTCATTTCATAGAGCATATTATGAAAACTGTAAGCCGTCGCAAAATAAATTAATAATAAAAAAAGCGACTTCAACGTTTTCTTCACTCTTGAGGTGCATTTCTGTTTATAACTCCTAACAACCTCGACAGATCCTCACCAATTTATGGGATCACACGTGGGGTTTATATTCCAATGGAATTTCGTTATTCAGACATCGTGACACAAACGAGATAACATTGTGTGAATAACGAAATTATATTGGTTGTTTAAACATCGTCTCCGCTTTAGTGGAGTCTCAGCCAGGGGAAAGCTTTAAATATTTCCAAAATATCTTGAAGATCTGAGAAGAATTCCACCACGTCGTATGATACAATCGTGATATTGATTTTCTTACTTAGATTATGTAGGTACCTAAGTGACCTAAAGTAGGTTCCTAGTTTTTAAAACTATAGGTAAATAACATATCTTGTCACATATCCTATTCCTATGCAGCCTATATCCAACCACGGGAAGGATGTGATAAGTATAACTAAGCCACGGTTTTCCTTGCATTTATACAGGTCCAAAACAAAAATCTATTTAAAGACTTGTTTGATCTAAAGTTAAGGAACACAAAAAAGTAACAAGGCTCATTTTAAAATCAAGACAAAGCACAGATTAACAAGAATAATACAATAAAGATAATAAAAAGAAATAAGTAAATACAATAAATGATGCTGGACATTTCACACAGCATCATTTAGCCCCAAAGGAAATGAGCTTGTGATATGGGAACTAGATGACTGATATACTATTTTGTAAATATGATATACAGAAATATATCCAAACCCTAAATAACACAATATAAGAATGGAGAAGACTATTTAGATTTTAAGCGGATGAATCACCGAAAAGAAAGCTAGGCCCGATACCGTGTTTGTTGCCCTGATTCTTCACGGTGTTGGTCGCGAAAGAACAGGAGTAGAATCACCTAGCTCTTAAGACGTTTCAAAGTGGTCATAACGGTCCTACTGAATAAATGATATTTGATTTTGATTTTGAATAAGTACCTACCTACAAATCCAGGTCTTTCTTCATGTATACTTAACTGAATTTTAGACCACAAAGATAAACTTTCTAGGTACAATTGATACAGTAAAGTTCATAGTTCACTGTCTATCTTCACAAATAGAGATAAGGTCCTAAGTATAACGAACGGTGTTTATTCGATTGGCAAATAAAACATCATGATTTTCCTTATTTATTTACAATCCTTATTTATTTACAAAACCTTTGTATAACTAACTGTTTAGATTTGGTAATTACGAACGGGCACAAACTCTACTTCATCTTTCAAATCTACAGAGTAAGTGGTAGCTTCTACTCTGTTCTTTGGGATCTCATTTGTGAATAGTTCATTCGTCTTGTCTTCATCTTTCACTCCTACGTCAACATCTTTGTTGTCCTCCCAGCTTCCACTATCCATTTCTTCCCTGTCTTTGATGACAGGCGCTTCCGTCTCAGTAACAGCAGCTTCGGTAACTGGAGCATTAGATTTCAAAGGAAAAACGATCTTAAGTACTCCCGCCTCGAAGGTCCAAGTCCCAGTAACGTTGACGTAGTTAGGGATTGTTTTCGCATCAAGGTACATTCTCTCTCCGCCTTCGGGCAGCTTATGGACCGCTTGTACCATCAAGAAACCTTCCTTAGCTTTGACAACGATGTCTTTCTCCTCGAAACCGGATAAGGGGATGGTGATTTTGAACTGGTTGTCTTCGATCCCGGCTTGCGAGACCATGGTGGGGAAGCGTGTGGAGAATGTGGCTAGCATTTCATCGATTTGACGCATCTCGTTGGCCATTTGCGCCCAGAACTGTCTGGTGTCGAAGACGTCTTCTGCGAAGGGGTCATAGTGGTGGAAGTGTGAGGTTTCGGGGGCGTAGGGCGGTGGGCCGCGGTGGTAGCCGTGAGGAACGGCTGCTGTGACTGCAACGAGCCCGAAAAGAATAACAGCTTGCATTCTCACTTGGAAATATCACTTCACTAACAATTTATGAACTGAGATCATGCAAGTACGTCCATCCATTTATACCCGGCTGTCGGGTGGTAGGTTATCGCGTTATCAACACATTCTGGACTATAGCACAGAATATAGAAGAGTTAAATTACTGAGCAAACAATTGTCTGGGCAAAGAGGACTTCTTGGAACGTGGCGCGTTTACTCAGTTGCTTGAGGATAAACAATAAGTTAGTTGGTAAAGTAAATTGGGTGTGATAGGACAACTGTCGAAAACAAAAAGAAATACAAAAAAATACACAATAGGACTTAATTATTCCGAAGTAAGTAACCTACCAATTACTTGTTTTACAGATGAAGTCCTCTACTTCCTAAATGAAGACCTCTAAAACTTTATTAAATTACTAACTTCTTAATTACTAGTAGTACCCGGATAAAAAGCCTATGTCCTATTCTTGGTTATTATCTATTTATATTTTAAATTTTAGCCAAATAGGTTCAGTGGTTGTCGAGTTAGGTACAGATTAACAAACAAACATTAATCCATCCATCCAAACATCCAAACTTTCGCATTTATAATTTAGTGTGATTTATAAAAATCCTACATGCTTTTACTACTAGAAATTATAAAGATCTAAATAGATTGTGGAATAACTCTAGCAAAAGGAGCAAGAATATACTCAATATACTACTTACCTATACTTACAGAAATTGAGATTTAAAATTATGTGCTTATAAAACTTGACAAAAAAAGAAGAAAAACCCAAATTTTAATGATTTCATTTGAATTTTCACGAGTAATCTTAGTGCACTCATTACGAGACCAAACATGGATGACACATTTAAATGTTAAATGGTTGAGATACATTTTAATGAGCTATCTACCGAATGACGCATTATAAAAAGCTAAAGACAATTTTTTTAACCGACTTCTACTGTAGAAATTCGGTTGCATGTTTTTTATCTCCTTTATCTCCTTTATTTACTTATAAGTACCTACTAACTGAGACCCTGCGGCGTTACCCGCTTTGTGATGACTGTGATGAATTTATGGTGATGGAAAGCAACTTCGAAATTAAGTTTCGAGCGGCAGCATTCGTCGGCCTCAAGAATTTTCAAATTCGAGTCCCAGAAATTATAGCGCGTTCAAACAAACAAAGCTTAGTAGGCTATTAAGTAAGCGGAAGAGTTTGTTTTTTTGTCTGTTTATGATAAGCAGACTATCTTAAGCTGCGACTGCACAGTAAACTGTGGAACCGCTCAAAGCTGTTTAAAATTGAATATTATTATAATCGCATGAAGTTGAAACGCTTGATTGTTTTAAATTTTTGAACCGCAAAAAACATACAGTCGACTTGAGAACCTCCTCCTTTTTTGAAGTCGGTTAAAAACGAACGCCCCCTGGTGATGTGTGGTTGAACTAATTACCCACTCGGACTTCCAACGGCTGATCATAGTTCCGTGCCACACTCAAGCAAGGAAGGTTTTCAAAACTTTTGAAGATACTTAGCTGCCATCTAGGGAACAGAATCATAACTTCTATATGGACTGTGGGATAACGGTAGAGTTCCCCAACTATCAGTAGGGGGCTTTTTGGCGGGAATTTGAGAAGTCAAGTTTCATTTTTGTTTTATTTTCCAAAACTTGTGTTTCTTCGAATGTTAATATGTAATAATGGTGGATTATTAACCGTTAAGTGTTCGTGAACGTGCATAAGTGTAGGGAAGTGAAACAAAATTGGATAAAATTGCTTTTCAAGTTCTCCCAAAAAGTCCGTGTTAATGTTTTAGTAAAGCCCCACATCTTTACTGAGACACAAGGGAGGGATGGGATATTATATTTATGTATTGTAATATGTATTTATTTATCTTATTTATCTATAAACTTGAAGTTTATTTAATTACTTGACACTGGCTGAATGCACAACCGTGCGAAGCCAAAATAAAGAAAAAAAAAAAAAAAACTATCAGTAGCAGTAGAGTACGCGCCACCACCAAGTCTGATAGACGCGGCGCTGCTATCGCCGAACTAGGATAATAAAAGATAATAAAAGATAATAATCGTCCAAATAAGGCTTAAACAATAGTTACCGTAAAATACGCCAACATTACCACCAAGGGTAATTTTGCCCGAAGATCAATTTATAAGCAAATCTTTAGATTGCAAAAATATTTGAATAATATTGTAACATTTTTTGACTTTGGTAGAAAATAGGTTATGTGTCTACCATCACTGTCTATCGGGTGTGTCGCTAGCTTCACTCAGTAACTTTTTGGAACTCGTCGAGTACGGTGCGTATTTTCGCGGGCAAATTTTGGTGCAAATTCATAAGTGAATTGTGAGTGATGGCGAAAACACATGTTAGTTTTATTAATATTATGATATGTAAGAACACTTTAGGAGTATTAATAAGTTATTATCGTTGCTGAATGTCTTTTCAAAGAAGAGTTATAACGGTGGGCAAAGTTATCCAGCAATGTAGCGATCTACTATTGACAACATTGCCCGCCATCAAAATAAGCTTAGGGTTGGCACTTCAGAAACTTGTTTTTTTTTACCCGACTACGGCGAAGCAAAAAGGAGGGTTATGATTTTGACCGGTATGTATGTATGTATGAATGTTCATCTGTTCCCTCGTAATTTAAGCTTTTAATTAACTTGCAATGTTTGTATTGCAATGTTTTTCTTTGCTTTAACTCTCCAGAGAAATGTGATTATCTTTAATGATAAACGTAAAATGTCTCATAGATGAGTAAGTAATTATTTTAATTTAGCTCCTAACATCATTTAATTTTGATCTCAATTAGCATATCATTTTCATTTGGATACCTACATAAATATGTTGATTAAAGTTTATTAAATAAATACTTACCTGAATGAAAAATAACCAGTTTTTTTTATAACTACAACAACTACGATCACAAGATCAGTTAACTAAGAAGTGCCAACCCTAGCACTTTTAATTGGTGAAATGCGGTTTGTATGAAAAAGGCAAAAAATGTCAGGGTAACTTTGCCCAGCCACTTTGCTAGGAAACCTTCTATGGTATCGTTTTAATTCCTAAAGTAAACGCCATTATTGCTTAAATTCTTGTATTGGCTTTTTATTTCATCTCTCTAGAGGCTATATTTGCGTCAAAAATCAACGTGGGCAATGTTGGCTAAAAGTCCAGATAACTTTGCCCGCCATCAAAATGTATAAAATACTTAATTAAATATTGACGCATCATAAAATCTGATAAAGTAATACATGCACATAATCTTATAATAGCAGATGATAAAAGAAAATACTTATGTTCCCATAGAAATTTTTTACAAAAATTGAAATTATTCGAAAAAAGTGGGCAATGTTGGCGTATTTTACGGTATTTGTGCAACAAGAGAGCAAAGTTGATGTTTACCTTGAGTGCTGATTTTGAATCCCGAGCAAACGAGGGATTCTAAGAATTGAATCACGAGCGTAGCGAGTGATTCTACGTTAGAATCCCGAGTCTAGCGAGGAATTCAAAGGCACGAGATGTGAAAAACTTTGGTCTCGTGTAGCACACAAAATTTTTCACCTCAGCAGCGAGAACATTAACCTACAAATAAAAGATACAACTTTGTACATAATGAAGCAACTAATCCATAATAGGTATTCATTTAAATCTATTTAAAAATAACGCATTTTTTCAGAAATTAAAAGAACATATAACAGTAATTGTATTTTTTTAAATTAAAAGTTTCTGTTTTGTTCAGAACTTACCTACGTGCTTCTCAGGAAGGGAACTTTGTTCATCACAATCACTTTTTGTCTCAACTCTTCTCTCTGGAGATAAATTAGTGTATTCGCCACTGGTTTCACTCATCTTTATTGTTTTATGAATTTTCAACAAAAAACTAGCGTAACAGAAACAAATTCCCGCTATTTTATTTTTAAAAGGTGCGTTACTTGTTTTTTTTTCATAGACAGGCTAGCGATTGACCGCCATGCACTACTATGTGTCAATCGACGACATTCTAATTTCAAATCACTTTTCCTCACTGAAACCAGTGTGCAAAATGCGATTTTGCACACTGGTTTCTCGCAGCAAAGGATGCCATTTCGAGCTGCTGAGGTGAAAACATAATTATGCAAGTTTGTACGCTCCACAAGTAAGTTTGTACACACCAGAACAACTGAACCTTGAATAAACAGCTCTAAAGAGTTAATAAAATAAGTAGTTCCCGCTTTTGCCGTAAGACTTCAGTGGTGGCGCGGACTTTACCTAGAGATCAAAGACCTTTGCTAGAGATTTTACAGAGCTAGACTCTCGGACGATCCGAGGCTAGACTAGAGAATTGCTAGAGAATAATAAAATTTTATTGACCTAAACTCAGTGAACGCCTAAACATGACTTCCATAATAGCAACAAGAACTACCTATCTACTGGTAGAATTGCTTTTCATATGGAAAGGAGACTGTTTTTTTTAATATGGGGAGTGGTCTATGAACCAATAGCCATACTGTAGTGGTATTTCTGTGGGGATACCTCAACTACATCCTTGTGCAAGGGGGCATCAAAATCCAACCCGGCAGTTTTGAGAAAAATAATACTTTAGAATTCACATTTCTTGCAAAAATGTTTTTATTTTAGAAACGTTTTGAACGGTTATTGTGGTTAGTGTCTGTAAAGTTCGGACTACAATGTAATAATATGGTGACAGCGACATGATCTGATGATGGAGTCAGGAGCTATTCAACAGAACTCCTCAATAAATAAGCCGATTAAGTTGAAACTTGGCATGTCTATCAAGTTTCAACTACAATGTAATAATATGGTAACAACGAGCTAATCTGATGATGAAGTCAGGAGCTGTTCAACAGAACTCCTCAATAAATAAGCCGATTGAGTGGAAACTCGGCATGTCTGTCAAGTTTCAACTACAATGTAATAATATGGTGACAACGAGCTGATCTGATGATGGATTCAGGAGCTGTTCAACAGAACTCCTCAATAAATAAGCCGATTGAGTTGAAACTCGGCATGTCTGTCAAGTTTCAACTACAATGTAATAATATGGTGACAACGAGCTGATCTGATGATGGAGTCAGGAGCTGTTCAATAGAACTCCTCAATAAATAAGCCGATTTAGTTGAAACTCGGCATGTCTGTCAAGTTGCGACTACAATGTAATAATATGGTGACAACGAGCTGATCTGATGATGGAGTCAGGAGCTGTTCAACAGAACTCCTCAATAAATAAGCCGATTGAGTTGAAACTCGACATGCCTGTCAAGTTTCAACTACAATGTAATAATATGGTGACAACGCGAAACTGCAACTAATAGGGACTGCAAACTCGAAAACTATAAAAATAATAATGCTAGTGTACTTAAATGAGTAGACAACTACAGAGAAACAGTCGTCTAACGTAGACTTTTATAATAGCCTAACTTTTATGATGATCAGAAAACGAGAGCAAAATTGATAATGACAATTGATAGTGATCAGTCATTGTACATGCATGTAAAAAATGTAACAACTGCGAAAGAATTGTGGGAAAAACTACAGCAATTATTCCTTACGGTTGGTTTGGACTGAATGTCAAAATGTACTGATCTGCATAATGTATTTATTCCAAAAAGAACTTTTCCCAAAATGACTGATTTTCTTTATGCCTTCATTTTGAAATGTCGGAAATCCGTAAAGTCTGACACAAAAGGTACATTCAGCTACATTACAACGATCATACGTTTCCTCTTACTCCTACTTGGTTCTCCTACTGGTAGGAGCACGAGGACCAATATGTCCTTATGCTCCTACCGTGACCTTAGTGCAATTAAGTACAAAATAAAAAAAAATTATACAATCAAAATTTCTGTATAAATAAATAAATAAATAATAAATAATAGCAGCTGTCAAATTGACAGATCATGTCAAAATGACAGATTATGTCAAATTGACATTTAAAGTGACAGCTGTCAAACTTAAAACGGCCATATCTCGAGAACTACTCGTCCTAGACTCCCCGTTCCCAGTTCAAATGAAAGCTATGGCCAAGATCTTCATTTGAAGTGACAGCTGTCAAACTTCAAACGGCAATATCTCGGGAACTACTCGTCCTAGACTCCCCGTTCTCAGTTCAAATGAAAGCTATGGCCAAGATCTTCATTTGAAGTGACAGCTGTCAAACTTCAAACAGCCATATCTCGGAAACTACTCGTCCTAGACTCCCCGTTCCCAGTTCAAATGAAAGCTATGACCAAGATCTTCATTTGAAGTGACAGCTGTCAAACTTCAAACGGCCATATCTCGGAAACTACTCATCCTAGACTCTCCGTTCCCAGTTCAAATGAAAGCTATGGCCAAGATCTTCATTTGAAGTGACAGCTGTCAAACTTCAAACGGCCATATCTCGGGAACTACTCATCCTAGACTCCCCGTTCCCAGTTCAAATGAGAGCTATGGCCAAGATCTTCATTCGAAGTGACAGCTGTCAAACTTCAAACGGCCATATCTCGGAAACTACTCGTCCTAGACTCTTCCTTTTTAGCTCAAATGAAAGCTATGACTAAGATCTACATTTAAAGTGACAGCTGTCAAAATGACATCTGTCATCTGAAATGTAGATCTTGGTCATAGCTTTCATTTGAACTGGGAACTGGGAGTCTAGGACGACTAGTTTCCGAGATATGGCTGTTTGAAGTTTGACAGCTGTCACTTCAAATGAAGATCTTGGCCATAGCTTTCATTTGAACTGGGAACGGGGAGTCTAGGACGAGTAGTTTCCGAGATATGGCCGTTTGAAGTTTGACAGCTGTCACTTCAAATGAAGATCTTGGTCATAGCTTTCATTTGAACTCGGAACGGGGAGTCTAGGACGAGTAGTTTCCGAGATATGGCTGTTTGAAGTTTGACAGCTGTCACTTCAAATGAAGATCTTGGCCATAGCTTTCATTTGAACTGGGAACGGGGAGTCTAGGACGAGTAGTTTCCGAGATATGGCTGTTTGAAGTTTGACAGCTGTCACTTCAAATGAAGATCTTGGCCATAGCTTTCATTTGAACTCGGAACGGGGAGTCTAGGACGAGTAGTTTCCGAGATATGGCTGTTTGAAGTTTGACAGCTGTCACTTCAAATGAAGATCTTGGCCATAGCTTTCATTTGAACTGGGAACGGGGAGTCTAGGACGAGTAGTTTCCGAGATATGGCTGTTTGAAGTTTGACAGCTGTCACTTCAAATGAAGATCTTGGCCATAGCTTTCATTTGAACTCGGAATGGGGAGTCTAGGATGAGTAGTTCCCGAGATATGGCCGTTTGAAGTTTGACAGCTGTCACTTCAAATATTCAAGACTTTAGTTTTCAGATTCAAGATTCAAGAATCAAGGATCGAAATCAAGGATCGAAACCGAGGATCGAAATCAAGGATCGAAACCAAGGATCAAAATCAAGGATCAAAATCAAGGATCAAAATTGCATCAGTATTTTAATTGAAAAATCATGCCCTGAAATCACGTGTCATGTAAATCAGAAAATGATGTAAAAGACCCCCTATGGACTAGGAATGTTTAGTTTATAAATTATGGTCACCCTTTAGAAAGAGACACACCGCCCAAGTTTTATCTCTCAAGCGGACCGCGTTTTCCAGTTATGTATGTATTATATAACTTCCTTGGTTTAAGGATATGTTTTTTTATTTCGTTTGCATCTATAGAATGTGATTTTATTTTATTACTTATTTTAAAAATAAAGAGAGTGACTAATGCCGGCTGTACATACATTTGACAGTTTCATTTCCGACATTTTATAATGAAGACCTATAGAAAATCAGTCATTTTGGGAAAAGTTCTTTTTGGAATAAATACATTATGCAGATCAGTACATTTTGACATTCAGTCCAAACCAACCGTTAAGCAATTATTTGATGGCCAAAACCAATGGCTTTCTTCCACTTGAACTCTGCGATTATGAGAGGTGCATGGAGTAAAGTTTTGCGCTAAAGCTCCTGGGGGACTAAAAGTCGCTATGCGATTCCTATCTTAATTAATACATACTTTAGAGTTGTCAAAGTAACAAAATTGAGCTCTGAAATGAATACGAAAATTATTCACGTAACATCGTGGGGTCACTACGAGTCCCCGAGACGATTCCCGTCCATCATGTTACAAAATTGAGATCTAGAATCGACATCACACTATCACACTAATCACACTAATATTATAAATGTGAAAGTTTGGATGTTTGGATGGATGTTTGGATTTATGTTTGTTCCTCTATAACTCGATAACCACTGAACCTTTTTGACTGAAAATTGGGAAGATAATAAAAAGCAAAAATTAAAAAGAGAGTTCTTTATTAGACTAGGATGTTCTCATTCAATCATTCATCGACTCTCAACTTAAAATTATGAGATACGACAACACAAATAATAGCAGTCTTCAAAATTACAAAATAACTGGTCATATGACATATCACACTGAAAATGCACATTTTTCACTATGAAAAACGTCTTAACATAAATTAATGAACTATTAGCAAATGCAACTTTAGAACTAGGTGATAGAGTCTACTTCTCCGGTTCCTTGGTCTCCACCGCATCTGGTTGTTTCTTAACTGGTCCAGTATGGATGATCGGGACCACTCGCTCATTCGAAGCCTTAGGAGGTGCCTTCAAAGGCGCAGAGATCGACAAAACACCGTCGGAAGACAGCTTCGACGTCACCATATCAGCCTCAATACCTTCAGGAAGCGGGTACCGCCTCGAAAAACTCCTGGAGATAAACCCATGCTCGTCTTGCCTCTCCTCATGCTTAGCTTCGATGACCAGGTATCCATCGACAGTCTTCACAGAAATCTCCTCAGGAGAGAAGTGTTGGACGTCCAAGTTCACTTGAAACTTGTCCTTGTCTTCCTTGATGGTTGAGCCGACGTCCCTAGCTGCAGCTTGAAGGTTTCTCCAGGGTCTGCAGTAGTTGTTGGCTTGAGGAACCGCGAGGATGGTGAGGTAGTCTTGAGGAGTCAGTCCTAGGCCGAAGTGCTGGTCCAAAAGCCGCCGGGACCTAGGACGCTCGTACTGAGGCTCGTATTCCAAGTAGAATGGGAACGACATTTTCTCCGATTAAATTGATGAAAATTCTTCACAAAAATCGCAATTTAACAGTTGAAGTCTGGCGTCAAATCGCCGAAGTGCTCAGTTCGCTTCGTATCTTTGGAATGCTGCAAGGAGGTTTGATACGCGGCGTTTTATTCGATCCGAGCGCCACCTGGTGTTCGCTGGAAATTTCTAGAAAACGCGCGGTGCTTCGAATATTGAATTCTGTAGTCAGGGGCTGTCAACATTTGGTATAAAACAATCAGTATTGTATTTTTTAGCAGATTTGCGATGGATTCTCTAGTTGTTATTATTTCTAAATTAGGATTAGACTTATAATTCATTCTGATATTTCACTATTATACTTAGGTAGGTAAGTACATATTTAATTTTTACTCGATTTAGATAAGTTGCAACACCGTGAAATTCGGTTGTTTACTAATAAATAGGATAAATCTGAGAAGTGGCAATAGTTGATGGGGTGCCAAAATTAGGGTAGTTTACCCTAATTAGATGTTTATTTTTTAAACTGTAAGTATAAATTATTTTTCAGTAAATGTAAAAACAACTTGCAAATCCTTTATTTTACAGTACCTATTTAAATAAAATATACCTAACACAAAATGTTTAGAACTTCTGAGCTTACATTGCGCTCCCTGGTGGTGAGTAGCAAAACTTGAATTTCTCGAAAGTTCTAAAGAATATTCTGGAATAACTCTACTTACTTATGAAATATTACTGCTACTTGACAACAGATGGCGTTAGTAGCAACGTTGTTGTTAGGGAATTTGCTGGAACTTCTTTTATTATCGTGGAATACTGTTAGTGTAGTTATTGTGATCGTTACTTAATAGATAACATCATCACGCCCCCTGAATAGATAAGAATGCATACTTACTGGTGTAGATAATTAACTTGCAATTACCTATGTAAGCTTTGAATAATTTATATAACCTACCTGTCTATAATAAAAGATGTAGAATAATATTTTGAGAACAGGGACATTTTCAATTTCTATTTTATGTTCGGTTTAATAATAATTTGCTTCTTCTAGTTTGGTTAATTATTAAGCACCTACCTACCAAGGTATTTACGTTTTTATCTTCTGATATGCTTTGATCAACAATTCTATGCTATGTTTCGCGTTTCATAATGTAAAATATTTTTTAGGTAGGTAGGTACCTACTTGAATTAATAACTGAAGCTTACCGTGTAGGTGCATAATAAACGCAGCATTCTTTGAAAAGTTTACATACCTACTCCTATGTTTTTAATCATTAGAGTTCTATCTTAATTGCTACATTAAGGGTACAATCTAATTTTTGTTGACAATTCTGTCTATTTTTAGACCAAACATAACCTAAAACACAAAACTCCTACGCTAATTCAGTTATCGTCAAGCGCCAGCGAGCGTCCGCCGTTCGTCTCCTTCTCTCACGCGCGGCCTTGTATGCATCCATCTCTTTCCAACCAAACGTCTAAGCGCTCATTTTTACATCAGTCATTCGCCTTTCATTATCAACAACACTTGTGTCAAATGTTTTTGTCTGAGTTAAATTCCATTCAGTTTCGATTTGTTTACAAATATGGCGCCGTCATCGAAGCTAGGCCGAGGGAAGCCGCTCAAAAATCAGACCAAAGAAGTGCTGCAGAAAATATACAGATACTTTGAAACGGAGATCGCAAGGGACCCTAATTCGACGGTCACGGCCGGTCAGCTCGTCGCACACGCGACCGGCGTATCGATCTACGCGCTGCGACGACTTATCAACGAGAAAACAAACGTCGCTATCAAAACTGAACCTGGAACAACCCGAAGGAGGTGCAAAAAGAACATAGTGTCCAACGACTACGACGCGCAAGCCATGCGCAGGATCATACACAGCTTCTACACCAAAGACGAAGAATTCCCTATCATGAAAGATTTATACCTGATTTTAAAAGGTGACCTTGACTACCAAGGATCTTTGTGCACATTGCGGCGACACGTGACGAAACTAGGGTTCAAATGGATAGAAAAAGCGGATAATAATAGCATACTTATTGAGAAACACGATGTCAGGTACGCGCGGATACAATACCTGACAAAAATCGAGGGGTACCGATCCCAAGGGCGAAACATTGTGTACACCGGTGAAATGGTTATTGAAAGCAGTCGGACCGCTTCTAAACCCAGACCAGATGGTAGCTCTACCCTTCTCAGACAGCCGGCAAAAAAGAAAGTGGTCATTTTCCTAGCCGGGGACCAAAACGGTGTTCTCAAAAACACACTTTTTATGTTCGACGGGAACAAAAAGGATATGAAGGAAGAGACTGAATACAAAAGGGAGTATTTCGAACAATACGAGAAGTGGTACAAATTCTTTGTTCTTCCGAACTTGAAGCCTAGTAGCATTGTTGTTGTCGACGGCGCGTCGCCTTTCAACAATAGAGTTTCAAATCCAACGCCGCATTCCAATTCTAGGAAACGAGAGATGATGGACTACCTGACTGCGAGAAACGTGCCTTATTCAGTAGATATGTACAAACCACAGCTGTACCAATTAGTATTAATGCATAAAGATAAGTACGGTGATTACAAAACGGACGCGTACCTTCGAGAACACGGTCACACGGTGCTGAGACTACCTCCGCACCACCCCGACTTAAACCCGATAAAAACCCTTTTGTCTGAAGTCTCGAACTACGTCGGTAAAGACATTAACTTTTCTATAGACAGCGTATTGAAGATATCAAAGGAAAAGATATATTCTTTTGAGATAGATGATTGGGTGATGGGTGCAAGGACTGCCGAAGCGGAAGAAAATAATTTGAAAGCGATTGATAAAATCATCGATGAGATTTCCGAAAAGACTTTTATGATATACGATGAGGAAGATGATGATAGTGATGATGAGGACAACGGCTCCGATCAGGACTCTATGGATATGGACAGTGATTAAACCAAAGACAGATTTTTCAAGTCGTTTGTACTAAAAACATTGTTAAGTGTTAAGTTTAGTGTCTAAATAAAATTAAAAAACATTTTCAAAAATGTTCTAAGACTATCAAGGTGCCCAAAAATATTGTTATGACTAAAATTATTAAATAGAGTATTTTGTGTTAATTGTCCGTTTTGTTTTATTTGCAACCTTTTTTTGAAAAAGTACCTACCTACCTACCAGTAAAATAATAATCAAGTTCAAACCCATGAGCTTCTTTAACTTATTTCGTCAAACATCATACCATTATTTGTATGGCTTTGACGTATAGCGGGCAGGTACCACATTCAGCCGTAAGAGTTGCGGGTTCGATTTCCGCGTTTTGATATTTTTTATTGACCCGTGCATCATTTTGTCTGGATAATGAGATGGTACTGAGATAAAAATATCATCGGATATACCTACCGCTACAACAACCTAAATGCAAATAGTGTTTATACAAACCTAATTAACAATGTTAAATTCCTATGTCAATATATAAAAATAAAAAGCTTCCGACGAATTGAGAACCTCCTTTTTTTTGAAGTCGGTTAAAAATACCTCATAATGTGTAGGTATGGATTGGATAATCTGCCTTAGACAATAAATCAGTAGGTACCAATCGGTATACCTAAGTCATAGGTAGGTAAGTACCAATCTTTGATTACCAATCTATCCAATAAACCACTATAAGTATCGATCTAATAAACAAGCTTTTTCGATCGAGCGAGCGAAGCGAGCGAAGATCTTAGTGGTAAGTTGGGCGATTTTGCTTTGTATGTTTGTATGTTTCACGAATTGTTGTTCGAGCATAACTGTCGAACCGTTCATCCAATCTGCATGAAACTTGGTAGGTCAATAGGTTGTGGTAAGGAAATTTACGGTGGAGCATATGAGCTTAATCGATGAAGGGGTTGTGAAGATATTGGGTTCCCAAGGGGGTAAAAAATTATGAAAGTTACACAAATATATTGAGTGGGGTGTCATACGAAAGGGCTTATTTTGTACATTCCAAAATGGTTTTTATTTTTAATCTAGGATGTATAGTTTTTGAAATACGACCAAAGACCAAAAACTACGAAACCAGAGCTGCAAGAGCTCCCGTTTCATAGAGTTTCGATGTCTTCGTAGCTCATTGACTGGTCGGTCTTAAAAAGAGAGTGGCATCGTTGCGGTTTGGTTTGCAATGATTTTAGATGCTACTTGATTTATTTTCATGATAAAAAAAATTTTGATAAAAAATTAAAATAATTGGGGTAAAAAAAGTTAAGTAAACAAATATATTGAGTGCGGTGTCAAATGAAAGGTCTTTATTTGTACATTCTAAAATAGTTATTATTTTTATTCTAGGACGTATACTTTTAAAAATACGACGAGAATTCATAAATATGAAATAAATGAAAAATTAGACACGACATTATGTATTGCATGCATGCTAGTATTTTTTACCATGAAGAGCTAGCGCAATAGGCATACCCGGCAGTAGTAGCACTTGAAATTATAGGGGTAGTCAGAAGAAAGTCCAAATGTTGGCCATCTACGGTGCGCGAGATCTCAGTTCGGGGCGAACTACTAGTTCAACTAGGTATTCAAAAATCAGTACCTACCTAGGTATCGGTATTTTATTTTTCGCCGAAGGACATTTCTATAACATCCAGGTATCACGAGCTCGTCTGGTGGGCGGGCCTAATCGATAACGCACTGTGTACCTAGCTGCAGCTAGACCTACATCTAGGACCCATCCAGGGATATGCAACATTTTATTGCATCTTTCATCTCGACATCAAAACCATTGGTTTCTGGTGTCCATTTTTGAAACTTTTCAGGAGAGCAAAAACTAACTTTAAAATGAGATTATTGTTTAATTAATTTCATGAAATTGGAGAAAAAACTACTACGTTTTGTGGCTTTGTTCATCATGGTTCGAGTACGATCATTTTTGAGCCCGATTTGTAACCTACTTACGCCATATTTAGACATCATAATATCAGACTTTATGGTACCTACCAATTAATTTGCTTGACGTACCTATGGGATTTAGTTAGATACATCCTAAAATTATCCTACATTATAGATTATTAATTGAGTAGGTATAACTACAAGATTTTTAGGTCTTTTACCTCAACGTTGAATGAAACAAAAGAGATTTAGGTTTAATACTACTATAATGTACCTAACATCATAGTAGTATTAAACCTAAATCAGACTTTAACATTTCTTTGACAGTTCTTTGTAGGTAGGTACCATAGTTTATTAAGGACTTATTTAACTTTAAAATATGAACATTAGAAGAGTATTTAGGTAGGTACTGAAAACTACAACAAGTACATACTTTATAAAACACAATATGTATAGCAAACAAGTTCCCACTGTATGTTATACTGGTTCGTTTGCTCTAGTTAAGTCTGGTCCGTTGCTTCTGGAGCATCACACGCCTTCTTGGTAATAATAATAATAATAATAATAAATCTTTATTCATTAACTTAGTGCTATGTGTTACAATAGGTATGTAAAATAATATTTATAATAATACTATAATACTAATTAAATACTTATACATAGGTAGTAGTTTACAATGTGCCTGAACTAGGCGAACCTGTGTCTCAGGCGGAGAAGGCAAAATTAATCTAAAGGTGTAGGTACTACCTAAGTTTCGATAAAAGTTATGGAACTGTTCAGGTATCCAAGTAGGTAGTCAGTTTTTGCAGATAGATCTGAAAACACAGAGATCTCTGTATTTTGCCGTTGAAATAAGTTTCTCTGCGTCTCGCACGTTTGGTACCTACCTAAGTTTGCAGGTCCCGACCCATTATGTTTTTTGTATCTTTTCACATTCACTTCGTCAAAATCATCATCAGTGAACTTTTTTTTGTAAAACAGTGAACCAGGGCTTTCTTTGCGAAACTGCCACCATACACTGTTAGATATTTTAAAAAATTGTCCTTCACGTCTTTCTTTCGCTGAACAAATGTCACCTATATAGAAATAAAGAGGACAAAAAGCTTAATAAATACCAGTAAAAAGTGTTTTTTTTTTTCGAAAAGTGGACATCTGACCCAATGGTATTCTCTTTAAGATTGATTGAACCCACCAGCTTAACGTGACTAAGGTGCGATATCTAGGCTAAATTATGAATACAATTTACTCTGTTGATTTTGTAGTCTTGAAAAATTTCATACTATTCAATAAATCTATCAAAAATATTCACCAATTCAAAACTGTTGATTGCCACTGGCTATCCGGGGCATTCCACCCTGCGCAGCCGGGTATGCGCGGCAAAGCGGACGAACTGTAAACCATCCGGCACTATACAGATCCGTGTGCGAATCTCTCCGACACCTGAAAACTATGAACTGGCGCGAGAACCAGATCATCAAGGATTTCATCATGTCCAACGAGCCTTTCGGCGGAACACCCTTCATCGACCGCCTGCGGCTCTACCGCAACACCATGAATGCGCGGACTCGGCCCTATGACATGCCAAGACAAACCACCAGGGGCTCGCGTTTACAATCCCAAGACATTCGCAATGTGAGAGACCAGGCCTGTGCCGCTTCCGATGACCGCCAGTGGGAAGAGCTAAGCCCGTACATGACTGACGGGCGCCAGGAGACTGACAACCTAAGCTCCGACTACAAGATTAGCGTGGACGTCGACCACTTCACCTTAGACGATCTCGTTGTCAAGGTGATCGGCAAAACCGTGATCGTGAAGGGACAGCACGACCAGCGGCAGGAAGGCCTATGCACGGCATCGCGATTGTTCGTCAAGAAATACAAGATGCCGGACAACGTTGATCTAGACTTCATGAAGTGCGACTTGACGAGAGACAAATACTTGATTATATCTGCACCTGTTAGGGAGATGCCAGGCGATAGTTACCGTTCGGTACCTATTCGGAAGATTGAGACCACGCTGAATCAAGGGACTGAACTTGCGCAACCTCGTCCGGCTGGCATAACAGTTTACTCGGGACAACGCTCGCAAGTGTTTATGGACAATATGGATAATGCTGCCAGGGCACAAACTACCACGCCACGTGCTACCGCGCCGCCGGCTGCTCACTTGCAACCGAACACTCAACAATTCTCTAACGCCCAACCGCGCGCTTTTGCTCAGACAAACGCTGACTTTCAACCACGCGCTGCTACTAAGAGAAGCGCTGACGCCCAACCGCGCGCTGCTGCTCAGCAAAGCGATGACTTTCAACCGCGCACTTTTGCTCAGTCAATCGCTGATTTTCAACCACGCACTTTCGCTCAGCCAACCGCTGATTTGCAACCGCGCGCTGCTGCTCAGCCAAACGATGACGTCCTGCTGTGCGCTACTACTCAGGCAATTGCTGACGCCCAGCTGTGCGCCGCTACTCAGCCAGACGCTGACGCTCAGCCTCTCGCTGACATTATCAACACAGATGATGTACCACTACCTGGTGACAACGCTGCTCCTGAGCAAATCTGAATACAGATCTCAAAGATACCTTCTGCGCTGGTAGTCTTCCTCTTGTAAAAGTTCTTCTTACATATTCTGTACTACCACGTGCTACCAGCATTTTTGAAATTTTACTATTAATATCTAACTTTACCTTACCGTTGGAGGCAAGCTGTACCTACACACTATCACCAAGATATCCAGTGATCACGATCTTCAGACACGAAGAGCTGACTACAGAGAGAGAGAGAGAGACTTTACCTACTCTTTACTTCAACGACTATCTCCTTCTGATTGTGAATTAATTTTAAAAATATATTTCTTCTTCACCAATCGCATTTTATTTAACCTTTGTCTATCAAGGGCACAACATCCCGGCTATAAAAGCTTAGCGGCATAAGGCTTAGGGTGCGTTTCCACTGTGGAGCTGAGCGGAGCGGAGCATAGCGGCGCGGCGGCGCATGAATTAACCAATCACATCATCACAATTAGGGGGCGTCAATTAATTACATGAGACTTTTAGGGGGGGAGGGGGTCGAGCCAAATCTCACGACATCTCACCAAGGGGGGAGGGGGTTATGTCAAACGACGAAATCGATACGGCGCAAAATGCACCCTGATTGGTCGATTCATAAGCCGCTAAGCTCCTCTCCACCTCAGTGGAGACTTTTTTACTACTCTACAATTATATGCTGGTACTTTAGGTATCCTGGTGTGACCGTGATATCTGGTCTAAAAAGCATTGTATACCTATCTAAAGAGTTGTACTCACACATTTAGATCTTTACGCATTTATGAACATAATGTTTCGTAGCTAATTCGTAGCACTAGGTGCGCGTTGAAATCTTATTAACAGGTAAACTTAAGTTAGTGTTGTTGTGATGTACTCTACCATGATATTATTATGCTGGCACTTTAGTGATAGTTCTAGACTTCAATCGAGTTGCAGGTTAAAGTTCTGCTACGGATGCGCATGAAACGTAAGAGTTCTAGCTTGTAGGAAGTGTTTGAAACAGTCAAAATAAAAAATTTCGTATTTTCAGAAGGAATATTATTTTGACAAATAAATTTTTTTTTTGGGGTAAAAACGCCAGAACTATCGCTAAAAAGTATCAGGAACTATAAAACTCATCCGCATGCGACAAGAACTAACTTTTTTTTTTATTTGCAGTAAAATGGTGCTACGGGAAGTTAGCTTAGGTATCATTTTTTCAATCGACTTTTTTTCAGGTAAAATCGCCAGAACTATTGCTAAAAATTATCAGGAACTATAGAACTCATGTGCATGCTAAGATAACTTACATAAAAATGTGATATGCTGAGAAATTATATGCTAAGTTCACGGACATAGTGGAAACGCACCCTTTTTGCACTGGAGCGGACAGGAGAGGAGCGGAGTGGAACTGTGCCAATATTAACCAATAGAGTTGCAAATAAAATCTACGCTCCGCTTCAGTGGACAGGAATTTGCGAACTAGTTTAAAAATTCATAAAAAACGGGGTTCGAAACCTGGCCGTGCATCGATGGATTTTTCGTTTCGAAAAATGTATATGCGCATTAACACAGCTCTAAACGGTGAAGGGGAACATCGTGAAGAAACTCGCGGCTTAGTCAGCCCCACATTGTATTGACCATGTCTTTCCTGTGGATATGGTCGGTTAAGCTGAGAGGATGGTGTAGGTGCTGGGAAAGCCTACTCCATCTCAATATACAGTGTCGCGATAAGTGTAGCGAAACAAAAAATATATTGATGCACGGGCACGGCCAGCATTCGAATGCATTCGAACTACGAGCTTCGAATAGAAAGCCGAGATACTAATCCCCTCGGCCAATACGGCTCTAACTAATAATAATACTTAAGGTAACCACATTCCACTGTCGTAAATTTTTTGCAATTCAGTCAAATTTCAAACCTGCTGCGTTTGTAATTATTTACTAGCGACCCGCCTCGGCTTTGCGCGGAGTTTTAATTAAGTGAAAAATTATCCAACTGCTAGCCAAAATCGCATCAAAATCTGTTGCGAGTACAATACAGACAGACGCGGAAAGCAACTTTTTTATAAGTACCATAGGTATAGAAATGTTTTCTAAATTATTTCAGTTTTGATTTTTGTGAACAGCGGGGCTAAAAAGGCCGTTAGAGCAGAATCATAACCACCTAAATAGCCAATTATAATTTTATAATAGTTACCAATTAATGACGCTTTCTGTACTTAAGTAAATAAAATAATTTTTGCAATGTCCTTTCAGGACTCATGTTCTAGCCCAGTGATTCCCAAAGTGGTCCAGTTGGATCCCCAGGGGTCCACGGGAGACTCGAAAGGGGTCCACGATGGTTCTCATTTTCTGACGAGTTTTGGGAATATGGTAGAAATGTAGCAGCACCGAAACCAGAAAATTTTGAAAGGGATCCATGAGAAAAAAAGTTACTGGAACCACTGTTCTAGCCACTAGTGCAAAATTTATAAGATCTTTAATGTAGGTACCTACCTACTGAGGTAGGTATAACACGAAGCAAAATACTTTGAACTTTGAACATGGGTAGGTACCTACCTTACCTAATATTATGATGCATAATAAAATTAATAAAGTATAGAGGAATTACTGAGGACGTTTCAGCTGAATCGTACTTTCGTTTTGTAAAATCTTCTACCTACTTAATAAGGCTACGTTTCAATACAAGGTACCTACTAGGCATACATATGGGAAAATTAAAAACAAAGTAAGTACCTATTTTTAATTAAGTATTATTTATTTATTTTCGAAATATTACATACAGACATTTAGAAGACAAAATATTAAACTTAATTTAGTAGCACAAAATCAGACTTAAAAATAAACATCAGTCGAGTCCGTATTTCAAAACTAAACTCTTTCGATTCATTTTGACTATAGTTTTGTGATACGGACATTAAAATTATCTTACAATTTTGGGGCAGTGAAGTATTTACACTTGATGTAGCTTAATCACTTTTGGTCGATGCTCTTCTGGCTTTTATCCTTTTTTTCAGACTCCGAACTTTCCGATGTGATCTTCATTCTAACAGGTCCAGTCTTCACAATAGGCACAATCTTCTCACCAGTCGAGGGCATCGGGATAACCTTTGGTGCGACCACTGTTAACACTCCATCGGACGATAGCTTGGATTGGACCGTGTCCGGCAAGCAGCCTTCAGGAAGGGCGTATTTACGAACAAACCGACGCGATATAAACCCGTGCTGATCGCGCTTCTCCTCATGCTTCCCTTCGACGATCACTTGCCCATTGACCACCTTCACGTTGATTTCTTCCGGAGCAAAGTGCTGGACGTCCACGTTGACTTGGAACTTCTCGTCGTCGCTAGAGATATCGTTAAGCGCGAGGCGGTTCACAGCTTCTGATAGACGTTCGAGAGGCTGGAACATATCCCACGGTTGATAGCCTCCCCAGGGCCTGAAGAAATCCCGCTCCATCGTCCTGAGCGGACTGTCGAAGTTGCAGAAATACGGCAGCAGAGACATTTTGTAGACTGTTTTATTCACCCGCTTTCTTTGGTTGCTCTCACAAGTGTTATTTGTATACTGAATGCACAGTCCGCGGGCGAACCCGTATTTATACCGCGTTGGTAATAACGCCACCTACTAGCAGCTACGCGTACTTTCTAGAAGTTTCCAGTGCTTTTCTAGCGCCATCTAGCGGGGAGTAGCAGTACTGAGTTGTAAAAGCGTAATGTAGATGGCGTTAAAATAAATAATAGATTGCGGTGTTGCCAATTTAGCGACTTTGTCGCTAGAAATAGCGACTTTTGCCTAGGTGTTAGCGACTTAAAATCAGTTTTACCGACAAAATATATTTAGCGACTTATCTAAATCTAAATCAAAACAGTTTTAAGGCAAGTAATGGAAAGATGGAAAGAACAAAAAGTCAACTTGAAAAAATAAATAGAGAGGTCTATTTTTTATTTTAGCCAAAGATTGCCGATGCCGTTGTAGTTAATTTTACTTAGGGAAGTGGTTATATTTTTACAACAGACGATGATTATCTTAAATAGGTAATATATATCACGGGTAGAAATGTTCCTAGTCAGAAGCTTGGACTTGTATATAATCTGTGCTTTGATTGGAAATTGATTGGAAAACGATGTATGACATTTCGTTCTCCGCTCCTCAACTCTTCCGATTCCGAATGAGTTGCTATTTTGATGACAATGTCAATGTCAATGAATGATTGAGATCTTTGAGGGTAGGTATCTCTGTGGATGTGGGTAGTCTGTGCTCTGCGGTCTAATGTCTAACGATCATTGTGTATTTAGTTTGTTGATTTTCCCCGCCTATTTCTGTTCCTTATTAGCTGCAAACGGTTTGTACCTTCAGTACCTACGATGTATTTTATGTGTTGTGTTAACTTGTGTTGTACCAGGTTGTACAAATTTGCGAAAGGCCGCTGTATTCCATATTCCCAGTGTGTAGTGTAATCAGACTCAAAAAGTGGCTCGATTGTTTATGCAGTGATTTGTTGAGAAACGTGAGTTTGAACGAGATTTCGAGAACGAGAACGAGACGCACTGGTCACATCACACATCACAGAAACCTAAGATTTATCAGTGTTTCTCTAGGTACTATATTATGCATGTAATATACATATAAACCTTCCTGTTGAATCACTCTATCTATTAAAAAAATCGCATCAAAATCTGTTGCGTAGTTTTAAAGATCTAAGCATTGCTTAAA
This sequence comes from Camptogramma bilineatum, assembly GCA_958496255.1. Lineage (NCBI taxonomy): Eukaryota > Metazoa > Arthropoda > Insecta > Lepidoptera > Geometridae > Camptogramma > Camptogramma bilineatum. The sequence continues at coordinate 1,853,288 of OY292451.1, forward strand.
TCTTTAAAACTACGCAACGGATTTTGATGATGTTTTTTTTTTTTACATAGGGACAGACAGGGGGAAGCAACTTTGTTTATTATACAATACCTATACCTACTATGTAGTGTTAAGAAAAAATTTAAAAAATAATAATAAATGATTAACTATGTTTCTTTGTTTTCTATCAACAACACCTTCTTTCCCTTAGGCCACTGACCTCTACTATGGCATTGATCTCAATAGTACACATTGAGATCAATGCCTTAGAAATATTGAATGAAAAAAGCAATCCTACCAAATTAATTTGTTTGGTAGAATGACAATTCTGCTCGGTGCCGGTGTAGCAGAAAAAAAAAAAGAAACGTCATACATCGTTTTCTGATAGCCAATCAGGAGTGAGTAACATCTATATAATCTGTGAACACAAGTCCACACTAAAATGTTCCCGACATTTCCATCTGATACGTAGTATCTCTACCTAATCTGTGATATATATTTTAACAAAACATTTCTGGCAAGTCAAGTTTAAAATAATTACCAATTTGTGATTGTATCTAACAATGATTCAATCTAGCGACTTGGATTTATTGGCGTTGGCAACACTGACAGATTGTGATTAACGGCAAGTGATAATGATTCGTCCACAAACAAACAATGTGTTCTATTCTAGAATGGTCCTGGAATATTGTCAATAACGCGTTGCGCCTCAGTGTGAAGATTAAGGTCTTGAAGGAGGTTGACACTTAATTTATCACAATTTGTGCAGCCATTTTGGCGACCAATAACTGCAAAAGGAACTCACATAAAATCAAAACTGCACCAAAATTATCCTCCTCTGCACTTGGGGGAAAAAACTGGTCAATTGTGAGTCGGACACGTGAGGTTCCGAACCATCGTACCTACGATATTTTATCACTGTCGTGTCGGTCGTTCGTTTTGTAGGTATAACCGAACTTAAAACGCAAAAAAAACCAATGACTTTAACAAAAAGAGGAAAAATACACAATTGTCTACCAATTGTTCATTCATGCCCTGTGATGACTGCTGAGTTGGTTACTTTACTTCATCCGAGCTGCTGAGTGACCTGCCTGCCGGTGGCCGGTCGGTCTGTCACAGAGTCACAGGCTGTGACAGCCGGACGGACGAAAGGACAGACAGCGGATCCGAGGCTTAGTAATGTCATGTAATGTAATAGGGTCCCGTACGGTAGGGAACCCTAAAAACAAGATGACTTGATTATCGCATCTGTTAGCCAATCACCAATCAGTTTTACAACTGAGCTGATGGTAGATATCCGCTCAGGTCTTCAAATCTTCAACATTTAAGGGGGGTGATATTGGCGAGTTAAACCGCTGGCTGACCTAGGTACCTACCTAAATGCATTCCGCCTTTCTGGCTAAAAAGGCTAAAAAGGCAGTTAAAGCAGAATCATAATCTGAACTGCACTATAATGCCGACTCCTTTCATAGACATGAAAGTGACAAGAACAAAACATAATACGAATCAACGAATCAATTATGATTCTGCTATGGCGGCCTTTTTAGTCCGGCTGGTTTCCACATGATGCAAACAAATGCTTCGATAATAATACCTATACGAAAAGCGCTTAGTAAAGGTCTTTGGAAAAGCGTCTACAGAGGTTTAAAGGAACTAATGCCGGAATATCAGAACGCTACTCGAGTTTGAAATAGAAGAGGTAACAAAAAGGCTTGGCCGAAATAAAAAAAAACACAAATAAGCTAATGCAAAAAACGACCGAGTAAGCCCCGACGGCGAAAGACGATGACCGACGGACGTCGCGGCAGGCCTAGATTAAGTGACATTCACACTCAGGATCTTGTGCTATGGAGCCTTTGACCTTTGAATGGGACGATACAGGCTACATATTGTCTTTTTTAAACTTTCTCGATCAGAACACATTGTATAGGTATATTATATAGTGGGAACCGGCCCTTATATCATTTCTGAAGATCAAGTGAGGGTAGTTCAACGAATGCCTCTTTGCTGCGGTGCCTCCGACACTTCAATCTTCCCGCGACCACGGCTGGTGCAATCCAGTCGAAATGTCGGGCAAAATAATAAGGTAATTTACGTGATAAATACCCGGATACACGTGTAATATAAGGCTATATATTTTATACTTAAAAATAATAATATGCATTGTTTCAATAACCGTTGAGCCACAAAATTCGACCTTCAGTGCCTTCGGTCAATAATAAGTCGGGCCACTGAAAATAAACATCAAAGTTGTTTTTGGGTAAGAAAATGAGCTGTATCTTCAATTCTTTCACCACACTGGTGGACTAGGCTCTACCCCGGTCATCAACCGAGTAGGTACCTAATAAAAGACCAGTCAAACCGAGGAGAGGGCGATTCAGAGGGAGGATCGACTCCGTGGATAATGGACGTCCGCCGTTTCGTCTGTAGCGTGTTGGTCATTGCTAGGTAAGTCTATTTTAGTTATTTGATAATATTGTTGCAGTTAGTTTATCAGTGGAATTTGCTCTCTGTGCAGCGCGATTATAAACAAAATATTACGTCAGCATCAAAAGTGAATCTCTGGAGGATTTTTCAAAATGCGTTTTTTATCATAGGCAGGTAATTCAGACCTCTTTTCCGTTGGGGTCGGCGGAGACCATGGATTTTCTAAATTGATTATTAATTTTAAAGTCAGTCGTTGGGACAAAAAATTCCCAACGACCCGACCCCACTGGTGGGGTGGGCCAGTGGGATCGTTAGGAATATATCACAACAAATATATCCTTACCTACCTATATTTGTTGTGTACCTACAAAGTTAAGTTTATTATAAGTAGGTAGGTACCTACCTACCAAAATATTATGTATAAGTAAGTGGATAGGTAATGTATTTATTTACCTACCTACCAATGTAAAAAAAATATTATAAGTAAGTACAAACAATAACTACTCCCCTATTCAAACTTTTCAATATAATTTTAGATGAAATGAAGTGTCCTGAGCAATTCCTTATTTTCGTAAAATTTTGGCTGAATTGCTATTAGGTACTGGGAAGATCAAAGCATTTTAAAAGGTGCATTTATAGCGCATAAAAGACAAAACATAGTTGAAAAGGCCCAAGTTTCAATAACTACCTACTTACTACGTTACTTTTTTTATTTTCAGTGTGAGGGGTAGAGTGGCAAGTCCAGAGGATCCTTTACAATGCTTTCCAGAACAGTTTGCCTTCGGCGTCGCGACGGCTGCGTACCAGATAGAAGGAGCATGGAACGTTTCAGGTATTTTACTATGAAAATCAATTTCGCCAAACGTTATTAATTTGCAAAATTATTCCAGTGTCGAAAAAAAATGGGTTCGAATCCCGTCGAGCGCAAAAGCGAAAAACAACAATGACAAAAAGAATTAACAATGTAAAATGGGCGGCCTTATCGCTAAGAAGCGACCTCTACTAGGCAACCTTTGGCTGGAGAAGAATCTTAAATAATGGAAGATACTTAGGTACTTAGGTACGACTTTTTTTTGGTAAGACTTTTCATTTTCAATCAAGTGGCATAGGACTGGCAAAAGAATCGTCGGACGTCCGGCAGCAAGATGGGTTGACGATATTGTTAGCGTTGCGGCAGTGGATCAGGCAAGCGCAGGATCGGGAAAAATGGCAAAACAAAGGGAGGTCTTCGATCATATACCTACCTGTCTATTATGATCGAAGGGGAGGCCTATATCCAGCAGTGGGAGAGATCGGGCTGCTAATGATGATGATGATGATGTCATGTCAAGAGCTCAAAATAAGTGGAACTACACAATAACTAAATACCTAGGTAACTTATTGAAAATGAAAATGAAAATGTATTTATTTACTACTTAAATAACAAAAGTTTTGTAAGATTAAGTAAACTAACTATGGCGAACATCTAAGTAGAGAGGTTACATAAAGTTAAATTACTAATGATTCCCACACTAGGCTGGGCCTGTATCGTGGGAACCAAATATACGATTGGCAAAAAAGGGCCTCAATTAGCTAGGTAGTTATAATTATTAATAAGTAAATAAACCAAACAATAAGAAGAAAAAAGCGAACAATTTCCAAAATACCTACTTCAGAACAAAATGCATTATCTATAAACGCCTCTCAACCAGAACACCGGTTAAACAATTTGTAACTAACAAAAAAAGGTTGGCAGCGGTGTGGAAGGCGCTTCAATTTTGACAGAAGTTGAGTGGAGTTTATAAGTAGAGCAGAAAATACATAAATGTGTCCGTGAATGAGGGAATGCTGTTATTTTAATTTTTCCAATAGTTTTTCGGTGTCATCATATGACAGCGTTAGCAACCAATTTTTCACGGTAGATTTAGCCTGATGTATAGTCAATGAATTAATTTTTTCTTTGCTACAGTGTCTGATAACCTTTTTGTAAATAAAGCATCGGATGAAATCGCCAAAACGTTGGGCAAAAGATGTAGAGACTAAAGGGTACAAATATCTGTCTGAATTGCTTCTTGAGCGATATTTTTCTAGAAATGAGTTAGAGGAGTGAACAGAAAGGAAGGTTTTGAGGATAAACAGCTTTCTCACAGATAACACACCACTTTCCCTATATACCTCGTTAGTTGAGTACCTTCTCGGTTTTTTTAATAATACTTTTAAGACAGAGCGTTGAGCGCGTTCAGCCTGGATTAAAAAAGTTTTCCCAGCAGAACCCCAGCAAGTTACACAATACATCAATAGAGATTGACATAATGCGTAATAGACAGCCAACAACGTGTCCATACCAGCTATACATCGAAGTTGTTTAAACAGATGAATAACCTTCCTAACCCGGCCAGATAGTACGTCAATGTGCTTTTTAAAGGATAGGTTTTCATCGATGATAACACCTAGATACTTTACGAATCCTGCTCTAGTAAGTTCCTCACAATCACAGTAAGTGTTAGTCCCGAGTCCAGAACATGAGAGAGAGTGTATTTTTAGTGGCGGCTGTGAGTTTGGGGGTTCGGAAGCTTTAGTTATATGAAAACATGCGTACATAGTTTTCTTTGTGTTTAAAGTGAGAAGACTGTTTTGCAGCCACTTTTGAATTTCAAACAATCCTGATTCAGCGGCAGAAAGTGCGTCTCTCCAGGTAGGACCACAAAATAACAGGGCAGTATCATCAGCGTAGCACAGTATTTCCATTTTTTCTGTTGACAATTCATGAATGTCATTGATGTATAAAATGAACAATGTCGGACCCAGTATGCTACCCTGAGGTACCCCGTAACGCACATTTAGTGGCCTACTTATGGTTGAGCCGACTTTGATACACTGTCTCCGCTCACTCAGGTAGCTATTAAACCAGTTTAATACACTGCCACGAATGCCCAAGTACTCTAACTTTCTCAACAGAATCGGAGCGGAGACAGTGTCAAAAGCCTTTGCCAAGTCCAGAAACACACCTATAGTACATTGTTATTACCTTTGATCTTATTATTACCAACTATGAAGCTGCCCTCCTGATACCTCAGCTAGTTCTTGTCTGTTCATTTTTTTTTTTATTTTAGGTAAAGGCGAAAGTATTTGGGATCGATACACACACACTCACCCAGAGCGTGTGTTCGACCACTCCTCGGGAGACGTCGCTGATGACTCTTACCATCTCTTCAAGTATGTTCATCTTCCACCCTTGGCTTTTTGTTGTCTAGACTAGATGATCGTCAGTATGCATAGACTGTGGCACAGACCACCTGAGGCGTTTTTTGAGATAAACTGTAGGCTTATCAGCACACCTAACTGGTAGGGATACTTGAGAAAAAAATTCCTGTATAATATCAATCATATAGCAAATAATATAAAGGTCAAAAAGTCAGAGGCACGTCACGTCTGAATATGCATTAACTTTACAGGGAGGACGTCGCAATGATGGCGGATCTTGGAGTCCAGTTCTACCGGTTCTCCATATCCTGGCCGAGGATCATGCCTGATGGCATGAGCAAGTAAGTTCAAGATTTTAAACCATAAAAAAGTCACGAGAACACAATACAGAATGCATGTTCGTACGAGAGTCAGTGGCTTACGCTGGTGACGGAGTCTTAAGGCTGTCTAAAGGCCTCCGTCATAGCTTACGACTTAATAGCCGGGACCCACAATTTAACGTGTCCTCCGAAGCATGGAATCGCTGCCACTTACGGTCACCCATACAAATTGTGACCCAAAACGTGTCGCTTCAACGATCTGTCAAGAAAGTCTAAGTAAGCTAAGCCACGACACGAGCACTCCATGTATAGGTAGGTAAGTACTTCTTCCAATGGATCTTGGCATTCGTGAAGTTAGCCGTTTCGATACGCAGTGCAAATTTTTCATTCAAAATTTATTACTGCGCAGCGAAAACCTTCACGAATGCCTACATCCATTGTGACAACTGTATTGTAAACTGTACTTGTACTGTAATTGTACTGTATACAATTGTTGTGCAACTTGTCTTTCAGTAAGATCAACCCAGACGGCATCAGGTACTACAGAGAGCTGATGGATGAGCTGCTGAAGCGCGGGATCCAGCCCATGGTGACCATGTACCACTGGGACCTGCCGCAGACTCTGCAAGACCTCGGCGGGTGGACCAACCCTATTATAGTCGACTATTTTGTGGACTACGCGAGGGTACGTCTAGTATTTGACTTTTTTTTTGAACGAAAATAGGTTCGTGTTTGACCACACCCTGCCTGATGTTAAGCACGAGATGGAGCACGCTTACCTAGAAGGAATCTATTGACTCGCGATTTGAAGACACCCGAATTATACTTTTCTGGAAATACAGACTGGCCCGTGGAAACCAGATCAGATTAGGTACTTATTTAGTTTTATTTTTCGAGGTGAAGGAAAACATCTTGAGGAAACCAGTTAGCTTTCTAATAGAATCGATGGGCTTGCAACTTGTCACGTACCTATGGAATGCTAACTTCTGCAAAATGTGGGCGGGCATACAGAAGTATCTACCAAATAATGTACCTTGAGGATACAGTCGTGATCATATTTCTTTTTTTTTTTATTGAGTCTTGGCTATGGATGAAATCTAGTAAACCGACCAGCAGTGCGATTCAGACTTCCGAAAATGCATCTGATTCGATGATTTTCATCGGAAAATTAACATTTTTGAGCGTAGAAACGTCACTTACCGAATTCGAAATACATTCAGAGGTCTAAATCGCACCAGACCACGATCTGTCTTATTCTAGGAGTATTCTAGTTTCAATCTAATCGCTCAGTGGAGCGAAATTAAAAGAGTCATTCCCAGTCGGTAACACCCTGTCGTCATACTGTTGACGATTGGGAAATAAAAAGTTGCACTCGTAGAGTAGGCGTGATTGAAACACAAACATCCAAAGCTTTTAGAAAGATCTGGGCAAATATTTACCGTTGTGGTAACAGTTACTTACTTTAGAATAAATCAACACCAACATTCTACCATCAGGTCCTCTTCGACAACTTCGGAGACGATGTAGGGTTCTGGTTCACATTCAACGAGCCAACCACCTTCTGCGGCGACGGGTATGGTGGGAACGACGCACCGGGCGGCAGGAGTAGCGGGTTCGAGGACTACCTGTGCGGACACAATGTGCTACTAGCACATGCCAGAGTCTACAGGATGTATGAAATGGAATATAAGAAACAACAAGGAGGTGAAGATTTTTTGAATGTGATGATAGTGAATGAGGCGAAAGAGGTGTGTCAGGATCGTAGCAAGTGGAAATCCGTAGTCTCTGCCTACCCCTGTGGGAAAGAGGCGTGATTTTATGTATGTATGTATGTGAAGATTTTTTGTCCTTCAAAAAATGCTGCAAGTGGGCATGTTTCGATTATGTTAAATGGTTTCTGGTTAGGTAGATACGTACCCTAAAGAAAGCTCTGTGAGTGATCTTAAGTGCTCGTTTAATTTAACTCTTAAAATTTCATCATCATTTTGAAGAGTATGACATAAGTGCTATTCCAGGTCATAATTAGTCAAACTAAAGCATCTTTTTGGTCAGTTACAAAATGATAATTCTTTTTTTTTTTTCATTTCAAAAGTAGGTAGGGTGAAAGCACCAGTGCTCGACACTTTAAGAGAAGTGTGTGACTAAAATTTGAAATAATTTCGTTATTTTTAACATTATATCTACAGCAGTTAGTCCAAATGATAAATAATATATTCAAGAAAGGTTAGGTAGCAAATTTTTTCACATTAAAGCTATATGTTTTTACTCAGAAGACGAAAACCAAAATACCTACCGAATCTCCAGTAATGAACACCAATATTCCAGTGATAAACACTGATAAATCACCAGTTAATGACACTCCAGTTATGAACACCCAGTAATGAACAAACACAAAACATGCAATAACTAACATTATTTAAACTACCTACCGGAAGGGAGGGACTTGCCCTGCAGTGGTACAGTGACTGCTAATTTTATTAATAATAAATAATAATAATTAATACGTATAATCATGATAATGTATTGCTGAGTTACTTATGGGTGCATTTATGTTCATAACTCCGACGATCCTCAACATATCCTTACCAAATTTTTGTGGCACCAATCGGAAAGTATACCCTTACAAATAAAAAAAGAATTTTCCAAATCGCTCCAGGCGTCTTTGAGTAATCGGGGAACATACATAAAAAAGAACAAAAAAAAAATAGATTCCGACGAATTGAGAATCTCTTCCTTTTTTTGGTTAAAAACTAGACAAGTCAGCCATGAGAAACATTTCTTATTATTTTATTATAATTAATAATCCATTTGTTCGCGTGTGTAGTTTTTTCTGGGAGGCATCTGAAACCAACTCCAGTAATGAACACTTATTTTACCCAGTGTTCGACACATGTTCTTTATTGGAGAACATGTATCAATCGTTGAATTTCAAACATTAACGTAATCAGTTCATGAATTAGACTTAAATTTGGTTAAAAACTAAGAAAGTACGTAAAATAATAAGTATGGACACCTGTCGATTTCTGGAGAAGGTGAATTTTGCTGAACCAGTAATGAACATCGACTATAAAATAAAATTAAACATGCGTAGGTGCGCTACTGATATACAATTAAATCCAGAATAATATAACCGTTCCATAAAATCAATCGAAATTCGATTATATTGAATAATGCCAAAAATGCTGGCAAAAATGTAGACTTAACTTCTTAGTAATTTCGTTAGTAAAAGTGTATTTAGGTTCAGCAGCTCACCAACACACAACTTTTTCTTCAATAACTTGAAAACGAAATGGCCGATTTTCGTGACGTTTTCAGGAATAACAACTGGAAATGTGTTGTCTACGGTTTTGTGTTTCTACCATAGATTTATTCAACCTAAATCTTATTGTAAGTCATTAAAAAAAAAAGTGTCAAACACTGGTGCTCGTTCATTACTGGTGCCACCACCCTAGGTAGGTACTTATTTTTCAAGCATGTTCTGTTTTCTAGGGTTTGTGGGAATAGTTTTATGTATCGATTGGATGGAGCCGAACACTACGTCAGACGCAGACAAAGCAGCCGCAGAAACTGCCAATGAATTTTTCGTAAGTTTTCTGTTTTATAAGTACCTACCTAGGTACTAAAGAACTAAAGAATTGTAACATCTGAAGGAAAACCTTAAGAGTTAAGTTTTCCTTCAGCAGTGCGATACAGACCTTCTCGAAATGTAGGTATTCCGAATTCGGAAAATGACGTTTCTTCGCTGAATCAACTTTTAGAAGAAAATCATCGAATCGGATCGGATGCATTTACGGAAGTCTAAATCGCACTGCTGATGTAACAATTCTTCCTATAAAATCATTTGCAGATTTTTTTTCGCATGACAATACAATTTTCTAAGTTTAGGTACCTAAAGTTACTTAGGTAGGTACTTACCTGAAATTTTTCTTGCCTTCTGAGAAAACACAATTTTGAAAAAAGAACGAGGACAGACAGGAATTTTGATTCCTGTTTGTCCCCTCGGCCTCGAGGGGACAAACAGGAACAACCTAATAAAAAAACAGTTTTCGTTATTTGTTTACTTCTTCAGTTCGGCTGGTTCGCGCACCCGATATACTCCAAAAGCGGTGACTACCCCCCGATTATGAGGAAGCGAGTGGACGAGTTGTCTCGTAAGCAAGGCTTCCGACGCTCCCGACTGCCGACCTTTACTCGGAAGGAGATCAGGATGATTAAGGTAACAATAGTAGGTACTTACCTACACTTCTTCCAACGGATCTTGGCATTCGTTTCGATGCACAGTGCAACTTTTTCATACAACATTTTCTACGACACAGCGAAAAGCCTACCTTCACTCACGAATGCCTATAGTCGGATTGCTCATTATACGCACTAAAATTGACGATCAAAATATCATTTTTCATATATTTTTAGTTCGTACAATGAGCAATTCGACTATAGGTCCATTGTAACAATTGTAGATACCTACCTACCGTAAGTATGTTAGGGCTGCTAAGGCTACCTTTACTTTACTTATTTTATTATTAACCTTTTTTTTGCCTCATTGTTGATCACATCTTTGTCTCTAAGGTTACCTTCTGTCAATATCGAAACATCTAGAACAGATTTAACACAGCATAATGAGATAATTTAAATTTATTTCTGTTTATTTGCCCATTATTTAAAAAATGTCTATAAGTAAGGCCTAGTGACCACTACTGACCTACCGTACCACCGACCATTTCCCCCAGGGGTACGATGGCTACTAACCTAATTATTTTCTTGACATTGAAATGATTTTAAAACTTTCTTCAAGATGCATACTTTCTTATAATCCCTTATTCTCTTATAATTCCCTTCTTATATACTTCCTAAAACTACTTCCAGGGTTCTTTCGACTTCCTGGGCGTGAACCACTACACCACTCACATGGTGTCTGCTCGCGCGAAGGCGGGACTTCAACCCTCATTCTCGGAGGATGTGGGAGTCACTCTCATCCAGAGGGACGACTGGCCTAGAACTAACTCCACGTGGTTGAGGGTACGACCATCTTCGTACACTTATTTAAACGAACTAACGGGACTTTATCGCGTAATTACCTTTGTTTATTATTTCCCGGCGTTTCGAGTGCGTTACAGCTCTCGTGGTCACGGGTAGACTGATGTACTGGAGTCACCGTCGTTAATTAATCAGTCTACCCGTGACCACGAGAGCTGTAACGCACTCGAAACGCCGGGAAATAATAAAGAAAGGTAATTACGCGATAAAGTCCCGTTAGTTCGTTTAAATTATGTCTACAGATCGTGAAAATTTAAAATACCTACTTACTTATGCTAAGCTATTCATATACTTATGCCAGCCATACACAATCAAGTTCACCGTCAAGTTTGCAGCGGACTTGATGTGCAGCATCCAGTAAACTTGACGGTGTATAGCTATGGGTGTGCATGACAAGTCTACTTGAAGAGAAAATAATTGACCAACTAACGTCATGCATGCCCACTTGAACGCTCACACACATCTTCAAGTTTACATGACGCTGCAAACTTGACGTCGGCAAAACAAAATTCTATTTTTGCTTCAAGTAGACTTGTCATTCACACACCCATAGCCATACACCGTAACCCGCCCAGGGTTTGGCAGCTAGCCTAGATTAACTAGTTCAGGTTCAGCCTAAAGGTGGTCGCACACCTATCCGCGCCGAGCGCGCCGAATAAATCGGATTTTAGAATTCTTTACATGAAATCGTATGAAACCTCGCACAACTGCCAGCGAATCTGGCAGGACTTTTGAGAATTCGACGCAGATAGCTGTGTGGTCAGCCTAATCGAGTTGTTTATTTTAAACTTGAACTCGGTTTATTGGTCTTGACATTCGCTCGATTGGTAACCAAAACCGCTATTTCCAGATTGTTCCATGGGGTTTCCGCAAAGCCCTAAACTGGCTTAAGACGACATACAACAACCCTATTATGGTCGTGACAGAGAACGGGATCCCCCTAGAAGCAGGTCTGCGAGACGCGAAGAGAATTCAGTACATATCTTCATATCTGAAGGCTCTGCTTAGTGCGATCAGGAAAGATGGATGCAGGGTTGTGGGGTACACTTACTGGAGTCTGCTGGACAACTTTGAATGGATGAGAGGATATTCGTAAGTAACACATCCTGTTTGACAATATTTCTATACAAATATAGGTACAATCTATCTATACACCGTTAATTCTGGGTCAGTTTAAAGCCAGCACCCACTGCTTGTATTGCTTAATCGTATTCGTGTCGTTGGTTTAGTTTTTGAATTTGATAAGTATTTCATACGAAACTAAATAGTTGAAAAGATTAACAAAAGTGAGTAAAACACTTGTTATGGTGTCGTAGGCGCGCAGAGCTAATGACCTAGGTATGTATGTATGACTACGACGTAGCATAGACTCTATGCCGTAGCAACAGCTGAGCACAGAGCACGTATCTCCGTGATTTATCCTGCCTATGTTTCGTGATATTATTATTTGCAAAAAAATAGATCTCATTTTTATTATTATTTTCCTTTATTTCCCGTGGCACTACCGCTTGGCTCAACTAGTAGAGTGAAGGGAAATTTTACTTTCCCGTGACTCTACTGGTAGTGCTACGGGTAAAAGTACATTTCCAGTGACACTACACTGTTGCCAGTAGTTTCACGGGAAATATTATTTCCCGTGGCACGACTGGGCTATATTATAAAGATTTTAAATCTCCTTTATCTGCTTAAAAACTACTTGGAACAAGGAAGGTACCTACTGGCACTTGAGATGAGTGGACGAGTAGAAAATGACAATGTCAATGTTATGCAATGTGATTGTGTTTTATCATGACTGCCCCACACGGTACGACTCACCATAGTGATGTTTAACATAGTAAAAAACGTAAAAAATGACAAATAATGTCAAAAATGACACTAGATGTCAAAAATGACAGTAGATGTCTAAAATGACAGTAGATGTCTAAAATGACACTAGATGTCTAAAATGACACTTGATGTCAAAAACGAGAGATTATTTTAAGAAAGACAGAATATGTCAAAATGACAGATGATGTCAAAAATGACAAATTATGTCAAGAATGATAAAATATGTCTAAATGACAGATGTCAAAAATGACAGATGATGTCAGGAATGACAGAATATGTTAACATGACAAATGACCTCAAAAATGACAAATAATGTCAAGAATGACAGATTAAGTCAAAATGACAAATGACGTCAAAAATGACAGATAATGTCAAGAATGACAGAATATGTCAAAATGACAGATTATAATAAATTGACAGATTGGCCATATCTCAAAAACCAGTTATCCTAGACCATAGGTTCTCAACGTGGGCGATAACGCCCCCCTGTGGGCGTTTGAGACTTTCAGGGGGGCAGTAGAAGACCTAGAGAAAATTGGGGGGCGTTGAGATGAAGCAGGGGGGCGATAATGTAATCTAAAATAGGCAAAAAAAAAACACTTTTCCTTTGAACACCGCAAACAAAATCAAGTGTTACATGTTGCATTTGTCTTAATAAATTCGGCTCGCTTCGCTCACATTTAACTTCATGAGTAGGTAAAGTATATTGCGAGTAAAGAGCGTAAAGTCTAACCACGGACTAGGAACCAATAAGCAGCGATTTTTTTCTTTGATCACCGCAAACAAAATCAAGTGTTACATGTTGCATTTGTCTTAATAAATTCGGCTCGCTTCGCTCACATTTAACTTCATGAGTAGGTAAAGTATATTGCGAGTAAAGAGCGTAAAGTCTAACCACGGACTAGGAACCAATAAGCAGCGATTTTTTTCTTTGATCACCGCAAACAAAATCAAGTGTCACAATGTTGCATTTGTCTTAAAAAATTCGGCTCGCTTCGCTCGCATTTAACTTCATGGGTAAGGTATATTGTGAGTAAAGTGAGTAAAGTCTAACCACAGAATAAGCACCGATAAGCAGCGAGATTTTTTTTCAAAATTAAAGGCAAACAAAATCAAATATCACCATGTTGCATTTGTGTTAAAAAATTGGGCTCGCTTCGCTCGCATTTCACTTCATAAGTAAGGTATATTGCGAGTAAAGTGAGTAAAGTCTAACCACAGAATATGAACCGATAAGCTAGCTTTTCTTAGAAAACTGCAAAAAAAAAAATCAAATGTCACGTATTGTATTTGACTTACAAAAATTCGGCTCGCTTCGCTCGCTTGGTTTGAAGCTCAATTCACTCGCATTTTAACTTCATGAGTAGGAGTTATTTTGCGAGCAAAGTGAGTTATGTCAGACCGCAGAATAGAAACTGATAAGCAGCGAGTCTTTGAGCCCCGTAAAGTTATAATAAGTGTCAAGTTAGTTGGTACCTTGGATTTTAACCCCTTCCCCTTCCCCGTCAACTAAATAATTCAAGAATGTGCGGCCCGCAGTGATACCTCACAGTGTCCTATGCGGCCCTTAACCAGAAAAGGGTCACGACCATGCCCTAATCACTATCACTAAAGTACCTGCCTAAAATTAAAATCAAAACAGGAAAACCACAAGTGTTGGGGAAGATTTAATCGATCGAGCGAGCGAAGCGAGCGAAGATCTTAGTGGTAAGTTGGGCGATTTTGCTTTGTATGTTTGTATGTTTGTATGTTTGTATGTTTCACGAATTGTTGTTCGAGCATAACTGTCGAACCGTTCATCCAATCTGCATGAAACTTGGTAGGTCAATAGGTTGTGGTAAGGAAATTTACGGTGGAGCATATGAGCTTAATCGATGAAGGGGTTGTGAAGATATTGGGTTCCCAAGGGGGTAAAAAATTATGAAAGTTACACAAATATATTGAGTGGGGTGTCATACGAAAGGGCTTATTTTGTACATTCCAAAATGGTTTTTATTTTTAATCTAGGATGTATAGTTTTTGAAATACGACCAAAGACCAAAAACTACGAAACCAGAGCTGCAAGAGCTCCCGTTTCATAGAGTTTCGATGTCTTCGTAGCTCGTTGACTGGTCGGTCTTAAAAAGAGAGTGGCATCGTTGCGGTTTGGTTTGCAATGATTTTAGATGCTACTTGATTTATTTTCATGATAAAAAAAAATTTGATAAAAAATTAAAATAATTGGGGTAAAAAAAGTTAAGTAAACAAATATATTGAGTGCGGTGTCAAATGAAAGGTCTTTATTTGTACATTCTAAAATAGGTAGTTATTATTTTTATTCTAGGACGTATACTTTTAAAAATACGACGAGAATTCATAAATATGAAATAAATGAAAAATTAGACACGACATTATGTATTGCATGCATGCTAGTATTTTTTACCATGAAGAGCTAGCGCAATAGGCATACCCGGCAGTAGTAGCACTTGAAATTATAGGGGTAGTCAGAAGAAAGTCCAAATGTTGGCCATCTACTACGGTGCGCGAGATCTCAGTTCGGGGCGAACTACTAGTTTTAACAGCAGTTAAAGAAGTAATAGCCACTGCTCCAAAAAGGTGTTTAAAATTCGCGACAGTTGGTAAGAAAAATAAAAAGTAGGTAAGATGGCCGGAAGTAGGTAAGCCCCCCCCCCCCCCCCCCCGCTATCTTACCTACTTTTTATTTTTTGGGGGGCTCTAGAAAAAAAAATATTTTCAAAGTGGGCGGTGGGGAAAATAAGGTTGAGAATCTATGTCCTAGACTCTCCGTTCTCAGTTCCAGTGAAAGCTACTAAATAGATATTCATTTAAAGTGACAGCTATCAAACTTCAAACGGCCATACCTCGCAAACTACTCGTCCTAGACTCCCCGTTCTCGGTTTAAATGAAAGCTATGACGAAGATCTACATTTCAGATGACAGCTGTCAAACTTCAAATAGCCATATCTCGGAAACTACTCGTCCTAGACTCCCCGTTCTCGGTTCAAATGAAAGCTATGATGAAGATCTACATTTCAGATGACAGATGTCATTTTGACAGCTGTCACTTTAAATGTAGATCTTGGTCATAGCTTTCATTTAAACCGAGAACGGGGAGTCTAGGACGAGTAGTTTCCGACATATGGCTGTTTGAAGTTTGACAGCTGTCATCTGAAATGTAGATCTTCGTCATAGCTTTCACTTGAACCGAGAACGGGGAGTCTTAAGTTGAGTAGTTTCCGAGATATGGCTGTCAATTTAATATAATCTGTCTTTTTGACATAATCTGTCAATTTGACATAATCTCTCAGTTTGACATAATCTGTCATTTTGACATAATCTGTTATTTTGACATAATCTGTCATATTGACACAATCTGTCATTTTGACATAATCTGTCATTTTTACATAATTTGTCATTTTGACGTAATCTGTCATTTTGACATAATCTGTCAATTTGACATCAGCTATTATTCATTAGTAAACTTTATACATAGGAGAACCGAGTGTGCAAAGTGGAAACGGTCAGTTATTCACCGTGAACTAGTACAATATCAAATGATGTCTTCTAATCTAGTGTGTGTAGGTAATTTTGTTATAAGATTATTTTTATTTTGTTACATGAAGAGATGGGTAACTATTATTAATTACTTTACTTATTTTTAATAAATTTTTAAAACAAAAAAAAATTTGGTTCATCTTGCTTTGATGTATATAAGTAGTGCCATCGGTAATGAGGTAATCCACGGGAAATTTTATAGTATGCGTATAATCAGCCAATAAGAATAGTAGTGTCACGGGAAAGTAAAATTTCCTTTCACTCTACTAGTTGAGCCAAACGGTAGTGCCACGGGCAATAAAGGATTATTTTTGAGTAAGGTTATCGATATAGATTACGTAGGCGCCGGCTTTAAACTGACCAAAAATAAACGGTGTATACTTACTGCTATAGATAATAATACCTTTAACAAAGCTGAAGAGTCTGTTTGTGCTAATCTCAGGAACTACCAGTCGGATTTGAAAAAATATTCCTGCATGTGATAGCTACTCTTGAGGAAGGTTATAGGCTACTTTTCATCATCATCATCATAAGGTGAGCACACACCTATCACGAAGTCTTGAAGTACTGCCAGATTCGGTCGAATCGGAAAATTCGACCGCGGGCAGGTGTGCGAGGCTTGATAAGATTTCATAAAAAATCTAAAATTCGATTTGACGCGTTCGGCACGGATAGGTGTGCGCCCACCTTAAACCATCACTACAGGGGCAAAATTGACTTATTTCAGTGAACGTTTCGGTTTATATGAAGTGGACTACACATCGCCGAAGAAGGCTCGTATCCCGCGTGTCTCAGCCAACTTCTACAAGCAGATAATAAAGACCAAATGCATCCCGGAAGACTATCTCGACCTTATGTATACCGTCAATAATGTCTAATTTATTTTTAGATAAGTAGGTACCTAGGTACTTACTCTAAATCAAATTTATTTTAAAGGTAGGTAAGCACCTACTTTAAATCAGAGCCTCGGAGTAGAAATTTTTGAATACTCACCTACCTACTTAATTATAGTTTACGTAGGTATTAAAAGTTTTTTTAAAATTTCTACTTGTTTACTTTAAGGTTAATAAGGAAATATTAACTAATATTTATGTCTGTAAGAATGTTTGTCACATTTTTAACCATTTTATCGAAATAATAGTTGCTATTCCATAAAAAATCACTACCTATCCTTAGTTGATACGTTCTTATAATTAAAAGGCTAGTGCTAGTTATGTTTGCTCATACATTATGACTACTAAGCTCATAAATAATATAAAGTACAATAAAGTCTTATTTGCCATACGTAGCTGAGTTTTTATTTGTTTTTTTTTCTAAAAAACATGGTAAGTGCTTTTGATAGTTAGGTACCTACTTACTTTATTTTCTGTTCAAAAAATATATGAGAAATAAAAACAAATTGATCATAATGTAAATTAATTATATTTTTCCAAAAAATACATTTCAACTTATCTAAAGACCACTTGCACACCTAGGCATTTGAGCAAAATAAAAACAAATACTTAAGTTAAAGTTTAAAAAATATCAGTGGCCATTCTATTCGCATTATTATCTATTATATATATTATTCTATTTTTATTATTATATATTCTATGATATAAGCTTGCCAAAATGAATTAAACTTCGTTTAATAATTAATTCATTATTTATTTAATGCCAAATAAACCTTAGTGTGCACGAGGCATTTTGGAAGACACGAAATAAGGACACTTACGAGTACCTACGCATTATTTAAATTCATGCGAAAATTCGCGTTTCATTTTGATCCCTGATATCTTCAATATTGGAAAGATAATTTTATGTAAGTATATCAAAAATTGATATAGTTAAACCTATATTATAATAACTGTGATAATTATACATTATTTATAACTGCAACCAAACTTTGGTGTGGATTCTAAATCATAAAAGTTTGAAAGTACTTACCTACTTATTTTTGAAATATTCACAAATGACAATTCGTTTTTTGTAACAAGTATTTTTGTAACAAATAAAATCGATAATCAGTAGACCTATTAATACTTTTAGGGTGGGTTGCACCAGCTTACTTTAACAATAACAAACATGTTAAAGTACCGGTTAGGCAAAAAATGCGTTGCACCATCTGACAATTGTTAAATGACGTCATAACTTAACTGCTAACCGTAACCGCCCAATCTTCGCTGGTTAAAGCTATTGTTAAAGTTAAATAGCTGCCAGATGCGTCAAAATCATAAAAACCTTCATAAAGCGTTTGTGCTCAAAATAACAAACAACATGTCCCTGCTTCTAGAATTTACAGAGGAATCTAGTAGTTCTGAAGACGAAAGTAATAATATTATGATTAAGTAATAACAGGTCTAGGAAAAGAAAAGTGTAAGTACCTACCTATTTGCCTAAACCTGCTGGGATATAAAGTCGCTAACTCGAATTCGTTCCAACAAATTGATTTTTTACGAACAACATTAAAGTTTTTTAATGCAAAATTACTTTACATATTTTACACAACAAACATGTCTATCACTTTTTCAACGATCTTCTACCATTTCAAAGAATTCACCATAAAAAAACATTCTTTGTTGGAATCAAATCAGAGTTTCTCGAGCTTATTATAAAGTATGAGCAAAAACAAAGGTTTGTTGCGGAAATCATTTTTGTATTGGACTGTTAAGTTTTCGATAAATTAAATAAATTAACTACGTCCCTGACACATTTATCATCGATTTTCTCAAAAACAAAGTCGGACAAAAAAAATATACCTACGGTAATAGTGCTTAAACATGTACAGACCCAAACGCAGACACAGTACTCTGTCTCATTTATTCACATGAATTTTGTATTTTCCGTTCCTTCTCACTCGCACAAAAGAAGAAGGATATATACAAAATTCATGTTAACAAATGAGACAGAGCACTGTGTCTGCGGTTGGGTCTGTGCGTCTGTTATGGCTATTAAAAATTACGAGATCTAAAAAGTCATTAGTACCTACGAAAAAAAATATTTTGAGTCTCGGCTGTCAGTGTCATTGTCTCGCAGACAATGACACTGACAGCATAATTTGTCAATTGACAGCGTCGTTTGAGTTTTCGTCTAGTATAGCCATATTTAAAAATGTTTTTTACACTGATTTTGGGGTAAATAAGATCTCATTTGACTTGTAACCCTGATAACTTTAGCTATGCCAAGAAATACGATGGTGCAACCCATTCCACAGTCAATGTTAAAGTTAACGTTACAGTTATCGTCAAATTTGACTTAAACCTTAACTTTAACGGCCAATTTGGTGCAACCCAGCCTTAGTAAAACAGCGTCTCTATTCAACAATGACACATAATTGAATAGATTCTAACACAGGGGTGATCCATTGACGAGTAAAACCACTCACACCAGCGAGCCGACGAACAAAAGGCCGCCAAAAGAGCATTTACAGTGCCGTGATTTCACTCGCCGGCTCTTCGATGTTTGAAATCCAAAGACCGGGATATAAAATATGCAGGCAATCAAGGGTCGACTGTTTGGTTCGTCAATAGATCACCCCTTTTGGACCTGATTTTTCAATCGTCAGATAACTTTTATCTTATGAGTTAATATTGCGATTTGACTATTGTATTAACTTAGGGACGTTACTGGTAGCGATACAGTTTAATACTATTGCTGTCAGTATCGTTTAAATTATATTCCAAATAAATATATTTGTAACTACTTTAGAATTCTGTAGCAAGATTCCAAAGCTTGTAAAAACGTAAATAGGGCCACGGCTATATCCTTTGGTATAGTAAAGACCTAGTCTGTGTTTCGATCGCCAGTATGCACGAGTTTACTATTCTATCCGTGACTAAAGTAAAGTATGGAAATAGGCATGATGACAGTAATCAAGTCTCGCCAAAATATTTATCTGATCTAATGAAATAGGATTCAAATATTTTGAAAAATGTATTTATTCTCTTATTAATGTCGAGATTAATAATTTATTTGTTAAAATAAATCTACAAAATACAACAATCCGCCATGATAGCTAAAACACCCATCAGAGCGAATTACGTCACGTCTCAGTAAATGTCTCAGTTTTGTTTCTATGTAGCTAAGTTGTCATCACTGGTTGATATACTGAGCCGTGACGTAATAACAGACGCCATGACACCGGCGAGCGTTTTGGCGTGAATTTGAAAATTTTAATTTAAATGTACTTTTATTGCACAAAAACCTTAATTTTCTACAGAAATATGATATATTTTAGACATAATAGATACTTCTGAATATCATAGAAGAGATTTTGAAAATTAGTCATCTTGCCTATTGTATGGACTGAACTTAGTTTAGTCAAGTTACCGCTAGAGGCGCTGCACTGAATTCCATACAATTGAGATACTTTACTATAGTCAAGGATAGAATAGTAAACTCGTGAATACTGGCGATCGAGGCACTGATCTACAATAGGGGTAGTCTGAAGGCACAGGAGGCACTTTATATTTCTATATTCTATACTTACTGAGAATACATTCTAAATCTTTACATTTATTCATGTGAATAAATACTGGAAACACTGAATAATTAATCAAAATAATTATTCGCGCGCACCTTTTATATACTACGCACAATGTATCTAGGCATTCGTGAAGTTAGCCGTTTTGATGCGCAGTGCAACTTTTTCATACAAAATTTTCTACTGCGCAACGAAACGGCTAACTTCACGAATGCCTAGATCCATTGTGCGTACTTTACTTAAAACTAAACTATAAATTATGGAACTTTGTTTAACTAATTTTCTAATAAAACTTCTGACAAAAACTGAGCTATCTAATATCAAAATTAATATCAATTAGATTTAAGGCCACTATTTGGTCGAAAAAACCACCCTTTAGAGCATTTCAAGAATACATTTAAAAAAACTCTAATTTCAATACATTTCGAAAAATACAAGTCAGAGATAACATACATAAAAATGTAAAATATAGTATAGTCTGGCAAAAATGGGTAGAAACGGCAACTAAAATTTCATAACAATGGAAACCCTTTCTCTACTAATCTATGGTAAATTACGGGTTTCTTGTCTATGGTACAGGTACCGAAGACGTCAGGCAGAAGTAATAATTTCCTTCTAAAAGAGAATTTATCTATTTCGCGTATTTAGCTTGCACAGTGGCGCCCCCATTTATGTCTATTATTTTTTGCCAGACTATAACAACACAATTATTTACTTTAGGTACCTGTTTAAGAAAATGTATACTTAACTCTAAACTTCCATGTAAAATAGTCCTACAGAGACGCAAATCTGTTAGTAAATCGTTATCTTGGTCCTCACGATACAGGCTCAGCCTAGTGTGAGGTCCGTTGTAAACCCTAACCACAGGAAAATTACTTGTCAGCATTTACTATTGTCCTGATTTATTTGTATTGTGCCAAATTATTGTGTTTGCTGAAATAAATTTATTTTCTATTTCTATTTCAAAATAACGCGATATTTTCCTGTCTATGTATTGAGTCTATTAGTGTTTTAGGCTTAGGCTAGATTCGACCAAACTGGAGTTTTATCTGGAGAGTAAACTGCTGTTTGTTTGAATATTTTGACATTGTAAAGTTGACACCTTATAACCAGGATAATTTGTATGCACATAATAATGTTCGGTTGCGCTTTCTACACAATTGTATTTCGAATTATGTCGGTTAGCTAATAGTCTCGAGTAAAACTTAATCCACTTTTGGTCGAAAGTCGACCCACACGTTGGCATCGGCGTTCATTCGGCAAACTTGAGAGTTAGTTAGTTAGGGCCTTACTTATGAAAGATGTTTAAAGTGAAACACTGGTTAAACAACGTCCTGTCTTTATTTGTGGATAGTGACAAACAGAGACAGGACGTTGTTCAACCAGTGTTCAACTTTAAACATCTTTCATAAGTAAGGGGGTTAGTTTGTTGAAGCTAACTTCAATTGCTACTTTGAAGATCTTTAGAAGATTTTTATGAGGGTAGTAATAAGAATTTTTTGGTCAAACGTTTTTACGGCATACGCTGGCGTACCGAAAACAAAAAACGATCACAACTGTATACTTATATGATTAAATATGATCAAGGTATGATCAGAATATGATCAAGACTGGGGCATTTTGCACTGTTTGCAGTCTTCCATGCCGTCATTGAACTCTTCGATCTGCAGCGTCATCTCGAAGAAGTTGTATTTCTCGTGGACGAGACGTGTGGCTTGCTCGAGCACCTTTTGTGGACTGACGCCGTTACCTGGAGGAATATTTTAAGTTAGGATACGAGAAAAGAACTAATTAAACTACTAGGATAATTTTGAAACGTCTAAGGCGCGGGACATACAGAAAAGACGTAAGACGAGGACGCGTCGCAGACATGTCTCTTCCGCGTCCCTTTCATAGAAAATGTATAGAAGCGTCGCGCCGCATAACATACAGAAGAGACGGGGCGCCGTCACATTTTTAACCGACTTCCAAAAAGGAGGAGGTTCTATGTTCGGCTGGATGTATGTTTTTTTTTTTTGACCTTTTTTTTTATTTTTTGTATGAAAGGGACGCGGAAGAGACAAATGTCTGCGCCCCGTCTCTTCTATCTGGCCTGCGCCTAACGAGCAAGGTGGAATTGTAATTTTTTACTTTTTACTGTTTACTATGTTATACTAATTTTGCACTGAATTCCATACAATTGAGATACTTTACTATAGTCACTGATAGAATAGTAAACTCGTGCATACTGGCGATCGAGGCACTGTTAGATAATGTCTACTTACGGATAGCCAAATGCGCAGAAAGGGCCGTTTTATCCAACGACAAAGCCCACATGCGAAGATTGTGTACTCGTAACACACCCGGTAGCGTCAGGAACGTATTGGCTACTTCCTAGAATTAAAAATACAACACTTAGGCCTTACATCTTTACTAGATGATTTATACAATGTCAGGAGGCAATCTTTACCTACACTTACGGGACACTGTAGTGCCTGGGACAATGTTGAGATGTAGGCTTGTAGCACCTACACCATCCTCTCAGCTTAACCATATCCACAGGAAAGACATGGTCAATACGTGTGGGGCTGACTAAGCCGCGGGTTTCCTCACGATGTTTTCCTTCACCGTTTAGAGCTCGTGTTAATGCGCATATAAATATTTCGAAACGAAAAATTTTATGCACGGCCAGGATTCGAACCCACGACCTTCGGATCGAAAGTCGAGGTACTATATACCTCGGCCAACACGGCTCTTTATACAAATATAATATACATACAATAACTTAAATTTTAGGAAGCGCTCTTTGCGTATAGTACGAGAGCCGACCGCAAAAAACCAACGTCACTTGATACTAAGATAAGCTCCATGGCACACGCTCAAAAAAGTGGTGCTAAGCTTGGATCAATTAGTCAATAGGCTCCGATTTGGCCGGAAGCACAAAAAAAGGGGCTACTTCCGGTGAAAAAAAACGTGTCAATTTACGTCATTTGATACTAATGGCAGACTTATGGCAGCAGTTACTAATTTATATGTAGTGACAGATAAATCTAGTCTGCCAGTTCCTGTATGGCCGGAAGTACTTGGCAGACTGTTTCAAAGCTGACGATTCGGACCCCCAATTTACGTCATCTGATACTAAGTTGAAAATAGTGCCAGATGTTAGATATCAACCATACGTTTCAGTATAAATTAGTCTGCCAAGGCTATTATGGCCGGAACATCTTCAAAATGTCAATTTAGTGATGATACTAAGAAGAAAATTTTTCGATTTCTTTTGGTTTTATCAATGTTTAGACATTAGAATAAAATAATATTATGTATTTATTCATGTTAATATTATTATTATTACCTACTAGAAGCTGCCCGCGGCTTCGCTCACGTGGTACCCGGATAAAAAGTAGCCTATGTCACTCTCCAGCCCTCCAACTATCTCTACACAAAAAATTACGTCAATCCGTCGCTCTGTTTTGACGTGAAAGCAGGACAAATAATCAAACAAATAAACACACTTTCACATTTATAATATGGGTAGGTAGGGATGTTACTCGTTCGTTACATGTCACGTGTCAACATCGGCTCGGTACTTTTTCATTAATTTTCATAGATTAATTACTCTCATCTATCAAGAGAAGGTCACAATCCAAAATACAAATAAAATAATATAAAACCTTACACGATTCTCATATATTTGCGGAAGACATTTTGTTTAAGTCACATTTTCGTATTTCACTAGTAGGCTTTAGCAATAAAAGTAGGTAGGTAATAGAACGTAGTCTTTCAATACCTTTAATACCGCGTTCACACGCTTGCACGCTTCCAAGCAGTGTTGCCAACTCTAATCAATCCGAGTCGCTAGATTCAATCTGAAAAGTAGCTATAAAGTCACTAAAAACTGATTCTAATCAGGTCGGTGGGGGGTTGTCAGTAGAAAAATTATGTCACAAAAATAAAATACCAACTTAAAAAAACATCTTATAGGTAAATATAATTATGAGATTGTGTGCTAGTGTGCTAAGTAGCTATCGCTGGCACCCCGGTGTTACGGTGGCTGTGGTCGGTTGCCTGTTAGCGCCGAGCCTTACATAAAATGAAAAATAAACAATCTTGAATTATTTTTTTCATGTTGACTTTTTGTCCTTTCCACATTTCCTTACTTGCCCTATAACTGTTTTAATCTGCAGGTTGAAGTCCATAAGTCGCTAAATATATTTTGTCGCTAACACATAGGTTTTAAGTCGCTATTTCTAGCGACAAAGTCGCTAAATTGGCAACACTGCTTCCAAGTAAACAGACATTCTAGGAAGATTGTATTCAATTCATTAATCTGAGCAGACATTCAACGAGACAGATACTATAATCAGAGAGAGTAAGAAGTAGCTCTGCCACAGGAGACCGAACGTGACAAAAGATAACGTTTTGACCTTGCCCCGCACCGGCCACCTGGGCTACGTCCAATAACACTCGTAAATAGAGATGTTCGATATTTCAGATTGTATCGATATTTCGTATCGCAATGTATCGTAAGTAATGCATTGTATCGGTACAGGGTGTCAATTCTAGTACCGAACTTTTTATCAACCTCAAGCAAAACGTCAACTAAACCTTAGATTTTCGACTGTTTCCTATTCTACTAATGACAAACGACTCAGTTGTGGTGAGGTTTTAGCTAAGGTTTGGACTTTGGCAGAACAAATTTTTGAAAAGCTATTCTACTATTACACCTTACGGCTGACAGTTATGAGATCGAACCAAAACGCAGCGGAATGATTGACGTTGTCATCTAGAAGAATTGCAGGTATTGATACAGGGGATTTGATACAATATTTTGTATCGATACAGTATCGAATCAAGTTAAGTATGTAGGTACCTACTTATGTACTTACTTAAATAAATAAAATGTAACTTTTTAGTCAACCGAAACCTTTACTAATCTACACTATTTAAATAAATACCTACTGGATATAAAAATAATGCCGCCGTGTTGGAAAACTTTAAAATACAAAATTTTCAGGGCAGTAGGTATTCGTGTCTTCCATGTGGCTAAATGCGACTTGTAAAGATTGCATCAAACTTAGCGCAACAGATTATGGTTGGGTCATTAATGAAAATAGCGAATACGAACTCTTCTGGTTCGAAGGGGATTCTATCCCTTTAAATGTTCAGGACATCACAATAACAACTGACGATGAAAGCAGTGATGAGGATTGTGATAGTAGTGACATTTGTAGCTCGTCAGATGAAGATATTGATTAAGATTTAGATTAAGTGTTCGTAGGTATTATTATATTAAGGCTGTGTGGGCCCAGTAGGCAAACTGTGAGCGGCCGACTGAGTTTGCGGCGTATCGGTTTAGTACGCTTTTCCATATATTTGAAATGGAGTGTCCACAGTTTGCTAGTTTTGCGCGTAACGCTGCAAACTGCGTACAGTGAGCGCAAAACTAGCAATCTGTGGACACTCCATTTCAAATATATAGAAGAGCGTACTAAACCGATACGCCGCAAACTCAGTCGGCCGCTCACAGTTTGCCTACTGGGGACACAGCCTAATTGTTGAAAGTATATTTTTGATTTCTAATAAATGTGATCCATTTCAATGACTGCCATTTTTGTTTATTAATAAAACTAGCTTCCGCCCGCGGCTTCGCTCGCGTGGTACCTGGATAAAAAGTACCCTTGTCCTATTCCCGGTCATTATCTATAAATATTTTAAATTTCAGTCAAATCGGTTCAGGGGTTGTCGAGTTATAGAGGAACAAACATACATCCAAACATCCATCCAAACTTTCGCATTTATAAAATTAGTGTGATAGTGTGCTTAGTGTGTGTGATAATAACGTTTACGTAAACAGATGAAACGTGACTTAAACATAATGTCTTCCGCAAATGTTGGATATTTGGAATAAGCTGGGAATAATATGGGAGATAACACCTCATACATGAAGTGCCTCCATTTGGAATCGTGTAATGCCCCCTCTTCCGTTGACACGCATTCACGTATGTGTAGAGGGCTTAGACGCCTGCATTCGCCAATGACAACGCCGTGCATCGCGGCGACCCGCGATTTGTCGGTTTTTCGGACATAGATCAAAGGGATATGTACGCCTGTCAATGTCTGCGCGTGCCCACACAATCGCCGTTGATTCAATTACCGGAGGACAGCCGCCGAGTGAAGACATCACGGCTTTGTTTTGTTGTGATGCTGGAGTCAGGAGCTGTTCAGTGGTACTCCTCCTAAATAGGCCGATTGAGTTGAAACTTGGCATAAAGCCACGTTGACACGATCAAAGTACACTACATCCTAGTGCTACTTGGATGACTCTGATTAGACGCCGTGGTACGAGTAGGGCTTGCATTCGAATATTCGAATATTCGAATAATTCGAATATTAAATTCGTTCGAATATTCGAATACTGAAGTCGAATATTCGATATTCGATTAAAATTAATAACACCAAACTCAGAACTCTGATGTGCATAAAATGCCACTTTTATAGGATTCGGAAACACTAGAGAGTGCCGCGCGTGATTGCGTAGTGCTTTCGCGTATTTGCCGGCAACCCAGTGGAGGTGCTTTGTCAGGAAAATGCAAATCTACATAAAAAGTTTTTTTTAATCTACATGTTTGATTCCTGGCCAGGAGAATTGTTATTTTAAAATCTAATGAAGCAGTTTACCTTTTTATCAAAATTGGTTACCCAAGACTCTTTTGAGTGTTTTGTCGCTATTGCCACCTGCCATCACCTCGTCTAACCGAGTGTCGAGCCCAATTCCATTTAAGATTCGTAACCCTAACTCTGACGCCCTGGACTTTAGTCCGGCGCCGGATCTCGGTGTTACGAATTCGTTCTTGGAGTTTAATGCCGAGCATGGCCCGCTCCATGGCTCTCTGTGTAGCTTATACTTTGAACACAGTCTCCTTAGTAAGCGTCCACGTCAAGTCAAAGTTGGGAAGACACATTGGTTAAAGAGACGGGTTTTCAGGCACTGTGGAACTTTCTTCGACTGAAGCACATCTGCCAGTTTTCCGAACGCGGCCCAGCCGAGTTGTATCCTTCTGGAGATCTCCTTACTCAGATGCTCTTTACCAAAAGATAGAATATGCCCAAGATAAAGATACTTGTCAACTACCTCCAGTCTCTCGTTTCACCGTTACGGTAAAATTCGAGGTTCCAGAAGCATTCGCCATAATCTTCGTCTTGGACATATTTATGTTAAGGCCAACGGCTAAAGAGGCATCAAAAAGTTGTTGGATCATGAGTTGGAGATCTTCCAGGTTGTGGGCAAACAATACGAGGTCATCGGCAAACTTGAGATGTGACAGGAAGGCTGATGTGCGGAATGTTTATTCCGCAAGATCCCATGCAAGCATCTTCATAACGTCTTCAAGAGCCGCCGTGAAGAGCTTGGGTGATATTGTGTCTTCCTGCCGCACTCCCCTCTTGATGTTAATAGGGTTGGTAGTGTCGTGAAGGCAAACTTGCATGGTTGCCGTGCCGTATAACTTCCGCAGCACTTCCACGTATCGTGCGTCAATCTGGCAGCGATAGAGAGCGTTAAACACAGCCCAGAGCTGTCGGATGCTTTCTCGTAATCGGCGAAAGCTAAGCACAGGGGCCGGTTATATTCTGAACTCTTCTCCATCAGCTGCTTCATGGTGTGGATGTGGTTGATCGTGAAATAACCACTACGGAAG
This sequence comes from Camptogramma bilineatum, assembly GCA_958496255.1. NCBI lineage: Eukaryota > Metazoa > Arthropoda > Insecta > Lepidoptera > Geometridae > Camptogramma > Camptogramma bilineatum. The sequence goes on from OY292451.1 coordinate 1,881,754, forward strand.
CCGGCTTGCTCGACGGGCATGTACTCATCTAACTGGCGAGTGAGCTGATTGCATACCACCTTGGCAAATAGCTTGTACACCTAATAAGAGACTAATAAGAGAATAACCTAATAAGAAAATAACCTAATAAGAGACTTATTGGCCTGTAATTGCTCAGTTTCGAGCAGTCTCCCTTTTTGTGCAAAATGGTGACAATTGCATTTTTCCAAGCATCAGGTGATTTTTGTTTGGTTGATGACTGCGCGAAAAAAGAAGGCACCAACCTTTCATACAAAATCAGCATAGTCATTTTATTGTAGACTAGCTTCCGGTCGGCTTTGCCCGCTAGGTACCTACCTACATAACTAAATAGCCTTTGTTCATCCTGAAAGTTCATTTTTGAAATCGGATGAGTAGTTTCGGAGATAACCTCCTACATACAAACAAATTTTACGTCTTTATATGATTAAGTACAGATATGTATTGTTGACTGATTTTACTGAGAATTTGTGGTTGATTGTGCGTGTAATAATCGCGAATGTCTCGTTACGGCGACTCAATCTTTTGTTTATGCAAATAACACTTGAAAGAATAAAAGAAGACGTGATTTTAGTAAAAACAAAGATTTTTGGCTATTATTCGAATAATATTCGAATAATTCGAATATTACCCGAAAAAAAATCGAATATTCGAATATTAAAATTTTCGAATATTTGCAAGCCCTAGGTACGAGTGAGTCACGTGAGTCCGACGGCATCCAATCAGAGTCATCCAAGTAGCACTAGGATGTAGTGTACTTTGATCGTGTCATCGCGGTTTAATGTAGGTAGGTACCTTACTCATCAGTTCTGACTTTAATTTAATAATAAGGTTACAGCGAGCAGGGTGCCGATTCTACTACCAAACTTTTCATGAACTACAAGCAAAACGTCAACTACAGATTGAATCTAGTGACTCGGATTGATTAGAGTTGGCAACACTGCTTGGAAGCGTTCATGCGTGTGAACGCGGTATTAAAGGTATTAAAAGATTACGTTCTAATACCTACCTACTTTTATTGCTAAATGTCTTCCGCAAAATACGGGAATCGTGTAAGGTTTTATATTATTTTATTTGTATTTTGGATTGCGACCTTCTCTTGATAGATGAGAGTAATTAATCTATGAAAATTAATGAAAAAGTACCGAGCCGATGTTGACCCGTGACATGTAACGAATGAGTAACATCCGTACCTACCCATATTATAAATGTGAAAGTGTGTTTATTTGTTTGTTTATTTGTCCTGCTTTCACGTCAAAACAGAGCGACGGATTGACGTGATTTTTTGTGTGGAGATAGTTGGAGGGCTGGAGAGTGACATAGGCTACTTTTTATCCGGGTACCATGTGAGCGAAGCCGCGGGCAGCTTCAAGTAGGTAATAATAATAATATTAACATGAATAAATACATAATATTATTTTATTCTAATGTCTAAACATTGATAAAACCAAAAAAATCGAAAAAATTTCTTCTTAGTATCATCACTAAATTGACATTTTGAAGATGTTCCGGCCATAATAGCCTTGGCAGACTAATTTATACTGAAACGTATGGTTGATATCTAACATCTGGCACTATTTTCAACTTAGTATCAGATGACGTAAATTGGGGGTCCGAATCGTCAGCTTTGAAACAGTCTGCCAAGTACTTCCGGCCATACAGGAACTGGCAGACTAGATTTATCTGTCACTACATATAAATTAGCAACTGCTGCCATAAGTCTGCCATTAGTATCAAATGACGTAAATTGACACGTTTTTTTTCCCCGGAAGTAGCCCCTTTTTTTGTGCTTCCGGCCAAATCGGAGCCTATTGACTAATTGATCCAAGCTTAGCACCACTTTTTTGAGCGTGTGCCATGGAGCTTATCTTAGTATCAAGTGACGTTGGTTTTTTGCGGTCGGCTCTCGTACTAGTAGCTTGCTTAGACGTTCTTGATTGATCATTGAAGTTAAGCAGCGCTGTGCGCGGTCACAATTCGGATGGGTGACAGCAAGCGGCATTACGAACGCTTCCGTGCTTCGGAGGGTACGTTAAAATGTCGGTCCCGGCTTTTAAGTCGTTAAGCCATGAAGCTGGCCTAAAAACTCCGTCACCAGAGTTGGCCGCTTGCTCAAACGAACTTACTTAGGTACTTTTAGTTACCTACACAGTATTTGGGCGACCGAGCTCTGCTCGAGTGGAAATAGAGAAAACAAATTTACCCAGAAATTATCTGTTTGCAAAAACTATAACAAAAGATTCACTCAACAAGTAACTAAATTCAAAATTAAACATTTTGCATAAGTTAACATTTCATACCCGACAGGTTGCAAGCCCATCAACGCTGTTAGAAAGCTAATTGGCTACCTTTACCTGATTTAAAAAAAGCACTAAATGTTACCTGAAAATCGATGCCTCTCGGAGAACCCTCCATTAATACAAGTAGTGTGTCTTTGATGATGTTGAAAGTGGTGATCAACACCAGAATCGAGAATAGGAAGGTGCAGATAGGATCCACGAGGTTCCAACTCGGCTACAACAGAGAAAATACATCAATCACATCACATCACACTAATATTATAAATGCGAAAGTTTGAATGGATGGATTTTCCTCTATAACTCGACAACCACTGAACCGATTTGGCTGAAATTTAAAATATAGATGGATAATGACCGGGAATAGGACCTAAGCTACTTTTGATCCGGGTACCACGCGAGCGAAGCGCAGGTGGAAGCTAGTAAGTTCATATTAAATACTAACATTACATTACATTTAAATAATTATTAGATGTCGCCCTTATTCGCGGAAATAGGATTTTTTACGGGATAAACAGTAGCCTATTGTCCTTCTCCAAGGTCCAATCTATATCTATACAGGGATAGTGGCCATTCTATATGTAGTATTATTATCTACTAGCGGACGCCCGCGGCTTCGCCCGCGTGGACTACTATTTTTTTTATCCCTCGAGAACCGTGCAATTTTTCGGGATAAAAAGTAGCCTATGTCCTATTCCCGGTTATTATCTATCTACATTCCAAATTTCATCAAAATCGGTTCAGTAGTTATGGAGATACGTGGCAACAAACATTCACACACACAAACACACACACGGACTTTCGCCTTTATAATATTAGTAGGAAGGATAGTAGGATTCTATAATACCTTGTAGTATATGACGATAGCTGCAATCAAAACGCCGAAACTCTGCAGGAAATCTCCTAGCACGTGTATGAAGGCCGCGCGGACGTTTATATTCTCAGCTTGAGCGTGGTGAGAGGTGGAACTTTCAGCGTCCGAGTCGGTGCCCGTCTGAAACAAATACAAATACAAATACTAAACAAGAGGGCACAGACTGAAAACCAGCGCTGCCTTCCTAGCTTGGAGCCAGCATAATGCTGAGACTGGGCCTATTTGGCACCACAAAGTGTAATAGGTGGGTACGCACGCACATTATTGTTGGACATTTTTTTCTTTAGATTTTAATTATTTCGGTTGTTTATTGTTCTTTATGTATGTACCTACTATGTGCTGTGCTTTTCCCAATGTACTTACTGTATTTTGTGTGAGTCAAATAAACATTATTATAAGTACTTAATCTATTCTAAATTAAAAGTAAAAAAACTGACTTAAATGTCATGATGCTCAGTATCAACCTGCTAGATCAGAGTTCCTAATACCGAAATGGAATTGGGCAGGACACTTGGAAGAAGGGTAATGGAACTCAAATGGAATTGGGCAGGACACTTGGCAAGACGAAATGATGGCAGGTGGAGTAAGGCTTTGACCAAGTGGTGGCCAAGAACCGGATATAGGAATCGAGGTCGTCATAATAAAACATCATAGACTGGCCTCTTAGCTCAGTTGGTAGTAGCTCTGCCTTCTGCGCTATAGGTCGAGAGTTCGATTCTCACCCAGGACAAACATTTGTGTGATGAACATACAGTATGGGGCCCGAATGGCGACTTTTTTTTTAACTTCATATCAAATGGCTTGTTGTTAGATTTTTTAAAAAATAAAACAACAATTAAACCTAAAGGTTTCTCGAAGAACGCTAATTTTGCTAAGCATCATCTCGGAGCAACCTGTAGTTAGGTGCAGTCAGCTGTTGGGGTTACTGGTCGTAAACATTAGCGGCACGGTCTGTTGCCATACTGTGTGAAAGAGATAGTAGACTAGCTCCGCTCACACGCTCTTTGAAATACGCCGGCCCGCCCCGCAGCTGCAGGGCGGGCGGTGTATTTCAAAGAGCGTGTGAGCGGAGCTAGTCTACTATCTCTTTCGCGCCGGCGCCGGCGCCGCCTCCCGCCCGCACAATTATTATCAGTGATGCCAACTTAGCTACTTTATAGCTAGATCTGGCTACTTTTAGGCTACCGTCAGCTACAAAATTGAAAAAGTTGTAGCTAAAAAAGTAAGATTTATAGTCGTATTGCTCATTATACGGACTAAAAATATATGAAAAATGACATTTGTTCCTTCAATTTTAGTCCGATTTTAGTCCGTATAATGAGCAATACGACTATAGGTTGAATAGATCTTTTTATCCTACCAAGACAACACTGCGGACAACACCGTAGACTACAAGTTTTTTCCCTTGGTTACATCTAGCTACTTTTTGAGGAAAATCTGGTTATCTAGCAACTTTTCGGGGCAGATTTAGCTACAAGTCTGATGGTAGAGTTGGCAACACTGATTATTATTTCAGTGCAACAGGATCATCACCGCGTGCGCGCTTGCATTTTGCTGCAGAGATTCGATTCTATTCGCGAAATAAACGCTTTGTTTTATTTTAGTGTTTTAAATTAAGTACCTAGTGGTTTTATTTTAGTTTTCTTGTGTAAATATCTAAGTACCTACTTACTGCGATAAAGACGCTTTTTTTTTTAGTTTCGTTCTTATTTTCTTAATAATAATTACTTACTGCGAAAAGACGCTTGCTAGTGTTTGTGTTTGTGTTATTTTTTTTGTATTTGTGATGGCAAATTACCATCCTAATTACTCTGCAGCAGAGTATGCTGATATGATTTTAATTTATGGTGAATGTCACCAAAATGGGGCCCTTGCGATGAGGACGTATCGCGAACGATATGGGGAGACCAGACAATGCCCTACAAATGCTCGTACATTTGTTGGAGCTGTACAGCGCATCCGCGAGAACCGACCTGTAGATCCGCGGTCGCAACGTCCCGATAGACCTCCACCCAATATTGAAAATGCAGCTCGAAGGAGATTGAATGATGACGTCTTACAGTACTTTGAGGACCGACCTGAAATGAGCACCCGTCAGGCCGGTCGGCATTTTCATGTTGAGCATAAAACTGTAAATGGAATTTTAAAGAGAGAAAAATGGCACGCATTCAAACCCCGTAAAGTGCAAGCGCTTTTGCCACGCGACAAGCCGGTGAGAGTGAGCTATTGCCAGTGGTTATTACGAAAAGTTGAAGAAAATAGTGACTTTCTTTCGCACGTATGCTGGACTGACGAAAGCACTTTTACGAGGAACGGCATTTGGAACCGGCACAACATGCACCACTGGGCATCTCAAAATCCGCACGTCTTCCGAGAGTCGGCTCATCAATACAGATTTTCTGTAAATGTATGGGCTGGCATTCACGGCGAAGATATTATAGGCCCAGTTTTCATTAACGGGTCTTTAAACGGCGAAAGGTTTGTCGATCTTTTAAATGAGACAGTGACAGAGTACATGGACGATTTGACCCTCCACCGATACCAACAAATGTGGTACCAATTAGACGGCGCGCCTGCACATTCGGTAAACGCGGCTAGGCAGCGCCTAAATGAAATGTTTGGTGCTCAGTGGATAGGACGCAATGGACCTCAAAGGTGGCCAGCAAGATCGCCTGACCTAACGCCTCTTGATTTTTTTTTATGGGGTTACGTAAAAAACGTTGTTTACGAAAAAGACTTAGACTCTGTGGAAGAACTACGCTCCCGGATAATTCAGGCGTTCCAAAAATTAAGAACGATGGTTGCAGCTGGTCTGCTCGCAAGAGTAAGGGCGAACATGCAGCGCAGGCTACACCTTTGCATCCAACGTGGCGGCGGCCACTTTGAAAATTTGAAAATTTAAAAGGTAAGCAGTAGGCCTACGGTTGGCTGGTAGGTAGGTCGCCTGTCTACTTAGGTAAGACCTACCAGCCTACCTAGGTATCTGATTAGAAAACAATGTAACGTAATCAAAATGTTAGTGAAGCTAAGTGATAGGTAACTAGGTAGGTAGGTATTTTTGTAAAATACAATAGATAGGTACCTACCTACCTATCTTACGCCCGACCGACCGGACTTACTTACTCTTAACTGTAGGTAGGTACCTACCTACTGCACTCGGTCTTCGACGCGCGACGTTGCCGTTCAGCCTAGCCACGCCTACGGCCTAGCGCTCACGTTACTCACGTAAAGAGTGATCAAAATTATGCTTCATTATTTTTGATTTAGTTTGTTTGAAAATATCGAAGTTTCAATGTGTGAACTTAGAACAACTATATTTTGTTGTATAGTTGCTGATGACTAGCTCTACACGTCCGTTAATTTAAAGTCGCCATTCACTCCCCACATTGTAGATGTTTTTTCTGTGTCTGGGTGTTATAAAGTATTATAAGTGTGTATTTACAAAATATACAAGGATTCTATCAGTTATCTGGTTCCCATAGTACAAGCTTTGCTTTGTTTGGGGCTAGATGGCGCTGAGTGAAATGTCCACAAATATTTATTAATTTATTTATGTATTCCGACGAATTGAAACTCCTCCTTTTCTTGAAGTCGTTTAAAAAGCAATATAAATAGAGTGAGTTTTTTTTTAAATTAAATTACGTTTTTTTTTAAATAAAGTTTACCTTGTTGTTGAGTACAGGGTTGTTCCCTCCGTGCGAGTGTCCGTGCCCGCCGCCGCCGTGACTGTGGCCGTGCTGGTGTAACGTCAGACCCATACTGAAAACACAATTATTCATTTACATCTCTCATATTCGGTAAGTAGGTCCTTATTACCAAATGGGGCTTGTAGGTGACAAATTAGCGCTCTAGGGTAATAATGTAGCTAGAAAAACCCTAGGGCGGTAAGTAATTAAAAAAAAACACTTCTCTCTTTCAAAAAGTTCGCGTACATCTAACCATCATACTGGCAATAGACATCATGCATTCAGCCCGATGACAAAAGAGGTCGCTTCACTATTCAGCCTTGTCTTCGTATGAGTATAATAGTCATCAATTTTAAATATCGAACGGCGAAGCTCAATTTCGTTCTTGAACATCTTTCTCAAGAGATGATCCGCAACCATCAACTTCTGCTGAAGAAAACTTCATCCCGTCAGATTTTGTCCATGACCAACAAATATCATAATCTCAAACTATTAACATACCCAAAAAACACCTGTCCCTAAAATTTGAAAATTGTCCTCATTTCACTATAAATTTTAACAAATAAAATGTTTTATTGTTGTAATGCCGGTTTTTTTCTACTTACCTCACAATCGAGATGTAAAGCAGAGTAGTTAGCGCACCCTCGAACTATAGGCGCACGAGTGCAGCGAGGGCTAAATATCTCGGGCTGCAATTGATGCCTTACAGACCTTGGCTACTAATCTACTATTAATATACTCAAACCTACTTATAAACTCCTGTCAACTTCATTGAAATGCAGTCTTATCATTTGCGATTCCGACGGGATTCGAGCCCACACTGATACAAGCGATCTTCCTTAAGCCGGAGTGCCTTTACCAACTCGGCCACGGAATCCATATTCGTCGCGAAAATCTTGATAATCTTGATGGCGCTAATCAGTGCTTTAACTGATACATATTTATCAGTTAAAGCACTGATTAGCTCCATCTACCTACAGGAAACAGTGAACTCCTGCTTATTGTTCCTCTCAATTTCTGTCAAAAGTTAATCAACGTTTAAAATAATGCCATCCTTTTTTGTAACAAATAGAGACAGGGCGAATCTTAAGCAGTGTTAAGTACGCAGTACTATTATTCTGTAGTTTAAGTTGGAAGATGAATAATTCTAGGCGTGTGAATTAAAAACTGTGCATTTGCTAAAAGGTAATTTTGTCTAAATGAAAAAACAGAATAGGATCGGAACTAAATAATTCAGGTATCAAAGAGTGTGAAAGCATTTCGTGTTTGTTTTGATTTTAAATTGATATTACATCGAATGAGGCAATACATGTTGATTTGATCACTATTCTTAATGCATTGATTTAACATTACCTATGCCTTTGTCAATTTGCCAAGTTGGACACCTGTTCATAGCTATTATGTAAATTATGGTAGTTGTACCATTGCGTCATTTCTACTACTTATTTTGTTATGATTGACACTTTATACATACAATCTTCTTGTAAAATAATAACATAAACGGTTAAAAAGACGCTTAAATTTTAAATGATTTTGGTATAACGTTTGCATAGACAATTCGTCTGTCGCCGGCCTCTTAAGTTCGTCTGAGCTCTGGCGACGGAGTTTCTAGGCCGCCTTAAGGTTTCCCAATAAGTTAATGTGATTATATTGCGATATTGAATACCTATTGATTTGTATATTAGGAAATAAAGGCTATGATAATAATAAAAGACCTTCGTCATGGCTTAAAGAGAACTCACACAAGGTTAACAGCTACGCCAACAGCCGATGTGATCAGCATCACCATGGCGTTTATCTCGAAGTCCTTGCTGATGACTCTTTGCACCGCCATGTAAACCAGTATGCCGGTCACCACCCATATTAGAAGCACGGATGTCAGAGCGCCTATAACTTCCGCACGATACCAGCCGAAAGGCATTCTGGAAACAAAATATTTACTCAAATAATGAAAATCCCCGACAATCCCTTCATAAACTAGAAATAAATAAATACTGCTGGACATTTCACACAGCGCCATCTAGCCCCAAACCACAGATTAGAACCCAAACTAAGCAAAGCTTGTACTACGGGAAACAGATAAATGATAGAATACTTATATTATATACATACGTATTAATACTTTTTAACACCCAGACGCAGAACAAACATCTATGTTCATCACACAAATGTTTGTCCTGGGTGGGAATCGAACCCACGACTTACAGCGCAGAAGGCAGAGCAACTACCAACTGAGCTAAGAGGCCAGTCAAAGAAAAGAGATGATGAACTGAAAACGGCTGAACCGATTTTGATAAAGCATGTCTAAGAACCATCAGTTACTAGTAGTTCGCCCCGAACTGAGATCTCGCGCACCGTAGATGGCTTACATTTGGACTTTCTTCTGACTACCCCTATATTTTCAAGTGCTATTACTGCCCAGTATGCCTATTGCGCTAGCTCGTCATGGTAAAAAATACTGGCATGCATGCCATACATAATGTCGTGTATAATTTCATTCATTTAATATTTACGAATACTCGTCGTATTTCAAAAAGTACCTACCTATACGTCCTAGAATAAAAATAATAACTATTTTGGAATGTACAACTAAATACCTTTCATTTGACACCCCACTCAATATATTTGTTTAAATTTTTTTTTACCCCCTTCGGAACCCAATATCTTGACAACCCCTTTATTGATTAAGCTCATTATGCTCCACCTTAAATTTTCATAGCACAACCTATTGACCTACCAAGTTTAGCCTACTTAACGTAACCTACGTAGGTACGTTATTTATTTTCAGGTTCCCGGACAATTATTTTCATTCATTACCAAGATTTTTTTTTTTTTTTTTTCAAGAAAATAGATCAAGTAGCAACTAAAATCATTGCAAACCAAACCGCAACGATGCCACTCTCTTTCTAAGACCGACCAGTCAATGAGCTACGAAGACATCGAAACTCTATGAAACGAGAGCTCTTGCAGCTCTGATTTTGTAGTTTTTGTTCTTTGGTCGTATTTCAAAAACTATACATCCTAGAGTAAAAATAAAAACCATTTTGGAATGTACAAAATAAGCCCTTTCATATGACACCCCACTCAATATATTTGTGTAACTTTAAAAAAAATTACCCCCTTGGGAACCCAATATCTTCACAACCCCTTCATCGATTAAGCTCATATGCTCCACCGTAAATTTCCTTACCACAACCTATTGACCTACCAAGTTTCATGCAGATTGGATGAACGGTTCGACAGTTATGCGCGAACAACAATTTGTGAAACATACAAACATACAAAGCAAAATCGCCCAACTTACCACTAAGATCTTCGCTCGCTTCGCTCGCTCGATCGATAAAGTTAAGCATGTATTTACAAAAATATATATGTATTCTATCAGTTATCTGGCTCCATAGTATAAGCTTTACTTAGTTTGGTGGATGGCGCTATGCGAAAATGTCCTATAGGTACTATTTTTTTTATTTATCGCTAAAAAATCGGCTTTCAAATAAAAAAAACAGCATTTGATCTTTAGCATGAAAAATATAGAGCTCAAATTCTTACTTCCTTGTTGCAGGCCTGGTAGCCACCCATAGTGAGAACAGTGATATCATGAAACTGGCGAAATCCGTGAGCAAGTGGGCGGCATCCGTCGCTATCGCTAAACTGTTTGATAAGTAACCACCTGGAAACGAAAGGATTCAATTAGGAACAGGAAAAATAATAATTACTAAGTAAAGTAGTCACAACGGGTCTTTATCATTCTGAAGTTATTTGTTTTTATATTTTATCTCACTTCCTCGTAGTAGTAAGTATATGCGCTATCCTTTGTTGCACGTAACTTCAAAGGGACAAATTAATGTACAGTAATTCAAGATAAAGAATGGTTTTCGGAACATCGGAAACTATCGCATAAAATTACAAAAATGATTGACGAAAAGTCATTTGGAAATGAAAATTACTCATAATTTCAACTTTATCGCAAACCAATAAATATCTATTTCATTTTTAAGAAAAGCAAATTAATTGCAAGTGACGTGCACTTTTGTCGCATTCTGTTTTGTGGAATCATACACTGCTGTCGGTCATATTCGGAAAACACGAAAATACTGTACTAACTACTGTACAAACTATAACAATGTGACGACCTCTGTGGCGCAGCGGGTGAAGGCCCGCCTGTGACGCAAGAGGTTGCGGGTTCGATCCCCGCCGCGGGACAAATGTTTGTATGATCTGCAAATATTTGTCTCGGGTCTGGGTGTTTATATGTATATTATGTATGTATTTACAAAAAAAAAAAAAAAATGTATATAAGTAGTATATCAGTCATGTGGTTGCCATAACACAAGCTTTGCTTAGCTTGGGACTACATGAAATGTCCAGCAATATTTATTTATTTAAAGTCTATTATTATTAAGTATTTTTATGTAAAGTCGTGCAAAGGTACCCGACTATTACAAGCATTTGAAAAAATTACAAATCGGGCTAGCGTTTTCAAGTGACACACCAACAATTTTTCATATTTGTACACTTACCTACAATTTCTCCTATCATAAACACTACACATAGAATACTGGCGATGATGAGTTTCCTCCGCGCTCGTTTGTCTATCTCTTCGTTTCTGGATCTATGACAATGCCCTGAAAATATGAAAAGACAAATTTTATAATCGGTATAGTGCGCCGCAAACTTAATGGCGGCTGAAGTGCGCGGCAGATTCGACTTTGCGCAGGTACAGTCAACGCAATTGCAGGGAAGTGAAGGTGGTGAGGGGCGGGGCTAGGCGGGCTATGTAGATAAAGTTTACTGTATTCTATTGCGTTGACTGTACCTGCGCAAATTCGAATTTTCCGCGCACTTCAGCCGCCATTAAGTTTGCTGCGCACTCTAAAATACATTTAAACGCGATATATCGGTAAAATACGGTATTTTTCGTAACATATGCACAGAACAGATAATATTACTACGACATAAGTTGAGTTGGCCTATGCCCAGCCGTAGGACACAATGGGCTAATTATAATAATAGTCCAGTCAGCTTAGCATAAAAATGGTCTAAACCTCGGAATGACAGATAATAAGCTGAATTTTCGTATGTAGCTTCATTTAGGCGTCCTTAAAGTTGTCTCAAAAGTCTCATAAAATCTCGTGTCTGCGTCTTAAGTTATTCAAGGTCAAAGGTAAAAAAAATAGTTTTTCGCGAATATCTCGGTTGCTATTGGTCCAATGATGTTAACATCTATTATAAAGTTGTAGCGCATACAATTTGCGACAAATTTTGTTTAAAACATTTTCTCATGCGCTCAACCGTTTTCGCGATAGAGGAGGGTGAGTGAGCAGCGCTCAACCATACGCGTAGGTACTGTAACGCAAAGTCAAACGTGAATATCTGTGAATACCTTGAATTTTGAATAAGTAATTTGTTTTATTTATCAGTTAATTATCGACCAAGCGAGCAAAGCAAACTAAGATCTTACGATTTTGCTTTGTATGTTTGTATGTGTAATTTTTATGTTATCGCATAACTATCGAACCGTTAATCCAATCTGCATTAAACTTGGTAGATAACTAGGTTGTGCTATGGAAATTTGATATATGACATATGAGCGTAATCGATGGAGGGGTTGTAAAGATATTGGGATCTAAAGGGGGTGAAAAAGATAAAAGTTACACAGATATATTGAGTGGGGTGTCATATGAAAGGACTTAATTTGTACATTCCGAAATAGTTTTTATTTTTGTTCTAGGAAGTATAGTTTTTGAAATACACATACTGAACGCTTTGCGCTCACGGCCCTGTATCGCAAAAACGGTTGAGCGCATGGAATTTTTTTTTCAATGAATTGGTCGCAAATTTTAAGCTCTACAACTTCATAATAGATGTTAACATCACTGGACCAATAGCAACCGAGATATTCGCGAAAAACTATTTTTTTTTACCTTTGACCTTGAATAACTTAAGACGCAGACACGAGATTTTATGAGACTTTTGAGACAACTTTTAGGGCGCCTAAATGAAGGTATATACGAAAATTCAGCTTGTTATCGCTCATTCCGAGGTTAATTCCTAATTTGACTGGGCTATAATAGCTTTGCTCGACTGGCCCAAGCACACTTTTGCATTACACAAAAAGCCATCATTCTGAACACAACTAGTACAATTTTTTTAGGAAAGTGACCTCTTCAATGATGTGCAGACTGCAGACAATATGATCAAACTTAACTTCGACTTTGACTTTGTCGCTAAGAATGGAAAATAATCTAGGTGGTCTTAGTTTATGAACATTTTTATCATCGTGACGTAATTTCTACAAAATTGAAACATATAAATGCTTCACGAGTCACAACTTTGGTCGCTGACTATAACAACACAAACATGCGTACAATAAGATGTATTGTCTACATTTCATATTTTTTATTCATTGTTTTATAATAGCTGTATAAATAACGGGACTTTGTCATCTGTGTTATTCGTTCAATTTGTTTAGACGAGTATTGAACTTTCGCCCAAAAACCTGTTCTAAAACAATGTCACCTATCAATTGGCCTTCAATTAAAAAGTAGGTAAATAAGTTCGTATGAGTTACTGCGAACGCGAATTTCAGTATGAAAGTTTCATACTACAAAATATTAAAGTATCCAGCTGCGATCCGTGATTTCCTTGTACTCGGGAACAATATAGCTTTTTAGAACCAGAAATTACTTTGGTATTTAAAACCTTAAAGCCGAGAGTGTGAAGCTGGTTAGTATGAGAAATAATTTATGACTATTTACAAAGACTAATAAAAATAAAAAAGTTAATTTAATTCTGTAGATGACGATAATAAAACGGTCAGAATATTCCGAAGGTGTGACCTTGTAATAAAAAATAAACCCCAAAACTGGTTGCAAAGATGGCAAAAATGTGCACCTGGTCGTACAGTCATGTCATGTCACATTCTCAAAAATAGTTTTTATCCTAACAAGAGGCTGAACTAAAAATAAAAAAAAAACCGACTCCAATGGTAGAAGCTGAGCAATCTTCTGCAATCTCGAGGTGCATTTCTGTTCATAACTCTGAAGATCCTCGATGTATCCTCACCAGATTTTTGTGACACCAATCGAAAAGTGTACCCTTTAAAACCAAAAAAGAATTTTCCAAATCGGTCCACGCGTTATCGAGTAATCGGTGAACAGAACATACATAAAAAAGCACAAAAAAAAAAAGATTCCGACAAGAAGCGATGGGCCGCCTATTGCTATCAATTTATGTAATTTTAAGTTTTGTATCCTGCTTACATGCATGCAATAAAATGTTAATTCATTCATTCCGACGAATTGAGAACCTCCTCCTTATTTGAAGTCGGTTAAAAATGGCACATGGTAAGTGCAAACAGTTTATTGAGCGTGACGGACACCGGTGATCGGCGTGAAGGCTGTGGGCGGCGTGACGTCAGCGTCACTCGCTCAATCATTGTTAGCGATGCAGACAAGACTTGCATGAAATTGGTAAATGATATAATGATCAAACATATACAGGGTGTGGCTCGACAACTAGGAGGCTAACTGTACATTTTTTCAAAAATCTAAAAATTCAATTATTTTTTTCTTCAAAATAAAACAATAGTTTCCTAAGAACAAAACTTTCTAACTACAAAAGAAAATCTAGGTAAGTGCCCAAAAATTTGCCACACTCTGTATAATATAATATGTATGTTCGTATGAGCAAGTGGCTAACTATGGTGACGGAGTTTTCAGGCCACCAAAAGTTAGGCTGAAGCCTGAACTCAACCGGTCAAAGCCAGCATATTTTATTTAGAGATTTTTTACCCTCTCTGAGTAAGGTTACAACTCTACAAGTAGCTAGCACATAACATAACACAGCCTTCACCATCACTGAGTAGCATCAACTAGTAGTCATTTGTATGAGTAAGTAAGTAAGTTCGTATCAACTCTGGTGACGGAGTTTTTAGGCCGCCTAAAGCCGTCATGGCTTAACGGCTTAAAAGCCAGAACCAATTTAACAGAGACAATTTAACGTACCCTCCGAAGCACGGAAGCGATAAGCTCGTAATGCCACTTGCGCTCACACATCCAAATTGTGACCAACTTTACGCCACGAGCGCTTCGAACGCTTCGCTTCGATTTGTATAGGCGCTAACACATGTCATGTTGACCCAGGGTCGCATTGCCTCTCTATCGCTCTCGGCTTGCATCGATTCGCCTTCTCGCCCGCACACGCCTAAGCTGGCCTAGGCTGGGCCAACATGTGTTAGCGCCTTATGAGTTATTGGTTCGTCCTGCTTGCCGAGTAATGCTCCTTATTTATGAATATTTATGAAGTAATTCATCAAAATTTTACTTATAGATGATACAAATATATTTTAGTCAAATAAATAATAACGCGCAATGTCAAATGAAATGGATCTACTTTGGCATCATCATAACACGACATTTATTATTCTTATCATCGTTAGTACAAGTAAATATTTGTTGTAAGTATATCAGAGTTTCAGAGTACCCTTCGCGACTTATAAAAGTAACCTTTGTAAAACGAAAATAATTCTGTCACCACAATGTTTTAGTACCTAATACACTAAATAAAATATGTGTTATTATAGTGTAATGTTTTTAACTACGTAACGTAAGTTATAGAGGAACAAACATACATCCATCCAAACGTCCAAACTTTCGCATTTATAATGATGTGATGTGATTAGTGAAGAATAAGTGTGATGTGATACCGATAAAAACTACTTAAGGATACTCACGTTCAACCTCACTGATGCTGCCATTCCGCCTCCCGATCTCCTCGCCCGCCTCATTGGTCTCGATGACCGCGCAGCAGCCAGTGGAAGGGTTGCCATGCACACAGAATATAACGCGACGTCCCCGCGCGGGACTGTCTGTGCCATACGATACCGCACCATCTTTGAACCTGGGGACAAGATTACTTTTAGAAATTCCGAACTTTCAATGGACAGTGACATCTACCTGTCGCTAGATGTACCTACTACCAAGGAATTTCTATACTACGTACCTGGAATGCTGACTGAGACAGAAAACAAGGTCCGCTTGAGAGATAAAACTTGGGCGGCGTGTCTCTTTCTAAAGGGTGACCATAAACTAAACATTCCTAGTCCCTAAGGGGCCTTTTCCATCATTTTCTGATTTACGTGATGTTTCAGGGCATGATTTTTGAATTAAAATACTGATACAATTTTGATCCTTCATTTTGATTCTTGAATCTTGAATCTTGATTCTTGAATCTGAAAACTGAAATTTTGAATCTTGAATCTTTGAAGTGACAGCTGTCAAACTTCAAACGGCCATATCTTGGAAACTACTCGTCCTAGACTCCCCGTTCCCAGTTCTAATGAAAGCTATGACCAAGATCTTCATTTGAAGTGACAGCTGTCAAACTTTAAATGGCCATATCTCGGGAACTACTCATCCTAGACTCCCCGTTCTCAGTTCAAATGAAAGCTATTGAAGAGATCTTCATTTAAAGTGACAGATGTCAAACTTCAATCAGCCATATCTCGAAATCTACTCATCCTAGACTCTTCCTTTTTAGCTCAAATGAAAGCTATGACCAAGATCTACATTTTCAATAACAGCTGTCAAAATGACATCTGTCATCTGAAATGTAGGTCTTGGTCATAGCTTTCATTTGAACTGAGAACGGGGAGTCTAGGACAAGTAGTTCCCGAGATATGGCTATTTGAAGTTTGACAGCTGTCACTTCAAATGAAGATCTTGGTCATAGCTTTCATTTGAACTGAGAACGGGGAGTCTAGGACGACTAGTTCCCGAGATATGGCCATTTGAAGTTTGACAGCTGTCACTTCAAATGAAGATCTTGGTCATAGCTTTCATTTGAACTGAGAACGGGGAGTCTAGGACGAGTAGTTCCCGAGATATGGCCATTTGAAGTTTGACAGCTGTCACTTCAAATGAAGATCTTGGTCATAGCTTTCATTTGAACTGAGAACGGGGAGTCTAGGACGAGTAGTTCCCGAGATATGGCCATTTGAAGTTTGACAGCTGTCACTTCAAATGAAGATCTTGGTCATAGCTTTCATTTGAACTGAGAACGGGGAGTCTAGGACGAGTAGTTCCCGAGATATGGCCATTTGAAGTTTGACAGCTGTCACTTCAAATGAAGATCTTGGTCATAGCTTTCATTTGAACTGAGAACGGGGAGTCTAGGACGAGTAGTTCCCGAGATATGGCCATTTGAAGTTTGACAGCTGTCACTTCAAATGAAGATCTTGGTCATAGCTTTCATTTGAACTGAGAACGGGGAGTCTAGGACAAGTAGTTTTCGAGATATGGCGGTTTGAAGTTTGACAGCTGTCACTTCAAATGAAGATCTCTTCAATAGCTTTCATTTGAACTGAGAACGGGGAGTCTAGGATGAGTAGTTCCCGAGATATGGCCATTTAAAGTTTGACAGCTGTCACTTCAAATGAAGATCTTGGTCATAGCTTTCATTAGAACTGGGAACGGGGAGTCTAGGACGAGTAGTTTCCGAGATATGGCCATTTGAAGTTTGACAGCTGTCACTTCAAAGATTCAAGATTCAAGATTTCTGATTCAAGGTTCAAAATTCAAGAATCAAGGATCGAAATCCAGGATCGAAATCCAAGATCGAAACCGAGAATCGAAATCAAGGATCGAAATCAAAATCAAGGATCAAAATCAAGGATCTAATTCAAGGATCTCTAATTCAAGGATCGAAACCATGGATCTAAATCAAGCGCTGATTTTGTCGAGCGCGATAAGGTAAAAATATCCTGAAATTTAAATGACATGGGCACACTACTAATCCTACAACGAGTGTGAAAGAGACAAAGCACCCAAGAAAGCCTTCCCAACAAGACCAACAATCCTTATAACCAAGATTAAATGATAATAGATCGTTGTGTAGTCGTGATAAGGTTCAAAATCCTTTGTACATTAAATGTCAGTTAGAACTCCAGTTACGTAGTTTAGAATCTTCTTGCCTACTACCTACATAGACATGCTACGAACTGTGAGCTTCAGCAAAGATGGCGACACAACAGCAGAGGTCTAGATCGCGCAAGCAAAGAATTCGCGAGCGATCGACATTTTACGACCAACCAACAACAACTGTTGGTCGAAAGACCACGGGTAAGTGGGCCAGATGGGCCAGCCTGTAGCAGAGGAACATCTACGCCTTTGGGGAACATTTCCACCATATTCCCCAAAGGCAGTATCAATGGATTTTTCTTTTAGGAAAAATGTTCGCAGCATGAGTTCTAAACAGTAAAGAAAGAAATGATAAGAGGAAAGGCATAGTGGGTTTTTTTCCACTCTATATTCGAGCAGCCCGACTGGGGAAGCCCGACCACCTTACAGAACATCATCATCATCATCATCATCAGCCTATAGCAGTCCACTGCTGGACATAGGCCTCCCCTAATGAGCGCCATCGCGCCCTGTCTTCAGCTTGACGTTCTTCAGCCTTACAGAACATCGCAGCCAAATAAAGTCATTCTTCTCGAATGGTGTTGTGTTTCTGTAGTAAGTAAGAGCTCTGCGAGGAAGCGCAGCGGTGACAACTGGTAGACCAGTCTTGTCCATTGCTGTATATCGGATTGTTGTACATAGTACCGGAGGTACTTCCTCAGTCGGCCTTACAGCATATCGCAGCCAAATAACATCATTCTTCTCGAATGGTATTGTGTCTGCGGTGAGTAAGCGCTCTGCGAGGAAGCGCTGCAGCGACAATTGATGGACCAGTCTTGTCCCTTGTGTTGTCGGCGCAGTGATTCCTCTTTTAAAGGGTCAGCAGCGCGAGTGTGACTCCTCTGGTGTCACAGGCATCCATAGGCTCCGGCTAGGTTGCCTTCAGACGCTTTATATCTCAATCATCTCATGTGATTTTATAGACCTAAGTTTGAGAACTCCTAAAATAACCGGAATGATGACAAGCCGAGCGAGCTTTGAGCTTTGAGCTTGTTTCCGTATTGATGAAGGTAAGCAAAATATAATCTTACATAGCCACAGGCGGAAGACCTGGAAGAGCACCCATCTCGTACTAAAAATCAACTAATGATATAATGAAAATTAACAATTTAAACATAACTCGCGCATATTCTGAAAGTAATCTAGCTAAAAAGCTTTTGTAATCACATTTCATAATTTTTGCTTTTGACAGGATTTATAATTTATGGATTATTTTGATTTATATCTCTTTTATCTAATACAAAAGTAACAAAAAGTACAATTTACGTTACAACAGTTTGCGTTTTCACAGTTTTGCGTTGTTTATTTTATGTTTTTTAGCTCGGTAGTATCCACAATCAAGGCACGTGAACAACTGAACAATTCAGTTCACGGCTCGAAGAAATGGGAAAATTGTATCCGAGTAAACGGCTCATTTCCCGGACGAACTGTAAACATATCAATTACGCTATTCAACTATGGGCAATTTCACATGCAATGCAGTTACTTTGTATTGGTGCGTGTCGTACGGTTTTGACGAATGACAGGTGACCTTTTATGGATCATCATCATCATCATCATCTTCCTGCCCTTTTACCACTTACGTGGGCTCGGCACAACATGTATTCCTCTTCCATTTCCCTCTATCAGCCGTCATTTCAGCATTCACCTCTTTCTTACTCATGTCAACTTTCACACAATCCATTTTTATTTTTGAAAAATCTCTTTTTGGTACTCCCCTACGCACAAAGACAGCTATATACCCTCAAAATCTCAAGAATATACTACCAGAGGTTATCATTCAGTCAGTACAATTCAAATAATAGGTATAGGTATAATATATTTACTAATTCGATTCAAATGCATAACCATAACGTTACGACGTTTTCTATTTTGATCCAGTTATACCACGTGTTTCATTTACATAATATCGTCGTAAGCGTACACGCGTCTGAATAATTACTTTGTAATTTGTATTACAAAATATTTAACTATATACACACAGAAATATTTAGCAGCGGCTTCGCCCGCGTTGACTACTATTTTTTTATCCCACGGGAACCGTACATTTCTTTAGGATAAAAAGTAGCCCTCCGAAGCACGGAAGCGCTCGTAATGCCACTTGCGGTCACCCATCCAAATTGTGACAATAATTAAGAACGTTCCAGCAACCTACGCCACGATAATTGTATGAGAACATAAAGTTTGAAAGTTTGTAATAGTTGTATTCTAATGATTGTATTACATTGTGTGATGTAATTTAGATTAGATATGGTGTGACCTGCTCCGTAATATAGCCGATCTAAAGATCTCTTTACGGAAGGATTGAGAAATATTGTATTTGGTAGAATTGTGTACCTAAACATGTTGCAACATTTATGATACCAAACATTAGTGTAAATAGAAGTTCCTTAGGATCAGTTTCTATTCCATCTATCTGTGGTCTTGCGTTTTGTGTATATTTGGCGTTACTTATTGGGCGTTTTCACATTGGACGATAACTGTAACTACACGATAACTGCACGCACGATAGCAGCTCGGACGACAACGATATCGTCCGACGATATCTGAACGATATCGGTACCTATGTGACACGATATAACCAACTGCTTGTTATGCGGTTAATCGCATTGCGCCAGCAAAAGTAACAGCGCGATTCCAAAAGTGCAATAGAATATTCGAGGTAATAATGGCAGCAGTGAACAAGTTACATTTGCTTTCTTTTATAAAAAAACTGTGTCGTCACCCGACATCGGCACGACAATCTGTCGGCGACGATAACGTAGTCAACGTTATCGTCGCCGACAGATTGTGAAAGTGACGACACAGTGTGAAAGCATTTAGAAGAAAATGTATCAAACTACCAGTCTGACGATATCGTGCAGTTGCCGTGTAGTTACAGTTATCGTCCAATGTGAAAATGCCCATTGTCAAACACTTATCTAACCACAACTAGCAAAACCACAGATAAGTAGACAGAATATAAAAACTAGCCATTAGGCTTAGAGCACCATCGAGTTAAATTTTTTGCGATGATGTTGTTGACGATGATGATATTTATATGTATTTCCACATTTTCTTAGATCTTTCGGATACTTAGGTACTTTTGAATCCATCTGGGGGCGACAAAGTAATTCGTAGAAGCAAGTGCGTGGTACACGGAAGGTAGTACCAAAACAACGTTTCCGAATTGTTTTTTTTAAACTTTCGCGATCAGCGGAGCTGAAAAGGCCGATAGAGCAAAATCGCAATAGGTATTGAACTATATGCCGTCTCTTTTCATTGAGAGCGACAAGAACGGCATAATATTGCAATTCCTATTGTGATTTTGCTACAGAGCCTTTTTAGCTCCGCAGAACACATAAATGTACGAGATTCATGTCTTCCCGCGATCACGGCTGGTGCAACAAAGTCGAAACGTCGACGTCGGGCTAAATAAAAAGGTAATTCACTTGATAAATACCCGGATAAATGAACTATTAAGTATTTACTCCCTATTTGTTGAAGTACAAAGACAATTTTGCTAAATGGACCATTAGTTTTTGTCTGATAACAAAAAATTGAACTATCAAACCACGAAGAACCTTCAGACAAGGCCGGTCTTCTTTATACTAAGGTCAAGACCAGCAATGAAGCCTAAGCAATAGTTCTTCGGAGGTTTATGCAATTAATGTTTGTGATCATCACCCATATAGATACCGGTTTAAGAGATACAAGGCAAAGTTTTACGAATGACTCAATTTATGCAAAAGATATAGTCCTATAATAGGGTACGTCTGTATCTTTTGCAGAAAGTGAGTAATTTATAGTGATGAGGCTGCTTAGATGGCTGCTAAATATGTTGCCGTCTATTTTCGTTGACATAAAAATGACATGAACAAAAAAATCTCTGAAGCTTTGATAAATTGACAAATGATTAGAAATAACTTTTGAGAACATGAAACATTAAACTTCTATCTTTAATTTCTTCGCGGTGGACATTTTCAAGTTAGGAGTCAAGGAATTTTTTTTAGGATTAAATAGGAGGAGGTGCTCAACTCGTCGGATTTTATTTTTAAGTATGTTCCCCGACTAGAAGACGCCTGGGCCTGTATTCTATTAAATGACAACCGCTTTGGTTTTGGTTCGAACTCTTAAATGTCAGCCATTTGGTGAAATAGTAGAATAGCTTTTCAAAAATTTGTACTGCCAAAGTTCAAAACCTCACCACAACTGAGTCGTTTGTTATTAGTAGTCATGGAAACAGTCGCTTTAGTTGAGGTTTTGGTTGAGGTTGATAAAAAGTTCGGTACCGGAATCGAGCCCCGGACTGATTTGAAAAAATCTTTTTTGGTTGAAAGGTGTGGTGCCACAAAAATTTGGTGAGTACAGTAGGGCCAACGGATCTCGGCGTTCGTGAAGATAGCCGTTTCGATGCGCAGTGCAACTTTTTCATACAAAATTTTCTACTGCGCAGCGAAAAGCCTGACTTCACGAATGCCTAGATCCGTCGGCTCAACTGTATCTGTCGAGGATCTTCGGAGTTATGAACAGCAATGCACCTCGAGAGTGCCGAAAGCTGCTCAGTTTAAAACATTGAAGTCGGTTTTTTTTATTTATTTTTAATTAAGCTACTCGTACTTTTTTATTGTTGGCTTTACAAAGCCTATTAAAGACTTGTCCCCAAAAGGCAAGGCAGAAACTGACTGCACATACTTTTACGTGACCCCGTCTACTTCCTTGCTTCCTACTATAGATTTCTTTCAATTACATTATTTTAGTAACAGACATTGTCAATCTTGTGTATAAGGTCGCTAAGCCATGACGGAGGCCTTCAGGCTGCCTAAGAACTTCGTCACCAGACTTACGCTAAACTTGTAATTGTATTATGGCTGTCGTATCGTTCGTATTGAAAAATATCAATTAGAATGCTGTTTCACCAATTAGTTCTTTTCGTGAATTAGGTCGCACAATAATATAGCAAAAGATAAGATTAAGTTTTTTACACGTGTATTAAACAATAGCCATGTGTAAGCTAATAGGACCAATAGCTATCAGTATAATTTAGGCTTCAGATAGCACAATATTATAAAACAACTGTCTAGCTAAACAGAGAAAAATCAAAATGTTGTGATAATTGTCAATGTCCAGTTTAATTGGTAAAGCTCTGACCTAAGCTATAACCGACATAAGTTGAACCACAATAAATGTTAGGTAGGTACTTGTTTATGACTTTAGCGGTGTACATACCTTGTAATGATAGCAGGTGGGAATTATATAGCACTGGGTAAATAACTATAATTTCTGAAATAGTTTATAATACTTTGAGTTTATGGTATCTGTTTGCACGACCGAATCAAACAAAACCACTAACCTTAGCAAGAAACTTTACATAACGAGTATTCGGCATTAGATTTTGCAGGACACTTATATTCGTATAATTAGTGTATTTTGTTTCTAGTTACAAAACTCATAATTTTAGGCTGCGCTGTTTTTACCCGACTGCGCAAAGCAAAGGAAGGGTAATGTGTTTATTGAGCAAGAGGTGTTCGATGTCGATGTGGGTTTTTTTTAAAGATAGACGTTTGTTTAGCCGCAATCTCACCAGATCGTAAGCGACGATGTGGCTGACGATGGATCACAAAGGTCATAAAGCCGCATTATAACGAGCAAAGAAAGCGAAATGCAAAGATTATTAGGCTTTGCATGGGACTGTTTTTGGTACGGACACCTACGTAGAAAACAGTCGCGTTTCGTAGCCTCGAAAACACGGTCAAACATCATTTTCCGGAGTGTCCCGTACCTATCCCAAACATGTCCACGTTTGTGCCATACGGACTGGCACAGTGGTTTCGAGAAGAGAAGACATGCAGAGCGATTCACACTTCTCAGAATGCATCCGATTCATTGATTTTCTTCGGAAGAAAGAGTTTTTTCAGCGAAGAAATGTCTAAAGCAAAAAAGGAAAGAAGAGCAGTGCGATTCGGAAGTCTGAATTGCATTGCTGGACTGTTTTTTGTTTCTTCCCAACTGGCCATATAATTCAAAATTGCTAGGTCCAAGCCAGACAGAAAAGACGTAAGACGAGCGTCGCGGACAGGGCACCAGCGAACAGCGTTGCACCCGCGCCCCGTCTCTTCTGTACGTCTTGCGTCGCGACGCTGCTATACATTTTGTATGAAAGGGACGCGGAAGAGACAAATGTCCGCGCCCCGTCTGCGTCTTACGTCTTTTCTGTGTGTCCAGCACCCTACGGGGCTACAAATCCTCCTCCATCACGTCATACAAGGTCAGAATTAGGTCAATAAACCTTCTTCCGTGTAATTTTATAGATAGGCTGGTAGGCTGTTTATTCAGTCGCCGTCAATAGCTGATTAGATTGTGTAACATGAGGGCGCAGCGGATTATTTACCGATCGACAACGATATTAACACATATTACTTTATAATCATGTTATTTATCAGTGAATTATGAATTATGATAGGTGTGTGGAATAATTACTAACAAAGTAAAGCATGAAAATGATGAATCAGCCATAATATTGTCATGTCATACACTTTGGCAATGAAGACAGTTGCTTGAGTACGCTTCAAGGTATGATTCTGATCTCAGCTACAGCAGTGCTGCCACTGTGGTTCATTTGTTATGCATTGCTGCCGCGGCGTTGCTGCGTAGCTCGGAATGTAATCTCCATATAAATCTATAGAGATCAAATGGGGACCAGTAGTGCTGTGGCAGCACTGCTGCGTGCAGCGGAGTTCAGAATCATACCCAGAGGTCTGTAGGGCTAAAATAGACGCCAAGCAATTCCTTTGTCAGCTTCTCATGATGAACTGTCATTATGACAACTATCGTATAATTTTAATCTGATTCTTATAAGGAATTGCATGGCGGCCATTTAAGTTTTCCTCTGGAACTTCAACTTCACCAGTCGGAGTCTAATATTTGCAATTATTGTATCTCAAAGAATGTTATGCGCATTTGAAATATTTGCATAACTGTAAATAAAAATACTTGGGAGTTTCTAGGTGTTTAGTTACGCTATATGATGTCACTTGTTTTTGAGACATCTGAGAAATTGCCGAAGCGACATCAACTGTACCTAGTCCCAAGGAATTGAGACTGATTGAATAATTGCGATTTAAATTAAATGTAGTTTGGTTGTCTTCAGATCCTGGTCCTACAATACAACGGATATAACAAACACATAACAGATTTAGAAAGCAAAAACTATCAAAAACGTAGATGGAAAAACGAAACTATCGTTAATTTAAGGAAATCACCGTATTTGTTATATATTTTGCAAGATAAGTTCTATTGACCAACATTACAAAAAAGGATTGTGTTAGGTAATGAGTGATCCAATCTGTTGTGATTTGGATGGAATGCCTTTATCAGGAAAATGTTTAGTTTTGAAACAATGTTGACAGAAGTCTGTATTGAAATCATGACGGAAAAACCAATAATCGTGATGCTGTTATCCGAGAGCTGTATTATTTCGATGCGAAACACCTATTCTTAAGAGTCTTGATTTGATTAATCACCAGAGGAATTATTATTATTGAGATGTGGATAATTATTTAATGAATATAAGGTTCAAAGTCGTCTTGAATATTTTATTATTCTTCAAGGTATTGGTCGCAAGGAACAGGAACAGATGTAGACTCATCTAACTTCTAAGGCTGGTTTTACTGTCACGCGTACCGTCGGCGCTGATAGGTAAGTGATCTTTATTACAATGAAATAAGGATACTGATTGTTTAGCAGAAATGGCTACGCTGATTGCTCTCGTTAGTGCTGGACAATCAGTATCCTTATTTTATTGTAATAAAGATCACTCGCCTATCAGCGCTGACGATACGCGTTACAGTAAAACCAGCCTAAGTCGTTCCAGAATTATCTTATGTAACGATGCTTCTAGCCTCGCTACACGAAGTCTGTTTTGGAGGTATATTTATCTGGAATTTTAGGCCTGCTACTGATACCGTTTGTTTTGTACACATTGTTTTGGAGTTAGTTTTGACACTGACAGTTTCGTTGTCATGCATCGATTTTTTAGTAATCGACTTTCTGTTGAATAGTTTCGCGAAGTCTTTACCCCATCACTATTTTCTTGACCGCATCACTATTTTTAAAAAGAAAAAAATTCACTTTTCGCCCTGTCAAAATGGAAGACACAGTTGTTATTTGAAATTGGTTTTATATCTAAATTAATCCTTTCTATTTACATGGATTAATTATGTTTTGGATTTAGCATTTGTTTATAAAGGCTTGGTAGCAATGCCGGTCTGATTATTTTAAAGTTTGGTAAGTATTTTATCTTACGAGACTCCATTTTTCTTCACGCTTGAAACGTGCACATTTTCAATAGATTCGTTTGTCGTATCTTTCACAGATCTTAGAGATATTATCGGCGTAATGATCTCCCGAACATTATTTCCCGGTAAGTTCTTGAAAATTATTCGATTTCAAATATTCTAAAAGAGTAATTTCAGCTCTAACCTTAAGTTTCCTGTTGTTTCAGTGAAACGGGAATTTAATTTGGATTTAATTTGAATTTAATTTGGACTTTAATTTGGATTTGTTTTGGATTTAATTTGACTTTAAATTTGGTTTAATTTAAATTCCTTACGTTTGGATTTAATTCAATTAACTCATTGGAAAACAGGATTTCCAATTTGAATTTGTAACATCGCCCTAGAACAATGGATTTCAACTAGAATTCACTAGGAGTGATAACTTAGTACTAGCCTTCTGCTAGTTTCGTTTTTATTAATATTGGGTTGCAATAACGACAGTCTACAGTTTTAGATTTAATTTAGTTTAAAACCTCAGACACCATAGTATCTAAGATCTATTGGTTTAAATAATAAGTAAATTTAACTGCGTATTACCAACTACAGAATTCAGACTTCCACGGGCAGAGCCTCTCATTAAACTCTATAAATGATACACCATCTTTCATTAGCCCCCCAGGCCTTGTGATTAAAAGCTCGGTCTCTCCGGCAGAATTATCCAGGTAAATTGTTTTTCAATATTCAAGTAGGCATGGCGCCCGAGATTTGTTAGGTATTTCGATCGAGCGAGCGAAGCGAGCGAAGATCTTAGTGGCAAGTTAGGCGATTTTGCTTTGTATGTTTGTATGTTTCATTTTTATGTTCTCGCATAACTATCGAACCGCTTATCCAATCTGTATGAAACTTGATAGGTCAATAGGTTGTGCTATGGAAAAAACAACGAACATTTTGGCATACTTACTCTTCCGCCATTTTGAAAAAACCTCGTTCTTGCAGCAGGTGATGAAACATGTGTCAATGGATAGGGGAAGTGATTACAAACAAAATATATTCAGTAATAAAATCTCGTAATCTTTATACTTTCCGAGATATTTGAGTTTGAAAATGTAAAAATTAAAACTTGAAAATGCTAATTATGCTGCCAATAATAACCGGTAGGTATTTGAATATGTCTACTGTGACTGGGGATAAAATCGTGAGCCAATTTCGTTTAATTTTTAGGTAATTTTTTTTTTTTTTTACATTATACAGGGTGAATTTTTGAGACGGGGCAGTAAGGGCAGCTACCTTAACCGTTGTAGCTGCAGGAAAACGTTCTTATGAGACTATCCTTAACTTTTGAAGATATTTCGACCTGCATTCTCAGATTTTTAAAAAAATGTACAGTCAGCGAGAAAATGGCCAGTTTACACAAAAACTTTTTTTGATGCCAATCGATCCTATTTCACATAAGGATTAAAAGGCTCTAGCGGACCAACTGAGATTAGAGTACTAGAAAAGTCAGAAAACGCTAAAATGTATTTTTGGGACGGGGTAGTAAGGGCTACCTTAACCGTTGTAGTTACAGGAAAACGTTCTCAAGAGACTATCCTTAACGTTTGAAGATATTTTGACTTGCATTCACAGATTTTGGAAAAAATGTACAGTCACCGAAACAAATGGGTAATCTACACAAAAACTTTTTTGATGCCAAACGATCCTGTTAAAAATAAGGATTAAAAGACTCTACGTGACCAAC
Source organism: Camptogramma bilineatum (assembly GCA_958496255.1). Classification (NCBI taxonomy): domain Eukaryota; kingdom Metazoa; phylum Arthropoda; class Insecta; order Lepidoptera; family Geometridae; genus Camptogramma; species Camptogramma bilineatum. The sequence goes on from OY292451.1 coordinate 1,909,580, forward strand.
TGAGGTTAGAGTACTAGAAAAGTCAGAAATTGCTAAAATGCATTTTTGAGAAGGAACAGTAAGGGCAGCTACCTTAACCGTTGTAGCTACAGGAAAACGTTCTTACGAGACTATCCTTAACTTTTGAATATATTTCGACAATAGATGAAAAATGATGACAAATGACAAAATGATTTTTACGAAATGTTTAGTCAAAGTTTTTTGCAATTTCTGTCTTTTCTAGTACTCTAACCTTAGTTGTTCCGATAGAGCCTTTTAATCCTTATATGAAACAGGATCGATTGGCATAAAAAAAAAAATGTTTGTGTAAATTACTCATTTTTTTCGGTGACTGTACATTTATTCCAAAATCTGTGAATGCAAGTCAAAATATCTTCAAAAGTTAAGAATAATCTTCTAAGCACGTTTTCCTGTAGCTACAACGGATAAGGTAGGTGCCCTTACTGCCCCGTCTCAAAAATTCACCCTGTATTTTTTGAACACAGTTTATTTCATCATTCATTTTCTACCTAGGTACTATTTAGCACAAAATGATGAAATAATGTTCAAAAAATATAATTTCAAATAAAAAAAAAAAATTATCTAATAAATAAACGAAATTGGCTCACGATTTTATTCCCAGTCACAATAGACATATTCAAATACCTACCGGTTATTATTGGCAGCATAATTAGCATTTTCAAGTTTTAATTTTTACATTTTCAAACTCAAATATCTCGGAAAGTATAAAGTTTACGAGATTTTATTACTGAATATATTTTGTTTGTAATCACTTCCCCTATCGATTGACACATGTTTCATCACTGGCAGCAAAATCGAGGTTTTTTCAAAATGGCCGACAGTAGGTATGCCAGGCTCCATACAAAAATGTTAGTACCCTTTTGCTGTGGAGCGTATGAGCGTAATCGATGAAGGGGTTGTAAAGATATGGGGTTCCCAAGGGGGTAATTTTTTTTTCAAAGTTACCCAAATATATTGAGTGGGGTGTCATATGAAAGTACTCAACTTATACATTCCAAAATGGTTTTTAGTTTTCTTCTAGGTTCTAAAGTTTTTGAAATACAGTCAAAAAGAAAAATTATGAAAACCAATTAACGGAAGTATGGAGAGAGCTCCCGTTTCATAGAGTTTCGATGTATTCGTAAGTCTGGTTAACAGACAAGGAGTGTGGCATCGTTGTGGTTTGGTTTGCAATGATTTTAGTTGCTACTTGATATTTTTTCTTGAGATTGAAAATAAAAGCCGTGTTGGCCGATTGGAAGAGTGCTCGACTTTCGATTCATAGGTCGTAAGTTCGAACCCTGGCCGTGCTCATTAATGGATTTTTCGATTAGAAAAATTTAAATGCGCATTAACACAAGCTCTACTAAACGGTGAAAGAAAACATCGTGAGGAAACCAGTTAACGTTCTAATAGCGGCGATGGGCTTGCAACCTGTCACGTATGCAAATGCTAACTCCTGCAAATAGTGGGCTGGGCATGTACCAAAATTATAGAGGGAGGGGGAGGGTAGGGGGAGGGGGAGGGGAGGGGAGGGGAGAGGAGCGGAGGGGAAGAGAGGGGGAGGGGGAGGAGGAGGAGAGGGGGAGGGGGAGGGGAGGGGAGGGGGAAGGGAGGAGGGAGGGTAGGGGAGGGGGGAGGGGGAGAGGTAGCGGAGGGGTAGGGGAGGGGTAGGGTAGGGGGAGGGGTAGGGGAGGGGGAGGGGTAGGGGAGGCGTAGGGGAGGGGAGGGGTAGGGGAGGGGGGAGGAGAGGGGAGGGGGAGGGGGAGGGAATTGATTTTCTCATACATTTCGTATTGAACTGCTATTTTAATAATTTCTCGAACTAAGAGGCCTTCCCTGAGGCGCGGTACGAAGTTCGCGGGGTCAACTATTGAATATAAACACGACACGACTTAATGTATTGCATGCATGCCTATAATCTTTACCATACTGAGGTAGCGCATTAGATATCATTCTGTGGTAAACACTAGAAGGAGCACTTAACGTAGGTATAGAGGTAGTCAGAAACAAGTCCAAATCTAGGCCATCAATACAACGGTGCGCGAGATCTCAGTTCGGGGCGAACTACTAGTTATTCTATTTTAGATTGCCTACACCTTAGTTTGTTTGGTTAACTTGGCCCTTAGCCGAGGAACATTTCTAAAATTTCACACAATAGTTAAATATTTTAAATTTTTTTATATTACACTTAAGAGGTCTTTTTTAAATTTTTGTAATCCAATAGTCTGATATAATAATGTCTAATAGGCCAAGAGAAAGTAATAGAAGCAGGGGCAGACCATCAGCCAGGTAGGTGGACGATATTGAAGTCATAGAGGGAAAGACATGGATGAGAACGGCACAGGGTCGAGAATAGCGTTTGAGGGAGGAGGCCTATACCACAGAGAAAATGTGAGCTATTATTTGAGCTGCCAATGATTATGATGATGAATAGTCTGCTGGAGATAAGGCGCTCAAAGACAAAGTTCACTAGATATTATCTGTTTGATAATTGTCTATTATTCTAAAGATTCGTTGAACATTCATGTTTTGCATCTCTGTCTCTGTTATGATAAAGGCTGCACTTATCACAAAGCAAATACCTAGTACGCCGAAACAGATAGGTAATGTATTATAAGTTGATATGAGCTAGTGGCCAACTCTGGTGACGGAGTTTTTAGGCCGCCTAAAGGCCTCCGTCATGGCTTAACGACTTAAAAGCCGGGACCGACAATTTAACGATCCCTCCGAAGCACGGAAGTGCTCAGCTCGTAATGCCATTTGCGGTCACCCATCCAAATTATGACCTCGCACAACGCTGCGTAACTTCAACGATCAATCAATAACGTCTAAGCAAGCTGCGCCACGAGCGAAGCATTCGAGATCCTTTGAAAGATCTAGAAGAATAACAAGATCCACATCCAGAAATACTTTTGAGTCATGGCTATTACATTTACATGGTTATTACATAGTCACAAAGGTACAAGATAGTTAGCATTCATGACAGGCAAGCCTATTAGAATACTTACCGGAGCTTAATATAACTGATTTCCTCATCGGTTTCTTTAGCCATTAATCATTCGATATATTTAATTAGTCATGTGGTTCCCATAACAAAAGCTCTGCTTACTTTGCTTTGGGGTTCCATTCCATAATGCTGTGTGAAATGTCCAGCATTATTATTATTTTGTATGTCAATTTGAACATCTCGGGACTATGGCATTCCGGAGCTTTGACAGGCATGCATGGGGCCGAAGCCAACACACAGAGGACCTTTTGACAACTTTGATACTTTGTGATGGACACACATTCAGGCGACTACCTTATTTGGCACTATAAAAATGCTTAAACCTTAGGTGACCTTAGACCAGGTGTCAGAACATGTCCGTTAGTGACGCTCTCCATCAAGCCGAAGACCGTGGCAGATGGAGAAAAACCATAGAACAATATAATACTTGCACGGAGTCACCATCCTCAACCATGGGGGAACGATTAAGGAAGAGGGAAAACTGCTGAAACGCGGGAGCACCGAGAACGCCCCGTGAGGTTATGTGGGACCATCCTCGAAACAAGTCTCTAGAGAAAAGTGGCGTCATAGGTACCACAATGTAACACACTTTTTAAAGGCACACGTGTGTAAATTAAATTGTTGCTGATGATAACAGAGATAAACAAGAGCTATTAAAAATCACTCAGCGTCACATTTCCTCATAAGCCGGAAGGGTTTTTTTTTCTATGAAATCGAAATCATTCTAGAATTCGCACACGCATTCTATTTGTTTTTTGTTCTGTATTCTAAGGTTTTTTTAATTCAACTACTCATAAATTACTAAGGTTAAACTTACGAAAGCAAGGGGCTATCTGGATTCATTTTTACTTGTCACTAGAAATTATTCGTCCAACACTAGTTCATTGTAGGTCACGACACTTCACAACACACACCGCTTATGCACTAATTTGAATCTAATAAGTTATCAATCATTATCACGCCTTGTAGGTAGTGTGGTAGTAGTTACAGATAAGATATACACCGTTCAAACAGTTGCTGGTGATATCAGGGCGGTAGTTATGTGTTTGTGACTTTGTGTCAGTGAATATGTGCATTGAAATAACTTCTGTGAACATGTCGAATTTCGCTGGGTCAGCTAGTTGCAAATAAAACCGGCCAAGAGCGCGTCCGGCCACGTGCAGTGTAGGGTTCGTCCGTTTCGCCCGTTCCGTAGGTTCCCTAGTCACTTTAAAGGATGTAATTCCAAGGATTTTTGTATTTGGTACAAAATTATCCAACACCCAAGTTCAACGACTATTACTGCTAAACTAATAAAGTTATTTTAACCGCTATAGTTTTCCTTTAAGTTCATGAAATGCACACTCATGAATTTTTCCACATTTTTAAGCCAGCAGTTTAGTTTCTAGAGAGGAGGGGGGGACGCCCTACTAGAACAAAAATTTGCCGTTTAGAGTTGAATATTTCGTAAATGGAGCATTAAATCAAGATTCAAGGGTTGCTATTGAATCATTTTAAAAGACCTATTCAACGGTACCCCACACGATGGGGCAGACCTCGGACAGACAGACAGATAGACAGATGTCCATCTGATAATGAAACTATAAGGGTTCCTTGTCAGGACTACGGAACCCTAAAATTTGAATTAAAGAATTTCGCGGTGCCGTGCGCATCCACCATAAATCCGAAAGATATTTTATGGGTTATTATCATAGTAATGTCCATATAACTAAATGATTTGGTCATCCATTGTGACAGTGCACAATGGTGTGAATTTTTGTGTGTGTAAATTATTCAAAACTCATGTTTTTTTAATATCATTTTATAAGTTCCTCATTTCGTCTGTTTTGAGGCACCTACTTTAAAATCTAGATTAAAATTATTCTGAAATAACTTTCCATCTTTTTATAATAAATTATTTTTTTTTTTTTTTTATACTTATTCTATATATTCTTTTTATATTTTTATTTCAATAGTCAGAGCTTGTACAGACTAAAGCTTTTTTTAAACATGTTTTGATCTTTCAGTGAATTTTTAGAAAATTATTTGGTAGAACCTCTGCTTTCTACGCTTTAGGTTGAGGGTTTGATTGAGGATAAACATTTGTGTGATGAACGTAGATGTTTGTTCTGTCTGGTTGTGTTAATTAAAGTATTATGAGTAGGTACTTAAGTTTTTACAAAATATAATACCTATGTATCCTATCAGTTATTTGGTTCCCATAGTATAAGCTTTGCTTAGTTTGGAATTAGATGGAGCAAAGTGAAATGTCCACGAATATTCAAAAAAAACTGTAATGTGCAATAGATGCATGCAATGTTACTAAATAATATTTTGAGCAAAAATTTTACCAAATGCCTTCTATAGTCAAATTGCTCATTGTAAAGAACTAAAAATATATGAAAAAAAATACATTTTGATCATCTATTTTAGTGCGTATAATTAGCAATCTGACTATAGTTATTTTGGTATAATCTTTTTCTCAATGTTAATCAGCGATTGTTTCTCATACATAAACTCACGCCTGTATCCCATCATAGGGGTAGGCAGAGACCACAGATCGCCACTTGGACTATTAAGCAGAAACAGTGAGTGATCAGTGGGATTAAGAGCAAAGAGGCCAGTGCCATTTCTACTCATTCAGTTAAGTTAAAATATGGTTTTCCTCTGTTAAATTTCTTGAAATCTCATGTATTTTTATGTTACAATGCAGGTATGCCCGGCAATAGCTAGGTGCAAGACAGTTTGCTAGAGGTTGAGAATGTTGTTTCCTTATCACTCTCTTGTCAATAAAATGAGACAACAGATGTAAAGCTGTTTAAGCAATAGAAAATCTATACATCCTATAGGAGACATCACACTAATTAATAAATGTGAAAGTTTGGATGGATGGATGTACGTTCCTCTATAACTTGACAACCACTGAACCAATTTGCCTGAAATTTAAAATTTCTATAGATAATAACCGGGAATAGGACATAGGCTACTTCTTATCCTGGAAAAATTCTCAGTTAAAGGTAAAAAAACAGTAGTCCAAGCGAGCAAAGCCGCGGGCGTCCTCTAGTATCAAATGTTAGGTCCAATCACTGATAATACAAGCAAATAATTCAACCGGTACATGAATAGCCTCATTGCTGAGTAAATAATATTGTATGTAATTAACTTGGTTTACTTTAATATTTAAATTTGATGTCATTTTTTATAGTTACTTGGCTCAAATGTGTACATGTACTTGGCTCAATACACAATGTGTTTATGTATTTTTATTTTATTTTACATTATATGAGAATAGTAAATATTTCTTTACTGTGTCAGATCTTCAGATGGTCTAAACTTTAAACCTATCTCTTGTTTTTCAACTTAATCCCTCGTCTGTCGGGATTCCAGACACAATAGAAAATCAATTGTGTCTCGAGCGGATCCGTCTTTAAGCAGGCGAGCGGTTAAGAAACCTATTGAATTTAATAAAAATTTCAAGTAGATAACAATAGCCAGAAATTGCAAAGTAAAGTGAATAAATCCGTTCCCAATTTATTAATGTGAAGGTGTGTTTATTTGTCCTGCTTTCACGTCAAAACAGAGCAACATATTGACATGTTTTTTTGTGTGGAGTTGGAGGGCTGGAGAGTAACATGGCTACTTTTTATCCTGGTACCACGCGAGCGAAGCCGCGGACAGCAGCTAGTTAACTATATTTAGCAGTTCCAGTACAAACAAAATGCATTAAAATGTAACACATTACGTTATAATTTTATTATAGGTAACAGATATCTTTACATTAAATACCTACTCATTTTGTTTACATAACAAATAATGTCAACACAATCTCCCAACAGAATAATATCATTGAAAACAGTTACATGAGTAAAAAGTATTTTAATAGCCCTATAAAGTAATTAAGGAATCTAAAGTTATTAAATTTTTTTAGTTTTTGAAATCATTACTAAATTCTAATTCTAATTTGTTGTATTTAATTCTGTGTAAATTGTATTGTTGCATGCTGAGTAGCTGATATTGGAGGACCTTAATTTTTAATCTACATTGTTATTTTTACCTACCTACCCATTTTCGCAATAAATAAATTGGATATGAATAAGATTTTTACATATGGGAAGCAGAAATTACGCGCTTCGATGATAGAAAAATTAAGGTTTTGCGGGCAAAAGCTAGTCTAAAGGTCAATAACGCGTGATTGTCGGAAGTGTGCTATTATCTCGAGAAATCTAGTATTTTTGACTTACCTATTGACTGTAGGCTGGTCCTCTTGTCCCATCACTCTGGTGCCGATCAGGCATCCAGGCGTCTCCGACTTAGTCGTGATGTGGTGAGCCTCAACATCCTCGAGAATAGCAGCACGATCCTCATTCGTTTTATTCAACTTATCACTGGACAAACTCTTCGAACGGTACCTCCCATTCAGGGGAGCTAAAGTCTTATCGGTAAATACACTCAAACCGTTCAATTTTCCATCGTTTTGGGGTTTTTCGTTAATTAAATTAGATGACATTTCGTTTAAAAACAAACAAATAGAGCGTGTGTAACGTCAACGCCAGTTGTCAATCACAGCTGTGGCGCGCAGCGACTGACGTTCCGAGACGCGAACCAAACGTTTTGCCAAAGTACAAAACAATAGAACGCGGCATACTTCAAAAGCACAGAGATCTTTCTCTACTATGAACAGTAGCATCAACATTTAATTTAGCCGGACTACCGGCCCAAGACCAAAACAAAAAATAGTGGACAGGTTTTTATTCAAAGAAATAGTGCTAAAAAATTCAGAAACAAACGTTATTGTACTAATTCGTTCGAATAAAACAATGTTATTGTAAAATACTATTGTATTTCATTAAAAAAAACAAGGGAAGTAGAGGTTCATAATTTCCGGTAAAAATAATAGGGATGAAACCAAAACGGAAAATTTGGAAATCGGAACGCACTCTGCACAGGGCTGTATTCAATTCAAAAGAAAAATAATAAAAAATCAATTTTCACTAACATTTTTCTACAGATATTATTTTAGTTTACTTATTTGTTTCACTTATAAAGTATCTACCTACCTACGTACCTACTTATTTATAAGTAGGTAGGTAGGTACATATTCTGCCTGAAAACCTTGTTAGGTACCTACCTACATAAATGTAAGAAACGGAAGTCATCATTTTTTTTAACAAATGTGAGTCTACTCAAGGGTTTGAGTAGACTCTAATTCGGTAAAAAAATTATGGCCTCCGTTACCTCCGTACAAAAAAAATCCAAAGGGTTTTTTCTCAAATCAATCAATTGCACCGTCTGACATGGGAATTGAAATGCTGTAACCGCGTGGTCCGAGGCTGGACACTTGACCTCAAAGTACGTGACCAGGGTATACCACACGTATTGAATGATAAACTTAGATTGTTACTATAGTTATGGCATGCAATTGAAAGTAGCTATTCTGGCGTAGGCACATTCTGTGGGCGTAGGTAATAAATTATGAAATCTTCAGGAGCTAATTAAACAATGGGACAAGTTTAGTTAGATACCTACCTACTTAGACAATTTAAGCGAAGAAAAATTAAATAATACTCACCTACATAACTAAGTACCTACTACCTAGGCACTTAGTTAGGTAGGTACCTACTTAGTTCCATTAAGTAAACTACCTAAACTTGTTTAGGTAGGTACCTACGTACCTACCTTGTTTACTTACAAATAACCAATACAATAACTTAGGTAGGTAAGTACCTAGGTACTCATTTATTTACTTAAAAATTTAGTACTTACCTACTTAACTACATTTAATGAAAATAATTAAACCCCTTCACTTACATTTCACAATAGGTATCACTCGGACTGATTGCATAAATCACAATGAGAATTTCTTACCTTACCAACCCAACTGATATCTCAAGAGGCGAACCAGTGCAGGTTTGATACTTGTACCTACAGTTTGGTTGATAAAGGTCAAAGACTGAGCTCCTAACTTTTATTAAGTATCGACTTTCCTCTATGATTAGTAAAGCTAGCTACTTAAGACGTAATTTTTAATTTTTATAGTGTTAAGAGCCATTATACAATTTCGCACTCGACAAAATCAGCGCTCGGAGGGACAAAAGTTGCTAAATTCTAACACCCAATGAACAGCGCTCCGTTTCTTAGACTAAACGGTTTTGGTAATTTTCATGTGATTGATTTATTTGAGATAGTAAAAATACTTTTTGGGTAGGTACTTAGGTAGGTACCTATAGGTATAACACAAAACAAAGTCGGGTTAGTTACACTTTGAATACAAATAATTACAAAAAAATAAATGTTTGTTTTTTTGTCCCATAAACCATATTGTGCTGATCTGATGGAGTCAGGAGCTTTTCAACAGAACTCTTCAGTAAATAGTCCGATTGAGTTGAAACTTGGATCTCAGCATGTCAGTCAAGTTCCGACTACAATGAAATAATATGGTGACAGCTAGCTCATCTGATGATGGAGTCAGGACCTGTTCCATGGAACTTTTTAATGATATGGGTATCAAATGACAGGGCTTGATGAGCGCAACACAATGCTGATCTGATGATGGAGCCAGGACCTGCTCCATGGAACTTTTTAATGATATGGGTATCAAATTAAAGGGCTTGATGAGCGCAACACAATGCTGATCTGATGATGGAGTCAGGACCTGTTCCCTGGAACTTTTTAATGATATGGGTATCAAATGAAAGGGCTTGATGACCGAAACACAATGCTGATCTGATGATGGAGTCAGGACCTGTTCCATCGAACTTTATAATGATATGGGTATCAAATGAAAGAGCTTGATGAGCGCAACACAATGCTGATCTGATGATGGAGTCAGGACCTGTTCCATGGAACTTTTTAATGATATGGGTATCAAATGAAAGGGTTTGATGAGCGAAACACAATTCTGATCTGATGATGGAGTCAGGACCTGCTCCATCGAACTTTATAATGATATGGGTATCAAATGAAAGAGCTTGATGAGCGCAACACAATGCTGATCTGATGATGGAGTCAGGACCTGTTCCCTAGAACTTTTTAATGATATGGGTATCAAATGAAAGGGCTTGATGACCGAAACACAATGCTGATCTGATGATGGAGTCAGGACCTGTTCCATCGAACTTTATAATGATATGGGTATCAAATGAAAGAGCTTGATGAACGCAACACAATGCTGATCTGATGATGGAGTCAGGACCTGTTCCATGGAACTTTTTAATGATATGGGTATCAAATGAAAGGGTTTGATGAGCGAAACACAATTCTGATCTGATGATGGAGTCAGGACCTGCTTCATGGAACTTTTTAATGATATGGGTATCAAATGAAAGGACTTGATGAGCGCAACACAATGCTGATCTAATGATGGAGTCAGGACCTGCTCCATGGAACTTTTTAATAATATGGGTATCAAATGAAAGGGCTTGGTGAGCGCAACACAATGCTGATCTGATGATGGAGTCAGGACCTGTTCCATGGAACTTTTTAATGATATGGGTATCAAATGAAAGGGTTTGATGAGCGAAACACAATTCTGATCTGATGATGGAGTCAGGACCTGCTTCATGGAACTTTTTAATGATATGGGTATCAAATGAAAGGACTTGATGAGCGCAACACAATGCTGATCTAATGATGGAGTCAGGACCTGTTCCATCGAACTTTATAATGATATGGGTATCAAATGAAAGGGTTTAATGAGCAAAACACAATGCTGATCTGATGATGGAATCAGGACCTGTTCCATGGAACTTTATAATGATATGGGTATCAAATGAAAGGGTTTTATGCGCGAAACACAAAGCTGGGTTAGGATTTACTTTTGACTTCGATTTTTGATGTTTGATTTTTCATTTTTAATCTTGATTTTAATTTTAAAATCAAAATCAAGAAATAAAAATAAAAATAAAAATCCGAGATCCGAGAATCGAGAAATGAGAAACAAGAATCAAGAATCACAAATCAAAAATTAAAAAATTGAAAATCAAGAATTAAGAATCCGAGATACAAGATCCGAGAATCGATAATCGAAAATTGAAAATCAAGAATCAAAATCAAGAATGAAGAACCCGATATCCAAGATCCGATAATCAAGAATTGAGACTCGAAAATCGAAAATCAAGAATCCGAGATCCGAGAATAGAGAAACTAAAATTGAAAATTAAGAATCAAGAATCAAAGTGAAAGTCAAAATCAAGAATCAAAGTCAAAGTAAACCCCGACCCAGCTTTGTGTTTCGCTCATCAAGCCCTTTCATTTGATACCCATATCATTGTAAAGTTCCAGGGAACAGGTCCTGACTCCATCATCAGATCAGCATTGTGTTTTGTTCATCAAGCCCTTTCATTTGATGCCCATATTATCATTAAAAGTTCCATGGAACAGGTCATAACTCCATCATCAGATCAGTATTATGTTTTGCTCATCAAGCCCTTTCATTTGATACCCATATGATTAAAAAGTTCCATGAACCAGGTCCTGACTCCATCATCAGATCAGCATTGTGTTTCGCTCATCAAACCCTTTCATTTAATACCCATATCATTAAAAAATTCCATGGAACAGGTCCTGACTCCATTATCAGATCAGCATTGTGTTGCGCTCATCAAGCCCTTTAATTTGATACCCATATCATTAAAGAGTTCCATGGAACAGGTCCTGACTCCATCATCAGATCAGCATTGTGTTGCGCTCATCAAACCCTTTCATTTGATACCCATATTATTAAAATGTTCCATGGAGCAGGTCCTGACTCCATCATCAGATCAGCATTGTGTTTCGCTCATCAAACCCTTTCATTTGATACCCATATCATTAAAAAGTTCCATGGAACAGGTCCTGACTCCATCATCAGATCAGCATTGTGTTGCGCTCATCAAGCTCTTTCATTTGATACCCATATCATTATAAAGTTCGATGGAACAGGTCCTGACTCCATCATCAGATCAGCATTGTGTTTCGGTCATCAAGCCCTTTCATTTGATACCCATATCATTAAAAAGTTCCAGGGAACAGGTCCTGACTCCATCATCAGATCAGCATTGTGTTGCGCTCATCAAGCCCTTTAATTTGATACCCATATCATTAAAAAGTTCCATGGAACAGGTCCTGACTCCATCATCAGATCAGCATTGTGTTGCGCTCATCAAGCCCTTTCATTTGATACCCATATTATTAAAAAGTTCCATGGAGCAGGTCCTGACTCCATCATTAGATCAGCATTGTGTTTCGCTCATCAAACCCTTTCATTTGATACCCATATCATTAAAAAGTTCCATGGAACAGGTCCTGACTCCATCATCAGATCAGCATTGTGTTGCGCTCATCAAGCTCTTTCATTTGATACCCATATCATTAAAAAGTTCCAGGGAACAGGTCCTGACTCCATCATCAGATCAGCATTGTGTTGCGCTCATCAAGCTCTGTCATTTGATACCCATATCATTAAAAAGTTCCAGGGAACAGGTCCTGACTCCATCATCAGATCAGCATTGTGTTGCGCTCATCAAGCCCTTTCATTTGATACCCATATCATCATAAAATTCCATGGAACAGGTCCTGACTCCATCATCAGATCAGCTCGCTGTCACCCTATTATTACATTATTAGTTACACAACAATTCAGATCATTATTCTGCTTTAACGGCCTTTTTAGCCCCGCAGAAAATATTTAAAAATAGGTAATTAATAACTTAGCAACCAATGTATCAAACGCTCCTATTTCGCTATATTCTTCGTAGCCGGCGACGTGCTTTGCGAGTCGACTCAGTGCGAGCTCCGGGATGCAAAGCGATACGTCCACCCCCTAGAAGCGCTCGGCGCGGTCTGCTTGCGTCGAGTAGATAGGGTAGTAGATACGACGCGTTTTAGGTTGTTTTAAAAGATTTTTCATTGCCAATTTTTTAATCTTTTTGCATTTTTTTTTTCAGAAAAGGATTGATTTTGAACTCAAGTTTATTTCTGTTTTGTTAATTTTACGAACAAGAGTTCTAAGTCAGTTCTAAGTAGCCAAAATCAAAAGCAATTCTTTGGCCGTTTTCTCGAAATTTGGACTAAGTTAAAGATTTTTTTACTCAAAAACTAAATAAAGGTAGTAAAAAGTGATCCATTTAATAGTTTGGTTGACTATCACAGCAAAACATCGTAATTTTTTTATACCATTTGGACGTCAAAATGATTCGTAAATATGGTGATTTCTAAACCTCTTACAGCAAAAATTCACAAAACAGTCGCCGGTTTGAGGTCGATTAATCAAAAAGAAATAATAAAAATACAAAAGTAGCTCATTTAATAGTACAAAATTGAAATGATATTTCATGCTGTGCCATAATTTTTTTATAAATACAGTGTTTTCATTGAAAAATCCTGCCCCAAAACATCACGTAAATCAGAAAATTTTGTCTAATGCCTCTTAAACCACACTTTTGAAAATTTTTGAATTGAAAATTTTGATAAGATTTTTCATTTTCTAGCTAAGACGTAGTTAGGCACCTAGGTAGGATAAATACATTTTTTAATTTAATTTGTTGTAAAGTATGTGTTATTTGATTAGGTATTTTTTTTTACAAATGGCTAAATTAAAGATTTATAAAAACGAAATTCAATGTTGCCTACCTAAACCACCTATACCTAAGCTGAACAATTTTCGGCACTCTCGAGGTGCATTTCTGTTCATAACTCTGAAGCTCCTCGACAGATCCTCACCAAATTTTTGTGGCACCAATTGGAAAGTACCTATCTAAGTACTTTTTTTGTTCTTTTTTTTGTTTTAAAGGGTAGGTACCCTTTAAAACAAAAAAAGAATTTTCATAATCGGTCCAGCCAGACGTCTTCGGTTAGTAGGTATAGGTATTTTCCAATTGGAAGTGCTTGTCCATTTCATAAACTAGTTAGATGCATTCGATTTGGTGTGATTTCAAATAATTATCATAATTACATTTTGGTACGGTTGATTTAAAGCGGTAGGTAGGTAAGTAATGCGTAAGTATGTATTTACATACGTAAATACTTACCTAGTACCTATCTACCTACCTATGCACCTCCTAAATAATATAGGCTAGGCATGTAGGTAGTGTTAAATTGAGCAGGTAGGTACCTACATAAACAATGATGTTTGTACCTACCTAGGTACGAAACTTGCTTGAAAATCATCAGCCCGTTCGGACATTTTATTAAAATAAAATGCATTGATGTTTTCAAAAACATTCTAAGCTAAGTAGAATTTTATGTAGGTACTTAAGTAAGTACCTAATCACCTATACCTAGCTACTGTAAAAATCCAAAAAAATACCTTAGATACACTCATATCTAAATATGGTAGGTAGTTACGCGGAATAGAATATAATAGTAGGTACCTACCTACCTACCTATACGTGGAAGGTAGGTAGGTATTGTATAGTACCTACCTAATCTAGCAGAATATAGGTTTCCAGTGATCTGCTTTATAAAAAATAGTTTTTACTAAAATAAAACCTCATGGGTCAGTGTCAGTGGTATTGTTATAAATTCTAACCTTGCTATGTTATCGTCTGACCGAACCGAATACCACAAACTGTAGGACACGGGTTCGTGGGAAATGTAAATAGTTGTTGTAATATGTAATTATAAACTAGGTAAGTAGGTACTACATTCAAATTCTTTTACATTAGGTACCTACAGTGGAATTGGTGTTGTAGGTACATCTGCCTAAATTTATCGGACAGGTACCTACTAGGTAGAAATCCAGGGTAGGCAAGAGGGTAGGTAGGTACCAAACCTGGTAGGTACCTACTAATTTATTTTATAAATACCCTAGCTAGCTATATCATATCACATCACATCCTTATCACTAATCTGAAGAACGGTGCATTAACCGTACCAAGGATTTTACCTTGGTTTTGTTTGAGAGGTCGGCAGGGCAGATTAGGTAGGTAGGTTGTGGTGGTACTAAGGGCGGCTTAGGCTAGCTAAATAAATACAATAAAAGGTTTGTTCTTTTATTCTGAGGGTTGACATTCTATATTGTTATGGAGAATGGAAAGTGTAAGTAGGTATGCCTATTACGACAATGATTACCATGCCCGTCGCGTCGCGTGTGCTTCTTCTTCTTCTTCTTCTTCTTCTTCTTTCGTATGAGCAAGTGGCCAACTCTGGTGACGGAGTTTTTAGGCCGCCTAAAGGCCTCCGTTATGGCTTAACGACTTAAAAGCCGGGACCGACAATTAACGTGCCCTCCGAAGCACGGAAGCGCTCAGCTCGTAATACCACTTGCGGTCACCCATCCTGAAAGTGACCGCGCACAGCGTTGCTTAACTTCAACGATCAATCAAGAACGTCCAAGCAAGCTACGCCGCGTGTGCTGGTAGTGACCTACAAAACTGCTATACTTAATAAGTAAAACCATTTTTCACTGTTACAATTTAACTACAGATATTAATGGAAGAAAGCAGTGCATTCGCGGCCCGAGGTCCAAAATCCTTGACAAACCTCTAACATCCTGCAAAAAAATAGGTAGGTACGTAGTACTAGGTACTAGCAACTAACGTGACCCCCCAAAATATAGGTAGGTACGTACCTACTAGCAAATAACGTGACCCCCCCCCCCCAAAATCAAAGTCTGCGACCGCCCCTGGCACACAGTGGCCAAGAGTCGCGCATCGACCAAAGGCACAGATTACTAATTACTAAAGGCACAGATTAGTCATCTGTGCCAAAGGGCAGACCACCAACCCGTTGGTAGGACGAAAATTGATACGGGTAGGGTACGGGACCGGGAGGAATGGAGTGTTAGAGAGGAGGCCTACCCAGCAGTGGCTTATAGCAGGCTGATTATGATGATGATAATATAGGCCGAGTTGAGGTACTTGTCACAAGGGATTTAGATATTCGTGAAGTTAGGCTTTTCGCTGCGCAGTAGAAAATTTTGGATGAAAAAGTTGCATTGCGCATCGAAACGACTAACTTCACGAATGCCAAGATCCGTTGGAACAAGTGTAAGTACCTACTAAGTGGTACTAACTCGACTCTCGAGCCGAAGCTCGAATTCTGGCGATGCATCAATAAAGTCCCTTTGGAAAAATAATTTTGTACTTTCACAGACGATTTAAAAGCTGAATGGAAAGATCGTGAGGGAACCCACAGCTTAGTCAGCCTCACACGTAATCAACACGTAATTGACAATGTCTTTTTTGTGGATAGGTAAGTAAAGAGGATGGTTTAGGTAGGTACCTCCAGCACCTCCAGTTTAGGTAGCAGATTCAGACTTCCGAATTAGCATCCGATTCGATCTTTTCAGTCGAAGTTTCTTCCGTCACTTTTCAGTTACTTTCCGAATTTAGAATGCATTCCGAGAAGGTTTGAATCACGCCTCTGCTCTGGTTTGACAAGCCTTTCATCATTGCACTACAGGAGTCAGCCTAGGAGACCTAAAACGTAAAACCTATAAATACACCAACTTAGGTGATGCTGTCGTATTGATCCAAGACAAATATTTTTAGTTTGCAATTATTATAATCTAACTTTGCAGGTGAATGGGACCGTCGGAAGGGGAAGACCTAGGTGCACATTCCTAGACCAAATTGGCAAATTATTGGAAAAAGGCCAGGTCAAGAGTACCCTAAACCGACGAGCTTGCATGAAGAATGTGATGAGAGTTCATGAAGCGAAAGAAGTGTGTCAGGATCGTAGCAAAGCAAGTGGCGATCTGTGGTCTCTGCCTACCCCTATGATGGGATACAGGCGTGAGTTTATGTATGTATGTATGTATGTAACTTTGCAGGTAGGTACCTAAGCAAACCTAGCTATGTAGGCAAGTAAGTACCTACCTACTTCAAAAATAGGTTCTACGAGTGTTTACCTACTCCAATTTGCCGACCGTGCGGTCGACCGTGCTAGGAAACAACAGTTCCTAGTTGTTTTTGATCACTTCCTGAAGTTATCTTTGAATAGTTTTCTCAATTGTGAAGAATATAAATTAAGTTCTTTTCACGTTAAAAAGCACATGGCCGGTCTTTAGTCAAGGCTGCACAAAAACAATGGATATTAGAGAAATATAAAAGAACATAAAAAATGTTTTCCTAAATAGCCTACAATATTCAAACTCGCCGCGTCGTTGTTTTTTTGGCTGATCCACGGCGATTCACTCATCAACTTTATATAAGTAAGAAAAACTCAGAAAATCAAGAATAAAAAACAATTATCTTCTTCGGCTGACATAAGCAATGATGAAGACATTGCAGACGTTTCATGGACAGGCGTTCTTGAAACACTAGCAGACTATCTCATAAAAAAGTGTTAAATTCCAGTCTTTTTAGATTATAATAGAATGGTTTTCAATGTAAACCAGGTACTTAGCTGTTTGTTCTTCAAATAAATGTGCAAACAGTCAGCCCTTTTCGGACGTAAAATACAAACTAAAACTGAAATGAATGAAAGAGATGGTAAAAAATACCTAGCAGCCGTTTGAGATAGTAGAAAGCTTAATATAGCCTTCTTCATTGAGTCAGAGGTGGGTAGGTAGGTACATGAAAATATGGTACCTATTGAAGGCCTTTATTTCCCTTGGCACTATCGCTTGGCTCTACTAGTAGAGTGAAAGGAAATTTTACCACTGATTAAACGTATATGGAAGCCATGTTTCTTTAAAAGAGCAACCATTTAAGATTGCGCGTACTTTTACCACAGGAGCCGTAAAGTTTTGACAAGTACAATTTCAGATTTTATCACATTAGATACATTCCTAATTGTTTTGTTCATCAAGCCGCGTCCTACATTCGTGTGACTGTGATTGTTTACTCATTAGCTCATTAAACATCAAATGGTTCATGGTAGCGGAATGAGAACGAACTTGACCTGATTGATGATATGACCCAGACGAAGGTCGGACAGCTTATGCATAGATATGACAGTCCTATTATAGGGACATGTCGATGTGACTTGAATTCACCATGACATCCTATATCCCAGACCATGAAACTGTTTCCTTATTACAAAATGAGAAGCTGTTTAAGTATTATAATATTGTGTAATCAGATCTTATCAATGTGGAACAGTTTAGAGAAGAACTCTCCTTCAATTTCAAGCCTCGTCCGAAAAACTTTGCAACAGTAATTCAACTCTAACCCAAAGAAAATAAACTCCATAATCATTTAGCAAAGTAAGAACGCACAAGACGCAATGTCATAAAAGTAGTGATGATGTACGCCGACCACCTCATACCACTGATCAAATTGACGTGAGCCAACCACTTTTCCAACGGATTCATACCAAGGAAAGTAGGCCACTCAGCAGAGCTTAGATCCTCGTATGTTTGTGCTTGTGGTCGTAGACAGCTGAGTAAGTGTAAATACGCGGTGTGTCCTGCTTCTAAAGCCGCTGCCACATCTCCTTCAGCAAAAACGTCTAAAGCTCCCCACTCGACGTACCTCGGAGTCTCTTTCTTGCAAGTCAGCCGCCTCAGTGCCACATAGTCACCGCATTTTGGGACGAAGACATCAGCGACGCTCGTCTCTCTGTAACTTACTGGCGTGGCAGCTTCCTCTCCGAACAATTTCACGAGTTGCTCTAAAACTTTTTCCTTGGAGTCAACTTCCTCATCCTCCTCGACCATCAAGTAGCCAACTAAAGCTGAGTATCGATCGACGCTGCCAGTGGTCGACATCTTCGGTCGCTCCATGGCCCAGATTATAGGTCCACGTATACTTAAGATATCTCCACTGTATCCCTGTCTACCCCAGAAGTTCTCTTCATACTGTACTAGAAATTTCTTCGCACGTCCGGGCAGCATCCCATTCATAATTTCAACATTCTCTTGAGATAACAACTGGTCTTCGACGTGAATTTTAAGAAGTTCGTCGGGTTTCAACGCCATGGCTAGCAAGGTACAGACATAAGTGGTCCCTCCTTTAATAGTTTCTAAAATAACCTGTTCATCAGGACACGTTCTGATTTCTTTGATAGGCTTCGTGGTGAATGTTATGTCTGCTACGCTTTGTTGAAGTCTATGGGCAAGCCGTTTTCTGCAGTAGCCTAACAACTTTTCACGAAACCTTGTGTTGTCTCCATCTAGATGGTTACGCGAACTACTAGTTCTATAACACTGATGGAGATAGAAAAGGACGGACACAGTATTTGCAGGAGCTCCACATACCAGTCTAACGGTCATTCGCATGATTTCTCTGGATGTAGTGAAGAGTAGCGCCCCACATAAATGTTCCTCCATTGTAGTTCTATCGTAGTACCTTAATCTACTTCTGTCGTCTAATGTGTCGACTTTGTTCGTTTGAAAGAGGTTCTTCATACTTTGGTCTAGCAACGTTTGGTACTGGATCATCTCGAACTTCTCCATGAAGCACAGGTAGTCGAAGTCATGGAAGTCTGTTCCGCACTCAACGGTGCTGCCGTTCATGTGTTGAAAGAGTTTGTTCAGAGGTTGTTTTAACTTTTCTGGGGCAACGATTGCATCTGGGAGGGGGAGATTGAAATCTCTGGCGTATTTGGCGAGGTAATATCTGGCGACGTTGTCTAATAGCTGCCTAGCTGTTACGCTATCGTCGACCTCTTCACCTGTTTCGGAGTCCTCGTCATCTGATAGTTCCTGGAACGTCACGTTGCATTTGGATTGGGCTATAACGGGTCCGGCGAGGTCGAGTACGACGATATCCATGGTATTCCCAAACCGCTCCTTGAGCTTGTGAGCAGTGACGATACCAGGAAGGCTACATCCTAGGATAATCACATCAGCTTTCACACGGTTCTTATGTCGACCCTGAAACGTCCCAGAACTCGAAGAATCAAATTTTCTGACCATGGATGTCTTAGATGATTTGATAGAAGTTATAAAAAGCTATTTTTGTAAAAAGGCAATAATTTATCAATAGATTTGATCGAAATAAAATGTCATATTTTTATCAATAAGTAGACGTCAAGAAACCGTCACGTTTTAAGCCGCATTTACACTGAGTTGAGTAGATAGGACAGAGGTAGCACAAAGAGATAAGTTGACTACTTTGAAGATATTTTGATATTTGATTATGACAACAATGCTTTTCTTATATTATAGCAATAAAAGACTTTAAGACCCTAAAGCTAAAGACTTTAGTCTAAAGTCCCCTAAAGCCCTAAAGTTTAGGTCTGCAAGTAGCCAATAACTCCTCGAAGTGACTGCTACTTACTCAGCAGTGTGGTAAAACCAATTCACTTGGGAAAAATCTTTGCTTGGGACGCTTTGGAATTAACTCGGTTACTTAGGTTTGTAACTTAGACCAAGGCAAATGCTAATAGTGTAATTAGACTTACCTACCTCTTACGACCCCCTTGACATTTTCAAAGGATTTTGGTAGGTAGGTACCTACTTTACCGAAATGTGAAAGATAAATACCATAGGCCATAAACAGACCATTGGATACCATAAGTAGTGCACTTTGCTTTTTAAACTTATCTTCAATCACGTCTAGTCATATTGACTCAACGAAATTTTTGGCAAAGTAATGTTTGTTTTGAAGTGATTTGTTTTATGAAAGAAAATACCTACTTAGGTACTTACCTAAGTAGAGTCAACAAGTCATTGTTACCTAGGTATTGTTTTTTTTATTTTTTCGAAAATGTCCTTCGAAAATGTGTTAAAATTATACTTTTTAGCAACAATTTAAAGAACAAAAATCAAAATTCATCACACAAATGTTTGTCCTGGATGGGAATCGAACCCGCAACCTACTAGTACGAGAGCCGACCGCAAAAAACCAACGTCACTTGATACTAAGATAAGCTCCATGGCACACGCTCAAAAAAGTGGTGCTAAGCTTGGATCAATTAGTCAAAAGGCTCCGATTTGGCCGGAAGCACAAAAAAAGGGGCTACTTCCGGTGAAAAAATACGGGGCTGAAGGTAGAGCTGAGACCAAAGATAATATTACTAGGTGTTCATACGTCATACGCGTCGTCGCTTCGTGGCCTTGTTACCTACTGTGGAGGTCAATAGCACTGTGACGTAACTAGACCACTCGATTTATATCGCTCATGACGTGTAAACAAGATCATGAGGTCATCATCACCTATCAGCAACCATGACCTTCTTGTATTAATTAATGCGACTTACAGATTGTCATAACTTACCTATGAACAATGCTAACTTCCTGGCATTGCTTATTTCCTTGCCTAATGTGTCTTTGACAATGTTGTCCAGTGAGTTCCTCCAGACGCGTTCAACTCCAATATTCTTTTATCCAATACTAAACTTTTTCCTTTGCTAACATACCTCTCTATAATCGAAGACTTTTTCTTCAACTCCTCGGAACACCTTTAAGATTAGTTGTGCGGCAAACTATTGACCGTCTTTCCCATGGATGAGGCCGGGCTGAAAGAATGATGTAGCGGTTATTAATCCATCTCTCAATAATGTCCCAGGCACTATAGTGTATCGTTGAATGTAAGCATCATTTATCTGCTCTTGACGGTGTCCTTTTGGATGTACTTCGACCGTGTGGGATCTTTTCTATTCTTGATTGGTCTCACCTCGCTTATAGCCTACTCCAGGTGTTGCATAACCGCTCAAGGTAGCGTATAGAAATGACCCTATAAGGTAGTACACTGAGGTTTTTATGTTCCAAGTATTTATAACCATTAAAGTTACATTTCCAATCAAATCATTGAGTAATTATCTAAAGGCCTATGTTCTAAATCCCAAAAGACATGATGAGAGGACGATTTTCGGAAATAGAGACACATTCAAATGAAAAGGAAAGATTAGTGGTCTGTTGCGTCACATTTGCGGTCACATTGTAAGACGAGACGATATGCTGTACCTTTCTTTTTGTCTCATACGAGTACCATATTGCATTCCAACGTCACTTTTGCACCGATTATTATCGTTCAGGATTTCCTGTGGTTTGTTGAAAAAATATAAATCTACTTAGTTGCTATACAACGAAATAAAAATTCTAGTTTATAAAATATCTGTCCCATAGATACCTATCAATTTAACAAGGTTTATTTTCTCTTTTCACTCTCAAGGAAATAACAACATAACAACAGGTTTAACTGCTATCTAGACATGTGAAGCTTGGAAATTTATTAGAAAACAGACAAAACAACAAAAAAAATTACGGATGTGGTGATTCACTATGACTATAACATCGGTAGGGGCAGACAGAAGATGTTTTGAAGATAAATGCGGATATGTATCTGTTTGTAAGGAATAAATGCATGACGGAAGAGTAATACAGGAAAACGAAGAAACTAAATTGCTGTTCATTTAGGGACAAGCAAGATTACCTTCAAATCTTTTATCTAAGACGTTGACTGTACACATTATTCATCAAATACAAAGTAAGGAGCGTCTCATACAAAGTATAGTAAGCACGTCAGTCACCTGATAAAGCGAGTGTTTGGAGCGTGAAGTTAGGTCGCCAGTTAATAAGAGATAGCGGCGCCTTAATGAACTCCCAAGCTGGAATAGGAGACGGCGCTTCCGAACGTGCGCTGGCGCACGTACGCCACTGCGAAGCGTGTTTCCACTGACACACGGGATTTACGAAAGCATTGGTCCCTTCCCGAATTGCCTAGATATCCCTCTAGCAAGTTCAGTGCCATCGATGTAAATGCTGTGCAGCTTGTCAAGCAACCTTCTTCGGAGACCACTGCTCTGACTTAGAAGTGAAAGTCCTTGTCTCCTCCTTCCTGAGCCTCGGTGGTCCAATCATTTAAATCGGCATTTTACTCGTCTCTCAATTTACGGTTCGGTCTGCTGCTAGGTCCTTTGCCGATTAGAACTTTCTAAAGGTACTTAATGATTTTACATAGGTTAATAATAAATTGTGTGACCAGTACAGTTTCTTCTTCTAACAAGTAATAACATTCATCATTTTAGTGATCACTCCATATTTTATCTAGTTCCTTCCTAATGCCTTATTAACAGCATAATCTTTTGATAAATTATTTGATTAATTATTGTATGATAGCTGTTCATACATACAAGTGATAGGGTCTAATTTATAGGTCATAAATATTAATATGATAGTACCTATCAATTTAATACTACTTTTATTTACACTGTGTTTGTCAATAAATTAGTGTCTGTATAATCTAAAACCTACGTGCCCACCCGTAAAGTGAAAACAACATTTCGTAATCTTCGTTTCAATGTATTGTTGAATATCAAGCGAACAGTTCATTCAACCTAAGAGTGCATGTAGGTAAGTGTGTTTTGCGATAATGAAATCAAATCATTGATTTAATCTTGTTTAAATTGATTGGTAAGTTTTACTCTATCACAAACAAGATAACTCACACTCCGGTAAAACAGCGCTGCGTGGACTCTACGCAAAACCAGTTATTTCACTTTTCCGCCTTGAGAAATTTGTAAAGCCGAAGATTTGTAAAGCTAATGTTAAAAAGTTCAGAAATCCACCCAAGCTAAACCTTCCAGAAAAATCCTAACGTAAAATTTAGGAATTCCTTTTTTCATTTATAAGCAACTAGCTTCCGCCCGCGGCTTCGCTCGCGTGGTACCCGCCAAACATCCAAACTTTCGCATTTATTAATCGGTAATCGGTAATATTAGTGTGATGAAAAACGACACTAACGATCAGTCTATATTTTGTCACAATCCGTAAGGCAATGGAAACACGCACTAACCCGTTGAAATGGCAACGATCTCGCTCCCATTCTGCCGGGACCATTAGTGCGAATTTGCCATTTATACTGTTTCTACCCGCGAGTTCTATGTATAAATCTATACGAGGTCTATGTATAGATCTATATAATCTGTTGGGTTTATAGTCAAGGCTCGTGTAAAAGACATCAACGCGCTGCGGTTATATTTAATCCTTTTACATTTTATTCTTGACTTGCTTTAGGTCGCGGCTTCGCTCTCGTGGTACTATCATGTAATGCTAATAGCTATCGGGGTTAAAAAGGAATAAATATACAAATATACACAATAGGAATTGCAATTCCTATTGTGTATGAAATTATCCCGTTCTTGTCATTCTCTGACTATAAAAAGAGACGGCATTATAGTGCAATTCTTATGGTGATTCTGCTATAACGGCCTTTTTAGCCCCACTGATCTTATTCTACGCCTATTACGAGGTATCTTATCTATCTGGGTGTAGAATCTAGTCTGGGTGCAGCTTATTGATATGCATTTAAAAAATCTCAAAGATGGAATTTGACAAAACCAGCACTGGACTATGTCGGATGTCTCACCCGCCTATGATGACTGAGGTCAAACGGTGGATTGATGATGATGATGCTTATAGAACCTGAAATCTACTCGACCTTATTCACGTTCTATGGTCACTACGAAGTTGGTACAATTCAATTCAAATATCAGTTTATTCAGGATACCACTAGGATCTTAGAAACGCTAGGTGAATCAACTCCTGTTCTTTCGCGACCAACACCGTGAAGAATCAGGGCAACTAATACGGTATGGGGCCAAGCTTTCTTTTCGGTGATCCATCCGCGAAGAAAGCATACTTAAGCGTGTTCTACACGGTTTGAAACCACAACTTCTACCAAGGTGACCTTGCTAGAATTTCGCATGACATTGGTTGACAGTAAATTTCGATGACGCTATTGGTAGAAAGTGCTAAGGTCACCTTGGTAGAAGCTGTGGTTTCAAACCGTGTAGAACACGCTTTAGTCGCTAGTTTTACGATGTTTTCTTCGTAGCTTCGTTCAATCCAGTCAGATATTTCTGTAGAAATCACATGGAAATAAATGCATGCGATGAAATTAAATTTTCTACTTCGATATGCAATGACTATAACGGATTCATGAATTGTAAATGGCAGGAGATTGGCTCGTAAAACACAGTTATTGATGTACAGTACTTGAAGATAAATAATGCGCATCGGCTAATTTCGTGTTTTACGAATATGACCGACAGCATCTAAGCAGTATAAATGGCAAAACAGAATGTGTATGTTATGGTAAGTGCACGTTGGTCGGCTGCGCAGCTCACACGGTTTGCAACCAACTTGCTTTTCTTAAAAATGACATATTTATTTGTTTACGATAAAGTTGAAATTTTGAGTAATTTTCATTTCCAATGACTTTACGTCAATCGTTCTTGTAATTTTATGCGATTGTTTCCGATGTCCTACGAAAACCATTCTTTTTCTGGTTTTACTGTAAGAAAATTTACATCTTGAATCTAGTAGCCTGTAATTTGTGTTTGAATGATCAAAGCATGTAGAACTTTAATAGAGATGGTAGGTAAATTGGTAGACTATCCAATCCAAATCCAATCCAATAAGACATCTTTAAAAGATCTCGTTTTTTAAAGATCTGAGAGAATGTATACCGCGCTTTAGGAATAGAGTCTTGGTTTTTATTTTTCATTTATTTTGTACTAGTATCCGCCCGCAGCTTTGCTCACGCGGTACTTAACCGGTTTAAAAGTAGCCTACGTGTTATTCCAGGTCATAAACTATTTAAATTCCAAGTTTCAGTCAAATCCGTTCAGTAGTTTTTGCATGAAAGAGTAACAAACATCCATCCATCCATCCTCACAAACTTTCATATTTATAAGTACGATAGAAGTTACCCAACTTAGACAAAAGTAGGTGTGTATGTCTTTTGTATGTAAAGTATGATGAAATTGTACCATATCAGATTATTCTTCATATCTGTTTTTATTTTAAATGCTTAGATAGGCTGTGATGTTTGTAATGATGAAATTGTTTAAATTATTTTATTGATATTACAAAATGTTGTAATTTTTGCATAAATGTTATCAACAATTTCCTATCGGGCTAGGCGCAACGCAATCACCTTCATTAATTAGTAGATGTTCTTATGAATGATTGATAAATATTTCAGAATTGAAAAAAATTATATAAGTTTGGGACACGATGATCCAAGATGATGTATCCATATCCATGACGTTGAAATGATCATAAATGTCTAAAAATTTAATTGAGCATTCTTTGATCGGGCGGCGGATAGATCTGTACCTATCTATCCGCTGATCAAAGAATGCTCAATTAAATTTTTAGACTTATTAGAGACTTATTAACATTAGTCTTTCTTTCTAGTACCTAGCTTTGTATCCAGGACTCTAGGTACTTCAAATTATACGGTCTAGAATTAGCTTGATTGCCTAACGAACACGGAGTCCTGACAACTTGTCATAATTAAATGCTAAAACAAAAGGGCTAAAACCCAGTATTATGGCTCATAAATAGTTGTCCGTAATTTGAAATCTTGGATTAAGCGAAATCGTGTAATAAAACTCGCAACACGTAGGTGGGTACACTAAAGTCCAACTAAAGGTCAACTTGAAAACATGGTTTGGTAGAAGAACCTCGTTTTTATGCTTTTTTAGAAAAAAGTTAAGTTTACTTTTAAACATTTTTGTATAAGTATAAATAAAAAAGTAAATTAAACAAATAAATAAAAATTAGTAAAAACATATTCCTTCATCAACTAGAAAAGATGATCTTCAGGATCGCCTGAATAGATCTTCATAAATTATGGCTAAGAACATCTCGATCTTGTCAGTTTTCCAGCAAAAAAAAACCGCACCAAAATCGGTTTATCCGTATATGATGCCACAGACAATACACAGATACACTACAAAAAACTTATATTAGTACCCCTCTTTTTCGTCGGGTGTTAAAAATACGTCGAGTAAACAACAAAATTGGTCACGATTCTCTGTAGGTACTTTTTGCTAGTGTTTCGAGCGTGCATTATTATTTACACTGTTTTATCTTAATAGTGCAATTTATTTAAACTCGAAAATACGATAGATATTGTACTGAATAGATGTTCTTTATTTAAACACATGAAACATTGTTTACTATCCACGTTATCTGACTACTCATCGATGATTTAAAAATCCAAAATCCAAAAAACAAATTCGTAATCAAGTATCTTACTCGTGTTTTAAAAGATTAGGCAATCTATAGTGCGATTCAGACATACGAAAAAAAAAAACATACCTACATACATACAGGCAAACATAGAACCTCCTCCTTTTTGGAGGTTGGTTAAAAATGCATCCGATTCGATGAATTTCTTCGGAATGTTGACTTTTTTTCAGCGAAAAAAAAAAAACGACACTTTCAGAATTCGGAATACATTCCGAAAAGAGAAGGTCTCGAACTGCTGAAAAAGGCTACTATCTGCTGCTAGGAAAACAGAATCGTTGTTATTATCGATCGAGCGAGCGAAGCGAGCGAAGATCTTAGTGGCAAGTTAGGCGATTTTGCTTTGTATGTTTGTATGTTTGTATGTTTGTATGTTTGTATGTTTGTATGTTTCATTTTTATGTTCTCGCATAACTATCGAACCGCTTATCCAATCTGTATGAAACTTGATAGGTCAATAGGTTGTGCTATGGAAATTTGCTGTGGAGCGTATGAGCGTAATCGATGAAGGGGTTGTAAAGATATGGGGTTCCCAAGGGGGTAAATTTTTTTCAAAGTTACCCAAATATATTGAGTGGGGTGTCATATGAAAGTACTCAACTTATACATTCCAAAATGGTTTTTAGTTTTCTTCTAGGTTCTATAGTTTTTGAAATACAGTCAAAAAGAAAAATTATGCAAACCAATTAACGGAAGTATGGAGAGAGCTCCCGTTTCATAGAGTTTCGATGTATTCGTAGGTCTGGTTAACGGACAAGGAGTGTGGCATCGTTGTGGTTTGGTTTGCAATGATTTTAGTTGCTAAGTACTTGATATTTTTTCTTGAGATTGAAAATAAAAGCCGTGTTGGCCGATTGGAAGAGTGCTCGACTTTACATTCATAGGTCGTAAGTTCGAACCCTGGCCGTGCTTATCAATGGATTTTTCGATTAGAAAAATTTAAATGCGCATTAACACGAGCTCTAAACGGTGAAAGAAAACATCGTGAGGAAACCAGTTAACGTTCTAATAGCGGCGAAGCGGCGATGGGCTTGCAACCTGTCACGTATGCAAATGCTAACTCCTGCAAATAGTGGGCTGGGCATGTACCAAAATTATAGAGGGAGGGGGAGGGTAGGGGGAGGGGGAGGGGAGGGGAGGGGAAGGGGAAGGGGAGGGGGAGGGGAGGGGAGGGGGGAGGGGAGGGGAAGGGAGGGGAAGGGAAGGGAGGGGGAGGGAGGGGGAGGGGGAGGAGAGGGGATGGGAGGGGAGGGGGGAGGGAGGGGAGGGGGAGGGAATTGATTTTCTCATACATTTCGTATTGAACTGCTATTTTAATAATTTCTCGAACTAAGAGGCCTTCCCTGAGGCGCGGTACGAAGTTCGCGGGGTCAACTATTGAATATAAACACGACACGACTTAATGTATTGCATGCATGCCTATAATCTTTACTATACTGAGGTAGCGCATTAGATGTCATTCTGTGGTAAACACTAGAAGGAGCACTTAACATAGGTATAGGGGTAGTCAGAAACAAGTCCAAATCTAGGCTACCAATACAACGGTGCGCGAGATCTCAGTTCGGGGCGAACTACTAGTTATAAATACTTTTTATTTCATCATTATACTTAGGCTCTGTAAAAATTTCATCACATAGATTAAGTCTAAATATAGGTACTTGTACCTATATTTAGACTTATTAAATATAGGTACTTGTCGATCGAGCGAGCGAAGCGAGCGAAGATCTTAGTGGCAAGTTAGGCGATTTTGCTTTGTATGTTTGTATGTTTGTATGTTTCATTTTTATGTTCTCGCATAACTATCGAACCGCTAATCCAATCTGTATGAAACTTGATAGGTCAATAGGTAGTGCTATGGAAATTTGCTGTGGAGCGTATGAGCGTAATCGATGAAGGGGTTGTAAAGATATGGGGTTCCCAAGGGGGTAAATTTTTTTCAAAGTTACCCAAATATATTGAGTGGGGTGTCATACGAAAGGGCTTATTTTGTACATTCCAAAATGGTTTTTATTTTTAATCTAGGATGTATAGTTTTTTAAATACGACCAAAGAACAAAAACTACGAAACCAGAGCTGCAAGAGCTCCCGTTTCATAGAGTTTCGATGTCTTCGTAGCTCATTGACTGGTCGGTCTTAAAAAGAGAGTGGCATCGTTGCGGTTTGGTTTGCAATGATTTTAGATGCTACTTGATTTATTTTCATGATAAAAAAATTTTTGATAAAGAATGAAAATAATTGGGGTAAAAAAAGTTAAATAAACAAATATATTGAGTGGGGTGTCAAATGAAAGGTCTTAATTTGTACATTCCAAAATAGTTATTATTTTCATTCTAGGACGTATACTTTAGAAATACGACGAGAATTCATAAATATGAAATAAGTACCTAAATGAAAAATTAGACACGACATTATTGTATTGCATGCATGCTAGTATTTTTTACCATGAAGAGCTAGCGCAATAGGCATACTCGGCAGTAGTAGCACTTGAAATTATAGGGGTAGTCAGAAGAAAGTCCAAATGTAAGCCATCTACGGTGCGCGAGATCTCAGTTCGGGGCGAACTACTAGTACCTATATTTAGACTTAATCTAAGCCGGATCTTTAGTTTTTCTTGTTTTTTATCGTAACACTACATAATCTTTGTAACTTTTTACAACAAAACTTTTATAAACATAATTTTGTTTCAGCTGTAATCATTTTCCTACTATTTTCTATTGAGAACCATCTTTTCTTCATATATCATTATATACCTATAGGTACCTAAATAGTATTATAAACAAGAGTTTATTTAGGTACACCCACATAAACTAGCTGACACCTAAATATTTATAAACTTGATTATATCTTGACCACCTACTGCATTTGTAAGTTAAATGAGTGCCGGCGTGAAGATTTACTGCGCAAGTAATTTTACTCGAAGTATTAGCACAGAATACTAGAGTACTGTATTAGTTAGATATACGCTAGCTTTTACCCACGGCTTCTCTCGTATAGCACCTGCATTTTATGCCTATATTCAAGCCTTGCTCTATATTTTTTCAAAGTTTAATCGAAATTGAGCTAGTGCTGAGCGATTTTCTCTGTAACTGAATCATAAATTATTATATTATTTTAAATTAAGAATGGATTAAGTATTAATCTGATTCTATAAAGGAATTTCATACAGGGCATTTTAGCCTAATGATCTAAAGATTTTGAAAAACTAGAACTGAGTATTTATTTTCTAGTATCTATTGGTGACTTTAGTTAGAAGATTCAATGATATGACTTTAGAAGGTAAAATACAAATACAAATACATTTATTTACCAAGAGAAAATACAACTTTATAATTTTTGTATGTACTTATATATTAGTACCTAGTCTGTAAGGTATTTACTCTGACTCCCGCGATACAGGCTTGTCCTAGTGCGGGGTCTTGGTAAATTATTTGCCCTATTTGTTTAAACTATTTTTGTCCTATGTTTGTATGTAACAATGTATTTATGAAATAAATATAATGAAATAAATAAATTAAATTAAATTAAACAACACATACAAATATAAAACACATAAAAAACTTCGGAAGATTGCATTCAAAGTATTTTTATCTTGATTCTGCTGACGTTGGCCGTTTTTATGGTCTGCACTGCACCAGCAGACGTAAATAGATATACGTCAAACCGATAAAAATGTTTGTTCTGATTATTGCAATCTGTTTGCGAAGCGATTTCATTCATGGAGAAATGTCGTCAATATGGCGTAATTTTCCACAACTATGTTTGTATGTTGAATATCTGAAAGGCTACATATCCTAGTCTCATCCACAGAACACAGAATCGCTCGCTTGTGGTCTCATCCATATTGATCTAGAGCAGTGGTTCTTAACCTTTTAGTGATGGGGGACCATTTGATCAACTTTTTTCTTGCCACGGACCACCAACCCGTATCACGATGGTGGGGGGGGGGGATATATCTTTCAAGTTATATAGTGTTGTATTTCGTCAGGCAAATAATCAGTAGGGTGTCACATGACTTTGTACTCTCGCAATATATCTATTCATGAATATGCGAGCGAAGCGAGCCAATTTTTTTAAAGTCAAATGCAACGTAACTCATTTTGGTCGCAAAATACTCATGAAGCTAATATGCGAGCAAAGCGATTGCTTCAAACCAAGCGACTGAAGCGAGCTCCCGAATCCTCGAAGCGAAACAAATGCAACATTTACGCTTTATTTTGCTTATGGTTCTCAAGAAAGGCTGGCTGCTTGTCAGTTTCTATTCTGCGATCAGACGTAATTCAATTTGTTCGCAAAATACGCATGAAGCTGAAATGCGAGCGAAGCGAGCCGAATTTTTTAAAGAAAAATGCAGCATGTGACACTTAATTTTGCTTACCATGCTCAAAGAAAAAGCTGGCTGCTTGTCAGTTTTTATTCTGCGATCAGACATTACTCAATTTGTTCGCAAAATACTCATGAAGCTAAAATGCGAGCGAAGCGAGCCGAATTTTTTTAAGACAAGTGCAATGCGTGCTTCTTTATTTTGCTTACGGTGCTCAAAGAAAAGGCTGGCTGCTGGTGGATTCCTATTTTGCGGTCAGACATAGCTCACTTTGCTCGCAAAATACGCATGAACCTAAAGTTAAATAAAATGCGAGCGAAGCGAGCCGAAGTTTTTGAAGGCAAATGCAGCATGTGGCTATTTATTTTGCTTACGGTGCTCAAAGAAAAGGCTGGCTGCTGCCAATTTCTAGTCTGCGGACAGACATAGCATAACTCACTTTGTTCGCAAAATACACATGAAACTAAAATGCGACCGAAGCAAGCCAATTTTTTTAAGACAAATGACCCCCATGACCCTCCTCATGGGACCGCGCCTGCTCTACACACAGTCAACCAATAATTTGATTCAAAACGTATCAAAAGCGGAAAAGTTTTCTCTTTTAACTTTGATCCGTTGTCACTTGCTTATTTTTTTCGGATAGCTGCGCGGACCACTTCGGGTGGCTCCAGGGACCACCAGTGGTCCGCGGACCACCGGTTAAGAACCACTGATCTAGAGCGAATAATTTATCTATGAAAAAAGTGGATGTAAAAAAACATTTGGTTCGAATTGTGCCTTGTTTTACATTACAGTTTTACTACCCTAAGCATGACGATCAAGAAAGTAAAAAAACTTTCTTTACGCTAAATGACATTTTCTTTGTTCCCTACAAATAAGTATAATAAATATTATGTTGACTAGGAATGGTTTTTAAAGTTCCTTAGCCAAGATAAGAAATCTTTACACATCTTTTCTAAATTATCTAAGTAAACAATATCAAGAGGCAATCTTTACCTACACTTAACGGGACACTGTAGTCACAGAACAGATAATAAAACTACATAGAATGGACACTGTGAGTTTGAGCTGGCGAGGAGCTGACTTTGAACACGGAACACACGCGCAGACGCATAGACGAGACAATGGCCACAGTTAGTGTTACCAGGTGTCCCGAATTTCGCGGGACGTCCCGCTTTTCAGGGGTCTAGGGACGCGTCCCGCGCGACCCTTGCGCGGGACGCCGAATGTCCCGCTTTTTGGGAATCAAAAAATCACCGCACTAGTTTACACGTTTGAACACAGTACAAGCAGTACGCAGAGTTTATAACTCTGCGTACTGCTTGTACTGTGTTACGAGACAAATAAGTTGTTCGTGACGTATGGCTCTATCTCGCTCTTTGGCCTACGAATTGCGTATTGAGCATCCTTTTCACGTGGTTCACTAAGAGGACAACTTTTTTCTTGAGTACTACATATATGTCGCAGTCACAGGGCGATAGAGAGAGAGCTATAAAGCTGTCCTGTTTCACGCGCTCACTTTCTTTGCCATGCCAGTTTCTTCTCAGAAATTGATCCTTATTATCCACACTATATGGATGGTATAATAAAATAGATTTTTTTTTTATTTTAACTATTCAACAGGTTCGATTTCTGGCCACGAAAATGATTATTTTCAAAATCTAATGATGCAGTTTTACTTTTTATTAAAATCGGTTACGAGACTCCTTTGAGTGTTTTTCGCTATCGCTAGTAGTTTCTGATTTGGCCCTAGAGGCACTCTTGAAAAACTCACCCTGTATAACTCGGTTCTGACTGAGTGTAGATGTATACTGTTCTCACAAATATTGTTTTTTATACTCCTAAGAGTTTATATTTTGATGTTTGGTTGATAGACGCGCAATATACAAAAGGCATCACTTTCCGGCATAGGCTTTTACAAAAACTATTAGGTAGCTTTCATGGCATCCATACCAGTATCAAATTCTGTCACAGAGAGGATATTTTCTCAAGCGAATATTATTTGGTCCGATAGAAGAAATAGGTTATCTCTCGAGCATGTAAAAGCAGAAATACAACTATAGACCAACTTCAAAATGACATCCTACTATCCTACTAATATTATAAAGGCAAAAGTCCGTGTGTGTGTGTGTGTGAATGTTTGTTACCACGTATCTCTGTAACTGCTGAACCGAGTTTGATGAAATTTAGAATGTAGACAGATTAGGTTTTGTAATGGGATAAAAACTAATCAAATTTTGGAAAATCAACCCCTAAAGGGGTGAAAAAGGGTAAATACTTTTGAATGAAACTTTTTAACGTGTTGTCCTATTTACTTGAAACTTTGTTTAGATATGTAAAATCAAAATTGATTGAATACGTATTTCAGGATTTTTCAAAATAACTCTCAAAAAGGGGTAAAATGGGGTTTCAAACTTTGTACGGAAACTTCTTAATGAGTTATGCGATTAGCTTGAAATTTGGTTCGAATACTTTAAATATAAAATAAATACACACGTGTTTCAGGGTTTTTCAAAGTAACTCTCAAAAAGGGGTAAAATGGGGTGTCAAAGATTGTATGGGAAATTTTTAACAAGTGGTGCGGTTGGCTCGAAACTTGATTAGAATACTTTAAATACAAAATAAATGAACACTTATTTCAGGGTTTTTTAAAATAACCCTCGAAAAGGGGTAAAATGGTGTGACAAAGTGACTCGCTTCGCTCGCATATTAGGTTTATGAGTATTTTGCGATCAAAATAATTCAAAGTTAGGAACCGACAACCATCCATCTTTTTCTTAGAGCACCGTTAGCAAAATCAAGTGTCGCGTGTTTAAGTCTAAAAAAATTCCGCTCGCTTCGCTCGCATATTACTTTCATGAGTATTTTACGAGCAAATTAATTTACTGTTATGAACCGACAACCATCCATCTTTTTCTTGGAGCACCGTTAGCAAAATCAAGGGTCACATGTTAAATTTGTCTAAAAAAAATTCCGCTCGCTTCGCTCGCATATTACTTGCGTGAGTATTTTGCGAGAAAAAGAATTTAATGTTAGGAACCGACAAACATCCATCTTTTTCTTATCAAGTGTCGCATGTAGCATTTCTCAAAAAAAAAAAAAAATCAGCTCCCACCGTGGGTAACACCGCGGGGCACAGCTAGTAAACCAATAATTTCTTAGGAACAAAACTTTCTAACTACAAGAAAAAAGGTATCTACCCTGAAATGCCCAATTTGTTACACCCTTTATAATTTTCCAGATAGGTACTTATTACATAAATATTAAACTTTGATTATTCAAAGCTTGTTTTTTTTTTGTCGTCCCGAATTATAGCACAAAGTCCCGCTTTTTGGAACCTGCTGTCCCGAAATATGGCATAACACACCTGGCAACACTAGCCACAGTGTACATTATTCATACGGTGACAGCCTTACTGTGTACAAAACTGACATTAGTACATATTATATAGTATATTACACAGTGTAAATATAGGTAAGTAGTTAGACGGCGCTTTTGCATAGAGATTTCGTCGAGTGTCCGGGGTGTGCTGTAGTGCCCGGGACATTGTTTGAGATAGAGATGGAGCCCAGCATCTACTACACCATCCTCCCGGCCACATCCACAGGAAAGACATGTTACTAAATGTGACGACACTAAAAGTACCTGTTATACCTGCTAAAGTTTCGCGATCAGAACACATTATAAATACCTACATATCGCACCTCCAGAATAGAAGTGACTCAATTCAAAAAATTGGGAAAATGACTTGAATATGTAGAAAGACTCAGAAAAAAAAACTCTATCTGCTAGTTATTCAAAAACTTACACTTTTTGGTTAGAACCTGAAAAACATATCAGCTATGTCTCCTTCATTTCGGCAGTTTCTCCTTCCTCTCCCGCAGAAAACGGCCATTTATCGCATTTCCCAAAAATCATGATTTTTTAATTGAGTCATTTCTATTCTGGAGGTGCGATATGTATCCGGGTATTTATCACGTCACGTAATAAGCACCCGGATACTAATGTATTTATATATTTATAGGTTCTTTACATAATAGATCTCCTCAAATTATTCACCACTCCTGAGTAATGCGAGCAAACTGACCGCAAACATAGTTCACTGATATCGGAACTTCCCCGTTATAGGATCTACCTTTTACTCTTATTTTATCAGGATGTTTAATACCTATACCACAATAAATGTACCTATGTGTTCTTCCATACAAAAATTAACAATATTAAGAGATGCTTTAGGAATAGAAGTGTGCTCGCAAGTATGTTTTTGGAACATCAAAAGTAAGAAATGTTCTCGTAAGGTATAAAAAAATCTTTAGTAGCTTGTTTGTTTGTCTATCCGGTGGAATATTCCAACTCACAAGCACTTCCCGATTAGCTATCTGGCTGAAACTTTCAGGACAGCTTACCAACTCGATGACAATGCATTAAAAACAAGTTTTTTTTAGATTATTTTTTTAATCTAGATTATTTTGCTTGTTTATTTTCTTCCGACATTCCCTACTGATTTCATGTTTGTTCCATTTCATTCAAAAACGGTTCCCGGTTTACTGATTTCTTGTTCCATTTTCAACAACAGTGTTCCTTTGAATAAATTCATTAAGGAATCTGTCTTTTCTGGAACTCGTATGGCAACACACTAGGTAGGTAGGTACCTACCGCAAATTGGTCAAGAAAATCGCATACGTGCTCCGCGAACTGTTACTCCCATTAGCATAGTCATAATTCCATTAGGGACGGCACGATCAAATGACATACGACAGAAGGGACCAAGCGGGAAGGCACCTATTTGCAAAACTGAACATACCACCAAGTGTCATACAACAGCTAATACTTATTGCAAAATCGTTTTATGGTCAAGGAGATAAGGCATGTTCTCGCTTATCAAGGTTTGCAGTTGTGGTGGGAAAGAGGTTAGATATTTTGATTATTTGCAATGAGTGCATCAACCTAGGCACGTAGGCAAGGCGCACCCAACTTGGGTATTCGGTGGAGGGGCGTATACTGAGAATTTTCGAAAGTACTTCTCGGTATATTACGTATATTACCAATAAAAATATTGAAGAAAACAGGAAAATGTGATTTGGGTGTTAAATATTTCGTAAGGAAGAAAATTAAAAATCATTTGTGCCCAATGAAACTGAAAAGGTCAAGGCCCTATAATTAGAGGACATTCTTTGGGTAGGTATGTAAAATAGCGTCAATTCACACGTACCACTACCACACCACGTCGCAGCGACAAAATGTGGTCCAGCTGTGGTTACGTGTGAATAGTGTCGCAGCGACTTTTTGCAGTTGCGTTGTGGTACCGACAAAATGTCGATGTGGCAGGCGCCAGCTAGGCGCGCGCTGTTGATGACGTCATGTCGTCGCGATGTGGTTGCGATGTGGTTGCGATGTGGTCGTATTACACAGGTTTTCGATAACAACGACAAAATGTGGTAGGTACGTGTGAATTGGAAATTCATTTTCAATACAAATATACGCCCGACCACGTTGCGTCGTTGTGGTGTGGTTGTCGGTGTCGTGTGGTTGTGGTACGTCTGAATTGGCACTTAAACTAATGAAGTACTCGTAATAAGGCAGTTGAGAGATTAAGTTTGGTAATAAATGGTCAGTAAGCAATTCCTTTGCAAATTCACAATGGGTATTTCTCATATTGAATTGAATGCTAACTAACTTCTGCAAAATGTGATGAATTTGGACGTACCTACCTCCGACTACCTCCTTGACATCTTCGAAAAAGAGTCAACGAGTAGGTATCTCTCCAGTCAGTCGTGATCATTGTTTTGTTTAGTTTTTCTTTTTTTTTCTTTTCTTTTCTTTTGTTTTTCTCTCAGATTAAAGACTAAAGCATTTTTCTGTACCTACATAATCAGAAATCTCAATCTACTATACATTTAGTATGAAAGGGACGCAGAAGAGACAAATGTCCGCGCCCCGTCTGCGTCACGTCTTTTCTGTGTCCCGCGCCTTATATTAGTTTCAAAACAACAATTAAAATTACAATGCTATTAATACTTTATCATTCGTATCTATGTGGTAACGATTTAATTCATTTCATTAATTTCACTACATAAATATTGCTATTTATATGATCTTATCTTGCTGATTTGTACATGATGCAAATATTGCTATAGATTAATATTATTTTGGATGATGTAAATAAACACTGGATGTTCTCAAAGGTGTTTCACAGAATGTTGATTAACATCGCGTGCACGTGAGACTGTCACATGACGACATACTAACTACTGTTCATTCTGTCGCACACATGACCTGTGGGCACAGTCAGGTGACTGACTGTTATTTTAAAATAGACTTACAGCATGACTTTTCATTCATTAACTAACCTTTGGTTAAGGCTGGATTCGAACAAAAGTCATCTTACTCCAGGGCCTGTATTCTATTAAATGACAACCGCTTTGGTTTTGGTTCGAACTCTTAAATGTCAGCCATTTGGTGAAATAGTAGAATAGCTTTTCAAAAATTTGTACTGCCAAAGTTCAAAACCTCACCACAACTGAGTCGTTTGTTATTAGTAGTCATGGAAACAGTCGCTTTAGTTGAGGTTTTGGTTGAGGTTGATAAAAAGTTCGGTACCGGAATCGAGCCCCAGAGTAACTAGCCGACATAATTCGAAATACAATTGTTGAGAAAGCGCAACCGAATATTACTATGTGCATACAAATTATCCGGTTATAAGGTGTCACCTTTACAATGTCAAAATATTCAAACAAACAGTAGTTTACTTTCGAGTAAAAACTTAATCCAGTTTGGTCGAATCCAGCCTAATTTTTTTTTTTCGCGTTTAATTTACACGCTCAAACGCTCAAACTCTCTATCTAGACAGGTAGATAATATAATCAAAGCTTCTAACTTCCGCCTATTTCTTGGCTCATGTGGTACCAAAATTTGAAATAGGTTTTCCTTTAAAAATATGTTTTCTCATGCCACAATCTACATCTGTAGCTATTTTAGGTGCAGGGTTCTTATGGAGAAAAGAAAATATGTTTTAGAACGTCCGAACAATTTAATGGTTTCGTGGCAACTGCCGCACAAAAATACAAAAATTCAAAATTTCAATTTAGTGGGCGGTGCGTCCCTCCCGTGCCTACTCCCCCGCCGTGTATTGGCCAATCACATGCCTCGATAGGCAACGGGAGAGACGCATCACCTTATTTGGTAATAATGAATAATAGTGCTAGCTCCGTA
The DNA here is from genome assembly GCA_958496255.1 of Camptogramma bilineatum. NCBI lineage: Eukaryota > Metazoa > Arthropoda > Insecta > Lepidoptera > Geometridae > Camptogramma > Camptogramma bilineatum. The sequence goes on from OY292451.1 coordinate 1,947,950, forward strand.
ACACCACCCCCCAGTTAGAGGGTTCAGCCGATAAATGTACCGTCCGTAGGTAGCACTATTATTCGTGTGACTGGACGACGCAGCGTTCCAGAAGAGGTTTTAACGTCTACGACTCGCACGGCTCCCGCACTGCCTGCGAACGCGCGCACTATACGGCCCCGCGCCTTTCTCCACTGACGGCGCGCAACATGCTTGTGGTCCGCGGGCGAAGTCACGGCGTCGCCCGCCGCAGTGCCAAGCAGCGGGTGGTTCGGCGTGAGCACCGTGGGCTCGCTGGGGTCGGCCGCCACATACGTCAGCGGGCGACTGTCGACCACCAGCTCGGCCTCCAGCAGCAGCGTGTGCAGCACCTCCTCCGGCGGCGCGCGCTCCCGTAGAGTGGTGCGCACTGCGACCTTCACGGAGCGCACCAGATGTTCCCAGCGGCTGCCCATGTGTGGCGCCGCGGGCGGGTCGAAACGCCACTCGACTCCCCGCGCCAGCGCCTCATCCCGAAGCCGGCCTGGCTCGAGGCTGCGCAGGGCGGCGCGCAGCTCGTTGTCGGCGCCGACGAGGTTCGTGCCGCGATCCCTCAGTACGACCGCCGGGCGCCCGCGTCGCGCGGTCGAGCGCCGCAGCGCGAGTGTGGCCGAGTCGGTGCTCAGCGAGGCGGCCGGCTCGAGGTGCGTCGCGCGCTTGGCGAGGCACGCGAACAGCACGCCCCACCGTCTCTCCCGGCGCCTTCCGATGGTGACTTCCATGGGGCCGAAACGATCGACCCCACGGTCGACGAAGGCCCGCCTCGTGCCGGCGAGCCTGACGGGCGGCAGATCGCCCGTCTTCGGCGGAGAAGGTCGCGCGCGCCACACCCGGCGGCGCTGGCGGCGCGCGACGACGGCCTTCACGGTGGCTCGCACGGAGGTGACCCAGAACCTCTCGCGCACGTTGTCGATGACCGTCCCGCGGTCGGCGTGCAGCGCTCTCTGGTGATAATAAAATACAATGAGTCGTGTCATACAACACTTCCCATCGAGGATCATCGGATGCTTCTCCTCGAAGGACAACTCGGTGGAGGCGCTCAGGCGTCCTCTGACGCGCAGTGAGCCATCTCGGTACAGCATGGGGTCGAGCTGTAGCAGGCGGCTCCCTCTGGGGAGCGGGCGATGCGCGCGTAGCGCACGTAGCTCGTCACCGGAGGCGCGGGCCTGCGCCTTCTTTAGCAAGAAGGCCTCAGCCTCCCGCAGCGAGTCGACGGTGAGCACTGGTGCCGCCGCATCGCGTCGTGCTCGGCACGCGCTCACGAAGGGCAGCACGTAGGCGGTGACGCGCACGGCCCGCGTCCACGTAGAGAAGCGGTTGACATCGATGAGAGGCGGGGCCGTCTCGACCGCCAGCAGTGTCCGCTCGATGCGGTCCGGGTCGCCTGCGAGGTCGTCGCCGTCGCGCGCGTCACAGCTCGGCCGCTGCACCTGTGGATCACAAAGAAAAGGGGGACCCGAAAGCCACATGTCTTTGTCACTAGGCCAGTCCATCCTGGTTGCCTCGTCAGCAGGGCTGCACTCTGAAGGAACCCGGTGCCGATCGCTTCGATCACTTGTGCTATCTAAAATACGCGAAGCTCGTTCGGAATTATCATTTTTACGTGGAATTTGGCTAATACCTATCGCCACTAATTCAAATTGTGGTTTAACTAGGTCCTGTAACTCTGGTCGCAATATCGACATACAGTTAACGGAATCGGTATCGTAGCTACTCGCGCCTAGCGGGCCGTGTATAACCCACCCTAACAAAGTGAGCGAAGCGACTGGATGACCAGAGTTACCTTGTTTAATTTCCCTGCCGACGATGAGCTTCCAGTTGTCCTGTCCCAATAACATCATGGGTTTCGCATCCCGCATTTCACTGCAATCCAAAGGCCGTAAATGCGCATTGTCCTCGAGCACTCGCGACGGTAAAGTTTGCGACGGTAAGTTCACATTGCGCATGGTACGCACACAAATGTCATGACGCACTCCGTTCGGACCGCGTACTACAACGCGAACATTACGCGATTTATTGTCACCGACACACTGTCCACGCGCGGTCAACAACCTCAGCGGCACTACAGGTCCGTCTATGTCACTCACGATACTATTGTCTATAAGCGAAACTGAGGCGCCGTCGTCCAAAAGTGCATAAGAATCTCGTTCTTCGCCAGACTGCGTTTCAATTGTTACAGGAATAATTTTTAACAAGGCTCGCGCCCGAAACTCTCCAATGTTAGTCACAGTTTCAAAGTTAGTGGCGGCGATCGATGAGGCGTTAGTTGGCACACTCGGCGGCGCCGGCGGCGGTGCGTTAGGCGGCGGCGGCGGTGCGTTAGGCGGTGGCTCGAGTGACGGCATAATCGGCGGTGTCGAGATTACGTTCGTTTCTGGATGTAAAAGTTCGTGGTGCGACTGTTGACACTTAATACATCGCGTAGCACGGCAAAATCTACTAGAATGATTCCTGACGATGCATTTAAAACAGAGTCTACTTCTTTTTACTATGTCCCATCTTTCCTCCACAGATAGTTGCTTGAATTGGGCGCAATCATTCAAAGTATGCCACTCCGCGCACAACGCGCATCCACCATCAATCGTAGTAGCCGCGATTGTTTCTACTTGTGTATGTACTCGATGCGGCGTAGACGTTCGCACTGGGGCCACGCCCTTATTACGTCGTTCGGCGGCGGCGGTCGTAGGTCGTAAGGGTTGTGTTAGTGTCGTGTCGTACATACTATAATAAGATGTTACGCGTGTTATTTGCGTGAGAAACTCCATTAACACGTTTAAGTTTGGTGAAACTCGTAGATCAACGCCGATATCACATTCCTTCCGCATCGCAAATTCTCCGTATTGTGCGCGTTGGTAAGGTGTTAACTTCATGACAACTTCGCGCACTATTTGGGGGTTATTGATATATCCGTCGGCTCGCACGGTACTCAGCACTGACACACAGTTCCTTACCACATTGGTGAACGACCTCAGCTCGCGGCCGCTTTCAGATACGTTCGGCAGGTCATAGATCTTCTGCAGCACGCACTCTAGGAGCTGCGTAGGCTGTCCAAACTCCTCTTCCAGAGCCTTAAGGACCTCCTCCGGGTCGGAACAGGTTCTCATCAGGTCGTTCACAGCTGTCTTGGCGTCTCCGATCAGGGCGACCCTCAGCCGCGCCATGTTCTCGAACGGTTTGAACTTGTGTATTTCCGTCGTGCTTCGGTAAGCTTTTTCAAATCCGAGCCAATCCGTGGGGCTCCCATCGAAAGTAGGTATCTCATATACCTGCCGGGGCAGCGGTTTGTTACGAGCTAATTTACCGATGGCTTCTGCCAAGCGCTCGATATCCGTAGGCTGGGCCGGATCGGCGGCGGTGGGAGGAGCGGCCGCGACGGCAGGAGTGGCAGCGGCAGCGGGAGTGGGAGCGGGAGCGGGAGCGGCAGCGGCGACGCAGGCCGGCTGCGGCAGGGCGGCGACGTTGTCCCTTAGCCACCATTGCACGCGGCCCCCGGGCCCACTCGCTTCGCTGCGCGGCAGCTCGTCTAGTTCCTCGGCCTCCTCCTCAGCGTCCAGTTCGGCCATTTCCAGAGCTAGCTTCTTCTTGACGACGTTCTCTCGCAGCTTCATGAGTTCCACCTCGGCCTCGTACTGAACACGCATACGGCGCGCCTCGCGCTCGGGGCGGCTCAGCCTTGACGTGTAGCTGCAGCAGCTGCGCGGCGCGCGCACGGTCAGCATCGGGGCAGACGTGCTGATCTTCATCGGCGGCGGCGGCTTGTCAGCCGGGAGGCCGCTCCGCGGGCATACGGTCAGCATCGAGGTGGGCGTCCTGATCTCCGTCGGCGGCGGCAGCGTATTAGCTGGGAGGCCGCTCCACGGATGCACGGTCAGCGTCGAAGCGGGCGTGCTGATCTCCGTCGGCGGCGGCAGCGTATTAGCCGGGAGGCCGCTCCACGGATGCACGTTCAGCGTTGAAGTGGGCGTGCTGATCTCCGTCGGCGGCGGCAGCGTATTAGCCGGGAGGCCGCTCCACGGTTGCACGGTCAGCGTCGACGCGGGCGTGCTGATCTCCGTCGGCGGCGGCGGCGTGGTAGCCGGGAGGCCGCTCGACGGCAGCATGGGCGTCCGAACGCGAGAGAACTCACGCTCTTTATCGTCTTTGCTAACGTCACTGTTCATTGCTTTTATTGCACTACGCGTAGCATATTTCCTTTCCTCCATCCCGCTCGTAAGGACCAAAATGTAGCTATTTTAGGTGCAGGGTTCTTATGGAGAAAAGAAAATATGTTTTAGAACGTCCGAACAATTTAATGGTTTCGTGGCAACTGCCGCACAAAAATACAAAAATTCAAAATTTCAATTTAGTGGGCGGTGCGTCCCTCCCGTGCCTACTCCCCCGCCGTGTATTGGCCAATCACATGCCTCGATAGGCAACGGGAGAGACGCATCACCTTATTTGGTAATAATGAATAATAGTGCTAGCTCCGTAACAACATCTATTCGAACTTTCCAAGAACATTGGTTATGCGTGATTGAAACAAAAACCACAGAATTGAGAATTCTGAATTCTGTAACGGAAACATACAAACATCCAAAAACTCACAAATTATCGGATTTGTAACAAAATATTTTTTGATAAAACTAAAATCCAACTTCACTTGCTTGATATTTGACAATGGACAAAAAAAATACATAATAATATACAGTCGTCGAACATAGAAGTCATCAAGAATAGAACGACGAAAGCAATAAAAATAACTGATTAGGTATAGTTGCATAAGTTTACTGCCACATTAGTTTAAACTTTGTGGATTGTATACATCTTTGCAGGCAACTGTAAGAGTTGTAAAAATGTTCATGATTCCGATCGCAAAAAAAAAAAAAAAAAAACAATACAATTCCAACGGCGTCATGCCTCTCATAACATATCGCACCTCCAGTATTAAAGTGACACATTTCAAAAAACACGATTTTTGGGAAACGCGAAAAAACGATTTTACAATCGCACAATTTTTACAAAATCATTCATGACATAACCAAATTGCGACATTATGTATAATTTTTACTATTAAACGGTTGAATTTGGATTTTATCTATAGTTTTAGCTATAAACTGAATTTAAATAATTTTAATTTAGGACAGTAATTATCATTTCAAAAAAACCTTCCGAAATTGAGTCAGTTTTGTACTAAAACCATTAAAATACTAATGACTTATTTTGAAATAGGTCTCTTTAGTTCTGATTATTTGACAAAATTTGTGGTTTAAAACAAATTTGTGCATTTTGGAACTATGGGATTCATACAAAAACACTAAAAAGTCAAAACACATTATTAAGAACAGAAACCTTTATCAAAAATCAGTGGCATCAGAACACAACATTATAATTTCTTAAGTTGACTATTATTATTAGTCTTGAACAAATATAATTATAATTAAAGTAAATCTAAAAAAGTATTTAAACCTTCTCGGTATAATCAAGTAAATTCTTATTTACTTGTTTTAGTATTTGGACAAATAATACTATGTTTAACTTACGAGTTTATACAAATTATAAGATAATCTAAACAAAATTAACTCAAAATTTAAATTCTCAAAAATAAACAAACATAAAGGTACAATAATGTATTTGGACCTGTGACTACCCCCTTAGACATCATCAAAGGATCCTAAAATGCCAAAAAAAATCTGAGAGAATGTCCGCGCCTCGAGGACACAGACGTGCGTGATCATCATTCCTACCTATTTCATTTAATTTCTAAAGAGTTTACTTTTAGGTAGGAAAGTAAACAAAACTGTAGGTAGGTAGGTAGGTATTCAATCAAAAAGGAATCGAACAGGTACCTATAAAATCGCGTTATCTTTATGTAACTACAGTTACATAGTAAAAGTAAGTACCTACTACTAGGTAGGTATTTATTGATAATTTATTTAAATACAAAAAATTATAGTAGGTTGGTACCTACTAAGATTTAAATATCCTATCCTATCATCCTCTAAATAAGCCTTTCAATATCTTCCGGAATTTTATGGAGTGGTAACTTCCATTCATTGCTTTTCCTTTTGTTTAGACACCCGTAAACACAGCAGTATCTTCCATACGGATTAGATCGTTTTTTGCAAAATCACAGAAATAAATAAGTACTTTGATAATTACGCACGATGCGCCTAGCCTGCAAGCCGACCGAGCAGCAAGTGGCAACCTATGCCTTGCGCCTACAAGCGCGGCGCTTGCCCGATTATACCTTAAAATCGGAAGTGAGACCCCCCTGTTAATAAGTTCTTTTTTGCATAGTGATGTGACCTACTGAGAAAAATATTAATAATTTCTTATCAATAAAAGGCATCATACCTAAATATTTCACAAAAAAATCTGGCAAGTTAATAATAAAATAGCCAAAAACACTAATCTGCCAATAATGCTATCCTATGCTAAAGATAAAAACAGACCTTAACCTTAAACGGTTAATAGAACGAGTACAAATTATAGTAATAAACTGATTTGAACTCGATTTAAGTCTCAAAATTTTCTTCGTTGATTGTAATAAAATAGCACAAAACAAACAAACGGTCGTTTTATTACTGAAAAATTTAAACCTGAAAAAATAAAAAATAAAAAATAAAAAATTTACCTGATTTTCGCGTACTAAACAGCTGTATTGGGATTTAGGTTATTTTAATTCTAATCTACGGCAATCTCGGTTGACGCAATACTGAATACGGCCGTTTTTCCACGGGGGAGGCAGGCGTAACCGCCAAAATGAAAATGACGCAGCTATTGTGTTTCACACGTTCTAACCAGAAAATGGCAGTTTTTAAAGTACTAGCGGGTAGAGTTTTTTTTTCTAAGTTTTTCTACATATTTAACTCATTTTCCCTATTTTTTGAAATGTGTCACTTTAATACTGGAGGTGCGATATGTAGATAAAATACTAATACTGCAAAAGAGACGAGTTAGTCAGCTACTTTAAAAATAATCCTTATCTTGTTGACTCAGTCATTGTCATCTGGCTAACACGCCCAGTATTGTTGGACTGGAGCAGAGGTATGTTACTAATAAGTTTGTATGAATCGATCATCTTTAAGTTCTTCTTCCTCTTTCGTGGCGTTGTTACAACCTATAGGGACTTCTACCCAGAATGTAGATACATCTACGGCATTATCCGAGCAGGACATGAGATCAGCCATAGTGCAGGAGTTGGAGCAGGAGGGGCACACAAGTACGTGTGACATAGACTGCACCTGGGCACCACAATGACACTATGTGTTTATCCCCGACCATGCCCCACTTGCTGAGGTTACTCCTACATCGACCGACTAGTTTATGATCTTTAAGTTGATTACCAGCTCATCATAGAAACGAGCATTAAAAAACATAATAATGTAAGTTCTAAAAACATTTATTTACAGAAACTTAACTACTACATATTTACATAAAAGTATAAAATACAAAAAGAACCAGTTGAGCCACCTAAGGATCGTTGGAAGTATGTGAGTAAGTTAAGTATGTAAGTTCTTAGTTACAAAAGGTCTAGAAGAAACAAAGATTCGGATATAATCTACCACTTACACTATATCACGTCGCGATCCCGGAACAAACAAATCAGACCATTTATAAAAGCAGATTTAAGGCGAGGGTCATAACATTTTTATAGCTCAACTCATATGATGAGGGAAAATTCCGCGAGAAAAAAAATTAGCTTTCTAGTTAGCGGCAGACTTGCAACCTGTCACGTAGGTACCTATGGAATGCTAACTTCTGCAAAATGTGGTTATCATCAAAAATATATACTTGGACGTGCCTCTGATTAACGATGACTGTAGGACGGAGGTACTTCCCCAGTCGGGCTGCTCGAATATAGAGTGAGAGAAACCCACGTGCCCTTCCTGTCCTGCTGGGATATTTTGTTACACACGTAAAGTCGCTAGCTCGGATTCGTTCCAACAAATTGTTTTTTTACGAACAGCATCAAAGTTATCTAGTGCAAAATTACTTTTACCAATTAAAAAAAAAAACTGGTCAATTTTCACAAACTTTTTTCAACCATCTTCTACCATTTCAAAGTATTCATAGTAAAAAAACAATTTTTGGTGTAACGAATCCGAGTTAGCGACATTACGTGTGAAACAAAATATTCCAGCTGAAGACTTAAAACAATATTTAAAGGATCTATGCAGCCAGAGGACGCAGTCGCAGTCGTCATCATATTTCGTTTTTTTTTTTTCAGTCAAATATTTTGAAAGAGTTTTAATAAACAGTTCCAAATTCAAATCAAATAAAGAATTGGTGATCATCACAATTGGCTATAGTTTGATCTAAATTAAGACGTGTTGTTCTAGACCGAATGTAGGACACTTAAATATATCTAGAAGCTTCAGACATCAGATGCTACGTCACGTAGGCACGTAGACGTATGACGTAGAGGCCTCTACGTGACGATATAAAACTGTTATTGATGGGGACTCGTCATTCTTCCAATTTAAATGGGAAGAATGACGAGATGGCAATTTATAAGGAAATTGAAACAAATAGATTCAGCAAGTTATTTTGAGATTATTGTGAGATTAAGGAAACTGGTTCTTTTAATTCCATTCCGACAGCCTCCGATGGTTCAATGGAAAAATTGTTGAGATTCTTGCTTCCAGGATCAGTTTAATGAGATGTCTGAATATCTTTTCATAACAGTAAGTAAATTAATTATACTTACTACGTTTACTTCTGCGTAAATATTATTTTAATGTAGTAGAGTAAACACCAAGTTAGCGACTTTCTGCTACACAATCATCCGTGGACAAATGCATTTTCAACCAAGCGCTCCATGCTTCAGAATAACCGCCTGAAAACTTCATCAACATATTATAAATGTGAAAGTGTGTTTGTTTGTCCTGCTTTCACATCAAAACATAGAGACGGATTGACGTGATTTTTTGTGTGGAGATAGTTGGAGAGCTGGAGAGTGACATAGGCTACTTTTCATTCCGAAAAAATGCATGTTTCCCGTGGGATAAAAAAGTAGTAGTCCACGCGGGCGAAGCCGCGGGCGTCCGCCAGTATTTAAAATAATACTACGTAGCCTAGGGGTGATGCAGAATAAGATTTCCTATGTTTTTAATGGTATTTCAACATTTTATGACTTAAATCCATACAGCACCAGTACCTAAGTGCTCGTTAGAAGAGCTGTAAATGGTTATTGCTACCTACTGGACTAACCTAATTACATCATAATAACATCTTGTAAGTGTCTGCTTAATTACTTACGTGTCGAAGCACTTGAATTTACTCTAAAACTGGTTCCCATCCTGTTGGTTTAAGAATACACACTAGTACACTACTATAGTCGGATTGCTCATTATAGGCACTAAAATTGACGATCAAAATGTCATTTTTCATATATTTTTAGTTCGTGCAATGAGCAATTCGACTATAGGTAGTAGTGTACTCCAACTGCTTAATACAACTGCACTTACCATATTTCTTGCGAATAAACTATTTCATTTCATTTCACTACCACGTTAGTGCGACCAACGCAAACCTGTATCTGAGCAGGTGGTGCTTTTGATATTTAGTTTTCAGATAATGGAGAAATCATCATCATCATCCACCGTGGGTGTAATTTCACCCACTGCTGGGTATAGACCTCTCTTGTTTTGTGCTATCCATCAAGATCTTACGCCATAAATAGGTCTAAATTACTTCACAAAAATATGTGGTTAAAGTTTTATTTGAGTAAACTGTTTTTTCCATCGTAAATGAAAAGTTCTATCAAAATTTTTGATTCCGACGGGATAAACTAATATACATTTTAATTGTAGAAAATCCACGGTTAAACCACATTTTGTTATTTTCCCTATTTTTGAAATTATCTTGGTTTAATAATGAATAAGTACCACTCATAGAGATTAATAACTATTAATATCAGTCTATACTTAGGTAAATTTAAAGGAAAATCCAGTGACGATAGCTTTCCATTTGATATGCACATTTTTATTGATTCTCACTATCTTAAACTTCCTTATGTAAATAACACGATTGTATCCAATGACGTGAAGAACTGAAGTGAAAGGATGCAGAAAGGATGCAGGGAATTTCCAGATTCCTTGTAATTTAAACGCCAACTTCGTACCAAACGTAATGTGGCTTATTATAAATATTCCATTTTTCTTTTTGGCTATTAACGTGCATGATTTTATTAATCAAACACCTATAATGGTAGTGATTTATATGAGTAGATGTAGATGAAGAAATCGCTAGAAATAAATAATGCAGGACATTTCACACAGCATCGGCTAGCCCCAAAGTAAGCAGAGCTTTTGTCATGGGAACTACATGACTTAATATACCTACTTATTTTGTAAATACGTACACATAAAGAAATACATACATAGAAAGACGCCCAGACCGAGACAAAAATTTGCAGATCATTCAAACATTTTCCTCGCGGCGGGAATCGAACCCGCAACCTTCTGTGTTTTGACGGGCCTTCACCCACTGCGCCACAGAGGTCGTCTACTAGAAAACTAAAGGCTTTGAGTAACCTCGTGGAAATTGTATCATCATATTAAAAAAAGGCAGTACTTAATGTTGCTAATAAATTGGGAGGAAAACAACATTTTTGTTTGTTGACTGATGCTATGTATGAAAAAACAATGCCACGGATTTAGGACGTATTTTTGATTTATGACAATAGATATATAAGTATTATATGTTTAGTACCTACTGGTATTATCTACACCTACCTATTGCTTGCGTCAGCTCGAATTCCAGTCATTGACATCAATATTCACTGAAACAATGTGCCTGAGTGCAACAATACTAAGTATACTGACATAGCCAAATGAACTATTAAGTACACGGCCACCTCATTATTTATTATTTCATATATTTCATTATTATTTGATGTTATGCTTTTTTCATCACAAATAGGTACTTACCTACAATTCTTGGTAAGCGTTATTTGTGCTTTCCGAAGGAGAGCAGCGCCTCAACAGAAGCTGCACCCACAAAAATATTGTAAATGAACTATAATCGTAAACAACATAAATACTTTCAATAAATATAAAAACCCTAAAAACTTAGGGAGTGTACACATTGCGTTTTCTGCAGCGCGTTTTTGAGCTGCGCGTTTGTATCGATACAAACGCGCGTTCGCAACGCGTTTTTTTCCATACAAAAGCGAACCGGGAGGGGCTGCGCGGGGGGCTGCGCGTTCGCATCGCGTTCGAATCGCGTTTGTATCGATACAAACGCGTTGCAAAAAACGCAATGTGTACACTCCCTTAGAAGGTATCATATCGCCCAATACCTTACAGGTATTTACCTACTCAAATGTTTAGCTAAGCAGGAAAACATTGATAGCCGGCGCTACGCGAAGCGCCTTATGAGCAGTGATCGGAATTAGGCGGGCTTAAATACCTAAAGTTTAAAGAACAGAGGCAAAAAAGGGGAGACTTCCTTACTACAAGAATTTTTTTCTTCGAACTTTAGGTATTTTAGCCCGCCTCATTCCGATCACTGCTTATGAGTCACAATTTTCTATAGGTAAGTATAGGTATTTATTTTGTATCGCAAGTAGTCACATTTCAGTAACTTAGCTGACAAATAAGTTGTCTATTTATTGAAATGCCTAGTTAGCAGGGACATAATTATTGATGGCGCTAAACTAAGCGCCATGTTGACTCACGATTTTTTACAAGACTTTTTGAGGAATTTCGCACATTTTTGTTCTTGAATTATTCTTTACTTATTGTGGGGAAATTAAGTACCACGGTTAATTGCATTAACCACAACAATTTACGATATTTTTTAGTGTAGGTAAGTGGTATAATATTGATCAACCAATTGTAATGTAAGGAATTAAGGACAATTCAGATTGGTGGCACTCGTAAGAGAATAAAGGTAAAATATAATTATGTTGATCTTTTGAGCACAAAACTCTAGAAACTTAATTTTTATTTTTCATGAATTCAATTAAATTATTATAAGTACCTATAGTAGGTACCTACCCATACATCCCCACAACAGAACAATAAGGAAGATGTCAAACTGACTAGTGACCTAGATCACAAGGATTTCGTGAAACATTTGCATAATAAATTCGAAGAAAAAGTTTGTTTATGAACAAATTGGTTACTTACCTATTGATATCTTTTTCACGGGAATGTGTCTTTATTTATGCTATGATGTCAATGAGTTCTGATCGTAAAAGTTCTCATTATTAATTAGCAGGTATCGTTTCGATTCAATTCAAAGTGGTTTTTACGTGAATATGGAAAATAAAAAGAGCATTTACTTCATCCAATATGAATTGTCATAAGTACCTAAGTATCTATTTGAATCATCATGAATGCATTGAACTTTCTAAAGTTGTCTTGTCTTCTACTTCTAAGACACAAAAACTTTGTTTCCGAATTTGCTCTAGCTTAGCTAGGTCAAGAAATATTTTCATGCTCTAAGGAGCAACTTTATTCCATTAGGTACTTATAATTTATTCTACGTCATCCCTGTTCTTGAGTGGATGATCAAAACAGGTACAAAATTACAGAATCGTAGCAGGCACGTTATCAGTGACGCACGCGCCGTGCGCCAGCGCATGGTGGGGATACGATTTGCTCGACTTTTATTCACGATCAGCAACCCAACCGCTCATACGTGAACGAACGTCGATCGAGACAACACGCGAATATGTGTAACATGTGTACTAGAGACGAAACTATTGGAGCGCCCGCCGCGCCTCCCCCAAAAGTGTCCAGAATGCTGGAAAAGATGAAGAAGAAACACAACATCGTGACGGACCCGGCTAATGATGAGAAACAGCGAGAAGTCGCCTACCAACCCGACCTCCTGGCGGTGTCCACACAGCTCTCCAAAGTCGCCTACGATATATTGAAGCAAGGGCTGGTGCGTCTGCAGGAAACGAAGGCTTACGTGTAAGTACTTACCTCTTTCCTAAATTCTAAGTTCCATAGTCAATGTTTGTGAATGCGCTAAGTCCGAGATTGTTCCCACTAAAACTCTAACTTAGAATCATCGTTTAGGGATGCGAGTATTGCAACGAGTGACATGACAACACTCTTGCTTTCGCTTATGAATAAAGTTAAGCCTTCTTAACCAAATACAAAAAAGAAAGCAGAAATGGTCAATAAAGATTAGCAAATACACTCTTCAAGTTCAAACATTCTTGCTTCATTTTAAGACCATTTCGCGTTATGCCTTTAGTTCTCAATATGTCTTCAAACATCAAATTTCAGTGCGACCTAGTTTAATGATACTGTATTCTCTTTTATAATCCTCATAACCGGATCGGCTTTACATGAAAGACATGATCATTACTTATAGAGCTAAATAAAGCTGCGGATAATTCACATACTTACCATATTTTCGGCCTTTGTCAAAGACAATACTCACGAATCGGTTGTAAGTCCGCCCTTCTGTTTCCCTTAAAACACTTCAATTGATAAAGAAAACATGCCTTTGAAGCATGAAGTGTTGTAAAGGCAGTTTATCAGGCATATAGGTACCTAATTAATATGCACGTGTATTTAAATGCGGAACTATCTACCAACAATAAAGAAGTAAGACCCAAACTAAATTGGTAAACAAGAATATGGAAGTATTTTTTAAAGCATTTAAATTGCTAGAGTTGTAATGGTCTAAACTTTAGACTCTGTAACATTGATTTGATGATCGGTAAATGAACAGTTAATAAAATTGATCATCATTTCATTATTGTATCACTAACAAACTAAAATAACTAAAACAAATACGTAGCGGTTCCAAAAGGTTGTATAACCACATTCACTATCTTGAAACTTGAAAAATATCTAAAGAAATGATTGACGTATATTTTACAGCGCTTATCATAATGTCAGATAAAATTTTCCTTGACTGTCAAAGTTCTTTGACACAAAAACTGAATAAAGAACTTTAAGTATTTCATTCTTTCTGCAATCTTTATATAACTACTTCAACTGTATTTTTAATATGAAATAACATAGCTTTGGGAACTGTGTTCTTATGGTGTACAGTATACCTACTAAACAAACATTGCTACATTAGCGTTTAACTTTTATCTACTGTCATGCGTCAAAAATAAAACAAATCCAGTTCATTATTGCTCTACTCAAAAGTTACTGGACCCTTGTATATTTTGGTTGCTTTACTTTTATAAATCTTCATTACAAACTTAATTATTGTTTATTGGATTTGTTTTAACTATTTTAAAGCAAGTATCGTCATCATTTATCAGATGCTGGACGCATTCTTGTCGCATTTCCCCAATCGAGTATATCGTTGAAGAACCAGACAACCAACATATTTGAATGTTTAAAAAATGTTACCACTTTTTCCGGCCGTCAGACAGTTTAGTCCAATTTAAGATCTGATAAAAAGCAGTGCTTAGCTAATTAAACAATCGAAGCAGTCAACTGTAAAACCAAAGAGTCAAAAGTTAGTTCTTATGACACTCTCTAGAGCGAGGTCAGTTCTCTGTGTCACGGATTTGTGACCAGCCTCGACGACAATCGTGCAAAATATCTTAGAGAAAACAGTCATTCAATACTTTCTTCTGTTCCTGAGAAAAATACTAATTTGTATAGCAGAAACCAATGACCGGTATTTGTATATGAAATACAAATACATTTATCGGGTATTTTTATAGTCCTGGAATGTAAAATAGCAAAAACATTCTTGCTGATCGTAAACGTTTTTTAAAGACAGCCAATATCACAAGTAAGAAATCTAGGTAACATTTTCTTTTATTATTTCTCAGAATTTTCTGTACGCATTTAAATTATTTTGACGCTGTTGCAAATTATATTAAAAAAAAACTATTAAGTATAACTTGCTACACAAAACCGCAAATATCTATTTCATTATTTACCTATTCTATAATACAATTAATCTTTATCAGTACGGAAACAACCTAATCGCTTATTTTCAAATATAACACTCGTAGAAGTTATCGTTAGAATTGAAAGCAATCAGTGTGCCGCCATATATTAAGCAATCATTTATCTAAATACCCATATATAGATTAATTTGAACTGACGAACGACATTTTAATGGAAGCAAAAGATCAAAATATAAAAAGCTTAGAAATGTTTGGTGCGTAATTCTTTGATAATAAACCTACTGATAGGTAAAGAACTAGTAAAAGATAGAATTTGTATGATTGTTACATGAAAAAATTTAATGTTATTGAAGATAATATTATGTGAAAACGTGACCAGTACCTACTCATATCCTTAGGCGTTGTCCTAATAGAACGCGACTACGCGATCATCGCAAGTTCGTGCGAATTTTAGTCGTACGAATCCGCGATCAAACATACTGATATCGAATAGGTGTCCTAATTGACATTCGCGCGATGCGATTGCGCGACTATAATGATTGATGCGAACACGCGATGGTCGCATCGCTCGCATCGCGCATTCGCGTTCTATTAGGACAACGCCTTATATTAACAGTTTCCAAGAAAGGACCTTGAATATCTAAAGATCTGAGATGATGTATACCGCGCCTAGGGGATACAGATCTGATCTTATTTCGTTTCCAAGAAATTCATTGCACTTCAAAATTTCACGCTCACAATATCAGACTTGTTAAAAATATTACATTCTGCAAAGTTAAAAGCGCACAGTTTTGTCGATCGAGCGAGCGAAGCGAGCGAAGATCTTAGTGGTAAGTTGGGCGATTTTGCTTTGTATGTTTGTATGTTTGTATGTTTGTATGTTTCACGAATTGTTGTTCGAGCATAACTGTCGAACCGTTCATCCAATCTGCATGAAACTTGGTAGGTCAATAGGTTGTGGTAAGGAAATTTACGGTGGAGCATATGAGCTTAATCGATGAAAGGGTTGTGAAGATATTGGGTTCCCAAGGGGGTAAAAAATTATGAAAGTTACACAAATAAATTGAGTGGGGTGTCATACGAAAGGGCTTATTTTGTACATTCCAAAATGGTTTTTATTTTTAATCTAGGATGTATAGTTTTTGAAATACGACCAAAGACCAAAAACTACGAAACCAGAGCTGCAAGAGCTCCCGTTGCATAGAGTTTCGATGACTTCGTAGCTCATTGACTGGTCGGTCTTAAAAAGAGAGTGGCATCGTTGCGGTTTGGTTTGCAATGATTTTAGATGCTACTTGATTTATTTTCATGATAAAAAAAATTTTGATAAAGAATGAAAATAATTGGGGTAAAAAAAGTTAAGTAAACAAATATATTGAGTGGGGTGCAAATGAAAGGTCTTTATTTGTACATTCCAAAATAGTTATTATTTTTATTCTAGGACGTATACTTTTAGAAATACGACGAGAATTCATAAATATGAAATACCTAAATGAAAAATTAGACACGACATTATGTATTGCATGCATGCCAGTATTTTTTACCATGAAGAGCTAGCGCAATAGGCATACTCGGCAGTATCAGTAGTAGCACTTGAAATTATAGGGGTAGTCAGAAGAAAGTCCAAATGTAAGCCATCTACGGTGCGCGAGATCTCAGTTCGGGGCGAACTACTAGTAATACCTGGTTCTTCCTTGTTTTTGTTCGTGTTTAAATCTTATTCATCCCTATCGTTTAAAATGATGACCCTATTAGTTATGTCATCATCATCAGATCATCAGTCACCTGACATTTGAATGACGTGCGGTGTTAACGACCGAACATTAGAAACTTTTGGTATCCATCCAATTTTTCACATTATATGGGGTACGGTCGCTATTCTTTTTTCTGATTCATTATTTTGAGCCGTCAACATGACAGCTAGTAGAAATTTAGAATGTTCTGCTAATCTTAAGAATAAGTCCCTTTTAATAAAGTACCTAGATAGTTTTTTGTCAGCTCAGTTAACGACGAAAGCTGAAACATAAAACCATGAAAATGGTTTATTGTTATATTTGTTTACTTTTCTTTTCTAATACGGGAACGGTAACAGATAATTTATTATTTTCTCCATTTTCACCAACTGAGGAAGAAAACCAGGTTGGTACTTACCTACACTTTCCACTTAATCCTAGTTGAAATAAAAAATTGACAACTCATTCAGAAAAACTCATAAAGAAAAAGATGTTGATGTCTTGTGTTGAACTGATACCTACATTGTCTTTTATTTCAGTCAAACGATTGTTAAAAGTTTAACTGCAGGTTTTACCTGTTCCAACCCTTGGCAGATGTCAAGTTTGGTCTCCATCCAATTTTCTACTTCCGCTAGACAAGCAGTTCCTTAGTGTTAAATTTTTCTGTTTGGATTAGGAAGTCTAACACAAAAGATCATCACTCAAGCAGGAAATGAAGGGCCTCTCTTATGAAAGATGTTTAAAGTGAAACACTGGTTAAACAACGTCCTGTCTTTATTTGTGGATAGTGACAAACAGAGACGGGACGTTGTTCAACCAGTGTTCAACTTTAAACATCTTTCATAAGTAAGGGGGGAATAGTGTCTATTTGCGAATCTATTTCAAGGGTTCTTCAAATAATTTACATCATAGTAATATATATAGGTAAAATATCTTTAAGAATATATTTTACCATGACTTGGGGGCGGATATCCGTTATGTTTCGATGTTAGTTTATTTCAATATATTTTAGCTTGCTATTAACTTGCATATTTTATTAATACTCAACAAGGTTAAACCAGAATATATTATGTTCAATAATTCAGAATTGAATAACTTCCGCACCAAATAAACCATCGTATTGAATCTCTAGAATACCTACCTAGGTAGGTACACACAAGAAATAATATAAGTAAAGATAGATAGACTGATACTATAGTTGTAAATAATGAATCATCATACAACCATACGAATAACCTATGCCCATCCAAGCTAAGAAAAACTGTGCCTATCCATAACTGGATCTAAGCCTATCTCCCAACCATTCCTTTTTTTGTCCTACTGATTCGGCTATCAAGCTATCTCCAAAGAAGCACCTACGTGTGGCAAGGCACGTATGAACCACCAACGCTGTTTATACAATCCCTCATTATGCCAATCTTGAGACTAATTGACTTTTTTCAAACGAAATTGAACCCAACTGTTAAGGCCGAGGCTATTGTTTCCGTTCTGTTACCGAGTGGCTCGTTTTCGCACGGCAAGTCGCAGGAAATGAGATTTTATGATTGTTTAAGTACCTAAACTAGAAACTGCAAGAGGCTTCAATAGAATGTAAGAAAACCAATATAACAATTCAACAAGTAAATGATGATCGATGATCGATGAACGATGGTCGAAATCCTGTAGGAACATCATCTATTGAGAGAATGTAAATATGAAGGGAATCTGCCGAACCACTTCACCTATTTGAAAAGGCACCTTATACCAGATTAAACATAGCCCGAGTGAAGTCAAAGCGAGCTGCTAGTGTAAAATATTGATAAATCAAGATGACATTCTAAAATACATCGAAGGATGGTAAACTGAATGTAATATAAAAATTATTTGAGCTCAAGAAAGAAAGCAATGACTGATAAAAACATTTCAATGCATGTCGAGATAGACTAAGTAGATACATTGGTATTACCAAGCATAAACGAAATCATCGATCATTATTATCTTGAAGTGACAGCACTACCTAACATTGAGAAACTGCTGTAGGTTAACTGAGTTTCAAGTTTTAATTTAAAGAATATTGGTTCTCAAACAACGATAATTCGAAATAAAACCAATACATTTTCAGAAACTAAACTACTACAGATTAACATAGCTTTACAAAATAGAATTTAGAACCAGTTGAGTCATTTATGGATCGTTGTAAACTATCTATAAGTAGATCAACTGATGAACATTGCCAGCTTTTAAGCCAAATGTGCACATATTTGGCTTAAAAACTGCCAGTGAATCTAAAGCCAAGGAAGTATTTACTTGTCAGCCACTTGTTCCCGTTTGCTGCGAGTGCTGCTTTTCTCAATGATTTTCTAATCAATTATCAAACCTGATTGGAACAATCCCGTTATTCTCATCAAAGAAAATTCCATAAACTGCTTCTTCTTTCGTGTCGATTAAATAATTAGTAATGCTGATACTTCATAAACGATGGGCTGCTGTTTTTTTCTTATCACAAAAATGGTTGTAAAAGTACCTAAAGACTTTTTCTCAACCAGCTCTGCCCCTGTGTTCGGTAGCATCGTAGACGCTCGTTATGTATGATGTCATAAAATTACTTGTGAAATGACAACATTTCCATCCTGCCTTTCTTTTAGATCACAAATATCAGACTCTAGTCCATTGCTTCTACCAGCTTGGAGATTTTCACACAGATGCTCATTTTCTGTATTGAAACATTATTTTCATATTCTATCATTTTAAAATACTCGTAGTGGCTTGCTATCACTATTTTTCGAGATCGAATCAAGGGTTTTAACGTAGATTACCTCTGTATAACATGCGTAGTTTATACACTTCATTGTGGTATAGATTAGGAATAGTTATCGAAAAACTTGGGTTAAGTATATCTAATATCTAATACCATTCTATTACTAACTGGAAATTTCCATTCTACGCAAATAAAGATAAGTCCTCGTCGTCACAAATCCTGGATTGACATGTGATCATTGAGTGAGCGCCTTAGATAAGATTTAAGAGATCAAAGATGTGCGTACAAACTGTTTTTCGTGTGATGAAATGGATTTTAAAACTGATAAAATTTAAATATTCAATCTGAGCTACTTTCGTTTTTAGAATTACCTATATGATATGCATCATGTTTATTGGAGCAATACATTCCCCTACTACATAAATGGTTCAACGAACTACTGAATGAGGACCGAGGTCGCTAGAATTATTTTACTTATAGTAAATTGTTCGTAAATTCATTCCCTTCTCATCTACCTTCCACAGATACCTTGATATTTTGGAGAGACGAAACCTCTAAAACTCAAGTTAATCCGTGAATCATACATTACAACACATTTTTTACATTTTTTACAATTACAATACATTTTAACAAACGTCCTTACTAACAAAAAATGGTCACAAGACAGTTGTGAAGTGCCTGAATTATAATCTCTTAAAAAACAATCTTCACAAATGCAACTCGTGTGCAAACTAGGAAGCAACTGGTGATTAGCGCTGCCGCTGCAGATAGCATTTATTTTGATACTTTTGCAAATATTGTTTTGTTTTCCTTCTTCTTCACCTACGTCACGATTACGCAAAATGTTTTCTTTTGTTTTTTAAAAGTGTCAATAGTATCTTGCATCATTCTAATCGCAATATAAATAGTTGAATCATGCCTTTAAAATAATCTTTTATGAGAATCGGATGTTTCATTTCACGCGTCAAAAAGCGCAGTCAATTTAACGATCAGATAATTTATAAGCAATAAAATATAAATCGGGAACATAACAAACTCATATTTGTGTTTGTTACGTTGCTATTGATATACTATAGCAACTATTGATAAATTTTAATCGGTTACATAGAAACGACGACTTTTTGTACGACTAATTGATAAGTTATCACTCAGTAACGGAAAAAATATCTATTTATTAACAAGGGGTCCTAGTTATAATGTCAACGAACTAGGTAGGTAATCAGTTTATGTAGTTCTTGAAAGTCAGTGTCCCTATGTAGTTACCTACTTATTTACCTACCTATTAAACATCGAGGTTTTATTCTACATGAACCTCAAGAGGATCCTCCTTTAACTGTAAGTTCATAATATTATTTGGAAAAACTGTTTTTGTACTATAAAATCACGCTAACTCTACTTTTGTTTTTCTCTGTGATGTGTGTGATGGCGACTCTATCATCAAATTATAGGAATTCTAAACAACCAACGTTATTCATCACCCACTCTGAGATCTATGAAATTTTCATGTAGGTTTTACCCACTCTAAAGATTGGACTATATTTTGAGAAAACATACCACTTAGGAAAATTCAAATGGGAAGTTTATTTACCTCGCTCAATGACAAGCCAAAAACACCTCTATATCTATCAAGTGCAATTTAACTAATGATAACAAATTGCTGATGAAACAAGTGGACCTAAATAGAATAATAAATCATTATAATCTTCATTCACAGCATGGCTTTTGATAAAAATAATATAATAGCAAATACCCTACTACATAAAAATATTCATATAACTGTTCAAAGACTACTAAAGGTGTCCAAAGTGGAAAAGATGCATTCAGATTCCAGATGTAATCGGTCCTTTCCTGACTCTGTATATATAATAAAAAAATGATAAATAGGTCTGATATTCTGTTTGATTTGACTTGGTGGTAGCATTTATTACCAGGAACTTATTTTCCCCTTACCATTTTAAGAAAGTGGTATGGCGCCGTGTCTCTCCATACAAATTATACAAGTTAAAAGCTGTATGCTCGTCCTACATATTATTGAATGTGCGATTGTGAGATTCAGTTCTTACAATGCAATTTAAATTGCCCACTGAATACAATTTATTGATCGTAATGAACAGGTAGTGCAATTATTTTTTATTTCGCAATCTTGATACTATGGATTAAAGTGCTTGTCTGTATGTAATACATTATGGCTTACAATTACCCAAAATAATACAAAAAGAAGGTTAAAGTATGGCCTAGAGATGTGTGCTGAAGTTGACTAAAGAAAACTATTTGATGGTCAAATGACACAACTGTGTATTGACGTCAAATCTAAATAGAATGAAGGTTTTTTTTTATGTAGGTAGTATGTTTTATGTATTTAAGTATGTATTTCTGAAAAAATAAGCTCATCTTTAGTATAGGTATTGTCTATACAGTACCTACTGAAATAATTTTGACTGTGTTGCGTAATTTATCGTACTTACTAATATATTTTTCTACGTCATCTATGATACGAATAATCCGAAACAACCTCAAGATTTTTATTATTGCCTGTTATCAGTCAATTTTGACAACTGATGTTAAATGGATAACATTCATCGTTTAGTTGCACACGATAAAACATCACATGCATAAATGATAAAAATTTGAATAGACATTGAACTTCAGTTACCTATCTACCGTAATTATTTATTATTTATTTATTTAGTAATATTATTTTGAAGATGATGGATGTAAATTAATTTCTAAAAATGTCCAAGCATCATTTTTATTTTTTCCCATTTTTGTCTGATCGTGCCAAAAATCGTTACATTTGCTGAACAAAAAAACAAATGACATTAATTTCGAAATTATCGTGTACCTTTGAAATGAAAACATTTTTAGGTCGTATGAAAACTACTGGGTAAAATGCTTCTCAGAATATCGTGGTTTCAGTTATCGGCCGAGCGTTCAGTGTCGTCACTTCACGTCATTACAAGGTCACAGCGTGCTGGTTGTCGACCTGTAGAGCACATAGTGACACCGATAGTAAATAAATTTATCCTCACACATCGGTTAACCGTTATTCCACAATACAAAGTACATAACTATTTTATATGAGTAGACTACACTATACCTACCAAAGACTAGGTAACGGTGGCTTTTGTTTATTTTTTGTGGTCATAATTTAAATAACTGATAGTAGAAGTTGAAGACCCAGACCGAATGGTAATTGTATGGTCATTTAATAGCCCATTATTTCGTCTAGACCATAGGTTCTCAACGTGGGCGATAACGCCCCCTTGTGGGCGTTTAAGACTTTCAGGGGGGCAGCAGAAGACCCAGAGAAAATTGGGGGGCGTTGAGATGAAGCAGAGGGGGCGATAATGTAGTCTAAAGTAGGCAAAAAAAAACACCCTAATCCAGTGGTCATCAAAGTGTGGCCCGCGAACGGTATTGATTGGTGCAGCCCAAACAATTTTGATAGATAATGAGCACATTACCACGTTAGAGAAAATGTTGTGCCGACCCAACCTAGTTGGAAAAGGGCAAGGAAATGATGATGATGAATGATACTACCTACGTTGCTACATTAATGATTATAATTGATTATAAAACTTCGAGATAGGGAAGGTCGCTTTGTTTGCTTGGTTTGGAGCTCGCTTTTCTCGCATCTAGCTTCATGAGTAGGTATAATACGAGTAGGTATAACAAAGTGAGTTATGTCTGACCACAGAATAAAAACCGACAAGCATCAAGCCTTTCTATGAGCACCGCAAACAAAATAAAGTGTCACATGTTACATTTGTCTTCAAAAATTTGGCTCGCTGCGCTCGCATTTAACTTTATAAATAAGGTATATTGTGAATAAAGTGAGTTAAGCCTAACCACAGAATATAAACCGATAAGCAGCGATTTTTTTCTTTGATCACTGCAAACAAAATCAAGTGTCACAATGTTGCATTTGTGTTAAAAAATTGGGCTCACTTCGCTCGCATTTCACTTCATAAGTAAGGTATATTGCGAGTAAAGTGAGTAAAGTCTAACCACAGAATATGAACCGATAAACTAGCTTTTCTTTTAAAACTGCAAAAAAAAATCAAGTGTCACATATTGTATTTGACTTACAAAAATTCGGCTCGCTTCGCTCGCTTGGTTTGAAGCTCAATTCGCTCGCATTTTAACTTCATGAGTAGTTATAGTTATATTGCGAGCAAAGTGAGTTATGTCAGACCGCAGAATAGGAACTGATAAGCAGCGAGTCTTCGAGCTCCGGAATCTTATGATAAGTTTCAAGTTCGTTAGTACCTTCTAGGATTTTAACCTTTAGGAATTTCGAAAAATCGTCAACTAAATAATTCAAGAATGTGCGGCCCGTAGTGATACCTCACAATGTCCTATGCGGCCCTTGACCCGAAAAGTGTGACGACCATGCCCTAATCACTATCACTAAAGAACCTAAAGTTAAAATTAAAACAGGAAAACTACATACTGTTGGGGAAGATTTAATTTTAACAGCAGTTAAAGAAGTAATAGCCACTGTGCTCCAACAAGGTGTTTAAAATTCGCGACAAATGGTAAGAAAAATAAAAAGTAGGTAAGATAGGGGGGGGGGGGGGGGGGCGCTAGAAAAAAAAATATTTTCAAAGTGGGCGGTGGGGAAAATAAGGTTGAGAATCTATGGTCTAGACCATAGGTTCTCAACGTGGGCGATAACGCCCCCCTGTGGGCGTTTGAGACTTTCAGGGGGGCAGTAGAGGACCCAGAGAAAATTGGGGGGCGTTGAGATAAAGCAGAGGGGGCGATAATGTAATCTAAAATAGGCAAAAAAAACACCCTAATCCAGTGGTCGTCAAAGTGTGGCCCGCGGACGGTATTGGTGCAGCCCGCGGCCAAGAAAACAATGATGATAGATAATGATGCTACCACGTTAGAGGAGAAAATGTTGTGCCGACCCAACCTAGTTGGAAAAGGGCAAGGAAATGATGATGATGATGATTGATACCCACGTTGCTACAATAATAATTATAATTGATTTTAAAGCTTCGAGATAGGGAAGGTCGCTTTGTTTGCTTGGTTTGGAGCTCGCTTTTCTGTAGGTATAATACGAGCAAAGTAAGTTATGTCTGACCACAGAATAGAAACCGACAAGCAGCGAGCCTTTCTATGAGCACCGCAAACAAAATCAAGTGTCACATGTTACATTTGTCTTAAAAAATTTGGCTCGCTGCGCTCGCATTTAACTTTATAAATAAGGTATATTGCGAATAAAGTGAGTTAAGTCTAACCATAGAATATGAAATATGAACCGACAAGCAGCGAGTTTTTCCTTTGAACACCGCAAACCAAATTAAGTGTTACATGTTGCATTTGTCTTGAAAAATTCGGCTCGCTTCGCTCGCATTTAACTTCATGAGTAGGTAAAGTATATTGCGAGTAATGAGCGTAAAGTCTAACCACAGACTAGGAACCAATAAGCAGCGATTTTTTTCTTTGATCACCGCAAACAAAATCAAGTGTCACAATGTTGCATTTGTCCTAAAAAATTCGGCTCGCTTCGCTCGCATTTAACTTCATGAGTAAGGTATATTGTGAGTAAAGTGAGTAAGGTCTAACCACAGAATAAGAACCGATAAGCAGCGAGTTTTTCCTTTGCACACCGCAAACAAAATTAAGTGTTACGTGTTGCATTTGTGTTAAAAAATTGGGCTCGCTTTGCTCGGATTTCACTTCATAAGTAAGGTATATTGCGAGTAAAGTTTAACCACAGAATATGAACCGATAAGCAGCGATCTTTTCTTTGAAAACCGCAAAAAAAATCAAGTGTCACATATTGTATTTGACTTACAAAAATTCGTCTCGCTTCTTAGCTTAGCTTGGTTTGAAGCTCAATTCACTCGCATTTTAACTGCATGAGTAGTTATATTGCGAGCAAAGTGAGTTATGTCAGACCGCAGAATAGGAACTGATAAGCAGCGAGTCTTCGAGCCCCGTAAACTTATGATAAGTTTCAAGTTCATTAGTACCTACTAGGATTTTAACCCCTTTAGAAATTTCGAAAAATCGTCTCTAAATAATTCAAAAAAAGGGGGGGGGGGCTCTAGAAAAAAAAATATTTTCAAAGTGGGCGGTGGGGAAAATAAGGTTGAGAATCTATGGTCTAGACGTAACTATAGCCACAAATCAAGCAATTTGTGGCTTTTAGGATCAGAGTTATTTTTATTACAATATTCTTAACCCACGGTTAAAGTTAAAATTGACATACTGACTATAGATTAAGATAATTTTGTCTCTATAGGTATACTTACCTAAAACCATCTGAATGTACTTTTTTAATTTTGAACCTACTTAAAAAAATAGATGGTTCTCAATTCGTCGGAATATTTTTTCTTATTAAGTACTTACCTATGTTTCCCGATTACCTACTCATATTTTTAATTTTTAGGGTTCCGTACCTTAAAAGGTAAAAAAAGGAACCCTTATAAGATCACTTTCTTGTCCGTCTGTCTGTCTGTCTGTCCGTCTGTCTGTCTGTCTGTCTGTCCGTCTGTCTGTCTGTCCGTGTGTCACCATCGATTATCTCAGGAACGAGTGGAGCTAGCAAGTTGAAATTTATACCATATTACTGAGGTCTATAGTCCCTATTGTGAGTATAAAAATCAAGGTCCTGAGACAACACTATAAAAAGATATAGGCAAATTTAGGTTTTCGTAAAAACTTGTAAGTACCAAAACTTACCTTAATTATCAACTTTTTTTATTTTTCGGAATTTTTCCTTTAGTTGTGCTGTAAGACCTTGCTTGTACCCTTTGACAATTCTAGGTCAACCGGAAGTACCCTAGAGGTTTTGGGTTGAAAACCTAAATGGTAGTTCCCGTTTACCTAGAATCACGAAATTTGGCAAAAAGCAAGGTCTTATAGCACAAATAAAGGAAAAATTCCAAAAAATTAAAAAAGTTAAAAATTAAAGGGTGTTCCCATACATAGTTGACGCCAATTAAGATTGTCCTCTGAGTTGTATGGGCGCTCATACAAATAAGCGGGCTACAATAACATAATGGGTATAATGGGTAGGTACGGAACCCTCGGCGTACGAGTTATACTCGCACTTGACCGGTTTTTTATAGTGTTAAACCACACTTTGGTATTATTTCATTTGAAACAAAAAGTCTTAACACCCTGTATAGCTTGCATGTGTATCTGAATGTTAAACACTTTCCAATGTCCAATAATGAGGTCGTTTCACAATCATGAGTGTGACGAGTGGACAGGTCAATCACTATCTAGATATCGAGTGGTCATAGAAGTGGGCAGGTCAATCACAATCTATGAAGTGGCTTACTATCTACAAGTGGTATTGATTTCCTTACTAATCAGAGAATTCATATAAACATGAGTTAACGTAATGATTTTGACCCATATTTTACCAACCTTAAGAAATTAAAATGAGAAAAGTCGAGATAAGCTGCATAAGCAAGTGATCCAGTAAAGAAAATATCGGTAAATACCATTTTGGTATTTTAGTAAAAAGATTGTTAATGGAGAATGCTCGTGACGGGGCAGTGGTCCAACTGCTCTGTCCAATCAGTTGGACTACGGGCCTTTACTAGGGGCCGTGGTCCAACTATCTTTGCAGTTGGACCACGGCACCATAGTAGAGTTCCCAGGTCCAATTAAAACAATTTCAAATAATACAACTGCAATACTGGTCTGAAATAAATAATTTTTATTTACAGCTCATGTCATAAATGACAGCTTTTGTCAGAAATGACAGCTCATGTCAGAAATGACAGATATGTAAAAAATGACAGATAGGTACATAAAAAATGACAGATACATAAAAAATTACAGTATTTCAAATTGACATGTAATTTTGACAGATTATGTAATTTGGACAGACAGATTATATATCAAATTGACAGATCTCCGTTTTCGGTTCAAATGAAAGCTATGACTAAGATCTACATTTTTTTAAATGACAGCTGTCAAACTTGAAACGGCCATTAACTCGGAAACTACTCGTCCTAGACTCTTCTTTCTAAGCTCAAATGAAAGCTATTGAAGAGATCTACATTTTCAATGACAGCTGTAATTTGAACAGAAAACGGAGATCTGTCAATTTGACATATAATCTATCTGTCCAAATTACATAATCTGTCAAAATTACATATACATTTTTGATGTATCTGTCATTTTTTACTTATCTGTCATTTTGACATGAGCTGTCATTTTTGACATTATCGGTCATTTCAGACATGAGCTGTCATTTCTGACAAAAGCTGTCATTTTTGACAATATTTGTCATTTTTGACATTAAGTACCTGTCATTTTTTGCCATGAGCTGTCATTTCTGACAAAAGCTGTCATTTTTGACATGAGCTGTAAATAAAAATTATTTATTTCAGACCAGTATTGCAGTTGTATTATTTGAAATTGTTTTAATTGGACCTGGGAACTCTACTATGGTGCCGTGGTCCAACTGCAAAGATAGTTGGACCACGGCCCCTAGTAAAGGCCCGTAGTCCAACTGATTGGACAGAGCAGTTGGACCACTGCCCCGTCACGGAAATGCTGGGAACCCAGGACTTTCAGCATGCGACCGGGGACAACGGGAATACATCCAGACACTCTACCACTAAAAAACTCACTTTTTTTACTCTACCTCTGAGTTACATCCCCTTAAAAATGGTGCCAAAATAATTAAGTAAGTGTATAAACCAACGCTTTATTTAAATTCACATTAAACAATTATTATAACATTATATTATAGGTACCTACTGAGAAAAACGTGATGAGTAAATAAACGTGATAAATTCCCGACGCTGGCGCTGGTTTTATAAACATAAAATTCATAATTATGGAGGTGTGTCTGAATAATTTTAAAAATAATAGACCAAGCAATGACCACAAGAACCGTACGTCATCGAGTCCCACAGAAAATAATATTAGAGTTGAGGTGGTTGAGGGCTGCTATCGCCCTTGCCCTTTCTAAAGATGAGTGACTAAATGCAGATAGAAGAACTACTTTCCAAAACATACATTTAAAACTGTCAGCGTGACGTCATTGTTCTGCCTCTCACTTTAAAAGTACTTTCTTAAGTTCAAGTTCAATGGCGAATTTATAATCGATTTGTGGCAAAACGTGGGAATTTATTTACGGGATGCTTTGTTCCATCCAACAGGTTGAATTATTCATGGTACCTACCTATTTTATTGCTTCATGGTTTTTTGGCAAAAGTGCGATGAACTTGAATTCGTGACTGTGTAAAATTCGCAAAAAATATCCATAAATGGTGCGTGATTTTATATTGAACCTGATTTTTGTAGTCTTTGACTCTGTGGTAAATTTTAGAATTCATCACTTCATGATGGTGATCAATAATATATGGAATAGTCAAATTTCATGATATAGCCAGGCAAAACTGACCATGTCGTTTAAACGTAAACCGTAACGTTTGGACTTCAAGATCTGGATCTTCCACGATACGTCATTATTCGTGAATGTATTTTCCTTAGCACGCATCGTCGTCTAGGCCATACAAACATTGCTTCGAAATCCTTCGAGTTATTCAACACCAATCCGGCCGCTAAGAAAGTGGACGTGTGCCACGGCACGTAAAGCAATGCTGATAACGAAAACGTTACTCGCAATCATGCTGATAGGAACTTAAATTGTAAAAAATGTATTTATTAAAACAGTATCAAAGTTCTGCCAAGTATTCTTAAAGAGCTATGTCGAATTGTCCTCGAAATTAACAGATTTTTCAGTTTTTAGAGATTTAGTTTTTAAAAGGATCTTTCTGAGATCATGAAGAGCGAAATCTGTACTACTTTAGGTAGGTACCAAGTTTCATAGATCATTATTATGGAATTTTTAATAAGTACTTTGTGCCTATGACTATCCAAATATTGTAACATAAATTGTTCATGTGTTGCAAGAAACAGAACATTATAAAAACAAGTAGGTACCTACCGCAAATAAAAACTGTCCTCAGATTTAGCACTTGTTAAAAATAGTTGAAGTCACGAGCTTGGTGGCGAGCCAAGCACAGCTTTCGCCAAATGCATTCACTTTTCCCAGATAATCTGCAAAATGTTTGCAAGACCTAATTATTTATATAAATAACTAAAATGATATCAAAGAAAGTTTACAAATAGATGAAGTATCTAAATAATAAACCGCACTAATATTATTATTAAGTAAATTCAATTATCCCTTTTTCGGATACCTACTCAAAAGCTATTATTTTAGCAATATTTTTCCTATTACCACAGAATTTGATAATAGTACTTAGGTACTCTATTACTTAATAATTATCGCCTATTTATCTTGGTCTAGCTAGAACCAAGATAAATAGAAAACCTTCATGAATCACCCAAAAAATACAAAAAAGATCATCAATGACCTGCTTGTATTATCTTTACCTCCCAAAAATAGATTTATGACAAAAACTAATTATAATCTATGACGAATGAGTTATCAGCGCAATTGAGAGATTATTTCTGTAGGTAATTGAAATCACATAAACCACGGTGCCTACGTATGCTCAAATATGACGTAGTGTAGTGACACACCCAACAAGACCAGTATGACCACAAAGTACCAATATGTACCTACTTACTATGTAGTTTACATAATACCACAGTACAACGAACAATTACTATCACACACCTACCTAGTTTTATCGTAGATACCTAGTTTTCCTACTCAAAGTCATTATTTACCAAAGGATTCAGTTTAGGAATTCGAAAACGCAACTAACTCCAGTTGGGCACATTTTGAGTTGCACTACGGTTGCAATACCTATGTACCTATGCGCGCGTTTAAAATAAAAGAGTCTGAAGCAATGATCGGGACGTGCCCTCCGAAGCACGGTATCGCTCAGCTCGTAATACCTCTTGTGGTCACGGCTAATAATATTTTTTGTTAACAGGATCGCAACCCGTACATCCCAGCCCTTCCACGTGGCGCTCGCGGCTGTGGTGGTGCTGATCTGGCTGCTGCAGCCCGGCACGTCGGGCAACCTTCGCGGGTGGAGAGCCTTGTATGTCGTCGCGGTGGCCACGCATTTCGGGGCCCAAGTCTGGATGACACTAGTCTCCGGTAAGTCAAGTTTACTTGTTCCAACGGATCTTGGCATTCGTGAAGTTAGCCCTTTCGATGCGCAGTGCAACTTTTCCATATAAAATTTTCTGCTGCACAGCGACAAGCCTACTTCACGAATGCCTAGATCCATTGGTACCTCGTTGATGTCACCTTAACTTACCATAAAGATACTAGCAAACCGTGGAGTAAATTAAGTAACAAGTTTAAGCCCACGACCTTCGGATTCTTCTTCAAATATCACTATAGCTAGCGCACCCAATACTTTGTCACAGCTATACCGTTTTCAGTGGCAGCACAGAAATCCCTCTAAATGCAGGTGTTAGCATAGTAGGCAGGCCAGCAAATGTGACAAGTCATTTCGAAGTAACAAACTTCCAAAGATTCACATTCGTAAATAAATTAAACCCTGCGGGCACCATAAAGACTCGAAACCCATATTTGGTCCTATGCATTCATTTTGTTCTGTAAAAAAATGGCCGCACATCAAGACAAATTATTACGCAATGACATTCGGCATTTTTTCGACCTTAAACTGGTCGAGCCTCATAAGCTGAATTATAATTGCATATTGGCATCCAATGCAATGCGGATGCGATCTGTAGTTGGAAACTGATTCACTGATAAACTAAAGTACGGCCAACGGATCTCGGCGTGCGTGAAGTTAGCCGTTTCGATGCGCAGTGCAACTTTTTCATACAAAATTTTCTACTGCGCAGCGCAGAGCCTGACTTCACGTACGCCTAGATCCGTCGGCCCAACTGTAAATTACATGATTTATAGGCCGGGGTTTATTTTTCACAACTAAAAAAAATTGATGCCTACCTATGCCTATTATTAATTGCAGTCAAAATATTAGACTTTTATTGTGTAGATTATTTCAAAAGTATTAACTTTTTGATACATTATAGCTATTTAAAACATAATTTTGAAATAATCAAGAAAAGTCGTTTGCCACGCTTTATTTTTATTTTTATTCAAACTCCATAATTTTATCGTAATGACTCGCCTTTTTCTAATTTAGGATCATTGACAGTGCCGAAGGGTGTCTTTGATTCCAATTGGCACTCAGGATGATCAGCAGTGCGATTCAGACCTTCTCGGTATGTATTCCGAATTCGGAAAGGGACGTTTCTTCCCTGAAACGTCATCTTTCCGAAGAAAATAATCGAATCGGATGCATTTTCGGAAGTCTAAATCGCATGGCCAGAGAACTTTGCAAACTTTGTGAAACAACTAGGTAACTAAGTAGGTACATATGTAAATCGTTTTGCTTTCAATTTTTTACTCAATAACTTACTGATACTTGAGTAAATTAAATCTAATCGGTTCTTGTTACAATGCAAATTGGAGTCCTCGTCTTGGTAATTTTGGAAGATCGTGCAGTTTCGGAAATATTTGCAATAACGTAATGGCTACCGATCGCATGACATGGACTTCCATTTACAAGAAAGCTGACTAAAGGAATGCAATGTACAAATTGCTTGAACTTAAAACGTTGAACATAATTGCAATAGATAAAGAATGTTACTGTATTGCCTTGCATACAATTTGTAAAATAAAATAAAGTTACGATGTTTTTCATTTTCTTCTTTTTGTTAAAAAAAGCTTTCCAATTGCGTCTTAATTTTTAGTTTACCTAAATATAACTATATTTTTTGGTTGGAAATGGATGATCCATTCCTTTAAATGGCCATGCCGATTTTGTATGGGAGGTTGGTGCCTTTTTTATATCGCGCGGCCATCAACCACACATCAAAATATAAACTTTTAGGAGTATAGCAAACAATATTGTGAGAACATTATACAGCTTCACTCAGTCAGGACCGAGTTATACAGGGTGAGTTTTTCAATTATATTTTAATGTTTGGTTGATGGCCGCGCGAAACAAAAAAGGCACCACTTTCCGGCATAGGCTTTTATCACATTACAATTCGGTGAATTGATGGCCTGATTGCCATCATGTCTGTCTATTATCTTGTCATATCTATAATTCACTAGATACTATAACTCAAATGTATATAAACTTAAAACCACTATCAGGATTACCTTACTTCCTTATTCATCAGTCAGAATCGCTTCAGGAAACGCCAAACTTCCTGACAGGTCCCCTGGCAAATCTGACGCGTATTTTAATGTCGTTTTTTATTGATAGGGACACATTAAATATTTCCTGGGTCTATGTTTTTGACCTTCGCAAGGTTTCCTTGTGTCTCGTAGGGACATCTATACACACTGTCATTTTAGACTTGCGATATTATTTTCCCAAAAACAGAAAACAAATTATGCTCGCCCGGGATACGAACCCACCTTCATCAGCCTTCAGAATTTAATTTTATAGAGTTATGTTGTATGTTGTTTTCTCATATATTTTAACATGCTATCTCTGCTACTATTTTCGAACGGATTTGACCAAACTTTTTTACTGCAGGTCACTGTGACCGCTGCAGCGGTCACAGTGACCTGCAGTAAAAAAGTATAGCGCTGCAGCTCCACCTGACTATAACCACAGAATAAATACGTACAGAAGGCTCACTTCACGAAAAAAATTGTATAAATAGCGACTCTTGCTGCGACGCAACAAAGTGCAATTCAGCTCGCATAAGCGCTTAGTGCCTAGCATTATATTCACCTAAACATTGCCTCTCTATCTAACACATATCTCTGTTGTGCTATAACTAAACTCTGTTTCCCTTACCCAGGTATTGTGCTGTACTTCTCCCTGCCCCGGCACGAGTTCGGTCGCGTGCAAACCGTGCTGTTCCCAGTGTACTATGCTTTCAACTCGGTGATGAGTCTCATCGCCGCGGTGGCCTGGTGGAAGACGCAATGCATCACCAAGTTCGACAATAACTCTTGGATACAGGTGAGAATTTCAATGAGAATTTCAAAAATATAAAAAAAAAAATTAC
Organism: Camptogramma bilineatum; assembly: GCA_958496255.1. Taxonomy (NCBI): domain Eukaryota; kingdom Metazoa; phylum Arthropoda; class Insecta; order Lepidoptera; family Geometridae; genus Camptogramma; species Camptogramma bilineatum. Next base: position 1,981,245 of record OY292451.1, read on the forward strand.
ATACAAAAAGTGTGTCACCGAAAAGAGTGTTAGGCCCCAAACCGTGTTTGTTGCCCTGGTTCTTCACGGTCTTGGTCGCGAAGGAACAGGAGTAGAATCACCTAGCTCTTAAGACGTTTCAAAGTGGTACACTTGTGATCTTATTGAATAAATGAATTTGACTTTGACTTTGAAAATGCAACTACTTAAGCATTCTTTTTTTTTTCGAGAGAACTTGAATAGTCTGTGTGATCAGTTGATCACTGCAGCTTCACCGTACTTATTCTTTTAATTATTTGTACGTGACGAACCCGTATGCCAAAAAACTCTTTCAAAATATTTGGTTTTTATGTTATGTTAATTTTCCATTTAGAACAGTTCTCTTCGGTTCTAGGTTGAGTACCATCATACAAGCAAATAATAACAATTATTTATTTATTATTGGTGAAAAGTTCATGGATAAAATAAGACAGTAATAAAATTAAATGCACAAAACAGCGGCTAAAATTAGTGTCAATAAAATTAAATGGCGCCAATAATTAGGGTAAACCATGTAGTAACTGGCCACTTAAGCACTTTGACCAATATAAATTGTTATATTTGCTTTGTATGTCCTAGAAGTGTTATGTTTATAGTGTTACAGGAAAGAGAAAACGTTATTACGTATTACAAATTATAAGAAAAACGCTTATCATCAGTTGAATTTTTTTTATAATAATTTAAATAAAATTGTTGTTTTAGACCAGTAACTAGCCGCAAAAATTAGTAACTGGCATGTTCTTTTTCAGTAACTGGCCACAAGATTTCTTTGACGAAATTACTAAATTTAATATCAAATTTTAAGAAAATAATATAGAACACAATATCTGGCTAATAGAACTATTAAAAATCAAGAAAATAGCATACTTCTCACTTAAATAAAACAAATTTAAATTAGGTATTATGAGATCTAGGCTTCATCTTTGGTAATTTTGGTACTTAATTACCTACACATTATTTCACTTTCAAAACTTTCGTGAGTTGTACTATCTAATCGTATCTAAATCGACGATATTTTTACGTGAGTAATTCCCGTGTGTTAAATAATGTCTACCTACACATTATCAATACCCTTGCTTTTTTGCTTCCTCGCGAACAGCATGAAATGATAATATGATTTATTTGCGCGAAGTGTGGTGCACAAAGAACTTAAACATCTACTATCTAACTTAGATGCACACACTTCACTAGGAAGGAAACTTGGTCGGTCAATAGGTTGTGCTATGGAAATTTGTTGTGGAGCATATGAGCATAATCGGTGAATGGGTTGTAAAGATATTGGGTTCCCAATATGCATGCCTGTAATTTTTACCATTCTGAGCTAGCGTATTATACATCATTGTGTAGAGACTGAACTCAGCACTCAGCAGACGTAGCATGTAATCAGAAACAAGTCCAAATATAAGGTATCAACGCAACGGTGCGCAAGGGCGGATCCAGCTTTGGTGCCAGGGGGGGGTCACATAGTCATGGTCAAGTCACAAGAAGTTATAATTTAACTAGCCGTTACCCGCGGCTTCGTACGTGTTACATTACTTTCATAAGTAAGTACCTACGTAATGCAGTAAGTACCTAACTATTTTAGAGAAGGGAGCCGTTTTTTTAAAACAAATGCATGTAACATTGTGTGACACTTGATGTTGCTAACGGTGCTCAAAGAAAAGGCTGGCTGCTTGTCGGTTCCAATTCTCTGGTCAGACTTAACTCACTTTGCGCATTAAATACTCATGAAGCTAAAAAGCGAGCGAAGTGAGCCGATTTTTTTTTAATAAATATAACATGACACTTGATTTTGCTATTACGGTGTCCAACGAAAAGGTCAGACATAGCTCACTTTGGGCATTTAATACTCATGAAGCTAAAAAGTGAGCGAAGCAAGTCCATTTTTTTTTAGACCAGCGTTTCTTAACCTGTGGTCCGTGGACCCCTAGGGGTCCGCGAGTATGTGTATGGGGGTCCGCGGTGTGATCTATGGACCATTTAACAATAAATAAATAAATAAATGCTACTAAAAGTCTTTGCACACTGAAGTGCGTTGGTTGTCTTGTGACAAAGTTGTGTCGCGTGCTTTTGAGCTGAAAAATGAAATCAGAATGTTAGGGATTATTTTCAAGTAAGTACCTACCTGATAAAAAAAATTAGATAGTAGGTACTCTTTCAACACAGATGTTACTGATAATCACTGGCTTGACAACGGCACAGGAAAATCAACTAATAGAAATATCCTGAAACGGTATACTTTTCGATTGGTGCCACAAAGATTTGGCGAGGATTTGTCGAGGATCTTCGGAAGTTATGAATAGAAGTACACCTCGAAAGTGTAGAAAATTGCTAGCTCGAAAGCTCGAACACTGAAGTCAGTTTTTTTAAATTTTAAATTTAGTCACTTGCTCGTATTTGTAGTATAAATGGTCCGAAATTTAGTGATTTTTTTTATCAAGGGGGTCCTTGATGTTGTGTTTGATGTCCTAGGGGTCCGTGGACGAAAAAGGTTAAGAAACGCTGTTTTAGACAAATACAACATTGACACTTGATTTTGTTATTACGGTGCTCAATGAAAAGGCTGGTTGCTTGTCGGTTCCAATTCTCTGGTCAGACATAACTCACTTTGCGCATTAAATACTCAAGAAGCTAAAAAGCGAGCGAAGCGAGCCGATTTTTTTTAGACAAATACATGTGACACTTGATTTTGCTATTACGGGTCTTAAAGAAAAGGCTGGCTGCTTGTTGCTTCCAATTCTCTGGCGATTTTTGTAGACAAACTCAACATGTGACACTTGATTTTGCTAACGGTGCTTAATGAAAAGGCTGGCTGCTTGTCGGTTCTTATTCTTTGGTTAGACATAACTCACTTTATCGCAAAATACTTTTGAAACCAAACAATTTTTTTAATGTTCTTAAAGAAAATCCTGAAACACGTGTCCATTATTTTGCATTCACAGTATTATTTAATAACAGAGTTTCAAGCAAATCACAATACCTACAGTACGGTCAACGGATCTCGGCGTGCGTGAAGTTAGCCGTTTCGATGCGCAGTGCAACTTTTTCATACAAAATTTTCTACTGCGCAGCGCAGAGCCTGACTTCACGTACGCCGAGATCCGTCGGCCCAACTGTACGCGTTATAAAGTTCCAATTAGGGCATGCAATACCGGGCCTAATCTCAATACCGGTATTGAGTTCGGTATTGGAGCCCAATACCGGAATACCGGTATTAATACCGGTATTGGCATTTTTATTTGAAATTCTAGTTTTTCCTAAAAAATAAAAATATTGAATGTAATCCTACTAATATTATAAAGGCGAAAGTCCGTGTGTGTGTGAATGTTTGTTACCACGTATCTCGATAACTACTGAACCGATTTGGCTGAAATTTGGAACATAGATAGATAATGACCGAGAATAGGACATAGGCTACTTTTTATCCCGAAAAAATGCATGGTTCCCGGGGTATAAACAAAATAGTAGTCCACGAGGGCGAAGCCGCGGGCGTCAGCTAGTTTAAGCTAATTTTAGCAAGATTTATTATACGAAGAAAAACTGCAGGAATAAAATCAAAATAATTTGTATTTCTATGAACATGTATAAAATATAGTATCTATACTCACATAACAAAAGAGATCAATCAATAAACTTAGTGTACCTACTTACTTAACTTTACCTAAATGTAGATACTACCAAACAATGCAGGATGCATTAGGAACTTCTTGGATTAGGAAGTCTTTAAGGTAATCACATTATCTAAGTACTAATTAAATTAAATGATATTTTAACGAAATATTATAGCAGGTATCATTTAATGGTAATAATACGAGTATATTATTGGAGCGATGCAGCAGCTAATCCAGCGTCACAATTTCACAAAAGTAATCACACTCACAGGCACAACATTTGCGAACCGACTGATGCGATAGTATGCGGCGCGGAAGCGGGGGTAGAGTAAGAGTGACAGAGCGCTAAAGCTGGCCAGCGAACCATTTTTAAGGCGCGTTCACACGCTCGCGTGCAAAAGACAAGGAGCACATTATTTTCTGTTGCGTCCGGTCTCCTCAAGATGAAAGTGACAGAGCTACACCGTGCTTGACCTATTCATATTTCTGTCTCGAAGAATTTCTGTTTGCACGTGAGCGTGTAAACCCACCGTAATACCACTTGCCGGCCGCGACGTAGTTTATGATCTGGAATAACACATAGGCTACTTTTTACCCAGGTAGGCGCAGTCGCAGGCACATGGATGCTAGTAATTCTTATGATAGTAATTAAAGTAAACATAGATGTACAATACGATTAGCGTATCTAGGCATTCGTGAAGTTAGCTGTTTCGATGCACAGTAGGTATACAATTTAGCAAGAAAATGCTCTACTGCGCACGACAAAAGACCGAATTCCGGGATCCGTTAACTATACTAACGTACAGAATTATTTGATATTGATTTCCTCAATACCGGTATTGTCCGGTATTGAAGTAATCAATACCGGTATTGAAATACCGGACAAATCTTCCGGGATCCCGGTATTACGGTATTACGGGATCCCGGTATTCATGCCCTAGTTCCAATACCAACTTTTACAATCCTAGCACCGCGTTTGGAGGTAGTTTTCAAAATCCTGAAGTACATGTTCAATAGAATAATTTTAATTAGTGGTCCACCTAGGCCCAACCCGGCCCAGGGGGGGGTCATGACCCCCATGACCCCCCCCCCTGGATCCGCCCTTGACGGTGCGCGAGATCTCAGTTCGGGGCGAACTACTAGTTTAATTGTTATAGTGTTAGTTATTTTCAATGAAGCATCAGAGATCTTAATTAGAAAAGTCTCAATTGCCTACCCTATAGCATAAATGACACAAGAAACCATCATCAGCATGTGGGAATGTGGATTTGGTGAAACATAGGTAGGTATACAATTTTTATGGAACTCGCATTTATGCGAGTTCCATAAAAACGTATCTGCTTGTATGTATGAGTATACGCATGAGTGTACTCAAGCCTTTTCTTAGTTATACCAACGGTACAGGCTTCACAGATCAATATATCATTTTCTTCAATGTTTCTCTCAGTTTCGTTTGTAATTGTTGCTTCATCAACATTATAAATTATGGACTGACTTGTTTCAGTTTCTGTTTTTAGATCTGAGCCCCTACTTTTTCTCTTCCCAATAACTGTTTTCTTTTTTTCCACCCATATTCAGCTCATCTGATTCTGTCTGTTAAAAAAACAGAAACCATCAGTAACTGGCCACTCAACTGGCCACCTATGCCAGTTACTGAAAAACCCTAATAAAATTTTACAAAATTGTGTCACCTATTATAAGACCTGATTATCTTGCATTACAGAACGTAATTTTTATCAATTTTATAGAGAAGTCATTTTGTTAATAACTGGCATGGGTGGCTAGTTATTGAAAATTTAAAGGTTTTTATTTCAGTTACTAGCCACACTATCATTGTAGGCTATAAGCAAATAACTTAATCAAAGACGACTAAATTGCGATAATACTACCTAAATGCTAACTAAATCACTGTAAACTACAAAGATACCTAGTTTGAAACAAGTTTAATTGATATTTTAATTAGACAAGATCCTTAACGTTTTAACAACTCAACAGTCATAGACCATCCGGCTCGCCGACTGTTAACCAATAACGAAATATTTTCGCGTTAAGTTGTTTGACTGGTGACGGAAATCGGTACTAAAATTAAAGCTAAATATATAAACAATTCTCTTAGATGATAACTTATGGCGTACGTGCCACTAGTTGCTTAATTTAAATGTCTAAGCGTCAACATGGCTAGTTACTGAAGGTGGCCAGTTATACCTAGATTTACCCTATGTAGGTTCTTTATTTGCCTTTTACGTTGACACCTCATTTCACGCAAATAACCTCGGTGTTTATTCGTGCAAACAAAATGTGGTTTTTGCAAAATGAGTTCTTGATAAGTAGGTACTTTTAATTACATTCCATGGTCATCAGATTTCATTCGAGATTTTATTATAGTCCTCGCTTAGTAACCATTCATTCTTATGATGATGATTAATATTTTACTTTTTGAAACTTATAAAAAAACTGTAAATTAAAAAAAAACCGTAACACTATAAATAAACCGTTTCTTACTTGTCAACAAAGAACATTAAAATTGAGCATCATTTTGCCGGACTAGACATCTATAACAATTTATTGATCTCTGTTAGATTACTCAAAACTTATTACTAGATCCTTAACTTTGTCTATTCACCAGAAATATTGCTATTGCAATAAATCATCGAACAAAGATAGAAACCGACATTCTAATTCACAGTTTCAATAACTTTACTAACATCCTTGGCTTGAATAATATGAGATTAATTTTTATTTTCAACATCATGGCATTATTAGAATGTGCCTAATAGGTAGGTACTTACATTAAGATGAAATTAAACGAATCATAATGGAAAAGTAATTACACGAGATTCTTTTATTCAATATAGAGGTCATTGTGAGTTTGCAATGAGTTGGATTAAGATTAGGTAAAGTGCACCTCGAGAGTACAAAAAATTGCCCTGACATTAAAGTCGGTTTTTTTTTCTTCTATTTTTTAAATTAGCCACTAGCTATCGATTATTCTAACGTTTGTTTATTTTGTTGTTCCAGTTAGCGCTCCTGCTAGCCGTGTTCAGTATCGAGTGCTACGTGCGTTTGATCTTAGTCAAGCCCATGCTGCGCGCCAAGCACGTCAAGACGCAGATGGAAGACGCAGCCGGAGGTGGCCAAGAGGTAACCATCACTTTTATATCATCATCATCATCATTCTCAGCCTGTGTCAACCCACTGCTGGGTGTAGGCCTCCTCCATTTCATGCCACTCGTTTCGGTGTTGGGCCGATCGCATCCAGGTCTTGTTGGCGACCTTAACAATGTCGTCTACCCATCTAGCAGGCGGGTAGATTTTATATACAAGTCAAATTATTTATTGCACTTATGTTGTTTACAATAAGGTGTTGTATTACATTGGAAGTTTCAAACACAAACCCTGTAGGTAATAAGGGCGCCGCAATATTATATACTCACGAGCAGCGCCCTCGCGGCGTTGCCCCCGTAGGGATGGTTTATGGTGATGATGATGATGAAGAAAAATAGTCTTTAACCTTCCTCAAGAGTTTAGCTATCACACGCAGAAATTTTCAAATCCGACTTGTTGTTCCTGATATTAGCGCGTTCAAACAAACAAACAAACAAGCTTCCGCTTTATTTTATTAGTTTAGATGTGGTATCAATATTGACATTCAGGGAAAGCTTCTGTACCTATGTGGCTTTGCCTATGCCATTCAGGGACATGAATTACCACGCGTAAGATTTTTCACACCAGTCAGGTCAGCATAGCAACACGTATTAAATTACATCATTCACCCTTTGAACCGACACACCTTTCTTCTTACTTCAGCGAATATTTCCACGTGGACGCGATGAATCATTGTATGAAGGCCAGAGCACGGTGTCATGTGGCTATTGTGTTATCAACATTGTTATAATAACTGTAACGATACTAGCACCTGTTAAGATACCTAGACATTGTTATTTAATATTTTGTAAGCAATATAAAGCCCGTCACAGACTTAGCTATAATATATATTAATATACCGTACTATTATACCGTATATATTATAGCCGAGTGTGCGGTCACGCGAAAATTAGTATAGAAAATATATAGTAATATGCCTAGCTATAAAAATATTAATATACTTATATTATAGCTAAGTCTGTGACGGGCTTAAACCTAAACATTATAATAATTATACCTCCGAAGCTAGACGAATGTTGCCTATCTATTTAATGTTTGGAACTTTTCACAAACATTCGTTCCACAATCCTTATTCGATAATCTTAGTTTCCTAGGATCCCTAATAAAACTGGGAATAAAGTCGCTTAGATGTTGGAATATTTTATGCTAATAATCGTTTTCTTTGTCAACAGGTAGGCAAGCTCGTTCTAGGCGAGTTAGCTCACTGCCCACGGTACCTTCGCGTTCTCCGCACCTTCCGAACCTACCACTCGACGATCGCCATGGGCACCATGATAACACTTGGCTGTTCCGTCTACTCCACCATGATCATCGTAGACTCCATGTGCCGTTAAACAGGACCCAGTCAGAGATTTGAAAATTGTGTTACACTAGCACGGATTGTGGACAAAGTTGACACTTTCCGTGTAATTAGTGTACTATTTATTTATTCTGTGGTGTAACAGAGTGTAGGTACAGTTGGCACAATAGATCTAGGCATTCGTGAAGTTAGGCTTTTTCCTGCGCAGTAGAAAATTTTGTATGAAAAAGTTGCACTGCGCATCGAAACGGCTAACTTCACGAATACCAAAATCTGTTGGAAGTGTACGCAGACGCGCAAAACTCAGACTTGCCATGCCACCTACCGTGGCCTGTGTTGCAAAGAAAGGTTTTAAATTTCAAGCGCACTACGTTATTTGTAAACAAAATCATGAAGAATCCCAATGTTTATTTTAATCCGCCTCGTAAGAGTATTAATGACGATGATTATATCCTATTGGGACAATCTAAGATTGTTCACAGCTGAATTTGTTGCAATGTTAATGCAGTAGGTAGATTATGCATTTACCTACTAGTATTCTAAGTGAATGAATTAGCAAAATTCAAGTGTAAATGTATATAGCGCTGGTCGCTATTAGTATTCTAGTTTAAAACAATAACGTGTCGATTAGACACGGCTTTTTATTAAGTTAATATAACTGGAGTTTCGAATAAAAGTTCTTCAGAATAAGCTTGCCAATAACGTAGGATTAAGAGAGTGTAAATGGCTCATAAAAGTGCCTCATATGGAGTCGGCCCGTCCTAAGGCTTCTTTCACATTAGACTTTGCTACAGTTAGCGATCTAAGGCAATGCAAAACCCAATACATTGTTGAAAATAACTTTGTTTCAGTGTCAATCAGGCTACATTCCAAAAAGCCACAATTTTACTGAAACAAGGTTTTTTTTCCTAATGGCAGCCATCCACGGCCAATTCTATCGTCCTTCCGATCGGATCCAATCGATCGTATCCAATCGGCAACTTCACACACACGTTCAATTCGAACTGGCCATTCGGCAGTTCATGCCGATCTACGTCCACACACATTCGGCATGATCAAACTGGCAGTATCCAATCGATTGGACGATAGAATTGATCGTGGGTGGCCGCCATAAGCCACCAACGTATTTGATTAGATTCTCAGAAAACAGAGTTACTAACTTTGTGCCTAGTGTGAATAAAACCGACAGCTGCTTGATAATGAAACTCATGTTGTCTACTCTCTAATTTCCTGCAATACTGCCATAGTAAGTAGTAATTAGTTTAAGTAGTTTTAAAGTAAAGTAATAGCATTTCGTCGGACAATCGTAAAGGTGTACTGAGCAGGAAGTTAAGAGGCTCGCAACTATTAGGCATCGTTTATACGATCAATGGTTCCTACAAACCCCACAATATAAACCTGTCTAATGTTGGATTTGGGTTTTTTCTTTGATCGTGAAAATACATTTGATCGTCAAAACGATGCCCTATAGCAGCGTATACCTAATATGCCAGACGTGCCAACTCTTGTGATCTTTGATCTTTGATTAGGTAAGTAAATCAAAGCTTGTAATCGTAAATGTAATTTTTACTCGACTATTGAAAAGGGAGGACTTTGTGTTCAAGATTTTTCGATGTGCTTTATCTACCGATTGGTGCTCGTTTAAAAATGTTGTGACTCCCTTGTTCTAGTCAAGTTGTCACAGTGCGTGCGCTATCATTTTATAATCTGCGCTTCAAGGGATTGATAGTGTGATTGGGGCCTAAGATTTATTTATTTGGCTGTTGAAAAATTATTAAATTTTAAGTAATCAGGCCGAATGCCAGATGAATATTAAAAATAAGGCGTAATATTCTTTAATTTAAAAACTTTTTCTAAAGGTAAGTAATAATAAGGCAATGTAATCATGAAGAATTATGTTAGTGATATTTTATAAACGATCTGAGTGTTTTTGCGTAGTTATTGTTTGTGACTGAAAAATGGAGCGAGAATAAGAATAATAAACTTGAATAACCAATTAATACAACTGCGTTATTTATTTATCCTGTATTCTTACCTGAAAGAAACAATTAGGTACCGTAGAACCTCCGAACTTTGCCTAGTGTAGGTAACTTTGCCTAAATTATAAAAAGTACGATATTTATTTTCCTATCACGACAACACTTATTTTTGTTCGTTGGTAGAAACCCAAATCATAAACAGCCAATACTGCACTATTTAACTTTAAAATAACGGCAGCCATTTCATAGTAGTTGCAAAAAGTTTTCGGTGGAAATCGCGCAATTTTTTGACTTGTCCCACAAAATTATGTCATTGTGAGGAACTGGTTTGAGGTACGTCTTTCATATCTTTACAGTAGTTGGAAAATATGATCGGATTTCGAAACACAATTATCTCATCTAAATACTATGATTATTGACAGAAATATCTGAGAAGGCAAAGTTAGGCGCAATTTTTTGAATAAAGTTTTCCAAACTTTGCCTACCCTAGGGTTGTCAGTTTTAGATTTAACCAACAGAACAAAATGAGGGTTATGAATTTCAAACCACTCCCGTCTGTTTTCTTTTGGTATTTTTAACTAAGACATTGCTACTTTAGCACCAATAAAAGCGGTTAGATGTTCGTTACTTTTTTTCAATATTTTACTATCCATCTATGTACCTACTTTTATTGTTACGACTTGAAAAAAGTAGTGTAGGACACCCTCTGGCTAGATGGAGTGATGATTTTCCAAAGGTCGCCGCGCCGTGGATGCAACAAGCCATGGACAGGATAAAATGGCGCAGATTGGAGGAGGGCTATGTCCAGCAATGGACTGTATAGGCTGATGATGATGATTACTTTTTTGTGACAGCCCTGACTTTTGGCGCATTTTGTCGGTAAATGATGCCCTAACTTTGCCTGTCATCATATAAAGTTAAATATAATTATTTGGAGTAGTATTGAGAATATAATCTATAAATGGTTCAATATATGATTAAACTGCATTAAAATCTATATGATTTACCAAGTTTTACAGAAAATATGGACCTCAGGCAAAGTTAGGCTCGTTGCCCTAACTTTGCCTACTTTTTTGACAGCCTCTACTGTCAAGGTTTTCAATGCTGTGAGCCTAGCACACACACACATTGAAAGCCCTTTAGTAATTGGTTGACTTCAGCATGACAGAACCGATTATTTATGATCAGTTTGGCGCAAAATTTAAAAAAACTCGAAAAAGTAGGCAAAGTTCGGGGGTTCCACGGTAGGTACTTACCTACTTAAATTGGATAGATTAGAGAAATAATGTCAGTAGCTAGTACCGATGTACCTAGTAAAATTGGTACCTACCTTACCTAGGTACCAATTTTACTAGGTACAATTATAGTGACAGAGGGAAATGTAGGCATATTTTTTCAGCTATGAAAAAGTATGGGCAAACAAACAAAAACAGTTACCATTGTTGGTTAGAAAAACTAATACCTAGGTACTTACTTACTGAATACAAAATTGGCCGGGTAGGTACCTACTTAGGTACATAGCTTGTAGCATGTAACGTCTCAGATACCTACCTACTGTACCTATCAATATTCAAGTTACACACTTGAACATTGATTCAGTATCTATAAACGATATCTATACGGTACGGCTCGCCCCTGGTTAGGTAAGTACTACTTACCGCGGTTTAATAGTAGGCAGGTACCTACTTACTAAGTAGGTACCTGCCTACTATTAAACCGCCACCCGGGGCGGCTGCGATAATGCTACGAACTTAATACTAGGTACCTACCTATATCTGTTACCGTGACCCTATTTGATATTCATTCGAAAGAAATGTGCCATTCCCTAGAGAGAAAAAGGCAGCAATGAATGTGCCATTCAAAATACCGTGCGTTTTTTTTTTTTTTTTTTTATTTTGGCTTCGCACGGTTTGTGCATTCAGCCAGTGTCAAGTATTTAATAAACTTCATGTATAAAGATAAATAAGATATATAAATACTTATAACAATACATAAATATAATATCCCACCCCTCCCTTGTGCCTCAGTAAAGATGTGGGGCTTTACTGAAACATCAACACGGACTTTTTGGGAGAACTCGAAAAGCAACGTTATCCAATTTTGTTTCACTTCCCCACACTTATGCACGTTCACGAACACTTAGCGGTTAATAATCCACCATTATTACACATTAACATTCGAAGAAACACAAGTTTTGGAAAATAAAACAAAAACGAAACATGACTTCTCAAATTCCCGCCAAAAAGCCTCTACCGTGCGTTGTTTCCGGTCACTTCACTTTTTTTTTGTGGCTACTGTGACTAAGGTTGTCACAATTCTACCAGTGTCATTTTGTTTTTCCAGTGTTTCCGATCTACCGTTGGTTGAACTCACAATTCAATGTCACTGTCATTTCTTGCTAGAATGTCAAAGTCAAAATAAATTAAATCAGCTGTTGCGTTTTGTCAAAACAAAAATGGCCTTACGTGGATTTTTGCTATTTGAGTTTCTAATTCTAATTGCATTATACAATGCAATCTGAGTCGTGTTCAGTGACTAACACCGAGATTTTATCACTAAGCATATGTTTCAGTTATCGAGGTGACCATGTTGATCATAGGTAGGCTGAAAGAACCCGAAACAATGACGAGTGCTAGCAAAACGCATTTATTCACAAAAATGATATGGGATAGATGTAAAACCGTGTTGATACTGTCCAGCTTAGTGTGTACGATCGCTGTGGTTATATCTCTTCACAAGTTGTTGAGTTATGATGGCAGATTTTCAAAGCCATTCTCTCCAATACCGAGTGGATTGTACGGGAATTACATAGAGCCTGTGTCGGACAGAGCTCCGTTAAGACCGAGCTCTCACAACGGAGCTGGTGACGCCGAAGCTGTGGTCTCCCTGAATGCTGCTCTAGAGATGAAAAAGAACGGTAAGGCCGACAAGGCGCTTAAACTCTTCCAACATGCTTTTGCCCTCTCTCCCAAACATGCTGACATCCTCAATCACTATGGCGAGTTCTTAGAAGACACCAAAAACGATGTTGTCAAAGCTGATCAGCTGTACACTCTAGCACTGACGAATTATCCAGAACATACCGGAGCATTGATGAACAGACAGCGGACTGCAAGCATTGTTGAGAACTTAGATCGAGAAATGTTAAGAAAGATAGATGACAAGAGAGACGCATTACAATCCATACCGGAGACCAACTCAGCACTTCGCCGGGCCAAAAAAGAAGCTTACTTCCAACATATCTACCATACAGTAGGCATTGAAGGAAACACAATGACATTATCACAAACTAGAAGCATCTTGGAAACTAGAATAGCAGTCTCAGGAAAGAGTATAGATGAGCACAATGAGATCCTAGGGTTAGATGCAGCCATGAAATACATTAACTCAACCTTACTATACAGATTACGGGATATAACTATGGGTGATATACTAGAGATACACAAAAGAGTTCTAGGCCATGTGGACCCAGTGGAAGGGGGGCACTTCCGGAGGACTCAGGTCTATGTCGGAGGACACATCCCGCCCGGGCCCTCGGAAATTCAAAATCTCATGAGGCAGTTCCTGGACTGGCTAAACTCTGATGATGCTTTGGACTTACATCCAGTAAGGTAAGAACTTATCACTAAACTTTTCTTATTAAATTGAAAAATCAAGAATATTCTGCAGTTACAACAAGTGGTCAAATGAAAGAATTTAAGAAACAGACTTTAATATTTTTAAGCTAAGCAATTTTCTGCACTCTCTATGTGCATTTCTTTCATAACTCTGAAGATCTTCAATAGATCCCTCAAAATTTTTTATGGCACCAATTGGAAAGTATACCCTTTCAAACAAAAAAAAAATTAAGGCCTGCCCCTTGATTGTCTATCTTTGATAGCGATCAAAATCGGTCTCAAACTGTCTAACTAATTGACAGTTCAGTGACCACGCAAGTAGCTCCGTCACTCTCATAACGAGACTGAATGCGACAAAAGATACCTACTTGATCGTTTTGACAGTTTGAGAGCAATTTGAGGTTTGATACAAGTTAGACGATCAGCCTGCTGATCAGGGGCGGTCGCAGACTTTGATTTTGCGGGGGGTCACGTTATTTGCTAGTAGGTATGTACCTACCTATATTTTGGGGGGGGTCACGTTTTTTGCTAGTTTGCACGTACTTACCTATTTTTTTGCAAGATGTTAGAGGTTTGTCAAAGATTTTGGGGGGTTCATGACCTCCATGACCCCCCCCCCCCCCTCGGACTGCGCATGCTGCTGATGCCAAATCCATTTGCCATCATCACAATTCATCTCCTTGCTAATGAAGTTAATTTCCTTTACAGATATGCAGCACTAGCCCACTACAAGTTGGTCCACATTCACCCGTTCATAGACGGCAACGGTCGCACCTCCCGTCTGCTGATGAACCTGGTGCTGATGCAGGCCGGGTACCCGCCCGTCATCATCGCCAAGCAGCACCGGCATCTGTACTACCAGCATCTGCAGACCGCTAATGAAGGGGATGTTAGACCTTTCGTCAGGTAATTTTGTCTTTTTTAATGTTCTTACCTACGACTTTAGGCTTGTTTCCACTCTCCAGCGTGTCGCCCCGATCGTGTCCGCGAGTTGACCATTCACAGCTCAGAGAAATTAATTTTGACCATTCACAGCACAGAGAAATGTGCTGTGAATGGTCAACTCGCGGACGCGACCGGCGCGGCGGCGACACGCTGAAGAGTGAAACAAGCCTTAGTTAGAGTGTCATGTAAACTTTATGGCGGCTGAAGTGCGCGGCAGATTCGACTTTGCGCAGGTACAGTCAACGCAATTGCTAGGAGGTGAAGGCTGTGAGGGGCGGGGCTAGGCGGGTTATATAGATAAAGTTTCCTCTATTCTATTGCCTTGACTGTACCTGCGCAAAGTCGAATCTGCCGCGCACTTCAGCCGCCGTAAAGTTTGCACTACACTATAGCTTGGTGTAGTTTTGTATGTAAGAGCAGTATTGGCAGAGTTGGTTAGTACCTCGACTTTCGATCCAAATGTCGTAGGTTCAAATCCTGGCCGTGAATCAATGGATGTTTCGTTTCGAAAAAATTATATGTACATTGGACACGTGAAGGAAAACATCGTGAGGAAACCCGCGGCTTATGGTGGCCGCACACCTTTAGAATTCTTATGTGAAATCGTATGAAACCTCGCAAATCTGTCCGCGATTGAACCGAATCTGGCAGTAGGTACTTCGTGAATTCGGCGCGGGTTAGGTGTGCGCCCACTGTGGACGCAATCAAAATTATAACCTTAGCTAATCGTCTCGTGGGATCGCTGATATTACTTATCTAAGTAAGCTGGTGTCTGGTCAAGTAGATTGTCCCGAGCTGCTCAGTAAGCTTCGGTTCTACGTTCCTAGCAGATCCCGGAGGACTATTCCTACATTTAATCTCGAAACAGTATCTACCAACTACCGCTCCAATTCTTATCTTTGGCGTGTGTGTGATAGTTACAATAATAACTATGCTGGTACGATTGATTTGTTCGACTGCAGTGTGGCAAGGACGAGGCGGTTACTGAGTTCACAGTTCTTTGTTTAAGTATTTACCTATGTTTGTTAACCCTTGTAAGCATCTGTCTTGAATGAAAAAATATCACCTTGTTATTCTAACTAGCTTGTACCTATTGTGCTCAATTACTTGTTCATTCTATTTCTATCTGTGAAAACTTGTCATTGGCCATATGTATCTAACAACTGCTATGTAGTATGTTTTTATGTGCTGTTAGTTTTCCTAAAAATAAATAAATAACCATTTTTTAATGCACAAAACTTCTCATCTCAAACGTGCGTCGCAATCAGTCACAAGTACCTATACCTTTATAATGCTATTTTATATTTCAGATTCATTGCTCAATGCACAGAGAGGACACTGAACCTGTACCTTTGGGCGACCAGCGAATTCTCCCACATGGTACCGGCTATCGGTGAGCCTCACATCCTAACTGGCGAGCCTATGGAAGACGAAGACAATCTACTATGACCCTCATCGTGAGATGTTTAGGCACAAAATTGTTTGATAGAAAATTGGCGTTGTCTAGTTGTAAGTTATTGTTATGGTCAAATCGATCCTTGACCAAACATTGTGAATAGGGTTTTGAGAAAGCACTAAAAATTAACCCCCTTACTTATGAAAGATGTTTAAAGTTGAACACTGGTTAAACAACGCGCAACGTCCTGTCTCTGTTTGTCACTATCTGCAAATAAAGACAGGACATTGTTTAACCAGTGTTTAACTTTAAACATCTTTCTTAGGTAAGGCCCTAAGTAAGTAATGTTTTTTTTGTGCTTGTAAATTATTTAATACTTACTTAAGTAATTGTTTTTTTTGTGCGGAAATTATTTATTTTATAGTGAATGTAATTTCTAGAGCTAATGAACATAGAATATGTTCGTTATTGTTTTCTATTGAGATTGTTGACCATACCTAGTGTCATTTTGGCCCTTGTGTGGCGAAGTTAGTTATTCACCATTTATTTTTCACAAAAGAAGTCTAAAAGCAATGCTTGTTTCTTTCGTTTCTTTTTTGAACCACCTAACTCTAGCATTGACCAGATTCTAGCATGCTAGAAAATGTTGAAATCATTGCGCGACGCCGACGCGTTTCGATTCAGAATTTCCGGAGAAACTTAGACTAGACTCCAAATAAGTACTCGTACTCTTCGTGGTCGCTTATAACGTTACGTTTTTGTCGTTATTTTCAAGTGCAACTCATAAAAAAAAATCAATAGCTTGTTCAATTTCCCGCCTCTTAGACTTCTTTCGAGAAAATATCTAAGCAGTGTCCTCTGTGATGTGTAAACATGTTTAGAATAAGTTTAACTGTAATTTGCTTATTTATTATGTTATAAAACTTCCAGTGGCTACGTTGCCTGCGGGCAGGCTTTGTAGCATTTATTTAAGGCATAGATTATTTGATTCCATTCAATTCAAAGCTGCATTCAAACCAGGGTTCGAAAAAATCCGATTTTTATAATAAATATCTGATATAAAATATAAAAATAGAGAGAATATAAATATAAGATATAAAAATCTGATTTTTTGATATTTATCCGATATATATCGGATATATATCCAGGCTAAGAAAAAGAAGCGAATTTCATTCTGTAAGGGGATTAAACACTTTAAAATGTGTAAGTAATTTGTAAAATAATTTAAGTGTCAAATTACCACATTTTTTATTTAAATACTTACCTTAAAAAAGTATAAAAAAAATTGGTGTTTATTTGAGAAATAATTTTTATATTTTTTTAAAGGCACTCTTGCTAAATGAGGATTGCTTGTATCATTGCGGGTTCGAATCCCGTCGGAATTGAAAATTTTGATATGATTTTTCCTTTTCAAAACAATTTTTTAGTTAAAATTTAAATAAAACACTTAAAAACACAATCTAAATTATTCAGAATTGTAGTGTTTCGCTACGTGTTGCCAGGGTAAACATTAATCTCCAAAACTTTTAGTTCAGAAGACAGGAAAAAATCCATTGATATATATCAAGATAAAAATCAATTGATATATATCGTGATATATATCATGATATATATCCGCTGATATATATCGGCGAACCCTGATTCAAACTGATGCGGTCGAAAAACAACTTGTAAAATGTTGCGCGATTTTAACTACCCTTACTTACTTATAACATTTGTGTATTGGTAGCCAGGTTGTCCTTCAAGTAAGTATTTCGTTTTTGAGAGAACTGTATGAAGTGGCCGAGGCTGATGATAAAATGTTAGATGGGAATGACGGTGTCTTGGAGATTGACAACGCATTTTTTTACTAGAAAATACGACCGAAGCCGTGTAATATTCGTAGTTCGTAGAGAAACCCCACATAGCTAAATTGTGCAGCGTTTACCTCCTGCACAACCTATCCTGGCTTTAGTTTGATAGTCACTTCCATTTTTATTATTGTACTATTTGTACTTACAACACGCACAGATTTTACCTTTATCTTGGTGGGTAGTTTTGTAAGTACTTATAAAAAAAATTAATTTAGTTTTTACTTTGTCAATCGGCTTTATTTTTTATGTAAGTAAAGTATCTACTTAATTATGGTAACCAAAGAATGACATTTTTCGCTACTGTGATCCCTAATTTTACAAACGATCCTGACTTGGTCAATAAGTTGCAAAATAGCAAATTATTGACTTGACCGTTATTCGAACCTTATTAATTTGAGATAGGCACTTCCGTTTCCCGCCTTGCATTTCCTTTTTCTAATGAATTTACCATTGACTTCCGGCTGCTTCCGGTACATACGTCACTTCCACCAGGCAGGGTGGCGCGCGATTTTATCGACGACATCTTTATTCCTCATTGGCGTTTTATTTCCCGCCGAGTGCGGACGTGTCTTGCTAAGTGCAACCACGTCTTGAAGAAGTTATTTTATTCTTTTGAATTTTAAATATTTTAAAAAATTAAT
This sequence comes from Camptogramma bilineatum, assembly GCA_958496255.1. Taxonomy (NCBI): domain Eukaryota; kingdom Metazoa; phylum Arthropoda; class Insecta; order Lepidoptera; family Geometridae; genus Camptogramma; species Camptogramma bilineatum. The sequence continues at coordinate 1,999,770 of OY292451.1, forward strand.
ATTGCGTTTTGTGGAAACTGCAGACAGATTGCATATTTCTAGTGTAAAAGTGAGTTTGTTCCAAACTGTAAGTACTTTTCTTTTCGTTTAAAAATAATATTTCTACTGAAAAAAGCAAAAACTATTCGAAAATCATAGCTATTTTTTGATTTTATTTTATAGATTTGTTAGCATGATTCGGTCGGAATTGTTCCGAGACTATCCGATTGTGTGAACATTTCATAAAAAATTGTGGGTAATTTTGTTATACTTACTTCGTTGAATTGTTTTTCGCTTGAGCCAGTCGGTATAGAACCGAGACTATCTGGATTTGCGAATACTTTTTAATGTGTAGGATGTCAAGTACCCACAATATAATCTCAAATAATTATAATTATTGCTATATTTGCCTACTATGTTTTTCTGCCACGGGCCAGTCGGTATTGTACCGAGATTATCTGACCGTGGCAGTTTAATTTATTGGCAGTGTCTGAATATACATAAGGTTATAAATATACCCTGTATTTCCAACTGAAACGCAATTATGAAACGATTTAATGGCTTTTTGCTTTTTTATGATTTTTAGATATTTAACGGTTTACCGTTCGATTTTAAATTTGATTATTTAAAAATAATTTTATTTTCGTAAGATCTTAGTTATAAGCTCTTAGCTTTCCAGTATTTTATAGCGGTAATTTCTGCAAAGATGGGAGTTATATTATAATGTAAAGTGCAGTGACAGGGACATTTCTCCCATATGCTCTCTATAACGACGCGGTCAGCGAGTAAAAAAAAGGGGGGGCCAATATAAACACCGCTAACGTACATTTATTTATATTTCGTTATCTGTCCTATAAAATTCGAAATGTAAGAAAATTTTTAAATCACGTGAGTACCTAACCTATCTAACTTACATTTTAATTCGTTGATAAAGCAAGGTTGTCACCTTTGTGATAAAATTAGTTTTGAATGAGCTTGATCATGGTAACGTTATGCGAGGTAAAACATCCCATAGATTCACTTGTCCCTCGTCACTTGATACCTTTTGCACGAACTGGCTTTTCATTGGAAAAAAGCCGAAAGCGTGCGGCTTCAAACGTGTGGCCGCTAACCTCTTCCTCGCAGGTTAAGACTATTAAAAAACGAGCGTCTCCTCGCAGGAGCACGTGAATTAATAGACGCATGCATGACTGTTGCAAAACTAGTCTATAGCGGCTGTACCCGCGCTTCTACTCGCAAGAGTACGTAAATAGGAAGAAACCCTCGCAGGGTTTTTTCGACATGGCCTCTTTAAATCGCAGGACTGTTGCAAAACTAGTCTATAGCGGCTGTGCCCGCGCGTCTACTCGCAAGAGTACATAAATAAAAAGGGTTTTCGAAATTGCCTCTTTAAATCGCATGACTGTTGCAAAACTAGTCTATAGCGGCTGTGCCCGCGCGTCTAATCGCAAGAGTACGTAAATTGAAAGAAACCCTCGCAGGGTTTTCGACATAACCTCTTTAAATCACATGACTGTTGCAAAACTAGTCTATAGCGGCTGTGCCCGCGCGTCTACTTGCAAGAGTACGTAAATTAAAAGAAAACTTCGCAGGATTTTCGACATAGCCTTTTTAAATCGTATGTCTGTTGCAAAACTAGTCTATAGCGGCTGTGCCCTCGCGTCTACTCGCAGGAGCACACAAATTAAAAGAAACCCTCACAGGGTTTTCGACATAGTTTCTTGTGTTGTAATGCTGATAAATTAAATGGCTGGTGTTAAGCTGATCTGTCGCGACTGTGCCCTCATGTGGCACTCCTTACGTCGCTCGGTCGACAAGCTCGACTCACAAAATCAACCCAAACAGGGGCTGTGATTGAAGCATGTGACCTGACCGCTCATCGATCGACAGTAAGAAGAAATAAATCCTGTAAGTATTGACATGACATTTAGAACAGGCCTGCTTTGCGCCCAAGCACCGATTCTTATACCTACTCAAGACCCTAAATGGGTTTGGGGAACAGGGTGGAATCGTTCCCCAAAGGCAGAGTAGGTAGTTCCTCTGCAACGGGCCGGCCCATCTGGCCCACTTGCCCGTGGTTTTTCAACCGACAGTTGTTGTCGGTTGGTTGTAAATAACCCGATCGGCGATGAGTAGTGCACTTGCGCGATCTAGAAATTCTGATATAGAGTGGCGCAATCTTCGCTGAAGCTCGTAGTGCGTAGCATGTCTATGTAGTTCATTTAGCGACAGGTAGATGTCGCTATATGGGTATCGCATACCCTGCAGGAATCTTACTCTTATTTCCAAACCGCGTTTCCATAGACTTCGAAATGAACGTTTGACAATGAACGTTATCGTGTCCTGGCGTTTAATTTGCTGGTTAAGAGAAGAGAAACTACTTTGTAAAATGAGTCGACCTTTTTAAATTTTGAGGAACCCAGTTGCGTAATGATGATAAATTTCAATGAATATTGCTCTGATCCCTTTTTTAACTGAGGCTATGACCTTGCAGTCTAGTCTCAGGTACAGTCACCTGCCACTAAGAATTATTCATTCCATATTCTTTAAAATAGTATTCGACTAAATAAGACGAAAGTATTCAAGTACACAACAAATATATAACCATCCACTAATTTCATTATCATTAGTATTAACCGTCGAATGTCTAATACTTTTATTGTTCCTACAACGAGGTTTTAAAATTTGTTGAGTGTACCTTCATGCCTTGAATGTATCTTGTTTCTTGGTGCATGCGACTGTACCTAAGCGTTGCTATCAGTAGCTTACTATTTTTATTACGATGATCAACTTGATTATCAAAGCTTTAAGAGATTTAAATTCTGTGTGGATATTTTAAGTTCAGTGGAACATATATAATTCCTTAATATCTACTCACGTAAGGGTAGATTGCTGATCATTACATATAATATACCTACCATGATAATTTCTATGATGTGATTAGACTGGGAAATGATAATAATAAGACTACTGTTGCCGAGTTTTGAACGAAATTTATTATTAATTAAAAGTAGGTATCTACTTGGTATGCACAATGCCTTTTGTGCCGAGTGTGCAAGTTTGTCTTTACACATGTTTCACACATCCTACGAGCAAACATTCATCAAAAAAGATTCCAAAGCCTTGTCGGACTCCTAAACTTTGTAAGTTTCACTGTCCCGTTGTGTTGGTTCTCTGCTTACTTAATGCATTCTTGAAATCCGTCTGGAAATAGAGTAACATTATAAGTTAGTTGTGTAGTCCACAGAACTGCAAAGTTTTTCGGCCCTATGCATACGTGGCATCCAAGTTTATTGTTAGGCACCATACCCATAGCTTAGCCGGTTCTCTGCCGAGTTTTCGATTCATTCCAGATCGGCACGTGGTGACCAAATGCTCAAAGAATTTTACTAGGAAGTATCAATACTGTTTGCCAGTATGTAAGTAGATAAGTATAAATAAGTAGCAATAATGTTTACGTTGCGGTGTAAACGATTACTGAGCATTTATTCGCGACACGTTTGGTCGAATGTGCCCCCCTCTCACATGTGGGTACCCTCCATCCTTTCTAATAATGTAAGTACAGTTATGCATGGTGTTTATTGGTGAGCTGACCTCAACCGACTACTAGCAGCTGCTTTTCAATTCGTCAATTTCAATCCGTCAATTTCTCTAAATTCATTATTTTTGTCCGATTTCTTGCAACGTTTATGCTAAGTTAGACGTACGTATCGACGAAGCTGCCGTGCTGCTTCGAAAAAGTGCAGTCTATGTCTCCGTCAGGTTGTGCAAATGTGTAACTGAACAAATGAGTTAAAGTACTGAAATGGCAGCCAGGTGAATTTACCGTAAGAATGACGTTCTTCTCTGCTCCTTATATGGCTCATTTGATCTTAAAATATCATATTGATCCACTTTATCTGAAAGGTAACAAGGTGGTTACAATATTTTGAAATTTTCCTTTGGTTAACGATTTATCTTTAAATGCAAATTATTTTCTTGCATGAATCTGCAAATGCAAGATATTACTGAAAGAATAAGTCCATGTTTTGGTGTACCTACAAAACCAATTCTTCAATCCAAATATTTAGATCTATTAAAACAAAGCAAGTATAGATATAAGTCTAGCTTCTTAATGTATTATTCATTAATTCATCGTGTCAAATGAGCTCAAACAAAACATTCGGTTTTAAATCTGTTTGCTTCAACATGAAGCCTTTGGCCCTATGTAAAGCCGCGATAAGATCTACGAGATATTTATTAAGAAACTACCTACTACTTTCAATAATAAATAATTTGTTCAATGCCCTCGTATAGGCATTGCGTTACAATTTAAGAATTATTCATTTAGAGTTCAAGTGCAAATAGATATACCTAGGTATACCTACCGTTTTGTGACCTTGTCCCTTGTGCTTTCTGGTCGAAAGTTAAACGAATGCTGAGCATTATATAGGTAAAATTGTGAAATTCGGATCACCCTCAGGCCTGCCTACGGGTCAAAGATAGTTTGTACAATCGGGCTCGACACTGTTTCAAACATACAGAATTGAATCCAATATTTTTGTTTTGCTTCATCTTTTGTTCTGCGACTACAGAATATCTGCTAAAAAGTCATAGTTTACTCGTTTTTCTGCAGAATAGGTGAAATAAGAGTTAAGTATATAAAAGCGATAGAAACGAAAGTATATCGCTACACCACTTTGAACTATAACAGTTATTGGTTAGAGATTTTCCTTAGAAATGTAAAAATGCTTCCACACAATTATAATTAGGTATCAGTACTTACATAAATTCACGCTTCGTCCCCGTACGGGTGGAAAACTGAAGCTACTTTTTTACCTAGAAATTTCCAAAAATACTTTTAAAGCAAAATTAATACTTTTTGTAAAGCAATCAGTTCTAGCTGCAAGTTCTAGTAATATTTTGGTAATTAAGTATGTTAAACGATTTGATTTACATCTACCTATATTGATTGTAGAAAGTTCAATATTTTTTATTAAGTAACAATACTTAATTTCTTTTGATATCCTTGCTGTAAAGTACTTTGCTTCTGGCTCAGCTTTTATTTTGAGGCTTCTGGTAGGTATATACTACCTAAACTACGAACTAAAGTTCAGGTTCTCTACTTTTGAGTTAAAATTCAATATTCTTTATTACATGTTATTATGCCTCTCACATTGGCGTCACTTCCACCACCAGGCGATAACAAACAGGTCTCAAATTAATAAGGTTCGAATAACGGTCAAGTCAATAATAGACGCGTTTTACCTACCAATAAAACGCATATTATTACTTACCTTATTCGAACCTTATACTTTAATCTCTGCCTGGTGATTTTCGACTCGCAATGAGGAATAAAGATGTCGTCGATAAAATCGCGCGCCACCCTGCCTGGTGGAAGTGACGTATGTACCGGAAGCAGCCGGAAGTCAATGGTAAATTCATTAGAAAAAGGAAATGCAAGGCGGGAAACGGAAGTGCCTATCTCAAATTAATAAGGTTCGAATAAGGTAAGTAATAATATGCGTTTTATTGGTAGGTAAAACGCGTCTAATATTGCAGAGTTTTGTTTTACCTTTTATAAAATCCATAATTCAATCAAACTTCTGATTTTGTAAGTTGTATATAAGGATATCTTCACTTTGTGAATTTGTGTTTGACCTAAGTATTTGTATTTTGTTGTCTTCCAAGATAATTTATTGTGCTTATTTATGTGCATTTCCATGATTCTAGTACAAACTGTATTAATAAATTATGTATAATACTTAAACCTAACGTTTTTGCTTTTTTCTATCACCATGTAGTTACTATGCGAAATATATTTATAGAAACTATTATTTTTAACATGTGCGCTATCGTTATCCTAAAATGCCAAATTGAATAGAAATAGATTACGACAGTTCAAATTGAAATAATACTCAAGAGCTTCAATTTCGATTAATTTATTATAATGTGCGATGTTAAAATAATGTTTATAATAATAAAGCATTTCAACTAGACATCTAGAGCGGACCGCCCCGGTAGGCACACTGGTCCATTTACCGCAAACACTTCACAAAACGAATTCATTCCCAGGAAAATAAAGTTACAATATCAATATTACAATTATAAAAAAAAATCGTACAATATTAAGAGAGATTTCGTTCAGTACAATCATCGGTGCACACAGCCACTCTGATACAGAGTACCGATCTAGTTTTATTTTAATTTATTAATAAGCGCTATCTATTTTGTAAGCTAGTAGGTAAGTATACATAGTTTTAGGATCGTGTCAGCCGAGGCGTGGAGTCAAACGAATTTTAACCATCCTCGCATAGAAATAAGTATCAACTTGCATGCAGTCACTGAAAGCAACGAAGCACCTAGCACCAGAACAATAACACCACAAGTTTGTTATTCATCTTTATTCAAAACAATATGGTTACACATACAGACTGGCAATTTTGAATGAGGTGTTCCATTCCAGATTTATATCTGCGTACAGCAAGCTAAATGCTAGCCGAAACATGTTCGAAGCCAATTCAAGAACAAAAAATGAAACGGAGTACCTATCCAGACACCAGTAAGCGCACTACGTCACAAACCATGAAAAATTACATTATCACAATAAATAAGTCGCGTTACAAAGAAACATTACATAGTCTTTTAATTAGTTTTACTATTTTTATTAATTAATTATCAAATAAACACGTTTTACGATTTTTAATGAGGATGACAAGTTTAAATGATAGTTTCAGTTCGATATGAAGTGTAGTTACATCTGCGCATAGAAATTTATTTTCACCGTCTCATATCGTTCGTGGGAAGGCAAGCCAAGCCGCGTGCAGAGCTTAGCTCCCGCGTTCATTCGTCTAGTCCTTGATTATTTGTGAATTAGACGCCATTTCATGGCACCATCACTTAAGTTAGTCCGTTTATACAAAGTTGATGTAGACCATGTGGTAAAATAACTAGGTACCTACATGTAAACCCTATCGGTTTTATAATAAAACGGAAACTAAAGATAGTCCAGGTTTAGACAATGTGAAATAATCCAGGTAATCTGTTGCCATCTCTTTTCATCCACATGAGAGTGACAAGAAAAAAAGAACCTGTGAAGCCTTGCCAAATTAACAGGTTGTTTTACGAGACAGATCGATTTCATCTTTTTATAGACAAACCGATACAAAAATAGCTAAGATTCCTTCGAGATTACAATGTTGAAAATTATTACTAAAAGCGCTTTTAACAAGAACTAATACAAATACTCAATCTCAACATCTTGTATTTTCCATTATCATGCAATTTACTGAAACATTGTAGTATTTTAAAGTAACTGTTTATCATAAGGTCTTTACGTAATACTTAACGATTTAAAAGGCAAAAGATATGCGAATCACAACAAATATGACCTAGACATTATATAGGAATAATTTTATTTACAACAGCAGCTGATGTAGATTCGTTTTATAGCTAATATGAAGAAATCTGATGAATCAATACAATATTGGAAATCTTGATTTCTGAAAATGATTATTTTTCTACAGAAATTTATATAATCTGATTTGTATTGTCATGCAAAAATATACTAGGACTTTTATAATTGTCTCACTCTTAAAAATCTGTGTTATAATAAAATTCGTTCGATAACTATGATTTAATTTGTTAGGACAAGGACATCATTTTGGATGACACAAAGGTATTATGATCGCATTGAATGATAAGATTATTTTACGGAGCATAGCCCTCAGATTGACCGCCATTTTCCAAAATGGCGGTCAATATGGCGACCAAAATCTAGTTGTCAATGACATACATCATTAACAGTGTTTCCTTTTGTACTACCGATCTCCATAAATATTTACAAAAAACGTTATAGGCCATTAGTGTAGTTAAATGCATTTCAGGAAACAGGCACTTAAATGTTAGAACAAAATGAAACATTATTTTAAATTAAAATTAATTATCGCACCATAATAATGTTGATCTATGTGGTATTTGATTTAACCGTCAAACATCCGGTAAGATAAGCTTGGTTACAATCAGATTCAAAATGTTGCAAACAGGTAACCCGACCAATTTGCAAAGAGTTCTTATAGTAGGAACCAAGTATTTTTACTTAACTCAACCAATTTAATCATTATGCATGTCTCTAAATTTTCCGGTTTCAAAAGTAACTAATTGCAACGTTATACAACATTCCTACAGTTTAATACCCACATTGCCTTATAGGCGTCTTATATCAATCTGCTTTTGTCGTCATTTTTCACTAACGTAAAAGTGACAAGAAAAACGTTATCTAAGGTGCAGGCCAGACAGCGACGTAAGACGAGGACGCGTCGCGGACAGGGCACCAGCGAACAGCGTTGCGCCCGCGCCCCGTCTCTTCTGTATGTTTTGCGTCGCGACGCTTCTATACATTTTGTATGAAAGGGACGCGCAAGAGACAAATATCCGCGCCCCGTCTGCGTCTTACGTCTTTTCTGTGTGTCCGCGCCTAAGGCCTTGCTAAAAATTGACAGATGAAGAATGGGACAAGATTGTTATTGCATATATTTCAAACGCAACAAAATAGCACATTCGTAAATTAGTAAAGAGCCGGACATGTTACTTTGTGCAACACCTAGAATAAACAGTCTCTCGTTTCCTACGGTTTACAACGCAACACAACCCGCGAATAACAAGACTTACGGTTACAGCTGACAAGTCGCCGCCGCATCCTAACCTCACCTCGGTATTCATGGAATTCTATGGACCAACGCTCACTACATCAACTTCGTAACGCCAAAATCACCGCATTGCCAAAAGTGAAGGAACAAGTGGGCGATGTGGTGCGGCGGCGACTGGTCAGCTATAACCTTTATGTAGGCCAGCTACATAGAATAACACCAATTCGGTCGCACTAAGGATCTTTTTACACTGGACTCGCAGTTAGCGGCACATTACACTGAAAAATCGGTGATTCGGTGACTCTTGAGTGAAAACCGTAATATGTTGACAGTTATCGAAGTTCAGCTTATACTGGTAGGTAGTTCAGAAACTGAGAATAGATACGGACATAAGCTGAACCACACTAATTGACTCTCTTTTGTATTTCAAAAGTAGGCCCGAATAATTTCAAGTGATGTCGAACGCCATTTCATAGCCTGGATCTTTACGGCAAATTATTTCATCAGTAGGACATTGCCATTGACACAACCATTTCTATTCCAACTTTCATATGACAGCTCAATATAAATACACTTGCCGGCGATACCGCGCATGTTACCTCTCACCCTTAAATAAGTTCAACTTAACGAAGGCAGCAAAAAAAAAAGATCTTTACAGTACCAAATAGATGGTACGGATTTTTTTTTACTTAATGTGTTCGCTTTTGATAAAGAAGACAAAAATCGCCGATGTCAACCAACAAAGTTGCCAAATTGAAGTGGGACTGGGCAGGACACGTGTACCGTTTGCCGGAAGAATTGTGGGCTAAGATTATAAGTCGCGTCAGGTAAAAGGAACGCTGGAAGAAAGTAGAGGGTGTATTTTGTCTCATGTTTGCGCATGGGTTACCTATTCGCAAACATGGGACAAAACACACCCCTCCACCTTCCAGCGTTCTTTTTACATGACGCGAACTGTAACCACTGAGTGGGTCCCATAAGGCGTAAAGTAGCCTCGTGGTCGGCCCAAGTGGAGGTTGCAGAACGAACTCGACTACATACTCCACTAACAATGGTGGCAATGGTATCTATACCGGGGTTCCCTAAAAAACAAATCAGCTAGCGGTATCTTTCTATGGTATTCTAAACAATTCACTCTGTTGTTGTAGTATCTACCGGTACCGGGATTTCTTAAAAACTTACAAATCAACTGGTGGTATCAGGGATCCAAACGTACAATTCACTCTGTTATAATGGTATCCGGTACCTGGGTCTACTGTACCGGTATCAGGGTTAATATACAAATCGGCTGACGGTATCAGGGTTCCTATCTGCCGGTATCAGGGTTAATATACAAAACGGCTGGCGGTATCAGGGTTCCAAACAGTTCAGTCCGTGGTAGATATAAATACCGGGGTTCCCTATGTACAATCGGTATCACATCGGCTAGTGATGCCGAGGCTGCATACGACGCGACATGTGTTCCTCTTGCTGCATCTTAGAACGGAATTCGACGACCTGGTCGCGAGATTGAGCGAGCACGGCTAGTTGCTCGTTCAATAGCTCCTCCCATTGCGTCGCGTATGCTGTGGAAAGATACATTTTGTGTTAATAATAAAGAATATCAATTACAAACATACAGTTGTCACAATGGATCTAGGCATTCGTGAAGGCTTTTCGCTGCGCAGTAGAAAATTTTGTATAAAAGTTACACTGCGCATCGAAACGGCTAACTTCACGAATGCAAAGATCCATTTGAAGAAGTGTACATAGAAACGCGCAATCTACATAGCCTTGTAAGTTGACAGTCACCGGGTAGAAATAAGTAGTATCGTGACTGTAATATCACCTAAAGCGAGGTAAAGAAATTGATTTAATTATGCGTTTGATTACCATAAATAATTAAAAATCTGTAAAAAAAGTAAGTTCGTGTGAGCAAGTCATTATGATGAGGGCAGGCAGGCAACTCTATCCATTTCAATTTAGATGTTACAATGAACAAGCGATAATGAGTAAGAATATTATTTCAAGAAAGTAACTGAAGCTTAGAAGAATTTGTTATAAATTAAAGATCAGTTTTCGTTACAAAGCGTTTGTAATTGCACCGCGTGTAAGTAATTTTCGTTTATCATTTTATTCATTTTGTATGGCAGCGTAACTATTCGCCGCGACCAACGCTTTCACTTCAGACGAAAATATTAGAATTAAGAATAATCTTCTTCTTCTTCTTCCTGCCCTTGTTCACATGTCTCTTGACTAGGTTAATTTATTTGAATTAACTAGCGCCCACTCTCTTTGTGAAAATAACATAAAAATCTACACTAATAGAGGAAATATTTTTTGTTTTTTTGTTTGTTTGTAAGTTGTAACGAATAGGCTCCGAAAATACTTGACCGATTTCAAAAATTCTTTCTGCATGTAATAGCTAAACTCTCGAGGAAGGTTATAGCACAGAATAATAATACTTATAGGTTTCTTTTCATCATCATCATCATCACCATAAACCATCACTACGGGGGCAAGGCCGCGAGGGGTTGGTGTTATAATAATGTGGTCTGATTTTAGGCCTACCTTCTACCTTTCTTAAATTACCTTCCACCATCTCGATCTGCCCCTTGATTATCTATTTTTAGCGACCAAACTCGGTCTCAAACTGATTATAACAGTTCAGTGACCACGCAAGTAGCTCTGTCACTCTCATCTCAACGAGACCGAACGCGATAAAAGATACCAACGCGATCGTTTTGACAGTTTGAGACAAGTTAGACAATCAGCCTGCTGTTTGAGTGTGATTGATCCAACCAAACACCTAAACGTCCTTAACATCTAAGTTATCATTAAAAAGAGCCCAGCATTATTAGTATCCACCTCATGAGCGACAGCATTGGCATTAACGTCAGAAGCAATGAGAACCGTCTGCGAATGTTCGCTTGAACTTAGTACCTATCATCCTGTAACGACGCGTGCCAGTGCCGTGGCTCGAAAGGAAGCGCACTCGCTTGTTTGGTGAGCGCCACACGCCTGCAAAACCGTGCTATGGCTACACTACACATGCTTGTAATAATGCTAAGCCATTTACAGCAAACATCAATACTAAAATAATGGTCTTACCATGAGATGTTTTGTGTTGAGACTTATGGTATGTTCAAACAGTCTTATTACAAGAAGCTGTTTAACTCAGATTTAATTAAACCTTTATAAACTACGGCAAGAGCGTCGCCAGCTGAGGGCCGGTGGGGGGGAGGGGGGCAATTTGTTATTATTATGGAGTAAGGGAAATTACAAAATGCGTTTAATGTGCTGCGAGGTCTTGACCACGTCCAAATGCTTGATCGGTTAAGTGGACCTACGACTTTGATTTTTTTTTGCATTTCATCTAATACGGATATAGTGATCAGCGGGCTTAAAAAGGTCGCTATTGCAGAATCGCATCAAAGAAATTGAACTATTGCCATCTCTTTTTATTGACTGAGAGTGAAAAGAGACGGCACTATAGTTCATTTCATATTGTGATTCAGCTTTAGTGACCTTTTTAGGTCCGCAGATCGAGCAAATTATCATAATTATTGGACCCGCTTTAGATGATCTACTTAATAGAATATGTGTCATGTCTGTATGAGGCGTATCGTGCAACAAACTCACCCTCCTGATCGTAATCGACGTCTCTGGTGAGTTGCAACAGTTGCGCGGTGCGTTGCAGCGCGTGTTGCATGTAGTCTGAAATGGCCTTGTGGTTGTCTAGCACCTCTTCCTCTGCGCGTTGCATCTCGTCGATGGCCTCGTGGAAGTTATACATCTCGGCTGACATATCGCCTTCCTGTGTAAACGTAAGATATTATTTCACCGATAAATTGCATAGGTATGTAGCGACATCTACCTGTCGCTAGATGAACTACATAAACATGCTACGCACTACGAGCTTCAGCGAAGATGGCGCCACTCAACATCAGAATGTCTAAAACTCGCAAGCAAAGTTTCTAACGAAGTTAGACATATCTAGGACTATCCGACATCAACTGTCGGTCGAAAGGCCACGGGCAAGTGGGTCAGATGGGCCGGCCCGTTGCAGAGGAACCACCTACTCTGCCTTTGGGGAACGATTCCACCCTGTTCCCCAAAGGTACATACGCTGTCTCGTGTATCCTTGTATTTATTACGAACTGTCACTGTCACATCACTACTGTCATGCGAGCCGGAAGGCGAGAGTACCCCCCCCCCCCCAACCCCCCCTCCTTTTAAAAACTATACTGCTGGCTTGAAAAGTCTGGAAAAATTCATGATTATAGTCCATTTCATGAACTTTAAAGGAAAATTGTAGCGGTGATAACTTTATTAGTTTATCAGTAATAGTCGTTGAACTTGGGTGTTGGATAATTTTGTACCAAATACAAAATCCTTAGAATAAATCCTTTATAGTGACTAAGATGAAGTAGTTGCTTGTTGTAAAGGGCTACTACGGAACCCTAAACTGCGCGTGGCCCGACACACACTTGACCGGTTTTCTGTTTCTTTCATCGGTATGCTAGTTAAGAGTCTATATAAGTACTAAGTGTAAAATCCAGACACAGTTCACACAAATGTAAAGTGTAGTGCAGTGATTCCCAAAGTGGTCCAGGTGGATCCCCAGGGGTCCACGGGAGACTCGAAAGGGGTCCAAGATGGTTCTCATTTTCTGAAGAGTTTTGGGAATATGGTAGAAATGTAGCAGCAGGGGGTCCACCGAAACCAGTAAAATTTTGAAAGGGGTCCATGAGAAAAAAAAGTTTGGGAACTGTTGGTGTAGTGTGTACTAACGTTGAGCGATCGCAGTTGCGCCAGATCGTCGTGTCCGGCCTCCATGTCGACGTCCCGGTCGGTGGGTGAGTCTGCGCGCGCGCCCGCACGCGGCTCTGAGGTGCCCAGCTCCTTTACTCTGTAACATAATGTTATACTCGAGCTGAGCTGATGTAGCTGTGTGCGCTCTTAACTACCCCGACCTATAGGAGTGCAACACTGCGTTTTTGCGGTGCGTTTTTGAGCTGCGCGTTTCTATCGACACAAACGCGCGTTCGCATCGCGTTCGATCGATACAAACGCGCGTTCGCATCACGTCTGTATCGATCCAAACGCAAACCGGGAATGGCAACACTGCGTTTCTTGAAGCGCGTTTTTGAGCAGCACGTTCGCATCGCGTTCGCAGTGTGGCCACTCCCTAAAATTAGCAAATGGACGAATGCAACTTCAAACATGTGTCTTAGCATTGTTAAAATAAAGATGAATTTAGAATGCATTCGGCCGCGGCGTTTACGATTACGACAGCTGCACGCTCCGAAACACGACAAAAATGCAGTTTTTTTGGAGATTTCTGATCACTTTAACATTAACAACCAATCGAAATAGGAATTGATCCAGGTGTTTTCGAGTACCTACTCGGTGAACATACACAAAAAAGCACAAAAAATAAAAAACCAACGAACTGAGAACCTTTGTCGGTTAAAAATAAAATCGATATTATGTGTGTTATGTTACAAGCATAGAGATGAGTTATCATACCTGTCCGCATATCGTAGCGTGTTGAGCGAGTGTTCGCAGGAGGACATGGCGGGCGAGATCATGGCGATCATGCATGTACGAGACTTGTCGCCGATAAACGAGTCGCGCAGCACCTACATACAAATCAATGTAAATTATAAATACAATTTGAACATTTCATCGTCATTTAACTCCAAGATTGTACGTACTATGAGGAAACAGAAAAAGTGATTAATTTGTAAAAACTATTTGGAGGAGATTATTGAAGGAGTATTCAAATACAAAAGTAAGCAGTAATTCTTACAAATAACATGGTAAATGCTAATAGCGTAAAAAAGTCGAAAAATCGCAAAAAACACCTCACATAGTTAATGGACGCTCCGGTATGCTAACTTCTGCAAAATGTGGGCATGTACCAAACATGTATTTGGACATACCTCTAAAGATCCTTTGAAGATGTCTAAGGCCCTTAAAATGCCTAAAAAAGATCTGAGAGAATGTCTGTCTACTGTGCCTTGGGTTACAGCAGTGATCATATTCATTATTTTTTAATTTTTTTTTGTAAGTGCTATGCTAATTGAATTACTCGTTATTCTAACTTTGTGTGTACCTGTGTTAGTTTGGAGACTCGGAAGGGTAAATGGTTATTTCCCTTCATGCCGAGCGCGCGGATACATTCCTTGAGCGCGAGGAGGGATTTGTTGATCTCTGCACTCTCCATTCCTAGGAAAATTATTAAATAGTCAGTATTAGTATTTTACTTACAGTGCTTTTAGACATAGACACATAATTTATTTGCTACTAACAACACAAAATACACAATGAAACGTAATAATTATGATAAAAGTTACAAAAAAGTACAAAATGTAATCAACTAAAAAATTGGTTGTTTGTGCTACAGTAGCTTTTGAACTTATGAATTTTTTAAACAATTTGGTTACTAGAATTTTAGAGATAAAATCCTTTGAAGCCACTGAACAAAGATTTCTCTGCGTAAATAATTACATTTTAACTGCAAATACAAAACTGAATTTTACAAATCAGCGATGGCGCCCGAGTATCTCAACTCGAGAGTCCCACTCATTGCACGCGCAAATCGCCTCATCTGGACAAGCTCTTAGCGAGGTACTGGGCGCCACAACATTGCGTCCACAAGCATCACGCGAATTTAAAATACGCGCGTAAATCACGTGCACTTCGCCAGACTCTCGACTCGCGCGTCGGACGCAACGGTCGCCAGATAATCGCGGCGATTTTGCCCTTTCTGGACAAGCTCTAATAATCTCTAATAACATGCTCACGTGTCTGTCTGTTTGCGGAGGATGTGTCCGCGCCGCGCTCGTTGCCGGCGAGGTCTATGAGTGAGAACTTCCCGTGTACGCGATGCATGCCGGGCGACCGCACTATTATTTGGAACACGGCGTGCGATCGCGACGAGTTCGAGTTTGCACTCGTCTGTGGATGAACAATAATATTATAAACACTTTCAAAACGTTAAGAGGGCTCCGACGCTATGCCGCTCGTCAGTTTTAGGTATTTACGGGCGGGAAACGTAGCGCTCAAGCTTGTGTGCGTAGAACGCACACATTGAAAGCGCCACGCAGTGCGGGCCGCTCTGACACAAAGCGGTCAAAGTTTCGGCAAACATTTTTTACGTTTTAAAATTTATAACTTCATAACGATTTTGTATTGACATCTATACCAATCTAATACCAATTCTGTAAAGCGAAAGAGTTTGTTTGTTTGTTTGAACGCGATATTCTACAAGTCAGATTTGAAAAAACTTCGCATCTTATTTATTTATTTATTAGACAAAATCCACAGCTCTTAGTAGTAATAAATCGACTTATTTATGTTTCTTACAGCCAATGACGGATTTACATTTTTTAGAGTAAAACATATATTACGACAGTCACTAGGTACTATTTCACTTTCAAATCTAAACCAAATCGACGATAATTTTACGTGAGTGATTCCCGTGTGTTAAATAATGTCTAGTCACTAGGTAGTATAGGTTTTAGAGAAAAGTAAATAACAATAAGAATAAAAATAGTTACATACAACCAAGCACTTTCGTGGTATGTGTGTGCACCGTGTGTGTGTGTGTGTCTTCGTAACTTCGCAACTTCACATCTTCGCATCTTCGTAACTTCGCAACTTCGCAACTTCGTAACTTCGTAACTTCGTATCTTCCTATCTTCCTATCTTCGTAACTTCGCAACTTCGTATCTTCATAACTTCGTATCTTCGTAACTTATCAACTTCGCATCTTCGCAACTTCGTATCTTCGTAACTTCGTAACTTCACACTTTCGCAACTTCGCAACTTCGTAACTTCGCAACTTCGCAAATTCGTATCTTCGTAACTTCGTATCTTCGTATCTTCGTATCTTCGTAACTTCGTAACTTCGCAACTTCGTATCTTCATATCTTCGTAACTTCATATCTTCGTAGCTTCGCAACTTCGTAACTTCGTATCTTCGCAACTTCGCACCTTCGTATCTAGAAAATATGAAGATACGAAGTTGCGAAGTTGTGAAGTTGCGAAGTTGCGAAGTTACGAAGTTACGAAGTTTTGAAGATACGAAGATACGAAGTTACGAAGTCACGAAGTCACGAAAATACGAAATCACGGAGTTACGAAGGAACGAAGATATGAAGTTATGACCATATGAAAAACTTCGTATCTTCGTATCTTCGTAACTTCACACCTTCGCAACTTCGTAACTTCGCAACTTCGCAAATTCGTATCTTCGTAACTTCGTATCTTCGTAACTTCGCAACTTCGTATCTTCATATCTTCGCAACTTCGTATCTTCATATCTTCGTATCTTCGTAACTTATCAACTTCGCATCTTCGCAACTTTGTATCTTCGTAACTTCGTAACTTCACACCTTCGCAACTTCGCAACTTCGTAACTTCGCAACTTCGCAAATTCGTATCTTCGTAACTTTGTATCTTCGTATCTTCGTATCTTCGTAACTTCGTAACTTCGCAACTTCGTATCTTCACATCTTCGTAAATTCGTATCTTCGTATCTTCGTAGCTTCGCAACGTCGTAACTTCTAGATACGAAGGTGCGAAGTTGCGAAGTTACGAAGATACGAAGTTACGAAGTTACGAAGTTACGAAGTTGTGAAGTTACGAAGTTACGAAGTTACAAAGATGCGAAGTTACGAAGATACAAAGTTGTGAAGTTACGAAGTTACGAAGATACGAAGTTGTGAAGTTGCGAAGTTGCGAAGTTGTGAAGATACGAAGTTGCGAAGTTGCGAAGATACGAAGTTACGAAGTTACGAAGATGCGAAGTTACGAAGATACGAAGTTGTGAAGTTGCGAAGTTGCGAAGTTATGAAGATACGAAGTTGCGAAGTTGCGAAGATACGAAGATACAAAGATACGAAGATACGAAGTTGCGAAGTTGCAAAGATACGAAGTTACGAAGGTACGAAACGAAGTTACGAAGATACTAAGTTACGAAGTTTTGAAGATACGAAGTTACGAAGATACGAAGTTGCGAAGTTGCGAAGTTATGAAGTTACGAAGAAACGAAGATGCGAAGATGCGAAGATGCGAAGTTGCGAAGTTGCAAAGATACGAAGTTACGAAGGTATGAAGTTACGAAGGTACGAAACGAAGTTACGAAGTTTTGAAGATACGAAGTTACGAAGATACGAAGTTGCGAAGTTGCGAAGATACGAAGGTAAGAAGATACGAAGTTACGAAGTCATGAAGATACGAAGTTACGAAGATGCGAAGTTACGAAGATACGAAGTTGTGAAGTTGCGAAGTTGCGAAGTTACGAAGTTATGAAGATACGAAGATACGAAGTTGCTAAGATGCGAAGTTGCGAAGTTACGAAGATAAGAAGATACGAAGATACGAAGTTGCGAAGATACGAAGTTGCGAAGTTGCGAAGTTACGAAGATACGAAGTCACGAAGAAACGAAGTTACGAAGTCACGAAGTCACGAAGTCACGAAGTTACGAAGTTACGAAGATACGAAGTCACGAAGTTATGAAGTCATGACGATATAAAAAGATAAAGATATGACGATGACGATGATGATTGTGTTTCGCTCATCAAAATCTTTCATTTGATACCCATATCAATAAAAAGTTCCACGATCATCATCATCATCATCATCATCATCAGCATCATCATCATCAGCATCATTGTTACGGACAACTTCGTATAGTTTAAAGTTTTTAGCCTGGTTAGGTAATTTAATTGTATAAACTTAGACTTAGTGTGTTTTATTTGAAGTCTAAGGTTTTTAGCCTGGTTAATTATTTTGAATTGTATAAACTTATGTTGTGTTTTTATTTGGAAGTCTGAAGTTTTTAGCCTGGTTAATTATTTTGAATTGTATAAACTTATGTTGTGTTTTTATTTGGAAGTCTGAAGTTTTTAGCCTGGTTAATTATTTTGAATTGTATAAACTTATGTTGTGTTTTTATTTGGAAGTCTGAAGTTTTTAGCCTGGTTAATTATTTTGAATTGTATAAACTTATGTTGTGTTTTTATTTGGAAGTCTGAAGTTTTTAGCCTGGTTAATTATTTTGAATTGTATAAACTTATGTTGTGTTTTTATTTAGAAGTCTGAAGTTTTTAGCCTGGTTAATTATTTTGAATTGTATAAACTTATGTTGTGTTTTTATTTGGAAGTCTGAAGTTTTTAGCCTGTTTTTTATGATGACCTATGTAAACTTAGACTTATGTTTGATTATATCGAGATACCTAGATATAATTAGTTTTACGGCTGAAATATGCTATTTTAAGATGGTTGCTACGCGACGGTCGAAAGAATAATGAGGTACCTATAGTTCGCGTAGCCAATATTTATAACCTCGGTATGGAAATTAAGTCCGACTGTTTAATTGGAGGAATTTTTGGTAGCAATATTCTGATTGGTTATTAATCGATGTCATTTTGTATAAATACAGGAGCTATTTTTATTATATTCAGTTCAACTCGAGAGCTCAGTACAGCAACACATCAACCAAGAAAAAGTCAACAAGCAGTAGCAGAATAGGAATCCAGCGGTGTACCTACTATAAGAACAAAGAAATACAGTCCACTACCATCACCACCGAGTTATCATTTCCACCTCCACCACCCACTGTAGGCCAACCCCCACAATCATCATCATCAGCATCATCATCACTTAATCCAGATGATAAAAACATAAAATGATTGTAAAGCTTTCTATGTGGATGTGCTTGTGCATGCTTCCGTACGTATACCTACTTACCTATAGGCACTTACTTACTACTTAGGTACCTATGCTGATAGAAAATAGTCCATTTTTTATGCCAGGCAAAATCTTTATCAAAAGATGCCTTACATACTGTAATCTGATTTTATCGAAAATATGACATAGCACGTTTACGCGACCGCTTCTCATGTAAGAACACAGTCACGTGACGTCACTGGCTCTGCCACAGCTTAGCTAATAGTATTTACGCAATGTGACGTGCTCCCAGCTCCAATGGCCGCGGCCGTCTGACGATTTTTGGCAATGAATCGTCCTTTTATTCATAGTAGCTACTCCATAGAAAAAATGTATGGAGAGTTTTATCTTCAACTTTCTTGCCTATAATGTGTTGAATATAGCTACACCTACGAAAAAAAAAATAGAGCACAGGATAGATAAAATATTGAAGTTGTTGTTTTCGTATTTTTTAATTCAATTGAGTAATTTAGTGTTCGGTCAGGCTTAAAACCCCGCGCTCATATTTTGTGTACTTTGTCCAGTAATTTACTAAAAAAATACATAAAATATTGAAATATGAAATAGCCCACAGTGTAGATCAGTTCATTGGTAGTACTTAGAGTATGTTTTTCACTATCTTAATACGATTTGCTTTAAGAAAATCTTTAAAACGGTAAACCTCTATTTTGACAAATTCACCTCAGTAGGCTCTTAAGGAGTTGTACTAGATATTATATTTTATAACATACAGAATTTGCTGAACACAAAAAGTATCAGTTTGCATCAAACATTAAAGGTTACTCGCTGGAGTCACCCGGCACCTGATCGCACCGGCTCGTCATTCGACGTCCACTCGTTGTCGACAGGTGGTCCACGGGTGGACAACTCTCTATCACTAGTGAACTTCACGTGGTCAACCAGAGAACCTCGCGTGGTCAACGAGTGGACATCGCGTGAAATGAATTAGGCTGGGAAATGAAGTCGCGGGCAGCGCGCACCACTCGGGAGCCGTTCGTTTGGAACGCGCTGTCAACGCGAGGCAAGCATGCCACCAGCGAGTTTGTGCGCCGAGCGCGGCGAGCGAGGCGATCGTGAGACTACAGAGTTGATGTAGTGAGCGTTGCTCCTAGTAGTAGTCCATATAAAAAACTAAGAATACTAACCACACTAGGCCAGGCCGAGAGGCTTGGGTGCCGTGTGGCTCCAATGAGCTGTTACCTTAAGGGACCGGCGAACGTACCTACTTACCTAGGAACGTTATACCAAAATAATTTAAAATTTGAGCATATTTTTATCACTTTATGCTATTTTTTGGATAAAGGCAGTATTTATCTAGGTTTCTGTTACACTTTTGTTCCAAAAAACTTACTATTGAACAAATGAAAAGAAAAAATGCCATTTTTGGTGTACCTACAAAGATTTCAATTCAAATTGCTTACATTTCATTTAATCTAACAACATAAACTGATAAAAATATGCTTAAATTTTAAATGATTTCGGTATTACGCTTTTATGGAAATTCGCTTGTCGCAGGCCTCTTAAAGCGTCATGTTAAGAACTTAATCTAGTCCTGACCTGTCCGGAGGTCCTGGCGGCGTTGCCGTGGTGTATCAGTTTGAGCACCTCATCTACGTTGTCGACCACCTTCTCCGTGAGCCCCACTATCTGCACCTGTTGCTTGCCGTCCTCTAATACTCGTAGTTTCGCCTTGTCCGCTAACAAATCGAATACCTGGCAACAATTTAGCCTTCATTATATAATTCATATATTATATAATTCATTATAATGTAAATCCGTTATTGGCTGTCAGTAATACATTTAAGTTTTTGTGCACTCATTTTATAAGAGCTGTGGAATTTGTTTATGAAATAAATAAATAAATAAATAATGCTTTTTATATGACTTCAAATTATGAGGTATTCAATTCGTCCGAATCTTTTTTGATGTGATAACGTCTTATAAATCGATGAACGTCGGCTGCACGTACGAAAGTGTCACGTTCCGCCTGAGCCGAGCGTGCAAGCGAGAGCGCGGAACAAGCGATGGAGAGGCACGGTCGTTCATCAATGTTTTCTTATGACGTTTATCACGTAAAATTATCGTTCGTAAACCGACTTTACAGGCAACCATTTTTTACTCACAGATTACTTGAAGACGCCTGGACCGATTTGGAAAATTCTTTCTTGTTTGTGTTCATATTTTTCGATTGGTGCCATAATTTGGTGAGGATCTGTCGAGGATCTTCGGAGTTACGAACAGAAATTCACATCAAGAGTGTAGAAAATTGCTCATAACATTGAAGTCGGTTTCTTTAAATTTTTTATTCATCCACTTGTTTTTGAATCTCAACTGTGTTCAAGTGTGGAGCCAATAAATGAAGCAGTACTGTGATTTGTATTTTTACAGAATTCATACCCATATTATAAATGTGAAAGTGTGTTTATTTGTTCTGCTTTCACGTCAAAACAGAGCGACTGATTGACGTGATTTTTTGTGTGGAGATAGTTGGAGGGTTGGAGAATAACATAGGCTACTTTTTATCTTGGTACCATGCGAGCGAAACCGCGGGCAGCTGCTAGTGTTTTATAAAGCTTACCTTTCCAGAGTATATTTCAAAGAAGGAGGCAGAAACTATGAGATTGAGCGGCTTGTACTTGGGTGATTTGAGATACGCGAACACATCGCGCGCCGCCATCGCGTAAATACCCTTTTTGCAGTCCTGTGTTTTACCCTGGAAGAGAAAATAATAACAAATACGTTAGTTTTTATACGCAATGATGTAACATTGGTACACGTCTCTGTCAAGAATGTGTTTAGTACTAAAAAGTGTACGAAAAGTTCATACCAAATGTATTGTTTGAATTTGAACACGAACTTTGGTTACTCATCTAGATTGTTTTCAAAGATTCTGAAACTTAAGCCTAGTATAGAAGGAACTCTATTACCTATAATGTGCTTAGAAATACAGTCGTGAAGTTATGTTTTTCTGGTAGAAGAACAAAATACTCTATAAGTCTCACATTGTTACATTTCAAGGTGCACAATACACCACTAGTCGATCTTTTACGTTCCGAAGCGCTCGTGGCGTAGCTTGCTGAGACGTTCTTGATTGATCGTTGAAGTTAAGCAACGATGTGCGCGGTCACAATTTGGATGGGTGACGGCAATTGGCATTACGAGCTGAGCGCTTCCGTACTTCGGAGGGCACTTTAAGTCGTTAAGCCATGACGGAAGCCTTTAGGCGGCCTAAAAACTCCGTCACCAGAGTTGGCCGTTACTTTAGTTACTTTTTTTCAGAGTTACTTTAGTCGATCTTTGAACTTTCGAGATCACAATTCATATTGAGAAATACATAGACACATAGACAGGGAGTAACAGAGAAGACAACGAAGTGCCGAAAAAGTGGATTATTTACCGCCGGTCAAACTAAAGTAAGTCCGTATGAGCAAGTAGCCCACTCTGGTGACGGAGTTTTTAGGCCGCCTAAAGGCCTCCGGTCATACTGTACCTGAAAGTCTCCACCCATGGTATGCGTCTTGCCGGAGCCGGTCTGTCCGTACGCGAAGCACGTCGCCATACCACCCTCGAATATCGTCGCCACTAGGGGCTTTGCTGTGTATCTGGAAACAATATTACACTACTTATATCACACTAATATTATAAATGCGGAAGTTTGGATGGATGGATGGATCCTCTGTAACTTGACAACCACTGAACCAATTCGGCTTAAATTTAATTGGGTTTGATTTTGGATTGATTTATAAAACAAAAAAATTGTTGTATGTGTATTTGTGAGAGAAATAAATGATTATGATGAATATAGCATGGAGATGTTATTCCCTTTATTCAAAGTGAGTCAACAATGCAGCAAAACAGGAATAATTTTGACCCAGGGACAATTTTGAGATCCTACAATAATTCATAATCTTTATTTCTCTTTCGAAATACATGCACTTATATTCGAATTCATTATACAACCTACCTATGTTGTGTTCATGAATAAAACCTGACATACTCACTTATAAACAATCTCGTTAGTGCATGAGTCGTCGAAGGCATAATCAAAGCGGAATTTCTGGTTCTCCAAATACTTCGTGAGATCAACTTTGTTCTTCGGCTCGTGAACTATCATTGTGTCTTTTGTGGGCACACTGATTACATCCACCTGGGAACAGAAATATAGGGTCTTACTTATGAACGATGTATAAAGTTGAACACTGGTTAAACAACGTCATGTCTTTATTTGTGGATCGTGACGAATAGAGACAGGACGTTGTTTAACTAGTGTTCAACTTTAAACATCTTTCATAAGTAAGGAGGATTATGTTTTAAAACCAAATTATACTTTTAAGATGTCAAATAAATCCTGTTTATATATATCACAACACACTATTACACTAATATTATAACTGCGAAAGTTTGGATGTTTGGATGTATGTTTGTTCCTCTATAACTCGAGTACTTTTTTATCCCACGAGAACCATACATTTTTCCGGGATGAAAAGTAGCCTATGTGTTATTCCAGAACCTAAACTATCTACATTCCAAATTTCATCAAAATTGGTTTAGTAGTTATGGGGATACGTGGTAACAAACATTCACACACATACACACACACACACGGACTTTCGCCTTTATATTATAATAGGCATAGGCATGATGACTAATTTTCAAAAGCTCTTCTATGATACTCAGAAGTAAGTATCTATTATGTCTAAAATATATCTTATTTCTGTAGAAAATTATGGTTTTTGTGCAATAAAAGTACATTTAAATTTTAATTTTCAAATTCACGCCAAAACGCTCGCCGGTGTCATGGCGTCTGTTATTACGTCACGTACTTATATCAACCAGTGATGACAACTTAGCTACATAGAAACAAAGTGACATTTGCTGAGACGTGACGTAATTCGCTCTGATGGGTGTTTTAGCTATCATGGCGGATTGTTGTATTTTGTAGATTTATTTTAACAAATAAATTATTAATCTCGACATTAACTAGAGAATAAATACATTTTTCAAAATCTTTGAATCCTATTTCATTAGATCAGATAAATATTTTGGCGATACTTGATTACTGTCATCATGCCTATTGATATTGATATTAGTAGAATTAAAAAGAAAGTATCTCACCTCCTTCTTATTAATCTCCTTCTTGTTGAGCGGTCGCTTCCTGACGCAGACTGTGATCTGATGGTCCTCGACGGTCTCGTTGCCGACGAGCGGGCGGAACTCGATGCTGTTGGTGTACTCCCGAATCATGGCCAGGAACTCCCAGTTCGGGTTGCCGGGGTCCATGTTCATTAGGGCCTCCTGTCACAATACAAGTAAGTGAATTATGAGCTTGTCACAATACAAGTAAGTTTGTAGTGGCTAACTCTGTTGACGGGAGTTTTTTAGACCGACTAAAGGTATCCGAACTGATTATTATATGATTTATAGTGTCAGGAGACAATCTTTGCCTACACTTAACGGGCACTGTAGTGGCTGGGACATTGTTTGAGATGGACCCAGCACCTAGACCATCCTATCAGCTCAACCATATCCACAGGAAAGATCAATACGTGTGGGGCTGACTAAGCCGCGGGATTCCTCACGATGTTTCCTCCACCGTTTAGAGCTCGTGTTAATGCGCATATAAATTTTTCGGAACGAAAAATCCATTGATGCACGGCCAGGATTCAAATCCATTCATACTATATCCCTCGGCCAATACGGCTCCTATTTAACTTCTTAACTGATTATACAAGTGATATTACCTTCTCTTCCTTAAGTTCAGCTTGCCGCTGCCGCCTCTTCTCCCTATTCTCCTTGAGTCTCTCGACCTCCTTGACTACGTTAGATCTCCGCACGGCGCCGGACGCGACGGCGTGCGGCACCGACACCGTGGAAGATACGCCCGCGGCTCTGGCCGACGATCCGCCCACATTCGCTGCGCTGAACTGGAATAAGAAAGATGTCATGTTATAAGATGGGTTTCAGCGACATTTACCTTTCGCTAGATATACTACAAAGACATGCTACGCATTACGAGCTTCAGAAAAGATGGCGACGCAAGCAATGTCCTCAGGAGCGATCGACATATTACGACCAACCAACAACAAATGACGGTCGAAAGACCACGGGCAAGTGGGCCAGATAGGCCGGCACGTAGCAAAGAACCACCTGCTCTGTCTTTGGGGAACAATTCCACCATCTTCCCCAAAGTTTCTTAAAGAAGAAAAATAACTATTTTTTTATTTCATTTTTGTTTTCCTCGCTGTACTGTTCATTTATTGTAAGACGGTCCGGATGTATTCGAACTGCAACAGCGAACTCTAAGAGGACTTAAAAACTAGAAAACCTTTTCTCAGAAGAGAGACACGAAAGGTTAAAAAATCGATTACTTTTTGGCCTAATTTCCGAAAAAATTTCACGTTTTATATTATAATGAATCATCAAGATGGGAATTTCTTCATTTGTGATGAACAGTATTAGCTGGACAACATGCCACAACAGAATTCATAATTAAAAATCATATTATGTAAGGCAGATCCAATATAGAGTAAAATACACATTTTGATCATCAAACTAAAGAAAAAGAATATGACTTAATTACAAATTAATTAAGATCGTATTTCATTTGAAAATTAGGTACCCATAATTTTAACAATTACCCAAAGTTTTCCACTCAGAAGTCTCAACAATATACAATTTAATCGTGAAGCGACTACATAGTACACAGTTCACTAGACTATTAGACCTAGGAATGTTACGCTCTAATATAAAGGTGACATCAAAATCGCGAGAAGTTCGCGAGTGGGAAGTATAAACAAATAGGCAACAGTATCCCTACCATAAGTTTTGCCAATCTAGATCTAGATTTGAAATGTATGAAAAATTGTTCTTAAATTATGAATGGATGTACAAGTTTTCATACATATTCAAAAAAATAGGCATAATTATTAAAAATATAGGCAAGACTGAACATGTATGAACTATGAACTGCAAATGTTTGTCTCGGGTAGAAATGCGACCTGTAGAGAACACAGACGTCCAGACATCCGGACATCCAGACATTCAGACATCCGGACATCCGGACGTCCAGACATCCAGACGTCCAGACATCCAGACATCCGGACATCCGGACATCCAGACATTCGGACATCCAGACAGCCGGACATCCGAAATCATTTTTGTCCAAGCTGAAACGGAGACGCTTTGCTCGCTTGTCTTGGTTGTCTGAAGATCTATGCGGACATCCACCTTTTCTGGGGAAACAGTCATGAGCTGCTGTGTTACATTGAAAATAATCCTGCATTATAATAACCTCCTTAACATGAGCTCGTCTGGGACAATGTATCTGCATCACTTGTTGTACCGACGCAGCGCTCGGCGTGCTGCCGGCGCGTGACCGCCCGCCTGACGCCGGGGGCTAGAAGGGGTTAGGAAGGGTTAGGAAGGGGTTAGGAAGGGTAAGGATTCAGGGAAATTAACTGGTTAGACGGAGCGCACACGTATCCGCGCCGAATTCTCGAAATACTGCCAGATTCGGTCGAACCGGATGATTAGACCGCTGGCAAGTGGTCGAGGTTACATGCAATTTAATATAATTAATTCTAAAATTCGATTCGGTCGGCGCGGATAGGTGTGCGGCCACCACTTTTGACGCGTTATGTGCCCATCACGCACATAGGCTCCACGTGAACACTGTCCCGCGACCTTTCCTGCGGAGAGCACCGCGGAGTTAGGACAGGGAATAGGTTATATACTATAGATAGGGAATAGGGAATAGGTGCGGAAGCGTGGACCAACTCGGAGTTGAGTATTAAACAACGCGTATGATTTCATAAGAGCGAATGAAGTATGTCATGACTTTAAAGTTGTAGGAGTACCGTGAATTCTACCTATGCTAGGAAATTGACGTTTTTTATGTAAAGAATAAAGTTGACCGCATGACGATTTTCATGTAAAGAATGAAGTGGACCACAATATTAAAGCAGGTACGTCCTAATCCACGGATAATGGAATGGTCAGATGCTTTGTCAAAACTGTTTACGTATTTAGGAGAATATTTCGAGGAACTATTTCCAAAGAATACAGTTTTTACAGGATTGATTTAAGACGCAAACACCGTGGTGTTTGTACCACGACCTCCTTTACACGACAATTGACATTGTTGATGGACCATCAATGTGTGAGCAATTAGCTGTAAACACCACACTTGATGGTAGCCTCAATCAAGTCTAGTGAAGCGGTTATCTAGGAGTTTTCTTCTTCAATAGTATCATGATACTTTTTCGGGATGAAGTACTTAATTATTTATGAGTAATTAGTAGTGTACTATTGAATTCATATTTCAATATACAGTGCGATTCTTTTTGACCTGCATACAACGTCTTAATCTTATTCACATAAGTGTTTTTCTAAATATAAGTACCGTAGACTCTTAGCAAAAGAAGTAAAACCATAGACTCCATGAAAAAAAAAAACATTCAGTAGGACCACTGTGATCACCTTGAATCTTCTTAAGTGCTAAGTGATTCTACTCCTGTTCTTACGCGACCAACACCGTGAAGAATCAGGCAACAAACACGGTATGTGGCCTAGGTTTATGCTTTACGGTTTTACTTCTAAGGCTAATTATAAATACTTATGTATCCGGGTATCACGTAAATTACCTTCTTATTTAGCCCGACGTTTCGACTACATTGCAACAGCCCTGGTCGCGGGAAGACCTCCCGCCACGGCTGTTGCAATCTAATGTATTCTGGGTACCTAAAGTAACCACTTTTGATGAAACATCAGATGTTTCATAAATGCTTCATATATGCTTCATCAATGCTTCATCTATGAAGCATAATAAACACCTTTTATGACAGTTCTCTATAGAATCCATCTGTCAAAAAAGGCGTTTTAAAATATGCTTCATCAATGCTTTATCTATGAAGCATATTTTAAAACACCTTTTTTGACAGATGGATTCTATAGAGAACTGTCAAAAAAGGTGTTTTGAAATACGCTTCATAGATAAAGCATTGATGAAGCATATTTGAAGCATTTATGAAACATCTGATGTTTCATCAAAAGTGGCCACTTTAGACTCCCTGATCGCGATAGCTTCTAAGGCTAAGTCTATGGCATAGATTGTCACCTGCTGCGTGATCCTAGAGTTGACTACGGGCTGCGGCGGTGGCTGCGGCTGCGGCGGAGGCACGTTCTCAGCGCCGCGGCGGCCCGTCGTGTCGCCGCCATGCCCGTTCGTGTAGTTAGTCGCGCCCACTACAGGCGCGTTCGAGAGACGCATCTGGTTGTTGCGCGTAACTCTTGAAGGCGCTGGAATATGCAAATTTCGAATTGAGTGGAGGAATGTATGTAGACATTATTGGGGTGCGAACTGCTCGCGTTCTGTGATAAGTGATACCGAATTTCTTCAAGTTTTCCTGCCGTTTACTTTCGTTGACATGAAAGAGACAATTACCGGACGGAAAAATACTGATCTAAAAATAATAAGGTCTAGAAACTCACAGCGCAAACATTTGCTTCTGCATAATGTGTAGAGATAGAACGTAAGATGACAGGAAATAAAGAATAATGAGCCAAGCGAACAAACATAGTAAGTATCGAAGAGCTCTACGCTAACAGTTGAGGAATGGATGATAGAACTGCATTAATACACTCAAGACCACCCATATCATAGTCTCTTTTTTACTTGTGATATAATATGTCCTAGGAAGAGGGAAAAATAAAAAATAGCGTCTAAAAACAATGGATTGCGATACACAGAATACAGGGATAAACAAGTCCATGAATCAAACAACTGTCGTAGGACCAAATCAAAGTAAAAAAAACCTAGAAACGTCTAGCAGCAACCGAAAAAGTGCACAAGCTAGAACAAATGGCTTTCCAAATTTGGTAATGTTCTTACGTGACTTGGCATTGTGGTCCCCTTCGTCTCCCGCTGCAGGCGAGGCCGGTTTCTCGAACGCTTCGTACGGATCGTTCAGTTCTGAGTCCGCGACGCGATGCCGCCATCGCAACCATGAGCAACACATTTTTGGCATTTTATAAGTCCATCGATATGGGTTGATACATTTCTAACCAATTACAGGAAAGCCAATAGGATAATGTCCGTAGTATCACCTAAACTAGTTATATAAACAGAAACGTCTCTGAGATGACTGCTCTCAAGAGAATTCGAGAGAATTGTTGTCTGTCTGAGGACTATTTGGTTCGGATAAAAGTATTTTTTGTGTGAGTAGATAATCACTCTTGTCTATAATTTAGAACGTGACATGTGCTTGCTAGACTGATTCGGAATGAGAGCGAACTGCGTTGGCGCACAGCGATCTTGCGACGGCCATATTAGGAGCTCTTTTCCGCACTCAAGGCAATGAACCATGACGCATGTGCCGCACGGCAATGCATAAAGTGTTTAGTCAATCACTGCGAATTATTCTTTGATGCACTATCTTTAGGTAGACGGTCAGTAGTGGTAGTGTCAGTGTGTCAGATAAGTTTGGAACAGAAATAATAGACGCACTGGTAATACATTAACACGAACGTCGAGAACTATTCAGCAATGATTGAAGACTCTGTAACTAAAACTCTATTCCCCTCTAACTTATTGAATTTAGCACAATATTGTTTCAAAGAGAGTCTTCGCCGACCCACGACATGAGACTGACTGCGTCGGAGTTCAATTACAGAAAACGCTTGGACAATCAACTAAAATTGGAAAATAATGGACGTTCATTTATAAACATCAAGCATGGTCCCTTTGTCATGTAAACTAATGAAAAATGAACGAGTGACGTCACGAGTTTCGAACCCATGACTGAAATCGATAGAGCGTAGCGGCTCGACAATCAAACATTCATTATAAACTTGGCAATGAATTACGGTTCTTTTGAAACTGGTTCATACTAAAAGTGATACAGTACGCAAAATTACTGTAATCTAAACCAACATGATCTGAAACCCCAGCATTAAATGAAAAAGCAGTAAAAGTTATCTTCACAATGTGACGTCCAATTGGCAGACTAATAAAGCTAGCGGCTAAGTAACTTTGCCATTTTAAAATTATTTAAAGTAGGCTTTTATGATGAATTGAAAGATAACAAAAGCACGCCAAGCTTAAGTAAAAACAAAAAACACACGAATTGCAACCTTATGGAGACGATAGTTCTTGACCTGACCCAATAGGGCTCACTAAACAATATGCAATTTTTAGACATTACTACTATCGTATATCGATTTAACAAATATTAGTTTTAGAAGCACCGACACCACATAATGATCACTCAATTTGATAGTTATACAGAAGAGGTTTTTTCAAGTTTGTCAATATGGACAGATAAGATTAAAAGCCACCATACTAGAGAAAGATACGGAAAGAAATCGAAAGGAGATTGGCGCATAGCAACGGTTCACCTGACAACGGTTGATATGCCACTGATCAATAGGTCTTCATCCAGGTCATGGAGTTTGCGTTGGATAGACCAATATAATTAATTAGAAACCGGTAATCAAAGCGCGGCAAGTTTCACCAATTTAGATAATCACAATTTAAGATGCACGAACTTAAAAAAGTTTCTCCGACACCTTTCGATGAACAAATTCGAAACGAGATTGTTTTGAAAACGAAATCTCTTGCACATCAACACTAAACAGCGTGTACCAATTTGTAACAAAAGCTTCCAACTTCCAACACACAATTCCTGAGGAGGGTGAACGCAGACGTGAACGATTTGCAAGCCGAGGATACAATGCAAAGATTTATAGCCATGACCTGCCGTGACCTGCAAACCCTGCAGTGCCAGGCGAGCTTATCGCGAGATCGTGAGCATTATCCAGTGAAGCTTACGTTATTGGAAGAGTATTTCCTTTACTGGAACAGTAAATGACTTCGAAGTTACCTACAGGCACAACAATTAACAATTGAAGAGTTATTCCATCAGACATTTTGAATTTTTCTGAAATAATCAAGATGATGAAGATTCAAATCTTTGATATCAATCTTTTTTAGCCCAATCCTAATTTCAAAACTGACCAGTGTTTTTTCAACAAAAGGTTCAACACTTCTCGTGAAAATACTTAAAAACGCGCTTCAGTAAGCGAAACTTTGATAGACGATCGCGTGTATCGTTGTGTGCTTATCCAGTCTACCTATACCCCGTTCTAGGATTTCTTTAGCACAAGAAGTTCCTAAGTTCCCAGCGATTATCAGCCGAAGTTTATTACTCCTGCACGCCAATGATATGCCTGTGTTCCATTTAGATACGACATGGTTTTGAACTATTTGACTTCGTGGAATGAAAAACGACGGAAGCTAATTTGAGTGATAGAGCGAGCAAAATTCGATTGGCGTTGGTAGATCTTATGACCTTTAGTATTCTCTTTGTCTTCCCAACATCGCAGGTTTATTTGAATAAAATACTAGTCATAATTGGCTGTAGACTAATCTGTAACACTCATGACAGTGACATGTATGCCACGGCTTACATGATTATAAAACAAAGAGTGATTGCCACGCTCCCTTAAAAAGGAAAAAAGTTATTGACGCTCCTAAACCATGGCTTACGGATGTTGTAAGATTGATGATGACTCTACGTGATAGGGCTCTTGTTAAAGCTAATGCAAAGAAAACTAGTGCAGCACTTAATTATTATAAAAGTTTAAAAAACTTAGTCACAGGAGCTTTACATAGGGAAAAGACTGCCTTTTTTACTCATTACATCAACAAAAATATTAAACAACCAAAAAAAATGTGGAACTATATTAAAAAAATTAAAACATTTAATAATACGGCGCCTTCCATTCCGGACCATTTATTGGACCCTAACCTAATAAACGACAATTTTTTAAATATACCTATTAATGATACTATTGATAAGGAATTATGTTCCTTTTTTAAAACAAATAAAAAAACGGATAGAGTGTTTTCCTTACAAACTGTGACAGAAGAAGAAGTCAGTAAGATAATTTTAAATATAAATACTAGTGCATCTGGCTATGACGGTTTGAACGCGGAAATGATCAGGCTTACACTGCCAGAAACTTTAACCTTAATTACTAACATCGTGAACGAATCTGTTTCATCAAACGTATTCCCAAATGCTTGGAAACGCGCTTTAGTTAGGCCTATCCCGAAATCGAATTCTGTTGAAACACTAAAAGACCTCCGACCCATCAGTATTCTCCCTGTCCTCTCTAAAGTCTTGGAGAGGGTGGTGCTGTATCAAATGGAAAAATATATTGCCCAAGAAAATATAATTCCGAAATACCAGTCAGGCTTTCGTAAAGATCATGGTACCGAGACAGCACTTTTAAAGGTTACTGACGATATAATTGCTGCCTCCGATTCCGGACTGTGCACTGTGCTCGTTCTGTTGGATTTTTCCCGCGCATTTGATTGCATAAATCATGAATTACTGGTAAATAAACTATCATATTACGGTTTCTCTGAAGACTGCTGCAAATGGTTTAAGTCATACCTATCTTGTAGGGAGCAGTATGTGGAGGTAGAGAACCAAAGTGGCACAAAATTTGCCTCTAGCTTAGCTATCGTACCTAGAGGCACTCCCCAAGGATCCATTTTAAGCCCGATCCTTTTTTCTATTTTCACAGCAGATATGCCCGAACATATTGGTGTTTGCAGGTACCATTTATATGCTGACGATACACAGCTATATCACAGTTTTAACCCAGAGGACTCTATAATTGCAATGGCTCAAGTTAATACGGATCTTGAGGAGATCCACAAGTGGTCTGCGAAAAACTCTCTCATTCTCAATCCCACCAAGTCCAAAATGATGTTTCTAGGTACCAAGAAGCAAATTCAAAAAGCCTTGGGCCACAACCCAAAATTAACCATCAATGATGTAGTTATACCAATAGAACAAGATGCCAGGAACCTGGGGCTAGTCATTGATGGTGAAATGAGGTTTGTGAAACACATTAGTGAGAAAATCAAGAACGCGTTTTTCAAACTCAAGGTTCTTTACTCGATTAGGGAACATATCTCAGAGGAAGTAAGACTGCTATTGTGTGACCTTCTTGTTCTGTCCCCGTTTAATTATTGCAGTGCGGTTTACGGTCCCAGGTTATGGGCCAAAACTGAAGGTGCTATTCAACGAGTACAAAATGCTTGCATTAGGTTTTGTTTCAGGGTACCTAGAAGGGAACACATAAGCCCGCACCTAGTAGAGAAAGGCATCCTAAACATGAAGGCCAGAAGGGAGTTACATATAGCCTGCATAACTCAAAAAGTTCTCTGGAACAAAAAGCCCGAGTACCTATTCGAGAAATTCACCTGGTTTAAAAACATGCATCGGATTGGCACCAGAGCAAGACTCCATAACAATCTGTCTATCCCCCAGCACAAAACCAAAGGATTTGAAGGCTGTTTTAAATTCCGGGCTACAAAAATATGGAATGTTATACCGCCGCCTCTAAAACAAAAAAAAATTAGTCCGGTTTCATTTAAACAAAAGTTAAAAAATATTCTTCTATTGCGACAAAAGCACAATGTTGAAACGGCCTTCAAACGCTGGTAAAGGTGTACTGTTATCACGCACGCACACACACACAAAAACACACACACACACACACACAAACACACACACACATACGCACACACACACGCGCACACAAACACACACACATACACACACACACAAAGGCATTGTCACTTTAGAAATAGGTATTATTGTAATTCCGAACAATAAATGTGTATTAGTAAGTACTAAAATTAAACTGTAACCCGCTCCTCTTAACCGCTCGGTGAAGAACTATCCGAGGGGGTAGATTGAAAATCAGCGCTGTACCTATGTGCAGCAATTTTTGCTGAATTTATCCCTTTTGCCCTGTGAACTATATTAAGTAGTATATAAGCAGCTTCTTTTTTTTTGTTCCTTGTTTTATGTATCACATGTGGCAATAAATGATTTTTTATTTTATTATTTATTAAGAGATAACTGTTGTATACTCCAGTAAAACCTTGCACATAGATTAATTTATAATAATCTAAGTAGTATACTCGTATCAATCATGCATGTGGTTCCCATAACACAAGCTCTGCTTACTTTGGGGCTTCATGGTGCTGTGTGAAATGTTGTGCATTATTTTTTTTTTTATCAGAAATGGTATCTAAGTTCATAATCATTATGTATTAATTTGTTGGCCTTCTATGAGCATACAATAATTGTGATATCATTATCTCCAGCAGGGGTCGCGGCTTGCGGGTCGTTAACCAGCGCCCACGTGCCAGGTTGACACTGATTCACACGGCACGGTGCGATATGCTCATTCTTGGATCATAAACAAAAACTACATGTTGTACAGTATTGGGCATGTGGGTAGACCCCGTCAGTCTTCAGGGCAATTGGTGATCAATGACCTTTCTCTGTCCCAAAAACATTCAACAAAGTTTGAGGGTTTGCATCAATAAAACATTAAAAAGTTTCCAGTTGTTGGAACGTGTTTCGGAATCAAATCAAAGTTCAGTCACGGAGTTCTTTCACTCGAGTTACTTTATTCTTGTTTAGGGAATTCAGAAACTTTCAGTAAAGACACCGTGAATCTTGGAACACAAATGAATGTAAACTTTTTGTAATTTATTTAAATAGGCATCAAAATAGCTTGCAATGCAATTCATTTATAGCTTTACCTTAAACATCCTCGTGAAGGTCACACAGCTACCGAAATAGGTAATGTCAACAACTTCCCTTTAGCATAATACCTTGACGACATTCCGAATCGGGAAACTTTCCCGTCTGCCATCAGTATGCGACACTTGTAGACGGAAATCAATTCCCTGGAGCAATCCACTGAGCACAAAGGAACTTGAGCAAGATAACATAAGAGCGAGATTCGAACGAAAACACAGAGAAGAGGGTTGGAAAACTTACGGCCTACGTTTGCCCGCCGCGTCTGCACATTTGGGCGAGCGCATCTCTCGTACAGCACTGGCATAATGACGAAAATAGAAAATGGAAATTACAAAGGTCAGGTTCACAGCGCTACCCTGTGTAATCCATTAGTGTTTTAGAATTTTGGTAGAGCCGGTGCCAGCCAGTGGTGTACACGGCCGGCCGCGCACTATCCGCGCGTAACTTCAACCTACACTTATAGCGGGCGATGGAACTAACGGAGCAAGCCTGTCCGCCCCATGTTAAATTCAAACAACCCCAAAATACAATGTTATCGTGACACGCCATCACCGTGTGCTTTAATGATAATGTGGAAAAATATGGCCATACATACGCCATGTAGGAAGGCGTTTATCAGCCAGAACGGAAGGAACTGAAAACCCACTGGAAATTCACTCCAGTCGGGTAAAGGTCAGTATTTGAATAAGAAGCCGTTATATATTCTGGTTGACCTCTGACTTTGATGGTCTTTTAGACTACTGACGTCAAGAATCTGGAAATTGATAGCATTTAATGAGTTCAAGTGCTGAAACCAAGTAAATACTAAGATAACTAACAAGCCAACGGTAAGAAGTTTTACAGTTCGTGTAATGTGAAAATGAAGCAGCTCTTTGTTACTAGTATATTTGCTCAAGTTCATTCTCGCAAGCCATCATAAATGTTCGTTATTAACTTATTTAAAATTAATAAGTGAAACTCATTAGTATTTCATATCCAAGGTGCAATGCACTAGGCACAAACTCGTGGTTTCCCAGCGAGGTAACAACTGTCATGACGCCACTTTATTGTGAGAACAGGCAGTTGCGTGCTTTTATGACAAACATGGCAACTTTTTGATCAGGATTCTATTTTTATCTAGTTGCGCACAATTTGACAGGAGTTGGATAGTAGAATGTATGGGGTAGAGTCAACCCTTACTAAAAGCCTGTTGTTTTCCAATAAAGGGTGAAGTGAATATCGCTGTCAAAAATGTTAGCCTCCATAGTGCATGCAGTGCAATGTCAAGACCATCGACGTTATTGGCCGTGACCGTGACCTTGTATTGTGGACCGTTGCGCGTTGACTCTAATTCGGATGTCAGCTGTCATATCAGCTAACACGAAGAATTTATGAATCTTATGACATTATGTAAAGTCCCTGCAAGGTTCCACGAATACCGCGTTATACTCAACCCGATAGAAGTTAAACTCTGTTATTCATAATGGACTAATACACTTCATAGTCCTGCCAAACCTGTTGCTATTGCTATCCCTTTTCATTGACTTTTGAGTGACACGAAAAAACATTATCTTATGTCTTGTTTGCTATATTGAGATTTGAATGTGACTAATGTAAGACCTAGTACTCAACCACTCTTTTCCAATTTAGAAAGTAATACTAACTGCAACTTGACAAATGAGCCTGAATTCAGAGTAGGACATTGCAATGAGAACGGGATGAACAGAAGTGAAGTTTCCGAACTCCAATCGCTGCCAAATAACTTACGCAATGCTGATTGACGCAATTGTCCTCCTGGGAATGTCAGGCACGCCACACCAGTACTATTTAGTGAGGCGGCAGAATAAACAATACTCAACCATATTTAAACCTGACAGGCCCCCCAATGAGCGAAAAGGGACATTCATCCCGAAAATAACAATAACAACCTGAGAAAATAAGTTTTCCTGAAAAATATGATAGGGACAAGACAATTGATAGATAGCACAATTTTCTTGTTTGATAACAGTTTTCCAAGTATATAAGTAATAGAAGTAGTTTTGAAAATCTGCACTCACACTAATCATAAATCAATGCACAAGTAAGTTCATAGTCAAGGTCATAATTAAGCAGAAAAGGAAAATAAAAATACATAGATTTTAACATTCAAACGCTCGCAAGCCATTATAATAAAAGTAACACTCAATTACAGCATTAAATTCAGTAAAAGCTTTAACGGTTAATGGACGCTTTCAAATTGGTTCAATTACTGATTTATGAAAGTCCAACCTGGTAGGTAAACAATGTTCCAGCTTTTCATAAATTATTGGCAAAAGATCAAAAAGATATTTTTGAATGATGTATCATCATGATCACTTTCTATTAATCAGTATGTCAAACAAAATAGTCACAATAATGTGAACTCAAGTATTCCACATTCACAAATGAAAACCCCTTTCAGAGTTATAACAATTTTAATACACCACAATATAAACTAGCTAGAGCGTTCAGTAATTTGTAGTCATGCCGGTACTAAAAATTTAACTAAGACCCAAAATAATGATAGTTTCCATGAACGTGACAAGATCCCATAAGATCACAATATTAAATTACGTATAGATAGTAAAGTAAAATGGTAATAAAAATCTAGGAAGCGCGAAGTTCGTAATAATGAATGTTTTATTGGTGACGTGTGATGTGGCGGCCGTTGACACCGTCTATGAATATTGCAAAGAGTGTATGTATTTTACGATTTATCTTTATGATTTCTTCACTGAGACGTGTAACTGTGTAACTTTGTGTGTGATATGATAATATCAGCACTGCTTATTTCTATATTTTTATATATTTTTATATGAGGAAAGTTTTTTAAATACAATTTTAAGGTTACCATTGTTTTTATCAACAGGTAGATTCCCAAATACAAACAATTCAAGGGCTACCATTTGCATACAACATTTCGCGTGACCGTCCACCTGTTCTGGTCAAGAAATGAACCGAGACCGATGCCCTTTGACGACTGCGTGCAGAACTAACTATATGTTTATCTCTCTCTAATCGGAAGCAGTGGAGAGAGGAGAAAACTGGGTTAACATGATGGGTGACGGTGAATCATAGCGTTATGGGAACTAGTTCTGAGTAATTGTCAATATTGTAACTGGTATTTGTCTTTAATGGAGCGAAATTTCAAGGAGGGAAATAATCAATTTTCAACCAAATTGTATAGGTACTTTTAAATGCATAGAAAGTTAAAAGAACCAAACCCAAACAATTAAACGATATCAAAGATTGAAACAACAGGAACAAAAATAAACTTTTATGTTTGAATGAAAACAAACCAAATTGAAACGGAAACCAGAAAATTCTTTACAAAGAAGTGATTAGTAAGAAGGAAATATAAAACTGGTGAAACATTTTGTAAAGTAAAACAAAAATTCTATGAAAAACAGTCATAACAAAGAAACACGATGACAAAATGCAAATCATATTGCAAAAATAGAATAGTAGTACATTCATTCTAGATTTTGTAGCGGCAAAATTAATAATTTAGTTTTGATGCTGGTGTGTTATACCTATAGGTGAGTACATTAAAAAAAACAACTCTCCCTCCCCCTCCACCTTCAGCGTCACCCCTCCCCCCCTTGAAAAGTGTCCCGTTTTACGGATTTTCTCAATTTTCAGGAAAACTATACAAGCTATGACAAAATGGTCAAAGACAAAATTAGTTATTAATAAATTACCTACAAATAAATACTAACATTTATTTTGATACGAGTTATAGTTTTCAAGCTATAGAGCGTCAAAGTTTATTAAAAATCTGCGCTTAGCAAATACACAGGAAACAGCAATATTTGTTATTTGTTACAATTAATGCGTTTAAGGATTAGCTTTCAAAAGAAATGTCATCGTTGACTCCCCCCAAACGCCCCTCTACCCTCTATCTATTCACGATATTTTGACATGTTAAAACTTTTGAAACTATCTTGGAATAATTATAATTTTAACATCTTGTTGAAGTAGCGAACATTGTCATGGAGACTTCATCAATTTTTTTTTTTCGATGGTAGTGATACCTAGTTGTTACCTTCATAATTATTATTACTTATTATAGAATATCTGGGCGACCAAGCTCTGCTTGGGTGCAAATCAAGAAAAAAAGAAAAAGAAAAATGAGTTAAGTATGTATTTAAAAAAAGCTAGGTCTCGATCGATCTAGCTAGGTAGAGACCTACGAGTAGCTAGATCGATTCTTCGCCCCCGTAAACCGTAAACCTCTGTACCGCAAATTTTATCGAAATCGTTAGAGCCGTTTTCGAGAACGTGAGTACAAATAAACAAACAAACAAATATTGCTCGTTTAATAGAATAAGATAATATTTCATAAGAAGATCATATACTTGTCGGGGAGAGGGTTCTGGGCGTGAAGTATGGATGGTCCGATATGTTCAAAGACACGAAATAACCAATGTAACGTGTAGTCAGGATGTCTATTTTGTAATCACAATTACTTTCACAAGACTTAAACAGAGGATTGATTCGATTTTTGCCGATTAGAATTACTATCACCACTTAAAAAACAAAATGGAAACGCGGTGAGTTCAACAGAAAGAGACAAAGCTACCCACAGAACATTATTACTATCGAGGAGCGACCGCTCCGCTCCGATGCCAGAACCAAAGTGGCCACGCCGCTCGCCACCCGCTCGAGGAAAGCGAACTGTCCAACAACAAAACTGACTTTAGCGCCCTCTGCCTACTTTGTGTCGACCACACCCAAGTGACAATGACAGTTGTCTATTTGACGTTTCCATTATTAGTCTACAGATGGCGTTGTTAACAGGATGTAGTGCAGAACGAAGTATCAAATCAATTAACATTCCCTTTTCTAGCTCCAACTCCGACATAATATGTATTATATTCTTTATACCTAGATAAGTCTAATCACAAATAATTGTATGCTGTGTTCACTGTGTGAACTACAAACTACAAACTACGCCGACTTTGCTTTCTTAGGACTGTCATAATACGTTAAGTTTAGCGTAAATTACAATTTGTGAACCATAAACTTTCATATGACACCCCATTAAATTTATTTGTATAACTTTTATTTTTTTACCCCCTTGAGTACCTAATATCTTTACAACCCCTTCATTGATTAAGCCCATAAGCACTCGGGTCACTCGACACTGGATATATGCACCAACCGGAATTTAAAACACTAAAAAACACGCTATAGTTACATACGAGTCGATAAAGTACAAAATTACAGTACTAAAATTAACTATGTAAATTAATTTTAGATTAAAAAATAAACTAAAAACCACGTCTTTATATATTTATTTAGAATGCGTTGTAATCGAGTTGTGAGCTACCCTGACAGTTTTAGCCGGCCAGCTACACGGAAAGTGCTCGAAATTTTAGTCGCGCGAGATTTCCCCCGGAACGACAGACAGATAGACAGACGAACAAGAAAGTGACTATATAAGTATAATAAAAACGTGGTAAAATAATAATGTCATTGATCCTTGATAAGTGTGCACATTTTGATCCGACGTTTTGAAATGGATTAAAACTACGTTCTAAGATTCTGTTGACATAGACTAATACAAGTGAAGCTAAAAAAAACTAAATTCGGGGTAATATCCCACTTGGCCAAGACAGTCCTTGAACAAAAGCCAAATTATATAGTTGAGGATGCGACTCCACTCCATTTTGTTCCGAATGACATTCGATTTCGACTAGTCCTATTATATAACAAATGAGAGAAGTTTGTGTGAATGTTTGTTTTACCACGTATCTCCGTAACTACTAAACTAATTTTGCCGATTTTTTGTTCTACTCGTAATCTATAGTGATCTTCGATCTTCTGTTCTATCTAACAAGAAGGTGAAAAAAGGAGGCAAGTTTCTAAGAAATAAATGTACCTAATTTCTTAAATAAAAATAAAATAATAAGTACTAAGTTATGAATTTTTAAAGGGGTTGCAATAAAGTTCTATTTCAAATAAATATTTTCTGGTTTGATTCACCAGAGTAATTAAATACCTACTTTATTTTTATTTTATTCAAAATTACCCTTAGGGAGGGACTGTGCATTATTACTAAGGTCGTAAAGTTAGTATTGTTTTTCCTAATCGAAAAAAAAACTAAATACTTACTAACTTTATGACTTTTTGGTTTCATTTTCTGTTACCTGTACAAAGCCGGGGCGGGCAAATAGCTTGTCAAATGTCAAAATGTCAAAACGCGCGTGGATCCGACCTTGTGACCGCCCAGAAGCGGAATGAGCTGCGTTCGATTCTGTGTTTATTTATATAGCAACTCGGGACTCAATAAGGTTGATTTTCGGTTGATCCGTTTAACTCTCTGTGCTCAGAAGTAAAGCTCAAAACTAATTTTGCTTATTATGAGAAAAATAAGCAGTCTAGGTAAACGATAACTTAGAAGCAAATAAAAGACTAAATTTCCTTTCTGTGAGTATTTATTTTGTATATGTAGCTGAACTGGTTTTCAAGAAAAATGCAAAAATCTTGAGAAAAGGTGTCATTTTCAAAACGTAAAAGTATCATGTAAATTTCTATTAATCGTGTTTCTGCCTTTAGAACTAAATAGAAAAAAGATTAAAAAATCACATAATTGGAGTTGTAACTTGATGAGATATTCCGTTTAGTTACAATTTGCAGGCAAACAATCATAACCGTTTTGGAGCTTGGCCTTAAATATTGTAATTATTTTTTAAAATAAATCAGTATCGTCATGCTTATCTTTTAAAGTTTTTAACCGACTTCAAAAAAGGAGGAGGTTCTCAAAATTCACCGAAATCATTAATTATTTTATTTTTTTTGTGCTTTTTTTTGTGTATGTTCAGCGATTACTCGAAGACGTTTGGACCGATTTGAAAAATTCTTTTTTTATTTGAAAGGGTATGCTTTCCAATTAGTGTCCTAAAAATTTGGAAAGGGTCTGTTGAGGATCTTCGGAGCTTCTTCTACTTGTTCGTATGCGGCATCCGGGTTATTGAAAACGTTTATCGTACCTTGCAAGTCGATTTTTTTACTAAGAAGAACAGACTGAACCTTTCATTTGCTGTAGAATGCTGATGCAGTATCGCAACAACTTATTGTGGCAATGTATAAGCGCATTAATTGTAAGAAATAACAAATATTACTGTTTCCTGTGTATAATGTTCATTTTTGCTAGGCGCAGATTTTTGGTAAACTTTGACGCTATATAGCTTGGAAACTATAACTCGTATCAAAATAAATGTTAGTATTTATTGGTAGGCAATTTATTAAGAACTAATTTTGGCTTTGATCATTTTGTCCTAGCTTGTATAGTTTTCTTGAAAATTGAGAAAATCTGTAAAACGGGACACTTTTCAAGGGGGGGAGGGGTGACGCCGAAGGTTGAGAGGGGGGGAGAGTTGTTTTTTTTAATGTACTCACCTATAGGTATAACATACCAGCATCAAAACTTAATTATTAAATTTGCCAAATTTTCCATACATTGAAATCTAGAATGAATGTACTATAGTAGCGGCAACAAAGGAGCCCGAAGTTAAGGATTGCAATTAAGATACCTACAGTACAGCTGGTAAACGAATATGGGTTTTCGAAACCACAGATGATCTTTTATGTTGAATTAGATTGTGATGACGTTCCTCGTACAGACAGCACTTGAGTAGATTTATTTGACGTTATACTCTAGAGATGGAGAGACGAGCTGGACAGATTCTGTGCCAACTGGATTTTAGTAGCACAGGAGAGGGATGAAGGGAGATTGGGGGGATGCCTTTGCCCAGCAGTTGGAACATTGAGGGCTAATAATAATACTCTAGGTAGCCTAATAAACTTAATACGATCGTCTTTAATAATAACGTTTTCAAAAACCAAACATGACAGTTTTGCTTGTACTGTAAGTTCATATTGTGTCTACACACACAACCGTAGACCTATTTATTCAAATGAACATGTTACTTTCTTTTAACACCAAAAGTCGTAAAAGAATTAGTGTGGCGAATGTCGTGCACTGAACCTGTGTGCTCTGAATTACTATTTTAGTAGACGCAGTACGATTTAGATCACAACTTGTATGATTCATGGACAAAGTTTTAGTCTAAGTAAAAGTTTGCGAAACAAGAATTGACTTTGTTCTTAATAACAGTGAGATAAGATTTAAAATATAAACACTCACCTTTTGTGGCCACTGGAATAGATTGTCGCGTCATATCCTAAAACAGAAAAGAGAAATTAGAGAAATGTGAGCTCAAAATGATGCAGAAACACAATAAAAAATGCAATAAGAAGCAACAGGAACAGGAAAAATAGAAAACCCACTACAATAACAGTAACTACGAAACCCAATCGGCTTCTACGCCATCCCTGGTCTAAGAAAATTAAATGCGAAAGAATATTGACCGGTTTTCTGCGCATAAGTACCTATAAAGACACGTGGAAAATGTAAATAGAAAAAAAATACAAAAATTAGACGCGGAGAAAAAGGAGAAAAGTTTATTGAATGATTTTAATGTTCCAAATCAAAGTTGGGTCTGCCAAAAACTCTAAACAGTACTTTGAATTTACAGTATAGGTTACGTGCGCTCCGGAGAAATAGTAAAATGTTACTAAAATTATTTACAGTGCTGATGAAGACTTCTTACATCAAAATATACACAACAGTTTTAGATCATTTTTCATTGAAAGTATAGCTAGGACATCATAATTGTTTCAGAACAAATAAATTACACTTCAACACCAACCACCCTACTTTGCCGTGCTTCATTTACAACTTTACAAAAATGTATTATGATATATCATGGTACCTGTAGGTACCCTTCTAGTATAATTAATAACCCATTCAACATTGTAATGATTCCTAAATCCAAACCCTAGAGCCATGTAGATAAGCAATTATTTTGAAAGACAAATTTTATTACGGGACTGTACTGATCTGCATAATGTATTTATTCCAAAAAGAACTTTTCCCAAAATGACTGATTTTCTATAGGTCTTCATTATAAAATGTCGGAAATGAAACTGTCAAATGTATGTACAGTCGGCATTAGTCACTCTCTTTATTTTTAAAATAAGTAATAAAATAAAATCACATTCTATAGATAATAGGCAAAAATGGAAAACGCGGTCCGCTTGAGAGATAAAACTTGGGCGGTGTGTCTCTTTCTAAAGGGTGACCATAATTTATAAACTAAACATTCCTAGTCCATAGGGGGTCTTTTACATCATTTTCTGATTTACATGACACGTCATTTTAGGGCATGATTTTTCAATTAAAATACTGATGCAATTTTGATCCTTGATTTTGATCCTTGGTTTCGATCCTTGAATTCGATCCTTGATTTCGATCCTCGGTTTCGATCCTTGATTTCGATCCTTGATTCTTGAATCTTGAATCTGAAAACTAAAGTCTTGAATATTTGAAGTGACAGCTGTCAAACTTCAAACGGCCATATCTCGGGAACTACTCGTCCTAGACTCCCCGTTCCCAGTTCAAATGAAAGCTATGGCCAAGATCTTCATTTGAAGTGACAGCTGTCAAACTTCAAACAGCCATATCTCGGAAACTACTCGTCCTAGACTCCCCGTTCTCAGTTCAAATGAAAGCTATGACCAAGATCTTCATTTGAAGTGACAGCTGTCAAACTTCAAACAGCCATATCTCGGTAACTACTCGTCCTAGACTCCCCGTTCTCAGTTCAAATGAAAGCTATGGCCAAGATCTTCATTTGAAGTGACAGCTGTCAAACTTCAAACGGC
This sequence comes from Camptogramma bilineatum, assembly GCA_958496255.1. NCBI lineage: Eukaryota > Metazoa > Arthropoda > Insecta > Lepidoptera > Geometridae > Camptogramma > Camptogramma bilineatum. Next base: position 2,044,460 of record OY292451.1, read on the forward strand.
CATATCTCGGAAACTACTCGTCCTAGACTCCCCGTTCCCAGTTCAAATGAAAGCTATGACCAAGATCTACATTTCAGATGACAGATGTCATTTTGACAGCTGTCACTTTAAATGTAGATCTTAGTCATAGCTTTCATTTGAGCTAAAAAAGAAGAGTCTAGGACGAGTAGTTCCCGAGATATGGCCGTTTGAAGTTTGACAGCTATCACTTCAAATGAAGATCTTGGCCATAGCTTTCATTTGAACTGAGAACGGGGAGTCTAGGACGAGTAGTTTCCGAGATATGGCTGTTTTAAGTTTGACAGCTGTCACTTTAAATGTAGATCTTAGTCATAGCTTTCATTTGAGCTAAAAAAGAAGAGTCTAGGACGAGTAGTTCCCGAGATATGGCCGTTTGAAGTTTGACAGCTATCACTTCAAATGAAGATCTTGGCCATAGCTTTCATTTGAACTGAGAACGGGGAGTCTAGGACGAGTAGTTTCCGAGATATGGCCGTTTGAAGTTTGACAGCTGTCACTTCAAATGAAGATCTTGGCCATAGCTTTCATTTGAACTGAGAACGGGGAGTCTAGGACGAGTAGTTCCCGAGATAATATGGCGGTTTTAAGTTTGACAGCTGTCACTTTAAATGTCAATTTGACATAATCTGTCATTTTGACATGATCTGTCAATTTGACAGCTGCTATTATTTATTTATTTATTTATACAGAAATTTTGATTGTATAATTTTTTTTTATTTTGTACTTAATTGCACTAAGGTCACGGTAGGAGCATAAGAACATATTGGTCCTCGTGCTCCTACCAGTAGGAGAACCAAGTAGGAGTAAGAGGAAACGTATGATCGTTGTAATGTAGCTGAATGTACCTTTTGTGTCAGACTTTACGGATTTCCGACATTTCAAAATGAAGGCATAGAGAAAATCAGTCATTTTGGGAAAAGTTCTTTTTGGAATAAATACATTATGCAGATCAGTACATTTTGACATTCAGTCCAAACCAACCGTAAGGACTCCAACATGCACTTTTGATTTGACAATCTTGTAGTTGAAACATTGCATTGACACAATAGAAGAAAATGCAATTGGAGCTGGTAACTTAACCGTATTTGATTCTGATTCTGACTTAACCGACTATTACTATTCCTTCCCACGAAGGTCTGAAATTGGCTACAAAACTAGGTCACTTGGAGGTGTGGTTACTTCCTTAGCAATAACCCAGTAGTTACGCGCAGGATGCATTTGCACTTTGATGAGACATTTCCTCCGCCTTCTAATCTGATTTTGACGTTGATCTACTAAAATGATTGCCAGTCTTAGTTATGAATTGAGTAACTAATTTAAAGCTTCGAAGAATTTTAGATTTTGAGTTGTCTATTGGAAGTTGGAAGACATATACATCCACTATTAGTCGTGGGATTATTAGAATTAATGTTGATTACAGATTATGAGATAGAAGTTGTTTGTTCTCGTTCACAGGGTTATAACGAAATAAAGTTTATTGTCCATGGTCCGATCGCGGAGTTCTACTGGTCGATCCATGGGCAATATTTAAAGTTAAGAAAGAACAATGTATCCCAACAAAGATGCTTACAAGATGTTTATATGAATTACTTTGGTTTGTAGTTTGTTCCCCTTTTTTCAATTCTAGTGCGTTTCGCTAAATTTAAAATCTGAAAGGACCGCCTCATCTGAATATTCTGTATAGACGCGAAACAATACATCTCCTATCGGTTTTCACACCATTGTTCTCGATACGATGATCCACAATGTTACGGACCGCGGAACATTTGTGACAATATTGAAAAATGTTTCGGAGGAAAAATATCGGGCTGTTTTTTGCAATCACATTTGATTGACAAACTAAAAGAGACAGAGAGTCTTTAGTCATCATTAGTACACAAAGCGTCACCATTAAGTACCTCCCCTGCTAAGACGTCAGTTCGCAACCCGTTGATCTCAACTTTTTGTAAAACATTTACCTTTTTTATTAGATTTGTCATTCTTACTTTCTTATTCTTACTTACGTATGGATAAGTAATTTCACGCACTCTGCTGTGCGGCCGTTTGGTGTAGCGGTAGCGACCCCCAATTCAAATGCTCCTGCGTGGGTCAGGGCTTGGTTTCAAATCCTGTCACGACTATGTATTTTTTGTTTATTTTATTTTTAATTTTGCTTTCACAACGAACTACGTTGTGAGTATGTAGTAAGTTACCTAGTAAAGTTATAGTTAGATGAAACAACTTTTAGTAGGGTCTTAGTAAATTTATTTAAACACAAACCTAATACTTAATCCAATAAAATTAACGAGTGAACAAACATGTCATGTTATCATTGGAACAGTTTATACTTATCGTATAAAATCCAGTGAAAAATAAACAATTTAGATCTCTCGCAAATCAGATCAGACTAAGTAATATTATCTACTTACAATTTAAAACAATATCAGTTATCTTTCAATTTTATAAAAGTTAGTTACAGCTCGCGAACGATGAAGCGCAGTTATCATGAACTAAATACACTAGGTATTCCTTCTCGATAAGCAACTCGCTGGGCCAATATTATGACATCTTTCCATCCCCAATAACCTGAAAATAAGAACATTATTACATAATGGCATAGGTTATAAGATAAAACAACCTCTGTAATACTTATCAATTATCATACCACTTACCTAACGTTATTCTGCAACTTGCTGGTATTAATAATAATGTTTGTGGCGTTCACATAGATCTGTTTAGACTTCTTAGTTCTTTCGGCCTGATTTGTGTGGCTTTATATGATTCATATCACCAGTCGATAGAACTGCACCGATTTGACCTACGAAAAGTAAAATAAGTGTTATACATTTATACTCAGGCAATTATTTATTTACAAAGATTCTTGTAATATTTACGACTTACCATTATTCCATGATGCCAAGCAATCTCTTTTATGCTTATATTTTGTTCGTAAAGAACAACTATCTTTGTCCTTTCAAAATTGATAAAATGCACCATTGCTATGCTACACGCACCGAAAATAAAACAAGTAACAAAACCAGTCAGTTAATTTTATTGTTCAATAGAATTTAGTGCACAACTACCTTCAATACAATTTTATTAGTTGATGGTAGTCGTGTAAAGAGTTACCTACTATTATTTTGTAAACAAATAATGTAACTTATAAATTCAGCGCTGTTGACAACTGGTGCGGTAGCTCAGTCGGAAAAGCGTGGACTCGCTCACGTTCAATTGGGGCATCGGTGGTTCGAATCCTAGCAAGCAAATAAGTTTTTGTAAGATTTTATTTATTTGAGTCGTTCAGGCAAACAATTTCGTTAGTGTAGCCTGCATACGGCAACTTTCCATTTACACTATAAAGGGTTACCAATTGGTGACGCAGTGTGTACATTATTTATGTTTTTATCAATGGTATTGTAAAACATTAATGTACTTCCATTCAATTTAGCACAAAACCCTCAGAATTGGCGTCTGCGGTGTAATCAGCAAGTAGGGCAATTAACGAGCATCGTTAATCACAGACAGTCGACAGAAGCCTTGAGCTCCTATCCTATCTCTTTCACTACACTGGTTCTTCCGTTATTAACTCCCGACGACTTTCGGACGAGTAAATCAGAAAACATTTTATGAAATTTCAGCAGGTGATCTCGGAAACTTTTCAAAGATTTTGAGAAAATTCTAGCAAGAATTTGTTCCTTGTTTTTCTTTATACTTTGCATTTTATAAAAGTTTTCTATGTATGAAATGAACCAAACACTAGATTGTTTTTAAATTTTTGAGATTTATGCCGTTTTGAGCGCCATCTATTGCAGGATTATATAACTACAGCTAATAAGTCCCTCGAATCGAATATAGAGGTCACTACTAATACCAATACCAACAACTACTTGTGACCCAATTCAGAAAAGCTGAACAGCAAGCAATTTTAATTTCGTAAGCTAGTAGCATAAAATTGACTGAATTATTTGATTGGTATTAAATGCCTGCATAAAAATAAATGTCGTACCAATACCAATGTATGATTCAAATATTTTTGTGCTTAGTATCAGATGAGTATTTTTGTAATGATCTATTTTGTAAATAAAACTAAATTTTAAGGTTTTGACGTCAAATTGACACATTTTCTTCTTTTCTGAGCATAGTCGCATCCAAAACTCGCGAGACTATAAATGGAGCTCGCGACGAAGCTAGCTCAGCCAGCACACAGTGGGTGCAGTCAACTACTGAGTGAGCCATTCATCCATTGAGGCTAGCTGAATAGCGGGTTGAATACCCAGCGGTGTCTGCGATGATTCATACGCGTGCACTTGCCAGCTTCAATGGAAGTATTGTGACGATGTTCATAACGGTAGCACTTTGAACATCACACTTTGTTGGATGTCGTTTTTCTGCTGCAGAATTTTTTAAAAGGTAGAATAGATACATAAACGGCGTTGGTAAACTGTAGTATAGTTTTTAGAACTATATAGAACTATATTAGGTCAATTACAATATAATATCGCTACACATACTCGACGGTTAATACAACAATGTGTTCAAATAAAGGTCCTAAATTATAATCATGCAATCCGTTTTCGAACCGTGTTTCGAAATGGTGCGACCATTAAGTTTACCCCATAAGCCGGAGGTGATTCAATTGTTCCCAAATAGGAAAGTGCAATTGGCTATTTAATTTTACATCATGCGCGAAAATTTTCGTTAAAAGTGACAATCGACCACCGGGCGTGGGAAGGTGAATCATTGGAAGGTGATGTCACTGATGATGCCCAAACTTATTTGTAAAGAGATAATAACAAACCAGGTTATAGGTATTTTACACAAATAAGTACACATTCATCGATAAAAGGAACATACAAGTTACAATCATTAAACAATACAATATTTACACAACTACAGAAATGACAGTGCTTTTGTCACGCCGATGAACAAAACAAATCAACAACGCCTCGAAAGCGTTCAATCGGACGTGACAATAGCACAGTTCATACAACCAACAAAACACCATAACAAGCCGTTCGTGTGCAAATCATAGATCGTGGAACGTGGAGCAACGGAATCGAAAGTGAGAGAACAAAACATGGTGACAGCGGAGCGGGCCGTGGCCTCTCGTGTGTTATGCATGGTGTGGCGTGGACTGTACCGATCGTGAGCTGCGCACGGGCAGCGTGTGCCCGGAGTCGCCGGCCGCGGCGCCCTCGCCCTCGCCGGCCGCGAACCCGCCGTCGTCCGACGAAGACCCGGACGCATCCTTGCCGCAAACAATCCACGTGCCAATCAAACAGAACTTAACACAGTGCCACTTACTGAATATTCCGCTGCTTGCTCTGTCGCTGTCATAATAATACAAAGGAAAAAATAACGCGAAAGTGTGTCCCTAATGGACTGCTAGTTGAAAGTGAAACTTGTACACGAGCAACGTCTAGTGTGAAAAATCGATGAGACCGCCGCTGTCCGACGCGCGTCAGTGGTACAAGTTGGAAGGTCGCCTGACCATCAGTCATTGTCAGATCGAACACCGCCGGTCACTAAGGGGAGCACGCAACTATCGGAAACTACCGGCCGGTGGATGCTATGCAACGGCAAACTACTCATTTACGTGTTCTTGTAGCGTGCTTCTAGCAAACAGTTGCCTTGGTAACGGTGCAATTTAACAAAATAATAGGTAACTATTCGTGAAGCGATGATCACTAATGTGCTATGCAATGATCACCTGCCAGCTGATGATGTATGAGAACATTGTCTACATTTTCTGACCGCGTCAACCGTATGACCGGATCTTGAAGTTCCTGCGTCTATGTCACTGCACGGTAAAGATACTGCTAGTTTAAACACCGGTTCGTCGACTGTGACGTCATTGTTTTTAACGTTACCAAGGGAGTGCAGGGCGTCATTAGCGAAGCACATTCGCCTATCTCGGGTATGCGAGTACAACTGTGGCGGTGTCGATTAGCAACTGTTTCTTCGCGAACCAAACAATGAGAGTGGTCGCGGGTTGGTACGTGGACGCCCTCGTAAATCGATAGCACTCGAGTTTCCGTTCGATTTTTTATCGCAAAGTTAATGAAATCGCATGATCAGTCAAAACGATCTTCTGTTATTTTTGTTTTTGGAAGCCAGCAAAGCGGAGACAGGCAGGCTTTCTGTCATCATCTATTTTCGCGAAACAAAGCTACTGCAGCTACCACGACGTAACGTAATTAATGTAACAAATATGCAAAGAGGTGTTAAACGAAAGCAGGGACCGCATACCTACATGTTTATTCATACGCTATTAAAAAAAAATTCAAAACACACATGATGTAACGTTAAATGAGATGGATTAGTAACACGCATTGTTGTTAACATGTAGAATGAAATTGTTAAACTCAATCATACTTGGAGTTACAATTACGACCTCGCGAGTGAAACGTACGAGGTTTAGATTGAAAAATTGTTTTACTACAAGAGCTGGCTATTGACCCGAGACAATACCTACCTACGTAGTTGCTATTTTCTTAAGCCTCGAACATTCCCCTGCGAATTGTTCATTTCCAAAGGAAATCTCATTCAAATCTTCAAATTCAATAAAATGGCAGTTTCCACAAATTACATTCGGTCTGTCGAGTGAGCGAAGCACAGAGAAAATTGCACTGCCTTCTCGTAGGAAATGTCAATACTTCGTAAAGCATATTGCAGTAAGGATATCTAAGGATTATGATAAGATTTCGTTTGAAAACCACACAAGTCCTGAAAGTTAGTTCAAAAAACAACGTTTCAAAGCATCGACTTACCCTGGCCAGTTTATTGGGCATGGACTGTAGGTGTGGCGTGTGGTGCCTAGGTCCTGCATTCAGTTCCGGGTTCAGAGCGAGGATGGCGTCGATCTCCACTTCTTTGCCCTTGGTCTCGCCACGCTCGTACCATTCCACGGTGACGGATCGCGTCTCCAGGTTGACCCCGGACACGATCGCTGAGTGGATGCGGCCTGGAACGAACAAAAATGGTGGTAAGATTATGTTCGAAACAAAATATATTCATTAATCTGCTAGGGAACATAGTTTGCCGGAAGGTATAAGGACTACGGATCATACGGTGGATCGTTCAAGTCTGAAGTCTTTTTCTATTGCAATGCAATAGAGTGAGGGAGTGATAAGCAACTATACGACCGTCTTATGGTAAGCCGATTTATCGAAGTGTATCACATTTTTCATTTAATAATCTTTCTTAAAATTAGAACGCACGGATGAAAATTTCCCTCAAAAAATATTACCTATATAAAATCAACAAAACAAATATTGCAGTAGAATGTGTTTCAGCTGTTTGAACAGTAGATTCAGCTCTTTAAACAATTACTTTACGACACTGAATAAAGATTGAGAACACACACGCATAATTTACAAAGATAATTGAAATTGTAACTAATAGATTGTATATTTCGATCAGTGATAATCGTGAAAAAACTGATTTAGCAAGAAGTTTGTTAAGAAAATTTACCTAACCCTGTGTCTGGAATTCTCAATCCACAAAAAACAAACAGTTAAAATTATTGTAACAAAGCCCGTTACAAGGAAATGTTTATCTTAGAACAACACTAAACGCTTTGAAGATAAGCCAGGTCACAGTTTAATTAGATAAGCGGCATTTCCCAAAGCGTCCACCACCCCACACATCTACGCCATACTGTATACAGCTGTGGTAATAGTCTGAAGGGGACCAGGAAACAGTCTGGAACGAATGGGGGGTGACTAGACGCATAAAACACCTTGAATGTACACAGCATGGACTGTCCTGGTTGAGACTTTTATTACCCTAAGGCCCTAAGCGAAGCTAGCAAGATGAAACTAAAATAACAGTGTTGACAAAGAGTTGAACTCTTGCGAATTATCTGAAATGGATCGTGCTTATAATGTTTACTGTTCTATAAAATATACATAAGCTCATTATGAGCTTTGTGGTTGCGTAATTTTAGTGATTATGTAAAGTTTTTGTTTCATTTATTAAATGCAGATTTTAAACCTCATTATGAGAAAGGCCGATGAGAGCTGATGAAAAATTAACATGCGTGAAAGAAATTGAAAGAAATGTGTAGTGCCTACTCAACAATGAGACGAAATGAAATACATAGGTTAAATAATAAAAACTCATTTAAATTGATGACATAATTCGTTTGATGAATTTATATTTGTTTCAGTTTTCCTCACACTAATCCTATTGTTTAAAATAAATCTCATTAAGAACAAAGCCATAACCTTATTGGATTATCATCCTTTTATTTTCATCAATTAATAAACTTTCCATTTTTCACCTCTATTGTGTTAAACGCAGAGCAAATAGATTAAACAAAGAGCTAATTATAGTGCCAGGACAAGGCCATCGACCTTTCTCATTGAGCTGAGTCGGGTGTTTATTGATGCGAGTCTAAACAGTCTGACAAAAGGATTAGCTAACAATCCAATGAGCTCTGAACGTCATTAGATCTTTCTCTTCACATTGTGGTTTCTATGAAAAGAAAGTAATATCATATCGATCGGCACACGCCATACAGTCTGGTTCTTATCGAATCCATCAGCAATTCTAAGCCTGATAAATCTAGTAAGTCACACAAACGTGATAATACCATAATACTTTGAATAATATCTGCGTAGTGATTACAGTGTCGATGAATAATAATGACGTGTTGAGGAACAATAACAAAGAGTTCAAACAGGTATAATGCACACGTGTAAACACAAGTTTATACATCGACTAAGAAAGTTCCCTCAAGGTGATGAATGAGTCATGGCCTGAAGACACCAATAACTCATTTGATTCGATTGCGTCAAATGACAAGTTCAAGGTAAACAAAACATTGGTTAGCATCGTCATAGGTCACCTATCCATTGTATTGCCTGGGACATTATATAGTTAGAGTAAACTCGCTAAACACCTAAACCATCCTCTCAAAAAGACATATCACATATGATTGGTTCCATATGTATTTTTGAAAGGATAGTTGGTGGTCGGGTTGCCTCACAATATTTACCATCACCGTTTAGAACTCGTTAAAAAGTATAATAGGTATTTTACTGAAGCGAAAAATTAATGATTCAATTATTCATTGATGCACTGATAGGATTTTAAGAGATTCGGATTGAAAGTCGAGGTTCATTCCCCTAAAATGGTCCTATCACATCTCATAAATACTGATGATAATAGCTACCTATGCAAGAATGAACTTAACCTAAATTAAAGTTACAGTGAACATTGTTCAAAGGAAATATCTAGCTAGATAATTTCACACTTTCACAAAACAAATACGAAATTATCGTGTTGGATGAAACATTGTCATAAATCAATGCGGTATATTTACAATGCTTTAAAATGTATTAGAAAGTTTGATCGCAAAATACCTACTCATTAATTTCTTTATGTCTGGACTAGCGTTCGGGAAGCTTTTTCTCTTTAAATTTTATATAAAAGTAGCAGCGCGGTTTCACATGAGAATTCCACAAGACCTGTGGCAGGGCGTCCTTATTGGCAACGATCGTACGACTTTTGCAATTTCAATGTACTGCATAAAAAAATTGATCTAAGGCGACGATAAGTATAGTCCGTATTCGTACTACGCGCTGGAACTGTATCAACACCAACATACTTTATGTACGCATGCTTATTACTTTTCGCAACAAAACGCATCCGCTAAGCGCAAACTCTACGAATGGCAAAAAGGAGAGTTTGTTATTGAACACACGGCAGTCGCCATGGTTACGCACCGCAGCCGAACCAAACAGAAGAAATAACAGTATAAGCAAAACCTCAGATTACAATGACAGAGCTTAGCTCAGCCAACGAAAGTGGAACGAAACGCCGGAATAAACACCGCAAATAACTGTTACTGGATAATTCTAGCGACTCTATGATTGATCACGTCTCAAAATTTAATTCTTAGACGTATTATGAAACTAACCTTGAGCACGGCATATGTAATTGGACCAATCTCATTTCAATAAAGTAGAAATAAGAGTGCATGAATACAGAACGTACCTATAGTAGTTGAGCTAACTGAGCTCAAGTACCAGTGCACCTTAACAAATCATGCGGGTTAAGCTAAGCTTGCGGTCTCAGCTTAGGTTGCTTAATTTAGCTCTGTAGTTCTCTCTAGTTTGCAGGGTGAATAGAAAAGCGACGCCCCGTTTCAGGCACAATCTAAAATCATCAGAAGGATGAATAACTAGAGTACAATTTGGAGTTATGGCGGGCGATGGAGCAGCTTATCGTTTATTTAGTCACTTGTTTACATCACCTAAAAATTAGTTCAAATGAGGTAGGCGGCAGGTCCTTCCTTGGCGAAACGTTTGGCAACTTTTGCTCCTAAAGTGGAATTGGCACAGTTTCAAACGACTAGAAGCAATTTGGGTACCCTTACGAAATGTTGTTGTAACTTTAGATAATTCGCAAGCGTTCTCAGAGGAAATACCATTCACCACGTGAAAGTAAGCTATAAATTGGTTTATGTTGGTTTTGTATCCAGAAGCTATAGATAAAATATTGTATAAATTGCATTTGTTTATATTATGGCCTGAAAGCACCACATCACAGAAAGCATCAAAGATATGATTTCTGAGCGAGTCTGGAAACAGAAAATAAACAAGCTGCCTTAATATATCTTCACGATTTATCAGAAAACATCCGGTTTCCGTAAACACAGACACTACTATCTAAGCTTGAGACTCAATGCTAGATATCGACTAGTGAATAGTGGAATCATTGATCACCAGTCGACCAGGGATCAATGAAAAGAACTGGCACGATGACATCAATATAATTCAATCATGTAACTTTCAAATACAATTTAAAGGCAAGATAATATTTATTTGTTAGTGAATGGAAAGACATAGATAGGGCGAAGTGGAGGAAGAATGTGAAGAAGGCTGACCCCACCACCATGTGGGATGAATAGCCGGGAAGAGAGAGAGAGTGAATGGAAAGAAAACATGCCACTATGAAAAATAATTCATTTTCATTAATATTTTCCTCAGTTACGAAGTAAATTAACGTATTGCCGTATAAAAATACATACATATTTAACGCCGCACTGTAAAATTTCTAATTAAAATAACTGCAGTTGTGTGCAACTCTCAAAATAATAAATAACATTAACTATGTAATTCATAAAATGAGATTTTTTTTATCGATCGAGCGAGCGAAGCGAGCGAAGATCTTAGTGGCAAGTTAGGCGATTTTGCTTTGTATGTTTGTATGTTTGTATGTTTCATTTTTATGTTCTCGCATAACTATCGAACCGCTTATCCAATCTGTATGAAACTTGATAGGTCAATAGGTTGTGCTATGGAAATTTGCTGTGGAGCGTATGAGCGTAATCGATGAAGGGGTTGTAAAGATATGGGGTTCCCAAGGGGGTAAATTTTTTTCAAAGTTACCCAAATATATTGAGTGGGGTGTCATATGAAAGTACTCAACTTATACATTCCAAAATGGTTTTTAGTTTTCTTCTAGGTTCTATAGTTTTTGAAATACAGTCAAAAAGAAATATTATGAAAACCAATTAACGGAAGTATGGAGAGAGCTCCCGTTTCATAGAGTTTCGATGTATTCGTAGGTCTGGTTAACAGACAAGGAGTGTGGCATCGTTGTGGTTTGGTTTGCAATGATTTTAGTTGCTACTTGATATTTTTTCTTGAGATTGAAAACAAAAGCCGTGTTGGCCGATTGGAAGAGTGCTCGACTTTCGATTCATAGGTCGTAAGTTCGAACCCTGGCCGTGCTCATCAATGTATTTTTCGATTAGAAAAATTTAAATGCGCATTAACACGAGCTCTAAACGGTGAAAGAAAACATCGTGAGGAAACCAGTTAACGTTCTAATAGCGGCGATGGGCTTGCAACCTGTCACGTATGCAAATGCTAACTCCTGCAAATAGTGGGCTGGGCATGTACCAAAATTATAGAGGGAGGGGGAGGGTAGGGGGAAGGGGAGGGGAGGGGGAGGGGACGGGTAGGGGGAAGGGCGGGGTAGGGGAGGTGTGGGGGGGTAGGGGAGGGGAGGGGAAGGGAAGGGGAGGGGGATGGGAGGGGAGGGAGAGGGGAGGGAATTGATTTTCTCATACATTTCGTATTGAACTGCTATTTTAATAATTTCTCGAACTAAGAGGCCGTTCCTGAGGCGCGGTACGAAGTTCGCGGGGTCAACTATTGAATATAAACACGACACGACTTAATGTATTGCATGTATGCCTATAATCTTTATCATACTGAGGTAGCGCATTAGATATCATTGTGTGGTAAACACTAGAAAGAGCACTTAACGTAGGTATAGGGGTAGTCAGAAACAAGTCCAAATCTAGGCTATCAACACAACGGTGCGCGAGATCTCAGTTCGGGGCGAACTACTAGTTATTGGTGGACAAATCCTTTGGGGTGATTTTCGTAGGGAAAAATATTAGGTACTAGCGGCCCGTCCCGGCTTCGCACGGGTGGACATAATTTTTTTTTTACCTTTTATTAATATTTTTTAATTTTTTATATTTTTTTAGGGTTCCGTACCTTAAAAGGTAAAAAAAGGAACCCTTATAAGATCACTTTCTTGTCCGTCTGTCTGTCTGTCCGTCTGTCTGTCCGTGTGTCACCATCGATTATCTCAGGAACGGGTAGAGCTAGCAAGTTGAAATTTATACCAAATACTAAGGTTTATAGTCCGTATTGTGACTATAAAAATCAAGGTCCTGAGTCAACACTATAAAAAGATATAGGCAAATTTAGGTTTTCGTGAAAATTTGTGAGTACCAAAACTTACCTTAATTATCAACTTTTTTTATTTTTCGGAATTTTTCCTTTACTTGTGCTGGAAGACCTTGCTTGTAACCAAAATTGACAATTCTAGGTCAACCGGAAGTACCCTAGAGGTTTTGGGTCGAAAACTTAAATGGTAGTTCCCGTTGACCTAGAATAACGAAATTTGGCAAAAAGCAAGGTCTTATAGCACAAATAAAGGAAAAATTCCAAAAAGTTAAAAAAGTTGAAAATTAAAGGGTGTTCCCATACATAGTTGACGCCAATTAAAATTGTCCTCCGAGTTGTATGGGCGCTCATACAATTAAGCGGACTAGCTTAGGTAATTGGCACCATGCCTAGGTACGGAACCCTCGGCGTACGAGTTCGACTCGCACTTGACCGGTTTTTTAAACGCAGTATCTCATTATCTATGTACTTACCTGTACTTACAATCCGAATTTGTTTTTTTGAATTATGATTAGGTAAGTACCTACCTAATAAAAATAGGAAAAGGTAACTAGGTGCATATAGGCCGTTTAGGAGCCGCTCCCATCGAAAGGCCGCCTAAGCCTTTCAACGGCCGAAAAGCGGCCCCTAGGGGCTGACCTGGCTACGCTACTAATATGTGTATTGACAGATGGGCGGGGATTAAAATATAAAGGCGTGTCTGCACTCCGTCTCTTACATACTAAAAAAAAATGTACTAGATAGAACGAGTTGGGAAACTCAAAAACAAAATATTTCAGTTCATCAACTAATACTACTTTTTAGGGTTCCGTTGTCCTGACAAGAAACCCTAATAGTTTCGTTATGCCCGTCCGTCTGTATTTTTTAAGTATTTTGTATAAGTATCATAACATAAGTCATCAATATCATAAGTTTTCTTACAATATATCAGTTAAAATTTATCTCAGAGTTTTACTGATATTAGACTATGAACTATCCTTTATCCAGGGTGTGCGGACCGTACAATGTAAGTATTCATAGTAGATGTTAATTTCCAAAAGTACCTATCTAAATTATCGCATTGGATGTTTATCTGCAATGATAATTTAAATCTGTAGTAAATAAATAACTGAATAACTGAACAATACAATAACTTTTTTATTCTCAAAAACTTATTTTTAAATACGTCTCGACAACACTCTTTTCTACTCGTTTCTTTTTAAAAATAAAGGAATGTTTCCTTTAAGTAAAATATTGTATCTTAAGGATTTAAAGTAGTTTCCCTCCGGGGCCCATTCATTTTTTCCACCCTGTATATGGAATTTAAATTTTTCTACTCGTACATCAACTCGTACAAGGTTGTCAATTTTCAATTTTAGAGATGCAATGTGAACTCAGCCTATATTTTTAAAATTGTTATTTGTCAGCGGACGTCAGTCGAGTGTCAACTCGACCTGACATGCATGCGACCGTCTCAGTAGGGTTGCCACTTTTTTTTCGAATAAAGGAGTTTGTAGGAACTTACAAATAAATAGTAGATTTTACTTAATAAAAAATGTGATTGAAAAATAAAAGTTTCCTTGCTTCTGTCTGACTACCCCTACAAGTTTAAGTTTACATTCACATAATTAATATGACAGCTTACCATGGTTTTGTTGAGTCTGCTTTAAGGGCGTTCCCTGAGCCAAACACTGTATTTCCCTGTATAAACCCTCGATAAATAAAGTGGAAAGTAACTGAAAAGCCAACATGCATCTCTAACATTTTATCTTGTAATATACCGTTTAATTTTAGTTTTAATTTTTATTTAACATCATATTTACTTCATAATAAATCAACGAAAATCACTAAAAATAAGATAAATCTTCATTTGCTTTTGAAGTTGGTGTAGGTAATTTATGTTTTTGGTTTGCTCCATCGGATAGGTCATTCAATTAATGACATAAATTCCGTTCACTTTTTCGATTGGTTGTTATTAGGGATGAGAAAGCTCCAAAAAACTGCATTTTTGTCGTGTTTCGGAGCGAGCAGCGCCGATAAGCGCCGCGACCGGACGCATTCTAAATTTATCTTTAGTCTAACAAAGCTAAGACAAATATTTGAAGTTGCACTCATCGATGTGCTAATTTTAGCTCTAGGCTAGGGTATTATTTTTTGCGGCAACTCTAAGAGCAAAATTTGTAAGTCAGAAGAAAGGGTCAAAGCCATCACACTATCACATCACACTAATAGTTTGAATGTTTGGATGGATGGATTGATGTTTGGGTGGTTAGATGGATGTTTGGATGTGTTTGAACCGATTTGGCTGAAATTTAAAATATAGATAGAAAATAACCGTAAATAGGACATAGGCTACTTTTTATCCCGGAAAATTTTTTGAAACACATTACTAACAAACAACATAAAATCGCCCAAGTTGCCACTAAGATCTTCGCCTAATATATTTTTTCCCCAAAAATATATTATTTAGGATTCAAATAATATTAGACTTATATTAAATATAATACTAGTAGTTCGCCCCGAACTGAGATCTCGCGCACCGTAGATGGCTTACATTTGGACTTTCTTCTGACTACCCCTATAATTTCAAGTGCTACTACTGATACTGCCGAGTATGCCTATTGCGCTAGCTCTTCATGGTAAAAAATACTGGCATGCATGCAATACATAATGTCGTGTCTAATTTTTCATTTAGGTATTTCATATTTATGAATTCTCGTCGTATTTCTAAAAGTATACGTCCTAGAATAAAAATAATAACTATTTTGGAATGTACAAATAAAGACCTTTCATTTGACAGCCCACTCAATATATTTGTTTACTTAACTTTTTTTACCCCAATTATTTTCATTCTTTATCAAAATTTTTTTTATCATGAAAATAAATCAAGTAGCATCTAAAATCATTGCAAACCAAACCGCAACGATGCCACTCTCTTTTTAAGACCGACCAGTCAATGAGCTACGAAGTCATCGAAACTCTATGCAACGGGAGCTCTTGCAGCTCTGGTTTCGTAGTTTTTGGTCTTTGGTCGTATTTAAAAAACAATACATCTTAGATTAAAAATAAAAACCATTTTGGAATGTACAAAATAAGCCCTTTCGTATGACACCCCACTCAATTTATTTGTGTAACTTTCATAATTTTTTACCCCCTTGGGAACCCAATATCTTCACAACCCCTTCATCGATTAAGCTCATATGCTCCCCCGTAAATTTCCTTACCACAACCTATTGACCTACCAAGTTTCATGCAGATTGGATGAACGGTTCGACAGTTATGCGCGAACAACAATTCGTGAAACATACAAACATACAAACATACAAACATACAAAGCAAAATCGCCCAACTTACCACTAAGATCTTCGCTCGCTTCGCTCGCTCGATCGAAGTGAATAGTGGAATCATTGATCGAAGTGATATCGACTAGTGAATAGTGGAATCATTGATCACCAGTCGACCAGGGATCAATGAAAAGAACTGGCACGATGACATCAATATAATTCAATCATGTAACTTTCAAATACAATTTAAAGGCAAGATAATATTTATTTGTTAGTGAATGGAAAGACATAGATAGGGCGAAGTGGAGGAAGAATGTGAAGAAGGCTGACCCCACCACCATGTGGGATGAATAGCCGGGAAGAGAGAGAGAGTGAATGGAAAGAAAACATGCCACTATGAAAAATAATTCATTTTCATTAATATTTTCCTCAGTTACGAAGTAAATTAACGTATTGCCGTATAAAAATACATACATATTTAACGCCGCACTGTAAAATTTCTAATTAAAATAACTGCAGTTGTGTGCAACTCTCAAAATAATAAATAACATTAACTATGTAATTCATAAAATGAGATTTTTTTTATTTTAGCTGAATAGGTTTAGATCGCGAGTTGTGCAGATATCTAAGCTGACGATATTAGGAATAACCAAGGGACACGTGGCTCATTGCCAAATTGTACACCTGCGGCACCAACATCCCTTGATCCTTCTCTTCCTAGAGATAATTTAGAGAACAGGGTTCTAAACAAAATGGTAGAGCAGCGCTGGGGCATTTTTATTCGGTCGCGGTGTGATCGTGTCATTGACCCCCTAAACGCATCGGTTTTGAGCTAATTATAATCTGTTTCCTTGCAAGCCCGTTTAAATTCGCCAGTCTACATACAAACAAACCAATCGACATTTCCTCAATTAGTGAGTGAGCATAAAAAGCCAGCAAGCAATTGAAAAAACAATTCGTCGATGTAGAAACAGAAGTTGAATAGGAAAATGTATATACATAATGTGAACCAGGGAAATAGTGAAAAAATTAAGGAATAAGGTGAACGCAACGATCTATCAAGAATCAAGACAATACTAGACGACTAATTAAAAATTATCTTGAAACGCACGCATTTTAAAATAACAAAGGTAAGAAAAGGTAACAATTAAAATGTTCAAACTATAATTGGTTCAATGGTAAAAGTGGAAGAAACCAGCGGAAGAAACAATTCCCACGGTAAACTGCAACAAATGGAGAGAATAAGACGCTACAAACTCAACACACAGGTAATGACTCATAGAAGAAAGGCATCAATTTAAACTAGAGTTCACGCATTTGTTTGAAATTGACGCAAATGCCTTTCTGCCGGGGCGGTAACTGTTTTTATGAAAGGGTCTTGCGCAAAAGTCGGCGTTACAACTATCTTACTCTATCGCAAGTCAATCATGCACTAACTTTGGTAGTTAATAAAATCATATCATTAATGTCTTCAAAACTATAACATACTTTTAATCTATAATAATGTTCAATAGACGCGTTTCATTATCATGGAGACAATTGCATTCTATCCCTCTAAAAACCACCTTAGATATAGTTAAAGTTTGCTAGATGATAGCTAGCTACATGATTTGAACCTCTTAACCATTCATCACTCAAACTGTCTACCAAAGAAATCTGCCAGGTCAGAAGTCAGAACTCAGATCAGCATATCTAAATAAAGCGACTTCCTCGCAGCAACAATGGCAGAGTTCAAAGATCTCAGCGCAAGGCAATCCTACGTGTCTGTATAAGGTCAAACTCGTGAAATGACGGCTAAGGCCGCAGTCGGCTTTCCCCACAAAGCGTAACTAGACGAGTTCCAATTCCGACAAAGGCTGAATTCACGTAGAAAGCTGCTATGCAAGTATTTGTGTACCATTATTACAGCGTAATTTGTTAGCATATCGATCGCTTCTTTGCATCTTTTAAAATATAGACCATTTTCTTTAAACAAAATGGATTTAAAGCCTTAAAAACTTTTGTCGTATTATGCAGTCTACCATGCAATTTGAACAGATACACCGTGGTGTGAGCTGACTGACAGCATAGTAATGTCACGAGTGCACGACTAGAATGGTGAACGGTAAAAGTAAATTGGTGTAAGGGCTCACGACACACGCCGATAAAGCTCTGTTTCAGATTCCCGCTACCGTCAATTACTATTGGAACACCTTTTATATTACACAAACGTCAGAACAGCATTTCTTACATTGAGTTTAGAAAACTTAATAGAGAATGCTTAATGGCTAAATGGATGTAATTTCGATAATATCATAGCTACTGAAAGACAAACATATCACAAAATAATCAAGTAAAGTTTTGAAATAAAACATTTATAGAATTAATATGAAACGAACGCAAATCCGCTGAAATTCCACCTTGCAGACAAAGTAAAAGTAGGCAGTAATGAGCCGGTTATGCGCGTAGTAATTTCGCAAAACGACCGTGGCCCACATCACCAACAATTGCCGTTTCAATATTAACATTATTTATAGACTTGTGTTCCGATGTTTTTGTGTACTTTTCTGGAATTTCATATAGGCTTCAAAGTTATCTATCAAAGTGTGAAAACACATGCCTGTGAATCTTTAGAATATTGTTTGCAAACAAAGGTGTCAATGAACTGAGAGATTTGTAACCTATATTGTGGTTGGGAATTTCTGTATTCAATAGAACTGCTTTGCTTATTTAATATATAGACAAATTTTTCCTCCATTAATAATATTGAATATCAGTCTGGTCTCTATACAGTCTCTCTGTATTATAGAAACTGAACGGTCAAACACTTATCAAAACAAAGATGATCACGGCATCGCCTGGAGATAATGGAATTACACTGAGGTTGGAATCCAGGGCGTCGATTCTCGTACCGAACTTTTTATCAACCTCAACCAAAACCAAAACTAAAGCGACTGTTTCCATGACTACTAATAACAAACGACTCAGTTGTGGTGAGGTTTTGAACTTTGGCAGAACAAATTTTTGAAAAGCTATTCTACTATTCACCAAATGGCTGACATTTAAGAGTTCGAACCAAAACCAAAGCGGTTGTCATTTAATAGAATACAGGCCCAGTTTGGATCGTTTACAGACTGATAATCTCAATTGGTAGATTAGATTTGAGATAAATTATATGTATTTTAGTAAATTCTCAGACTACTTTCACTGATTACGAAAGTTTAGATTTATGTTGTTCGAAAATGTCGATGAACTACAATTTTGTTTTCTGAGATAATATAGCCTACACTACAAAGGACGAAGTATGTTATGTACAAATACACACTGCGAACGAAGCTAAAGGGACAAGCTAGT
This sequence comes from Camptogramma bilineatum, assembly GCA_958496255.1. NCBI lineage: Eukaryota > Metazoa > Arthropoda > Insecta > Lepidoptera > Geometridae > Camptogramma > Camptogramma bilineatum. The sequence goes on from OY292451.1 coordinate 2,063,772, forward strand.
CGTGTACCTACATAAATATCACATAATACTGGATCTACGTAAACACAAGTTGTATTGTGTAGCTGGTCCGTGAGTCAGCAATCCGGTGCAGACGGCAGGCTAGGCGCCCGCGCAATCGTGAACGAGAAATTCAATCACGAATTGTTATTATTAACATACACCTTTGCTTTGTGTTGAACGAAATCTATATTAACGTCGAATGTAGAACAGACGCTTTAATTGCTTAGCGGAGTAACTGTCCAAAATGCAAATATTTATCTTTGAATTCCAACGGAGTCTTTTCAATACCTTCTTGATCAAATTATAATTTTTTTCTCTCCCTAAACACTCGGTCTGGCTTTGAAGGTTCCATTTTACATGATATATTACTTCCGTAATGCATTGCTTGTATAATTTAATAGGAAGGTGAGCAAATATTGCAATAAACCTACTTCAAACTTGAAGGTCACTAAAGTGGGTCACGATCTGATTGCTGAAGACGAGATAGTACATTAATTAATCGTATGCTATCCACCCACTGCAATTACGAAAACATTTTCGAATGCAGCTGAGATTAACAACTCGGAAAACTCCCTAGAGCTTATATTCAATTAAGTCTGTCTGATCGAGATAAGAAAACTTAAGTGATAATCTAAACGTAGGAAAAACACTTCGTTCTGTTTTGATCTCTACAATTCCATTGCTGTAAAGCTAGAGAAGCTTCTAAATATAGCTTTCATGAATAACCGTTTGGTATGCGACGCGACGCAAGGACCGCTATCCACAAATTAAACATCAGTTGCTTCAAGATGATGTAAGAAAATAATCACTACTTAATCCAGCCAAACATTATTATAATAAACATGATTGAATAAACAACATTCCGGTCCGAAGAACTGTACTCAGAGCCACTTAAGCTTCTCAAGTTTATATTGATTTGTCTTGAACTTCTGTTTGAGTAGTTTAGGTCTGGCGAAAAGATTGTGACGCATTACAGTACCCGTCCCGTTATCTGATTAAGCTGAAAGTGACTATTAATAAGTTACTATATTCAATGAAAGTCCATTTTTGAGAAGATCATTGAAGTCATCATTTACAAAACAAAACACAGTGACTAACACAACATAATAAAACTAAAAAAGGCATGGGCGTCTAATGGCGCCAATACAATAAAATATGACATAGATTTATACACACGCAGTCAGACAATAGCCACCTTCCAAATACAGAAGCCATCATAGAACTGTAACAGCGGTCCTACAATTCCACATGTCATGCCAGTCGAGAGACTGCATTTACAGCAAAAGAAGTTTACAATGGCATGTATTCTGAATCCGTGAATCGTTTCTAAAGTCATTGCTGATTCAAGTCCTAGTGCAGACACTGAATACGGGGTAAGACCTTTCCTGAACACTGAGTTTCTTTTAAACACAACTGGAATAGCGTTCTCAGTATCAAAGTTCAATACCGTGAAAAGGGGCCTAAATAAAGATGCCTCTTGGGCGAAATAAGTCTGCAGCTGAGGATGGATTTTCTCACTACCAGTTTTCTGTGTACGAACAGCCATGGTGTAGTCTGCTGACGTCAGAGATAACAATAAAAACGAAATGGAAATTGATTCCACTGTATGCCCTCCGCGGTGAAAAGCTAAAGCTATGAATATTTCAACAGGCTTCGTCAGATTCTGATATTGTGTTCGAACGCGTATCATTTTGTACTTCATTGATATCAATTTTATCTTCTTTGAGCTCGGCGAAAATAAATCTCATGAATAAATTGTCTGTATAAAAATTCTCAAGACGCTATCAAACAAACGATAGAATCTATATCTATGTTGGAACTTGATGGAGCTTGATGAAAGCCATTAAAGATAATTGATATATGTATCAAAACAAAAAGTTTAGCAGCTAAGCACCCAGTAGTACTTAAAATCAATTGCTTCAACAAAAGCACGTAGCTTGAGGCTAAGAGCAATGAGGAATGACATCAGTAGACGGAACCACTTGTCACCCACGCGCCGCCTACGGACGCTAGCCTTGCAAAACCCAGAGAGATAGGCGCTTGCTGGCGAGACTTTGCGAAACATTACTGTCAAAGCAAGAGTGCCGCCGATTCGCTTTTTGCGACTGTTCAATAGTACGAATTTATCTGTTTAAGGGGACTTTTGGGTGAGGAGCACTGCTTGTAATAGCCACATCAGATAGCAAAGTAGGTCAGATATGCTCCAGAAGTGCACAAATATGGCTCAAGTCTGAATTCATTCATACATTTTTCAAACAAGTACCATGCATGACAAATTCGATGATCACAAAAAATAAACTCTTGAAAAAACAAAGTTGAAATAGATGACGAAGACTCGATGAAAAGACCGAAAACCGTTGATCCAAGCCTAATAATAACAAACGAAAGATACGATAATTGGTCCTGCAAACGTCTCCAGCCAATTGGGGATAACGACTTGTGTCGACGAACTTAAGTCTTAAAGATGTCTCGACTGAGATATTGTATTGCGGATACTGAAAGAAAATGCTGAAATTCATATCGAAAAATGAGACACAGCGAAACTAAACGACCTAACAAAAAAAACTGATAATATTTATGTAAAATATTTAACGTAATATTATGATAATAGACTACAAATGGATTCTTACCAAATAATTTCCATATTGGCAGCAAAAGCCTTCGAAAGAACCAGGCAAGCAATTTTTTGGGACGACCAAAACAATGTAACATGTTCTTGAACTGTTGTTGAAGATGGACTGTGTTTTAAATCAATTAACAAGGCTACTGGAGGTTCTGTGGGCGTTGAAGGTTCTTCGTGCTTCTCAAAAACAATTGGATCTTAGATAAAACAAATTGTGCTGTCCTCTGTTTAAATTCGGCCTAAATGCTACTATTGTATGGCTGTTGTTTGGATAATTACTCTTTTCTTTTAGTAAAATCATGAACAGATTAGGTGGAGCTCATGACAGCGAAGTCTTATGCGAAAGCGAAATACTTTTCTAATTTATTTCATAGAATAATCAACAAAAGAGTAAAACTCTGCGGGGCGAACATGGAACAAATCGTGATGTCACACTTGATTGGGTAACAAAGGAAATTATGTGACTTCCTCATTCTCACAAGCTCATTTCCTTAGTTGTAAAAAAGATTTTCTTATAGATCTTACTGTGCTTCTTCTGGTTTGTTTTCTATTTAATTTTTATTATTCTATATAATATCAACAAACATAATGTGCGTTAATGTCGCTTACCTCGGACATGTACTGCGACATGACCGGTATCATCTCTTGCAGACCATCATGATGGGCAAAATACCGGGGAAGCGTAAGGTTGGAAGACGTAAGATGTCATGGCTCCGTAACATCAGGGAGTGGACAGGCATAAAGACGGCGGAACAACTGTTCAGACTTGCGCTGGACAAGGAGAATTTTAAGAAGCTGACTGCCGACCTCCATTAATGGAGAGGCACTGAGAGAAGAAGAATGTATTAAGAACGTTTAATGATGAAAATAAACATTTCAACCGAAATGAAAGCAGTAAGGTATACTCCTCTCTCAAATTCAGTACATATTCAAATACATAATTATTAGGTATTCACATCTTGAACCACGCATCAGGCGCAAACGGGCCGTAATTATCTAAAAAAAAAAACAATATTTTATGAGCAGCTTTAAAGGACACGGATCACGTTTCGGAACCGTAAGAACTAACTAGTCCAATCGATCGTGGATTTGTTAATATTTGGTTGGCCTACATCACCTACTAACCTGAAACACAGAATAGCCGAAACCTAGATTAACAAAAGCTTGAAATAATTCCTGATTACAATCCAAAAATCATCAACGAAATTGATAGTGTGCTAGTGACACATTAGCGTGTCCTCAATGACATGAAAATTGAAAATTTATAGTGACACGTGACACAATGACTAAACTACGTATGATTGAAAATGCGACACAAGTCAGTGTTTATAAATTACTTGACAGTCTAGTATTAATTGCTATTTAACATACATACCATAACAACAAAGCAAGCCCACACACGAGTGATGACTTCATAAGTAAAATCGAAAGCTGCTTCTATTTTCGTTCAACGATTGCAATGCTGTTGCAGCGTTATGTAAGCTCACATTTTTATGTTAAACTCAAAACTTGTTTTAAATCCATTGAAGAAAATTATTCAAAGTAGATGTGACGTTTTTTAAACGCAGTGCAGCGAAATTCGAAAACGCTTTCATACACATTATGTTAATTTACCCGCACTCTAGAAAATGTCTTAGATTTCTAAGAAAAAAATCTTAGGCATGACCATATATGCAAATGCAAACCGATGAAAATGGGCTAGCTAGACTGTACACAAAAAGGGATAATGTTTTTGTATGAAATTGTAAAGAATCATGTTGTATTGACACGACGACCTAATCAAAGGGCGAAGCTCTATGACCCAGTAAAACGTTCTAAAACCAATCAAAAATACATCGTAGACGTTCTTCAAAAATTCGATACACGAAATCCAAATTCATGAACTAGCGTTCTTGTTAGTTTCTTCAGCCTTAGTTAGGACTATCGCCCACGTGGCGCTGACGCAACGTAAGGTCACTAGACCGGCCTGTTATAGCCTTATTTACTTGGTTACAGCTTGAGTAACTTGCGACTTAGAATGGCAACAAGCAACAGTGATTTAAAAATTACTGAAAATAATGTAATCAGCTGCGACCCTCAGAATCAATCCCAGAAGTTGATTTTTTTTTTCGTCATGCATTAATGCCTATCCTATGATATTCAGTCAGTGATTCTGTATAGTGTTTAATATTACCTCTTAACACATTAATTAATTAAACTCTGTCTTTTTTCGATATTTGAAATGATGAAGCGATGCCGTTAATAAATTCTATAGACGCGAGTAACAAACATGATGTCACCTAACTCATAAGAGATTTTAAAGTGATTCTAGTGGCTATTGCATAACTATAGTTTTTAAATTAGTAGTTATAGCAACATACAGCATCGTAAGTCGCCAATGGATGGAGCTAGTCCAAGGTCTTGCAGGAGTTTAAGGAGGACTATCTACCCAGCTGAAGACAAAATGGATTTGTGGAAGATGATCATGAAACAACAGGAAACGGCATTTTTGACGAGTTTATAACTCTACTACAGTTAGAAAAAACAAAACATCTGTGAAATAATCAATATCGTAGGTAATTGAAACATTCTAGAATTAGTCGGAGTTGCTTCATTATGTGGGCGTACTTCTTCATTAAACTTATCTTGGCCGTATATTATCGATGTGAACATGGTCTAGAAACATTAGTTAGACTGAGAGGACATGAATAACCTGTTTCACCAAGAAATATTATAATCTTACAAGTATGGTGTCGGTCCAACTATATAAAATAAACACATCGGATCATGGTATATACCTATTGACTTTATATTCATTTGACAGAAGCTAGTTGTGTTTTAAGTTATATTTAAATACTCAAATACAACTGTATTTTTATATTCTCCATTAAAATATTTAAGTAGTAAGCCTATAGTAGTACCTTAGTAGTAACTAATATCTCTTTAAGAAAACATAATCCTGTCGCTACAAAATTTTCTATATCTAAGTTAACACATTTCATAACAAGTTTTTGTTTTGTTGGTTCGTTCAAATAAAGACCAAAAGGAATCTAGGACAGAAATACTAAAGTATGAATCTAATGCGTAAGAATTTTTGTGCGATTTAGCAATAATTTAATAGTAATATGAGCTTAGCTATTGTTACTGAAAATAGATACGTAAACGACTTTGTCAAGTAAGCTCGAATAAAATCATGTGAGTAAAATGCGAACGCACCGTGTTTCATAAAAATATTAGAACTTCAACGTATTATACAATTATTAATTGTAAATTAGTAATTGTAAATTCGAACGAATCATTAATGACAGTATTATACAATATATGTTAGCAAGAATGGTAGAAAAATATACAAAACTATAAAGACATCTTGGATCAAATCAAAACAGGTTTATGGAGGAAGAGTGTAGTAAAGATTACTATGAAGTACCTAATTAAAATATTCATTTTCAACTAGTAAATATGAAAGTTTGCGAAGACGCTACTGATTATAGAGAGTTTAAATAGCAGTCTGGAAAAGACATCTTCAAAGAATCTTAACAGCCTAAAGATATGAGAGAGTGCCTACCGCGCATATTACATTTCAATAACAATTAGACGTTTTAACCATGTAAAATGTGAATAAAGATCACAGAAACTTGTAAGTTCCTATAGAAAAGCTGATATCTAAAACGCGCAACAAAAACTACAGTTCGCCAACAGTGTTTCGGATGTCGGTCGCCTCGTCACTGAGCGAGGGAAGCCGTTCTCCTATGAGTCACGACTCGATTCTTGATTGCCACGCGTACGTACCCGCTTCGACTTGTTTGCCTTTGCAGTTTCGTCAAGGAAAGCGAACTGGTACGAATATACTGTTAAATATACATCCACCTACATCTTTGAATTTTTAAATCTTCTTCTTTAATTTAAGGGATTGACCCTTGTGGGCATAACTGATGCCCCCTTCTCCACGAAGCTCGGGCAGCCTCCGTGACCTCCTTAAATTATGACATGACAGCAACTAAAGATCTTTAAATATTAAATCGCAATCTAGCCCCAAACTAAGCTTGTACTATGGGAACCAGACTCTGAAATGACTCAGAAATAACTTAAAAAAATCGAAATCTAATCCAACAATTCTGTTAATAGCTCCTACAACCAACAAGCCTCTCAAAAGCCGAGACACAAGAAAAGTACGAGTAACAGCGTATTAGTCTGAGAATTCTGTCTCCTTTTACTGAACATAGTTCCACAGCCAATTGTAATTAGGTTGGTAATATCAATTATGACAGTACGAAGTTCTACAAGTTACCGAAATTGCTCTGAAAGCCGCAGTCACACCGACAAAAACAAATATAGTGTAGCAAGCAAGACTTTGTCACATATATTGTTCCAAATACTTTTTAATAATTGGATATGCATTGAACAGTAACCTAATGGTATTGTGGATTCGCCGCGGTGATGGTGTGATGGAATTGTGGGCCTCGGATCGATGACGCAACCTTGGCCGGTGAGCTTTGTGGGCGGCACGCCAGCATGTGCCGGCACCAGGAAGTGGTCTCGTAACACCATAATAATTTACCAATCTGTGAGTTTAAAGTTGGAAGTATTCTGTAATGTTTTTACTCTGGTTCAAGCAGATTGGGTTTTAAAAATAACCACAGAATTGGTTAAGATTTAGTCGTTTGTGATTGATGGACAAAATCAGACCGGCCTAACATGTGCAACATCGAGAGTCGAGAAATCAGATTTCTCGATCGGTTAAACTGCTCTAGCGCATGCGTTAGAGTAGTACGACCGATCGAGATATCTCTCTCGATGTTGCACATGTTAGGCCTACTGGAGACGAAAGTGATGACCGCTAGTGACAGTATCAACTTTAGTAGTTTCGTGCTTCGTAGGAATCGTAGGGCACATTAAGTTCTCCTGATTAAAAAGACTTCAAGCAGTATTTTTACAATCACATTGGTAAAACGTGGTGTAGTGGAATTAGCATTAAGTTTTAGCATAAGGAAAACCGGCAAACTTATTGATTTTCGTATTAAAACCCGTATTTGCTGTTGTCCACACAGTAAAGATGATCCGAGGAAAATTTTGAAAAGGAAACATCAGCTGCATAATATGAATAATTCAGTTATTTTAGACCACTACGATTACTAATAATTTCGGTGTCTTGTACTACAGGTCCACAAGATTGAACTATATTCCCCCACGGCAGACAATTTCTACCAACACACACGTCTTTCATTGTTCAAGTTGGATGCGTCAAGCTGAAGACAGGGCGCGATGGCGCTCATTAGGGGAGGCCTATGTCCAGCAGTGGACTGCTATAGGCTGATGATGATGAAGATGACGTCTTTCATTATGCCCTAGGGCAGGGGTCAGCAAACCGCAGCTAGTGAAACGCATCTTGAAAAATATTTGCGGCTCTTTAAGTTTCGCCAAAAAAACTAATTTTTATTCTACCTAAATTGAAGTCACATAGTCCGCGCAGACTAAGATGCAAAGTTGTGTGTGGCTCTTCAATGATTTGTTGTATTTGGCTCTTAGAGTTGAAAAGTTTGCCGACCCCTGCCCTAGGGATACTCTTTATTGACTTGGACACATCATACAGTTCAAGAAACGATAAAAGAACGATCCCATCCCAAGTCTATCCTGAAAAATTAGATAATTATAGTAGCCATGTCTTAGAACATTAGCGTAATTCGAGAGATGACTATCCTTGAACTACTAGATGGTTGACCTTGTCCAATAATATAATGCGAGGCGCACCAGCTGTATTGATGGCTTCCCGTCAGTGCTCAGCCGTTATAAATGATGAACTAGGATATGTAAATGTCGTTGTTGCTCTGACTATCCCATATCCACCTTCATAAGGATTCTGTACCAAAGTTTTGAGTATATCTATCTAATATAAACAGAAATTAAAAGATACAATTCCGAGACCGACCCCAGACTGCAAACTGCAACCGCAAACTGTAATCGCAAACTGCAAATCTCTATGAAATTGACACAGATTAACCATACGTATCTATGTCAATTTGATAGAGATTTGGATTTGCAGTTTACGGTCGAAGATTCCAGTCTGCGGACGGTCTCGGACTTGTACCGCAAACTGCAAATCTCTATGAAATCGACACAGATTAACCATAAGTATCCATGTCAGTTTGATAGAGATTTGGATTTGCAGTTTGCAGTCGCAGTTTCCAGTCTGCGGACGGTCTCGGGCTTGAACCCAACTTTTGTCCTCTATGTGTTCCTAATTTGATGAAAAATTAGATGTTTTATCCTTCGAGCTTATAGAACGTTTTATCAGATGTTTTATTAGATGAAAAATCGGATGTTTCATCAAAAGGGTTGGTTGGTTTTCCTTAAAAATAAATAAATAAATAAAGGGCCACCTTAGACCCCCTGGACTTTCTTCCAAAGATGATATAAAATACCTACTACGTGTAATAAGCGCAGATACACGACGTAATGTAAAACTATAACACGATGTTATTTCACACATCCTTTTACTACCTTTAGTAAATAGCCGCTTACACATCCCACTATCATCTTTATTAGGATTAGGTAGTTAGACGGGATAGGATTATCCTATTTTAGCGTGTTCTTTCGTCAATCAAAGTATCTGGGCTAAAAAGGCCGTAAAAGCAGAATCATAATCTGAATTTCATTATTTGCAGTCTATGTTCATAGACATGAGTGTGACAAGAACAAAGCGTAATACGAATCACATGATTCTGCTTTAACGGTCTTTATAGCCCCGCAGATTAAAAGGGCTAAAAAAGCCGTTATAGCAGAATCAAAATAGGAATTGAACTATAAGTTCATTGATTGAGAGTGACAAGAACGACATATACAGGGTGAATTTTTGAGACAGTGCAATTCTCTTGTGATTCTGCTATAGCGGCCTTTTTAGCCCCGCGGTAACTCGTAGCCGAGCTGTTCCGAGTTCGAGGTAACAGCCGCGTCCTGCGCCGTATAAGGTAGCGAGCACACAAGGCCAACGAGACCCGCGCGCTAAACCGCAGTATTAACATGAGGAATTGAGGATATCTAGCTTAATAATAATACTGTTGCATTGCTTACATGCTTGTAAATAATAAATAAATATTGCTGGACATTTCACACGGCACCATCTAGCCCCAAACTAAGCAAAGCTTGTACTATGGGAACCAGACACCTGATAGATTACTTTACTTTTTTTTTGTAAATACATACTATAATAATTCTTTATAACACCCAGACACAGAACAAACATCTTTGTTCATCACACAAATGTTTGTCCTGGATGGGAATCGAACCCACGACTGAGCTAAGAGGCCAGTCAGTAATGGACTTATCTTTGTCATCTTAGCTCAAGCAGCTCCTAAATCTTTTGCCATCTCTTTTCAATGAAATTTGAGTGACAAGAATAAAACACTCTAAAGCTTTGCTAAAATGACAGCTTCTATGAACTAGCTTCCGCCCGCGGCTACACTCGCGTGGTACCTTTTTTAATGTCTTGCTTTACTAGATAGAGGAACAGCCACCAATTTATGGTTGTTCCTCTATCTCAGTGGTTCTTAAGCTTTTCAACCTTGTTAAGCCTATGACATGTAAATAAAACAGATTTTACTCCCGTTTAAAATTTCATGTTTGGATCTTAAAATTCCCCTCCTTTTAGTTACGATTATTTTTCATTCTATTACCCTTCCATAAAAGCTATTTTACCCCCGTGGGGGTAACTACCCACACCACTTGGAACCACTGCTCTATCTAGTAAAGCAATAAGCATAAAATGTATTCTACTCATAATTAAAAGCTCTGCAATAATATGGGTATGAAGCACCAGTGATGAGCGTCTGTCACTGATGATTTGATTTTGATTGCAGTTTTTGCTAAGAAACTTACATTACATTTTGATGATGAAAGCTAGATTGAAAAATCTGAACAAGATTATTACTTATTACAGTATAAAATTTGAAGATATAATTTAATGAGCGAATGAGGGCAAAAATTGTGTGTCCTGATTGTAGCTAGTAGAAATCTGTGTTCTCCATCTTGTGATTTTATGTTTGTAATGTAAATATGAATTGTACACAGGTATGTTTACCAAATAAGTTGAATTGTAGACTAGTATAACTTCGTAGGTTTGCTCATGAATATTTTGCTTTACAGATGTGTCAAATGAACCATATGCAAAATAATTAGAGAAGTCGATACAGGATCACCAGATATTTTCTGATCAGGATTTTCTTGAATTCTTTATTTTTATACTACTAAGGTATTAGGTACAGTTGTCCCAATGGATCTAGGCATTCGTGAAGTTAGGCTATTCATTGCACAGTATAAAATTTAGTATGAGAAAGTTGTACTCCACATCGAAACGGCTAACTTCACGAATGCCAAGATTTGTTGGAATAAGTGTAGCAGACAAGCGTTTGGCCCACCTGATGGTAAAGCGGTTACCATAGCTATGTCTATGGATGCCTGTGACACCAGAGGAGCCACACTGGCGCTGCTGACCCTCTAAAAGTGGAATCACTGCGCCGACAACACAATGGACAAGACTGGTCCACCAGTTATTCTGTTATGATGATCACATTGATTGACGTTTTATCTATATTCTCAGAAGTTTAGTAATGCAAGATATCAAGTGAGAGCTGTGAGAGTCATCACGAGAATTTGCACAGCGGTGAATCATATAGGATCCGCGTGTCATTGACCGTCTATGCAGTTACGGCAAATGCAAGTGAGAAAAACCAATCAAAATTCAGTTAGAATCATGTGGGGCTGTCGTACTCACCATCTGTTCTTTTTATGTTGATGTTGATTCCCGACTGGATTTTCACTGTACCGTCATCCATTTTTGCACTGATTTATGCACCACATACACTATAGAACATTATCTTGCTATGAACCCTTGTTCAAAATAGTCTAACACATTGGGAAATTACACATGAGAACCGGTGAAAATTACAAAATAAATTTCTACACCCAGATTGACAGTTATATCGAGCTAGCTACACACTTCACTTCAGACTGGAACGAACGTTTGAAATTTGTTTTACTACGAGAGTCAAAACAATCACTTTCAAATTTAAGAAATTGTAAAAAATGCGATTTATTTTAAATTTTTAAAAGTGTAAACGAAATAAAAACGAAAAGATTAGAACTGTTCAAATTATTTCGGTTGAAACCACGAATTAAAAGTACGTTCTGTCTGCCTGCCAGCCGATGCGTCGAAATATTTTTGATGGTTTTATAGCGGCATGAATAAAAGTCTTTTGGCCAGTTTGGAATTGCCACAGGAAAATGGCACAAAATGTGACAAAATTGATTAATTAATTGGTATTAATACTAATTTTATTTGTTTTGTACCTGAACGACTAATAATAATAATACCTAGAACGATTTCTTTTTAAATCGATAAAGCTCAGACTTCTTTTGTAATCTCACAAAACAAGATGAAAGCAGCACAGCACTATTAAACCATAGACAACGCAACAGCTGTCCAATCATGCTGATTCAATCAAAAGCTGTCACGTCAGACAGGTCAGTCAGCCATCATGTCATGTCAGTTAGTCAGTTCAGTTCATCATTCCTCGTCATTCATTTCATTCATTTTTACATGGTGTTTTTCGTCGTTTCGTGGGTTTTCCTAAATTTTTATTTTACCGCAGTAAATAAAAATAAAGCTACGTCATTTTCATTAGAATAGAATGGAAAGTGAGCCCAAACTGTCTCACAAAACCAAGAAGCGTATCAAAGAGGTTAAAAGGAAAGCTCGTCCCGGTGAGTAATCTACCGACTAAGCCTATCTATCTATTTTTCTATTACTCCTATTTCAAGATTATTTTGTGTTATGCAATTTTCAAGTTATTTACACCCAGGAAATTAGGATTTATTTGACGGTTGTTACATCTCCATTAAGATTTTAGACCATTCTAGCTTAGTATAAAATAGTGCGGTATGTCGGTATGTACCATTGAAATAGTTGATGAAACACTGGCGAAGAATGCAACTCATGCATAACACTATAGATACATAAGTAAATCTGTGCCTTTGAGAAGTAGGACACAGACATAACCTTGTCCTAAATGCAGAGTGAATGTGCATGAATCAATATCATCTTGCAGCGTGCAATTTGCTTACATTTCTGATTTACTTACATTCAAGTGATTTACTTACATTCAATTGTATAATTCGTCGCCTCTGCCAACCCTGTGAGAAAGAGGCGTAATTTTATGGATGTATAATGCGTTCCCTGCCAAGCTACTGTAGGGCCCTTTGGAGGATGGTGTTGTAGTCCAGTGGACACACCGCATGTGTATCACTGGCACTGAACGTTTTAATGAGTGAATGCATCAACTCAACTCCTAAAATTACCGAACAAAATGCTTGAATTCTTTTGATAACCAAATAGATTTTTTTACGAATAACTACTATCTTAACTAGATTACCATGATTGTATTAAACCTATACTGTCCCACTGCTGGGCAAAGGTCTCCCCTCGAGCTTTCCACTCTTTTCGATCCAAAGCCAATTCCCTCCACTGGTCACTGAAGTTGTCCAGCTCGTCTCGCCTCACTGTCTCAGGGCTCCACTCAGTGGCTAGTTTGGCCCAAAGTTGACCAGGCATACAGCACGATTACCATGATAATAAATTCAATTCAATTAGCCCTTACATGGGTAAACTGATTTGAATGCAGTTTTTTTTATTTGAAAGCAGGTTTTATAGCGATGGTTCTTAGACATGTTTTATCAAAATTGGTTCAGCCGTTTGAAGATTAATAGCTCCCTTCTAGTTTATGAAGGTATATGTCAGGGGTTTTTTAATTAACTTTAATAATTATTTGGCAAAATTGGTCCATAATTTAAACTATTACAATTGTTTCCACATTGTTTTATTACAGAGTTAGCTGACAAATACCAATGGACAGCCTTGAAGTATGCTGGCAACTTTGAAGAATTCCTCAAATGTAATGACAACGTTGACAGAATCAACGAAAATGAAGTATCACCTCAGGAATTCATTGACAAGTATGAGAAGATTTATAAACCGGTTGTTATAACCAATGTCCAGACAAACTGGAAGGCAAACTACAAATGGACGTCTGACAGACTTGCCAAAAAATATCGAAACCAAAAATTTAAGTGCGGGGAAGATAATGAGGGGTATAGTGTTAAGATGAAAATGAAGTATTACGTAGAGTACAGCAGGACAACGACTGATGATAGTCCTCTTTATATTTTTGATAGTAGTTTTGGTGAACATTTGAGAAGGAAGAAACTTCTGGAAGACTATGAGGTCCCTCTCTACTTCAGAGATGACTTATTCAAGTACTGCGGTGAGGAGAGAAGGCCCCCATATCGATGGTTTGTTATGGGCCCGCAGCGTTCTGGCACAGGGATCCATATTGATCCTTTGGGGACAAGCGCTTGGAACGCTTTAGTGTTTGGTCACAAAAGATGGTGCTTATTTCCAACTCAGACTCCAAGGGAGCTTATCAAGGTGACGGGAGCTATGGGCGGAAAGCAGAGAGACGAGGCAATTACTTGGTTCAAGCTAATATATCCAAAGACTCAGATGGATTCTTGGCCCAAAGAGTATAAACCGGTATGTTTTCTAAAATTAATATTATCTCTAAGTACTAAAATAATAAAGAGGAGGAGTTTGTTTGTTTGTTTCAATGTGCTGATCTCAGGAACTACCAGTTGGATTTGAAAAATTATTTCTGCATAATGATAGCTAAACTCTTAAAGAAGGTTATAGGCTACTTTTTATCTTCATCATCAAAAACCATCACTGCGGGGGCGCAGCCGCGAGGGCGCTGCTAGATCTTATTCCTCATCAGTGCGATTTAAATATTTGTCTAAGTTATTTTTGAAGGAGTTCACTGAGGGGGCACTGATCACTATAAATTATGGACTGTTTGAACTTATATCATTCTGATGTTCACAGGTTGAAATACTTCAGAAGCCAGGGGAGACTGTGTTTGTCCCTGGTGGATGGTGGCATGTAGTCTTGAATCTGGATGATACAGTGGCTGTGACACAAAACTTCTGTAGCTGCACCAATTTCCCGGTGGTCTGGCACAAGACTGTACGTGGGCGTCCTAAGCTGTCCAAAAAGTGGCTGAAAGCTTTAGAGGCCAATGAGCCTGAGTTGTACAAAGTGGCCAGTAGCATGGACTTGAGTCAGGGCACTGGAGTCGCTTCTGACAGCTCATCTAACAGCAGCTCGTCCAGTAGTGACAGTGACAGCAGCTCTACAGATAGTTCTGGTGAGGACAGTGGCCAGGAAAGCATCACAGCGCACAAAAAGAAACGTAGAAAGAAATTATGAGAGGACCACCTAGCCTTATCTACACCTAGAAGATGTAATTTACATAAAATATGGTATTATAGTAAAATTGTAAGCAAAAAATCGTTTTGTACTAGTAAATATTATATTTGTCTTCTATTTAATTGTTGTCAGTAAACAGTACCTACCGTATATTTTTTTTCTGTAGAAGACCACATTCGTTAATGAATAAAGTATTAAATAACTACAATGTGTTTTAAATGTGTGTAGGTATTAGGTACCTACCAATGCTGCTGGTTCTAAATTATCCTTGAGAGCCTATCCCCTGGCTATCTTTCATCACAGGAGACTATACAATTGCTATACCTAGCTAGGTTTTTATGAGATAAACCCTCCACCCCAAGGAATTTTTATACTTATGAAATTTCTTTGCTCCACCCACAAACATGAATCGTCAACGTATATCATCGGTGTATGTGGAGAGGAGCCATTAAATTGGTGCTTGCTTCAATTTGCGTCGTTGCACATCACTAGTATTAAGTGCACTGGCAACATAATTAAGAAATTGATTGGTCGAATTCGTTTATCTATGGTTAGTCGGTCCTGCCAGTGATGCCAGATGTGGGGGATTCCTTGCAAATTCGGGGGTATTTCTGGGTACTGTGGCGGCGGGGGATTTTATTATTATTTGTATGTAATTTTATTTTTTATTATTATTTTATGATTTAACATTCATTTATTTACAGAAACTAAACTACTACATATTTACATAAAAGTATAAAATAAAAAAAGAACCAGTTGAGCCACCTTAGGATCGTTGGAAACGATCTATCTATAGGTAGCTCAACTGATCCAAGCCACTGCCAGATGGAAGCGTTCCCAAGACACTTATTTTATTCTAAACTGCTTAATCTATTATTATTATTTTCTATTATTAGGGGGAAATTGACGTAGCCATCTGGCAACACTATGCCCTGCCTGTCACTGTCAGTCACTGTGGTGCTGTGTGCAGCCATTTGTTATTCCTGTTAGAGATGGGTAGGTCCGACGATAATTCGGAGCTACATCTTGATGTACATCCAGCTCCAAAGAGCTACATCCAGGTCCCGTGTCCGTCGGACCCATATGGGTTCGGTACTGCGGGAGCATAGGTTTCGGTTCCGTCGCGCGCGATGCCGTTCCGCCGCCCCGTCTAAAGACGTCCAACACAGGTCCCGTGTCCGTTGCACTCATATAGGTCCAGCTCGCACTCGCATCTATGCAGTACCTATCCTTTCCGTCCGCACTCCATCCGGTTCCGTGTCCGTTGCACCCAACCCTAGATAGATACCAGTGGCAGTGTTGCCAACCCGAATTTTTGAAAATTGGTAGATGAGGGACCAAAAATCAGTAGAAGTTGGTAGAATGTAAAATTAAAAATAGGTAGATCTACCACCCTAATTCAGAAGGTTTGTAAAGTACCTAAAGATTAACAAATATTTATTAATATTTCAATTTATACGTAGTTATGTACCTAAGTAAGTACTTTAATTTACAAGTTTCAAATGTATGAGTTAGGTTGCCCGCTGTTAGATAAAAATGTTAATAGTATGGAACAATATCTAGCTAGAGTGTGCTCTTGCGTGCAGCCTCTGGCAGGTCAAATTCAAAACTTGAAATTCAAATAGGTACCTACCTACCTACATTCTTGAAACAAGAAACATAGAAAACAGTCATGAATGTTATCCATTAAAATTAAAAACAGGACTATCTGTCTGTAGTATTTAAACTTTTAAAATATTAAATCAAAACACAACGCACGTAACCGCAACCAAAGAAAAGCTTCTTCTTCTATTTATTGATGACAACCCTCTGTCTGACTGAACGAAAGTGTAGATAAGCAGCTAACACTTTTTCAATTCGGCAGGTTGCAGGCAGACTAAACATTTTCTACTAACTACCAATAGGACCGTACCGCACTGTCATTTCACATGAAAGAAACGTTCATCAATGTGATTCCGTAAGATTTAGAAAAGTAGGTAGATTCCAGGCTTGTGGTGGTAGATAGGTAGACTCGAGGCAAAGTAAGTAGATCTACCTACAAGTTGGTAGATATGGCAACGCTGACAAGTGGCGAGGGATGAAAGACAGTAGGTAGGTAGGTATCTATCTACATTGTGTAGGCACCTACTTGTAACTCCAATTGTACCTACTTATTTGTACTAAGTCTATAAATGTTAGCTAATACACTACCTACACAATTTAGGTATGTACCTACTACTACCTATTAAGTAGGTAAGTAATTAGTCTTAGAGAAACACAACGGTCGGTAGGTACAAATAAAACTTGCAAGCTACACACAAAAGAGAGAGAAAAAATTAAGTATGCGTATGCAATCGCGTAGGTAGGTAGGTATAAAAATAAATATGGCCTAGGTACTACTACTTACATCTTGATGATGTGACACGCGCGACACTCGACACGCTTCATTTATTTACACTGACCTAACTTGACACACGAAAACACAAACAAAAATGAACCAGCTCGGTGCGGTGTTGCACACGCAAACATCGCTTGAGGTCTCGCACCTGCACCCTTCCCGCAGTTCCCGGACCTATGCAGTACCCCACTCCGTCCGCACTCCGCCGTCCGCCCGCTCCGCGTTGCAGCTCCGCGTTACCGCTCCGGATTGCAGCTCCGCGTTACCGCTCCGGGTTGCAGCTCCGCGTTATCGCTCCGGGTTACCAGTCCGCGCCGTCCGCCGTCCGCCGTCCGGACCGGCGGACCGGTATCCGAGTTGACGCGCGATGTACATCCATCATTACCGCGAGGGATTCCGGTCCGCGGTCCGGTATCCATCCGGACCTACTCATCGCTAATTCCTGTCAGTTTTCTAAAATTTCTTCAAAATGCTGAAATCAGCTTCTGGTGCCCTATTCACGGTGCTGAAGAAGGCAGCAGCTCCTGCTACAAGAATCAGCGCGGTCTCCGTGCGTAAAGCCCATGGCGGCCCCGTCGAGTCTGATGAAGAATTCGACAGCAGGTGAGCCACCCTTCTTGGGAACTTTGACGTTATGTAACTTACTGAAAATAGTGCTGATCCTGCATTCCTGCCGGCTATTGCCTACTTTAAATATCTAGTACAAAAATCAAGGAAACTCTGACCTGAAAAGTCCAGAATTAATTATTTCATGTTTTCCTTTGTCAACCATGGAAGTTCTGAAAAATATAACCCTTGTTATCAAAGTTGTGAATGTAATCCTTCCTTGAAAGAATGGAGGATTTATTTTGTTACCTACTTTTATTACGGGTATTAATGAGATATCAGGCATGATAATGAGGTCTTACATAAACCAAAATCAATGTGTTACTCATTTTTTATTTAATTACTTTTTTTACACCTACTAGATTTAGGTACCGAAAACATGAGACAACAACAATTTTAAAAGTAATCTCTTTTAATTTCAGATATGAGATGTTCTTCAACAGAAAAGACATTGATGGTTGGGAAATCCGCAAGGGGATGAATGACCTGTGCGGTATGGATTTGGTCCCCGACCCAAAGATCATCAAGGCTGCCTTGCACGCCTGCAGAAGGGTAAACGACTATGCCCTAGCTGTCAGGTTTATCGAAGCATGCAAAGACAAGTGTGGACCCAAGGTCGACGAAATTTACCCCTACATCATCCAAGAAATTAAACCCACGCTTGTGGAGCTCGGCATAGACACACCGGAGGAACTTGGTTACGACAAACCAGAGCTAGCTTTACAGAATGTCTATGAGATGTAAAGCCGACAGATACCAAACTAAGCTGTAGAAAATTTGTATAATAGTGTTTACTTTGTTTTTGTTAATTTGTGAGACATTGCTTCAATTTACTGTATTATTCTTGGTCCACCATTTAAAATCGACGAGCTGTTGTCTAGTGTATGAAATAAATAGATTCATACCAATAAGTGTTTTAATTTAAATGCAATTACATTTATTTTATTTATTAGGAAATTGTAGTTTTTTCACAGACCAACAAAAACTACACTGATGTGAATATATAAAATTTAAAAATTCTGTGCTTTGAGGGCACATTAAAAGTCTGTCCCGGCTTTTAAGTCGTTAAGCCATGATGGAGGCCATTAGGCGGCCTAAAAACTCCGTCACCAGAGTTGGCCACTTGCTCATGAGAACTTACTTTTTTATTTAAAAACCAATTAAACATAAGATGAATTTTAGTAGGTTGGTCCATCATTAGATTGAAATATAAAAGTAAGCTAAAAGAAATTAGTAAATCATCATTAGCTGGATTCTAGGAGAAACCTATTGAATTTCCGCACTTATGTCGCAAAAATCATATTTTGTCCTTGTTACTTGAATACTATGATGCAGATGCTTTCAGAGAAAGTCTACTTAGTCCATACTTTGAACTTTGATGGTAAGTATAATTGGTTGTAGGTACCTACTCAGTAAAAATAATAACTGACGTCAATACTTTAATGATTGTAATACACACATTCATACCATTTATTTACAACAATATTCTTAACAAACATAATTGTGCTTTAATCATCTTATGTATTCACGGCCCATATCAAAACATACACTCTTTAGTTCAGAATAAATTAAAAACAGAAATAAACTCTTAAACGAAAATAAAAACTCTGCAATACCGAAATTATGGGAACATAATGGTATAAGTAAAATTAGCTATTTACATTGTAGGTAAATTTGTTCCTATGTTGCATGGCTAGTTTGATTTATATCTTATGGCCGATTTACAGCAGACTGGGCAGTATCATAGACTTCTATCTTTAATACCTATACAAGTAGTAACTACCGTAATGTATTAAAATAGTCTTGCTCGCATGCAGCACCTGCTATTTAGTTATCAATATTATCCCGAAAATTCTAAAAATTAAAATCTTAACACCTCATCTCAGATTACAGAAAGCATGGTTACTTGAGCCTACCACTAAAAAGCCTCTTCTGACTTATAGTCGGTGATGATGAGAGACACTGTTCGTAAGTGGTTAGACTTAGCTGCAGAATTACCTAATAACTATCATTTGCAGTGTGCTGCATGCAAAGTTTTCAAAATCTAAGTAAATTATGACTACAGTTGTAATATCTATTGTATGCACAAATCAGAAGGCTAGCTCACTAGGTACCCCATTCTTTGTTCAACCCAAGTGACGTTAGAGCTGTACGCCCACTGTATCGGAGCGTACGCAGACGCTTCGACGCAGTGGACGCACAGCTTAATGGGAACATTTCGTGTTTATTTCAGATACGAACGTTCATTTCTTATGTCTTATAATCTTATAAGAAATATAATTTGGACATCAAAAAACATACTTTCAGGTTGAACAGGGAATAATTTGGCAAGTGCTTTTTTTCAGTAGTTTATCTGCTAAATTAAATGCAATATAAGCTAATGAGAAAAAGTATGACTAGGTAGGTAGGGACTATTATACATTAAGTATAGATAAACACTAAAGTTGCGAACGGGTACTGTATTTTTAACCCTGACTAGGAATTTAAAGTATTTTACTATTTATAACGAATAAATAACATGGACTAGTTATGTAAATTACAATTTAAGTATTTATCTAGGTATATATTTTACAAAACTATATAGAAATACAAAAGTATTTGGTTCTTAACTCACTAACGCGAATATTCCAAATATTATCTAATAATCTGTTTTACGAAAGTAGTACAACTAGGACTAGATTATTTGTTTATGACTCAAAAAGACTAGAAATAAATAAATTAGCTGGGTAAAAAGCAAATGTTTAAAGAAAAAAAGGTAAATCACAAATAAATAGGTAAAAACAGAAATAAATAAAATCAACAACACAATTCAACAAACACTTAAGTAAATAAAATTAGAGGAATGTATAATATTAAAAATAATCTTAAAAGATTTCGTCGCATAACATGTATCAGAGATATTAAGCCTCGAAGCTTGGTACATTATGATGAAATCGGTTACCTACCTACAAAATATTTTAAGGGTTCTTATACTAGAAAATAAATAAATTAAACGCACTTTATTTTAATCAGAGCGAACGTCCTGAGGTACACCGCGTCTTATCGTTGGTAACTCGTGTACTCTAGGATACATTGCAGGATATTGCACAAAATATGATCCATTTCCTGTGTTTGTTCAACCAATACTATTGGCGATAGATCTACGATCATACCCCTTCAATGGTATTGGTCGTGCAAATACAGCCTAAAAATAAATAGTCTTATCATTTCAATAAATTAAACATGAGTTATAATTATAACTTACACCCATTTTATGGCATAACTATTCCGCTGTTACCTACTTATCAATTTGAAAACTCACTCGAAAATCACCATACATCCCTAATACAAAGAAAAATAGCCCCTATTTTATACTCTATTATTGGATAAGTTTATACCAATTTAGCAGAGCTGTATAGAATATGAACCGACTAGTTTACATCAATTTAGCAACATCTAACGTAAGAGGCCAACACTCATCTTTCGACAACCGACACAAATCTACTTTTAGGGGCCTTTCACTCTTCAGCGTGTCGCCGGTCGCGTCCGCGAGTTGACCATTCACAGCACAGAGAAATTCGAAAATTCAAAATTCTCTGTGCTATGAATGGTCAACTCGCGAACGCGACCGGCGACACGCTGAAGAGTGAAACAAGCCTTAGAGTAGCAGAATCCATTGAATTCTACACGTACAACGAACTCTCTGCTAACGAGAAAATGACTTCGTTCTAATTATCTGAAAAAACTGTGTTATAAAAGTGGGTTGGTGCTTAAGGCCCTACCCTGAGCTAAATACTGTATTTCCCTATCTATAGCCTCCAACTAAAGTAAGTGGAAAGTAACTGAAAAACCAACAACATCTTTAACATTTTACCGTCGAATTCCCCGTTTAATATTTCTTTTTATAATTTTGCTTGATCTTAAATCAACGAAAAAAACCAGTAAAATTTTGATAAATCTTCATCTTCTAAAGTTGATGTTATTTATGTTTTTTGGATTACACCATTGGATAGGTAATTTAATAATTGACATAATGCCCAATTACTTTTTCGATTGGTTGTTATAGTGATTAGAAATCTCCAAAAAACTGCCTCTTTGTCGTGTTTCGGAGCGTGCAGCAGTAAGCGCCGCGCCCGAACACATTTTAAATTCATCTTTAAATTACCGAAGCTAAGACAAATATTTGAAGTTGCACTCTTCAATGTGCTTTAGGTCGGGGTAACGCTTTAAGAATACAGATTTCAAAATATTTAAAAAAACTACAGTAAACCAATTCAATTTCAACGCAGAGTGTAATTCCTGTCATCTAATTCTCCTTAGGCCTGAGCCACTGTTATAGAGCAAAAAGGATGAAATATTTACATTGTCAATCTATTCTATTTGCGACACATTCAACCACATGCTTCTAGGCAACTTTAGATTTTCAATATTAACTATCAAATTGTAGGGAGATCTTTAAATCATGTCTTACGTATAAAACATCATTTTAGCTAATTCGTTGACAAAACTTACCATCTAAAATAGATCCTACAAAATGTCTATTGCTGTAATTGAATGGATATTAAACAAAATAGTAAGGCATGTAGATTCGCATTGTTCATTGAGTCGGCTGGTAAATCAGGGTCTTAGGCCGTTTGTCCAGCGCCGCCGTCACGGGGACGTCAACGAGAACGATATTATTTCTGGCTGAGATCAAGATGACGTGACGGTCTTCTGGTGGACAGGCGGCTATAGTAAATGTATGGTCGCTACCTCGGCGTCGTCATCTCGTTCTCGTTGACGTCCCGGTGACGGCGGCGGTGGACAAACGGTCTTAGGTTCGTCTGATGAGCGGTGGCAAGTGAGCGTTGGCTGTCAGCTAGGAATCAGTCACCACGGTCTCACGCTCCGATTTCACGTTCTGAAGTTCATAATTCACATTATGATGTGTGCGCTAGAATAAATTCAGGTTCCATTATCAGTGTAGCGCAGTCCTATATCTATTGGGTATCTATTGAGGTTCCTAGATAGTGGGGTTGATGATAGGCAAGATTAGTATTACAAATAATATATCAAATAACGCTTTCAAAACCAGAAGATAATCCAAGTGTTAGTAAAATGTTTAAGAATAGTGAAAAGTAGCGGATGAACTTGACATGCAAATATTTTCATCTATAGGTACTAATATAATAAAGCGTATGAGTTTTTTTGTTTGAACGAGCAATCCGATTTGAAAAATTCTCTCCTAGGCTCGCCAAACATGCATGGGCGGCATACAAAGAAACCTTGAAAGTACATACCATAGCTTTGGTGAGTACAGTAGCGTCCTTTAGACTTAGGACTTGCAGCACTTGTGTGTCAGAACTCATCATCATCTGTGCGACGCCGCCGCCCATCGAGATCGTCTCTATGGTATCGCCGTTTTGGTCCACCTGCATCGACAACGAACCAGTTCAAACAAAATTCTACAACAATTTATCTGCTACTAAACTAACGTTTTACAATAATAAGAGAAAAGTTGAACCCCGTTTCATAATGGACTTACAAGCTTCCCAGAGCAATGATGGCTGCAAGATTTATTGCATATCCTTTGATAAACAAGAAAAAAACATAAAAGGCTTGATCCTTACTACACTTATTTTCACAGAAATTTACAAAAGTAAACTTTTACAATAATTTGAAAATCTTAAAAGCTTCTTATAAACTTCAGAAATCTAGTTCAGAATAGAAGAAATCTTGCCAAACAAATATTAATAATGAAATAGGTAAGGAGTAAGTATTTTTGTTAAGATCCTAAGGATCTTATCGGGATGACAATACGTTAAAATGTTGAGGGCAAAATATTAATAAACAGCAAAATAAAAAAAACAATACACACCTGTCATGCAGACACACAGTGCAAATCTGAAATTAGTGCTACTACAAATAAAACAAAGCTTACACATTCACGTTTATTACTAGCAATACTCAACATTCAACAGCATGGAAGCTAATTTTTTTCACGACTAGTTACGTCTTTATATTTGTGGGGAGATTAACACAGGAACTGGACAAAAATTGGTGCTGTTTCTGTCGTACACTAACTTCTTATCGCTAAAACCGAGAGCTCGTATTTCGTTCACGTTAAAGTCCAAATTAAAATGTTAGTAAAATTGAATTGTTTCTGACTAAACTCACCCACCCGCAAAGACGAAAATCAAGATATTTTTAGAAATGTCATGCTGTTTTGCTCTTTAGCGTTAACGAAATAAGAGCTTTCGGTTTTAGTGATAATTTAATTTAGTCAGTATACACTCGCAAAGACGAAAATCAAGATATTTTTAGAAATGTCATGCTGTTTTGCTCTGTAGCGTGAACGAAATAAGAGCTTTCGTTTCGGTTTCAGTGATAATTTAATTTAGTCAGTATACAACAGAATATAATACATAAAACAATAATTTAGCCTTTAATAAGTAAAAGACTTTTTAGAATCGAAAATGGTTCCTGAGATTACCTCATTCAAACGTTAGACAACATAACCTCTATAATATAGAAGTAGACTAGTTTTAATAAAAATAGCTTCTATGCAGAGCAAATAAAATCTGAACACGTGTCAACGTGAAATAAATTAATCTACATAAACAACAAAAATAAAATCAAATTTAACAGAGCCGGTAGTTTTTCAAAGCTAGTTTTTCTGAACGCAGATTAATCAGAGTGCCTAGTAAGAGTTTTGTTCTCTATTAGGCTTGTTTCACTCTTCAGTGTGAAACAAGCCTTAGAGCCCTTGTAGACGTCCGTTTTTTTCTCCAACCATATAAACGGCATAAATTGTTCGCCGGAGCGATATCCGGCGCGTTCAAATTCATTACGCACCATAAACCACCGCGAATCCGGGTGAAAAACACGGTCCGTTGTCCGGCGAAAAAAACGGACGTCTACAAGCGCTCTTACGCATCGTAAACGTGGATTGGTATGGGATCAGAACAGCGCAAACTAGTGGTGAAACGTGAAACTTACGCGTTAGGGCTTGTGATTGGCTGAAACATACAAATCCACGTATACTGCGTCGATGCGTAATAGTGAACAAAACTCGTACTAGGCACCCAGTACCTAATATTACTCGAAAACATCAAAGGGTGAGACTACAACAGTGGTATGTCTGTTTCCTGAGACATAACTCTTCTAAATACAAGTCTGGGAGTTGTGGTACCTTGGTAGTTTCTAATTCAGGTCAGAAATACAAATAGACGATGCTTAAACTCGTCCGAAGCGAAATATTCCGGTAAGGAAAACGCAATTTCATAATGGAGGTCACCAGCTTTAACTACTCAAATAGCTCTAAATGCTATGTAACAAGCATAAACAATACAAACATAAAATCAACACAATAAACTATTATGTACACAACATGCATAACACACTTTTTGTTTGCATACAAACTTAACTCAAAAGGTAAAAAGGTACGCACACAATTTGAAAATATACATTACGGACTATTAAGGTTATAGCTGACCAGTCGCCGCCGCACCCGAACCTCACCGTATCGCCTCGGTATTCTTTGTATGGAATTCTATGGACCAACGCTCACTACATCAACTTCGTAACGTTACCGGATCGCTGCATCGCAAGCCAAAAGTGAAGGAACAAGTGAACGCCGAAAAGGCGATGCGGTGCGGCGGCGACTGGTCAGCTATAACCTTAATTGTTCAATTTTGAGTGTATGTTCTGTGTAGCATAATTTTGTAGAATTGTGGAAAAGTTTAGGTAAACCATCTCATTCAGGCATTATAAAATGCTTCACAAAATCAACACAAGAATCTTATAACTAAAATGTAAAAATAAATAAAATACTTTAAAAGCAGTCAATTTTATAAATTGCATTGTTACTAAAATCAGACGTGACTTTGGGACGAAAATAGGTAAGACCATTTTGTTACCGACATGCAGTGAATGTAAATGAAACATAGATGCATCTCTAACACAGAAAAAGGCAATGTAAATTGAATGGGCGATCTGCCCATGCATTCTGTAGACTCACTTCGAATTCACTTAAGTGACCGAGCTCACTAAATACACTAAAACGTATTGTGAGCTTCAAATTTCGAATAAGAAATTTGAAATCTCACAGCGGATTCAGCTCTTCGGCGTTCAAGTGAGTTTACAGAATGACTCTGCTGAGCTGTGATCTAAAAACCCAAAATACCAAGAAAATAATAACAAATTAATCTTGGAAAACAAATTCTGAAGATCCACAATTTTTTAAATAAATTAAACACTACATTTTTCACTGACAAAGTAACATCTTAAAAACATACTAGGTATATTGTTTGGCGTCTTAGATAACTAAGTTTTTGGCATTGCTAAGCATTTTAAAAATATTTCATTGTTCTACTTTGGCATTTTATCTACTTATATGTACTTGTTTTTATATGTAAGCACTCAAAGAGATCATTGGCTACTGTAAATAAGAATATCACTAAAGTTCTCACTGGCATTTTCTTGACTAATTGATGGCACAGTTTTTGTGTGTAAATAAACTCAAATACTACATTATTCTATGGAACATAATAGTAATACTAAACTTTGTTATGTTCAGGCAACTTGCCATCCTTACGTTTTAAAAATTTTCTTTGGAACATCATATTTGGTATCTTTGTGTACACTCTCTGACTAAATAACTAAGCATTATGCAGGCAAATTATGCGAAAATCAGCCTTTTGTGTTCAATCAGCCTCATAATTAAATATTTAGCTCTGTCGTCACTTCCAATAACAAAACTGAATTATCAAAAGTGGTGGAGTCAACAGCGAGTACAAGTTTAGATCAATGTGAGACAAAGATCCGATCCTTGTCTCTGTGAAGTTGGCTGCATCGTCTTATCTCGCTTACTCTAGTAATAATGCGCTATCCTCTTCACCTAACTTCAGAGCACCTAACTTCAGAGAGACAAAGATCTGTTGTGACTACTGTACTTTAAAGCGCTGGTCACAACAGATGAGTGATGCGTGGCGAGCGCGTGACGTGTAAGTTGTAAAGTATGAAACTGTAAGAAAGATGCCAGACCAGTTAGGCTGATTGTCTAACTTGTCTCAAACTTCAATTGAACTCAAACTGTCAAAACGATCAAACTATACGAATGCGACAAAAGATACCCTACGCGATCGTTTAAACAGTTTGAGACCAGTTAGACAATCAGCCTGCTGGTCTGGCATCTAAGTTTCATAATTTACAACTGGTGCTCACGTCACGCGTACGCCACGCATCTGTTGTAACCCGGCCTTAAGGACATAACGAGCATTTTGCTGTAATCTCTTGCAAGCATTGCCGTGACTAGCGAGTATAGATCCTAAGCGAGGCAGTAGTTGTCGATGGGCTCGCGTTTGATCCGTCGCACCTGCACGAGCGGCGTCACGCAGACACCGTCACCGTTCGCCATCTGCGCGACCATCTGCTGGTACATCGGCAGCGTGACCACTTGCGATAACGGACGACCTGCAAACAACGTACGTTTTGATTCGTCAATTGGCGGGTCCACACAGAGCGAGCAGCCTCGCGAGGCATTTGCCGCGCGAAGCAGCTCGGTTAGTGTGGACGTGCCTCGGCCGAGGCAAGCGGCAGCCTCGCGATGATACCAAGGTGCCGCGCGTCCACACTAACCGAGCTGCTTCGCGCGGCAAATGCCTCGCGAGGCTGCTCGCTCTGTGTGGACCCGCCTAATGACGTATGTGGTCGTACGAGCGAAACACACACGATAGTATTGTTGGTTCAGTAAAAAAAGGAAAATTCAGAAGCGGTGAATTAAAACGTGTTAGGGCCGAGGGTTATGTCAACAGGTGGGCCAGATCGGTTACTAGTTGGATCCCGACGTATGCCAGGCGACTCCGAGGCAGACCTGGAAAGCGCTGGCATGATGACCTGGACGCCTTCAAGAAAAGTTGGAAAGAACCGCCGAAGATCGCAAAGAGTGGAAGGTAGCGGGGTATGCCCAGTTGTTGAATAGTTTAGGCTAATTAAAAAATAGACATAATATTGTATACGTACGCGAGGGATCAGAATTGCGTGATATAGAGGAGGCCTATACCCAGCAGTTGGTGGAAATGGGCTGTGTTTTGTTGATGTATTAATCCTCTTTTTTTCTTTTGACGACTTTGACGAGACTCACATTGTTCGACTGGCTCCACACTGGAGCTTGACTATTTAGATTTTAAGCGGATGGATCACCGAAAAGAAAGCTAGGCCCCATACCGTGTTTGTTGCCCTGATTCTTCACGGTGTTGGTCGCGAAAGAACAGGAGTAGAATCAGCTCTTAAGACGTTTCAAAGTGGTCATAACGGTCCTACTGAATAAATGATAATTGATTTTGATTATTGTGATGATGATGATACGTACACTCTCCGTCCTCTCCTGTGATGATGATCTGGTTGTCCGCGAGCGCCTCCACGGAGTTGATGTCGAGTGCGACGGCGTTGCCCTCCGCGTCCAGCGTCTGCACCACACTGCCCGCGCCCACCTCGCCCGTGTGTATCTACATACCATAACCACAATACAGAAAAGATTCTATTCAAAATTTAATGAACAAACAAATCCCTTCTTTACAATCTATACTTCTATACTAATATAATAAAGCGAAAGAGTTTGTTTGTTTGAACGCGCTAATCTCAGGAACTACCAGTCCTATTTGAAAAAATCTTTCTGCATTTGATAGCTAAACTCTTGAGGAAGATTATTACTTTTCATCATCATCACCAAAAATCATCACTACGGGGGCAACGCCACGAGGGCCCTGCTAGTCTACTATAAAAATGATGATTTTCAAACGGCTAATCGGATTTTCATGAAACGTAGCTAAGGACTCTCTCGACAAAAACAGACTTACAATACACTAACTTATTATGATACATAGATGATCATTAATTTAAAATCTTTGAATTTGTAATTGGTAATGCATGTTCTCATACAAAAAAAAAACACAGGCAAACATGTCAGAAAAAGAAACAGAATCAGTTTGTTAAAGCAAGGATAGATCATCGAAATCGCACACAAACATTTTTGTTAGTGAAATATTGTTGAAACCAGTTATCCACTTACCTTTTACATTGCAAGTCATCTTTTCGGCCGCACTTTATATCTTCATGTTTCGCCAACAGAACCTTATAAACTATCTGTTCGAAGCAAGATCGATTCACCTTTAAAGTTAAATACATAACGTACCTCCACTAAAATAGGGTTACTACAGTTGTTCTATCTCACGAAGTCCGTTTGGTCTTAGTTGTGTGTGTGTTCACATGCACGTTGTTTCTGTGTGCGTAAGACATTTTTAGAGCTACGGTTATAACAATTTTTGACGAGAAAGACAGTGAAATTTCAAGCATTTCTGTATATTTAACTCAAAATACATATTTTTCAACTTGTAACCCTATTTTAGTGGAGGTGCGATATGCCTACTCTTTGAAGGCAAACACAGCTTGCGATTCAAATCGTGTTGAATCAATGCTTAAAAAATTACTTGCTAGTTTACTCACAGTCTACAGGCATTGTTGAATCACAGAGGCTTTCGCTTGCTTTGAGGATGGCCGTGGCCGAGTTAGCAACACAAGGGCATACTAACACTCACCACCTGCGCCGTGGTCCCATCGGGCAGCGTGATGATGGGGTTATTTGGATCCAAGTTGAGGATGGACACCGACCCGTCTGGGTTCGTGATGGAGTGGAGCACCGCTGGGGCGTATTGCATGTTCTGGAAGCATCGGTTGTGCCGGTTATTGGTAATGTTTGAAATGCTGAAGTAACTTCAATAGGCGGGTCCACACAGAGCGAGCAGCCTCGCGAGGAAACTATCCCCAAACGAGCGCTGCAGCCTTGGTATCATCGCGAGGCTGCCGCTTGCCTCGGCCGAGGCACGTCCACACTAACCGAGCTGCTTCGCGCGGCAAATGCCTCGCGAGGCTGCTCGCTCTGTGTGGACCCGCCTAATCAACATTTCAATGATTAATTGTTTTTGGAGAAGAAATGAAACATTTTAAAGAACCTGAATACCATGTGTAAAGGAAAACTCACGCTAGGCCGTGTTGGGTCAGAGCGTCGGCCGTAGCACGGTCAAAGCCATTTTGGACGTACAATGTTTACTAACACTGCACTGACAGATCAATCAGCTGATAGCAGGAATAGACCAATCACAGAAAACTGAGATTAAATGATTGTCACTGATTCAATATGGCCAATCGTAATGAATCTCAGTTTTATGTGATTGGTCTATACCTGCTATCAGCTGATTGATCTGTCAGTGCAATGTTAGTAAACATTGTACATCCAAAATGGCTCGAGTATAATAATATTTTGTATGAACACAGTCACGCTATACCGAGTGAGGGCCGAGCGACAACGCCGGCTGTGACCGTGCCACGGCCGAGGCTCGGTCGAGCCCGACACGGTCTAGCGTGAGTCATCCATAATGTAGTAAGTGTACAAAAAACCCTAACACTGTATCAAACGCGGTAGACATTTTCTCATATCTTTATAATTTTTTTTGTTTAATTTCCATGGTGATTGTACTTCGATATCTCCAAAACGCGGTATACATTCTCTCACACATTCATAATCATCTTGTTGTACAATTTATTCAAAGTCAAAGTAAAAAATCCATTTTTTTTTTTTTTTTAAACGAAAATAGGTTCGCGTTTGACCACACTCTGCCTGATGTAAAGCAACAGTGCGGTCTAAGACGGTCATTTATTCCGTAGACCGCTGAGATCACACAGAATAGATAGATCAATAGTTTCTACTTCTGCCCCTTTTATCTTTGATGATGATTAAATCCTGTTGTCCCTCATCAGGGACATAGGGCTCTCAGAAGGGATTTCCACTTGACTCGATCCTGCGCGACAACCTCCAGCTCCTTCCAGCCGAGGCCAATCAAAATCGGTCTCAAACTCTCAAATATGACAGTTCAGTGACCAAGCAAGTAGCTCTGTCACTCTCATCTCAACGAAACCGAACGCGACAAAACTTACTTACGCGATCGTTTTGACAGTTTGAGACAAGTTAGACAATTAGCCTGCTGTTCTATTAGAATCAGGACAACCAACACCGTTTTCGGCCTAGCTTTTTCAAGTCAGGCTCTATTGGACTTCTCCAATAGTCTGACTTGAGAAAGACGATTGAGAAGCAGCAATCGAGCAGAGTCCCTACTTCGACATCGGAGAGCGTCATCTGATCGATGCAGACTTGCTGCGTGGTGAGCACGGCCTGCTGCTGCGCCTCGTGCTCCTCGTGCTCGTGCGTCTCGTGCTCCAGCGCGCGCGCCGGGGAACCCCCGCCCTCCAGGCACGCCAACTGCGCGCGCGTACACATACAGTGCACGGATACACGTAACGCACGAGATAATGCACGGCAAGACGCAAATTATAGTGCACGGATGTGGGGTAAATGTGGCCATAACGCACGAGATAATGCACGAAGCGAGTCGTTATTGCGGCCATATTGCACGTGATTTTGTACGAACGCGGCGTAAATGAGGCATGAACGTGAACACGATGGAAATTCGGTCATAACACACGAGAATGCACGGTGGTATAAAAGAATCGACCACGGAACGCACATGTGCAGCCACAAAGATGTAGTGCACGAACACGTGAGACCAAATGGTGTAAGAGTCGACCACGGAACGCGTAATTCACAAAATAATGCACGAAGACGACGTAAATTCGGCCATAACGCACGATAATGCACGGTGGTGTAAAAGAGGCACCACGGAACATGAACGTACAACCCGATATAATACACAAACACGACGAAAGTGCGACATTTTAAAATACAAATAAATATATCAACAAAAAGTAAAATCAAATGTTATAAGATAGGTGTGTGTTATGTTAGGTTGGGTGTTTTGAATGTTGTGTTACGTTACCGAATCCAGGCAGCGTCCCAAATGTGACAGCAATGGTAGATCAAGAAGTTGGATTAGTAATGAAAAGCAAAGATTAAGTAAGCATGCACATTTATTTACCTAAATGCAATTGAAAATTCTTTTTCTCATTTCATAGGTAGAACAAACTCCAATGAGTTCCGTATTTCTTATAAGTTTTGAATTCTCTCGTTATAATTTTCGTTTTTTTTTTTTCTTAGATTGCGTGACAAGCCTTTTAATGCACAGTAGATTCAAAGACTTGCTGCCCACTTTTCACAAGCTCTATTGATTTGAATGAAACACAGGATGTCTTGATGTCTCTCCGTAGAAAGTATTGTTTCTCCCATTTTTTTTTTAGTATAGTTCCCACTTCCCGCTCGGCTTGCACGCTAGCCGCGTTGCGCGTAATACCTATCACGCGACAAGTCGACAACCCTTCCGCGTCACTCCGCGGCAGACAGTGGCAGAGTTATGCGTTAGAAAGAGAGGATTTGTTAAGGTGAATATTACGTTGAGAAATAACCGCTTACGCGAGCTGAATTGCACTTTTTTGCGTCGCTGCAAGAGTCGCTATTATAGCCTTCTATTTATTCTGTGACCGCGGGCAGCAAGTCAATAATCACTAGTTGTTCAGCGGTATACAGCGTGTTGTAGATATGACTTACGGAGGCTGTAGGCTTGTCTTCGTCTTCATTGAACGCGGGCAGTAGATCTTCGCGTCCGTGGAACTTGTAGCAATTCACCACGATCTGACGCAGCGCGTGAGTCCATGACATCTGTACAAGAAACATTACAAGTGGCTCAATTAAAAATTTTAAAAATGACTTTAATCTTATAAGCTGAGCAAATTTCTGCTCTCTCGAGGTGCATTTCTGTTCATAACTCCGAAGATCCTCGACAGATCCTCACCAAATTTTTATGGCTTCGAGTAATCGGTGAGTATAAATAAATAAGCACAAAAAAAAAAACGATTCCACCGAATTGAGATCCTCCTGCTTTTTTTTAAGGCAGTTCTTTTTCCCATTCAAACTGACCGCTTTTGACAGAACGACGTTGGTCGGGTCATCTTATGTACAAAACAATAATCCAATTATATTATTACTAGCTGCTGCCCGCTCGGATAAAAAGTAGCCTATGTTACTCTCCAGCCCTCCAACTATCTCCACACAAAAAAATCACGTCAATCCGTTGCGCTGTTTTGACGTGAAAGCAGGACAAATTAACACACTTTCACATTTATAATATGGGTACGGATATTATATTAACCTTTTGCTTCTCGTCGTCGGTCCGTGCGTCCATGCGTACGTTGGCCCAGGGCAGGTCTTTGGGCCACCACGGCGGCCGCGTCGACTCCCGGCCCCAACCTGGCTTCCCGCGAACTAAGGAACATTACATACAATCAGTACACTTATCCCTCTACTTATAAAAATCTCGTACCGTTTAAAAATTGCCATCCTTTTTTGTTAGATAGTGTCAAATAGAGACAGGGCGAATATTGAACATTATTTAACTACCCCCTTACTTATGAAAGATGTTTAAAGTTGAACACTGGTTGAACAACGTCCTGTCTCTGTTTGTCACTATCCACAAATAAAGACTGGACGTTGTTTAACCAGTGTTTCACGTTAAACATCTTTCATAAGTAAGGCCCCTAATGTTTAAGTTTTTAAATAAGGCCTACTATTTTTAATCCAAGACGGGAATTAGATTAGTCATGTTTTCGTTTTGTTTTTTTTTTTATCTAACATTTCTTCGAATGTTAATGTCTAATAATGGTGGATTTAATATCTGTTGTGTGTTCGTGAACGTGCTTATGTGATGGCAAATGAAACAAAGTTGGATCATTGCGTTGAAGTCAGTTAAAGGTGGCCGCACATATATCCGCTCCGAACGAATCGACTTTTAGAATTATTTATATGAAATCGTATGAAACCTCGCACACCGGTCCGCGCTCGAATCGTCCGATTCGACCGAATCTGGCAGTACTTCGAGAATTCGGCTCGGATTAAGTGTGCTTCCACTATAAAAAGTGTGACGTAAGTACTACCTACAGTATCCTCTTACTTAAAGTTGAATACTGGTTAAACAACGTCCTGTCTGTGTTTGTCACTATCCACATATAAAGACAGGACGTTGTTTAACTTTAAACTTTAAAGATTTTTTTTAAGTAAGGCCCTAGTTAGCCTAGCAGACTCACCCATGGAATACTTGAGCATGAGCGGTATGAACGCTCTCAGCTGCGCCTGCGTCATCTTTTCCACTGGAGTTGGTATGCCGTCGATGATGAGCGGCGGCAGCTCGAACAGCGAGGGATCCTCGGCCGGCGGCGGCGGCGCCTGCCCGTGCCCGCCCAGACCGAACTGTCACCGCGCACTCAGTACATAGTACCAAGGATTTTTTATACTAACGTAACCAGATGGTTCAATCGACTTTCATGTAAAAGGGATTTTGAACCTTATCACGACTAACGACTACACTACGTTCTATTATAATTCAATCTTGGTTATAAGGATTGTCGGTCTCGTTGAGAGACCTTCGTGGTAGCTTTGTCCCTTTCACATTCGTTGTTGGATTAGTGGTAGTGAGTAGTATGCCCTTGTCATTTAAATTTCAGGATATTCACTAAGGATTAGGAATATTTAGTTCAAAAATTATGGTCACCCTTTAGAAAGAGACACACCGCCCAAGTATTATCTCTCAAGCGGACCGCGGTTTTTGTATCAGTGCGCGTTCCAGTTACGTTAGTATAAAAATTCCTCGCACAGTACACAATGGATCTTGGCATTCGTGAAGTTAGCAGTTTCGATGCACAGTGCAGCTTATTCATATAAAATTTTCTAGTGCGCATCGAAACGGCTAACTTCACGAATGTCTAGATCCATTGTGAGAAGTGTTTACTCCATTCACAGTTATTTTTAGCTGTTACACCCGAATACTGAACGCTACTTAATTTAAGTGATGCTTATCATTGACATTGTCATGTATACGATTCTAAAGAATAAGAACGTCTCAAATATTTAATAGCATTTCAGTATTTTGGCGAGGTCGTCAAAATGACTGGCCTTTTAGCTCAGTTGGTAGTGGCTCTGCCTTCTACGCTGTAGGTCGTGGGTTCGATTCCTACCCAGGACAAACATTTGTGTGATGAACAACTGTCTTCTGCGCTGTAGACCGTGGGCTCGATTCCCACCCAGGACAAACATTTGTGTGATGAACTTACAGAAAAATGTATTTACAAAAACTTTGAACCGCTCGTGGCGTAGCTTGCTTAGACGTTCTTGATTCATCGCTGAATCAAGAAACTCATCGCGGCGTTGTGCGCGGTCTCAATTTGGATGGGTGACCGCAAGTGGCATTACGAGCTGAGCGCTTCCGTGCTTCGGAGGTACGTTAAATTGTCAGTAGCACGTCGCTTAGTTTGGGGCTAGATGGGGCTTTGAGAAATTGTCCACCAATAACTTAGGCCTTTACATCTTTACTAGATGATTTATACAGTGGCAGAAGGAAACCTACACCATCCTCTCAGCTTAACCAGCTATATCCACAGGAAAGACACGGTCAATACGTGTGGGGCTGACTAAGTCGCGGGTTTCCTCACGACGTTTTCCTTCACCGTTTAGAGCTCGTGTCATATAAATTTTTCGAAACGAAAAATATATTGATGCACAGCCAGGATTCGATCCCACGACCTTCGGATCGAAAGTCGAGGTACCATACCCCTCGGTCAACACGACTCTACCAATATTCATTTAATATTATTATTTAAAATGTAATTTAAGAGGCCTGCGACCGGCAAATTTCCATAAAAACGTAATACCGAAATCATTTAAAATTTAAGCAAATTTTTATCAGTTTATGTTGTTAGATTAAGAGAGTAGGTAGTTATCTAGGTTCCTGTTACACTTTTGTTCCGAAAAACTTACCTAAAAAGAAATGTAAGCAAATTGAATTGAAATCTTTGTAGGTACACCAAAATTGGCCTTTTTACCCGACTGCGCAAAGCAAAGGAAGGGTAATGTGTTTATCAGTCTATGTATGTTTGGATGTTTCTATGTGGCATTCTAGAGGCCAAACGCGTGGACCGATTTTGATGATTCTTACGTCAATCGATTCGTCTGAACCTTGGGAGTGTTAATAAGGCATGACAGTAATCAAAATTCACCAGTGCCACCACCAGACGCCTTAATGTCAAAATTAAAAAAATCAAAATCGTCACACCATGTCAAGTGGGGTATCGTTGAATAGGTATTTCAAAATCAACTTTATGTTTCTTTTACCATTTTTCATTTTAAGTAAGAAGAAGAAGAAGAAGAAGAAGGAAAAATAACGGTTTAAAGTTGATTAATAATTATTCTCGCTATGGATGTTTCTATGTGGCACTCTAGAGGCCAAACGCGTGGACCGATTTTGATGATTCTTACGTCAATCGATTTGTCTCAACCTTGAGAGTGTCACTAAAGATATGACAGTAATCAAAATTTACCAGGGCTACAACCAGACGCCATATTGTCAAAATTAAAAGAATCAAAATCGTCACACTATATCAAGTGGGGTATCGTTGAATAGGTATTTTAAAATCAACTTTATCATAACTAAAAAGTGTTAAATAAAAAAATATTTTAAAAAAACAAAAACCCGACTGCGTCAAAACTAAAAAGAAAAAAACAAGCCTGCAAAGAATTACTCACAGTCGGGACCCATAACATTGGGAAGATTTGATTGGTAATAAAATGAATGGGTACCGACTGTGAGTAATTCTTTGCAGGCTTGTTTTTTTCTTTTTAGTTTTGACGCAGTCGGGTTTTTGTTTTTTTAAAATATTTTTTTATTTCTTTTCATTTGTTCTATAGTAAGTTTTTTGGAACAAAAGTGTAACAGGAACCTAGATAAATACTGCCTTTATCCAAATAATAACATAAAGTGATAAAAATATGCTCCAATTTTAAATTATTTTGGTATTACGTTCCTAGGTATGTAGGTACGTTCGCCGGTCCCTTATGGTAAAGATAAGTTGTGTGACCTGTTGCGCGAGCGCGTTCTCTAGTTCCTCCATGATCATGGAGCGCAGGTTGCGCACGACGTCCTCGAGCGGCTTGGCCCCGAACACGCGGTAGGAGGCGGTGGGCTTGCCCGGCGTCGCCACCAGCACCACCGCCTGCTGGCCCACGCGCGTCGCGAACTCCTCGATCGTTTGCTAAAAACAATACTGGACATTATTTTAACCTACGGGAATTACTCACGTAAAATATCGTCGATGTGTGAATATCCACGACACAGAAGACGTGAATAGTGAGGATGAAAACTCAGCACCGACTCTCCTTACTACACCGGAAACTACAACAGCGCGCCCCCGTTATATTCCTTCCACTACCTTCGTCCCGCGCCGAACGTTATATTGCTCGCAGTGTGAGACGCTCGCGCGAGGAGTAACTTTGTCGCAACTCCCCCCTTACCCAGATGAAGATTCTCCGGATGAATCGAAACATTATCTGTTTACGGTTTCTGAATCGACGATATTTTTACGTAAGTAAATAATGTCTAGTACAACTCACGAAAGTTTTGAAAGTGAAACAACATTACTCATTGAAAATTAAAAGTGTTCGATTACGACGGGATTCCCGTATTGATACAAGCGATCCTCCTTACCTTAACACCGCCACGGAGTTGGTTAAGTCACTCATTCCAGATTATAAACTAAGTATATTCCAAGTTTCATCCAGATCCGTTCAGCCGTTCTGGCGTGATTGAGTAACAAACATCCATCCAAACTTTTGCATTTATAATAGTAGTAAGATAATGGCGTAAATACGCAGGGATATTCCCTCATGTCTCTTCCGCGGGGCTGCGACAGAATAAACTTTGAACAAAGTACTAAAACGCCACATTATAAGGAAATTGGGTGCTCCGTTGACTACATTCAAACAAATGAGCGATTACTGTGAATTGCACTCGGCAATCTTGTAGCCCTAAAAAATTAAAATGTTTGAATGGTTAGTCACCCTCAACTTCCTGAGCAGTCTGTTCTGATGACGTTTCCTAACGGAGGGATTGGTCTCGAAGGAGTGCGGTCGCTTGCGTTTCTTGGATGACGCGATCGCAGCCGCCGCCGCCATGCCGACCGGACCTGGTGAGCAAGAGTCTGCGTTGAATGTAGCTGCACTGTTGTATTACTTAAGGCCCTGATCGACGAGCGAGTAAAACCGTGGTCTTATGGCTCGTCGGCAAAGCTCGCCGGTGTATCATTGCAATATCGCGGTTTTATGAGTTGGCGAACCTGTCTCGCGGCTCGTCATGTTTCCTTCATTTTTTACTCAGCTCGATCGAATTCAAAATTCAAAACCTCAATTCAACTACGATACGACTGTTTCTCTTGCTAGTCTTTCAGCACCAACGAGCCGCGGGTAAGATATGGCCAGTTAAGCTGAGAGGATGGTTTAGGTGCAATTCAAGGCAAGCCTACTCCATCTCAACAATGTCTCAGGCACTACAGTGTCCCGTTAAGTGTAGGCAAAGGTGGCTTCCGGAGACTGTATAAATCGTCTTTTTTAAACTTTCGCGATCACTATTCATATTGAAAACGTTTCGGCTATTGAATAGCCGAAACGTCGGGATAAATAAGGTAAATTACGCGATAAAATCCCGTGTCCATAAAACTGTATAAATCATTTAGTATTGATGTAAAAGCCTTAGTTTTTTTTTTTGTCTTATCCAGATGCTCAGATAGAGAACTAAATGAATGTTGATGACTGACCAGCAGCAGCTAGGATCAAGACCCTAGCCTATAGTCACCAAGGTGACCTCGTCGCTCATGGCGACTTTTTACGCCAATTTTGCACTAAATGTATGTTGATGACTCACCAGCGGCAGCCAGTGTCTTCGTGACCTCGTCGCTCATGGCATTCTTGCGCATCTCTTCGTCTCCGTAGTTGGACGCGGCCGGCGACGACACACACTCGTCTTCCTCGTCGGACGCGCCGCTCAGCCCGCAACCCTCCACTTGGGACATCTCCTGGGAACACAGTACTTGTTACTTTACTAGCTAAAATAAGTAAGTTCGTATGAGCAAGTGGCCAACTCTGGTGGCGGAGTTGTAAAGCCTCCGTCATGACTTAAAGACTTTAAAGCCGGGACCGACAATTTATCGTACCTTCCGAAGCACGGAAGCGCACAGCGCGTACTGCCACTTGTGGTCACCCATCCAAATTGGAACCGCGCACAACGTTACTTAACTTCAACGATCAATCAAGGACGATTAAGCAAGCTACGCCACGAGCGCTTCTTAGTGTCACCTTCAAGTTTACTAACTGCAGTTATAATTCGCGTCATGTGAAAAGAACGCTGGAAGAAAGTGGAGGGGTTGTGTTGTCTCGTGTTTGTGGATGGGTCACCTATTCGCAAACATGTGACACAACACACTTTCTTTCAACTTTTCACATGACGCGAACTATAACGATCTAACGATTATTTATAAAAGTTGTCATTTGTTGCTTGTTTTTTATATTTTTAGGGTTCCGTACCTTAAAAGGTAAAAAAAGGAACCCTTATAAGATCACTTTCTTGTCCGTCTGTCCGTCTGTCCGTCTGTCCGTCTGTCTGTCCGTGTGTCACCATCGATTATCTCAGGAACGGGTAGAGCTAGCAAGTTGAAATTTATACCATATACTAAGGTTTATAGTCCCTATTGTGAGTATAAAAATCAAGGTCCTGAGTCAACACTATAAAAAGATATAGGCAAATTTTGGTTTTCGTGAAAACTTGTGAGTACCAAAACTTACCTTAATTATCAACTTTTTTTATTTTTCGGAATTTTTCCTTTACTTGTGCTGGAAGACCTTGCTTGTAACCAAAATTGATAATTCTAGGTCAACCGGAAGTACCCTAGAGGTTTTGGGTCGAAAACCTAAATGGTAGTTCCCGTTGACCTAGAATAACGAAATTTGGGAAAAAGCAAGGTCTTATAGCACAAATAAAGGAAAAATTCCAAAAAGTTAAAAAAGTTGAAAATTAAAGGGTGTTCCCATACATAGTTGACGCCAATTAAAATTGTCCTCCGAGTTGTATGGGCGCTCATACAATTAAGCGGACTAGCTTAATTGGCACCATGGCTAGGTACGGAACCCTCGGCGTACGAGTTCGACTCGCACTTGACCGGTTTTTTGTTTTTAGTAGCTCTCTGTCGTATCTTTAAAGAATAATCTTTTTAAAGTTTTTTTAGAAATGTCTTGTGATTCTGCATGAGTGTGTTGGTAAGATCTTACCTCATCTCCGATGTCCATGGACTCGGTGCTGACAGCGGAGTTCATGTTGTCTTCTTCCTGGTCCCTGTCTAGGACCATTGATTCAAGTTCCGTTGGGGACGACGTGGTGGAACACACTCTGCTTCCTTCTCTTAAGTTTTACTCGACTTAGAAGCTGAGAGAAAATGAAGTTTGTTAACTTTACTTGCTTTTATACGTTTTATATGTATTTACCTAGAACTTTTTACATTAAAGTGTGATTTGTCTTGGCCTAGGTAATCATAATTGATGTTCAATAATTAGAATTTACATCTCACCCAATCTGTTAGAAGATATTGAGCAACAGATAAATAGGAAACCATCTACACAAACTCATTAGATACCTACCTATAGTGTGCAATTCTGCCCCCCTAACTAAGAATACAGTAACTCAATTTTTAGCAAAAACTAAAATAAAGTCATAATTACAGTCTATAAGCTCGAAGTAATTACATATAATGATGACTTGATTTCAGTTTTTGCCAAAAATTGAGTTACTGTATTCTTAGTTAGGGGGGCAGAATTAGTACCTATCACACTTTTACTTCTTCACATCTTATCTTAGGTAGGTAGGTATGTCTATTTATTATCCCATAACACAGATATCAAGCACAAGTAATATAGTTCCAAGTTATACATAACATGATTTCTTGTTGAATAAAACACTTATAATAAAGTAACACAAGATTTAAGGAGGCTATGTGCTTGAGATCTGAATTTTCCTCTACTGAAAATGGCTGGAATGAACTTGTTTCAACAAAAAACATGTTGTAGCTCTATAGTGGTATTTAAAACTTCTCATATTTTTTTGATTTAGTGAACTGATTATATAACAGAAGGTCTAATGTATAAACTATGAAATAATCCTCAATAGGTACCTAATTCCTGTTTTCAATAAGAAATCTATATAGGTCAGCCATTAGCTATTCTATTGATTTTTTGGGAAGCACTGTAATAGGTATTGTGTCCTATATTTGTTTCCTAAAATAGTTTATGAAACTGTTTCATGGTATTCAGACAGAGAAACATTTTTAAAGCTATAAAGTAACATACAATAGCTGTTTGTAGGTAGGTAATAGGAATCTATTGTCTAAAGCCAGCAAGAGAAAAATCAATAACTATGCTTCTTACATGAGTGGTATGTAGAAAAGAGCCTAGACAAATTCTGGTCCATTCAAGAACAGAAGACAGGAATGAGATGATAGTCACGGGTTTGCTGGTTATCTCCATTATCGCTGCCGATAAATTATAAATGTTCACGGTCTATTGAGTAATTTTCACGTAATCCGCGAAAAGCTATGCAACCGCCTGTGACGCAAATTGTTTTGTTTATGTGGTGCATGGTGCCGAAGGGACATTTCGAGTCGACGCATGACGCAAACTCTTTGCGGCGGCGTAGAGGCTAAGTCCAAAATGAATAGCCATCATGGGGGAACCGCGCATTCGAGCAGGCCCAGACAGCATAGAAAGACTACGGCTGCGTACGCACCTGCGTGATTTGAGGCACATTTTCCAATCCAATTAGAAGTTCAGCAGACTCCTTGTGATGTAACCGGTTCAGAACAATATTTTTTAGAACTATTGCACTTGTTTTATCACTGATTTTATGAAACTCGCACAGAGCACAAAAGACCCCGAAAATCCTGTGTCCTCCATTGATATCGATCGATGAACACGAAACAAGGGTGGTATCGACTTCATAACTTGAGGTCGCCATTTTGTACGAGTCTGCGCGGTGGAGTTTTCACATGGAAAAGGAAATCACCCCTCGATAAGAGGGGGGATTTGAATTTTAATTAGTAAGTAAAATTGAGCTTATTTTGCAAAACACTTACCAGATATTAGTGTCTAATATTTTTGCAGATTTATTAGTTTGATCTGCCAGTCCCAGTCATCCAGGAAAATCCTAGTTTATTTTCGAAATTGGTCAAATACGTCAGAGCACTAACGCCATCTGTTGACATTTTCCTTAACAAAATTTGACGTTTAGAAAGTAAACAAATCAATCAATTGAACAACTGACTGGCTGTCAAATCAAATAGGTTATTTTTTATTTTGGTTTTCATGAAAAGTGTAAAACGAACGTGAATTTTCCTGAAAACAGGGGAGTCGAGTAACATATCTTTGAGATTTTTGTTTGTGCACATCTCGATAAGCCAAGACCACAGAATATTTAATTTTATGTAAGTAAAATAACAATACTTCTAGACTCTCATGAATTTAGGCTTGTTTTTGGAAAGGATTTGCTTGAATCTGCATCAACCTATCTAATCTTTAGAGAAACGTATTAGTAAAAAATACTATATAGGCACATTTTAAATTCCTAAATTTCTAAATTACAAACATTTCTGAATTAGACCCAAACAACCCCAAATCAAAGGGTAAATCTGTTGAATTTCTAAAATTAACTAATTTAAAAATCATCCAAGGGCTTAACTCCCAACACTACTTCACTCAGATTGTCAAAGTGATAGATTTTACCATGGAATGCACTCAAGAGTGTAAAATCATAGGTACCTACCTAGATAAAAATCTCTCTCTCTCTCTCTGTGGTCGGCTCTTCATGCTAAAGATAA
The DNA here is from genome assembly GCA_958496255.1 of Camptogramma bilineatum. Classification (NCBI taxonomy): domain Eukaryota; kingdom Metazoa; phylum Arthropoda; class Insecta; order Lepidoptera; family Geometridae; genus Camptogramma; species Camptogramma bilineatum. The sequence continues at coordinate 2,106,366 of OY292451.1, forward strand.
AAATCACATGAACAGATTTAAATTGGTGTAGTTGAATATTGTATGGTTTGTCTCCAGAAATGATTTATGGCCAGTTTCTATATTATATCTATCTGTAGGTTTACTTACTGTGGTCAGATGTTCGACGAAATGAAATGAAATGAAATAATTTATTTGCGTGAAGTATGGTAGAAAAAGTTCTTAAAATAAAATTATAAATTTCTATTCGATACTTCTTAACAAAAAATTATAAATTTCTAACCACAGTAAGCAGCAGATTGATAGAAAATAGAATCTGGCCATTAGTAGTAAATATTAAGGATAAAGCGTATCACACACACAGCAGATAATATAAGTTATAGGTCGTAATGTAAATATTTTATATTTTTGCTATCACACACACAGCAGATAATATAAGTTATATCCCAACTACGTCATCAATCATCGAAGCCGTCTTGCGGGGTTCCTGTAAACTGTCCCCGATAATCCAGTACCGAATTTATCTGTAATCTGTACCCGCATTCCAAAATCCAGTAAACGATAACGAAAATGGCTACCTTTTCTCATTATTAAGGTGAAGTACAGTCAGGCAAATAAACGAATAAAATAGGTCAAATCTATATTTCACATGAAAATAACATAAGAAATCAACAACGATTTCCAATAAAATAGGCATGATCACACACAGAGGATACAGAACAGAAAAAGATACACAGAGCAAGTTATAAACATAAAAACACCCAATAAAAAGGTTCACATACACGTGGTGCTAAAAAGGCACAGTCTCAGCTAATGCTGGATACTCCCATGAGGTCCCGTGACTACACGGACACCAACGGAAAAAAATAAAAGTATAAAGGTTACTGATGAATTATAGCAGAATATGTCAAAATGAGAGATAATGTCGAGTTGATAGATAATATCAAATTGACAGATTAAGTCAAGATGAGAGATTATGTCATTTTGAGAGATTTACATTATTTTATTGTCGGCCATATCTCTAATACTACTCATCCTAGACTCTTCTTTCTAAGCTCAAATGAAAGCTACGACCAAGATCTACATTTTCAATGACAGCACTCAAACTTCAAATGGCCATTTCTCGGAAACTACTCGTCCTAATAAATCACACTGTTTGCTCTTGTTAAAGCTGTCAAAATTTCATACGATATTTTCTAGTTGACTGTACCAATTTAAAATAACTTGAAGGTCATAGAAAACGGGTACCTATTATTTACATTAACTAATAAATTTGGTAGCCGTTTACAGCGGGTATAGATCTTCGGGTATGGATTACAGGAACCCGTCTTGCGAGTAGTTTTGACGTGGAGTTTTGTTCATATACAGAGTGTTCAGTTTTTGCAATTAAGCGCGTAGAAAACTTGCTATTGCTAGACATAATTGACAGCTACGAAATAATATAAAAAAAATAATTACACACACATAATTCTTGACTGGCCTCTTAGCTCAGTTGGTAGTAGCTCTGCCTTCTGCGCTGTAGGTCGTGGGTTTGGTTCCCACGCAGGACAAACAGTTTTGAATATAGACGTTTGTCTGTGTCTGAGTGTTATAAACTTTTATAAGAATGTATTTACAAATATATAAGTAATCTATCTGGTTCCCATACTACAAGCTTGCCTTAGTTCGGGCTAGATGGCGCTGTGTCAAATTTCCAGCAATATTTATTTATTTAATTCTGAAGCAATAATGTTAATAAAAAAAAAATCCCCGCTTGTGAATCAGACGCATATGGGTAAAGGCATACAGGAATGCTTACTGACATTTAATGTACAAAGGATTTTGAACCATAACACGACTACACAACGATCTATTATAATTTAATCTTGGTTATAAGGATTTTTGGTCTTGTCACAGAGAAATGAACAGAGAAACAGCGGTCTAACATTGACTTTTATAATAGCCTATTCTTGTAGGGCTGTCACTTATGGAAATAAACTAACTGCGCCGCGCGGTGTCACTCGCGTAGTGTTAAAATAATAAACGGACAGCTGGTACTGCTGACGGACGGATGGTATTTGCTCTGTAGGTACTCTGACAGACATGTCGAGTTTCAATTCAATCGGCTAATTTACGGAGGAGTTCTTTTGAACAGCTCCTGACTCCATCATCAAACCAGCTCGTTGTCACCATGTAGGTACCTAATTACAGTGTAGTCGGGACTTGACAGACATGTCGAGTTTAACTCCATCGGTTTATTTACTGAGGAGTTCATGATCAGCTCGAAAATACCAAATTATTATAAGTTTAGGTATCCGAATTACATACAAATGCAAATTTTCAAATCGATAGACAATGAAAAGTACCTACTTACCTAGATTAAAATCGACTTTAAATATTAGTAAATAGGTACCATTACCTACTTATTAGGTAGGTACTTACAGAAAATGACTTCAATAATATTTCAATAAAATGGTATTAGGTACGTAAACCTACCGGTCACGTTTTTTTGAGTAGGTAAGTAGGTAGGTATGTGAAAAATGATAACTTTTTATTTTTCTCTGCATGACTTTGCCTAGCTAGATGTAAGTACCTACTCACCTTACCTACTGGCTGAATGAAAATGAACTCGAAAAAGACCGCGCCACAGATTCATTAATAGTTACTACGTAACCCGCGCGGCCGCCGCATACTCGTAGCATTCGCGGCCTCCGAGCGTCCCTTACCGCATAGCCGCCGGTCGGCCGCCGGAGTTTGCCGAGACTGGCCGAGAGCTCACGAAGCGGCCGCCCGCCGCTCGTAAGTGAGCCTGTCGGTGAACGCGCACGCACACAACGCTGCGCATGTAGTGAAGTACCTATTATCGCGCGTTGTTTGAGTTTGTCTCTCTGGTTACTCGGTGGTCTTGTTGAAAGGCTTTCTTGGTAGCTTTGTCTCTTTCACACTCGTTGTTAGATTAGTAGTGTGCCCATGTCATTTAAATTTCAGGATATTTTTACCTTATCGCGCTCGACAAAATCAGCGCTTGATTTTGATCCATGGTTTCGATCCTTGAATTCGATCCTTGATTTCGATCCTTGATTTTAATCCTTGGTTTCGATCCTTAATTTTGATCCTTGATTTTGATTTCGATCCTTGATTTCGATCCTTGGTTTCGATCTTGGATTTCAATCCTGGAATTCGATCCTTGATTCTGGAACCTTGAATCTGAAATCTTGAATCTTGAATCTTTGAAGTGACAGCGGTCAAACTTCAAACCGCCACATCTTGGGAACTACTCTTCCTAGACTCCCCGTTCTCAGTTCAAATGAAAGCTATGACCAAGATCTTCATTTGAAGTGACAGCTGTCAAACTTCAAACGGCCATATCTTGAAAACTACTCGTCCTAGACTCCCCGTTCTCAGTTCAAATGAAAGCTATGACCAAGATCTTTATTTGAAGTGACAGCTGTCAAACTTCAAATGGCCATATCTTGGGAACTACTCGTCCTAGACTCCCCGTTCTCAGTTCAAATGAAAGCTATGACCAAGATCTACATTTCAGATGACAGATGTCATTTTGACAGCTGTTATTGAAAATGTAGATCTTGGTCATAGCTTTCATTTGAGCTAAAAAGGAAGAGACTAGGATGAGTAGATTTCGAGATATAGCTGATTGAAGTTTGACAGCTGTCACTTTAAATGAATATCTTGGTCATAGCTTTCATTTGAACTGAGAACGGGGAGTCTAGGACGAGAAGTTACCGAGATATGGCCATTTGAAGCTTGACAGCTGTCACTTCAAATGAAGATCTTGGTCATAGCTTTCATTTGAACTGAGAACGGGGAGTCTAGGACGAGTAGTTACCGAGATATGGCAGTTTTAAATTTGACAGCTGTCACATCAAAGATTCAAGATTCAAGATTTCAGTTATCAGATTCAAGAATCAAGATTCAAGATTCAAGAATCGAGGATCGAAATCAAGGATCGAATTCAAGGATCGAAACCAAGGATCGAAATCAAAATCAAGGATCAAAATTGTATTAGTATTTTAATTGAAAAATCATGCCCTGAAAATCAGAAAATGATGTAAAAGGCCCCTTAGGGACTAGGAATGTTTAGTTTATAAATTATGGTCACCCTTTAGAAAGAGACACACCGCCCAAGTTTTATCTCTCAAGCGGACCGCGTTTTCTGTCTCAGTTAACCTTCCAGTTACGTAGGTATATAACTTCCTTGGTAAAGGCATACGGCAAAAGCGTGCCGATACGAATCACTATATGAATTGTCAATTTTGTGATTTCTAATAGAAAAATCACGCTAAGAATCATTATTATGATTCTGCTATAACGATCTTATTAGCCTCGCAGCTCTGGTTTAAGGAAGTAAAATATAAACTGATGAACTGCAGTTAAATTTTTTCTTGTGAGTTACGAGAACATCCTGTAGTTTATATTTTGATAGGTTGACAGATATATTTCTCAATCGGAATTTTATCTGTTGTAATATATATTATAGGCGCTGTGTGTGACGCTCCATAGAATTTGTATGGGAGCGATCGGAAAATATATCTGTCATAAGATATATTATCTGCTGTGTGTGTGATGGGCTTAAACGAAAAACACTGTTTAGTAAGTAATTAATATAATCTCTTGCATTCCATTTAAAATATTGCATTATATTCTCTATACCTAAGTACAAAATATTTACCTAAAGAAGTAGCACTTAATTTAAATGACTAAATTATGAAAATTCCTATTAAAAGTAATAAAAATCACATTATTAAGTAGTTCTGCTCATTATTATAAAGTGTGTTTTTCACCGTGGTCGCTTGAACTCATTGGATTCTTCAGAAGATCCTAGAAACAAAATAAATCAATTTCAGATACCTAATCACACAGATAGATGTAATATAGAAACTGGCCGTATGTTGCCTTAGCCGGACACACCAGACATACACTTGTATTACTATAATTGTGGCGCCACATTTAACACCCCCCTATTATCTGTGGCCAAGCACGCACACCAAGCACACAAACTGCACCCGTAACATGGGTGTAGCTATAGCTTTGTTATGGGGGTTCCAAGGGTTCCAAAATACAAAGATCTTTGCGAAGGGGGGGTCCAAGGGTTCCAAAATACAAACCCTTAGCCCATTAAGTTCGGAGGAAACCTAGTCAAGGTTTCCTCCGAACTTAATGGGCTAAGGGGGGTCTGGACCCCCTAACCCCCCCCCCCCCCCCCCCTTCCTTATATACGCCCATGACCCGTTTCAAGTGTCCTTGGTGTGCGTGCTTGCCCACAGATATAAGGGGGCGTTAAATGTGTCGCTATTCAAATGTGTCGCCACAATTATCGTAATACAGGTGTATGTCTGGTGTGCGGCCCTGCTTACCTGTGGACCTGTGGCAGTACCGTCCACGCCAGCCCGGCTCGCAGGCGCAGAGCCCCGCGACGCAGCGTCCGTGTCGACAGGCGCGCCCGCACTCGCCCCCGCGGCGCCCCACCTCGCAATGGTTGCCGCCGAGCCCGGCCGGGCAGCGGCACTTGTTCACGCCCTTGCAGCGGCCCCCGCCCAGGCATGGGATCACGCATTTTGCTGCAATAACGTTTTATTAACCGACTTCAAAAAAGGAGGAGGTTCTCAATTCGTCGGTATCTTTTTTTTTTCGGATGGATTTTTATGTTGTACCTACTGTGACCGCTGCCGATTCAACGGGCTATGTTACACTGACATCGGTCTTTACATTTGGGAAAGGAATTGCGTAGCGACCATTCTAACCCCCCAGGCCTTCCTTGTTTCATTTTTGATGTGAATCTTCATCAATAAGTTAAGTACCTACCTAATAATTCTAGTTTTGTAAACTTTCTATATTTTAGCTACTTACATTATTTTTGTAACTTAGTTGCTGGAACCCCATCCTCGTTGTTTGGAGGAGAGCGCTGATTCCGCTACTCAGTTTTTAACTTTTGCGGTAGTCAACGTTTCCTTTTTGTACTCTACTACCTTGTAATCTTGTTCCAAATAAACGCTTTGAATTGAATTGAATTGAATCATCATCTAATTGCAGTCTGACCATATTAATTTGAAAGAAACAGAATATAACTTACAGAATTCACACCGCCTTCCATAGTATCCTTTGGAGCAGTCGCACGTATCCTTTTGTATGCATTTTCCGCCATTCAGGCACTTCTGGGAACATATTCCTGAAACAAGCAATCTACATTTATAAAAATAAATACCATATCTTACAACCTTATGCATGCGATTCTTGCAGAGATCTGCGAGGAATCGATGCAGCGTGAGGAAAATCCACCAATAGTATCACTTTATTTTCCTGGTCTCGTTTAGTGCAGCTCTGTATTGGTGGATACCTCGCGCACCATTCTTCTATTTATTTGGTTTATGCATTGTTACAGAAAAAGCAGTCATCATGCGTCCCACGATGCTGCAACAGGTCAGAAAGGCTCACAGCAGTGCCAGACCTTACTGGAAGAAAAACCCACATGTAAGTTACCTTGTGTTTGTTACTATATTTAAATAGGTACAAATTGTTTGCACATTATTGTAAGCACAAATTATAATGGAAAACACAGTGTAGGAGATAGTAAGAAGATTCTTTTAAGGTTGAAATGAAAGCTGTAGCTCTTGACGTGCCAGTTACACTAACGCAAACTTTAACTAGTCAACTAGAAAACATTGTAACGGACTTTATTAGAACTCTAGTAAATAGGTGGCGATAAGCGTGCAACCTGCCTCGATCTTTGAAACCTCTCCTTGCTTTATGGGTCTACCATTCTAGACTTGTTTAATACATCTTGATTACCGTGATAGATCCTTGGGATAGAGTTATAAAATAACAACTATTGTTTTACTATTTTTATAAAGCCGAGTGCGTAACTATCTAAACTAATTTTGGAATTCTTTATATGAAATCGTATGAAACCTCGAATACCTACCTGTCCGCGCCGAATCGTCAGATTCTGGCAGTACTTCGAAAACTCGGAGCGGATTAGGTGAGCGTCCACTATTACTCTCACTGTACAGTACGGCCAACGGATCTCGGCGTGCGTGCGTGAAGTTAGCCGTTTCGATGCGCAGTGCAACTTTTTCATACAAAATTTTCTACTGCGCAGCGCAGAGCCTGACTTCACGTACGCCTAGATCCGTCGGCCCAACTGTACTCATGTGCAATCAGCCCACTCATTTTAAAGTGAAACCATGTTTACAGCTCGACAAAATAATCCGCGTGGACCATGCCGGTGAGCTCGGCGCGGACCGCATCTACGCCGGTCAGATGGCAGTGCTAGGCCGGACACCCGAGGGACCTCTTATCCAGCACATGTGGGACCAAGAGAAGAAGCACAGGGCTAAGTTCGAGTCGCTCATCAACGAATACCGAGTGCGACCGACTGCGATGATACCGATATGGAATGTAGCTGGCTTCGTTTTGGGAGCTGGTGAGTTTTGCTAGATTTTCGTGCGCTAAACTTTGATACCGGGTTTAAATGCTCGATGAAAATATTCAAAGCTGGGTGCTGTGGCAAGAGCGGAGATACCTATTAGTTAGATGAATTCCGGTCTACCGTTTTCAATTCATTTGTTTAACAGTCACATAGTCAAAAACAGTGCCGACGGCCATTTTTTTTTGTGTTTATTTTTTAACTTTTTCCTTTTGAAATACTCAGTACCTACCTCTTGGAAAAAACTTACTAGAGGATTATAGGAAAATTCAGTGTGATTCTGAAAATATGCATTTGTGATATGACTACTGAGAGGAATCTATGAGTATAGCTCGTTTTCCTGCGCACGCGCATTTTCACGCATGGAAATCTGAAGGAGTGGCAATGCTCGGCATTGGTCGAGGCAAGGACCAGCAGTTCTTGGCAGCCGAGGGGTTATAGCATCGATTACATTAGATAACCTATTTGATTATAATCTCCCAGGCACAGCCCTTCTCGGCAAGGAAGCGGCGATGGCGTGCACGGTCGCGGTGGAGACGGTCATAGTGGACCATTACAACGATCAGCTGCGGACATTGTTAGAGGACCCAGACGTGGACCCTGAGATACTCAACACCATCACCACGTTCAGAGATGAGGAGCAGGAACATCATGACACTGGTGAGACTTGACCTTCATAACTTACCTAGGTCATAGAATAGATAATAATACTACGTATAGAATGGCCACTGTCCCCCTCCCGCCAATCGGGGCTTCCTCACCGCGCGACCGAATTTGTGCTGGCGAGGGGCTGACTTGAGCTAGGGACGCACACCGCGCGCAGACACGACGAGACCGAGAACACAGTGTACAGTAATTATTCATGCGGTGACAACCTTACTTCACGCACACAATTGCGCGTGTACTAAAATGACATTGTGTAGTGTCTATGTAAATAGGCAGTTAGACGCCGCTTTTGCACAGAGATTTCGTCGAGTGTCCGGGGTGTGCCTAGGTTACAGCTGAAAATCAGCGTTGGGTGTAAGGTTTACTTACTTCCAAATCATGCTGAGCTGGACGCCTTTTTGGCACTTACCTACATTAATTTATGTTCGATAGGTAGGTATTTTAGTTTCAAAAAAAAGTATGCTTTTTTTAAGAACTACATACAGTACTTCAAGCTTTTTAATGGACATCGGTTATTTTTGTGTTTTCCGAATATGTCCGACAGCAGTGTATGATTCCACAAAACAGAATGCGACAGAAGTTCATGTCGTTAGCAGCGCAGCTCGCACGGCTTGCAACTAATTTGCTTTTCTTAAAAATGACATTGATAGGTATTTATTTGTTTGCGATAAAGTTGAAAATAAGAGTAATTTTCATTTCCAAATGACTTTTCGTCAATCGTTTTTGTAATTTTATGCGATTGTTTCCGATGTTTTCCGAAACGCATTCTTTTTCTGGTTTTACTGTACCTACTTACATATTAATCGAGTAATTTATATTTCAGGTATTAGCCACGGAGCGGAACAGGCGCCGTTCTACAAAGCACTCACCGCTGTCATCAAGGCTGGCTGTAAAGTTGCTATCGAGATCTCCAAGAAAGTGTAAACTATGAAGTGCTCCTAAAGGGGAAGTAAACGAGTTAATGGCCAACTCTGAAGGTATTTAGGCCTCTTGTAATTCTCCTTCATAACTGTCTAAACTTCCTTCTATGAAATGGTAGAGTACGCGCCATCACTGAAGTCCGATAGACGCGGCGCTGCTATCGCAGAACTAGGTTTGGTAACAAATTACTATTTGTCCAAATAAGGCTTGAACAATAATAATGATGCAAGTTTGTACGTTCGTTAATTCTACACACCATAACGACCGTGAATTTAATAGCCTAATAAAGTAAATAAAACAAGTAGTTCCCGCTTTTGCCGTAGGACTTGAGTGCTGGCGCGGACTCCAAATCTATTTTTTTTAAATTGATTTATTTAATTTCGAATGAGCTAGTGAGCCAGCTGCCTGAAGCTTAATGACGTAGTAGCAACCAATAATAACCAATAATTTAATACTACACTATAAAAGTGCTTATAAATGCGACTCCAATGCCTTAGATTAGAGGCCACCCATTTGTTTACCAACCCATTTGTTTGCCTTGTGCAATGTGCATGGTACATCAACTATGCACCATGAGCGTTTTGGAAGCTTACAGCAAATTTTCATTAGGTCTACATAAATGAAAATATCGGTTTGATTTACCTCTTGAAAAAGTATACTTAATAATTTGTTATACTTTTTGTGGTCATTAGGTACACCTAAAGATAAACAAAGAGGTTCAAACTTACAGGAAAATTTTACTCTATGACCAACTCTATTGTTCATTAATTATTCATTTGTTATTTTAAACGAAGCTCTATTTTCGTCATTGTCACCTTAATGTGAGATTAAATATCAATTTCAGCTAACGGTTGTCAAATAAGCAATATGGTTTGTAAACTTAACTGCTAAGTATTATTTAGTTATGCCTTAAAAGAGTTGAAGAAACCTTTGGGACACAACTCTCTGATAATACTATACTAATTATAATAAGTTAATTTAGTAACTTTGTGGCCTAATAGTTCAAAGATAAAAGAGTGACCCAATGATCTGCTTTACTGGAGTTGGCCATTGCTTGTAAACATAGGTATTTTCTTAATAATTTTATAATGTAAAACTCAATAATTAGGTTGTTTTAAGTTATATTACCTCATGTAAATATAGTATGTTTATTATCAATGGGTGTTTCGCAGGACTCGTGTTTTTGGCATGTCCGGCCTTGCGAACCTATTAAAATGACCAGTTTCAGTATTGTTGTATTTTTATTTGAAAATAGTATACGAGTACGCTATTATGGCACTAGTAATATCCTCAATTATATACATAGGAAAGCTGTAATTAATTTCTAAAGTCGTGAAATCTAAGTTCTCTGGTGTGTCCGCGACACCCCTATCTGCATTCAATCGCTTATTACGCAATAATGAAATATAAATTGACACTTTTTATAACGTTAACGTTAATATAGATACTATTAGGTAGTGGTGAATCAAATTTCATGTTATTTTAACTCCACGTTACTGTTTTACAAAGCAAACAAATGTGTCCGCGATAAAAAACTAATTTCTCTGTCGCTAATTTCTCTGGCATTTTCCTAATTTCTCTGGCATTTTGCTAATTTCTCTGGCATTTTGCTAATTTCTCTGGCATTTTTCTAATTTCTCTGGACCAAACCTAATTTCAATGGGCACGAATATATTTAAACCACTAAAACTTCAAAACGGCTTTATCAAATTGAGGGCCGCTAACATTAAAATGCATGTCTTTGAGTGCTTAATTAGGTATGTTATTTTTTTTTTTTAAATAACCAAAAAAAAATTGCGAAAATGGGGTACCGTTTTTCGGACCGCTTCTTGCGAATCATCCTTTCATGTTATTTTAACTCCACGTTACTGTTTTACAAAGCAAACAAATGTGTCCGCGATAAAAAACTAATTTCTCTGTCGCTAATTTCTTTGGCATTTTCCTAATTTCTCTGGCATTTTGCTAATTTCTTTGGCATTTTGCTAATTTCTCTGGCATTTTTCTAATTTCTCTGGACCAAACCTAATTTCAATGGGCACGAATATATTTAAACCACTAAAACTTCAAAACGGCTTTATCAAATTGAGGGCCGCTAACATTAAAATGCATGTCTTTGAGTGCTTAATTAGGTATGTTATTTTTTTTTTAAAAATAACCAAAAAAAAAATTGCGAAAATGGGGTACCGTTTTTCGGACCGCTTCTTGCGAATCATCCACCTGTTTATTTTATGAACCCGTGAAAGTTTTTAAATTCATAGTAAGTAATAGATTTTTTTTTCAATATTTTTTAAACGAAATCAAATTGAAGGTGTCTGTTTGCACCATAAGGAGCAGTTTCATATTTCAATTCATTCTTAAAATAACCCTTCCTTCCCAGTCGGGTATTAAGGAGACGCTTATCTCGCAGTTCCGTCACGAACTTAAAAGCAAGGAGAAACAGCACTTACCTCTTCCACAGTCCCATTACTAACTCTAGTTAGGAAAAATAGCAGTTACCTCCCTCGCAGTTCCGTCACGAACTTTAAAGCAAGGAGAAACAGCACTTACCTCTTCCACAGTCCCATCACTAACTCTACCTCTTCGATCACTAACTCTAAAGTAAGGAGAAATAGACCTTACCTCTTCCATCACTAACTCTAAAGAAGAAACAGCACTTACCTCCCTCTCAGTTCTGTCACGAACTATAAAGTAGGTAAGGAGAAACAGACCTTACCTCTTCCATGACTAACTCTAAAGTAAGGAGAAACATGACTGACCTCCCTCACAGTTCCGTCCCTGGTACCCAGTGGGACAGGAGCACACTCCCGGCGCGGTGCAATTCCCTCCGTTCATGCACTGTGGGTAGCAGAGCGCCGTGCGGCAGTGCTGGCCCATGTAACCGTCCGGGCACTGGCAAATCTTCTCGTGGTTGCACCACCCCTGATTCGCGCACTTTTTATCGCACTCTGGATCCGGCCCTGGAATTAACAGAATATAAATACTTTGACTGGCCTCTTAGCTCAGTTGGTAGTAGCTCTGCCTTCTGCACTGTAGGTTGTGGGTTCGATTCCCATCCAGGACAAACATTTGTGTGATGAACATAAATGTTTGTTCTGTGTCTGGGTGTTATAAAATATTCTATGTATGCATTAAAAAAAAAAGGTATATAAGTAGGTATTCTATCAGATAGCTGGTTCCCATAGCACAAGCTTTGCTTGAGGCTAGATGGCTCTGTGTGAAATGCCCAACAATATTTATTTATTTATGAACTCAATAGTCTCAAAAGATTCAGGTTTTAGACGAGTTTTGGCCTCAAAGTCGAAATGAATGAAAAAAAATGTGCCGCCAACATAAAGTTAGTTCGAGTCTGTTCTAAGTGATCATCCGAACAAGCTCATCTGAAAAATCAGATGAAGGAAGGCTGTAGAGATTTGGTGCAATATTAAAAAATACTCTAACTGATTCCTCTTATGTTGAACACAGTTTTTTCCATTCGATCTTCTTTGGAATATTATTATGAAAGGCAAGTTGGCTGAAACGAAAGGATGAAAATGAAAAGATAATTTCTATTATTTTTTAAGTTTGAAATGGAACTTGAATTAAAAAAAAATATATTCATGACTGACTATTGAATAATGGTAAGCGCGGGGTAATACCAGTAATACACATTTTTACAAGCAGAAAATTATCGTTTCATCATAGATTGTTTCTGTAATCTTGCTGAATAATCAAGCGCTCTTCCTTACTTATTTTTGGGTAGGTAGGTAGGTACTTATGTGCCCAAAAAAAATTAAAAATTGGCAATTAGGTCATTCATACATAAGGTATGGTCATAAGTAGGTAATTCTTAAAATTTTATCAATAACATTGATAAAATTTTGTTTTGTTAAATAGGTACTACTCATAAATACACTTATGAGTTAAAAAGCGCGTGCAATCAATACAAATAGTAGATAAATGATTTTGTATGAGAAGCGAATGAAATGATACGAACCTAAAAATGCAAATGCTGTGAGCAGAGGCACCGTGGAGCCAGCCATCGTCGAACACGGCGGCACCCGGAAAAGAATTCAATTTGTTAATTTAATCTTGCATTTACAGGCTACACAAATAATTTAGGGTTGAACGTTGCAACTATTGACAATTTGAAATTAAATTTACCCAATAGTTGGCCAGTGGTCAACTATTGGGTTGCAATGATAATGGCAAAATATATCGTATGTATGTTCGTATAAGCTAGTGACTTACTATTGACGGAGTTTTTAGACCACCAGCAGGCCAAGCATGGCGATTTCCTCTCTACTCTACACTAGACTAGACAACATCGTTTCTTATCTTCCGATTTTGTATGAGATTAGTGTACAGATGCGAGCATGGCGTTCAATTTTATCTGATTTTGACATTCGAGAATAGAAACTTTCTTCCGAAATTGTCTACACCTCCTGAGACCTAGACAAGCGTCTTCCATGCGTTACAAACGCGCGTTCGCCTCGCGTTTGTAGTTTGCTAGTTTGCTACTTATCTTACTTGTCTTACTTATCTTACTTATCTTACTTTTCTTACTTTTCTTACTTTTCTTACTTTTCTTACTTTTCTTACTTTTCTTACTTTTCTTACTTTTTTTACTTTTCTTACTTTTCTTACTTTTCTTAATTTTCTTACTTTTCTTACTTTTATTACTTTTATTACTTATCTTACTTTTCTTACTTTTCTTACTTTTCTTACTTTTCTTACTTTTCTTACTTTTCTTACTTATCTTACTAATATTACTTCACTTATCTTACTCATGAGATGAGATAAGATGAGATGAGTGAGATAAGTAAGATGATAAGTAAGAAAAGTAAGATAAGTAAGGAAATAAGTAAGATAAGTGAGATAAGTAAGATAAGTGAGAGCATAGTCATAGCATAATGCTATGATTATGTTCGCGTGAAAGACCAAAATCGGAAGATAGGAAAATGTGTTGTCTAGTCTAGTGTAGAGAAGAGATGAAATCGCCATGCTAGGGGGGCTGAAAGCCCTCGTCGGGGCTTAACGATTTAAAAGGCGAGACCGACAAGTTTATCAAAAAATGTCGTAAGTGAAACACTTTGTGATAATCAGATTCAATAAAAGTAAATAGGTATTTTAATTAAAGGTGAATATTATTCTCTGTAAATACATGTTTTGACGAAAACTGAGTCGTTTACGATCTCCTTAAATTCTCGTAAATCACAAAACAAACCGCAATTAAATGTCAATGGCTGTATTGTTCGCACGAAGTAAAACCAGACGTGAAGGTAATCAGTCTTACACCGACCACCGTACATTAGTAGCGTAAGCAAACAATACGAGGTATGATCTGAAAATAGATGAAATGCAAAGTTATTCCGGACTTCACATAACATGCTACGGCCCTTGCTCGTTAGCGTGATATATGTGGGATTAATAAGCTTTACCAGCTTTCGTAGATTAAATGGTGGACTGGCGAAGGGTAATAAATAGTTGAATTTGTTAAAACTTATTTGAGAATTAAAAATAAAGCGTTATATCCGTGTTTTTGAAGCTGTTCCAAAAACGTCTTTTCATAATATTAAACCTGTATTTATAAAGTATCTAATAATTTTGTAGATGGAAATGTTAGATTAATGGAACATATAAAGAAACACGGATATGTAAGTGTTAAAAATGCGTTGGCGATACAATACCTGTCCTTTCTAAATACACACCTCTCTGTGCGCATTCCTTTTTTAGGTTTAACCTTAATGGGGTGCCTTTTAAGGGTAGCCCTCGGCCATTTTTCAGAACCAAACCTATTTCTAATGTAGCTATACCACTGCTGTTGCCTACACATGGCAACACTATACTGAATTCTGAAAATAATTAAAAAAAAATGTTATAGAACACAAAAATATAAAATGTTTCTTTGAAACAACTGTTCCAAAAATCAGGTTTACTAAAAGTAGCTTCTGTCTGCGGCTTCGCTCGCGTGGTACTAAGATTTAAAACATCCTATTATGCTATTCCAGGCCATGATCTACAACTATTACAATTTTCAATCAAATCGGTTCACTGGGGCGTGATTGGAACACAAACATCCACATACACTCACCGGATTTATAATTATTATTAGTAGTATTCACTATAAATGAATAATAAATATAAATCATAAAGTAATTACAAAATACCTTTAGGCGTTTTAGGCACCCGTCCCTGTGTTTTGATCGATAAGACTGGCGGTTTCAATATTTTGAGATCAGATGACGTCAGAGTGTCGAAGTTGTACGAGTATTTCTTCTTTGATCGCCAAGTAAAGTTTACGTACCCGACCTCTGAGGGGATAATGGGTAGTTTGTGAGAGAAGTTGGGGTCCAACACGTATGGAGAGACGTGGCCGTTCACTATCGCAAATACTTGCATTGATATGCCTGAAAAGAAATACAATAAGTATTTTAAGGTCTGAACCAAACCACTTAAAAATATCTGAAGATAATTTACAGAAAAACTCAATCCACTCTCATCAAAAATGGCATAGCTTGCTCGATAGTCTTAAGTATTGAGAGTTTTTCAACTATGCATGCTCTAAAAAAGAGAAGATGACACGTAGTGTGACTACTAGTCACAAATGATTTGTAAAACAGGGTTTAGATTGTTGTAACGCTGAAATTTTATATTTTAGTAGTTTTTTAAGTACCTATATTTTACATTACTTAACCTGTTGATATAACATTATTAGTAGGTCAGTTTCCTGAAAATCGGGTAGTGTAATAACCACATAAGGGATCATCCATAAGTACGTCACACGTTAAGAGGGGGGAGGGGGTCGACGAAATGTGAAATTGTGTGACAAGGGGTGGGTGGGATGGGGTGGGTCCTAGTTTCGTAACGTTACATTTCAAAATCTTACTACTAACTATTAACGAAAAACTTTTATAATTCAATAATTACTAGATGCAAAATTGTAAGATAAGTGACGTCGCACCGAGACCCTAGGGTTTCACAAATGTGATGAACTGTGGCTAGGACGGGGAGGGGTCAAAAAAATCACGAAATTAGTGTGACGTGCTGCTTTATAGATGACCCCCTACGAAAGAGTGATGTGAGAGAGACTGACCACTGAACATCCGCACCTGGCGCTCGTCGATCCACATGGAGATGTCGTGCTGCTTGTCATCGCGGTACTCGCGCCGGCCCGCGCCCAGTGACAGCGACATCGCCAATGCCAGGCCCAAGCACACGCGCGCGCCCATCGACGCAGATAGCCACATGCTGGACACATAAGTTTATGTTGAAAAATAATGTTCAAAACATGCTTTTAATAATTAAAAAAAAAAAAACTTGAATACTTACCTAAATAAAAATAAGAATTGAAAAATTAAATAATTAACTTATTAAAATAATAATAATATTTTAATAGGTTATCGTGAGATTAAAATAAGCCTAAAAATGATCTTGTACTCCAGTGAAGTTATTATAATAACACATTAGGTATAATTACTCATCGTCGCTTTAGTTTAGATAGGTGGGCAAAAACGCGCAAATCTGTACACTTTCTCAAAATTGTGGTTAGATTTTTTTTTGTGGAATTTCATTGAAATGTTTATTTATATGCTATCTATAATTATTATTCTATCTAAAAACGAAAAAGTTTTCTTGTAAAATTGTTATTTTAGGAGAAATTAGCAAGTTTAGTACTGTAGGGAGAAATTTTAATCCAATTCGTTACCGCTGGTTTTTGGTTTTTTGTGATAGTAAAACTCAAAATTATTTTATTAATTTATTTAGTAAAGAAAGAGGATATGTTTTTAATTATTAAATTTATAAAATCAGTTTGCTATCTTAGAAATACACGAGTTTTATCTACTTTTCCTTTCCAGTGCGTTACCTATGCTCTAAAATGGCCTTTAAAGTTTTAATAAAATTCCCAAAATTGACTATTTTCTTAATTAACTATTTAAATTTTGAGTATTTTGAGAAACCACATCATTTTGCTAAACAATGTCTACACTTATTTTAAACTTTTTAATACAAACTTAACATTTTTGTAACTTGGATTTGGGGGACAGACATCTAAGGTTAGGTTTACATAGCGCTAAATTCTAAATCTTTTTGAATTTTTATTTACTAGCTATGAAATCGTTGAAATTAATAATTTTAGAAGTAAACTAGAACTTGTGAAAATTAGTCTTAACTAAGTAAAGTAACTAAGCTTAATAATTTGTTTCGTCACAAAAAAAAAATTTTGAACAGTGGTACCTACTGATATTTAACCACTTTTTCTTCGGAACATAGGTCTAAAACGAATAATTTTGATACCTATGGTGGCCGTAGGTTTACCAAAACAATTCATATTTTGACCTCTTTTCCAAAAAAAAGTCGTTTAATATCAAACACTAAGTAGGTAGTTAGGTATCCGAAAAAAAAAAACAAATTTTGCTCATTTTATTTAACTTAATAACTCATTATCAAAATCAGTTTAGTAGATAGATCAATATATGAATGAGATACAATGAAAGATTTCGCTTACAATTTACCTACCTACATGCACACAGTACAATATCTGCTAAAAACAATACCTTCTTTTGCCTTCGCACAGTAGGGTTATAATGGGTAAATAATAATAGATAAAATAAAGTGTACGCTATGTAAACCTTGCTTTACGTGATTACCAGCTCTATGGTATCGAATCGGAAGTAACGAACTTAGGTACCTGTTCACAAAAATATGAATTATCTCAACTTGCTGATATTTATCACACGATTTTGCACACTAAGTTAATCTTGGATAGTTTATTTCAGCTCTGAAATAAAAATATGCTTTGGAAATACGTTTTAAACATTAAAAAAAAATTGAATACCCACCGGACAGTGCCCGAAAAAATGCAACCTCTCACTGACGCCGAAAATTAAACAATTATTTTGAGTATTTTGACTTAAAAACTATAGACATCCCCTTTACTTGTACGTCTGTCTCGTTGCAATGTTGTTGTTTAAGTAAAAAAATAACTACCCCTCGCAACAAAAAAACTGTAAAATCATTCGAAAACGCGGTAACGCAATCCGGACATGTCCAGTTGGCCCAAATCCCGGGGACAGGCTTAAATATTACTTATTTAGTAGAAATTCTGGCTTTTGCAGCAAATTGTACATTTAGAACCCTAGGTAACCCACTAAACTTCAAATGTATAGCTAAAAGTTTGCCAGTCTAGTGGAATTATTTTTAACCAAACGCTGCTAAAGGTCGGATTTTGTTTAGGGGACAGTACTACAGGCTAAAATTGCGATTTTTTAAACTTAATTTTCTAAATCATAATGTTGTTTTAAGCGTTACATTTTAATAAATATGGCATGCCAATTTCACCATGAATCAGATAATGTGGTTACAACTCCTGTAAAACTTATACAGAGCTGCGTAGCAGTCAATTTTACCTGGGGACACCTCGAAAATGCCAATGTACAGATTCTCGCGTTTTTGCCCAGGTACCGACAATGTTACAATGAATCCGCAGAATCTTCATAGATTAGGTAAGCGAGCAAAGATCTTAGTGGCAACTTGGCCTAAAGCTTGCTAAAAGTGCAATACCAAATGCTTTAGTACCTACCTTACCTACTATCCTAATGTTCTCTTAAACGCTACTTTTCATTTATACGAAGTTTATACGTTTCTTCTAGCATGCAAGTGCAACAGAACACCTGCAAACTTGATGCAGGCTTGTCTACGTTAGGTAATTTAGATAAACTTTTATGTCGAATCAAAAGCTGCAAAAGCAATTTTATGTTTTTTGCCGAAATCAAACCAACTTTCACAAACATATTCACTTATTCCAGTTACAAGCGTGTTGACCCATGGAACGTGGTCTAATAATAAGCGTTTAAATGGCGTATAATTTGTTTGTCGACGTTACAGAGTCCGGCTCGACGAACCACAAAAAAAAAACGAAGAAAAAAGAAATTATCACAGTTAACATAATTGATTGGGACCGTTTGGGACGTGCTCCCACAATGAAATTATCGTGAGAAACGACCGGCCGACATAAAAAACCGACAACTTCATTAAATATCCCCTGTCAAAATGTAATGTGTATACTAGTTTTTTCTACTCGCTCCCGATGTCAAATTATACTTACAAAAGGTGTTAACAAAAAAGAATACTCGACACTGGAGAACCACTAGCACTACGCTCGCTTAGGGATGACCAACAATTTTATCTATGAAATTACGTTTTAATAGCCGCATTTTTATATTTACATTAAACAGGTAGGCTACCTACCTACCTACGTATTTAAAGTTGTATCTGTGTCAGACTTATAAAAATAAACAAGAAAAACATAATTCGTTAGCCATAGAAAGGTCAGAAGTCTGTTTTTATTACAATATTTTGAATCTGATAACCTAACAACCTAGTGGAGCTAATTTATTGCCTGGCTTGCAGCGATATAGATAACCCCAAATTAGCACAGAGTTGAGCGTATAACTTGCGATAAATTGAAGTTAATTGATATAATACAATTGAGAATAAGCATATTACTAAGAGTCCCAACAATAATTACTTATACTTGATTGTACAACTACATAATTTAACTCATAATAAATAAATAAGTAGGTGATGCGATAACTCGACATATTTGTGTTTTACGCCAACCACAATGTTTAATTACCTCTAGCTTCTATTATGTTTCTATGTAAGAACCTCATTGTAATTGGTTCACCACTAAAGCTTGCTATAGGTTTCTATAATTGGCAGCGTGCTCTAATAGTCGACCATTCTGAGTGTTTTTTATTGACGCTTTTGCAATAAAAAAAGAAGCAACATTATTGTTTTACATTGTGTTCTTTTGCATTTTAAATCGTGCACCTAAAACGTTTGTACCTAAGTCTTTACAAAATTAAATTAATTAAAAAAGCAGTGTTGGATCATTATTTATTTGGCTATAGTTTGACATCCACTTAGATTATCAAATCTTTAGTTGGAATGTTGAGAACAAGATGTGGTTTTGATCGATCGAGGCCGTATGCGTGTATGGGTCATTCGAGACGTCAGTTCGCGAAGCTCGCCGACGCATCCTGGCGATAAGTTGTGCGAATGACCGCGCCAGGCCGTAACGCGACCGAATATATTTAGCCTGTCAGACCACAACCGCGATCTGAAATAAACCTGTCACCGTTTTGCAACCTAGTGGTTACGCTAAATTGTTTGGGTAGGTAGGTATAGGTACTTACTGGTTCTACTGTACTATTTGGTTTTCCCAGTTAGCATGAGTTTCTTTATGCTGTAGGTTTTCTAAAAACTTACCTATTATTATTTAATTTTTAGATATTTTCTAATTTATTATTGCATTATTATTTATTTGGCAGGCTGTAATTTCTGATCGTACCTTCTCATAAAGGCTTAAATTTTAAGTTGATTTGATATACTAAGTGGTCCATATGTTTTTGGATTCGAAAATTTTTTTTGCGTAGTTTTTTGGTACAGTCAGCGTCATCAATCGGTATCCCCCTATTGATTTTAACAAGGACCCTTTTCATTTCAACTTTGGATTTCAGTCGGATTTGCTAGTATAGGTACTTATGGATATCTAATTTCGCTCGAGTTCCTATACTAGCAAATCCGACTGAAATCCAAAGTTGAAATGAAAAGGGTCCTTGTTAAAATCAATAGGGGGATACCGATTGATGACGCTGACTGTACCACGATCTTAAACGGTGAAGGAAACCATCGTGAGGAACCCGAGGCTTAGTCAGCCCCACGCATATTGACCTTGTGCATAATATGGCGCATATCCTGTGGATATGGTGTAGATATTATGGTGTAGGTGCTGGGCAAGCCTACTCCAGCTCAACATTGTCCCAAGCACTTCAGTGTTCCGTTAAGTGTAGGCAAAGAATGCATCCTGACACTGTCTAATAAATCATCTAGGTAAAAGATTTAAAGGCCTAAGTTTTTAGGTAAGTACCATAATGATAGGGATATACCTTCCTTCCTATTTATAGTAAATAATACTGATATTTATAGGCTCCATTCGTTCAAAATTGTACAACAGTTTGAGAATTGAGAAAGAAAGAAAGAAAAAGTATTTAGGTATTTAAGACACAAAAAAAACAAAGTTAAAGTACTTACTATAATTTAAGCTATTAGCATTATGTCCCAAATTGATGTCCAACTCAGCATTTATTGTTTTTTTAATTGACGCGTAATAGTTTCGTTTCTAAAAGTGTTGAGCACCCCTGGCCAATGCACTTGTTAACCTAACCAGCCGCTCTGTCGACTTGATACCCGGTGAGGGAACAGGTAACCGTGTAAAAAGAAAAAAAAATCGAGTCCGGCTGACGGGCAGCGGTCGCCTCTGTCCTGCGCTTCCAACCACAACTTTTTACTTTTTATTCATTTTATTGGCTATACCTTACGGTCACAATATCATGTTTCATGTCATTAGGTTACCTGATAAATTGCATTCGTAGAATTAAAAATACGTAAGTTTGTGAGGCTGCATAACATTTTATAACTTAGTGTTCAATGTTCAATTAGAATGGCAGAGTTCGTAAGAAAATTAAAAGTTAACAAATACTTAGGTACTTACTTACCTATTTTACGCATATAATTATAACCGCTAATTTTAAATGCATTTTTAAAAATACACTAAAGAATTACTTAATTTATAGAATTAGGTAGGTAGGGGAACCTGTTGAACCTCGGCCACACGATCTTATTTAATTTTTTTTGTCTATAAAGATTGGAATTAGGTTTACCAAATATGGACACATGTAAAGATACACTATTTGACTACATATTTATGAAATAAATTTTGTATTTTTAATGATACTTTAGAAGATAAAGAGGTTTGAACAAAAAATGGGATTTTGTCGAAGGTACAACACACCAGATATACCTTGGTCACTGCAAGATGTACCTTGACCTTACCAGTCTTTTTTCATGAAAATATCATGTTATCGAATCAATTATCACTTTATTTTTAAATTAATGGAAAGAACATTTATAAGGTATATACTTTAGATAAAAAATAATAATAATTTACATTTTTATCTTAAGTTATGCTAAGATAATAAAAATAACAATAAGTTCTAAAAAATTCTGTGATCTTAAGATCATTATCGCGTCCTATTATAATAATTTATCAACAAAAATCCAAATACTTAACAGCTTTTAGGACAAGATAGACTTCTCTCTTTATATGAACCTTCTTCGGTGTTTTTTTTTTCTGTTTGATATCTTGATACAAATTTGTACGTGAGACCCTGTCCAAAGTACAAAGCAAATATGGTGGCAAAGGTACAACATTGCCTCATTTTAAATTAACGAATTTTTAAAATGCACTTTGAGTTCGATTGGGGTCGATATTTCTATGCCTATCTAAAGTCCATTTCACCTATATTTGATTGCATGAAATGGTTATCTTGTAAGTATGTACTGTTATATATAAATTAACTTAAAGTAAAGTTAAAAATACCCTCTTTTTGAGCACTTTTTTATATTTTTAATTCGCACGCCTCACTCACTCCACGCTGGTTTTTCGATTCTAGCTTCATGTTGGTGTTGACCAATGACGATTATAATGCCACAGACAAAAACAAAAAAACTCGCACAGATTACGAGATAAGCCTTGGTGGCCGAGGGATATCAATGGACGAGGTTCAACAGGTTCCCCTACTTACACAATATGCTACGTAGTAGCAAATACGCATGCTAGTTTCGAGCAGATGTTACTAAAAAGCATACAATTAAGCACGCTCACTACGAACAGAGTATGAGTAGGTATGTCATAAGCACGCTAGGTAGTAGCAAACAAGCATGCTTTTAGTAGCATATGTTTTTCTGGCATTACTGATAGTTGGGTCTCATAGAAGCTTTTAATCCAAACAATTAATAAAAAACTAGGTCTATGACAATATATCTTGTTTTCTTAACTTCAGTCAGGTTGGTTCGTTTCATAGGTAACTTCATTCAGTATCATTACTAAGGCTGGGTTCCTAAAAAGAAGTGTTCAATAAAGTACTGCATTCTTATGCAAGTACCTAGGTAAAAACCTACTTACTCGAATAATAAAACCTTGTGTGGTGTCGGTGCATCGCACTTCAAACATAATTATGATCCCATAGTTCCTCTATTAATAACACATTGTTTACAGTACCTACCTACACAAGATAGCAATGTTTACGTGTTTTAGCTTCTATCTCCGGTTTCAAAATGAAGACGATTCGTTCATAGTTATAAACTTTAGATAAAAATCACAAAATTCACGCGTAATTCAACAAAGCTCTAATAAGCTAAATTTTACGTGAGTAGATCACTGTTTCTAGTTTAACTACTAACACAGAATAAATAATAGTTAGCACCTACTAGGTACTAATAAGATTTTGAAAAACTTAAGACATCATCAATTAAAAATAAAGAGGCTGTGCAATAAAAACATAAAAGGGAGAGAACAATGCAGTAAAATTCCGATTCGATCAGACAATTAAGTTTTAAGTGGGATCAACGATCCTTTATTTACAGAGTTCCGATCAGTTATCGAAATTCGCAATATGTGGGCACCTAAACGATAAATCTTAGAAACTCACCTGTAAGATAGTTCCAATCAGTATAGTAAAGTATTCACAACACACACGGTCATAGTATGAGTTTAGTTAGTCACACACAACACAATTCGCGAACTCGTAAACGAGAAGTGGGCGAGGTCGGGACGAGTGCATCTACCTCGGCGTCTGGGCACTGACTGACTAGTGACTTGACCACAGAACACTATATCCTACAACTTGACTGAACCTTGGTTGGACTTGGACAAAACGAGAACAGGCTGGACGGACTATCTGCCCTATAGATTCCAAATCTAAAATATTTTAAAGTAGTGTTTTTTAAAGCAATCAATTTTGATTACCTAATCTGAGTATAAAACGAAAATCTTTACCGAATTGCGTAGGTGTACATAATAAACTACAAAAGGGAAGTTTTTTTCTCCTGTTACCGTAATTGCTAGTTTGCGAATGAATGGCGTTAAAGATTATGGCCACTTAGTTTTACCTGACGCTGACCCTTTGTTTAGTTCATGTAGGTAAGCCCATAAATTAGATTATAAAAATGGTCAGTTTGGTCAATAATGGCGAATAAGTCGAGTAGGTAAGTTTTTTTATGTAGGTGATGTGTAGGTAGGTTGTATTTTTTAGAAAGATCACCTGATTTTACTTTTATTTAAGTCCTACTTACAAAGATATTTTATAAAATTTTGTACGACAATTGGGGGCGAATTTGAGATCCTTTAATGATGACATGTCCAAGGAGTAGTCAGAGGTAGAGTAGGTAAGTGCGCCAAATATGGACCACCATAAGGATTTTCTCAAATAAAACTCACAAGAATAATCACAATATAAGCAGCCTTATTTATTTTAATTATTTGGTAGTAAAAAGAATTAGGTACCAAAACTTAAGAAACATCAACATCTTAGAAATAATCAACAATTCTAAAACATGTATTTTTACGCATTTGCAAAAAGTGAACATAATATTAAATGGACTACATTATTTTTTCTAGGCTATTATTGTTCAGAAAATTATTTATTTATTTTTATTTTTTTTAATTTTTATTTCTTAGGAAATCAAACAGTACTTACAGACTAAATTACAGGTAAAAGACTTAACTATGGACCATTTAAACGTTTTCGCACTATAAAACTACTTATAGGTTATAATAACATAATGTGAATAATTGTAAAAAACTCACCTTTCATCCACTTTTTAATCCACTTTCACAACGAATAATATTTGTTGAAGTTATAGGAGCTAAAAAAATTACATCACGAGTTGATAAAAACGAAAAATGGCTCCCGTGCTGTGGCTGCTGGCCTGTAAGCGGTTGGCGAGCCGCGGGAGAGGTGAAGCTTAGTGTGCACTGACCGTTGGCTCGATTCAAATAACGTTCTTTGAGAAACGCTGGTGGTCCATATTACAGGACCGGTCCTTATATGGCACACTTACTCTATAACGAATAACGAAAAATTGAAGTTTATTAAACTTTTATATTTTTAACGTTTATAACTTTTCGTTATAATAATAATATATAGGTACCTTACTTAACTTCGTTTTACTTACAACTTAACTTTATAGGTACCTAGGTATAACTTCAATCTAAAAGCGCTTTTGGTGTGCCTAAAACATTCAGAACAATTCTAGACTGTTATTAAAGCTGCTTGGGAAGATCGATTCAAATCGTTTAGTTAACGGTTTTTACCCGACTGCGTCAGGAGGGTTGTCTTGCGAGTGTATAATTCTTGGACACGCTCTGTAGCCTAAATACGAGTAGTTTGATGGATGGATCGATGGTGGGAGCGTTATAGGCTAAACAATTTAATTGTCCGAGCGAGCGCGAAGACTACGTTGCAGCTTGGGTAAAAATGCTATGTAGGTATCCGTAAGTCCGGATGTTTTCCTGTCGCATTTCTCAACCGATTCTAGTTAAATTTTGAGAGCAGAGTTCGATAGCCTGATTGATTATGATTACTTATGTGGAATTTTTTTAATGATTCATTTTTTGGAAATTTTTGAAAATGGCGGAGCCATGGGGCGTTGAATAGGTAATAAATATTATATTAAAGCAATTTCGAAAAATGTACTAAGTATACCTACTTACAAATGGAGTATGGTGCGCGGTAGGTAAACATTTATTCAGTTTTGCATAAAACGTATTAGTAGGTACCTACCTACTTATTTATTTCTCTGTGGCTATGCAAAGACAGACTCGCGAGGTTTATAGCCTACAGAGCCACTAGTCAAAATAATGAGGCGGATTCAAACAAAAAAAATAAAAGACATTTATTTTGGCCGCAGATATCATTCATAACATAACGCTCCTTTTTGCTTTCGCCGCAATCGGATAGAAAGAAAATTAAACGCAGTCGGGTGTTTTGCTTGTGTCAATCATTAGGCAAGTAAGTACCTACTTGTTTTTGACAAGGCTTGCATATTGGTATGGTATCTCTACCTACGCTATGTGCGTCTGTGCTATGGTATACGCTTTTAACGCTGACGCAGTTAGTTACATACTACCTACGTAGGTTTATCATTTCAACCTTCCTATTCTTCGAGCTTATAGCAATCTCGAAGTTCCTATTATAAAATCTAGCGTCTTATCTTAACTTCACAGTTGACAACAATGTGTAAAAATAAATGAAATAAATAAAGGTAAATGAAACACAATAATATAATTTCTTAAAATTTATTTTCTATGCAACATAAAAAAATATTCATCATAGTTACAATAAATTACAGTTACATATGCGAACTAAAATGTAAATTATTATAATTCGCGAACAGAAAGTGTTCGCACGAGGTCAGATCAGAATTTCACAAACTGATAAAGAAGAGTCACATACACCTTGTCATGTTTAATTTACTTAAAATGCAACTTAGTCATCTAATTCAACAAATACTTCCAATGTCCGATACGAAAGCTTGCTTAGCAATTGTTTACAAACTTTTTCGTTCTTGCGATAGACAAGTCAGCAAAAACAGAAACGCCTGTAAATTGATAAAGTTAACACTGAGAATGTACCTACAACAATAATTAATAACTACTTTTACGATACAATGCAATCATTTAATCGACTATTTTTTCTTTCACATACCAACGCGAGCAGACTGATGCTAAGTAAACATTTTTAAACTTAAAAGTTACTTCAAGATGAAATTATTTTTGTTTGGATACGAGTACAAATGAAACTCAAAATTAAAAGTAATAAAGTTGAAGCCAATATCCAACTCGCGTTAGTCCCGATCCCGAGACTATAATGATCAAAATACGAGTGTACGTATAATAGATGATACTGAGTGAATTATTTTCTGAAACATTGTGACATTTAAATTTAACATTATAAATGCAGACGTTGTGCAGACTGAATTCCAAAACATGAAAATTACATTTTCACCATTAATACAATTTTATTTAAGGCAAGTATTCTCCTAGGTACAATTTAAATAAAAAATGAACACACTGTACAATTCTAAGAATTTTGGAGGAAAAGGCAGTGACGAGGATGACCATCGAGGTCGGTGAGTAAACAACAATGTAACCATCAAAGTTGAGTTTTGAACCGTAACAAATATCAAGACAAAGATTAATTCAACAGCGCGGTACAAGAAGCGACAAAACAGACGAGAAATCGAACGAGGCTTCTACCGTAGTAATATATTAAATTCTTACACACATAGACATGATAAAGACTCCTTAACAAATAACTTAAAGGGGTTACGATAACAGTGCCTTCAAATATAAATATGCAATGTATAGGTACCAATAGTTACAGGGTAAGCTCTAAATCAGAACGATCAAACCTTGCATCAACACTCCACTGTCCACCGATACACAATAAATTAAACCGAAATCAATAAACTCAAGCAAATAAAATAGGTACTCTGTCAGTTGCGGCCGAGTGTCGGCGGCTGTCCACTTTCACAGCAACGTGCAGATTACATCTGACTTTGCGATGTAATACGTCACTAAATAAAAGTTACATATTCTCAAAATTAACATGGTTTGACCGCGTGGAATGTATTGTAAAGGACCCGACACCTTTCAGGCGAAGAAATAAATACACACAAAAATAAATGGAATAAAGACACCGTCGAGTTAAAGTATAAGTGGACAAAGATATCTGACAGTGCACTGAGAAATACATGCAAATAATACATAGTATACAGATGCAGAAAGCGAACGCGTTAGCTGCCTAACAATAGTTAACACGAGACCCTAGCCTTACTATCTAACTTTGAGATACGATTCAGATATTTTCGTACTTGGCAGAGACTTTACATCATTCTACATTCAACAAAAACACACTGGTTTTATTCCTAAACCTTGTCTCTACCGAATGATCCTGGAAATTAAGGGTGCGAACAAACTTCATAGATTTCAAAATACATAGCATAAAAAAGTTTTAGTATTGAATAATTACGACAAGCCTATACATTTAAAGAGGTCTTATAACTACACAAGAGACGATAAATTTCAGGTTCGAGATTTGATAGAGATTCAAAACTGTTTAAGATTTTGTTTAACATACGCCTTAGTATAGGTATTCAAAGTGCTGTAGAATTAAACGCACCGCTGTAACAATAGGCACTTACGTCATAATCGCCTAAACAGATTCACATTCAACGTTCTTATATACCTTAACTAGAAACGTTCAAAATTCTCAAAAAGAGACTCAAGAGATTCAGAAATGTACATTTATGCGTACAAGAATTAAGTCGTAATGATTTGTGGTTTATCTCGAGGTGGGCTAAACTGAAAACCGCATCGTCGGAAACATTTCGAACCAGAACTATCCTACCACGTCACAACACCATCCCGCGCGTTTCGTCCCAAGCACCAATGTACGCCCGGTGGCCGGACCGCTAGTATCAAAAATATTCTCTTATACATTTTAGCTAACTGAAAATAAAGCTGGGAATTCCGTAGCCTTAACTTTTTTGCGTACTTTCCATGTCTTTATTTCACTCAATTTGTAGGCAACATCTTTTCTATGGAAGTTGTTTTTTCAGTTAGCGTGTGTACGCAAAAAAGTGACGATCGCAAAATTCCCAGCCTGAAAAGTTTGTAGAAATAGGAATTTGAAACGTCAGAAGATTCGACGCCGATAAACAGTTTACATCGAAAATAACTTTTATATGGTCCATAGTGCGAAGGTACTTTTGTAATTATTTTAACTAGAGAGCGTACAAAAATAATTATAGCGATGAAATAGAACGACGCAAAAATACATTGGCAATCGTGTGGTCGCAGCATCCGACTATCGACGCTGAGTTGTCCCTTTTACACATTTACCAATCATATTTTTGTTTATATCGTATTAAAATAGATAAATTTAGGGCAAATCCGACCACCGGATACCAGAGCTAAATTACTTTTTCTTTGACAAAAATAGCTTTTCTTACATTTCGATTCCCTTAATTACACGTAATTGATATCGAGCCGACAGCCTACTCCACAACAAAGCCGAAACTGGAAATCCTACATCCTGATGCACTTTACATAGTATTTGTGTAAATATTTGAGTATATTAATAAGTTTACACAAGATGAAACACATATTTACACAATCACTGAGTACTCGTATGTTTTCGTATATTACTTGTGTAAATACGCGACTCGTTGAGCAAATCTCAGGAGAATAAGAAATCCAGCGTTAAAAACACGTAGATCTTGAAATACTGGTGATCAAGCGTAATTTTAATATTAGAAGAATGTCGTGAACCTTTACAAGAATGAAGACATTGAAATGTGAATTATCTAATGATATTATAATTTTAACAGTATATTTCTACTTTATAGGTAAACTGGGTTATATTAGTGTGCTATCTACCAGAAGTTCCAAAACCTAGTGCAGATGTCAGATTATGATGACTATTTCATTACTTAAAATCAGTCTCATAATAAAATAAATCAACATTCATTCTGTTTAAAATGCGCGATCACTTGCAATTCTAGAATAATCTAGTACACCTCAACTTTGTACATTTTATCTTGAAGTTTGACATGGTGTTATAGAACATTGCTCAGAATTATTAGTTCTAATGCCATTGAAACCAAACTAATGTCCGGAAACTAAAGTGTTCTGTCACTCGCCAAGATAAAAGGCACTAGATATAATGAGCGAATGAAAGTAACGAAAAGTGATCACGGGCCGTCAAATAAACTTATATTTCGTGAAAGCCCTATATTTGGGCCGAAAAACAGTAGGCGCCGTCATCTTATCCTAACTTGGCCCTTAATCTAATATATTTAACTAAATGATAGACTGCCATCTCAGTTATGATAAGTCAGTGTAGCACATGCCAAACAAAATGGCGTCCAAAATAGCCGCCTCAATTTCTATTGAACATTGCTAGTAGTATCTACAGATAAACCCGATAAAGTTTGGACGATAAAACCGTTATTACAAGTGCGTAGATACGCGGTAAAGAATATGGCAGTAGTGGATAGAGTGCTTTTAGTGTAATGTGGCCAGAGTGAAGGCACAGTCGAGCTGGTTCATAACACCTTGTATTTTAGGGACTGCACACTTCCGCTGAGGCTTAAATAGACACAACTAGATAGATGTACCTTCAATTGTTTTAGTATCGAGAGTGTACAGCCGCTATTACATATTCTACGACATCGTGAAGTGCAATACATAGACGGATAGCATACCTATCTTACTTTAGCTGCAATTGCATACAGTTCTTCATTATAACTAAAATATGTTTCCTTCTTACACGATCGCTGACCTGACTACAGTCGGTAGACGCTCATTCGGTGCCCAAAAGTTATCTCTTGGTTGTGTTGCACGACACCAAAATTGACCAATCAGCAGCCGCGAGTTCGAACCCCCGCGAGTTATTCTTTTTGCACTCAAATTAACATCTACTAACGGATTTTTATTGACTTGACGCTCGCCACATTACGTCACTTCTGTTGTGTTAGACGTGTGTGGAGGCAATGTTTAGACGTATGTGGGGGGTTGAGCGTTCCCCCCCGCGGTGGGGGGCGGGGCGGGGGCCGCGGGGGGCGCGGGGGGAGGGGGCAACACCCGAGCCCCTGGCACGTATTGACCGATGAACGAACCGTCTTCCGTGAAACGACCTGAAAATTATAGGATCATATTAGAATTTATTGATATCATACATAATCTATACA
Organism: Camptogramma bilineatum; assembly: GCA_958496255.1. Lineage (NCBI taxonomy): Eukaryota > Metazoa > Arthropoda > Insecta > Lepidoptera > Geometridae > Camptogramma > Camptogramma bilineatum. The sequence continues at coordinate 2,136,973 of OY292451.1, forward strand.
GATATTTGAACATTATCTTAATCTCAATTTAAAAAAATTATGCTCCTGTCTAAATTAAGTTTGTATGATGATGAGATTAGCTATGATGACAATGATTAGGCCGCTCAATGGCCTGCGTCATTCATAGTCAATAGGCAATATGCATCAATTTTTTTTATGGTTTTAAACGATAGGTTATATCGTCAAATAACCGTAATAAAAATTCCAGCGCTGAAAAACTAAAATTTTATAACAAAAATAGTTTTTAAAATTTACCAACATTTTCACGCATCTGAAACACGATTATTATTGTTGTCACAGATTATTGTTGTAGTAACAATTTGTGAACTTTGACGCGTGACGTCAAATTGATACTAAGTACAACAGTAATCTGTGACAACAATAAGTTCGAGCTTAGGAATTGTGAAAATTAAAAAAAAAACTTATCTATGGATCGTTATATCTGACTCGTCCTTGACTCGTCTTATGAACTCGTGTCGTCACATCCTTTCACATCCTTTTCAAGTATTTTGAAATTCCTACTATTTTTTGCAATTTTTAAAATTTATTTCCTAATCGAAAACGGTTTAATATTAAAAAAATAATTACACACACATACCTCTAAAGCAACAATGTTCATAATAAAATACATTTAACCCGCTTTTGAATCAGACGCATGTTCCCAATTGACTTTTTAACCGCGATAAAAGATCTTGCTATAAGATTGCTTTACATCGCATAACTTCGTCTTTCTTCGTCTCATAATCAGCAGATCTAGTTGATCTTTGAGACAGTTACATTTTTAGCAAAGTTTTGTTTAAGATAATGTTCAAAGATTGGTTAATCACGGTTTGTAGTTTCGGTAAGATCAACTTGTTAGGTTAGAAGGGTTTCCAAGGGGAATCTTTGATTGCGCAAGTAATTTCATGTCATGATTCAACAACAAAAACGAGTTACGTTTACTTAGTCGGGCACATGAGAATAGAGGTTTTATATGGCAACATATTTTAAATATCTTTTCATTTACATTTTCCTCTTTAAAACATGTACTCGACTAAACGTTATTCGTGGAAAAACAAGCAAAACTAATATTAAACTAAACTGGCTTTAATCGTGCAAATAAACTAGCTGGTTTAATAGAGAAATCATAAAAAATGCGAACTAAAACATACCTCAAAAAATAAACAAAAAACAATCGTCGCTCGTGCAAATGCAAAGGAGAGAATGGGACGGAAACAGGGATATACATAATATCAATAACTAACATAATTAAATGCAAAAACCAACAAAGCAACGCGTGTATTTAATATAATAAGTAGGAATACACTGCAACTCACTCCAAAATAATATCATTTTTACAACCTAACTTGCTTATCGTAATTAAATGTGTACTTATAAACCTAACTTATGTTAAGTAGAGATTCTGTGCGAAATTCTAGATCCAATAAAGACACGTGAATAAGCCTTTACTACAACTATTTTAGAAATAGTACAATAAAGACCCTGGCCGCCCGGTGGTACCTAATAGATGCCTAACAGCGCAGTAAATATACTGCAAAATATAATTCACAACTAAATTCACAAACTTGATTTAAAATAAAAATAATTTGGCGGGCGGTTTCACTTTTAGAACCAATCAAAACGAAAATCGAAGAGCTTGCGGCGATTGGCCAGCCAGTGCCGGCTGTTATACTTGAAAATTGATGTGATGTCATGTCACTACGTTTTTTTTATCACAACGTAGCAATTCTATTCAACCAGTGAATATTGATTTTTATAAATATTTTTCGTCAATTGTAATTTGGGTGATCCGCGAAATAAAAAAAAAATGTAGATTGCGGGATAGGTTTTACGAAAAACCATAGTAATAATGGAGTTTTAGGATGGGGTTAAGGTGGGTTAGACGAGCGTAGCGAAGGCCCCCGATGCGGAATCCCCTTGAGCTGAAGAGTTTGGCGGGCGCCTCTTGCGTCCATACTGTCCGATGAAGGATCCATCCTCGTTCATCCCCGCTGTAAACCAACATGCATACAGCCGAGCGCACACAAAAACTCACATGCCTTCGATGCAACGTCCGTTGTAGAACAAAAATAAAAAAATGAAAATTAGCATCACAAAAACATGCTCAAATAAGAAAGCTGCGCTGAGCTTAGTTGGCTACGCGAAATTATGTTTCTAGAAACAGAAGTGTAATAAAAACTAGTGCATGAACGTAATGAACATCATCCAAAAGCTACTACAAAATATTAAAAAAGCTTCAAAAGTAAATTAAGGATGAAATCTTCCGATTCTAATGAATGTGTTACTAATAAGGATGAACAAAATCTGATTTTGCATTTATTGTAACTAAATTGAACTGCATAACTATGAAACAACATCAACTTACATTAATGTGTACAAACCATTTTTATAGGGATGTTGACAAATGCACAAGAAACTTTTGACTTCATCAACTTTTCTAAGTATTGTATAAAAAGCACACCAAACAAAGTCTTCGTACCTGTTTCTCCTTCGCCATATTCAGCCATAGAGTCGGTGTCGCTCTCGGGCCCCGGTTTATTGCCGCTGCTCATCGAATGCCGGGATTTGGTGTCAAGTCTGGGAACAAACATACTACTCGTATTTAAACGGTTTTTTTTTTCAAACAAAAGTAACTGCTCTTTTATTAGAGCAGCAGGCTGATTGTCTAACTAGTCTCAAACATCAAATTGGTCTCAAACTGTCAAAACGATAGCGTAGGTATAAATTTTATTTTGTTCTGCTTTTTTAGGTCTTACCTGATTACTCGAAGATGCCTGGACTGACTTTCTGATTGGTGCTACAAAAATTTGGTGAGGATCTGTCGAGGATCTTCAGAGTTATGAACAGAATTGCACATCGAGAGTGCAGAAAATTGCTCAGCTTTTAGAATTGAAGTGGATTTTTTATATTTTTAGTTCTTTTTTCATACAAACTAGTGCCCGCTTACGTGTTGTGTTGTGGTTGCGGTACAGTGCAGCTTTTTCATACAAAAATTTCTACTGCGCAGCGAAACGGCTAACTTCACGAAAGCCTAGATTTATTGCGAGAAGTGTACGTGTGAATTATTCTAATGAAGTTTCATTGAAAATGAAAAATCTTATCAAAATTTTCAATTCCTACGGGATTCGAACCCATCGATAAAATCGATGTTTAAATCGATCAATATGAGCTTGTCAAGATTTTCAACCCGACGTAATAAGGATTCCGTGGCCGAATCGGGAAAGCACTCCGGCTTAAGGAGGATCGCTTGTATCATTACGGGTTCGAATCCCGTCGGAATTGAAAATTTTGATAAGATTTTTCATTTTACATACATACATAAACTCACGCCTGTATCCCATCATAGGGGTAGGCAGAGACCACAGATCGCCACTTGCTTACAAAATTTTCTTTTTGAATGAAATAATACTAAAGTGTGGTTTAACACTATAAAAATTAAAAAAATCTAATGATGGTATACTGACGGTTGCGTGTAGTCGTGGAAGGCCGCGTCTGGATGGTCTCGTCTCCCGTGCTGCAGCTCCCTGTCGTGCACGTCGTACTTCCCCCCTCGGTTGCGTCGCGCCGCGCACACCAGCACGAGTAGAAGCAGGAGGAACGCGAGCGCCACCATCACGCCGATGAACCAGCCCGCCGTCGCCGTCGCCTCCGCGGGCTTGTTGATCAGAGGATCTGGAATATTACCTTCATTACCAACTATTACTTCGATCAGCGGTAAAAAGGTAATTAAAGCAGAATCGCAGTAGTAATTGAACGATATGCCGTCTCTTTTCACTCACAGTCAGTGAATGGAGACGGCATATCGACGGTTAATAATCAATACCATCTATCTCAAGTTTTGGTGGTTTTCACTTTTAAATGCAGTTAAATTCTAAAAAAAAATGTGCGTCGCCTACCAATTAAATATCTTTTAAATTGCAGAAATTGAAAGAGTTATACCCTATTACAAATACCACCTATCGTTTCCATGCGTATTTTTTTCTGCCAATATAACCTATCTCACTTGTTGTGTCAGGGCCCAATTTTTAAACTAGTGCCGATGAAACTGAAACTTTCAGGAAAATTAGTTAAAAATTAGTAAAACTTGATGCAATGATCCATAAACTTCTGTAACTTGAAATAATAAAGTTATGACCAAAAGACTTGGGCCCTCAATCCTTACGTTTAATTGAAGTTTTTAAAATGGATTTTTTCTTAAAGTATTTCACTTAGAGAAGAGGACGATACGTCAAAATTTAGATAAAAAAAGAATTAAAAAATTGGGCCTTCAATCAAGATAGACACTCACTTGTTGACGTCCTCATTCCTACACGGCTGCTTGCATCTGACTGATTAACATAAAATTAAAATATATATACCTACAATTTTTGTTGCTGATTTTATTACAATTACTTACATTACGTTACTTAACTAAACTAACCATAAAAATATTGGTTTACTAATAAAAAAGTTGATTTTTTATGTTGCTGTTTCAATTAAAAAACGACTATCTTCCTGGTTCTTTTTGTATTTTATACTTTTATGTAAATATGTAGTAGTTTAGTTTCTGTAAATAACTATCTTCCTGATTTACAAAAAATATTCAAACCATTATGCATCAATACCACCTAACTTACATTATTTCTGTGTAGGATAGTAGTATGCTAATGGTACTTATTGTATAATAATTGGATAAATTTAAGTTAACTTTTTATAAAAAAACCTTATTAGAAAGGCTTTGGATAAAATTTTTAAACGTTTTTTTCGTCTCCTGTAAAGTTGGTTAAATTGAGATAGATGGTATTGATTATTAACCGTCGATATAGTTCAATTCCTATTGCGATTCTGCTTTAGCGATCTTTATAAGGCCGCCAAGGAATTTGTATACTAAACGTAACTGAAAGGTTCACTAAGACAGAAAAGGCGGTCCGCTTGAAAGATAAAACTTGAGCGGTGTGTCTCTTTCTAAAGGGCGACCATAATTTATGAACTAAACATTCCAAATCCTTAGTGAATATCCTAAAATTTAAATGACATGGGCACACTACTAATCCAACGAGTGTGAAAGAGACAAAGCTACCACGAAGTCCTCTCAACGCGACCGACAATCCTTATAACCCAGATTGAATTATAATAGAACGTTGGTTGTTCAGTCATATAAAGTTCAAAATCCCTTTTACATTAAAGTCGAGTGAACCATCCAGTTACGTTAGTATAAAAAATCCTTGAAGCCCGCTGATCATTTTTACTATAGTGGTAGCCACCCACGATCAATTCTATCGTCCGATCGATTGGATCCTGCCAGTTTGATCATGCCGAATGGACCGTGTGTAGACGTGGAACATGAACTGCCGAATGCACAGTTCGGATTGAACGTGTGTGGTGAGCTGCCGATTGGATACGATCGATTGGATCCAATCGGAATGACGATAGAATTGATCGTGGGTGGCTGCCATATTAGTCAAGTAATAAAACAGGAAATGAAATGGTCACGACAGCAGAACATCATAGAAGAAAAAGTCGAAGGAAGACGAGGTAGAATTGATTACATGAGGCAGATAAAATAGAAGGTCGCTTCCATGAGGTATAATTTTGTAAAGTCAATGATTGGATTGTTAATCGATGGATCTGTAGTGTTCTACGACTATTAGGTTGATGAACTAACCGGATTGTTGATCAATGGATCTGGGACATTCCCGATATAATAAAGCGAAAGAGTTTGTTTGATTTTTTAATTGTTTTTTTTTTTTTTTGTTTGTTTGAATTGAACGCGCTAATTCCAGAATCTCAGAAACTAGCAATCGAACTAGTAAAAATATTTCTGAAGATTATAGGCTACTTTTCATTATTATCACACTTCCAAAGTCCAAGTTATCGCCATATACCATCACTACGCGGGTAGCGCCGCGGGGGCGCAAGTTGGTCATGCCACAGATAATGTAATACTATACTAGTAGTTATGCTTTGAAACAATACCAATAAAAGATATGGAAAATTCGACCAAGCTAAAAAAACAAATGTCGTTCACGTAAAGTGCGTTATGATAAAATGAACAGCGAGAGGTTTTGTTTTTAGGGTGATAGGAGTGAAGCATTGTGCCATGAATTCAAACACCCTCATGTATTTGAATTAATTTTAGCTTCTAGAATTTGTGTTACTAAATTAGGATAGAGCCTTCCAAATCAATGTAGAAAAATATAAATAAGGTAAATTACGCGATAAAATATTTTATAATTTTCAATATCAATGTAGAATAGTTTCATTAGGACCAAGTTTTCAGTAAAGGCGCGGACCCACCACTGCCCATGCTATGCACGGGCACGCGGCGCATTTTAGCAGCGTGGATTAATTTGTTCGACAACGTGGGTCTACGCTTCCACTGCAGTACACGAATATGAACCCACTATGTACTGGGTTGCAGTGACACAATTACATACAGTCTCCTGCAAAGCGAAGCTTGACGCACGCGTCTCTCCGTGGACTGCGGTGGGTCCGCGCTTTAATTGTTTTATTGCGCATGAAATATTCATTAACGAAAACTACGTTTATTTGTAAGGCAGTGAAGTTTAGTGCGAAAGAATAAAACGTACAGAACTCACCCGAAGTAGCGTCGACATCTTTCACCTCACTGGTACTGAAGTATTCTCCATCATGCGCCGTCATCTTCACCTCATACACTTTCCCTGGTTCCAAACCAGTGAGGATCACGAAATCATCGTCAGTAATCTCATTAGTTCTCGACCAATCAGGGTATCCTTTCAACTTGTACCATGCAACGAAATGGGTGCCGGCATGGCCTTCTAAGGAAGGTAACCAGCGGACTAGAATATGAGCTGTGCCTTCCTTAGCGGGTAAAGTAGTCGCTTGGAATACAGGGATATCAGGTTTCGAAGTTACAACGGATTTAGTCGACTGTTCCACGTAGTATTTCTCTCCTTCCCCGGCTTTGGTCTTCGCTCGGATCTCGATGCGGTATTTAGTGTTGGGTTCCAGCCCGGCTAGCTTTGCGCGATCGAATTTAGGATCGATCTCCTTCTTTCGCTCTTGTAAGGGTCCCAATGCTGTACCGGTGACTTTCTGATAGTAGACTTTGTACGCGGTTAGGATTCCGTTCTCATCGACGGGTTTGTCCCATTTGAGGAGCATCGCAGAGGATCCGATGGGGTAAGCTACGAAGGATTTTACAGTTCCAGGTTTTCCTTCAGGGGTGACGAAACTGAGGGTGTCACTGGGTGGTCCGTTGAATCTTCCGTTGTACACCAGGATTCTAGCGTAGTTCTTCTTGAACGGTTTGAATTTGGAGACCAGAGCGCTGGACGAATCGGCTTTGACTAAGATCTCTTTTATTCTCTCCTCTTCGCCATCTGTCCAGGTCTGGATCTTGTATCCCTTGAAGTGTCCCTGCACAGATTCTGGGGGGACAGGGTTCCAGTTGAGCAGAGCGGTGGTTCCGGAGGTGACCTGCTCGAGTGTGAAGTTGGTGGGGGCTAGTCGCGGGACGTCCTCTCCCGACCAGCCGATGATCTCGATCGGCGTGACGTTGGCTGTCCCTTTGAAGTTCACCGCTGTTACCTGCGGAGACCGAATAAATTAGTATTTTGAGATTCATTAATTTTTTAGTTTAAAATATTCGATAGATTTGGTTTTTTGAGTGGTACATACGTGAATGTCTCGGGGACAATGTTGGGACAACTTTTACAGATCACACTTCTCCCTACCACTGTCCCGCGTCACGTAAAATAATGCGGGACACTGTGCAACGTTGCAGCGTCACGTAGATGAGTATTGTGCGTCGTGTTGTGGGACAAAATATCCCCTATTGTATCTGTGGCGCTTTTAACGAGACACCGAAATTAAAACAAGTTTCTTGAGACCCTCTTAAGAAGTGGCTAAATAAAAAAAAAAACCGACTTCAATGACAATAAATAGGATTTACACGCATCGGCTCTAAGAGCTGCCTGTGTATTACAAATAATAATAATGTTGGTATGCTGAGCAATTTTCTGCTCTCTCGAGGTGCATTTCAGTTCATAACTCCGAAGATCCTCTATAGATCCTCGTTAAATTCTTTGAAACAAAAAAAAGTACTTTCCAAATCGGTCCAGACGTCTTCGAGTAATCGGTGAACAATATACATAAAAAAAGATTCCGACGAATTGAGATCCTCATTTTTTTGAAGTCGGTTAAAAAAATAAATGTTTACCTTGATCTTGTAAGGCTGGAAGGTGGGCGTGTTGGGCACTTCGTGTTCGGTGATGTGCCAGTCCCGCACTTGTTCCTCGCTCCACTCGGCGCCCGATATGTTGCGGCGCCACGCCACGTGGTAGTAGAATCCGGGCCCGTTGTGCTCGATTTGGGACATTTTCTACAACAACATCACAGTGTTATTTCTAGCTCTGTGAGCTGTAGACCTCGCGTGTGTTTTTAAGCCGGGTTGACACGATCCAAGTCAACAAGACATCATTCAGACAAAAACATAATATTTTAAACTGAAAAATTTTATCAAAATTCGCTTCGGATCGCTTGTATCATTGCGGGTTCGAATCCCGTCGGAATTGAAAATTTTGATAAGATTTTTCAGTTTAAAATGTAAATACCCAAGTGTGGATTAAGAGGCATTAGACAAAATTTTCTGATTTACGTGATGTTTTGGGGCAGGATTTTTCAATGAAAACACTGTATTTATAAAAAAATTATGGCACAGCATGAAATATCATTTCAATTTTGTACTATTAAATGAGCTACTTTTGTATTTTTATTATTTCTTTTTGATTAATCGACCTCAAACCGGCGACTGTTTTGTGAATTTTTGCTGTAAGAGGTTTAGAAATCACCATATTTACGAATCATTTTGACGTCCAAATGGTATAAAAAAATTACGATGTTTTGCTGTGATAGTCAACCAAACTATTAAATGGATCACTTTTTACTACCTTTATTTAGTTTTTGAGTAAAAAAATCTTTAACTTAGTCCAAATTTCGAGAAAACGGCCAAAGAATTGCTTTTGATTTTGGCTACTTAGAACTGACTTAGAACTCTTGTTCGTAAAATTAACAAAACAGAAATAAACTTGAGTTCAAAATCAATCCTTTTCTGAAAAAAAAAATGCAAAAAGATTAAAAAATTGGCAATGAAAAATCTTTTAAAACAACCTAAAACGCGTCGTATCTACTACCCTATCTACTCGACGCAAGCAGACCGCGCCGAGCGCTTCTAGGGGGTGGACGTATCGCTTTGCATCCCGGAGCTCGTACTGAGTCGACTCGCAAAGCACGTCGCCGGCTACGAAGAATATAGCGAAATAGGAGCGTTTGATACATTGGTTGCTAAGTTATTAATTACCTATTTTTAAATATTTTCTGCGGGGCTAAAAAGGCCGTTAAAGCAGAATAATGATCTGAATTGTTGTGTAACTAATAATGTAATAATAGGGTGACAGCGAGCTGATCTGATGATGGAGTCAGGACCTGTTCCATGGAATTTTATGATGATATGGGTATCAAATGAAAGGGCTTGATGAGCGCAACACAATGCTGATCTGATGATGGAGTCAGGACCTGTTCCCTGGAACTTTTTAATGATATGGGTATCAAATGACAGAGCTTGATGAGCGCAACACAATGCTGATCTGATGATGGAGTCAGGACCTGTTCCCTGGAACTTTTTAATGATATGGGTATCAAATGAAAGAGCTTGATGAGCGCAACACAATGCTGATCTGATGATGGAGTCAGGACCTGTTCCATGGAACTTTTTAATGATATAGGTATCAAATGAAAGGGTTTGATGAGCGAAACACAATGCTGATCTGATGATGGAGTCAGGACCTGCTCCATGGAACTTTTTAATAATATGGGTATCAAATGAAAGGGCTTGATGAGCGCAACACAATGCTGATCTGATGATGGAGTCAGGACCTGTTCCATGGAACTTTTTAATGATATGGGTATCAAATTAAAGGGCTTGACGAGCGCAACACAATGCTGATCTGATGATGGAGTCAGGACCTGTTCCCTAGAACTTTTTAATGATATGGGTATCAAATGAAAGGGCTTGATGACCGAAACACAATGCTGATCTGATGATGGAGTCAGGACCTGTTCCATCGAACTTTATAATGATATGGGTATCAAATGAAAGAGCTTGATGAACGCAACACAATGCTGATCTGATGATGGAGTCAGGACCTGTTCCATGGAACTTTTTAATGATATGGGTATCAAATGAAAGGGTTTGATGAGCGAAACACAATTCTGATCTGATGATGGAGTCAGGACCTGCTCCATGGAACTTTTTAATGATATGGGTATCAAATGAAAGGGTTTGATGAGTGAAACACAATTCTGATCTGATGATGGAGTCAGGACCTGCTCCATGGAACTTTTTAATAATATGGGTATCAAATGAAAGGGCTTGATGAGCGCAACACAATGCTGATCTGATGATGGAGTCAGGACCTGTTCCATGGAACTTTTTAATGATATGGGTATCAAATGAAAGGGTTTGATGAGCGAAACACAATTCTGATCTGATGATGGAGTCAGGACCTGTTCCATGGAACTTTTTAATAATATGGGTATCAAATGAAAGGGCTTGATGAGCGCAACACAATGCTGATCTGATGATGGAGTCAGGACCTGTTCCATGGAACTTTTTAATGATATGGGTATCAAATGAAAGGGTTTGATGAGCGAAACACAATTCTGATCTGATGATGGAGTCAGGACCTGCTCCATGGAACTTTTTAATAATATGGGTATCAAATGAAAGGGCTTGATGAGCGCAACACAATGCTGATCTGATGATGGAGTCAGGACCTGTTCCATGGAACTTTTTAATGATATGGGTATCAAATTAAAGGGCTTGATGAGCGCAACACAATGCTGATCTGATGATGGAGTCAGGACCTGTTCCCTGGAACTTTTTAATGATATGGGTATCAAATGAAAGGGCTTGATGACTGAAACACAATGCTGATCTGATGATGGAGTCAGGACCTGTTCCATCGAACTTTATAATGATATGAGTATCAAATGAAAGAGCTTGATGAGCGCAACACAATGCTGATCTGATGATGGAGTCAGGACCTGTTCCATGGAACTTTTTAATGATATGGGTATCAAATGAAAGGGTTTGATGAGCGAAACACAATGCTGATCTGATGATGGAGTCAGGACCTGCTCCATGGAACATTTTAATAATATGGGTATCAAATGAAAGGGTTTGATGAGCGCAACACAATGCTGATCTGATGCTGGAGTCAGGACCTGTTCCATGGAACTCTTTAATGATATGGGTATCAAATTAAAGGGCTTGATGAGCGCAACACAATGCTGATCTGATAATGGAGTCAGGACCTGTTCCATGGAATTTTTTAATGATATGGGTATTAAATGAAAGGGTTTGATGAGCGAAACACAATGCTGATCTGATGATGGAGTCAGGACCTGGTTCATGGAACTTTTTAATCATATGGGTATCAAATGAAAGGGCTTGATGAGCAAAACATAATGCTGATCTGATGATGGAGTTATGACCTGTTCCATGGAACTTTTAATGATAATATGGGCATCAAATGAAAGGGCTTGATGAACAAAACACAATGCTGATCTGATGATGGAGTCAGGACCTGTTCCCTGGAACTTTACAATGATATGGGTATCAAATGAAAGGGCTTGATGAGCGAAACACAAAGCCGGGTCGGGGTTTACTTTGACTTTGATTCTTGATTTTGACTTTCACTTTGATTCTTGATTCTTGATTTTCAATTTTAGTTTCTCTATTCTCGGATCTCGGATTCTTGATTTTCGATTTTCGAGTCTCAATTCTTGATTATCGGATCTTGGATATCGGGTTCTTGATTCTTGATTTTGATTCTTGATTTTCAATTTTCGATTATCGATTCTCGGATCTTGTATCTCGGATTCTTAATTCTTGATTTTCAATTTTTTAATTTTTGATTTGTGATTCTTGATTCTTGTTTCTCATTTCTCGATTCTCGGATCTCGGATTTTTATTTTGATTTTTATTTCTTGATTTTGATTTTAAAATTAAAATCAAGATTAAAAATGAAAAATCAAACATCAAAAATCGAAGTCAAAAGTAAATCCTAACCCAGCTTTGTGTTTCGCGCATAAAACCCTTTCATTTGATACCCATATCATTATAAAGTTCCATGGAACAGGTCCTGATTCCATCATCAGATCAGCATTGTGTTTTGCTCATTAAACCCTTTCATTTGATACCCATATCATTATAAAGTTCGATGGAACAGGTCCTGACTCCATCATTAGATCAGCATTGTGTTGCGCTCATCAAGTCCTTTCATTTGATACCCATATCATTAAAAAGTTCCATGAAGCAGGTCCTGACTCCATCATCAGATCAGAATTGTGTTTCGCTCATCAAACCCTTTCATTTGATACCCATATCATTAAAAAGTTCCATGGAACAGGTCCTGACTCCATCATCAGATCAGCATTGTGTTGCGCTCATCAAGCCCTTTCATTTGATACCCATATTATTAAAAAGTTCCATGGAGCAGGTCCTGACTCCATCATTAGATCAGCATTGTGTTGCGCTCATCACGTCCTTTCATTTGATACCCATATCATTAAAAAGTTCCATGAAGCAGGTCCTGACTCCATCATCAGATCAGAATTGTGTTTCGCTCATCAAACCCTTTCATTTGATACCCATATCATTAAAAAGTTCCATGGAACAGGTCCTGACTCCATCATCAGATCAGCATTGTGTTGCGCTCATCAAGCCCTTTCATTTGATACCCATATTATTAAAAAGTTCCATGGAGCAGGTCCTGACTCCATCATCAGATCAGAATTGTGTTTCGCTCATCAAACCCTTTCATTTGATACCCATATCATTAAAAAGTTCCATGGAACAGGTCCTGACTCCATCATCAGATCAGCATTGTGTTGCGTTCATCAAGCTCTTTCATTTGATACCCATATCATTATAAAGTTCGATGGAACAGGTCCTGACTCCATCATCAGATCAGCATTGTGTTTCGGTCATCAAGCCCTTTCATTTGATACCCATATCATTAAAAAGTTCCATGGAACAGGTCCTGACTCCATCATCAGATCAGCATTGTGTTGCGCTCATCAAGCTCTTTCATTTGATACCCATATCATTATAAAGTTCGATGGAGCAGGTCCTGACTCCATCATCAGATCAGAATTGTGTTTCGCTCATCAAACCCTTTCATTTGATACCCATATCATTAAAAAGTTCCATGGAACAGGTCCTGACTCCATCATCAGATCAGCATTGTGTTGCGCTCATCAAGCTCTTTCATTTGATACCCATATCATTATAAAGTTCGATGGAGCAGGTCCTGACTCCATCATCAGATCAGAATTGTGTTTCGCTCATCAAACCCTTTCATTTGATACCCATATCATTATAAAGTTCCATGGAACAGGTCCTGACTCCATCATCAGATCAGCATTGTGTTGCGCTCATCAAGCCCTTTCATTTGATACCCATATTATTAAAAAGTTCCATGGAGCAGGTCCTGACTCCATCATTAGATCAGCATTGTGTTGCGCTCATCACGTCCTTTCATTTGATGCCCATATCATTAAAAAGTTCCATGAAGCAGGTCCTGACTCCATCATCAGATCAGAATTGTGTTTCGCTCATCAAACCCTTTCATTTGATACCCATATCATTATAAAGTTCGATGGAGCAGGTCCTGACTCCATCATCAGATCAGAATTGTGTTTCGCTCATCAAACCATTTCATTTGATACCCATATCATTAAAAAGTTCCATGGAACAGGTCCTGACTCCATCATCAGATCAGCATTGTGTTGCGCTCATCAAGCTCTTTCATTTGATACCCATATCATTATAAAGTTCGATGGAGCAGGTCCTGACTCCATCATCAGATCAGAATTGTGTTTCGCTCATCAAACCCTTTCATTTGATACCCATATCATTAAAAAGTTCCATGGAACAGGTCCTGACTCCATCATCAGATCAGCATTGTGTTGCGCTCATCAAGCTCTTTCATTTGATACCCATATCATTATAAAGTTCGATGGAGCAGGTCCTGACTCCATCATCAGATCAGAATTGTGTTTCGCTCATCAAACCCTTTCATTTGATACCCATATCATTAAAAAGTTCCATGGAACAGGTCCTGACTCCATCATCAGATCAGCATTGTGTTGCGCTCATCAAGCCCTTTCATTTGATACCCATATTATTAAAAAGTTCCATGGAACAGGTCCTGACTCCATCATCAGATCAGCATTGTGTTGCGCTCATCAAACCCTTTCATTTGATACCCATATTATTAAAATGTTCCATGGAGCAGGTCCTGACTCCATCATCAGATCAGCATTGTGTTGCGCTCATCAAGCTCTTTCATTTGATACCCATATCATTATAAAGTTCGATGGAGCAGGTCCTGACTCCATCATCAGATCAGAATTGTGTTTCGCTCATCAAACCCTTTCATTTGATACCCATATCATTAAAAAGTTCCATGGAACAGGTCCTGACTCCATCATCAGATCAGCATTGTGTTGCGCTCATCAAGCCCTTTCATTTGTTACCCATATTATTAAAAAGTTCCATGGAGCAGGTCCTGACTCCATCATCAGATCAGAATTGTGTTTCGCTCATCAAACCCTTTCATTTGATACCCATATCATTAAAAAGTTCCATGGAACAGGTCCTGACTCCATCATCAGATGAGCTAGCTGTCACCATATTATTTCATTGTAGTCGGAACTTGACTGACATGCTGAGATCCAAGTTTCAACTCAATCGGACTATTTACTGAAGAGTTCTGTTGAAAAGCTCCTGACTCCATCAGATCAGCACAATATGGTTTATGGGACAAAAAAACAAACATTTATTTTTTTGTAATTATTTGTATTCAAAGTGTAACTAACCCGACTTTGTTTTGTGTTATACCTATAGGTACCTACCTAAGTACCTACCCAAAAAGTATTTTTACTATCTCAAATAAATCAATCACATGAAAATTACCAAAACCGTTTAGTCTAAGAAACGGAGCGCTGTTCATTGGGTGTTAGAATTTAGCAACTTTTGTCCCTCCGAGCGCTGATTTTGTCGAGTGCGAAATTGTATACTGGCTCTTAACACTATAACAAAATAAAATTATAAAAACATAATAATCAAAATCTGTTTATCCGTTCAGGAGCTACGATGCCACGGACAGACACACAGATATCAGATAGGTACGTAGAAACACAGATACACACTACAAACTTAAAACAACCTTTTTTTCGTCAGCAGGGGTAAAATAACTCAAAGTTGGTGCAAAGCATGTTACTCATCGCCCAAGAAATAGCATGTCTTTTAGTATTTAACTGTTATTTAAAATTCAACTCAAAAGTTTCGATCTTAAGGTGCAAATCATGTTACTCACCGACCAAGAGATGAGCATGTTATTAGGCGCGGTGCCCTCTCCCTTCACATTATCCGGGTTCTTGTAGGGAACGTCTGGCTGTGTGCTGCATACTTCTGAGTGGCCGGACGGAGTCGATGGACCTATCTTGTTCCACGCCACCACACTGAGGATAAATAAGATATTTACATCAATTTATAGAAAAGTTTATGGTTATACGGTAAATTAAAATAAAATTATTCATTGGTAAACTTAATATTTGAGAACTGATGGATCAATTCAGCTTATTTTTTTGTATTCGTAGAAGTACAAATAAGATTTTGAGGGAAAAAATATTTGATTTATAAAAATGGAGAAAAAAAAAACGGATAGTGATTTTATTAATTGTATAATTTTGATTATCAACAATAATGACACTTATACAATGTATTTACATTTCTTTTCTATTTAAAAGAATATGCAAATGTTTTTTAACGAGAAAGAGTCTAAATAAATAATGCTGGACATTTAACACAAGTTCACACAACATCATCTAGCCCCAAAGTAAGCAGAGCTTGTGTTATGGTAACTACATAACTGATATACTAGGCACTTTTTTACTTCTTTTTCTAAATACATTCATATTTTACATAGAAAAACACTCAATCCCGAGACAAATCACACTTCACACTAATATCTTATCTGCGAAAGTTTGGATGTTTGGATGGATGTATGTTTGTTTCTCTAACTCGACAACCATTGAACCGATTTGGCTGAAATTTAAAATACAGATAGATAATAGAACATAGGCTTTATTCGGGTACCACGCGAGCGAAGTCGCAGTCGAAAGCTAGTAGTATAATATCAACTACTGACCGGAAGGTGAAGTTGGCCCAGGGGCTGAGCTGCACGGCCCAGGAGGTGTCTATAGCGGGCACGGACTCGCTGGCGAAGTCCCACGTGTCGGGCGAGAACGTGGTGTTGTACTGGATGGAGTAGCGCAGGATCGGCGCGCGGTTGTCGCCCATCGAGTGCCAGCGGAGAGTCGCCGTCGTCGCCGCGCAGTCTATGCTGTCGAGGGCCGGGGGGTTCGGCTTGTCTGGAAAATAATATCTTAGTTATAGCCCGGTCGGCCGTCCCAAGTACCGCTGGAAAGATGAAGTCGGAAAGGACTTGCGCGAGCTCCAAGTGGAAGCCTGGGAGGAGGTGGCGCGGGACAGATCGAAGTGGAGGCTCTTAGTGTCGGAGGCCAAGACTCACTTTGGGTCACTGCGCCATCCTAGTTAGTTAGTTAATTATAGCACAGAAGGCGCACTCCGCACTTTAGGTACAAAGCTACAAGTACATTGGCGGGTCCGCCCGGCCGGGTCTTGGCAGGTAGGGTTCCCACTTGCCGCTCGGCTCGCACGTTAGCCGCGTCGCGCGTAATACCTATCACGCAACAACTCTACAACCCTACCGCGTCACTCAGCGCCAGACTATGACAGAGTTATGCGTTTGATAGAGAGAATTTGTGTAGGCACGTATAGGTGAATATTGCACTATACTCGAGCCATTTTGGATTTTTCGAGTTTTTTGGAGTTTTCTATGATAGGTCTATTCCTGCTATCAGCTGATTGATCTGTCAGTGCAATGTTAGTAAACATTGTACATCCAAAATGGCTCGAGTATAGGTAATGAGTGCTTACGCGAGCTGAATTAAACTTTGTTGCTTCAGCCTTCTGTACTTGTACTACGAGGTTAATTTATTCTGCATAACCTACCTTGCACAGTCAACGTAGCCTGAGCCCTCGCCTCATCGATCGCCGTCTTCGCGATACAAGTGTACTCCCCCGAGTCCAGCTCAGTGGTGTCGGAGATCAACAGAGAGTAGTCGTTGGTCATTCTGAACCGGGGCTGGTTCTCGAAGTCAATCTGCTGTCCGTCGTTCAGCCAGATGATCTCTAGTTTGAGGGAGTCGTCGGCGTTTGCGTTACAACGGAATGTCGCGGAGGAACCCGCGGCTACTTCGTAATGTTCCGGCTTGTCGGTGATCACCGTGCGTTCTGGAATAGGAATTAAATGAAAATTCGGATAATGAATGAAAGCGAAGTAAGGTATTTTAAAAATAATATTCGTAATTTGTTAAACGCACACTAGGAGGAATACTAATGCACCATGGTACAGTTTAAAAGTTGACGAGCATTTTTAATTTTTTTTTTATGAATCGTAAACAGAATAACAACTACCTAAACTGCAGTTCTCTCAAGCCAGTGATCATTCAAATTCTAAAATTAGATCAAAGTACCTGTGCATCTAAGTGTCTTTGATCAAAAAAGTTAAAACATTAGGTGAAGTTTTCATCCAGAGTTCACAAAAACAAGAACGAGTGTGCTTTAGACCACACGACTGAAGTAAAACTTCCGTTCGCCTCGCCCGATCACGCTTTTCGTAACGCTCTCGTCACGTATTCACCAGCTTACTCCCCAATTCAAGCATGCTTATAGAAGTTTTACTTCAAAAATTCTTGGGCAAAGGACTTAGGCAAGATTTCTACCTCTAGTAGTGGAAATCATCAGGCTGTGATCTTGAATACTCACTCTTGACAGTCAAGGATCCATAGGCGGACTTCTCTCCGAACTTGTTCTTCGCGTAACACTCGTATGTGCCCACGTCCGTGTAGGAAACGTCGCGGATCACGAGGTCGCCTTCAGAAGTTATGTTGTACCTGAACAATTACATTTATATTAAAGAACTAGAATAATTTGATAATTTGTAAGCGTTTGGCTTCGAGAATTTAGCACTATTTGTTGCTATAAGCTCGAAGGCGTTTGGAGATTAAAGATATTCATTCATTCATTCATCCTCGTACTATGTTATCTATGGATAAAGGGGTGTGAGGATGAATGAATGAATGAATGAATAAAAACTATTGTACACGTTATACAGTAACTTAAGAACTAGTAAACGGTTTAATTGTATAATGGGAGGTCTTATCGCTTAGAAGCGATTTCTTCCAGATAACCCGTGGATGGAAAAAAAAAAACAAAGATATTGTAGAGGATATTGTAGGCAACTTAAAATTATAATTAGTGAATATTGACAGGCCACCCGATAATGAAGATAAATTGTAGTCTTTACGTACTTGTCAAACAGTGTTTAGCGAGAATATTATCATGAATTCCTGTGTTACATAAGGTGTTATCGTGAAAGTTATAGAAACAATTATCTTTAGGTTCAAAGAGTATCTATATATTTTTATTTTTTAGTTTTTCAAACATCAAGTACGATAGCAGTAAGTATTCCTATTTAATCAATATTTAAATTGATCGCATAAAATATGCCAAGAATACCAATAGTTCTATTGCATAAAGACAAAGAATCAAAAAGGTATTTGCAACACTTGAGAAGCTGCCAGTTTATTGATTTACACAATCTAGTCACATAATCATTATTCACACGACCTTATAAATGATTTAACTCGTCTTTAATAAGGCTCGTTCTAATTCTTACATTTATAATGTATTTCCATAAAATAGGTATTTTAACAGGTGTGACAGAACATAATTGTTTGTTTACAAGAATAGACATAAGTATTAATAGGTGTGACTCAGAATGCACATAAAATGGGTCATGCAATGTAGAAGTGAATCCGGTCCCTATATTAGAAACTAACCAGTTAAAGCGACTATCAGTGCCACTCTGAAACTGTGGGCAAGTGCATAGAGTACTGATGTCCTTAATGTACTTACTTAGTTTGTAATGACGGACGAATCTTTGTTTATACTTTATTGACCAACGACCTATTTTCAATCGTCTTTAGTATAACTTTTTGAAGAATTGTGATTTGACTTTTTTTTTCACACAATAGACTATTTCATAATAAAACCAAGCCTTAATTTTGGATATATTCTACATCAATTGCCGCGCAATTCAATTCTATTATTCACGCTTTTTCTTTTTCAAAACTTTCGTCTCTGGTATTTTTTTTTATAGATAGATAGATGAAGATTCTCCGGATGAATCGAAACATTGTCGGTATCTAAATCACTCTACGTAAGTAATTCCTGTGTGTTTTAATAATATCATCAAGCTAGTGTAAGATAAATATAAGTACAATACATTCTGTCGACACAAAACACCACAATCCCTTCATGCTGCGTTTAGATACTATTGTACGCAGTCGTTATTAATAAGCTAGGGGAAAGGAGTCTAAAGGACGACAAAAGGTCACTGAATATTGTATCATCAAATTACGATGCCTTGTTAGCGCTGTACTCTTGGGAAAGGAAAATGAGCAATTTGTCCTTATTAGTACCTATCAGTAATTTAGTGTGCGAAAAATTCCACCAGACCTATCCACTTATAAATCCTATACCATTATTTTTAGATGTTTGTGATTAACCAAGTCAACATGGACAAATCAATTTTTATCAAACTTGAAATAGATTTTGTCCATGATCTGAAAGGGTGCATTTATTATTAGACCCCGACAGTTATAAGTCTTAAACTCACGTTAGGAATTTGCATATAAACTTTTAATTTGAAAGTCATACAACATGGAAGGACGCAATGCTACAATGATGCACAGACGATGGTATTGACTCATTTAGGCTGAGGGCATATTGAAGTCACGACAGTTTTAAGACAGACTTTCCTCATAGACAAGTCTGCCTTAAAACTAAAACGAAACTATTTAGTTCGTTAGTCAGATTTGTCGCCGCGCAGTTCCTGTAGGTATAAGATAATCTTGTGTATAAAACGTTTTGTTTGTAGTTTGTGCGTCTTCATATTTTTTCTACAGCAAGTCTGTCTTAAAACTATCGTGACTCAAGTCTATGCTCAGTCTTAGCACAGAATACTAGGTCTTAGTGCCATCTCCAAGAGTTTTTGACTTCATGATCGCACCAAGTAATTGATGTCAAAATGTCACACAGATGACCCTGATGTGGAGATTTCAATGGCATGTGTTGTGTAGGCCCGTGATGATGTCAGAGTCTCGTAAAATATAATAATTGCTTGAATTGAAAACGATGTTACAAAATTATTTCAAAAATGACAACGTTTCAACCTTACAATTACAACAGTATTACTTTTAAAAAATATTACCCGAGATTTAAATTTGAAACTAGAAGAATCTTGCTTTTGACCAAGATTAGAATCAAAACAAATCTATTGTCCAGATAATTTATTGTGCATTTTGAAATCGTTTACGTAAATAATTCTCATGGTGCGTTTACACGCTTCCGATATTCAACAAGTTTAGTGATCGCGCAGTAGCTCTGTCACTCTCATCTCAACGAGACCGAACACGACAAAAGATTTCGTGCTCGCACAAATGATATACCTGTTTTGTTGAATGTCTGTTTGCTCGGAAGATGTAATAGAAAGTACTCACTTTCCGCCGGTGACGTCGACGTCGTTCTTCATCCATTTGACGAGAGGTTTGGGCGCTCCGAAGACCCTGCACTTCAGCACGGCCTCAGAACCTTCCACCTTCGTTAGATTCTCGGGACCCTCCTTGATTTCGGGAGGGATGGCTGGAAACAAATTAATGTTCTAACTAAATGCTGCTACTTTTACATTTATAACTAGTTGGCATGTAGTATGTATGTAGTGCTTATTTGGAATGTGTCGTTGCAAGTCCTAAGTTTAGAGTTACAGCTAGCCTAAAGCCTTCTTATTTTTAAAGTCCAGACAGGATATTACCATGTCTATGGAGAAGTGATTGAACCTAATAATCCCTTATTGATTTCAATACGAGTTTTTAAAGTTTAAAGTTAGCAAAATGACACACAAAAAGAAAATATATATAAAAGAGAATGAGTCTAGAGTAAGAGTATAGTCTTCCGGGCTGTTCACATCGCTGAATGTCCAAATGGCTTGATTACCTAGTGCTTAATAATATAATGATCATTTCTGATTGGTTTTCCTTTTTTCTAGAAGTGTCACAGGCTAAAAATAATGATAGTTACAAATGAGATATGTACGCAGTACAATGCATGAGAACTCAATAAAATCCCAGTAAACCACAAATCTATTTGACTGATGGTAACAATCTCCACAAATGCGTATATCGTGGGAAGAGCAATAAAATATGTAGTTTATGAACTACTTCTCCTACGGGACGTCCTATAAAAGGCGACATAGAACGAGTATTTTATTATTATCCACGTCAATTATGGCTCTAATCCCATTCAGAGATACGCCGTTTGATGCCGTACTGACAATAATAGCTTGTAAAGATTCCTAACGTCATACGCACATAACACGCCATTTACGCTGCGAGATTTTCCCTCCCTCTTGCCAATATTGTGAGAATTTGTGTAATTACAAATTGAAATACAGTTAATGGTAGTGGTACTTATTATGATTTGAAAAATGCGAAGAAGTCTTAGGTATACCTACTCTTTAGTTAGTAGACATTCAGAAAGGATAACTCACTAACTTAACTGGTTATCTGTCGGAGCACAGATCTGGTCGAGACACAATTGATTTACTATTGTGTCTGGAATCCCGACAGACTAAAGATTAATTTACCCTCTAATCGTAGTCTTCAATAAAGATTTCTTGATTTTTCTGTATGAAAAGACTACTTATTATTATCATTGTCACGAGTTGCTTGTTAATTTCAAAACCTTTTTATTAAGAGAATGAATACGTAGATATTTAAAAAGATTCAAAATCAAATTTCATTGTTTTTTTTCACCTGGCAATCACAGCATACCAGTCTCAAAATAAACGCGTAAATCACAATGAACACCATCGAGACAGGGCCTAATTGTGCGTTTCGTAGATTAGTGTGTGGGCGTGCGAATGTGTGCTACCAGGATGTGTCCAATCTCTGGCTATTTCTCCTATTCATTGAGAGCTCTGCTGGTGTCGTTAGAGACGCCTCCCGATAGCGAATAAGAATCCTCAACCCGTGAAATTAAAAAAGAAAAAATCCTTCTGAAAACATAACCTTAACTACGATTATTGCTCGATATATCGATCGTTGAAAGACAAAGTTGTAGCATGATTAATAAATTTCCGAAAAAGTTACGACGGTGCTAATAAATTTTGAGTTCGCTCATAAAACATCGACGTCACAGAATATATTGTAGTAGAAAACAGGAAACCCAGCCATTCAAAAAGATCCAAACTTCTGATATACATCTTTGGAGGGCGGAATACAAATCTAATAAAGTAATACAATATCCGCTACCGTCCCTAGACCTCATTGTGTCTGTAAATATTTGTGGACAATTCGGCTGACTCACCCTGGGTTATCGAACTTTCCACGGATAAAATACATCCCCCTACATAAAAGTACTTATGTGATTGTGTTGAAGAACAAGTCAACATTTTCAGCAGTTCAAATAAAGTAAATTCATTTGTAAAGAAAATTCGTTACCATTGATTGTAACTTTGGAAGTATTTCAGTATTTGATGAGCAATTCATAACATTTTGGTATTCTTCGCAATCTAAAAAACGCCTCCACCCCGAGCGAAGTCAGGCGATTCCGCCAGTGGCATATAAAGTTACACCCCTATTCGCGTGGCCGCACACCCCTTATCGGGGGTTGTCGAATAGATAAAACGTGCTTCAGTAGAAACGGAACATTAGACGGCCGGCACGTTCGGATTTAGACAGACTTTAGATGGATTAGGGAAACCGAACGATAGACAAAACTTTCGTGAGTTGAATTTCATTTTGTTTAATCTCACAGCGAAAGTTACTTAAGAAACGTCACCTGACTCAGTATACTATAAACCCGTTTAAACAAATTGCAATAAACAGGAACATATAGATAGGGGGTCAATTTTATGCAAACCGCACATGCATTCACTCATTAATCATCACATCATTGTACTGTACTAGGGCGGATTTTTTTAAATTTGTACATTGCATTTTCAGCGTGTCCATCGACTTCCAGTGCATTATTTTAATACTTCTAATAAATTTGTGGTACGGGTATGGTGTTTTTCGGATAGATTAACAATCTTTTATCCATTTTCAACGTAAACATATATAGGGTACCATATAATTTTAATTAAAATAAAGCAAAATAAGTAATACTTTACTGCATTTTTACCATGTCCCCTCGTCACTTTGCAACTTTCATCATGTCATTACAACTCAATAGATCGAGTTTTGAGACACATTTTCTAGTCTATTATCATGATAAATTCACTGTTTTTCGAATAATAGACAGCAAAACCATGTAAGTTAATTAAATTATTAGATATTTAGCTTTAAACCTCAGTCCAGATTTTTGGCATTTTTGGACATGTCCGGCTGACTAACGGGTTTTGAGCTACTTGGATTATTGCAATCCTACTAATGTGGTATTTTTTTGAATAAACTGGTACTCTTGCTGGCATTCTGACTGCCACTCTGATGTATTGATGTAATCAGACTGTTTTATGAGTCAGTTAAGTGTGTAGGTAGGTGAAGTGCTGTCCGAGGTCCGCTGATGAACTGCTGTTTTTTGAAGGTAAAAAACAACTTTTTGGCATATTACTAGTTCGCAATGAATAATTTAACTTCCGGTTGCATGAAATAATAGCAGTTCCACAGGATTATGTTATTACATTCGGCAGAAAAGTTAAAAACATTTTCCTTGCCACGGTTTCGTTACTGTCAGCTGAGGAACATTTGCAAAAATTTGAAAAAACGTTAGTCATCCGAACAAATTGTTAGTCATCTGACCTGTAAAGTCAAGTGCATATTGCGGAATTTTTGTATTTTTAACCGACTTAAAAAAGGAGGAGGTTCTCAAGTTGACTGTGTTTTTAAAATTAAAAGCTTTTATTTAACTTGCAATGTATGTACCTAAATGTACCTGCTGGATCAAATACTGAGGGGTAGCCTTATTTTCTTGTCACTGTACCTACTATAACATTTTTGATTTGTGTGCATGTACCGTATAGTGGCGAAAATAAAACTCTTTTCTATTCTATTCTATTATCTAATAAGTACCGATTAAGTGGTATTCAAGTTTTTTTTTTTTCAAGTTTTTGTTATAAAAGTTACCGGATCTCATAAATAAGATAGAATATATCTTAGATTTAAGTAAAAATGTGTCATAATTGTTAAATAAATGTGGTACCGTGGGGCAGTCTCGGGCATCATCAGTGACTTCACGGTTGAGAGGTAGTTCAAAGCACTATGCAAAATAGACGTATTTTATTAATAAAACGCTCACTCTATAGTTGTAAAAGTCAGAATATCTTGCCATTGTAAACACAAGCCTTACTTGTCCTCTGACTAACATCGACGGTCCACTGACTAACTGTCCTCTCGAAAAAGTTTTTTGAAATCGTATTTTAGATATTAAGCCCACTGTTTTTTAACAAACTTTTGTGTTCCTTGGTGAGATAATATTAAATAGTATTATGTGTAATTTACTTGATTTTGTACGGGTTCTAAATTCTAAGAAACACTAAAAAGACTGAGACAAATTTGACCAAAAGTTAGTCACCTGACATAAAAGTTGAAATATTTAATATTTCTAGTTAATATTCAAAGAATATGCACTGATTATTCTATTGTGATTTTAAATTGGATTCAAATAAAAGGCTTTTTACGATTATACGTCTTTTATTTTTTCATTTATCCAGAAAACAATTTCGTTACTCATTGGACAATTTTGACCACAGTATCAGTATTAAAATACCAATAAATCAAGTTTTCTTCAGTAAATTACATGACTTTTGGGTTTTTCTGAAACTTTACATATCTTGCTATAAGATCATTATACCCAGAAATAGATATTTGAAGAAAAAAATTTTTTACAACATTTTCAGAATGGTACAAATTTAAAAAAATCCGCCCACTAGTATCTCATATCGATGTCATATCGACGACCTACAATGTCTTTACCGTTTGGCGTATTCGTGATACGCTGAGCGCGAGAGATCTTGTCTAATGGAGTTGATGAGACTGATAATGTGATCCTCTCTAATTTACTTCAGCAATTTGAGGAGCTTTCGAGATTAAATAAGATTAATGGGTAATCTCACAGCTTGTAATATTCTAAGAGAAAAATGTGAAATACTATATTTTATTTTTCTCGTTCATTCATAAAATAAAAAGGTAAGTACTACTATTAAATAAATTAAAAACAGTAAACTGTGTTTTTTCTTTTTATATATTTATACTATTCAAACAGGCTCGCTACTGTGTCCACATGTACGTTAGAGTTATTAATGTATAAATATTGCTTGGGTAACAGTAAATACATTTATATCTATGCATAAAAACGTCCCCCTTCACTCTTATCCCATCTGGTCATGCAATCCCATAAAAAGGTACACCCCCGAAGCTCACATATCGGTGTTGGAAAAGCAATTACTAGGACAACCACACCTCAGATATTAGGGGAGAGCTCAGGTATATTGCTGACGTCACGCAATCGGTTAGGATGTGAACTCACGGGGCGAGACCCGATCGGAATGGCTTATGGGAGCATTTGGTTCAAAGATTCTAAATTCGTTTTGAGGTTTCGTGAAGCCTACGCTAAGACCGGCCAACTTTTGAAGTTTGTTTCAACAGTTAAGACGGAATCAGACGGTTCACTCGAGTGAAAAATCAGTCGAATGCATGCTGAGGTTTTCTTTGACACTTTTTTTTTCATTTTATGCTTAGATGTGTCACTTTGAGTGAAATATGCAAAATGAACAAAAAATGAACCGTCTGTTACAACCTTCACCATCTTCACTAAAGTTTTGATTGGACGTGTTCTTGGTACTCGACACGTCACTATATCGTATAACGCATTATCTGCTCCATCTCTGCGGTGCTTGCTCAGCCTGCTGCCGGAGCAATTGTGCGTCATGGGCTCTGACCTTATTTAGGATCTTACTCGGAGATGGTGAAATAAGCCCTTACTATTTTTAAATCTCGCGCTTTCGTTGCTTATCAACAAAGAAAAATTGCATAGTTGGCGATTTTAGCGCAAATAAAGATATGCGTTTTAAAAAATAGCATACTTTGAAACAGTGCGCGTGACAGACGTATGATAACAAACGAGGTCTCTACCGTGAGTCCCCAACCTTAGAATACGATTGTCCGTGCAGCTGCACTATGTTTTTATATCTGTCGTATTTGGAGATGCGCCTTACTCGGCACGCCGAGGTCGATTACGGCATACCACGCTCGTAAGCTTAGCTTTTTGCTACTGCTAACTAGTTTATTCGCAAGATTTTTTATAAAGAGATCATTAGATAGTTCTCATACCTTCGTATTTTTACGCTAGTAAGGAATTTTCTTTACAAAGTTGAGATGGAGTATTGAAACGTTTACGATTCAAGTCGCTCTATTTTCAAATATTTTTCTTTGAATTATTTAGTATGTTCGAGACAAAATATGCCGATGACTTGCTCGTAAACAAATTTATGGATGAGGGGATCCTTGCCGTGGAAATGGAAACTTGAAAAGAGCTCTGTTTCTGCGGTACCTTTGGGGTAAGCCCGTAAGATCTACGTAGAAAGTTTTGGGTGACTCCTATCTTTAGGGTAGATCGATTCATGAATATGTACGAGTCCTGCGTATTTGAGCTATCAACGTTTTGCAGAGGCGCTGCTCGGGTCGATCTAGCCCGGGCCATATCTAGGTCAGGGCTACTTCTGCGGAATCCTGTGACGAAACTTCATTGACGACATCAGACATCAGATATAAAAATTATCTGTTATTTTTGTGTCCCAGAATATCTTGGGACACGCTTGAAAGTACGATCGTTAAAAAGACCTTCGAGTATATTTGGCTCTGAATATAAACACAGATACATATGCGATATTATTTTCAAAACTATGAAGTAACTAGCGGTATAGCAAGTTTCTTGGCCTGTCTTATTGTAGTAACTAGGAGAGGATAGTACCTACAAGTATATGGGTTGAGGGAGTATCTATCTGAATTCCTTCCCAAGCTACACTCTGCCTTGTTACATACAACCTACCGTTCAAGCAGCTACTCGTACCTCTGCTTGGCTCCTAATGTGAATGTTTATTACCTAAGTAAGTATATATTTTATCTAAAATGTAGGTACCATTTTTTGATTTTACAAATGCGTGTTGTTTTTTAAATGTTTGTTAGTTAGCATTGTAATATTTTTGATATGGCAATGAACCACGTATAAAATTTGTTGTGTTGTATGACATCATCGTCCCCGAACACCGTTCAATTCTGTACGAATGCGCGCCTCCTGACCGTGCTCCGAGTTTTGTCACATGTTTGATAATTTTATTGTGAAACTTGCGAAATATCGGTACTAAGATTAGCTGCTTCTGATAATTTAACTTTAATAAAGCAAAAAAGTAGGCTGATTCTGTGTTTGACTGATCAATACTTTACTTTAGTTAGATTGTGGGATTTTGCGACTCTTCTAAGGACTCAGTAAGGTTCAAGGTGATGTCGCGGAGTTACGAACTTTACTAGGTACTATTTTGTTAGGTACTACTAAACCGTTTAGTGTGATTATTTATAGTGCTTGTATGTTCATGTCCTGAGGATGTTAATATTAGAACAATTCAGTACTAAATTGGTCTTTAATGTTGGTAGGTTTTTAATTGTCACAAAATTTATTAACTTCTGGATACTTTTACTTTATAATTCTGTAGCGTTCGACAAGAGACCAACATGAGACGACGGTTTCGATCCCCTCAACCAGCGAATCGTTTGGTATTGGTATGATCAATCAGTAAGAACTTATTTGGCATTATGTGTATCTACTTCTCTCATAGTTGACAGGGAAACGTTGAGGTCATTATTACAATGTATATTATAATAATACTGTAAGATGTTATTTATTTATTGTTACTTTAAAGAGCACTTAATACTCTTATAGAGTCAATCTCAAATCGGTCAGGGTTACAAATACTTGAGCTACTCAGAACCACTCAAGTTCGTTCGCACTTATGACCCATTCTGGGTCAGATGCATAAGCATAACTTTATTTGCTCTACGTGCCCAACTATAACGCTTATTTTTATCTAAACGATCTACACTTTCAACCTTATCACTATGGGACTAAGTGATATGTTCGTATTGTATTTTAGTCTCGTGCCTCGTGTGTGCATTTCCCATTGTGGTGATAATTAACGAAGATTGACAGTTATGTGTTTAGCGACCGGAGCTTTGTCGTTTCCTCATATAAGTATAACTGACATTGAAATGGATTTTGATGAATGAACGAGTAATAAGATGATATTATAACATCTTTTGGCCCCTTTTTCTGTCACGTTTCAGCCTTTGAGTAGCTCAATCATTTTTTTCTGATGGAAAAATAAGTAAGTACATAAAAAAAAGAAACGAGAAAACGACTGTATCACTACCCTAAGGCACAATCGGCATTGTTATCAAAAGACTTCAAGATCCTTTGAAGATGTCTAAAGGGGTAGTCAGATGCACGTTCAGTTCATATGTTCATTTGTCACTTGCCTCTTACCGTATATTAAACATCGTAGGTATATTTCCAAAGAAATTGTATTATTGCCATTCAATAACTAGCTCTCTAGTCTCTACCACATGATACAATAACCTACATAGAAACAACTTTACGAGGAATCAATTATTCAGTCACAGACTAACTAATATCCAGTCAGTCGTACTGTAGTTTGCCCGTATGAACGAGAGTGCCTACTTTATGCGAGGGGGGACGTGGTTTTACGATGTAGTCTGGTGGTTTTGTTTTTTGAAGGTCACACAGACAAACATATCATACGCGACAAATACAAGAATGTTACTAAAATAATAGCACATTAAACAAAAACATTCTATGACACAATGATGATGATGATAATACAGTTTATCTCCCGCAAAATTATTTTTAAAATCAATTCAGTAGTTTCGGTGGTACTTTTCTTTATCCAAATTCAGAAAAAATATCTTTTTATAATATTTATGTTGACAATGAAATATTCAACCATGTCACAAAAGGTACAGACGCTTTATCAAACACGCCTTTAAAAATTAGTTCAAAGATATTTTCAAAGTTCACAGTTGAGTTATATTGTAATCACAGTTATTGCACGAGATATTTTTCATTCGATAGTTTAATCTGTCCCGCCTGAGTCCAGGTGTTTCCTGAATAAACGTAGCACTTGGAGACTTGGTCTAAATAAAACGGACAAGTGCGAGTCATTATCGCGTTCTGAGGGTTCCGTAAGGAATTTGATACAATGTCACGTCATAAAAATATTATGACATAATATTACAATGTTAGAATTTGTAGGTGTTATCAATTAATGAGCCTTTGAAACTTGAAACGCTTCTACTGAAAAAGTAGCTATTGGCAATTGTGCCTTTGTTGCACCAGGAGGGGTGCGATGTGTCATGAAGGCTCTAGCATTTCACAGAATTGCGCGGTTATTGGAAGGATCCTTGATGTTTTTAATTATTGCCATTTCTATACAAGACTAGACAAGAGGTAGAACAACAAATAGGTTTCCTTTTTACTTTTTAAGTAAGGTACCCTAAAAGTTAAAATGCAATCTATAACATATACAAGACTAGACAAGAGGTAGAACAACAAATAGGTTTCCTTTTTAAGTAAGGTACCCTAAAAGTTAAAATGCAATCTATAACAATAATAGAACAGGACCAGCGATTGTAGCATGTTTTTTCTTTGCGGTTGTAAACGGTAGCAACCGCTTTGCTTTATCATGTCACTCTGTCAGACCTTTTACTGAGCAGAAGGAGACGCGGGCTCACTCAACCGTAACTTACATTTCGTAACACACATGAATGTATATCGCAATGGTACCGGTAGTGTATGGAATTTAGAAGTTGAAAAATACGATAAACAGAATCTTATATTATTTAAAAAATGTATCTAGCGTTAGTATCAAGTACGAGTATGTAGTACGTGAATAGTAAGAACAATTTTAAGTGACAATATTTTAAAATACTTTAAATAAAGAAATACTCTCAAAATAAAATCGAAATATTTAAAAATGTGCTGTTTCTAGATAAATAGCAAAAAGTGTACAAAAAGTATTTTTTAAATAAATTGATCAGTAAAATTTTCAAAAACCTTGTTTTAGAAATTAGAAATCTAAGATTCGAAGATGTACCTAAAAATGTGTATTTTGTTGTTAGGACATATTACCAATTTTAAAGACTGATTTTTTGTCAGGACAGACTAAGTACTTACCACTTTTTAATATTTTTTAAGACCTATTTTTCGTAGAACGTAAATGTACAGCGCTATCACTCATAAACGTGTGAAAAATGCCAACAGTAATTAATAAAGAGCTTTCCACTTACCGACCGCAATCTATGATGTCACTGATAATCTTTGACCTAGTTTTTAACGCTTATGCTTTGTAAAGTAATTGCATTGTATATTTCTATTAACCATACGAAATGTAAACCTTAATCCACTGGGATAAGGAATGTTTTCTTCTAGTTTGCAAATTAATATTTCTTATTTACTTCATAAGTTTCATTTTCAACTCTTTCCTACTGTGTGACACAGGAACGACTTCACCGACTAAAATCCATATTATGTTTGTACGTAACTTCTTTGCCAAGAAATTTTAAACTCTACACCGTAATAATAAAGTAGAATCAAAGTAAGCAAGTAAACAGTGGGTACCCAGAAATCAGGCGCCGAGAGAGGAAGAACAACATTTTTCTTGTTTAAAACGACAGTGTTATGATCATTGTATGAATAATGTGCGTTTAAAGTTGAAAGCGAATTAACTTGTATGAGGTATTCGAAAAGGATGTAATAAAGGAGTGAATAAACTCAGATAGTTTTATCAAGAGATAACAACTAAATCTAAAAAAATTAAAAAGCGACTTAAATTCATAAGCTGAGCCATTTTCTGCACTCTCGAGGTGCATTTCTGTTCATAACTTCGAAGATCCTCGACAGATCCTCACCAAATTTTTATGGCTATATCGGAGTAAGTACTTATACCCCTTCAAACAAAAAAATAATTTTCCAAATCGGTCTAGGCGTCTTCGAATAATCGGTGGTCAATAAAAAAAAAACCACAAAAAAAGACAGACTTACGAATCCTAACTAATATGACGAATGCAAATGGGAGTTTGTTTGTTACGCTTTCACGCCTTATCTACTCAACCTATCGTCATGATGCGTTCTCGTTATTAAAGGTACAGAAAAGGACATAGGGTTTCATTCAGAAAAAGTACAATTCTCGAGGGATCTATACAAATCCGCGGGCAAAAGATAGTGTAATCTAAATAAGCAGAAAATACTCACATTGCACGTTGATATAGACATCCTTGTAGACGTAGCCTATTGAGCTGGTTGCGTTACAACCGTAGTTACCGGTGTCCTTCTTCACCAGGTCGGTGATGATGATGGAATTCGATGTCACCTGGTAGAGAAATGTGATGAGCACAAGTGATCAAAAGGAAAAGCTGAACAGTAGGTTTTTCTACCAAAAAGTTGCTGAGCTGAAAGTCCGAAAAAAATTAATAGAATCGTTACTTCATTTTCAAAACTTCATACAGACATAATCGAAACATTGTTAGTAGTAAAGTCGAGTAAGTTCGTATGAGCAAGTGGCCAACTCTGGTGACGGTGTTTTTAGGCCGCCTAAAGGCCTCCGTCGTGGCTTAACGACTTAAAAGCCGAACCGACAATTTAACGTGCCTTCCTGAACACGGAAGCGCACAGCTCGTAATGCCACTTGCAGTCACCCATACAAATAGTGGCCGCGCACAACGTTGCTTAACTTCAACAATCAATCAAGAACGTCTCAGCAAGCTACGCCACGAGCGCTTGAACCTCCTTGGTCATTAGTAGATTATACAACAAAACGAAATAGTTTTGCTTTGGTTGTGAAAAAGTTTGTTGGCAGAATCGAGGCTAGAGTCTAGCCGCTAGACCATAGTTTCTTAACCTTATTTTGCCCACCGCCAACTTTGAGAATATATTTTTTTCAAGAGCCCCCCCACCCCATTCTTAATGCGCCATCTCAATGCCCCCTAATTTTCTCTGGGTCTTCTACTGCCCCCCTGAAAGTCTCAAACGCCCGCAAGGGGGCGTTATCGCCCACGTTGAGAACCTATGATCTAGTAGATGATTGATAAAGCTATATTACTAATAGTAAACGATTTAAACAGCCTAACCTATGGGCTTATGGAACCTATGGGCTAGCCATAAACAAGTTACAATGTGCACCTCACCTGTCTCCTAGGGTTGGGTTCGGCCTGTTCGATCGGCTTTCCATTGTGTATCCAAGTGATCTTCGGTTCGGGGGAGCCGCTCGCTTCGCATCTGATCTCCGCCGTCTCTCCTTCCGCTTTGTTGTTGACTTCTGGCTCCACGGTGAAAAAAGGAGCGGCTGTGGGAAGAAGTGATGTTAGAACTCATTGACGTTTAGATAATAATCTACTCAATAGTGGACGCACACCTAAACCGCGCAGTATTCTCGAAGTACTGCCAATCGGACGATTCGGCGTTGACCAATGGGCTTAAAAAGGTCGCTATTGCAGAATCGCGTTAAAGGAATTTAACTATTGCCAATTCTTTTCATTGACTGAGAGTGAAAAGAGACGGCATTATAGTTCATTTCAAATTGTGATTCAGCTTTAGCGACCTTTTTAGGTCCGCAGTGTGCGAGGTTTCATACGATTCCATAATAAAGAATTCTAAAATTAGATTCGTTCGGCACGTTCGGTGCGGATATGTGTACGGCCACCTCAATCCTACAATTAAAATAGTTCGGATCAACCTGGTTTGTGTTTGAAATATCCTCTGACCCCTAAGGGTGATATCTTTCAGACACACTTTTTCTAAGTCTAATGAAAAGTGTTTTAGAATATTCACCACATTTTTTATCGTACGCAAGTTAGTCGATCGAGCGAGCGAAGCGAGCGAAGATCTTAGTGGTAAGTTGGGTGATTTTGCTTTGTATGTTTGTATGTATGTTTCACGAATTGTTGTTCGCGCATAACTGTCGAACCGTTCATCCAATCTGCATGAAACTTGGTAGGTAAATAGGTTGTAGTAAGGAAATTTACGGTGGAGCATATGAGCTTAATCGATGAAGGGGTTGTGAAGATATTAGGTTCCCAAGGGGGTAATTTTTTTTAAAGTTACACAAGTATATTGAGTGGGGTGTCAAACGAAAGGGCTTATTTTGTACATTCCAAAATGGTTTTTATTTTTAATCTAGGATGTATAGTTTTTGAAATACGACCAAAGAACAAAAACTACGAAACCAGAGCTGCAAGAGCTCCCGTTTCATAGAGTTTCGATGTCTTCGTAGCTCATTGACTGGTCGGTCTTAAAAAGAGAGTGGCATCGTTGCGGTTTGGTTTGCAATGATTTTAGATGCTACTTGATTTATTTTCGTGCTAAAAAAAAAATTTGATAAATAATGAAAATAATTGGGGTAAAAAAAGTTAAGTAAACAAATATATTGAGTGGGGTGTCAAATGAAAGGTCTTTATTTGTACATTCCAAAATAGTTATTATTTTTATTCTAGGACGTATACTTTTAGAAATACGACGAGAATTCATAAATATGAAATAAATGAAAAATTAGACACGGCATTATGTATTGCATGCATGCTAGTATTTTTTACCATGAAGAGCTAGCGCAATAGGTATAAGTACTCGGCAGTAGTAGCACTTGAAATTATAGGGGTAGTCAGAAGAAAGTCCAAATGTAAGCCATCTACGGTGCGTGAGATCTCAGTTCGGGTCGAACTACTAGTTATAGCAATTCTAGGTAAACCACCTAGAAAAGTGTTGAAGGTATGACTACAATGAACAATGAATAAAAAAAAAAGATTATTTACCAAGAAATTATGTAAAGCCAGACCTTAACCAAGATATCGCTCAGCGATACACAAATCTTCAAAACAATCCGCTGCATTCAGAAACGCGAGTGAAATAATAGACCCATCAGACACCCTTCCAGAACTTCTCGCAATAGACAATCTAAAGTTTGGTAGGTATGTAGCACATCGACTATTACTATTAGGGGAGTTTGCAAAGCTGCGAAAACAGGCATCGACAGAGCCTTCAGCCGAAGGGCCGGGCGCGACTTTACGATGCTATAAAGAGCCAAGGCGCGGGTTACAGGGCTATTCGCGTGACCTGGCCGATTGCGTCACCACTGGCCTGAAAAGGATTTAGTCCTTGTCGAATCGGACTTTTTATCAAACTGATTGTCAAAGGAGTGAATACTTCAAGACTTATGATAACGCAACAGATTATAATTTACAAAGAAAGCCGAAAAACTATAGTGTTTTCCGTCGATGTTGAAAGTAATGCTAATTCAAATAAACAGTATTGATTTCGTCAGTGATGTCATACTTACCTGGAAGTTAGCAACATGTTTTTAGAATCCATAAAATGAAACCATGTGGAAACGATACCTTTTTACATAATTCTACGTTCACTTGGATACGTTGTCGTAAAAAGCAAACTTGATGAGGTTGAAATTGGAAGAATATTTTCGTCTAGGTAAATAAGACCTACTAAGTACGTACGTATTTGTAAGTAGGTTAAATATAAAGCCTCCTGTACTTATGCCAACGAAAACGATACGAGTAAGCCAGATTTATCCATCTACGGCTTTCAAGAAACACGATAATAAAATCTAATTTGGGAAGCAGCTTCTATTCATCTTTCTCCAATAGTGATTTTGGTTTATGATTTCAGCTTGCAATAACAAGTTCTAAATCCATTGAAAATTAGGTGAAGAGCTATTTATGGATACGAAAATAACAAGTAGGTACAGTAGGGAAAACCAGTGCATTCATCATAAAGATGCCACAAGATAGAAAGATCTTGTTACTCCTATAGGAGAAAGATTTTTGTTTAGAATAAAGTCACACCAAAAATCTATGGAGTTTTGTCCTTACAACACAAGGTTCAGCCTCTTGACTGTCAATCTTTGTTTGATAGCGACCAAAATTGATCTCAAACTCTCAAATTGTGACAGTTCAGTTCAGCAACCACGCAAGTAGCTCTGTCACTCTCATCTCAACGAGACCGAATGCGACAAAAGACACCTGCTACGCGGTCATTTGACAGTTGAGACCAATTTTGGTGGATGACTTTTATGGCGAATTGTTGCACGAGGACGTAACAAAAGGGGTCTGTCCTAAATTGGGACGGTGAAGGATGAAAATACTAACAAATTCCAATAAAAATAAACCACACGAACCCTAATACCCTCAGAGCCCTTTCCCAAAAAAAAAACAAACTTTCTTACAATTTAACAAACGAGTTTTCCCGATGAGTCATGCCAGTGATTCAGAATCAAATGCTTGAAGATCTTGATTCAACTCACGTATATCCATCCCTCGACGCTAATACTGTTTATCCGTTTTATCCATTGACGCGGATAAGATTCGGCCTTCGTGGAAATGCAAGTGTTTTCATTCAGAAATAACTTGCGAGATGTGACGGCTGGTGTAAACAAGTGTTTCTGCATTGCAGTTGGGAGAAAGATATGAAAGGTATGAAATTGGAGGAGAATACAAGCTGACCTCATTTAGATCCTGTGTGATTCCGTTCTGTTTGTACTGTACTTTGTCTGTGTCTCAAGGATGATCAAGAAAATACTAGAAAGAAAAACGAAGGAACCAAACTAGTCTAATAGTTAAAGGGACGAGGAACAGTTAGTTTGATTGCTTCTACACTTCATGTAGGCAATTATTAAAATAGGCAACAGCGGGCATGTTTGATATCCTTATAGGACGCGGAAGTAGTAATATTCGCTTTCTTACTCATTAATCATCATTACAAGTAAGTTCCTGTTGGCTACGTGAAGGATCGTCAGCCCTTTGCCTTGCACAGTGTAAGATATCATTAAAAGTAGATAAGCTCGTTTAAATTTAGTATTTTGAAGTATAAGCTACATATTAAAATCTGGTGACAGATCTGGTGACAGAGTTTTTAGGCAGCTTAAAAGCTTCTTTAGTTCAATGAGTATAAGATGAGACCGAATGAGTATAAGATGAAACGTGCTCCCTGAAGCACGGAAGAGCTTAGTTGTTAATGCCACTAGTGGTCACCCTTTTGACCGCTTAGAACAATTACATTGTCAATCTATCAAGAACGACCACACAAACACATAAGTGCAAGGTGCATATTTAGAATTTTCGCTACATAACAGTAACATAGTTCTGTATAAAGCTCATGTGATCAGTGAGCTCGTCTCGTCGGTATAACCAGTGCCGACAAAATCAGAGGCATAACAAATATGCAAATCAAATATACATGTTGTCTGGGATGGAACTCTCAGTCAAATAATCGGTTTACACCACGTTTCAGATTCATGTAACGATGACTTGTGAGCGCACGCGAACTCGAACCGGTAAGTTCATTTGAATTCGAAACAGACTCTTTGATACTCATCATTAGAACAATGTCAAACGAGACGGCGTATTTGAAAGGTATAATTTCAACATTTCAGGGGACTTTTAGGAACGTGTTATGAAAGTTTGACTCTGAATACAATCTGCATCTCAATCATATTGTGCTTGACACGCACTAAACTTGTACTGAAACAGAAGTAAATTTTAATATACTGTTCCTAATTCAGTTTATTCTACCTACGCATCTCAGAAGATCTAGAGTAGCCGACCGACGATAGAGAATATCTGAATAGTTTGGGCACAGTAGTGTGCCCGTTTCGTTTTTATTCCATGATTCATTCATAATGCAATTGATAGCTGCATATCATGCTATCGAACAGGAAGTTGATCTACTGTTTTATTTACTGTGATTGATTCATAAGGTCTAACGTACTGTTAGGTACGCTGTCGCTATTTGTAGCTATCGGTCAGGAAGCGAACCAAACACTTGGCGCCCGACCCCATAAGTATTGTAATTGTAACTCTATTTGGCACAATGGACCTTTGTCAACAATAGGGAGAGGTATGCCGATATAATAGGATCGAAAGATTGAATATTTTTGTCTGTTTTGCATACGAAGGCTGGTTGTGATGTTTAGTTTAGATTTGATGATTTAGTATTTAGTTTTAAAATAGTACACAGTTGAAATAGTAAAATTACTACAACTACCGGTAGAGCAGAACTGGAATCCATGCCTTATTACCTTATTAGCTTATCAACGAAGTCGGAACTAGTTCTACTAGTGCAAAATAATTATTGAGATGTTTCTAAAGAATCTTAAGGTCAATGAATTGGTCAATATGGTTTTAATCATTCTTTCTTTTTAAATCTTTCAAAAAATATTAGTCACGTAAAAACTCCGAGCCCACTGCATTTTTCGACTGACTTCTATCCAAACCAAGCCAATTAACCAAACGAAAGAAACTACAACGGATAGGTATTCAAAAATGCATGGACCTTCGACTACCTCAATTACAGGTAAGTGAGGATGGAGCACTTGAGTCTAGAATAGCTAGAAAGACAGGACGGTAGCGAACACACACGTACATTGTATAGCACCTTCCTATTACCTAATATTACGTACAGCTTCATTAAATAATGTAGTAGGAAAAACGTTTCAGCGTAGGAGCTCATGAATTATTAATGTGTTTGCTCCTGGGTCTAATAGAGGAATTTGGCGAATGAAGGTTGATTCAGAAATTTTCAACATGCTTCAGCGAAAAGTATTATTCCTGTATGAAACATCCAACAATCAGTTCTGACCTCAAGATTATTCTTGGGTATCAGAACTACGAGTATCATGTACCAACAAAGGCATTGACCCCACATTTAATAAATTAATCTTTGGCACTTGTACACAGATATCAACAAACCATTGAATAAAAAACTAATGAAACATTTCTTTAAGAAGCACTTCGTTCCTATAGTCAAAATAGGTTTTAATCCAAAGATCTCTCAATACTAAACCACCATAGACTCGTCAGAAGGTGGGGGAAAAATAACTAGTAACTAAGTAAAGGGCAAAGATGACGCAAAGGGCGATAGCTAGATTCTCAGCAGTTGCTCACCTACATAAGGCAGTCAATCAGATTTCTATATTTAGTCATGCGTAAACTTAATATATCGTCAGAATTCAAATCCAAACAAATCTACACTGAACGTTGATATACCCGTACTTTTGAAACAGTAAATAGAAACAGATCGTGCTAGATACTTGTAGTAGTGATTTACAAACTGTTTATTTCAATGAATCATTCAAAGCTGGGGAGATCGTAAATCTTTGATATTGATGACGTCAGATGCTATGCACAAAATTTATATAAACGATTTTGAATGTAATAAAAATCAATGAAGCAAAGCTCAAGTTTTTCTTGATACAAGATTGATTATGGTGATGTCAGCAAAATTTTTCGCAATCCGACTCAAATTTACAACGAGCCAAAATGCCAAAATGAAGTTATAAGCAAAAAGAATAACGCCTTTGCCGTTTCTTTCGCTTTATGTTCTAAAGACCATAGATAACAGCTCTAAAGAGTGCGGCTTATGTGTAGAAGCGTCGACCTTTGTGGTACTTGTAAGTAGGTGAGCCGTGTTGTCGATCCGAAGGTCGTGGGTTCGAATCCTGGCCGTGCATCAATGTATTTTTGCGCATTAACACGATCTCTAAACGGTGAAAGACAACATCGTGAGGAAACCCCGCGGCTTAGTCAAGCCCACACGTATTGGGCATGTCTTTCCTGTGGATATGGCCGGTTAAGCTGAGAGGATGGTGTAGGTGCTGGGCAAGCCTACTCCATCTCAAACAATGTCCCAGGCACTACCAGTATCCCGTTAAGTATAGACAAAGATAGACTCCTGACACTGTATAAATCATCTAGTAAAGATGTAAGGGCCTAAGTTTTTAAGTAGGTGGGCAGCTTTGCGGTAATCCCACTAATCACACTAATATTATAAATCCGAAAGTTTGGATGTTTGGATGGATGGATGTATGTTTGTTCCTCTATAACTCGACAACCACTGAACCGATTTGGCTGAAATTTAAAATATAGACAATGACCGGGAATAGGACATAGGCTACTTTTTCCGGGTACTAAGCGGGCAAAGCCGCGAGTGGAAGCTGGTTTTTCATATTTCTTACCTTCAATGTTCAGTGTGATGGAGTAGGACTTGGCTGTGCCGACCCCGTTGCTGACCTCACACGTGTAGGTGCCCTCGTCTTCGTAAGTCGGGTACTTGATGACCAGCGTCTTGCCGTAGTTATCCTGGGTGATGCCTTGTGTAGACTGAATGCTTCGGCCGTTCTTCTTCCATATTATTTGTGGTAGGGGCCTGGGGGATAAATTTTATTGCAAAATCTATCTTTAAAAATATAAGAGAGTGGACACATTGCGTTTTTTGCAGCGCGTTTGTATCGATACAAACGCGATCCGAACGCGCTGCCCCCCTCCCTCCTTCCTCCCGGTTCGCTTTTGTATGGAAAAAAACGCGCTGAAAACGCGCCTTTGTATCGATACAAACGCGCAGCTCAAAAACGCGCTGCAAAAACGCAATGCGTCCACTCCCTAAATATAAAAATGTAAGACTGTATTTAATCTGATTACATAAAATAATTTAACATTTTAAAGGTAAATTATTTAATTTGGCTATTTAAATAAACCCAGGCTAATCCTAGCTGTGGATGATGATGATGAAAATATTTTTTCATCTTGTTTTTCTATGTTTTGACATTCATACTACCTGCAGGCTGATTGTCTAACTTGTCTCAAACCTCAAATTGGTCAACTGTCCAAACGATCGCGTAGGTATTTTTTGTCTTTCGGTCTAGCTGAAATGAGAGTGACGGACCTACTTGCGTAGTCACTGAACTGTCATATTTGAGAGTTTGAGACTGATTTTGGTCGCTATCAAAAATAGACAATCAGGAGGCAGGTTCAAGCAGTATCAACTGCTTCAATCATTATCAAAAACATACATATTATACTCGTAAACCTTTCCCGTAACCTATTCGTATCTCGGTCTAGGTTAATCAATGATCACAATGTTTTATTTTCATCTTGTGAACTAGTGAATGGATGACGTGAGACGATGACGATTATGGAGTAGAAAAACGCTGGAGTATCTAGGTCAACAATAATAAGATTGGATTGATTCAATCATTGTGAGACCGCCGTTCACCAACAATTTTAACCATTTAAAAGCTTAGCTTAACCAATGATTAAATGGGATGTTATTGACACTTCTACGGCAAAGTCTTTTTTGATCTAAGTATCATTATTTTGTGACAATATTATTGAGTTTCCACTCTCGTAATTGAACATAATTTACATGAAAGTATTTTCTTTTTAATATTTTTGATGCTCAAAGGGTTTTTGAATAGGTACCATATAGGTTTATTGTAACAATAAAAAAATTACAGTTTCGCAACTTTGTCGTGTGACGTCATCATAACCGAGTAATGATAACTAATAGTTAATGCGTAGGTGAACTGGAACAACTAGTCATTTGTTTTTTTTTTCCAACATTAACTAAGATGACACTTCATTTATGTAGCCACCAAGACAGTGCAATTTAAGAGCTAGTATGTAGTAATTTTCCCAAGTAATAGTTACCAAGAAAAGCCTGTATCTCGGCCATGGGACTTTCTCTGCCATCACAGTGAAATGCAATAGAACAAGCATAGGTTCTGTCTTAATACATGGACAACTCGAGTTTTCTAGAGAGAGACACTAATACAAAACATTAGTAGTAAGATAGAGAAAAGAAAACTTACGTTCCACCGTAGATGCAGTACAATTCCACCCTCTTTCCTTTAAGTGCTTTTTCGACCTTCCTTGTAGTGTACTGTCTCTCAGGTTCATGCCTGTTCAGCGTGGGCGAAATACCGGTCTGCGTCACCTGCAGGTAAATCTTGTTTCCGAACTTGTATTCGTTCCGAAATATCGAGTTCGCCGTGCAAATATACGCGTAGTCCACACTCGCGTCATTGCGTGTCACGTTCGAGAACCAAAGGTTTCCTTCAGGATCGAGCGTCATTCGGGAGTTGTTGATGGTTTTGAGCTGTCCCTGGTCGCCTTGCAACATCCAGTAGACTTTCGGCTTCGGGTGACCGTCGGGGGGTTCGCAGGTCAGCTTGAACGGCTTCCCCTCATCGGCTTTGACGACTTGCTGTCCGTCGGTTTCTTTGAAGGAGTTGAGTTCAGCTCGTCTGACGAAGACGGAGTTTGAGGCGGCTATACCCCACTCGTTGACGGCGAAGCATTGGTACTGGCCCAAGTCTTCGTCTCTAGGTTGGCTGACGACGAGGGTGCCTCTGCCGGATTGCTGGGAGATACGGTTGTCGTAGCTCGTGTATTCGAAGGGTTTGCCGTTCTTTATCCATTTGTACCTGCGGACGAAATAGATTTTAATAAAGGTTTTATGGTTTGATGCGGCATTGAATGCCATTGAGGGAAACTGTAAAATCAGCTGTAGATTTACATAATACTTTTTTTGGTACGTAAAGACAGTAAGCAATACCATCTATGTGTTTAGTAAGATATAGATAGATTAAAGGAAATATTATCAAGATGCCAATTTTAATTTTCGGTACGCTGGTTGATCCCTGGATAGGCAAATAAGCTGAGTTGTCGACGATTTCAACAAGTAGGTATTTTTCTTTTTGTTTTATTTTTTTTTTTTCACTTTGTTTATTCTGTTTTGTTAAAAGTATTTGTTGAATAAACGAATTTTCTTACTTTCTAGTTGTTACACCATGAGTTACTTTCGTCGCTAAATTAGAACTCGATTTATCTGTTTCGTAGCGTTTACGCGAGTACGAAAGCGTCAATGACCCAATAAAACTCTGTAGTAATTGCTGAAACTTTATAGCGAACTCGCGATTCACAATAAATTCTCAGGTTAATTATCAAAGCCTTAACGAGATAGGACATGTCTAAAATCAGACTAATTGAAAACAAGTTAGATTGATATTCTTCTGCGACATTTTGATAAGTCTACAGGTCAGTTTTAAGTGTTTTTCAAAAGCAACTAATTCAACTTTATTATAAAGTTTAGCAGCGCCCTCGCGGCATTGCCCCCGTAGTGATGGTTTATGGTGATGATGGTGATGAAAAGTAGCCTATAATCTTCCTCAAGAGTTTAGCTATCACATGCAGAAATAACTTTTCAAAT
Organism: Camptogramma bilineatum; assembly: GCA_958496255.1. Taxonomy (NCBI): domain Eukaryota; kingdom Metazoa; phylum Arthropoda; class Insecta; order Lepidoptera; family Geometridae; genus Camptogramma; species Camptogramma bilineatum. Next base: position 2,179,325 of record OY292451.1, read on the forward strand.
CCGACTGGTAGTTCCTGAGATAGCGCGTTCAAACAAACAGCCTGCGCCAGATACAGCTTCAGAGATTTGAACAATGTTTGTACACTTGTTTGATTCACGGGACTTTGTATGAAAAATCTTAGAACACATATTCAAAGTCCCGTGCCACACATACCAATCAAAAAAGTGTTCAAATCTTTGAAGCTGTATCTGACGCAGGGGTAATAAGATATTTGACTGTAAAACATGATTTTAGACAAAATCATTGCGAAAGGAGTTAAAGGAAATCGAGTTAAAAGCATTGAGGCGATCCGCTTTAGTGAAGGGAAATTGTGGACGGATGTTTCGACCCAATAATAACAAGATTACAGAAACCGATCGAATCTAATTTCGCCAGAAAACCCATTTGACGTTAACGTTTTATATCAGCGTTAAATTATACTGTAAACGCGTAAACAACTCGAGTCTAATAATGCGGCATCATAGTCGGAACGAGTCATCATCATCAGTCATGATCACAAGATCATTCATTACTGTCTTTTGAAAGCCGCTTAGTTTTGGTGTTTCTTTCGTGTTACCTTCTGTCATACAAGTATTTAAGCAATTTTTGTTTAAAATTGTCTGAGCTCAGATAGGTATTATTTTTAGGGTTCCGTACCTTAAAAGGTAAAAAAAGGAACCCTTATAAGATCACTTTCTTGTCCGTCTGTCCGTCTGTCCGTCTGTCCGTCTGTCCGTCTGTCCGTCTGTCCGTCTGTCCGTCTGTCCGTCTGTCCGTCTGTCTGTCCGTGTGTCACCATCGATTATCTCAGGAACGGGTAGAGCTAGCAAGTTGAAATTTATACCATATACTAAGGTCTATAGTCCCTATTGTGAGTATAAAAATCAAGGTCCTGAGTAAACACTATAAAAAGATATAGGCAAATTTAGGTTTTCGTGAAAACTTGTGAGTACCAAAACTTACCTTAATTATCAACTTTTTTTATTTTTCGGAATTTTTCCTTTACTTGTGCTGTAAGACCTTGCTTGTAACCAAAATTGACAATTCTAGGTCAACCGGAAGTACCCTAGAGGTTTTGGGTCGAAAACCTAAATGGTAGTTCCCGTTGACCTAGAATAACGAAATTTGGCAAAAAGCAAGGTCTTATAGCACAAATAAAGGAAAAATTACAAAAAGTTAAAAAAGTTAAAAATTAAAGGGTGTTCCCATACATACATAGTTGACGCCAGTTAAAATTGTCCTCCGAGTTGTATGGGTGCTCATACAATTAAGCGGACTAGCTTAATTGGCACCATGGCTAGTTACGGAACCCTCGGCGTACGAGTTCGACTCGCACTTGACCGGTTTTTTTTTTATTAATACAACAAAGATAATAATTATCTAATACTAATTATTATTAATATATGTGAAAGGAGTGAACGCTGAGATGACGATTTATAGAGAAAAAAAAACCGGTCAAGTGCGAGTCGAACTCGTACGCCCAGGGTTTCGTACCTAGCCATGGTGCCAATTAATTTTAGTCCGCTTAATTGTATGAGCGCCCATACAACTCGGAGGACAATTTTAATTGGCGTCAACTATGTATGGGAACACCCCTTAATTTTCAACTTTTTTAACTTTTTAGAATTTTTCCTTTATTTGTGCTATAAGACCTTGCTTTTTCCCAAATTTCGTTATTCTAGGTCAACGGGAACTACCATTTAGGTTTTCGACCCAAAACCTCTAGGGTACTTCCGGTTGACTTAGAATTGTCAATTTTGGTTACAAGCAAGGTCTTCTAGCACAAGTAAAGGAAAAATTCCGAAAAATAAAAAAAGTTGATAATTAAGGTAAGTTTTGGTACTCACAAGTTTTCACGAAAACCTAAATTTGCCTATATCTTTTTATAGTGTTGACTCAGGACCTTGATTTTTATACTCACAATAGGGACTATAGACCTTAGTATATGGTATAAATTTCAACTTGCTAGCTCTACCCGTTCCTGAGATAATCGATGGTGACACACGGACAGACAGACGGACAGACGGACAGACGGACAGACGGACAGACGGACAAGAAAGTGATCTTATAAGGGTTCCTTTTTTTACCTTTTAAGGTACGGAACCCTAATAAGGAGAAAACCATTGTGGCGACCCCACTTAGTATGGTGATGATGAGTGAGACATCATGAAGGAAATAGTAACAATTTCAAGAATTCACAGCAATGTAGCTAAACTATTGTGAGATATTGCATATAAGTTTAGCTACATTACTATCTACTTTATACGATCCAGACTAGACTACCGTCGCCGAAGACACATTACTAGCTTTGCCAAGTGGGACATTCGCTTGGCAGTAAGTTATAGTAACTAGAGTTATATAAGTTTTAATGGGCGCCTGCTCCAATGCTCCAGATATGTAGATCTTGAACTTTGCCAGAATTTAAACCGGTTCGACAGGTCAATGTTTTCTAAAGGGCATTTTTTGCGAAGAATTGACAAAGAAATAGTTTTGACTTGCTTGGTGGTCAAAAATTCGGTACCTAGTTATCAAGAAGTCCAGAGAAGTCAGTTATGCTTTGAAATAAAAGTTGTTTCGTATCCTTTTGATGCGCAACTTTGATTACCGAGGTTTTTTTAAAAACGTAAGCCAGTGAAGATACAAGTATTTCCGAATTAATCAGTGCTGTGCTTTCATTCTGTTACATCAAGACCAGATAAAACAATGCATTCCATTAGTTTAACAATGCAACCTTAAAAATATCAAGAAGTTTTATAATTTTCTAAGTAAAATGTAATTCAAAATGCCTACTTATAATTTATTTGTATTGAATAAAACAATTTTCTCAGACTTAGTAACCAAGTTATCATCAACTAGTATAGTAACAAACATATCTTTTCAGAATGTCTACATCGCACGAACGTACGTGCCCAAATAGCATTCAAAACTGCATGCCTTTCACACAAATACATAGAGCAAAATTAAATATGGAGTCGTATTAAGTATGCACTACATTTACAGGTGTAGAGAGCTGGTCGCAGGAAAGCACAAGGCTGCATTGGCGGTGCAAATTATTGATTTTACCTCAGACTTATGAATCAACACGTAGATTTTATGAACCTAGCCGCCCCGCCTCTACAACTTTATTATAACCATTTGATGCGAAACGAAACCTTTAGTACTAGTAGTTCGCCCCGAACTGAGATCTCGCGCACCGTAGATGGCTTACATTTGGACTTTCTTCTGACTACCCCTATAATTTCAAGTGCTACTACTGATACTGCCGAGTATGCCTATTGCGCTAGCTCTTCATGGTAAAAAATACTGGCATGCATGCAATACATAATGTCGTGTCTAATTTTTCATTTAGGTATTTCATATTTATGAATTCTCGTCGTATTTCTAAAAGTATACGTCCTAGAATAAAAATAATAACTATTTTTGAATGTACAAATAAAGACCTTTCATTTGACAGCCCACTCAATATATTTGTTTACTTAACTTTTTTACCCCAATTATTTTCATTCTTTATCAAAATTTTTTTTATCATGAAAATAAATCAAGTAGCATCTAAAATCATTGCAAACCAAACCGCAACGATGCCACTCTCTTTTTAAGACCGACCAGTCAATGAGCTACGAAGTCATCGAAACTCTATGCAACGGGAGCTCTTGCAGCTCTGGTTTCGTAGTTTTTGGTCTTTGGTCGTATTTCAAAAACTATACATCCTAGATTAAAAATAAAAACCATTTTGGAATGTACAAAATAAGCCCTTTCGTATGACACCCCACTCAATTTATTTGTGTAACTTTCATAATTTTTTACCCCCTTGGGAACCCAATATCTTCACAACCCCTTCATCGATTAAGCTCATATGCTCCCCCGTAAATTTCCTTACCACAACCTATTGACCTACCAAGTTTCATGCAGATTGGATGAACGGTTCGACAGTTATGCTCGAACAACAATTCGTGAAACATACAAACATACAAACATACAAACATACAAACATACAAACATACAAAGCAAAATCGCCCAACTTACCACTAAGATCTTCGCTCGCTTCGCTCGCTCGATCGATAATAGTCAGGAAGATAAATAAACATTATAAAGATTTACGCTGAATATCTGACAAAATTACAAAATTTCAAACTAATATTTTGTTTTGTTTTTCTTCCATAAAGTTTGTAAGACTTATATTTTTCCTGTCTTGTTACTAGATAAAGATTGTAAAATGTGACGTTATTAATTATTATTTGAAACCACAAGAAATTGAAATACAATTTTTCGAATCGTTTTCTGTATTAAGAATTGATGATTTCTCATAGTAAAGAAAATGTATATTATACAACATAACCTTTTATTAAAAAGCTGACTCATTTATTTATTACTCAGTTAATTACTCATGTAGTGAAGATAATTTGAAACATACGCATCACATGTTTTGCCTGCTCTCGCAAAACCGATAATAGTTGTACTTGTAACAAAAATAGATCTAGGTATTGTCCCTTGGGACCACAGCTTGGGACTTTAAAAGTCAGTTATCTGAAGAATTTACAGCAAAATATGTTTGTTTCATCTAACACTTTATAAAATGCTTACATTACATTACCCACAACATACTTTGTGAATCTTGTGATCAATGTTTGAGATAGAGCGTGCGACCCCGTAGAAGAAGTAACAAGAAATAAAGAGTCTAATCCTCCTAGACTTTTCAAATAAAGGGTCTTGGGAACAAAATTATCGAGTGCTTTTGATGTTTATTGAATGAGGATTGTTTTAGTTTGGCGCACAAGAAAATTTGAACATAGAGGGCGATTGCGTTCATTTCAACTTTCCAAGCAAGAGCAAATAACTGCCCACAGATCGCTCTGAACGATCCTTAGGTGGTTCAACTGGTTCTTATTGTATTTTATAATTTAGTCTCTGTAAATAAATGTTGTTATTTTATAATTTAAAAAATGTAGGTGGAGCAAATAAGCACGAGTTTGAATCCTAACTTCTAAAATGATAATGCGAATGTTTGAAGTTTAGATCCAGTTTCAAACACATTTTCGGCTGGTCTGTAGATAAAGAGTTTTAGCATTGTAATTAAAAAAATCTATGAAAATAATAAGAACCTGAGCTAGCATTTTAAATGAGAAAAACGTTTGATATTCAATCGCACCATAATAGCGTAAAAGACACCTTTATAAAGGATCACTATTTTTATCTTTGAAGGCTCATTTTTTCTTAGAATTTGATAAGCTTTATCGAAATATGGTGTTTTTTAATAACTATTGGCTTAATTTAATAAGTAATTGGTTATGAGAAGGAATATGTTAATAAGCGTCTAAATCTACTCAATGACATAATGCGTGCGGCGCCCCTCGCCAGATGACTACATCCAACAAGTCGTCGCAAGGTTGATTCATTGGATGAATTATTCATTAATGTTTATTTGTTATAACTTTTAATAGAATCCTGAATGGCAATAGGGATTTTAAGTTGTAATTGATCAGTAAGAGGAAATTGTTCGTAACGTTATTTGATTCATCCCAGTTCTGTTATTCAATGAACTCAATCATACTGGCTTATAAATACATTTAGAGCCAAAATGTGTGTGCGTCTTGAATACCTACTCATTTTCATTCACGGAAGAACAAATACGTTGCATGTCCTCAATTCTTTCTCCGTTCACAAACATGGTTCATCTTTATTTTCGGACCGACCGAGTCCCTTAATTTACAAAAGAGTTAACACCTACAAAAGCTTTCAAGTTCCGAGCATATGCAAAAGGATTTTAGCAAAATGAAGCCTTACTCTACTTCGTAAATACATAATACGTTCAAACAAGGCTCCTTATAACTAAGCTCTCGAGAAAGGGGAAGGATTCATAATAGGAATTTAATTAGCTTATAGTATACTGAAAGCTTACGCCAGTGAATATCAATTTACATTTGCCGGAAGCGAGGTGTTTGCGCTGCGTCGTGTCGTCACAAAATTTCGTGTTCGAAAGAAGTACGTAGAAAGTATTAGTTATTCTGTGATACTAACTAATATGACCAGTTTTTACAGCACATTTATAACGGCTTTTCGAACTCTACTAGACTTCTAGGCATGGACGAATATGTTAGCAGAATAAAAAGAAAATAGTAGGAAAAATTCCGCGAATTTTCTGAATAAATATAATCTACATACTATTAAATAAAGCGCGGACTCATAAATTTTAAGTGTCAATCAAATTAGAGTAACCAGAATTTTAATGAAATATGAACCAGCATGATTAAACCACAGTTTCGCAGTAATGTTAGTAAGCTTTGTATAGCAAAGTGTTTGTAAATATCGTTAATAAATTATAGAATTTATTGTGATTGCAATGTGGTCATTGGTTGTAGGTAATTACAAATTACAATGAGCCTTTGCAAATGAATTGCAATGCATAATTCAGTAACCTTGTTTATTAAGTCTCAGAGTAGTACTATGTAGTATCTTGAATGATTCTAGTGGCTGAAAATATAGTAGACATAGATACCTATACACCACAACTTATAAATAGCTGTACTCAATGTAGGTATGTGTGGATAGTGCATGGGCGTAGCTTAGATATTATAACTTTGTTATGTGTGTTCAAGTGTTCCAAAGATTAACTAGGTACCTAGTTTTACCCCGAACTTCACACGCAGATTAAGCAGCTAAACACAAACAACTGAAGGAATGGTTGTAAGGACTTTTTTTGTTTCACGGTCAAAGTGCCATGTCTGAAACCTGAATGACCTTTCACCCAGGGGTATCTCCAAAACCTGAATGTTCCCCGATTTTCTCTATTTTGAGTTATGATTTTTTTATTGTTTTTTACTGAAAATGCTTGGCCAGAACCCCCTTCCCCTTATAAACTGCATAATGCCTATCAAATTAATGTCAAATGAGTTAGGGAATATGGCAGCTGGACAGATAAAAGCTGATGGTAAATAAGCTAATTACTACTACAGAATCTGTAGTTGTACCAGAGGTTCTCTACTACGCTACTTACTTAGGCGCCGGTTCGCCTTCCGCCTCACACTCGATGATGAAAGGTTTGTCAACCTCGCCAGCCTGCGCCACTTGGAACAGGATCTCTTCTTGTGTTGGCTGCTTCACCATCTTCGGTGGTGACGTCACTGTGGGGAATGGCATAATTTAGCACTTCTGATGGTATTTGGGTTAAGAAAATTAGGCTTGGCCTAGTCTTATCTTGGAGTCTTTTTGGATACACTTGGACCTTGTTTCATATTTTGTGCTTAGGCCTCGTCTAATCTACATGATTTGTAAATATTAAGACTATAATTATGGCTACACTGTAATAGTAGTGTACTAAAAGTAAACTAGTTTACAACTGTATTCTCTGGGATGATCAACATTTGCTCGGATCTCATAGAAAGCCCTTAATGTTTAGGGAGGCAGTTAGAGGCATGTTGAAAAGACTTTAAGGCACATGCTTACTCTTTTAATTAGTTAGTAGGTATTTCATGTGACAGGTTGCCAGCAATACTACCAATTATAAAACTAACTGGTTTCTTTACAATGTTTTCCCATCACCATTTAAACTTTAGTAAAGCTTACATATTAAAGTTTCAGAAAAAGAAAACATCCATCCAGGATTCAAACCTGCAACCTATAGATCTAAAGTTCAGGCTTACATTGTTTACAGTAATTTGTAGCTTCTAGCTATGATTATATAGCTTAGGCAAAAATTATTAGTCATGTTTTGGTGAGCTTTGGTTTAGGTTGCCTCCTAACATTGTATTAACCAATAAAGAATAAGTTGTAAATTATAGATAGAAATAATACAGTTATAAAAGAGTATAAGAGTAAAACAGAAAACATAGCACATGCACAAATATGACAGCAAAATATAAATTAGAATATTATATTATGTTTCTTTGCATAAAGCATAAATCTCTAAATAAATTATTCTCAGAATAGGATGGGAGAATTCTCAAAGTGACTAACAAATGCTGGTGTCATAGCTAAAAATGTCATCACCATCAAAATCTCAACCGCTCAGCAAGGACAAACCAATCACTTCATTACCTGGATCATGCCACCAATTACGATGGAATCTAGACTAGCCTATTTAATTGGAACACACTACTAATCAAATACAATGAACTATAATTCATTTCATAGATTGATATTTCCTAATGGTCTACATATCAGATTAGATTTAAAATTAATTAATGAAAATGTACAGGTATTTTTAGGTATTAGATTATCTGGATAGGTTTTCTTTGGAAGTATATCAAAGAGCCCAGTCAAAGTATATCTTCTAGAAATTAGCTAAGACATTATTTTTATACAGTTTATTATGAGATGTTGAGTATTTTATGAGATTGGTTTGAGTTTTCTGAGATTGCATTCTTTAGGTAAGAGTGAAGGGTTGCATTACATTTCTGAGGGCTAATTAATCATTAGAGCAGAAAGGTTGAATGAACTACTGTCATACGATAAATAATAAATAGTTTATTGATACTCACACAGCGCCGCCGCCTGGCAGACCAGAGCAGCGAAACATAGAACTCTACTCTTCCCCATGGTCCCTCCTGGTTGAACTCGATTATCTAACAACGAAACAAACCACTTTAGATATTCAACCACATTTCTCCGGCACACATGTCCACGATGACCTAATCCGAATAAAGCTTGGACCACAATGACAACACCCACTAAAAATAGTATCAACAAAATCACAAAACTGACGACTTTTTATGACACAAAAACTTATTATTCCATTGAATAACTTAGGAAAGGACCCTTAGCCTTTCCATTATCACTATTTTAACACCATAAAACGCGAGAAAACCGCACAATATCACTATTTGTAGCCGTACACGGCAAATCGATAATTTACATTCCACTTTCGGAATTTCAATTTTAAGTATTTTCGAACGTAGCAGATATTATGTTTTACATTATTATATTACCTAAATGCTTGTTTTATTATAATAACATCGCGAAATCCAACAGAAATATTAAAATTCTAGGATAAAAGGCGGGGCCTCTGAGACTCGCTGTCGGTCGTCGTTTCGTTCGGCAGTTGAGTGTTGCCAGATAACTAAGTGAATTTACCCCTACCAAACTTAACCTGAAATCCCCCTGAAAATGAAATGATGAATACGAAATAAAAACCCACAACCAAGTTATTATTGTTTGAAACAGTCTTCAGTTCGGTTTGAGAAAGCCTCCAGTAATCCTGTTTCATTTGTACTTTGTAAATATAATTTAATTATCATGAATGACGTATTAGTCTAGTCCATAGGTTCTCAACGTGGGCGATAACGCCCCCCTGTGGGCGTTTGAGACTTTCAGGGGGGCAGTAGAAGACCTAGAGAAAATTGGGGGGCGTTGAGATGAAGCAGGGGGGCGATAATGTAATCTAAAATAGGCAAATAAAACACCCTAATCCAGTGGTCGTCAAAGTGTGGCCCGCGGACGGTATTGGTGCAGCCCGCGGCCAAGCAAACAATTTTGATAGATAATAGATAATGATGATAGATAATGATGCCACGTTAGAGAAAATGCTGTGCCGACCCAACCTAGTTGGAAAAGGGCAAGGAAATGATGATGATGAACGATACTACCTTCGTTGCTACAATAATAATTATAATTGATTATAAAACTTCGAGATAGAGAAGGTCGCTTTGTTTGCTTGGTTTGGAGCTCGCTTTTCTCGCATCTAGCTTCATGAGTAGGTATCATACGAGCAAAGTGAGTTATGTCTGACCACAGAATAGAAACCGACAAGCAGCGAGCCTTTCTATAAGCACCGCAAACAAAATCAAGTGTCACATGTTACATTTGTCTTAAAAAATTTGGCTCGCTGCGCTCGCATTTAACTTTATAAATCCTTATTTATAAAATTATATTGTGAATAAAGTGAGTTAAGTCTAACCACAGAATATGAACCGATAGGCAGCGAGTTTTTCCTTTGAACACCGCAAACAAAATCAAGTGTTACATGTTGCATTTGTCTTAAAAATTCGGCTCGCTTCGCTCGCATTTAACTTCATGAGTAAGTAAAGTATATTGCGAGTAAAGAGCGTAAAGTCTAACCACAGACTAGGAACCAATAAGCTGCGATTTTTTTCTTTGATCACCGCAAACAAAATCAAGTGTCACAATGTTGCATTTGTGTTAAAAAATTGGGCTCGCTTCGCTCGCATTTTCTGCATAAGTAAGGTATATTGCGAGTAAAGTGAGTAAAGTCTAACCACAGAATATGAACCGATAAGCTAGCTTTTCTTAGAAACCTGCAAAAATAAAAATCAAATGTCACGTATTGTATTTGACTTACAAGAAATCGGCTCGCTTCGCTCGCTTGGTTTGAAGCTCAATTCACTCGCATTTTAACTTCATGAGTAGTTATATTGCGAGCAAAGTGAGTTTTGTCAGACCGCAGAATAGGAACTGATAAGCAGCGAGTCTTCGAGCCCCGTAAACTTATGATAACTTTCAAGTTCGATGGTGCCTACTAGGATTTTAATCCCTTTAGGAATTTCGAAAAATCGTCAACTAAATAATTCAAGAATGTGCGGCCCGCAGTGATACCTCACAATGTCCTATGCAGCCCTTAACCAGAAAAGTGTGACGACCATGCCATAATCACTATCACTAAATAACAGCAGTTAAAGAAGTAATAGCCACTGTGCTCCAAAAAGGTGTTTAAAATTCGCGACAGTAAGAAAAATAAAAAGTAGGTAAGAAAGGGGGGGGGGGAGGGGGGCTCTAGAAAAAAAAATATTCTCAAAGTGGGCGGTGGGGAAAATAAGGTTGAGAATCTATGGTCTAGTCGATAGGGCTTGCAAATATTCGAAAATTTTGATATTCGAATATTCGATTTTTTTTCGGGTAATATTCGAATTATTCGAATATTATTCGAATAATAGACAAAAATCTTTGTTTTTACTAAAATCACATCTTCTTTTGTTCTTTCAAGTGTTATTTGCATAAACAAAAGGTTGTGTCACCGTAACGAGACATTGGCGATTATTACACGCACAATCAACCACAAATTCTCAGTAAAATCAGTCAAAAATATCTGTACTTAATATTATAAGGAGGTAAAATTTGTTTATACGAGTATGTAGGAGGTAATCTCCGAAACTACTCATCCGATTTCAAAAATGAACTTTCAGGATGAACAAAGGCTATTATGTTATGTAGGTTCCTAGCGGACAACGCCACGGCCGGAAGAGTCTACAATAAAATGACTATGCTGATTTTGTATGGAAGGTTGGTGCCTTTTTTTTCGCGCAGTTATCAACCAAACAAAAATCACCTGATGCTTGGAAGAATGCAATTGTCACCATTTTGCACAAAAAGGGACACTGCTCGAAACTGAGCAATTACAGACCCATAAGTCTCTTATCTCAGGTGTACAAGCTATTGGCCAAGGTGGTATGCAATCAACTCACTCGCGGGTTAGATGAGTACCAGCCCGTCGAGCAAGCCGGCTTCCGTAGTGGTTATTCCACTATCGACCACATCCACACCAGCTGATGGAGCAGAGTTCAGAATATAACCGGCCCCTGTGCTTAGCTTTCGTCGATTACGAGAAAGCATTCGACAGTGTCGAGCACTGGGCTGAGTTTAACGCTCTCTATCACTGCCAGATTGACGCACGATACGTGGATGTGTTGCGGGAGTTATACGGCGAATTTTACCGTAACGGTGAAACGAAAGACTGGAGGTAGTTGACAAGTATCTTTATCTTGGGCATATTCTATCTTTTGGTAAAGAGCATCAGAGTAAGGAGATCTCCAGAAGGATACAGCTCGGCTGGGCCGCGTTCGGAAAACTGGCAGATGTGCTTCAGTCGAAGAAAGTTCCACGGTGCCTGAAATCTCTTTAACCAATGTGTCTTCCCAACTATGACTTGACGTGGACGATTACTAAGGAGACTGTGTTCAAAGTATAAGCTACACAGAGAGCCATGGACCGGGCCATGCTCGGTATTAAACTCCCAAGAACGAATTCGTAACACCGAGATCCGGCGCCGGACTAAAGTCCAGGACGTCAGAGTTAGGGTTACGAATCTTAAATGGAATTGGGCTGGACACTTGGTTAGACGAGGTGATGGCAGGTGGCAATAGCGACAAAACACTCAAAATAATCTTGGGTAACCGATTTTGATAAAAAAGTAAAACTGCATCATTAGATTTTAAAATAATAATTCTCCTGGCCAGGAATCAAACATGTAGATTAAAAAAAACTTTGTGTGTAGATTTGCATTTTCCTGACAAAGCACCTCCACTGGGTTGCCGGCAAATACGCGAAAGCGCAACGCAATCACGCGCGGCACTCTCGAGTGTTTCCGAATCCTATAAAAGTGGCATTTTATGCACGTTAGAGTTCTGAGTTTGGTGTTATTAATTTTAATCGAATATTCGAATATTGGATTTCAGTATTCGAATATTCGAACGAATTTAATATTCGAATTATTCGAATATTCGAATGCAAGCCCTCGTAGGACTCGTAGTATTAAGTTTATTTCTTTAAATAAAAAATCAACAAAAAAAGAAACTATTTATGGTAAAAAAGACTATTCTTGGCACCCTCACAATGATTGGCACTCTGGCATAAAAAACCCAAGAAATAAGGGTTTCGAGCATTTTTTTTATAGTGGTAGTAATTTATTTGATAGAATATTTAATTTCATTGTGGTATTTATATTTAGAATATCCATTCTAAATATAAATGAACGGTTTTTATACCAGAGTGCCAAATATTGTGAGGGTGCCAAGAATAGTCTGGTTTACCCTAAATTTCTAAAGACCTGTCATAATCAAATTTTTCCTTGCAAAATCCCCAAAGGATTGGTCCTTCTAAAACACCCCGGAGCCCAGAAAAAACTCCCGAATTTACAGGGAATCCCTCCCATCTGGCATCACTGAAATGACGGTTCAATGACTGATGCCATAGACAATTTACTCCATAGCTGGCTTCTCGCTTACTCCCATTGATATTCTATTGTTATCTCGCTCTCCATAGACAATTCATTGATGATTTTTGTTTTCACAATATTTCGTTCAAAAACCTGAACAAAATATAATGACCGTTAATTATTTAGATTTATTAATCGATCATTTTATTCTTATTAATTATTGATTTTCCACTTGACGGCACGGCACGGCAACGGCAACGGCAACGGCAACGGCGACGGCACGGCAATCTGGGACGCAAAATGTATGAAAATGTACGGCTCGCCTTTCCACGACCGACGACGCGACGCGACGTCAACGTGTCGCGTCGGTTAACGGTTGTCCGCCACGGGCGCGGGCGCGTCTTTAGTTAACTAAGTACCCTACCTACTGAGGGATTAGCCTATGTCTAATAATATTGTTTATCCAAAGAAAACCTATCATTTTATAAAATATGTACTTAGATACTTACCTACATAAATTCACGCCTCTTTCCCGTAGAGGTAGGCAGAAACTACAGATTTCCATTATTTTTCCTACCTGAGGTACAGTAGATCCATTGTGCATAGGTACTGTACTTCGAACTTATTGCTATAAGCTCGAAGGTACTGTAGGTAGGTAGGTACTTACTTGTAGGTACTTTGTACAGTTGTAATCTACATCAATCTCAGTGTAATTTTTAACCGACTTCATTGTAGTATCTACTGATCACTGATCAACAACCATACTCAGATCAACAATCGAATCACCTCTTTCTTCAGTTACTTGTGGGTAGGTATCACAAGGTATCACAGCTTGATTAGATGTTCTTGAAGATAAGCAACGCGACGCGACGTTATTTGGATGGGTGACCGCAAGTAACATTAGCAACAGTAGGGTCTTCGACCATTCACCAAAGTGTACGTAGTAGGTACCTACTTACCTACCTTTGATCAAACTTTTCCGTTTGAATTTAACCTTTCTGCTGCACTAGCACTATTTTTTCCTTGGGGCTTTATTTTGTTTGAGATTTGTCAAAATATTTGTGAAATACCTACGAAATTCGGTTAAATTTTCTTTTTCACTTTTATATGCACATAAGTACCTATTACAATTTTAAAATTTTAACTAGCACACAAATGTAATCCGATTCTTGAATATTTTTTCTACAGACTACCGCCTGCCTTACTTGTTTTGTTTTAAATTGTAGGTGATCTATTCTATTATGAGTAAGTAAACTCCCATTCAATATCTATCCCAAAATACCAATTAAAAAAGCAGAAGAGTTCGTTTGTTTGAACGCGCTAATCTTATGAGTGGCTAACACGGGGGCAACGCTGCGAGGGCGCTGCTAGTACTAGTACCTCTAAAGCACAGGTATAAAGGTAGATATCCACCTACAGGGTAGTCAATACCATCTTCTAACTCGTGGCATGCTGTGTAGCACAGATTAGATAGAGATACTCTTAGACCTGAATACCCTGAGCATCGTTATTCTATAGTGTAGTTTTCCTCATTTCATGTTACGCATGTTTCAGGTGTTTCAAGTGACCGACTAATAAAAATTCGCCATAGCTCTCATTGTCAAGAATCATCTAAGACCTCGTCGAATTCATACATTTACTCTGAAACTGATCTCAACGTGATCTCTATCCGTCGCAATGAACGACCAAAAGCTTTTAAAAGCCAAAGGGAGTACTATAAAAAATACGAACACGACGAAGTTCCCGTCAAAGATTCCATCAACAATTCCTATTCAAAGCCTAGTAAAGGTTCCTTGACGAATTCGGATTTAGAGAGACTTGAAACAAGGATTTTTCAAAATATTTCCCAAGAACTACAGACCGATGAAAGCTCGCTCAGCTGCCTAGAATCTAATATAAAATTCTTCAAAACTACGGTGGAGAAAATCTTTGAAAACTTCTACACCAGCATGCGCGATTTCGAGCACTACAAGAGTAGGTTCCACGCGATTTTGGATAGAAGTAAAGATGGTTCTATTGACGACATGGAAGACTTCATCAAAGACATGTTTGAGCATATCATGTCATCTGAGAACTCAGCTTCTAATATCAGTCGTCTCTCGCCGACAGAACAGTCGGTAGAGCCGCGAGGAAACGAGACTACGACTATCACTTGCTCTGGAAGCACTTGCACCGAACCTAATCTTTCCACGGCAGTGTTGGAATCTTACAAGAACGATCACTATCTCACCGATTCGACGCTCGATGAATCACCTCAAGGAAAGAGTTGCAAAATAGAGGAGATCTTCAATATCTTCCTCGGGGACAACCCGTGCGTTGAAATCAAAATGCACAATCGGAACCTTCTATCCGAGATAAACATTAGAGAAACGAGAGAAAATGTAAACGCTGGATCTACAGCATCCGCGGACAATCTTACGAAATTGACCGCGAAGAAATTAGAAGTGGAGCGATACGTCAGACAACAAGACCACAACCTTCCTGACAGAGATATCCCAGTCAAAGTATCCTACGCGAAGAAAAACATCTACTTGAACGAAGATTTTGCCCAAAACGACCGCAGCGAGACCCCGCGGTCTCTCATCTCTAAAATCTGCAAAATTCTATGCAAGAAATTCCGTAAAAGTTCCTTCGGCTAACAAATTGCAATAAAAGTTAACATAAATTGAACAATGTTTATTCTGGACTAGACTTGAATAGGATACAAGTTATTTTTACAAAATATCTTACCATGATAATTGGAATCGGCCAATAGATATTCGTCAATATGAATAAGTACAAATTCCTAATAGCCTTCGAACAACTGAAAGCGCACCGAAATCGGAGCGTCCGTTGCTATGGCCATCATCATTAACATGATCCACTCGATCCATTGGAATAGCCCAAGGAACATCGGAAGACCCAGTTAACGATGACGTCACAGCAAGCCGTCAAAACTTAAAATAACCTACATAACAACAGATCACAACTCATTATTCTCCTCGAAGTTAACCGTGTACCACCGCAGCATATCTATATGCTTGCTGAGTTGCAACGCAAACTCCTTCTTCATATGCAAAAATTCCCTGATTACCGCTAAATCTAGCATCACAAACGCTTCTCCGTCGATCTCCTCCTGTTTCATCCTATCCGCTATGAGCTTGCAGTCGTCCGTATTGCTCAGATATGCGTAAACATCATCGACGGACCAATCGAGAGGGTTCTGGGAGAGTTTGAGCTTCCCTCCCATCCAGGACATGGCCATCTTCTCGAACATCTTGTTATCGGACGGCAGGGGGTCGTACGACGAGAACTTCAGTTTCTTCAGCTCCGGTTCCTCGCTATCGGAGACATCGGATATGTTTTTAGCGTCGCGTGAATTGGAGCTGTTCGTTTCGTTCTCTGTATCGCTGTAGGTTTTTTTGGCGACGTATGTGTTGTTGTAGATGGTTGTGACGTCCTTCTTGTCCCAGTGGGCTTCTTTCATCTGTATCGCAAAGTTTGGTAGTTTTGCGCCGCGCGTTTTCATCTCCAGCTTGGGATGGTTTTTGGCTTCTCGTTTGGTGCGGTTTCTCTCGCTGTCGGGCGAGTTGGGCCGCGTGCCTGGTTCTGAGGCGCTGTGTTCGCTCTCTACGGATTCTCCGTCCTTGTTGCTTTCGGTCTCGTGGCTGGTTATGGGTTGAGGTTCCTTCTCGGGTCCCTTCGGCGGGCACTTTCTCTTCCTTCTCCGGCCGTTCAAGCTGCCTTTCGGTCGGCCGCGGCGCTCGGTGCCGTTATCTGAAAGAACATTTAATGTTGTTACTAGCTTCTGTCCGCGGATTCGCTCGCGTGGTACCCTAATAAAAGGGGCTTATTCCATTATGCTCCCACTCTCGTAATCCCAGTGGGATCATATAAAACTTATTGTATGATCCCACTAGGATCACGAAGTGGGAGCATAATGGAATAAACTATAAAAAGAAGCCTATGTTCTATTCCCGGTCATTATCTATCTATATTTAAATTTCAGCCAAATCGGTTTAGTGGTTGTCGAGTTATAGAGGAACAAACATACATCCATCCAAATTTTAAACATTTAAACAATCACATTTATAATATTCTTATCATAATTTGTATGAGCAAGTGGAAAACTCTGGTGACAGATTATATGTACATGTATCCGGGTATTTATCACGTGTAATAAAATGTGTTTTGATCGCGAAAGTTTAAAAAAGACAATCTGGTGACAGAGTTCGTAAACCTCCTAAAGGCCTCCGTCATGGCTTAATATTAGTAGGATAGGATCAGTGAGATACATACGGAAGGTGGACTTGTCGACCTGCTGACAGTTGGCGGGACACCGGTCCGGGTACTCTGTGGGTCCGAACAGGCAGGGACAGGCCTGCAGCTTGCCGCAGGCCGCGCGGCAGAACGCGCCCACACCACCGTTGTGAGTCACGATGGGCACGTACGCGTGGTATGTACTGCTTTTTAATCTGAAACAACGTAGCAAATATGAATGAAATGAAATTAAATTAAATTTATTTCTCAGTAAGTACAGGTACAGGATATAAATACCTACTGGCTAAAGTAAGTACCTAATTTATTGAGGTTTACTGAGGAGAGAGGAACAAAAAACGCTTGCCTGTGGTACCCACACTAGAGAAGATCTGGATCGTGGGTACCTAATACGATTACCAACAGATTCGACGTTCTAATTGTTAGATTCGAATAGTTCCCATTTGTTGAAATAGGTACATTATGCTATGCGACCGAACGAACATGACGTCGTCGAACAGAATGAAGTTTTCACGGTTGAAGGCCGGCGCGTGCGCATTCGTGGCGTGCACACGCGCCGGTTGCGATGTATGGAACTGACGCCCGAAAAAAAAACGCCGCTACTCGCCGCCGAATCGTATACAAAAATGACAATCAACGTCAGATGAGCACCACTATTTCAGTATTCGGGTGTGAGATGTAAGTATATTTAACGTTTTCCGACATATAAACAAAATTAATTTGGCAATAAGTCTATGGGGCTTTCATAAGATTCTAGAAATCAGAAAAATCAGCTTTTTTTTAGTTTTATGTTCATTGAAATCCTTTCAAAGAAGCAACTTCTCTATGATAGCTAAAGGCTCTAAGTCTAAAGGCTCTAGTGTTGTAAATTTAGTAAGCGAATGGTAACTCACTTAGCTCTCAGCATTTCCAGTCTCATTCCCTCCTCCGGCGGTCCCTCCACCTCCCAATCCTTCAAAAGCTTCGCCGGCTTGTACGACGCAGATATTATCTTATTCAGCACCTCTTTCAACACCAAAGACAACGGACCCGGCCCAACATGCTTCGGCAACTGCGACAACTTATTCCTAGATATCGACGGACCGGCGTAGCATTTGTAGTTGAAGAATATCCTCTCGCACCATTCGTCGGAAGATTTCATCTCCTCCTTAACTATCCTCGTGTCCTCTTTAGGTTTCTCCGGTTCTTTTACGACGGTAAGATCTGGGATATGAAGAGCGTAGTTGTTGGTATCGCACCAACCAGCGGGGTATAGTAGATCACTGTCCTGAGAACACCAGAATTTTTCCCCTATAGGCAGCAGTTCTATACATAACATGTGTTCCGTGATAGCGTCTATGGAAGCCACGTGGATCTCTTCGTGATTTTGAGGGTTGACCGCTTCCAACTTCATGTTTACTTTGATTTGGGATAGTGGAGCTTTGTTGCCGAAGCAGTAGTCGGGCGCTGGGTTTGATTTGCTGATAGATAGATACTCGTCCCAATCGAAAGGTCCCTCCTTCCAAGTTTTTGGGGTTTTGAAAGCGAAGTTGTTTCTACTCGCCCAGCCGATCGGGTAGATATAAGGGTGCATGGAATCGCATAGCCAGGCCATTTTGGTATCTTCGTAATCCGTCTCGTGGTCGTCGATGGTGACCAGGAAATGGAAGTTGTTGAATACTTTAGTTATGGTGGCGGGTCTGATAGTTTTCATATCTATGGGGTTGAGCGCTTCGAGTTTCATTCCCGTGGAGAAGTTATGAGCTTCTAGGTTTTGGTTTGGCTGTAAGAGATTTAATTTAAATAGGTATATAGTATTGATAGAGATGACAGAGTCTCATATATATTTGCACTAAAATAAAATACATAATTATAGTGTAATATAATAATTAGGCGAAAATCTTTTTAGGTATACTCGTTAGACTTTTGACAGCTAAGGCATCACACCTTTTGGGTCTTACTTATGAAAGATGTTTAAAGTTGAACACTGGTTAAACAACGTCCTGTCTTTATTTGTGGATAGTGACAAATAGAGACAGGACCTTGTTTAACCAGTGTTCAACATTCAACATCTTTCATGAGTAAGGGGGTTTATAATTTCAGGCACTATAGTCATTGTTCTGTTTTAGGCATTTTGGAAATTAGACTTTCTGTTCAGAAAGCTTGATGCCACGGACAGACAGACAGATACACAGATTCAGATTTACTCCTCTTTTTCGTCGGAGTTTAAAAAGATAATGTTTTCAGCCTGAAAGGCGTTCTTACCACGAAAAGATCTGAGGGTGTGGGCTCCTGTATAGCTTCCTCTGCAGTGAGCCTCAGCTGGGTGCTCAGTTTGTTCTTGCAGACGAACTTGTTCACTTTCCCTGGATACTTGAACTGCCATGGTGCGCCCTGTAGGATTAAATAGTAAAGAGTGGTTGGGAAGCGGATTTCTTCTTATTTTAGGTACGTCTTTTTCCTTATGAGAAAAGAAAGCATTATTTTCGCATAAAATGCATAATGATAATGTCATACCTAATGTATTGCCACGGAAACAACCAGACAAATTATGAAAGTTAAAAAAAAAATGTCGGTTATAGCATCGCTTGTACAATGCGGATTTGAATCCACTCGGAATCGAAAATTTTAATAAGATTTTAAATTTTCAATAAATTTTGTTTAATATCGTAGAAGCGCTGTAGTCCAGTCAAATTAGGAATTAACCTCGGAATGAGAGATAATAAGCTGAATTTTCGTATATACCTTCATTTAGGCGCCCTAAAAGTTGTCTCAAAAGTCTCATAAAAT
Organism: Camptogramma bilineatum; assembly: GCA_958496255.1. NCBI lineage: Eukaryota > Metazoa > Arthropoda > Insecta > Lepidoptera > Geometridae > Camptogramma > Camptogramma bilineatum. The sequence continues at coordinate 2,199,211 of OY292451.1, forward strand.
CTCGTGTCTGCGTCTTAAGTTATTCAAGGTCAAAGGTAAAAAAAATAGTTTTTCGCGAATATCTCGGTTGCTATTGGTCCAGTGATGTTAACATCTATTATGAAGTTGTAGAGCTTAAAATTTGCGACCAATTTATAAAATAAAAAATTCCATGCGCTCAACCGTTTTTGCGATAGAGGGCCGTGAGCGCAAAGCGTTCAGTATGTGTATTTCAAAAACTATACTTCCTAGAACAAAAATAAAAACTATTTCGGAATGTACAAATTAAGTCCTTTCATATGACACCCCACTCAATATATCTGTGTAACTTTTATCTTTTTTACCCCCTTGAGATCCCAATATCTTTACAACCCCTCCATCGATTACACTCATATGTTCCTCAGCAAATTTCCATAGCACAACCTAGTTATCTACCAAGTTTCATGCAGATTGGATTAACGGTTCGATAGTTATGCGAGAACATAAAAATTACACATACAAACATACAAAGCAAAATCGTAAGATCTTAGCTCGCTTTGCTCGCTTGGTCGATAATTAACTGATAAATAAAACAAATTATTCAAAATTCAAGGTATTCACAGATATTCACGTTTGACTTTGCGTTACAGTACCTACGCGTATGGCTGAGCGCTGCGCACTCACCCTACTCTATCGCGAAAACGGTTGAGCGCATGAAAGAATGTTTTAAACAAAATTTGTCGCAAATTGTATGTTCTACAATTTTATAACAGATGTTAACATCATTGGACCAATAGAAACCGAGATATTCGTGAAAAACTATTTTTTTTACCTTTGACCTTGAATAACTTAAGACGCAGACACGAGATTTTATGAGACTTTTGAGACAACTTTTAGGACGTCTAAATGAAGGTATATACGAAAATTCAGCTTATTATCTCTCATTCCGAGATTAAGCCCATTTTTATGCTAAGGTGACTGGGCTACTGGTGGAGTAGCTTGCTTAGACATTCTTGATTGATCGTTGTAGTTAAGCAACGTTGTGCGCGGTCACAATTTGGATGGATGAGGGGTAATCGCAAGTGGCATTACGAGCTGAGCGCTTCCGTGCTTCGGAGGGCACGTTAAATAGTCGGAGGCCTTTAAACGGCCTAAAAACTCCGTCATTAGAGTTGGCCACTTGCTCATACAAACTTACTTTTTTTTTATTGTATAAGTAATACCTTCACATAGTCTGTGGAAGTATCCACAGATTAATTTACCTTGTTAGTGACGTATCCGAAACTGCTGAGCCGTGGATTCGAAAAGAATATCCAGAGCTGTTGTAAATCATCATCAGCACCATCGTACCTCAGTAACAGACGACCGCCCACGTTCTCACACACCTGGAGAATAAACTTACACCTTCACATCTATTTTTGAAGATTTATAAATGGTTCAAGGGTAAAAGAACTGATGGCTTAAATCCTTTTCTGTCACGTAGAAATAAGTACCTACCTACTCACAAAAAGTGGGCATGTCATGTGTGTGTATGTCCTTCCTATGTCCGCTCGTAACTACTCAACCGGCTCAACCGATTTTGATAAATATGATTGTCACTGGGTCCCTACCTTAAGTTCTTAAAAATCAAAATGGCGGATTTTATGTGTGGTCTGAAAAAAAATTCCAGACCCTCAAGTAGGGGTATCAAAATAAAGGGCTTTAAAATAAGAGTTTGAAAATATTATACCTACCTAAGTACATCTATGTTTAAAAACAGCTTGAAGTGAGAAATCAGGTAAGTAAATTTTTACATCATGGTCGGGTTTTTAGTTTTTTTTTATAAACGGCCCTTTTTAAGAACCGTAATTCCAATTTTCGTATTTTCTCGCTAGATAAAGTGAATGATGAATACTGACCGTAGCAATCCAATACCGGTACGGGTCAATGATATTCTGCACCTCCACCTTCATGCCCACTTTAATCCTGTCGATGGGCGACAGTCCCTTATTGTTGAGCGCCTCCAAAGATACCGACTGTCCATTCAAGAGGGCATTCTTCATGATATCTATGATGGTATCACCGTACTTCTCGTTTATATCGTCCGGCGGTTCTATAAGCTCGTCGTATTTACCGCACCATCCTGAAAATTACTTTATTATAGTCTGACGCATAGGATTGGTGGTGATGGCGTGGTAAACGGTAACACGGTGAGTGAAAACACCGAGAGCAACCCAGTTAGTATTTTAAAAGGCAGGGTAAAACGAGGAAGTCTGAAAGTGGTGCCACAGAATAAATTAATAGTACTTCCGAAGTACTATTAATTTATTCTGTGTAGTCCGAAGTAGGTACTATTGATTTAGTATTTTAAAAGATGAGGAGCCTTAGGGAGAAGAGAATGTCATGTTCTTAACTAGAAAAGTGAAAGGAGGGGTAGACCAAAATATGGATGGATTGTGTGAAATACCTATGATATAAGGGAAATGGAGAAAGAATAGCTAGGTAGGTACCTACATGTCATGTTGTTTCGACCCATTTCGTTTTGCCTGAGTAATTCTCATTTGTAGGTACACCTATATTAAAGCTCTACAGTTTGAAACTATGAAGTCAGTACCTATCCTTTAACACGTTGAGTGCGCCTCTTCGTGCTTTTTTTTTCTATATTTATTTAGGACGAAAACCGAACACCTGTTCTGCGACTTTGGTGGTCCCTCCAATTTTGCCCATATTGCCTTAGATGGTGTATCCCTACCAGTCTGCTCCGATTTTCGGTATCTCGGTTCAGTAGTACAGAGTGATGGTGAGATAGATAAGGATGTGAGGAACAGAATAAATGCTGGACGGATGAAATGGCGACAGTTCTCAGGAACAAGATGCGATCCACGTATGCCTCTTAAGTTAAAGGGGAAAATTTACAAATCGATCGTAAGACCTGTCGTGTTGTACGGATCTGAGTGTTGGGCAATAAAAGGGATGGATGAACGAAAGATACACGCGGCTGAGATGCGAATGCTGAGATGGATGTGTGGAGTGACGCGAATGGATAGAATAAGGAATGAGTATATAAGAGGAAGTTTGAAAGTGGCGCCAATAAATGAAAAGATGAGGAGCAATAGGTTGGCATGGTATGGGCATGTCATGAGAAGGGATGAATGTCATGTTACGAGAAGAGTGCTTGATATGAAAGTGGATGGATATACGAGTAGAGGTCGACCAAAGAAAAGATGGATGGATTGTGTGAAAGTTGACATGAGTAAGAAAGGGGTGAATGTTGAGATGACGGGTGATAGAGGGAAATGGAAGAAGAATACATGTTGTGCCGACCCCACGTAAGTGGGAAAAGGGCAGGAAGATGATGATGATTTATTTAGGGACTTTGAGTCTTACAATAAAACTATGTCAGTCTCATACGAAAATCTAAATCTAAAATTATTCAATATCGTGAAGTTCTTCGTGCTTAGGAGGGCGCTGCAGAGACTTTGCGAACTCACCTAATGGATGCACCTTCGTTGTAGATATATCGCACCAGAAGTCTTCAGACGCGCCGATGAACTTGATCCTGAGTAGATGGCCGCAGACCATAGTGATCTCCGCTATCCAATACACGTCTGGGTTCGCCTTGTGGCACACTTCTAGCAGCATTCGTTGTTTGATCCCATTGTTCAGGCTGGCTTCCACCTGGGAAAGACATGAAAGCCTCGTCACAAATTCACAATACAGTAAAACTCCTTAGAGAGTGGGCACACGACGTTTTCTGCAGCGTGGTTTTGAAATGCGCGTTCTCATCGCGTTTAGCCGACATTACACCAGGCTGAATTCAGTGCACTAACTGCTTATTCATTCATAAATCAGTACTCCGTCTCGCTCTTTGGCCTAAGAATTGCGGATTGTGCATTCTACTTTTACCGATGCTAACTGACTGAAGTTAGCCACAGTTAGCCTCAGTAAAAGTAGGATGCACAATACGCAATTCTTAGGCCAAAGAGCGAGACAGAGCGCTAATTCATGAATGAACAAGCAGTTAGCACACTGAATTCAGCATCGTCTAATGTCGGCTTTTGTATCCATATAAACGCGAAGCGGGAGTGGGGCAACGCGTTCGCATCGCGTTTGTATCATTAAACGCGCTGCAAAAAACGCAGTGTGCCCCTCCCTTGCGGCTCCCTTTTTCACAGTTTAGAGAGGGGGCACACTGCGTTTTTTGAAGCGCGTTTTTGAGAATCGCGTTTGTATCGATACAAGCGCGCTCCAAAAAACGCAGTGTGCCCACTCCTGTTTATATCGATGATTGATGTATCTGGGCTCCTACTAGAGAGCGCCGCAAACTTTATGGCGGCTGAAGTGCGCGGCAGATTCGACTTTGCGCACGTACAGTCAACGCAATAGGGAACATGCGTCTGATTCAAAAGCGGGTTAAATGTATTTTATTATGAACATTGTTGCTTTAGAGGTACGTGTGTGTAATTATTTTTTAATATTAAACCATTTTCGATTAGAAAATAAATTTTAAAAATTGCAAAAAAAATAGTAGGAATTTCAAAATACTTGAAAAGGATGTGAAAGGATGTGACGTCACGAGTTCATAAGACGAGTCAAGGGCGAGTCAGATATAACGATCCATAGATAAGTTTTTTTTTTAATTTTCACAATTCCTAAACTCGAACTTATTGTTGTCACAGATTACTGTTGTACTTAGTATCAATTTGTGAAGTTTGACGCGTGAAGTCACAGTTCACAAATTGTTACTACAACAGTAATCTGTGACAACAATAATAATACGTGTTTCAGGTGCGTGAAAATGTTGGTAAAGAACGTTGCGACATTTTGGGCCCCCTCATCCAACAGTGATGAAACATATGTCATATGAAAGCTCTTGGAATGTACTTTATTTCATTCTATTACAGCTAAGTTCAAATCGAGCGCGAAAATGGTGTTTTGGTGCAAAAACGGCGCGATAATGGTGGTTTCTTGAACGAAACTAGAAAGTTGAAACTTTGAATGTAGCTTTCTTTTCTAGTAAAACCACCAACTAAGGCATTATATTTTCGAATTTCAACCCCTAAAGGGGTGAAAAGTAGTGAAAACGTTTGTATGAAACTTTTTAACGCGTAGTATGATTTGCTTGTATCTCGGTTTGCATACTTAAAATGCAAAATAAATGGACACGTATTTCAGGATTATTCAAAACAACCCTTAAAAAGGAGTGAAATGGGGTGTCAAAGTTTTTATGGGTTCTTTTTAATAGGTTGTGCGATTTGCTTGAATCTGGGTTTGAATACTATTGATGACAAATAAATGAACACATATTTCAGGATTTTTCGAAACAACCCTTAAAAATGGGCAAAATGGGGTGTCAGAGTTTGAATTGAAACTTTTTAAGGGCGGTGCGATTGGCTTGAGACTCGGGTTGTATATTATAAATGCAAAATAAACGGACATGGTGTTTCAGGACTTTTCGAAACAACCCTTAATAAAAATATATTAGAATTATTATTAATCAACTTTAAACCGTTATTTTTCCTAAACTATTACTTAAAATGAAAAATGGTAAAAGAAACCTAAAGTTGATTTTGAAATACCTATTCAACGATACCCCACTTGATATAGTGTGACGATTTTGGTTTTTTTAATTTTGACAATATGGCGTCTGGTTGTGGCACTGGTGAATTTTGTTTACTGTCATGTCTTCAGTAGCACTCCCAAGGTTGAGACGAATCGATTGACGTAAGAATTATCAAAATCGGTCCACGCGTTTGGCCTCTAGAGTGCCACATAGAAACATCCAAACATACATACAAACAAACATACAAACATAGACTGATAAACGCATTACCCTTCCTTTGCTTTGCGCAGTCGGGTAAAAAGGGGTGAAATGGTGTGTCGAAGTTTGTGTTGGAACTTTTTAAGGACAGGGCAGGCAAGTACCGGCGTCACTTGCATACACTTCGCCACCGGCTACCCGGCACTGGTTACCCGGTCCTTTGGTCCATTTTCGTAACTATTTTTCACAACCAGTTACGAAAGAAGATTTTTTTTCACTGATTCTTAACTGGGTATTAAAAATAAATATTTATTCCATGTACGTAACCGTGTTTTATAGCCAGCTACGAATTTTATTAATAAACTTTATACAGTACTTCCAGATAAATAATGGGTATCGGAAAACATCAGAAATAATCGCATAATCGGCCATTATTCGGAAAACACGAAATTAGTTAATGCCTATTATTTATCTGGAAGTAGTACATTATTTATTTTATTTTAGTTTTCAATATAAGGAAAACTTACAGTTAGACAACAGATTAAAAGAAGACATAGATACTTAAAGCCAATACCAAGTTTCCACATATAATTATTTGAATAGTATAAACAAAACAGTCTCTATTATCGTAGACGGTGATCGAGTGAAAAAAAAATAAATAAACATACTATAATTATATTGGTACATTTAGTACCTACTAATAGATACAGTTTAAAATCGACATCATAATATCAATAGTCCTAAATGTTATAAAAAGAAGAAAAAAAGCATCCCTTTTTGTAGAAAGATAACAGTTACGAAAAAAGAAAACAAGGTTCCATTTTCGTAACTAGTTACGAAAAATAAAAAATAAACCATCCATTTTCGTCACTGGTTACCAAAACATAAAAAAAAATCATATCTGGCTATGAAACATGGTTACGTACATGGAATAATTATTCATATTTAATAACCAGTTAAGAATCAGTAAAAAAAAATTCTTTCATAACTGGTTGTGAAAAATAGTTACGAAAATGGACCAAAGGGGGTACATATGAAAAGTCCGAAAACCGAAATGCCGATCCTTGAAATGCCGATGCTTGAAATAGCGAAATTCGATATGTAGAACGGTTGAAATGCAGAAAGCTTGAAAGATAGAAGTTTGTAAGGTCGAAAGCTAAAAGTCAGAATGCTCGAAATGCCGAAAGTTTCAATTGCCGAACGTTTACAAAGTAGAATGCTTAATAAGTATAAGTTCCAAATGCCGAATGACTAAAACATCGAAAATGATCGAAATAAGTACTTACATAAATTATTGTATTTTTTAGTACTTTATTTCGTGGTAGTTTTTACGGGTGCGAAAGTAGTTTAGGTGTAAAGTAGCTAGATGGAAACGTGATAGTGAAACGACTTAAATACTTACAAAATTATTGTATTCTTAACCGAACTTAAAAAAATAAGGAGGAGGTTCTCAATTCGTCCGATTTTTTTTTTTTGTGTTTTTCGTGTACGTTCACCGGTTACTCGAAGACGCCTCGACCGATTTCAAAGATTCTTTTTTTGTTTGAAAGGGTACACTTTTCTAATGTTCCTTTTGATCATCAGGTCAGGATCTGATGATGGGATCTTGGAGAAATCGAGGTAACTCTTCATATTTTAAAGGCATACGCGATTCGGGAATTTTTTAAGAACTTGATAGGATATCAGTGACAATGCAATATGATGGTAACATTAAGCTGATCTGATGACGGAGTCAGAAGCTGTTAAACAGAACTCCTCAGTAAATAAGCCGATTTAGTTAAAACTCGGCATATCTGTCAAGTTCCGACTACAATGTAATAATATGGTCATAACAAGCTGATCTGAGGATGACATCAGGAGCTGTTCAACAGAACTCTTCAGTAAATAGTCCGATCGAGTTGAAACTTGGAACTCAGCGTATCGGTGAAGTTCCGACTACAATGTAATAATATGGTGACAGCTGCTGATCTGATGGAGTCAGGACCTATTGTGTCAGAACTTTTCAGTGAATAACAGTGGAAGATCCATGTTTGGGTCTCCCTCCCCCTCCCTCTCTCCCTCCCCCTCCCCCTCTCCCTCCCCCTCTCCCTCCCCTCTTCCTCCCCTTTCCCTCCCCCTCTCCCTCCCCCTCTCCCTCCCCTCCCCCTCTCCCTCCACCTCTCCCTCCTCCTCTCCCTCCCCCTCTCCCTCCCCCTCCCCCTCTCCCTCCCCCTTTCCCTCCCCCCCCTCCTCCCTCCCTCCCTCTCCCTCCCTCTCCCTCGCCCTCCCCTTCCCTCCCCCTCTCCCTCCCCCCCTCCTCCCTCCCTCCCCCTCTCCCTCCCTCTCCCTCCCTCTCCCCTCATTCTAAATACAGGTGAAAGAAATTTTTAAATCAGATGAGTAGTTTTTAAGATAACCTCCTACATACAAACACACTTTACCTCTTAATAATAATAAGTAAAGACAAAAAAAAATTCTTACATCTACATAATTATTTCGAGCATTACTGGTTTCAAGCTTTTATATTTCAAGCATTCTAAATTTTGAGCGTCGGCATTTTAAGCTTCTATGTTTTATGTTTCGGTATTTTGGCTTTCGGCATTTCGAGCATTCTACATTTAAAGCTTCTACATTTTAAGCATTGTTCTTTACGAGCATTCGCTATTTCAAGCATCGGCATTTCAAGGATCGGCATTTCGGTTTTCGGACTTTTCATATGTACCCACCAAAGGACCGGGTAACCAGTGCCGGGTAGCCGGTGGCGAAGTGTATGCAAGTGACGCCGGTACTTGCCTGCCCTGTCCTTAAAAAGTTCCAGCACAAACTACGACACACCATTTCACCCCTTTTTAAGGGTTGTTTCGAAAAGTCCTGAGAGACCAAGTCCGTTTATTTTGCATTTATAATATACAACCCGAGTCTCAAGCCAATCGCACCGCCCTTAAAAAGTTTCAATTCAAACTCTGACACCGCATTTTACCCCTTTTTAAGGGTTGTTTCGAATAATCCTGAAATATGTGTTCATTTATTTGTCATCAATAGTATTCAAACCCAGATTCAAGCAAATCGCACAACCTATTAAAAAGTACCCATAAAAACTTTGACACCCCATTTCACTCCTTTTTAAGGGTTGTTATGAATAATCCTGAAATACGTGTCCATTTATTTTGCATTTTAAGTATGCAAACCGAGATACAAGCAAATCATACTACGCGTTAAAAAGTTTCATACAAACGTTTTCACTACTTTTCACCCCTTTAGGGGTTGAAATTTGAAAATATAATGCCTTAGTGGGTGGTTTTACTAGAAAAGAAAGCTACATTCCAAGTTTCAGCTTTCTAGTTTCGTTCAAGAAACCACCATTATCGCGCCATTTTTGCACCAAAACACCATTTTCGCACTCGATTTGAACTTAGCTGTACTAGAATGAAATAAAGTACACTCCAAGAGCTTTCATATGACATATGTTTCATCGCTGTTGGACGAAGCGGGTCCAGTGATCAAGCAATGATGCCCATGGTTCTTTTAAAAATTGTTTTTGTTACAAAATTTTAGTTTTTCGGCGCTGGAATTTTTGTTACGGTTATTTAACGATATAACCTATCGTTTAAAACCATAAAAAAAATTGATGAATATTGCCTATTGTGAGGAAGTGAAAGTGGTGAGGGGCGGAGCTAGGCGGGCTATGTAGATAAAGTTTACTTTATTCTATTGCGTTGACTGTACCTGCGCAAAGTCGAATCTGCCGCGCACTTCAGCCGCCATTAAGTTTGCGGCGCACTCTACCAAAACGAAATTTTCTATGTACATTCTCTAGCATAAATTTTTCAGGGCTGGTTTTAATTTTTGAGATTGTACATTTTATATTAATAGATCTTTTTAACCGACTTCGAAAAAAAAAATATTTAAAAAAAAAAAACCCGACTGCGTCAAAACTAAAAAGAAAAAAATAAGCCTGCAAAGAATTACTCACAGTCGGTACCCATTTATTTTATTACCAATCAAATCTTCCCAATGTTATGGGTCCCGACTGTGAGTAATTCTTTGCAGGCTTATTTTTTTCTTTTTAGTTTTGACGCAGTCGGGTTTTTTTTTTTTAAATATTTTTTTATTTAACACTTTTTAGTTATGATAAAGTTGATTTTAAAATACCTATTCAACGATACCCCACTTGATATAGAGTGACGATTTTGATTCTTTTAATTTTGACAATATGGCGTCTGGTTGTAGCCCAGGTGAATTTTGATTACTGTCATATCTTTAGTGACACTCCCAAGGTTGAGACAAATCGATTGACGTAAGAATCATCAAAATCGGTCCACGCGTTTGGCCTCTAGAGTGCCACATAGAAACATCCATAGCGAGAATAATTATTAATCAACTTTAAACCGTTATTTTTCCTAAACTATTACTTAAAATGAAAAATGGTAAAAGAAACATAAAGTTGATTTTGAAATACCTATTCAACGATACCCCACTTGACATGGTGTGACGATTTTGATTTTTTTAATTTTGACATTAAGGCGTCTGGTGGTGGCACTGGTGAATTTTGATTACTGTCATGCCTTATTAACACTCCCAAGGTTCAGACGAATCGATTGACGTAAGAATCATCAAAATCGGTCCACGCGTTTGGCCTCTAGAATGCCACATAGAAACATCCAAACATACATAGACTGATAAACACATTACCCTTCCTTTGCTTTGCGCAGTCGGGTAAAAAGGAGGAGGTTCTCAGTTCGTCGGAATCTTTTTTTTTTTTTTTTATGTATGTTCACCGATTACTCGAAGACGCGTCGACCGATTTCAAAAATTCTTTTTTTGTTTGAAAGAGTATACTTTCCAATTGGTCCTTTTGGTCATCAGGTCAGGATCTGATGATGGGATCTTGGAGAAATCGAGGTAACTCTTCAAATTTTATAGGCACACTTGAAGCGATTAGAGTATTTTCTAAAAGCTCTATAGGTTATCGGTGATAATGCAATATTATGGTAACATTGAGCTGATCTGATGATGGAGTCAGAAGCTGTTCAACAGAACTCCTCAGTAAATAGGCCGATCGAGTTGAAACTCGGCACGTCTGTCAAGTTCCGCCTAAAATGCAATAATATGGTCACAACGAGCTGATCTGAGGATGGAGTCAGGAGCTGTTCAACAGAACTCCTCAGTCAATAGTCTGATTGAGTTGAAACTTAGAACTCAGCATGTCGGTCAAGTTCAAACTACAATGTAATAATATGGTGACAGCTAGCTGATCTGATGATGGAGTCAGGACCTGTTCAATGGAAATTCTCAGTGATTAACAATGGAACATCCAAGTTTGGGCTCATTTTATTCAGCTCACCCTTAGCCTTACCCAATAACAGTTTGTATTGAAGTCGGTTTTTTAAAATTTTTAATTTAGCCACTTGTAGTTTTATAATATCTAAAAATATCAGCTCTAAGATAAGACACACTTAAACCTAAACTACTGTACCTATGTATTGTCTATTACTCCATAGTAATAATAAATAGAAATATAAGAATTCAATAATATGTGCCTTATCTCAGTTTAAGGAAGCCATAATCACTTTCATTGAATATTTTTCAATAATTACAATGGCCTTGAATGCCTGTTGTGTGTGTGACAGGGCAAATAATATGTTATTTGTCTTCCTGTATTTTCTTAAACATTCAGTTTAAAATCATGGTCCATGCAAATGCATGGACTGCAATGTAAATACATTATTAACAAACTCTTTTACAACTTTGCTTGAATCCAAATATATTCTTCTTATTGTAGATAGCTACCTATTATTTTTTTTAATTAATGGTTTAGTTAGCTGATGTAGCATGATTTTACATTTTATAAAAACTTTTACTTCTACATATGGCCACATTATTTACAAAGATGTATTATTTACCCAATTAAACTCAATGTAACTTCATAAAGCAATGAAAATATTATTTGCTTATTATTTCTTAGCACCCCTTCAAGATATTATTCTCAATTGAATAAAATTTACCTATGTTGATTGTGCACATAGGTACCTACCTACTCTTGGTATTATAAGGAACATTTTCTTAATCTTTACCAAGTTAGTGTAATAAAAAAGTAGGTAACGACTTTTATATGCAAAAGAATGCTCAAAATTGGCACCAATTCATTAATAAGTCTCACCACTCTAAAGTTTTCAACAATAATAAACTGATATGATACAGCACAGAATTAATAAATACCTGCTTATGTAAAATCTATATAAATCTATATAGGTAGGTAGGTATATAGAGTGATAATATTAGGGCATGTTTTCCTTGACTTGATATTTTAGCACAGTAGGTTTTCAAATTAAATTTCACTGATTAGGCTTTTGTTGCCTAACAATACCTATGTTAGAGAGGGTAAGGGAAAATACAATTATTATTTTAGCATGTTGATAGGTAGATATAGATTGAATTACCCCATGATGATTAGGTCTCAAAAGTTTGACAGCCATATGGTTACAATTATTTTAGAACCCAGAACTAGATTCAGCATAATACATAAATTAACTTCTTGATTAATAAACAACACATTTGTAAGATAGCATAGATTATTTCTGTAATGTTTGATGAGTGGATAAAAATAGAATACATACTTATCATACCATACACCAGCATATTAATTATGTAGGTAGGTACATTATTATTTACCTACTTGTGCAGTTTTGTCTGATATTTATATTTTTTATTTAGAATCGCAGCTTTGCAAAGAATATTTGTTTTATAAATTGTCTAAGTTCGCACAAGCACTGAAAAGTTTAATAAAATATTATACAACACAACTGAAAGAAACTGGAAACTTACATGAGAAAATAATTCTTCAGGAACAGCAAGGCCTTTTATAGATTCTAAATAATTATTCCAGTCGAATTCTGCCATATTTTTATATTATACCAAGTTCCATTCATCTATTAATTTCAAAAACTCAAAACAAGATCCAGCGAAGTCAGCGAACGGCAGAACTTCTTGAATTTCTGAAATTGCTTTTCTTTCTCATTTTCAGTATTGCCAACTGCATGTTTATAGTATGGTTGGTGGAATTGGTGGATTAAATTGAATGCAAGAAAAAATTGCTAAATACTAACAGAAATTGAAATTGTTTAAGTCGCGCCCAATTATGTTTTGTAGTGCATAAGCTTAACCTAAACAATATAAGAAAGTACATAACAGGTTTTACATTTTTATGCGCATAATAACTCTGCAAATAAAGATTTTACCTCTTACTTTTAGCTTATTATTATTGTATAGTCCGACACAAAATAATAGAAATAAATGGGGGCGCCACTGTGCAAGCTAAATACGCGAAATAGATAAATTCTCTTTGAGAAGTAAAATATTCCTTCTGACTGACGACGACGTCTTCGGCACCTGTACCTTAGAAAAGAAACCTGTACTTTACCATAGATTAGTAGAGAAAGGGTTTCCAAAGTACTGAAATTTTAGTTGCCGTGTCTACCCGTTTTTGCCGGACTATGCCTATTTCATTAATGCTTTTACTTAACCAATGAGGTTCTACTTCTAATGTTTGTTACTCAAGGGTCTATGTTAGATTTAGCATCAAATTTTACCAGTTGGCAACACACTATTTCATTTTTGAAATTCATTCATTCACCCTTCACTCTTTATTTGTGTCCCACTGCCTGTAGTGTGGTCTCGACTCGAACCTACCGATTTTTCAGTATTTCTACCGATATTGGGTCTGTGCTACTGAAATACCGAAACGTAACGATTTTCTAACGATTTCAAAGAATACATGGAAAACACCCGATTTATTTTACAGTTTCAGGATAGCAACCCTTTTCATTTATCTTAGATGATACGGGGCTCTCAAAAATGCATAAATAGTAAGAATATCGATATATTCGGATGTACCCTTTTGTCTTACAACTCGATGATTCGATTCCCGATCCCATCCAATGTATTTATCCCGCCTCGATCCGGTTGGTCGTGCCTATCCCCACCCCATTCCACATTCGTTCACACACAAGTCACAAAATTACATCATTCGTTCGTTCGTTGCTGAAAAATGCTATGCACTAAGCAGTGTTGCTAATTTAGCGAATTTGTCGCTAGAAATAGCATCTTTTGCCTGTGTTAGCGACTTAAAATCAGTTTTAGCGACAAAATATTTTTAGCGACCTAGCTAGCGACTTTTGGACTTCAGCCTGCAAATCAAAACAGTTTTGCGGCAAGTAATGAAATGTGGCAAGGACAAAAAGTCACCTTGAAAAAAATAATGAAGGATAATTTTCATTTTTATCGATCTCTTGAATTCCAGTCCAGTCAAGTGGTGACAGCCCGCCCCCGCACCACGCCAGAGCCGCCCGCCGCCGCTCCGCTACCGCCCCGCTACCCGCTAAATTCGAAGCAGCGGCCTCGCAAAGGGGCCACCGATACAGCCATCGTGGTGGCCAGCGATAGCGACTTAACACATTTTTTAATAAGTACCTATCTTGTAGCGAGTGGCCGCCACCAGCTACACGTGTGCGGGGCGGTGGGCGTGTCTATACAAAATATATGACTGTGACTGTGGTCGGTGGCCCGTTTGCGCTTTTGCGTTTTTATGCACCTACCTATTGAAAAATTGTTTTTTTTTTAAGTTGATAGGTATTTAATTTTTTGTGACATCATTTTTGCACTGATTAGACCAAACCCCCTCCCCCTCCTGGTTAGAATCAGTTTTAGCGACTTTCTAGCGACTTTTCAGATTGAATTTAGCGACTCGGATTGATAGGAGTTGGCAGCACTGCTAGTAAGTCTGTGGTTCGCTGTTTCGCTATCTCGATATCTCGTCGCAGTTTCCTTCCATGACAAAATAACAAAAAGATTTTCCAGATGGTGTCGAAGCGAAATTAACAGAACAAAAGTGAAGATAATACGTTTGATTAAAAGTGAACATTTGAGTGCTGCGCGGGACTTCCATTATGCTTAGACTTTCTCTTTTATCGCCCGAGTGATTTGTGTTGCGACATCGAAATGAGTCGTTTTACGAACGATGTAATATCGCTCTCCTTGGCTGCTACTACCGTGGCCAACGGGTCGGATGATCCAAGCTGCATGTTGGTGAACTCATCACAGAACGTGATAATAACGGGCGCATACAATGGGATTCCGCAAACGTTGATTCTGAATTTGATATCATGGACGCTCCTAATTCTCCTCTTCTCTGTGCTGAGACGGACGGCGTGGAATTATGGGCGGATGGCGCTTGTGCAGCGTTCAAAGAGTCGATGGACTAACTTATTCTATCGAGGGGGAGATGGTGACGCGCTGGTGGAAAGGCGTAGAAGTAACGACGAGTCACTTCAGATCGACGAAGGTTTCTTCACGTGGCTGCCGGCCGTTTTTCGCGTGACGCGCGAGCAAGTTCTCGCCAAATGTGGCCCGGACGCCGTCCACTACCTCTCCTTTCAAAGACATTCCATCACCCTGATGTTCATTGTTACCCTAGTCTCAATCGGAATAATACTGCCAATCAACTTCCAAGGAAATTTGATCCAGCCAGCTGATTCAGCCACCTTCAGTAGAACAACCCTTTCCAATTTACAATCGGGATCCTACTGGTTGTGGGTGCACACTATAATCAGCATTGCATTTCTACCTGTTTCTATACTCATCATGAGAAGGTGTACTGGCCGCAAACCTGTGCCTACATCCATGACTGGAACCATTATGATAACTAACATATCTAAAGCGGATAGAAATGAATCCACTATAAGAGCATACTTTGCCCACAACTTCCCACATATCCAGATTGTTGACCTGCGGCTGGCCTTCAATGTCAACAAGCTGATTGAAGTGCAGGAGAAGAAGGAAATGGTAAGCGAAGCTCTTATTTACACAGACACTTATTACAAGAAGACTGGAAAGCGTATTACTGTCAAGCCAAAGTGGCTCGGGCCTGAAGTAGATGCTCTAGACTTCTACACAACAGAAGAGAAGAAACTGAAAGATGAAGCTAAGAGATGTAGAGCTATAGTTCTCAATGATCCTTTAGGAATAGCATTCCTGACTTTACCCTCCTACCAACTAGCTGAGCATGTTATTAACCATTTCAGTCTCCATAGAGGATGGGTGCTGTCCCATGCAACCAACCCTTCTGATATAATCTGGGAGAATCTGAGTGTTCAGCCTGGGGTTTGGTACATCAGAGCTTTTATAATCAATGTTATTCTATTCATTATTCTGTTTTTCATGACAACCCCAGCTATTGTTGTCAACTTGTTCAACAACTTAGTAGCTAAGCCAGAGAGCATGAGCAGAGTGATGACAGTGATATTCGAGTTTCTGCCGACTTTGCTTCTCTGGACGATGGCCGCCGTGATGCCCGCTATTGTTTCGTTCTCAGACAAGTTTCTGTCTCATTGGACCAAGTCTCAGCAGAACTACTCTATAATGACCAAAACTGTCTCCTTCTTACTCCTTATGACTCTAATTCTTCCGTCCCTGGGGCTTGCTAGTGCAGAAGCGTTCGTTCAATGGACATTCCACCAAGAAAACAATACTATGCGCTGGGATTGCGTGTTTCTCCCCGATAAAGGTGCGTTTTTCGTCAATTACGTGATCACCTCCGGTTTTATCGGAACCTCGTTAGAACTCATTCGTTTTCCAGAACTTTTCCTTTACGTCTGGTATCTATTACAGTCGAAATCGAAAGCCGAAAAGAGTTACGTGAAGCGCGCTATCCTGTACGAATTTCCGTTCGGCGTGCATTACGCGTGGAGCATTGCAATTTTCTCGATCACTATAGTTTACAGCCTCGCGTGTCCGCTGATCTCGCCATTCGGTTTGATCTACATGATGCTGAAGCACATAGGTGATAAGCACAACTTGTACTTCGCGTACGGGCCCTGTGATATGAGCGGGGTCGGCGGCGGCCGCATTCATTCGACAGCGGTGAGACTGATTCGAGTATCAGTGCTGCTTTTACTGATCAACATGGCCGCGTGGGCCGGTCTCAGAGCCGGTTTCGAAGCGCGAACTATTATTCTAATAATGGCATCTATCGTCGCTTTCGGAACGTTCTTGTTGTTGAGTCCGTTCCCGAGTTGCACTCCCCCCGCGCCTCTGCAGGAGGAGTCAAGCATTCGGATGACGGAGTACGTAGCCCCGGTCCTCAACAAGCCCATAGACTCGCCGCTGAGCACGACGCCCACGACGCCAGATTACGGTGCGTCATCTCCTGTCACCACGCATTCATACAGCCCGGGCCCTATCAACATTTAAAAAAATTATCTTATCAAAACTTTTGGTAAATTAGCGAGCATTAGCATCATAATAGTATGATAACAAAATGTTATGGTGCTGTAAACGATTTGTGATGGATAAACGAATGTGTTCGCTCGATACCGAAGGTTGGCAGAGATTGTTATGACATTTTGTGTAAATAACTGCAATATTTTTTATATTTATAAATACGAAACAATGAAGTAGAGATAGCTAATTGAGATCTTAATTTTATTTATTATCACGAATCGGTGATGCGTCTTTTAGAGCAGCTTGATTTTTTATTTATATTACTTTGTACCTGCTTAAAAAGTAATTATAAATCAAACTGATCAGTGAGGTCTAGCTAGACACTGCGTAAAAATTAAATACGTTTGGTATATTTACACTGTTTGCTTAAAGTAATGCTACTCTAGTCAATCAGAGTGATGAATTGATCTTTCTGATGTGGAAGGGAAAGCTTGGATCAGGATTGCACAGGACCGGACTGATTGGCGAAATAAAGAGGAGCCCTATACCCAGCAGTGGGTGCAACCAGGTTGAGATGATGATGATCTCTCTGAAATGCAAGTGTCCACAGCTCACCATACTATTATTATGCGAGAAGTTGAACTGGATGCAATTTGAAAATGTAGCAATCTGGGTTACACCGACTTACACCACGTGTTTTTATAATAAAATCAAACCACTTTAATAGATTGTATTCCAAACGAATGTTAACACTTTTAAGTTTACTTATTTCTATCCAATTCAGCACTTTGACCATGCATAATACATTAACTTACAAGTTTACAACACATGTAAGAACCAGTTTCTTAAAATATACGAACTGTATGTTTATTTAGTTGAATTATGAATAGGTACCTACTATGATTCACAGTTTAACCTTGGGCTAGTCGGTCACTCAAACTGCAGACTTTCTATAAGCGCGGCGCGGCCGATATTTTGGTCGGACTCTTAATCAGAATGAAGATGTATGCAATTCCGCACACTAAACGATTCGGTATCGGTCATCATGTTTGAACTAGGAGCCCAATACGACCAAACTATCAGCCTATGGAAAAGTTTACAGTGCGTGAGGGCTTTTTCAAAACCCAAAACCATACGTACGAATACGCAAACCTGTATGTGTAGTAGGATTATATTCCTGAAAGCTCGTGCGAGTTTTCCATATCAAAATTTGGTATGGAAAATTCGTCCTTCATACATTGTACTAATGATCAAAACCGTCATTTCTTCTTTTCTCTTCATTCTATTAAATAGAAAACATTTGTACAATGTATGATAATAATGTTTTCGCGCAAATGAGTGACCGGGTAAGATAGTTTAGCTACATACCGACTTCAATTATTGTGATCATTTATGGCTGTCTAATTATTTGCCTACATATTGATAGAGATGTTGCTTTTTGTTAACTTGTCTTTGTACATACTTAATTGTGATGTTTTATATTTATTTTAGGAAAATACCTATTGCCTCAATTAAAATGGTTTTTATTGTACTAATAACTTTGTATTGTTCATTTTCCTTAAAGACCAACCAGGCAATGATTTAGGTAAGTAGGTACCTTTTTCCTCTTGGATTTGTGCCTATCAATTATTATTAAAATACCATTATGTTATTATTGTTATTGGTTATCCTATTTTATAATGGGACAACCTAGTCATGGGCAATTAAACATCCAAGACATTCATGTAGGTACCAACAGTTCCTCATGGTTGGGATATTTGACACTGTTGATGTTGGTGCTAGTCACTATTCACGTGGATGCATCGCCACAAAACTTGTCCAAGAAACCGCAACAGCAAGGTCATAAGCTGCAGCTGCTCTAGGGAACCGTCACGTCATCCTTCGCGAAAAATGTAGCTTAGGTTGTTTTTGTGTTCGCCATTTTAGAGCGCTCATTACACCATGATGCTTAAATCAGTGCATTATATGCTAGTTCATTCATAAATTAGTGCTCTATCTCGGGGTGCCGTATGGGGTTTGGACTTTGGACGACTTTTGTTTGCGTTGCGTGATCGGTGTTCAAATCAGTGGAAACATTCACACAGCAGCGCCACCTAGCCTCAAACTAAACTAGTAGGTGGAATAGGGACCTACCTGTAGACTAACTTGTTTTATCACAATGTTATGCTAATAAGGCACTCATCCATTAGTATTCCACATGTTTTATCAAACCGTCTGCGTCTGTTTCCAACATGGAATTAATTAGAAGCCTTGAAACTGTCTTTTAGCACAGAATAAATAATAGTTAGCACCTTTTATTGGATTTTCATGAGCCAGCGGCATTTTGTATTGTAGAATGAACATATCCGATTAGATTACGACCTCGACAAATGACGCATGGCATTTTGCACACGCCCTTATGAGTGCAAGAGGTGCAGGTTCATTAACCGGCACGGCAGGTCAATAACATGATCGCCAAATGATCCTTTGCAGTACCTAGGTATGTATCATAGTAGTCGCGTGCCAGTAGCAGTACCACCTACTAGGTAGTAGTTAGGTAGGTACCTATCCCTGCTGTGTCATACCTACTTATGCAATGCTGCTTGATGTTGATAGCTAGGCAGGTACCTACACTACCTACCATGTAAGCTGGCAACAAAAATTCCATTTAATTTAGGTAAAACCAACAACCGGCTATGGTACAATCGCTAGACAAGCAATCGTTGAAGTGATATTTGCACTGTAGGTAAATGGACCGAATTAGTTGCTTCCGGGTGTGCAATTGCGGACAGGGCCACATTTAAGGCTGCCTTATGGGGGCACACACTAGCGGGATAATGCCAAAGTGTTTGCAGATGTTCGCTGGTGTGGCCACTCAATTTCTCAGACCAAGTCCTTTGTAGATAGAGGAAGTAATCAGAGGCACGTCTCAAACAAATACGGACAGTCTTTATTTAATTAGGATGATCCAACAAAATCACATTGTTATCAAAACTAATTATAATAATACCTATGTCTTAAATCTATATAGGTAGATACCTACCTATACCTACATGTGTGTGTTTCTTTTTAATTATGTTAAATTCCTGCCAAGATGATGATGCCCCAGCCAGATTTGTTTGACTACTATCTTCGTAATGATCAGCCCCTGATCTACGTTTTTTTTAAAATACCTTTAAGCTTGTTTCACTCTTCAGCGTGTTACCGGTCGCGTCCGCGAGTTGACCATTCACAGCACATTTCTCTGTGCTGTGAATGGTCAACTCGCGGACGCGACCGGCGGCGACACGCTGAAGAGTGAAACAAGCCTTAGGCCTCTATTAATAAACTCCACTCAACTTCTGTCAAAGTTGCAACACGGATTTAACTATTGCCATCCTTATTTGTCACTGTCTAACAAAAAAGGATGGAAATAGTTAAATTGACAGAAGTTAAGTGGAGTTTATTAATAGAGGCCTTATTGTGGAGCCTATTGTACTATTAGCTTACCATCGTCAGGAGAGGGGCTCCTGACGATGGTAAGATGGTACTTACATTTTTTATTTTTTCGCATAAACTTATATTAATGCTGATAGGCCTCTGTTAGTTTAGCGTTACCGGACGTAGACGTAGGTTCCGACATGGCTTCTTAAATTTATTGCGTGCCATTTGGTACGAGGGCCATGCACTTTGTCATAAATTCTACTTAGAATTTTGTTTGTGTAGAAACTGACGACACCATTGGATCTGCGAATTATTACCAACTTGTAACACTAAAAAATATTTTTCTATAACCGCCAATTTGAATGAAAAACATTAGTTTACATTGGTAGGTATTACCTAAAAATAAATAATTTATTTATATTTATGATGAATGAAGCTATGAATAAAATAACGAAAGTGCCTACCTACCAACAGTACCTACTTCCAGATAAATAATGGGTACCTATCGGAAACAATAGCATAAAATTACAAAAACAATTGACAAAAAGTATTTTGGAACTGAATATATTGCTCATAATTTCAACTTTATCGCAAACCAAATTTTCAATGTCATTTTTAAGAAAAGCAAATTAATTGCAAGCCGTGCGAGCTGTGAGCTTCTGTCACATTTTGTCTATAATATCAATATTGCCTAGAATCCTAGATGCTGTCGGTCATATTCGGAAAACACGAAATAGGCCGATGCCCATTATGTATCTAAAGGTACTGTACCTCAATTGATGACTGACCATCTTGGTTGTAATAAGTAGGGGCAACACTACCGGAATACTTCAATGCCCATCATAGCGACAATCGTTGCCGATTGAGTGGCCACACTTGAACAGTCAACGTCAAAGCCAGGGGCGTATTTACCCTTAGGCCAAGAGGGCCATGGCCCGGGGCGGCAGGCTGAGAGGGGCGGCGCAAGCCGCCCCTCTCAGCCTGCCACAATTTCTTCAGGCATATACGGACAAAAAGAAAGGCCCAGGATATGAAGGTGAGAGCGAGAGGTGGCGCAAGCCGCCCTCGTTCTCAGCTTCTTGCGATTATTTTCTTTAAATGCCTAAATAAATTAAAAAAAGCCAACCTAATTAACAACTCAAACTCATTTAGTGGGTGGTGCAAGCCGCCCCTAGCTCTCAGCTTCGTACGCTTTTCTTTTGGTCCTGTGCCTGAAGAAATTAAAAAAGCATATCTAATTAACAACAACTAAAACTCATTTGGCTGAGAGCGAAAGGCGGCGCAAGCCGCCCCTCGCTTCATATCATGGGCCTATCTTTTTGTCCTTATATGCCTGAAGAAATTTAGGACAAGCCTAGGTACCTTTAACAACAACTAAAATGAGTGAGGGGCGGCTCGCGCCGCCCCTCGATCTCAGCTTCATGCGCTTCTCTTTTTGTCCTTAAATACCTGAAGAAATTTAAGAAAAGTCTACCTAATTAACAACAACTAAAACACATTTGGGTGAGAGCGAGGGGCGGCTAGCTTCATGCGCCTTTCTTTTTGTCCTTGTATGCCTGAAAAAAATTAAGAAAAGCCTACCTAATTAACTACAACTAAAACGAGGGGCGCGGCGGCTCGCGCCGCCCCCTCGCTCTCAGCTTCATGCGCTTCTCTTTTTGTCCTTAAATGCCTGAAGAAATTTAAGAAAAGTCTACCTAATTAACAATTAACTAAAACACATTTAGGTGAGAGCGAGGGGCGGCTAGCTTCATGCGCCTTTCTTTTTGTCCTTGAATGCCTGAAGAAATTTTAAAAAAGCTTACCTAATTAACAACAACTAAAATCACTATCGTATTACTGACCGGTCATTTTCAGAGACTGACCTTGCGATTTTTAACTTGACAGGAAACTGTAGGTAGGTATTATTTTAAACTCGAAGGGATAAATCCGTTACAGTATAAATCCTCGAGGCGATTTTAGGCAAAAAAATTCTTGAGTATCACATGTTGCATTTGTTTAAAAAAAAAAATCGGCTCGCTTCGCTCGCATATTATAAATAAGCTTCATGTCATAAGTGTTTTGCAAACAAAGAGAGTTGTGGTCAGACACAACTCTCTTTGCTTGCAAAACTCTCAAAACACGCAGAATAGGAACCGACAAAAAGCCATCCTTTTCTTTGAGCGCGTTAGTAAAATCAAGTGTTGCATTTGTTTTGTTATAAAAAACTTAGGCTCGCTTCGCTCGCATATAGAATATGAACCGACATGCAGCCAGCCTTTTCTTTGATTACCATAAGAAAAAAAAGTGTCAGTTGTTGCAATTGTCTTAAAAAAATTCGGCTCGCTTCGCTCGCATATAAGCTTCGTGTCATAAGTGTTTTGCAAGCAAAGTGAGTTGTGTCTGACCGCAGAATAGGAACCGACAAAAAGCCATCCTTTTCTTTGAGCGCGTTAGTAAAAACAAGTGTTGCATTTGTTTTGTTATAAAAAAATTAGGCTCGCATCGCTCGTATATAGAATAGGAACCGACATGTAGCCAGCCTTTTCTTTGATTAAGTACCATAAGAAAAATAAAGTGTCAGTTGTTGCATTTGTCTTAAAAAAAATCGGCTCGCTTCGCTCGCGTATAGGCTTATAGGCTTCATGAGTATTTTGCGAGCAGAATGCAAACCAAGTTTCAAGCCTGAGACGAATATTTGTAAATCATACAAACATTTGTCCCGCGACGGGAATCGAAGTCGTTAAATGCGTTGCGCGTACGGTAATCATAACGCTTACGAAGTCGCGGTCACAGCTAGTATGTATTGAACCTAACTATTGCCTTTTTTGTTTTTTCATTCACTAGGTAGGTATCTGATTTTGCATTTTCCGCTAATTTATGGGGCGGCAAACCTTATAGGCCCAGGGCGCCGAATTTTTAAATACGCCTCTGGTCAAAGCCCATTCTTGGCGATAAAATTAGTGCTAATGTTCTTTGGATTTCAAGCAAGATGGACGATGAATACTATTGATGGTGTGGAGACCTGGATGAGGAAGGGCCTGGATTTTTCCTGTTCGCAAATGCAGGTAGGTAGGTAGGTACTGCAGACTATCGCCCAGTTCGATCTGCCATACACGTGCGAAATACTAAATCCGAAATATCATTCATTAAATTATCACGCGTGTTTGGGTTTCTAATTTTCTTTAGTTTACATGCGATCAGTTTTCCGAAAATCTCGTATTCATCATCGTTCTCGTCTTTCATGTTTTCATAAGCTTTATCCAATCGACGTCGTGGTATTTCTCTAGGCAAATCCTGTCTCTGTTGTCTCTTTCTTAACTTAATTCTGAAATCTTGAGTAGATTTATTTTCTTTTTGACGGGTTCTATTTTCTTTTTGTATATGCGAAGCTTCTTCAATTTCTGAAGAAGAATGACAACTATTCTCATTTCCATCATTTTCTCCCTCACTTCTTTCTAGGGGGTCACTGTCTTCTGTTTTTGTCTGAAAGAAATTCAGAGATAATAATTTAATCAAATGATTAGATTAAGTACTTATATTTAACTTATAACTATATTTAACTAATCTATACGAATGTTTCTCTCTGAACTATAAGGTGCAACAAAGGATGATGATGATGACTTCCTAGCCGATTTCGGCCACGGCGACTGTATTTTTTTCGGATAGGCGTACCTATTCTATTTATAACTCTTTTTTTTTTAGGTTGGATATCGTTGTTCTGCCCTTTGATGCGCTCTTACGTGACAAGAGTGCAACAAAGGATATCAATCAATCAATCATTCAAAGTATTTTATTGCGTATTATGTAGGTAAGTAGGTATGCGTTAGTAGCGGTGTTAGTGGTACACTAAAACCGCTACTATCGCAGTATCGGAGCGCGACCATAATCAGCGCTTTGTGTATGCAATAGTCTACTACTACCTACTGTTTTTGTGATTTTAAATAAATTCAAGATGTACCTAATAAATGCGTCGTTGCGCGCGTCCATGTAGTATCTCTACCTAATCTGTGCGTCCATGGACCAAGTAGGTAGTGTTGCCAGCGCGGGTGGCGAAAAAATTGTAGCGACTACTGCTACTGCCATACAATAGTTTCCCAGCATGCCGAAGCAGTTACGAATTTAAATTAAGAACCATCGAATAAGTGACACTGTAGGTAATGTTTACAGCTCGTAATTTTCTAGAAAATGTTTTTTATTTATTTATTGCAAAAACTTACGATTTGATTGGGTAAGTTATCTAAGTACTTTTGGAAAAGCGTTCCTAACTGTTCTTTTTTTTTTCAAAAACCTAAAAATGTATTTATTTTTTGTTCAAAATAAACCTAGGTAGGTACCTATTATACTTATAGTTTCAGAACAAAACTTTCTAACTACAAAAGAAAAGGTAGCTAACCATACTAGGTAAGTGCCCTAAAATTTGCCACACCCTGTATACGCGGTCATAAGTGTCGGCCTGCAACGCCCCGGGCTGCGAGATCCGCGAGATCGCACTCGCACGCATCCCAGCATTCCCAGCTATTGACACGTTTTTTTTTATTTTTTTTCCATTTATTTTTTGTTCTTTTTTCGAATACGGACTTAGGTAGCTAAGTAATTTTTTTTTCTATTTTCACCCGAGCATCGCTAAATTTCATATATAAAATCGTCAAAATTCGATAAAATTGGAGATAATAATATCTATAATAATGAATCGATCGTCGTAAGTACAATTCCCGTTTTGTCGATCGGTTGACAAAATCGATAATCGATAAACCAGGAAAAGAATGCGCTTCGGGAAACATCGATCGGAACAATCGCAAAACGATTGACGAAAAGTCATTTGGAAATGAAAATTACTCATAATTTCAACTTTATCGCAAACAAATAAACAATGTTTTTTTTAAGAAAAGCAAGCCGTGCGATCTGCGCTGCTATCGACGTGCACTTCTGTTGCATTCTGTTTTGTGGAATCATACTCTGCTGTTAGACATATTCGGAAAACACGACATTTACCGATGTCCATTCTAAAGCTTGAAGTATTTTATCGATTTATACAATTGCTTTTAAATCGTCTTAGAAAAAGATCTCAATAAAATTTATTGTGTCTGGAATCTCAGCATAGGAGAGGTTAATTTGGCTAGCCTATATTATCACCACTGATCGGAGTAGGTAGAGCTATTTAGGTTCATTGACCGCAAACATTGATGTTAATATGGATATTCCACGGGATTCTGACTAATACTCCGGGATTCGATTATTATAATAATATTATAATAATTCTTTTTGATTTCGATTTTTGAGGAACTAATAATTTGTATGGTATGTTCTTTTACAACTTCAGAATGAAAATGTTAAATGATTGTTGATTCTTGTATAAATATAAGAAATTGTTACATAAAAAAATATATGTGTGTTCATGAATCAAGTTTCTATCTATTTATTTTACAATCCTTAAACCCGTACATAGCACAAAGCAAAAAGCTTTTTATTATTTTTCTAACTAAAAAACGAATCCCGGGAATCGGGGAATCTCCATATTATTCTATCATATGGCAAGTACATAAAATAGCTCTACCTACTCCGATCACTGATTATCACGCAGGATATTGTTCCTCTCCACCTCTTTCTCATTCCTCCTCTTGTTTACTAACATAATTATGAGCTTGTAAAAAGGTAGGTAAGACTGCTCAGACCACAACTTGTATAGAGACCTTTAGAACTATTTACTTACATTCAAATCTATGCCTTCTGAGGAGCAGGCATAGATCTCCCCAAGGTTAGTACTGACACTGGCACAGGGGGGTCCACGAGTGTCAGCACTCTGAGAGGGAGTCGGGAGGGGAGTCTGGGGAGTAATTGGAGGAGGAGTTGGAAGCCTAAGTGCTGCAGGTGGTGTCGGCGAACGGCACTCAAAGGGTTCTGCTGGTGAGGGGATGAATTCAAGCACTGAGCCAATGGGACCTATAAATAAAGAATAAATGTGAATTATGCTGTCTGTTATTTCCAATGTAACGGATACGTGATAGAATATAAAAGATTGATCCTACTAGATAGTTTCTAGATATAAACAGATAATAACTCACTTTCTGGGACAGCGGCAATCCCTTGAGAGGTGCCACTCCTAATAATGAAGATGATTTTATCATCTTGATCACTTTTAGATGTCACTTCATTTAGCCCGGCATTGTTTAATTTGGCCGGATTCCTTCTGGCCCGTTTCTTTAAATCCCTCCATGTCTGAAATATAGCATAACAATTTAATTATTTACTTTTGTATTCAAGATTTTGAGATTCCATTACACGAAGACTACCTACTACTTTACTCACAATTTTCCACTGCTCGACGCTTCGAGCAGGCCCCAACTTTGCCAAGGAGTCTGCCACCTCTGCCCATCGTTTATTGTTTTGGGCTTGTAGCCCCGCTGGCGTTGGGCAGCCCAACGCCAGGCTTTTGTTCTCAAGCATAAAATTTAAAAGCCACTCTTTCTGCGTGTTGTTGCAGCGTGTGTGCTTTCTGCAAAATAATATTTAAATTAATAGTCCCTTGACTATGTAGCACGTTTTTATTATTTGTAAACTTTCAGATACTTACTTAAGTAGGTACCTATTATTATCATTACAACTTACCTTCGTGGAGTTCGTGGCTCCGACATTACTTGTTTTTATATTTTTGTCTTTCTTTATGATTTTATTCTAACAAAATTCTACAAACAAAGTTATGAAATGAAATGAAACCGGCAAGGCAAACGTATTTTGACAGAAAGTGTTTTTGACAGTAAAAAATTACTGACATTGACATTGATAGTTGCGTCTTAAGGCTCAACCACACGCTGGCCTAGGCTCGCCGAGTGAACGCGAGCGAGTGCCAACGTGTGGGCAGCACCACTCGCCTCACCTTGCCATCGCTCGCCTAGCTGGCCGAGTGAACACGAGCGCCAACTTACATTGGTTTGCATAGACTTGCCAAGCGTGTGGACGGTAGCACTCGCCTTGCGTCGACTCGCCTTCGCTCGCGCTGGCTTAATCCGGCCGCATACGTTCGTTTTCCTGATTCGGTTTCCGAATTCGGAATGCACGCATTCAATACAAATTGTTCTACATGCCGCACACGTTTTTATTTTTTCCGAACGGAAAAAAACTTGACGTTCGTTTCGAAAACAAACCGTGCGTACAGGTCATACGAACTAAAATTGAACGTCTGCGTAAAAAAACGAATTCGGAAACCGAACGTATGCGGCCGGCCTTAGGCTGGCCCAGCGTGTGGTTGAGCCTTTAAGGCTCAACCCTAGAAAGTTAGATGAGGTCCTTGGCTCAACCGAGGCTCAACCACACGCAGGCCCAGGCTCGCCGAGTGAACGCGAGTGCCAACGTGTGGACAGACAGCACCATTCGCCTCGCCTAGCTGGCCAAGTGAACACACGAGCGCAAACTTAGCGTTGGTTTGCATAGACTTGCCAAGCTTGTGGACGGTTGCACTCACCTTGCGTCGACTCGCCTTCGCTCGCGCTGGCTTATGGGTTGAATACACCTAACGAGTAGGTACAGTGGCGAGACAGAGGTGGGACGAGGAGGGAGGACCTCGGCCTAGTAAACAAATAGTGATTCTAGTAACTGTCTCGCCTCTTATTCCTCGGCCGAGCACTCGTTAAAGTGTTTATACAAACCGAGCGCTCGGCCGAAGACACTGTCTCTCCACTGTACTCGTTAGGTGTATTCAACCCATTAGGCTAGGCCAGCCAGCGGCGTGCGAGGTTTCTTATTCATTCGTTCCACGCGGATAGACGTTGTTGGAGTCGGATTCACCACTGAAGTCCGATAGACGCAGCGCTGCTATTGCAGAACTAGGATTAAGTGTGTCCAAATAAAGCTTGAACAATAATAAATAAGCTAGTTTGTACGTTCGTTAGCTCTACACACACAACTGAACGACCTTGACTAAAAGAGCGTAAGTAGGTATATAAAACAATTAGTTCCCGCTTTTTCCGTAGGACTTGAGTGCTGAATCCTACTCTACCTACAACTATTTATTATTTTACTTTTATTAAGCTTGTAGAATCAGGATGGCCTACATCAGAATTCATCACAGGCGTGGTTATGCAGATTGATACTTTGGGATGAAATAAATGTCTTCTTCTTGTCAGTTTACAATAGTCACGAAATAAAGCTTCTACATCGTAGATCACATTTATCAAACTCGTTATTCACTCTAATTTGAATTCTAACAGCCTGGATCAAAACAATACTTAGCGATTTGTCGAAGACGTGGTTCGCAGTTGACCATCTTTTCAGAAGTCCCCTTCTCAAGATTGTCATCCCCCCTCCATCGACACGACACTTCGCTAGAGCGACCTTCTTGGTCACTCTGGTTATAGACGATGCGCTAGAGCGACCTCCTTGCAGTTCATGCATGTCACTCTTGTTATAGACAATTCGCTACAGCGACCTTACCTTCTTCCAGTTCATACTTAATTGTTATAGACAATTCGGCAAGGCGCCGACACGGCCATACTGACATACGACCGTCCTCGGGCGTTGTATTTCTGAAACAAACAATATCCGATGACTAGGACATCCGCTCGTCCATCCTGCTAATACCAACCACATCATCATCATACTTTTTATCATCATCATCATCAAATCAACATCATCACCATCAAATCAACATCATCACCATCATCATCACAATCATCATCATCAACAACATCATCATCAAATAACATCATCACCTTCATCGTCATAATCATCATCGTCAACAACACCATCATCATCAACATCATCATTACATCAACATCATCAACATTAACATCATATTCGAACCACACAGATCAAAAGTGCATCCCTTCAATCAACCGGTACCTACCGGTCTGACCCGAATGACACCGCCCCCATATCTAAAAGTACAACTAGTCAAGTCAACCCAAACCACATTATCAAACCAGATCCCAACAACCAACCGTACAACGGGCTGGCATGGACGGCACTCTCCGTCCAAGATCAACACAACAAACCGCACCTCTGAACCAGACGAGCGAGACCCGATAACCAGCCGGACAGACCGGGATGGCTCGGATGGCACCCTCCGATCAGGAACGATATAAACCACACCACTGAACCAGACGAGCGAGACCCGATAACCAGCCGGACAGGCCGGGATGGCTCGGATGGCACCCTCCGATCAGGAACGATATAAACCACACCACTGAACCAGACGAGCGAGACCCGATAACCAGCCGGACAGACCGGGATGGCTCGGATGGCACCCTCCGATCAGGAACGATATAAACCACACCACTGAACCAGACGAGCGAGACCCGATAACCAGCCGGACAGACCGGGATGGCTCGGATGGCACCCTCCGATCAGGAACGATATAAACCACACCTCTGAACCAGACGAGTGAGACCCGATAACCAGCCGGACAGACCGGGATGGCTCGGATGGCACCCTCCGATCAGGAACGATATAAACCACACCTCTGAACCAGACGAGTGAGACCCGATAACCAGCCGGACAGACCGGGATGGCTCGGATGGCACCCTCCGATCAGGAACGATATAAACCACACCTCTGAACCAGACGAGTGAGACCCGATAACCAGCCGGACAGACCGGGAAGGCTCGGATGGCACTGTCCGTCCAAAACCAACTATGGGGACTTGACGAGCGAATTCCAACGTTAAAATAAATGCCACTATCTTAGTATCCTGGATCAGCTTAACAAACACATACAAGACACAAAATATCCTGATGACACACTTCATCATCATCTCCCTGCCCTTATCCCACTAGGTGGGGTCACAACATGTTTTCTTCTACCACTTCATTCTATCCTGATGGCATAGGTACTTAAGATCGCAAAATACCTTGTTCATTATAAATCTCAATTACATTTTAACATTGTCATGTCATGTTTTTTTTTTTGTTTGTTTGTTTGTTTGTTTGTTTTCTATCTGTCTCTATCATTATGCTAAGTTATGTCATCTACATCATTTTTCGCCGACTCGGCCTCATCATAGTACGAAAGACGACTCTTTCCTTTACAAAAGAACAAGATGATTCGCAATCACACAAAACAAAAACTGAACTCATAACGTTTACTCAAAAGAGAAACCTGGACAACTTAAGACTCCTCAAACTTCTCAATACCTACTTACTGAGCTCAAACTAACACAAGAGGTCAAGTACTACCAGGGGAGCACATATTGCCCAATCGCGTCGTGGACACTTGGAATCAGTTACCAGACTCAGTGATCAGTGCCCCCTCAGTGAACGCTTTCAAAATCAGACTGGACAAATATTTAAAGCGCACTGACAATAAATAGGATATACACGCATCAGCTCTAAGAGCTGCCTGTGTATTACAAATAATAATAATAATAATAAGATCCTCGACAATCCGAGGTCACTCCACGAGAGGCCTGCGAAGGCCCCAGGAATCTTGTGTTCCTAGGAGGAGCTAGGCTGGCTCCACAACTAGTGAGCCAGGTCATCCCCACTCATAAAGGACCACCTTTGAGTCTAAATGCGGAAAAGAGGGTCCCCATACATACATACATACATAGCAGCAGGTCGATTCTCGTACCGAACTTTTTATCAACCTCAACCAAAACCTCAACTAAAGCGACTGTTTCCATGACTACTAATAACAAACGATTCAGTTGTGGTGAGGTTTTGAACTTTGGCAGAACAAATTTTTGAAAAGCTATTCTACTATTTCACCAAATGGCTGACATTTAAGAGTTCGAACCAAAACCAAAGCGGTTGTCATTTAGTAGAATACAGGCCCAGGTCATAATACTTAATCTTTTTCTCCATAGTATTGTAAGAAAATGTAGTATGCTGTGGCGGTCGTAGGTAGGTACACCATCCATACATTTTTGCCCACAGTCCTTTCTCAAATGTGCGGGAATGATTAGCTTTAGGTTTCTAGGTTGCATCATCCAAACGTCGCTGATATTTTCCAGTTTGTTCAATTTTCTAAATATTCACACCGGTACAGTTTTGTTTTTCATGACGTATCCCGCTGTCATTCTGATACAGCATCGACATCTCATCCAGGTCAAATCCAGTTGTTTTTCTTCATCAAACAGCTCATTCGATCCCACAACTGATGTAGAATCAGGATGGCCTACATCAGAATTCATCACAGGCGTGGTTATGCAGATTGATACTTTGGGATGAAATAAATGTCTTCTTCTTGTCAGTTTACAATAGTCACGAAATAAAGCTTCTACATCGTAGATCACATTTATCAAACTCGTTATTCACTCTAATTTGAATTCTAACAGCCTGGATCAAAACAATACTTAGCGATTTGTCGAAGACGTGGTGCGCAGTTGACCATCTTTTCAGAAGTCCCCTTCTCAAGATTGTCATCCCCCCTCCATCGACACGACACTTCGCTAGAGCGACCTTCTTGGTCACTCTGGTTATAGACGATGCGCTAGAGCGACCTCCTTGCAGTTCATGCATGTCACTCTTGTTATAGACAATTCGCTACAGCGACCTTACCTTCTTCCAGTTCATACTTAATTGTTATAGACAATTCGGCAAGGCGCCGACAAGCTCCATATTCAGTCTGAAATCACTAATCAACTGCTCATAAATTATTTTTAAATTATAAAATGTATAAATTCAAACAAAAACTTTAAAAAAATGTTTTTATTGTTCATAAATTACTATTAACAATGATGTTGATGGACTTACAAAAAAAATCTATTGATAATGTTGTACGTAATTAACTTCTTCTTCTTCTTCGTAATTCACTACAACATATTAAACTGGAGGATAATTTTGTCTCCAGATTTTCACTACAACCAAATATTAAACTATCAAATTCTCAGTCAAAACATAAATTAACGAAGAGCATACAACATTTTCAACAGCTTATCCTACAGGTTTTTTTCATCAAGTTTTATTAGCTTAGCCATCGGATGAAACAGTTTAAAGTTTGTAAAATAAATGCTCCTAGCTACATGTTAAAAGCTAACAAAACTTGGTGAAAAAATCTCTTTAATTTCCTATCTAGTGGGATTTCTTAGGCTTAGATAGTTTTTCGTATTTGCTCTTTGAAGAGTACCATAGACCGAAGGGGATGGCTAGGGACGGCAGGGTCATAACGGCAAATGCAGTCCAGTCGAGAATGTGAGAGGAGAATTTTCGGTCATACTCCTTGTAGGAAACAATAGCGCCTTCACCTGGGGCACTGGTGTACGCAAACTGGACCTGGAAAGAATAGTTTTGTAAATTAATACATAAATCATATTATGTTCATATGAGCTAGGCCTTACAAGGCCTCTGTCATGGTTTAACAACTACAAAGCCGGGAGCAACACTGAAGTGCGAATGCTATTATGATCTATAAAGAATATCTAAGTAAATTACACCATAAGCACTTCGAGAAATAAAATTTAACAGTATACTTAATATAAATTATATTAGGTATTGTCGACTTTTATCAATAGCTATGTTAAACTAACATCACTAAATGATGTATTATATTGGCCTACTTTTTTGTTGACTTTCACTTAAGAAATAAGCTTACCTCAGAAGATTCTTCACTGGGTTTGTATGTGACTTCAGCTGATGAGAAGTTGAAGTATCCAAATCTGCTAGACCTCACAGTCACAACATGGGTCACGTTGGTCTGCGGTGCAATTCTGTCGATCTCAGCTGTCAGGGATCCTCCAACAACAGTGAAAGCTTCAGGGTGGAATCCATTCTCAACCAGCCTGACATCGACAGCGGGAGCGGTGCCTATGTTGTGCAGTGTGTATTTCAATAGGATATCCATATTCTCAACCAAAAACTTGTTCAGGATCTGCTTGGACACCAACAGCCTCGCCACCGCCGGCTCTTCGTCCGCCGACACCGCAGCGGCGATTATCAGGATTAGCGACAGTAGTTTCGCAGCCATTCTGTCTGAAATCAACGAAAAATGCTAAGCAAAATGGGACAGGACTTAACTCAGATTTGACACGGGATTATGTATGAAAACTTCTTGCTTCCCACAATTATTAAACCTGAAAATAAAATCTGATAATAACTACAGAAAAATAAAAGATCTCACCTTTTAAATCCACTTGTTTTAATCAAAATAAATGAAGAATCCCAAACCCAAAGTGAAATGCAAAGAAACGAATGGCAAAGAGAAGATGACAGATCTTCAGACGTGGCTGACGTTTCACTCCACGCACACAGCAAAGTTGCCAGTAATCAATTATGTTTATGTTCCGAAAATTAATAAAAAGATGATTTGAGATTAATAGAATTGCGTTCTCTGCAACTATTGTGAAAAAAAAGATATCAAACAAACGAGAGTTGTAAATTAAAAACAAAAAACAAAAACCCCAAACAATTCCCATAATGCCAGAAAATGGTACTTTTTTTCGCGTGGCCAGCAACCAAACATTTCATTTTCCATAGTATAATTTTTCTTCCCTGTGCAAATCCCCCCTTTCCCCTGGAGCCCAGAAATACCCCCGAATTAGCAGGGAATACCCCCCACCTGGCATCACTGACGTCAAGTTTTGTTTTTAATTTCTCTGCGGTTGTCACTGTCAGTCATGTCAACTTCGTCACGTCAGTCAATCAAAGTCAACCAAACAAAAACCAACCAACCAACCAGCGTTGCCATATCTACCAACTTGTAGGTAGATCTACCAACTTTGCCTCGAATCTACCTATCTACCACCACAAGCCTGGAATCTACCTACTTTTCTAAATCTTACGGAACCACATTGATGAACGTTTCTTTCATGTGAAATGACAGTGCGGTACGGTCCTATTGGTAGTTAGTAGTAATATTTAGCCCCCCTGCAACTTGCGGAATTGAAAAAGTGTGTAGCTGCAGTGTATATTACTGGTTTTAATTAAGATAAGTTTCTTGTTCCAAATTAATGTAGGTAGGTATAATAAGTACCTATTTGAATTTGACCTGCAAGAGAAACAGACTGCACGCAAAAAAAATTACATCTGTGGCATTGACACTCGAGCTAGAGATTGTTCCCTATAAAGATTTTTATCGAAAAGCGGGCAACCTAGCTCATACATTTGAAACTTGTAAATTTAAGTCACTACCCGCCAAAGTGCCTTAGGCCACTGTACTGGCCCGAGCTCTATTTGAGTCGTTCGCCGATTAAAATCACGATTTCTATGGTGTTAGGGCTTCCCCATACGTGGAAAGTGTCTTTATTTGTTGGTAACATTATTGTCCCACTACTGGTAACACTAAAAGTCATAGATAATATATAATATTTCTACAATGTGTCAAAATACCGGAAGAGAAAAATACGAAAAAAACTTTATTTTTGAAAGAAGGTTCAAATAAGATTTTCAGCGATGACCTATACATGTTTTGCATTAATTAAATCTGACAGGTATTTAGGATAATTACTGAACCATTAAAACCCCGTTTTATATTAAAAAATTTGAATTTGATCAACATTTTGAATGTTGCGGGTGAATTTTCTTTTTGAAGGTTGGTATTGTGATTGATGTATAGGACTGAAGTGAATGAGGTTTGTTTTGTTCGTTTTGTTGGCTAACTACATATTTCTACCAATCAGAAAGACTTCAGACAAGGCTATAGGATGAAAAATGAAGTAGTATTGAATTTTTATTTGCCGTGAGCGCCCTCCCGCTCGTCGCGCGCGGAACAAAATGGCGTAATTTGGCCTTTTGCAAATGCGAATAGATAATTACTTTTAATGTCGATGTGTATATGTTTTGTGTTAAATAATAAAGGTGTGTAGTGTACTAAGTGTGTGCACCATGTTGACGCAGATATTTGCTACCAATTTTGAACAATTGTGAGTTTTTATTTTGCAAGGTGCCAAACATGTTTACGGAATGGAATAAACAATTTATTTGGTGGTGACAATGTAATCCCCTTGAGCAGGTAAGTAAGTAGTTAATAAGCTTGTTAAATTCCGATTCCAATGATACCACAAACAGGTTTAGTCCAGGAATAAAATCACTGGCAAAAAAAGTTAAACCGCTGGCAACAGTTGCGCGGGCGTTGGTTTGGCTAGGCAGGCAATCGGTCCGGGGGGCGGGGCACCTCAACGGATAAGTATAAATTTAAATAATAAATATTTGTTATTACAAACCTTCTGAAATAGGGTGGTAGATCTACCTATTTTTCATTTTCCATTCTACCAACTTCTACCAATTTTTGGCCCCTCATCTACCAATTTTCAAAAATTCGGGTTGGCAACACTGCAACCAACCAAACCCAGTGTTGCCAATTTAGCGACTTTGTCGCTAGAAATAGCGACTTTTGGACCTGTGTTAGCGACAAAAAATCGGTTTTAGCGACAAAAAATATTTAGCGACTTATCTAGCGACTTTTGGACTTTAACCAAGAAAGAAATTAAAAGTATTTTTATTGGTGGGCTGTGTCATTTGGTGTCTGTGACAGACACCAAGCGACAGTGACAGACACCATTTAAGTATGATAACGTCTTGTGTACACTTTGACGGAATAAAAATACGGAACTTCATGTGCGTGATTACTACGGTCTATGTCAATGTCCCGCGTATCAACCTTTATCTATCAAACTCTATCGAACTATGCTCAATGAATGCTGACGAAGATTTTGAATTAAAACTTTTATTTTGAGTTTACGTAAAAATATGCAGGCAACCAAGATAACACCCCCCCCCCCCCCCCCCGCTAGCTCCTTTGGCTCTTTTAGCGACTTTCTAGCGACTTTTCGCACTCAATCTAGCGACTTTTATTTTTTGGAGTTGGCAACACTGACCAAACCCCCAACCACCACTCGGTCAATGTTTATTTCGGTGACTGCTGAGAAATGTGTAAAATGAATTTTCACGGAATTAATTTTTAGAGTAGGTACAAGATTCTGTGGCGTTCGATTTAGTTATAATTTGTGTAAACTATGACAGATACAGAAGATATTCCCAAGCAACCCGAAACTGAAAAATTAGATGACGAAGCTCTCGAGAAGTATGATTCCCTATATCTTTGCAGCAACTTTTTGCGCTCTGTTTTCCCTATGATTATTAGAGAGTATTTTCATTGCAGATTAGCAGTAGAAGAGCTTATGCGAGAAGCAGTCCAAGGCGCCGCTAGAGCAGAATTAGTCGGGCCTTCTGGTTGGGTGAAAGGATCGCAACAGAAGACCAACAAACGTTTCCTTGTCAACACCATACGCAATGTTGTGAGCTCCAACAAGTACCATTACAGAAACAAGCGACACTCGTCGCATAGAAGGTCCTCAGAACGCGACCACCCAGAACCTTCCATCAAGAAAGACAGAAATAAAAGAAAACGTTAAAATGGAAAACTATGATGTTGACAAAGTTTTGAACAGCATTTTTAACCATGAAGATCCCAATTGGAAACCTACAGATAAGATACAGCTTATTGTTAAAGAATTAGAGTACTGTAAAGTTGATTTAAAAACCTTTTTAGATGGTAGTGATTTTGATATACCAGATATTCTAAAAGAAAGTGATGAACTGTGTTCTGAGAGCAACTTATTGGTTGATGATTTGAAAAGATGTAAGAAAGAGATAGAGATAGAGACTATGGCTGATATAGTCAAGTCTATAGAAAATTATGAACATCTTTCCAAAGAACTGAAGTCTGTCAGTTTTGCGGAATGTTTACTGGATGATGTTATAAAATGTGGGAAACTAATGAAAGAGTTTCATCAAGGTGTTGAGAGTGAGAGTTACTCGATAGCCGTGGAGTCTTTGTGTAATGTTCTCCAGATTTTGGACCATCCTCCAGATTGTTTCAATGAATTAGAAGTAGCCGGTAACACTAGAGAATTAGCGCAGTTTGCATTAGATAACATAATTCAAAATCTGAATACAGATTTCGATCAATTATTGAATATAGCTGTCAAGGATTCTGCTCGGAAACAAGTGATTACTATAACTCTAAATATAAAAGATAATGCACGGTGCTTTGACACAGTACACGGCCTTGCTGTCTGTCAGAAGCTAACAAAACGAGTTCACGACTTTGCTGACATACTCATGAAAGAAGTCCTTAGGCCGATCATTCATTGTGATAGTGTAGTTACCACGGAGAATGATGAGACAATGACTATAACAATATCCCGCAAAAATGCTCAAAGAACCGCTTACACTGATGTCATCTATAATCACACCCAAATCCTCAAAGTGCTGAGCCAGAAGCTACGATTCACTTTAGATGTCAGAAAGTCTATATTCCAAATGATCGGGGAATATCTCAGTGAAGAGTACAGCGAGATGATAATGCACGACTGTTTTGTTTACACCATTCCTAAGAACATCGCCGATCTGAATAACTACGAGGCAGTAGCCAAAGACATAGGAAAATTCCAGCAGTATCTTATGGATATCCAATTCTTCCCACCCGAGAGTAATATATCAATACTCAGCTACATCAAAGATATAGAGAAACACTTTGCTCAATCTGCTGCTCGGCATTTGTTAGAGGCAGCTAGGACGATTATGCTGAAAGATCTCAGTCAGTCAATGTCTATTGGTGTTCTGGGAGTTGAATCATTCCCGGATACTCCGAGTTCGGTCGATGAGGAAGCTCTGAACAGATTGCAAAAGAACATCCCTAAGAGTCTGTTCTTCTTCCCTCGGTGTATGATATCTAGATCAGCTCAAGAGTTGCTGGACCACCTGTATACAATAATGGAGCAAGCTAGTCAATGTGAGGATGTAGTCTGTAAGAAGCTGTACTGTGTAGCTCGGATGGTGTTTGATTTGTATGAAGCTGTGGTGCCGTATCACCATGAGAAATATTTGCAGACCATACCTCAATATGTTGGTAAGTTGTCTTGATCGTAATTTTTATACTTTGTTTGAAGTGATATTAAAAATTTCACATAATTTAAGTGCTGTTATTAAATTAAAATGATATTAAAACTAGAGTTTTTTCCATTGCTAAAGGATAACTGTCTCAGAAAATTATTTTAAATCTCAGTCCTGACCTATGTTTAAAAACAGAATAAATAGGTACAGAAGCCTGACTTCGCGAAAACGTTTATTCAAATAGCGACTCTTGCTGCGATGCAACAAAGCGCAATTCAGCTCGCGCAAGCGCTCATTACCTAGTTCAATATTCACATACACAAATCCTCTCTTTCTAACTAATAATTCTGTCACTGTCTGGCGCGGAAGGTTTGTCGAGTTGTCGCGTGATAGGTATTACGCGCGACGCGGCTAGCGTGCGAGCCGAGCGGCAAGTGGGAACCCTACCTGCCAAGACCCAGGA
Source organism: Camptogramma bilineatum (assembly GCA_958496255.1). Taxonomy (NCBI): domain Eukaryota; kingdom Metazoa; phylum Arthropoda; class Insecta; order Lepidoptera; family Geometridae; genus Camptogramma; species Camptogramma bilineatum. Next base: position 2,237,714 of record OY292451.1, read on the forward strand.
CCGGGCGGGCCCGCTAATGTACTTGTAGCTTTGCACCCAAAGTGCGGAGTGCGCCTTCTGTACAGATTCTGTGGTTGAAGTAACAGTATTCAATAAAACCACTATGCTAACTGAAACATCCTTGAGCTAGCTAAGTCAACGGTCAGCAAAATCGCGGCTAATATTTACGGCTCTTTCAGTTTCACAAAAAAAAAAAAATGGTAATGTAGTTTATCAGTAAATTTTCATCATCTTACCTTCCAGCGCTCTTCCACAACAACTGCATGTATCTAGCACACAACCTGCTGACGTTCGGCGACAAATGGATGCAGGCGCTCGACGGCAGAGAGGTCAACTACCCCGTGTCGTTCGTTGACCTCGTGCAGAAGACCAGAGACCTCGGCTACAGGCACTTGACGGTGCATATGCAGCAGCAGAGGAAACAGATATTGGATAATATTCGCTCTTCTGGTTAGTTTCTTTACTTCTAATGGTACCTCTCCGACTAGCGAAGGTTGGCAGTCAATATAAATAAATAAATAAATATTGCTGGACATTTCACACAGCGCCATCTAGCCCCAAACTAAGCAAAGCTTGTACTATGGGAACCAGATAACTGATAGAATACTTATATATTTTACATACATAAAATACTTTGTAACACCCAGACACAAAACAAACATCTATGTTCATCACACAAATGTTTGTCCTGGATGGGAATCGAACCCACGACCTACAGCGCAGAAGGCAGAGCTACTACCAACTGAGCTAATAAGCCAATCAATATGGCATATTGTTCCCGATCTTTATGCGAGGCGAAATAGTTCGGCGCTCGCTATCCCCGTCCACTCTCCGATGTTCCGCAACAAGCTAGTGGCTAACGGTGGTCTAAAAATTCTGTCACCAGATTATGGCCCAGACCATGGCTACAGAACAAATAATAATACTACCCATGGTTTACCAACTTAAGGTGAGCGCATTCCTATCCATCTTCCTATCTATTCATCTTAACCTCCTAATTATATATTATAAAATATTATAAGTATAGAATACCTATTACAATTTGTCATGCCCAGTAATATTTAATTTATTTTTTATAGACAACTAGACAACTAAGTACCTACCTATCTAATTTGATACTATTTAATTTACTTATTGATTTGTTTATTCTTGTCTACCTACTTCCTTTTCGTACTCAACTTCTTTAAAATTGTTTTAATTCTATTTATAAAATCTTCGAATTGTTTTGCGTTTGTGGGGTCATCCTTACTAGGCCCTGTCTGAAAACCAGCGCTGCTTCTCACGAATGTGTGGAGCAGCAATATGCTGAGACCGGACCTATTTGTCTCACACGACACAGAGGAGACTAAAACCAGTAAGGCTCATACAAAGTCAGTAAGGTGTGCGGGTGCTAATTATTAGCACCCGCACACCTTACTGATTTAACTATGCTGTTTCTGTGTTTCTGTTTTTATTTTTGCTTTTTCTCTATTGTTATTTTTTACTACCTATGTTAAGTGTCTTGTGTTCTCTGTGTAATGTGTGTCAAATAAATGATTTCTTTCTTTCTTTCTTTCTATCCGCGCCGAACGCGCCGAACGAATCGACCGAAACGAATTTTATAATTCTTTATAGGAAATCGTATGAAATCTCGCACACCTGCCCGCGTCGAATCTAGCAGTACCCCGAGAATTCGGCGCAGATTAAAGTGCCCTCCAAATAAATGCAAAATATTGTAATCCGTACCCATATTATAAATGTGAAAGTGTGTTTATTTGTTTGTTTATTTGTCCTGCTTTCACGTCAAAACAGAGCGACGGATTGATGTGATATTTTGTGTGGAGATAGTTGGAGGGCTGGAGAGTAACATAGGCTACTTTTTATCCGGGTACCACGCGAGCTAAGCCGCGGGCAGCAGCTAGTATGTAAGTAATGTTATAAACAGATTGTCTGTGTCTTTTCAGATCTAAATAGCATAGTATCCAAGGATGTCCTGGGAGATAATGCAGAGGCAGCTATAAGGCAGTGTCTCCGGCAGCTGCATTTACTGAAGAATGTTTGGATTGGTGTCTTCCCTGGCAATGTCTTTACTAGGTAAGAAGCCTAAAACTAAATTTATTATTTAAAACTGTGTAAAAATGAAACAAATGCAATAATATAGTTATATAGTAATATAGAATACAATAATATAGTTTTCTACAGCCTACAGGGCTTTACTCTGGTGATATCAATAAGAAATGTAGCTTTAGGTAAGGCCACGATCCATGCTCTTTTCAAGTTTTATCTAAAACGACGCCGGTGAATAACAAAACATAAATCGTAGCTTGCTTGGACGTTCGTGATTGATCGTTGAAGTTAATCAGCGTTGTCCGCGGTCACTTTTAGGATGGGTGACCGCAAGTGGTATTACGAGCTGAGCGCTTCTGTGCTTCGGAGGGCACGTTAATTGTCGGTCCTGGCTTAGCCATGACGGAGGCCTTTAGGCGGCCAAAAAGTCCGTCACCAGAGTTGGCCACTTGCTCATACGAAGGAAGAAGAAGACTTAGTACTTGGACACTAGAATTTATATAGTTAATTATAAACAGTACCTATCAATAATAAAAGTAAGATTTGTAGGTACATTTTTTGTAAAATTCTTTTCTAATTTCAGACTAATGGCAACCCTAGTGAACATGTTTTGCGACGAGCTCATACACCGCGTGTGCACTGTGGAGGATATCTCCGCGGAGATGGCAACACAGCTCAGCGATATGTACTCGCTCGTGCTGCAAAAAGCGCCGTTACTATTCGCGGTAAGAGCCTACTTACAGTACAGCCTCGATCTGGCTAGCATTCTATGACTTAGAAAGAATAGAGATAATTATAGAAGCAAAGGTAGCAACATCCCATTTTTTTAATGTGGCAACTTTTAATGCACTTTGATCAAAGTTTGATAGTGTTCTGACAAGTTTACTTGACCGAATAATAAAATCGTATCAAAACTAGCAACATCCTATACAAAATTAGTGTTTTAGATTGAGGTTGGTAGCAACAAGTGGCTAAATTAAAAATTTTAAAAAACCGACTTCAATACAAACTGTTATTGGGTAAGGCTAAGGGTGCGCTAATTAAAATGAGCCCAAACATGGATGTTCCACTGTTATTCCCTGAGAAGTTCCATTGGACAGGTCCTGACTCCATCATCAGATCAGCTAGCTGTCACCATATTATTACATTATAGTCGGAACTTAACCGACATGCTGAGTTCCAAGTTTCAACTCAATCAGACTATTTACTGAAGAGTTCTGTTGAACAGCTCCTGACTCCATCCCCAGATCAGCTCGTTGTGACCATATTATTACATTCTAGTTGAAACTTGACATACGTGCCGAGTTTCAACTCAATCGGCCTATTTACTGAGGAGTTCCGTTGAACAGCTCCTGACTCCATCATCAGATCAGCTCAATGTTACCATAATATTGCATTGTCACCGATAACCTATAAAGCTTTAAAAAAATACCCTAATCGCTTCAAGTGTGCCTATAAAATTTGAAGAGTTACCTCGATTTCTCCAAGATCTCATCATCAGATCCTGACCTGATGACCAAAAGGACCAATTGGAAAGTGTACCCTTTCTAACAAAAAAAGAATTTTTGAAATCGGTCGAGGCGTCTTCGAGTAATCGGTGAACATACATAAAAAAAAAAGCACAAAAAAAAAAAAAAAAAAAAAAAAGATTCCGACGAACTGAGAACCTCCTCCTTTTTTCGAAGTCGGTTAAAAACAGCTGAAACCCTTCATTTTTCATTCATTTGAAAACAAAAAAAATTACTACCGTCATTTTATTAGACATGGATGTTGCTACCTCTGCTTCTATATGACTCACATGACAAGATTCTGCTTGCTTTACTCATCAAAATCGTTCGCCGATATCGGCAGATAATGATAATAGCTTTTAGGAAAAATCCATGCACATTTTTGAGACTTTTATACAATTGGTACTTTCTACATTTTTTACAGAACTCAAGTGATGTGGAAACCCACGTAAAGTCTTGGATAAAGCTCCAAGAGCTAATCTTCGTTCTCCGAGGAACTCTCAAAGACATCGACAGCCACTGGGCCGATGGCTCGGGGCCACTGGCTCAGCACTTCAGAACGGAAGAACTTAGGAGCCTCATCAAAGCACTGTTCCAAAACACGCAGATTCGCGCCAATATTCTCTCTAAAATTAAATGATTTTTAAGCTACCAAATTATATAAATTTAAAGTAAAATAAATTCACTTCTAGCGTTAATACATGTTGTTCATAATGTGTGATTGGAAAAAATAACTTAATTCTTATTGGAATATCTTTTTAGGCACAAATCTAGGTAATTATTATTGGAGAGGCGTGCATGCCCTATTGTAAAATATAAAGTAACTATTCATTTAATTGCCAATGATTATTATCTACAAATTATTGTATTTTTGTTGTATTCATTAAATGTGAGTATGAACTATTCAATGTTTTTTTTTAATTCATTTTGTACATTTTAGTAGTGGGCTTTGGGTGGGGGCAGGGCAAGGTGCTCCTATCTCGTTATAGTGCTGTGGCAGGGACCAAGGCAGGACCAAGGGCAGGACTCTGAATACATTCCGTTTTACGTTGTCCTGTGATGAAAATGCAAACGGAACGTAGGTTGAACCGGAAGTAGTACTATTTTATAATCTGTGCCGCAAGGTAGCAAAAATGTCGAGATTTCAAATCTGTCAGTGTCAGTCATGTCAACTTCAAGCAGTTGCAGGTTGGCAACACTGGCAGTTGCAGAAGTGGGTGACAGTCTCCTCGAGTAATTGTGTCAGTGTTGCCAATTTAGCGACTTTGTCGCTAGAAATAGCGGCTTTTGGACCTGTGTTAGCGACAAAAAATCAGTTTTAGCGACAAAAAATATTTAGCGACTTATCTATCGACTTTTGGACTTCGACACTTCGACCAACAAATTAAAAGTATTTTTATTGGTAGGCTTGGTGTCTGTCACTGTCACCCAGTGACAGACACCAAGTGACAGTGACAGACGCCAAGCGACAGTGACAGACACCATTAAAGTATGTTATTGTCTTGTGTACATTTTGACGGAATAAAAATACGGAACTTTATGCGCGTGATAGCTACGGTTACCCGAGTTTACGTAAAAATATGCAGGCAACGTAAAAAAAATATGATCACGACTGTATTCCCAAGGTCCGGTAGACACATTCTTTCGGATCTTGAGGCATTTTTCGAAACGAAAAACCCATTGATGCTGCACTCCTTAATAGCGTCTACACACGACACAGACCAAACCGCAGACAAATAGGGAGTGATGCCCAGGGGTGTATTTACCCTTAGGCCAAGAGGGCCATGGCCCGGGGCGGCAGGCTACGAGGGGCGGCGCAAGCCGCCCCTCGCTCTCAGCTTGCGTTTTTCTTTTTGGCCTTTGGCCTTATAATACCAAAAGAGATTTAAAAAAAAGCTTACTACCTAATTAACAAAAACTAAAATTTTCAAGCCGCCCCTCGCTCTCAGCTTCATGAACCTTTCTTTTTATCCTTACATTCTAGAAGAAATTAAAAAAAAGCCTACCGAACTAAAAAAAAGGTAAAACTTATTTGGTTGAGAGAGAGGGGAGATTGCGCCGCCCCGTGCTTTCAGTTTCATGCGCCTTTCTTTTTGTCCTTAAATGCCTGAAGAAAGTAAAAAAAAGTTTACCTAACTTACAAAATCTAAAACTTATTTGGCTCGGAGCGAAGGGCGGCTTGCGCCGCCTCGCGCTTTCAGTTTCATGCGCTTTTCTCTTAGTCCTTATAATGCCTGAAGAAATTAAAAACATCAGGTCAAAAAACGGCTTTGACTGCGTATCATGGTTATGTTGCCTCGGTATTGAGGTATGGTTTGCTACTTTGGGGAAATTCAACCCACATTAGTAGGGCATTCATTGTTCAAAAAAAATGCATCAGAGCTGCATGTGGTGCTGGTCCACTTGACTCCTGCAAACCATTATTTAAAAAATTGAAATTGCTTACATTACCCAGTTTATATATATTTCAGGTATGCTGTTTTGTTATTGAGAACAACAAATACTTTGATAAGTACATAGATAAAATAAATTCAAGAGTAAAATTAAGGGACCCTACTAGATTATTACTTCCAGTTCGAAAAACAGCACTAAATCACAAAAATTGCTACATTATGTGCATAAAAATATTTAATAAAATACCAAGAACAACAAGAGAATTGCCATATAAAAAATTTAAAACAAAATTGTATTCTTGGCTGGTTGACAAGTGTTTTTTATAGTGTTAAGGAATTATTAGGTTAATCTAACTCGTTTTCATAGTATAATTATATTAAATGTATTCAGTTAATTTAAAATGTAATCTAGGTACCTATTTCATTTTTGCATGCTGGGTATCCTAGCGAAGTGTGTGGATCTAATTTAGAGGAGAGGGAGGTGTAAGTTCATTGTGCACCACACTTCACGCAAATAAATCATTTCATTTCATTTCATTTCATTTCATTTCATTTCATTTCATTTCATTTCATTTCATTTCATTTCAAAAAAGCCTAGGTACCTAATTAACAAAAGCTAAAACTTATTTGGTTGAGAGCGAGGAACAAAAACAAAAACTTATTTGGTGGTAACGTTTTAGACATCAAGACTATCTGACTGGCCATTTTCAGAGATTTTCATTTAACAGGAAACGTAGATTTTCTTATAAGCTCGAAGGGATAATTCGTTACAATAAATTGGTATTCTGGGAATAAATAAATCCTTGAGACGATTTTAGGAAAACATTTCTTTGGGTGTCACATGTTGCATTTTACTTCAAAAATTCGGTTCGCTTCGCTCGCATATTAGCTTCATCAGTGTTTTACGAGCAAATTGAGTTATGTCTGAAAGCGAAATAGGAACCGACAAATAGCCAGCCTTTTCTTTGAGCACGTAAGCAAAATCAAGTGTCACATGTTACATTTGTCATAAAAAAAATCGGCTAGCTTCGCTCGCATATAGAATAGGAACCGACAAGCAGCCAACCTTTTCTTTGAGAACCGTAAGCAAAATCAAGTGTCACATGTTGCATTTGTCATAAAAAAATTCGGCTAGCTTCGCTCGCATATAGAATAGGAACCGACAAGCAGCCAACCTTTTCTTTGAGAAACGTAAGCAAAATCGAGTGTCACATGTTACATATGTCATAAAAAAATTCGGCTCGCTTCGCTCGCATATAGAATAGGAACCGACAAGCAGCCAACCTTTTCTTTGAGAACCGTAAGCAAAATCAAGTGTCACATGTTGAATTTGTCATAAAAAATTCGGCTCGCTTCGCTCGCATACAGAATAGGAACCGACAAGCAACCAACCTTTTCTTTGAGAACCGTAAGCAAAATCAAGTATCACATGTTGCATTTGTCATAAAATAAATTCGGCTCGCTTCGCTCGCATATAGAATAGGAACCGACAAGCAGCCAACCTTTTCTTTGAGAACCGTAAGCAAAATCAAGTGTCACATGTTACATTTATCATAAAAAATTCGGCTCGCTTCGCTCGCATATAGAATAGGAACCGACAAGGAGCCAACCTTTTCTTTGAGAACCGTAAGCAAAATCAAGTGTCACATGTTGAATTTTTCATTAAAAAAATTCGGCTAGCTTCGCTTGCATATAGACTAGGAACCGACAAGGAGCCAACCTTTTTTTGAGAACCGTAAGCAAAATCAAGTGTCACATGTCATGTTGACTTTTTCATAAAAATATTCGGCTCGCTTCGCTCGCGTATAGAATAGGAACCTACAAGCAGCCAACCTTTTCTTTGAGAAACGTAAGCAAAATCAAGTGTCTGTTGTTGTCTTTAAAAAAAATCGGCTCGCTTCGCTCGCTTATTATAAGCTTCATGACTATTTTGCGAGCAGAGTGCAAACCAAGTTTCAAGCCCGAGACAAATATTTGCAGGGGGCGGCAAACCTTACTGGCCCAGGGCGCTGAATCTTAAAATACGCCTCTGGTGATGCCACATAACTTAACATAAATCTACCTACTTACTGTGAACGAAAGAATAATCTTGCTTGAAGGTAGGTACATACCTACCTATCAACCAACGTTAAATAATTAGTAGGTAGGCTAGGTAAGATTAAATGAAATAGATACCTGCTAAAAGCCTGCTAACACTAAAAAATAAATAGGCAACCTAGACAGTCAGTGCTAATTTATTTTAAAACTCCCGAATTTGCAGGAAATCCCCCCATTTGGCATCACTCCCTATTTGTCTGCGGTTTGGTCTATGTCATGTGTAGAGACACTATAAAACAAGCAACCCCCCTCCCCCCCCCCTCTAGCTCCTTTGCCTCTTTTAGCGACTTTCTAGCTACTTTTCGCACTCAATCTAGCGACTTTTATTTTTTGGAGTTGGCAACACTGAATTGTGTTCTGTGGTAAGTGACAGTGGTCAATCAAAATCAACTCAATAACTCAAAACAATATAACCTATAAAATTTAAAAATCTTTTTTCATAGTAATGATGATAATTTAAAAAAATGAATGCTGTGAAAGTCTTACTCCGACGTCGTGCCGTTGGGCTCTTGTCTACTCGTCCTTACGCCACTACTAAGAAGAAAATACCAGATCCCGACGAAGAAGATAAATTGCCAAGTAAATTTACATTTGCGTAGCTTTTTACAGCTTTAGCCTAAAACAAAGCTTGTGGACACACTTCCTTAACATTTCTAACAATATTAGTAAACCTTTGAACATTATAAAGTCTATTACTACCTGTTTTCGAATATATTTTTGTGCATCTTTTCAATGCTATTCTGATGCAAATAAAATAAAAATTTTAGCCAAGATCTCTTATTTATTTTATAAACTGTGCATACGCATTATAATTGTATTTAATAAATTAATTATAGGTAATAAATTGCATCATTTCAGCGAGAGCTGAGCTCTCAAATATTTTTTATAAAGGTAGGTAGGTACATTAAATTCACATGAGAGCCTATTTTATTTGAGTATTAATATTGGTCTTAAAAACCACTTACAATGTTCACAGTATTCAAGTACCCAGTCGGTAAGAACTCTGATCGCCGCATGTATGTGTGGGGCTTGGCCGAGACAGGAGCCCTAGGCTTGCATCAGCCGCGCGGGAAGCGAGGCCGGAAGGACTATAGGAATGACTTCAAGTTCGCATGGCACCCTGTGAGGTCTAGTTTTGCTGAGAAGTTTGATGTAAGTTACAATTCAATAGCATATTTTATTGAATAATATCTGGGAGACCGAGCTCTGCTCAGGTAACAATAAAGAAAACAAATTTTCGAAGAAATTAGAATTTTCCCAGGCAGGAGACCTAGATAGATCTATTTTTCACCCCTGTAAACCACTATGTTGCTTTCATTGAAATCATTAGAGGGGTTTTCGACAATGTGAATACAAATAAACAAACAAATATTGCTCATTTAATAGTAAGTAACTAGCTAGCTATACCTGTAGAAGGGTCTTTAGCTAATCAAACTCTTTTTAAAATAAAATTAGTATAAGAATAGTCTCAAATTTAAAGCTGCGGAATAATAAAGGCTTTTTTATTTTATTTATTTAACTAGCGGCTTGCCTCGGCTGCCCATGGGGTTTATGTTGATTCAATCACTACCAAACTTTCAGGATCACTCGCAGGGTAAATTCTGAAAATTTCATCAAAAGGTCATGCTGTTTTGATGTCCATAGGAAACATCATACACATCGATTTTAAAGGATAGATAGATTTGCTATGTAAATATGAATGCTGATTGGCAAATTGAGGGCTTACATTGCTTATAAATGCGAATGTGTTACACCAGTAGAAGAGTGCAAGAAGGAAACACTATCTAATAAAACAAGGATGGCAATTGCTTAAACAATGTTTCAATTTTAAAAAGTTTTATAAGTAGAAGGGATTATGTTTAGAGATGTGTTGAATATCCAAAAAGATCTGTTTTGCTGATCCTATCTAATGGGATAAGGGCAGTAAGATAATATGTATAAATGCGAGAGTTTTCTAAAATAAATGATTTTAACCAATTTATCAGTAATCATCATCAGCCTATAGCAGTCCACTGCTGGACATGCCTCCCCTAATGAGCGCCATCGCGCCCTGTCTTCAGTTTGACGCATCCAACCTTTTTTCAGTAGGGTTGGCTAATAGCTAATTTGAACTTAATTTTTTAAGATTACCAGTGCAGCCTGTGGCTATGGATTCACAGTGGCATCTGTGAAGACAAAAGAGCAGCACAAGGTGTTTGGAACAGGCATTAACACAGACTCTCAGATTGGCTACCACTCTCCAAGACGAGGTCATCCATTGGAAATATTAGTCAGCCCCGCACCTATTTATATTCCTTACAAGAGTTTGGAGACTAAGGTAAAATACCTACTGATATGTTTTACTTAATATCCTGTGTGTGTGGTGTGAATGTTTGTTACCACATATTCCCATAACTAGTAAACCGATTTTGATGAAATTTGGAATGTAGATAGTTTAGGTTCTGGAATAACACATAGGCTACTTTTTATCCCGGAAAATGTATGGTTCCAGTTAGAAAAAAAAAAAAATAGAAGTCCATGCGGGCGAAGCCGCGGGCGTTCGCTAGTCAATAACTAGCTCATAATAATAGCCTTTATTTAGAGATGAATATTTAAAATAAGTGTACTTAATTTTTTTTTTCAAAAATGCACTCATTATTAGTTTTTTTTTGCATCAACTCCCTGTCTGTTTGTCACTAGTTGACTTCAGATCATGAAATATATGATTTTGAATATAAATAGTTTGTACTCTGGCATTATAAGGGCATTATCTTCTCTATAAATCACACTTTTGATAAGAATTATCTTAATCTCTCCCTTCAGGTAATTGGTGTAGACGCCGGCCGAGCTCACACAGCCATACTAACGGACAACGAAGGAGTGTTTACACTGGGCAACAACGCATATGGACAGTGTGGAAGAAAAATCAACACAAAGGAAGAGTACAAAGGAAGCATGGTCTCACACAACATTAAGAGACTGGGCAATGAGAGTATTATAGATGTTGTGTGTGGGCAAGATCATACGTGAGTCATTTTAAATTTATAATTCCACCAGCTTCCGCCCGCGGCTTTGCTCGCTTGGTACCTAGATAAAAAGCCTATGTCCTATTGCCGGTCATCATCTACCTATATTTTAAATTTCAGCCAAATTGGTTCAGTGGTTGTCGAGTTATAGAGGACCAAACATACACCCATCCATCCAAACTTTCGCATTAATAATTTTATTAGTGTGAAGTGTGATTAGTGTGACTAATTTCTGCCCACGCATGGCTTCGCTCGCGTGGTACTTACCCGGATAAAGAGTACCTAGCATATTTAAGTCTTATTCCAGTTCATAAACTATGTATATTCCAAGTTTTAGCCAAATCCGTCAATGTAATTTCACATTCAATGTGAAAGTTTGTGAGAATGGATGGATGGATGTTTGTTACTCTTTCACGTAAAAACTACTGAACGGATTTGGCTGAAATTTGGTGTATACATTAATAATAATAGTAGGACTAATATTAAGTAGGTATAGATCAATATTAAGTAGGTCTATACCTGTGTGTGTGTCTATATCGACACTGATCTATATCAGGGGTGCCCAAACAGTGTCGATCGCGAAGCTTTTCGAGTCGATCGCCAGCAATACCATCAATATGAAAATTACGCGGATACCTAGGTACCTCTAATCAATTTAAAAGTGCAGTAAAACGATATTTAAAAAAAAAACTTCTGTACCTACCTTACCTACCTACATAGTATGTAGTTTAGTCGATGCTTTGCTTTAAAAATATTTTCTGGTCGATCGCCGACACTATAAGTATGGGCACCTGGTATAGATAATAAAGATGAGTAAATATTTCCAGTCTGTTCATAACAGAGTCGGGTAAGGTGTTCTCGTGCGGCTGGGGCGCGGACGGGCAGACCGCGCAGGGAACCTACGACAGCACGGAGTGGCCGACGGCGGTGCGCGGTGACGTCACCAGCGAGCGCATCGTGCGGATCGCCTCGACCGGGGACTGCGTGCTCGCACTTAATGGTGACTACCCTCAAACTTACAAACTTTATGGCGGCTGAAGTGCGAGGTAGATTCGACTTTCCGCAGGTACATTCAACGCAATAGAATAGAGTAAATCTACATAGCCCGCCTAGCCCTGCCTCTTGCCTTCACCTCCCCGCAATTGCGTTGACTGTACCTGCGCAAAGTCGAATCTGGCGCGCACTTCAGCCGCCATAAAGTTTGCGGCGCACTATACCATACTTAGATCGTTCTCTACCTATCTCAAGACGTACGACAGCACGAAACGGCACGAGCGCCTCGTGCGGCTCTGACTACCCTCACACTCAGCTCAGATCATTCTCTTAGTTGATTATAGTCTACTTACCAATCACTACATTAACACAGCCAGTGGGCTTAAAATGGCCGTTATAGCAAAATCACAATAAATAGGAATTGAACTATATGCCATCTCTTTTCATTGACTGAGAGTGAAAAGAGACGGCATTATAGTTCATTTCATATTGTGATTCTGCGGCCATTTTGGCTCCACAGGTCAATGTCCAATTAACTTTGAGTGTAGTTTATTGTGTACAAAGTTAGAGACTCTGTGGTGACTGAAGAAGAGGGTCTTGGCAATTTGCTTGCAGTGTGTGTCGGTGATAGGTACCTACCTACCAGGGACGTATATAAGGGGGGGGTTTAGGGGGTCCGGACCCCCCCCTTAGCCCATTAAGTTCGGAGGAAACCTAGTCAATTTTTGTATTTTGGAACCCTTGGACCCCCCCCTTAACAATGATCTTTGTATTTTGGAACCTTTGGACCCCCCCCTTAACAAAGCTATAGCTACGTCCCTGCTACCTACGTTTGCAAAATTAGGCATGTAACGTTCGCGAACGTACCCACTACCGGGAGCAGAACGTTTATGGATACTCACCTAAGGTGCCGTCCGCTAGCTACAACGCCGTTAAGTGACATTTAATTTTGGTCAAATTTCCCTTTTGAATGTCATGTTAGAAAGCTCAAAATGCAAAAAATGGTTTTGTCACTTAACGGCGTTTTAGTTAGCGGACGGCACTTAGGGAGTGTACACATTGCGTTTTCTGCAGCGCGTTTTTGAGCTGCGCGTTTGTATCGATACAAACGCGCGTTCGCAACGCGTTTTTTTCCATACAAAAGCGAACCGGGAGGGGCTGCGCGGGGGGGGCTGCGCGTTCGAATCGCGTTTGTATCGATACAAACGCGCTGCAAAAAACGCAATGTGTACACTCCCTTAGTCTGTACGATCAGCCGATCAGTAATGTAAGTTTATTATAGAAGAGAAACTAAGGGATTTTTGTCTAAAACTTGCAGAGAACGGCGAGCTGTTCGGGTGGGGTAACTCAGAGTACGGGCAGGTGCCGATGGCGACGGCGCAGCATCAGGTCAACATGTCCTACTCCCTGCTATCCTTTACGAAAGGCATCGGCAGGATCGTGGACATCGCCGCCGGAGGATCCTTCTGCATGATATGTAATGGTGAGATTTATTTGCTAATCCGGTTGGTGCTAACCATCGGCGTATGAAAGGGGGAAGGGCGGGGTTTAGGGGGTCCAAACCCCCTCCTACCTAAAAAGGCTAAAACAGCCTTTTTAGCCCCACAGATCATTCAACCCATAAAGCATATTAAGTTCATAGTTAAGTCGTTTTGAGAACCTGTTTTTTTGTATTATTGAGATTTCTTGGAATTTAGTAGTCTGAACTCTGAAGAGAGTACGAAATGAAGAATACGAAATACAAGCGTCACGCGTGCGTGTATTTTTATGGCTTTTACGGGATTCTGCTGTATTGTTTGAGGTCACATAGAAATCGCACGTCTTAATATAACTTAAACAATTTTTCATTTACTTTCAGAAAATGGCGACGTCTTCGTATGGGGCTTCGGGCTTCTAGGCCTCGGGCCCAACGTTCAGCACACAGCAAAACCCAAGCAAATCCCACCACCCCTCTTCGGAAGAAACGAATTCAACCCAGAATGCAGAGTCGAGAAAGTTACATGTGGAATCTCTCACCTAGCCGCTATCACTAACAATGGGGACCTTTACATGTGGGGTAGAAACAGACATGGTTGTCTCGGATTAGGGAATGAAAAAGACCAGCATTTTCCTCTAAGGGTGTCAATCGGAGCTCATGTGGTGAAAGTTAGCTGTAGTGTTGACCACACTGTTGCTATCTGTAGACCGTTTATGTGATCTGTTAAGACTGTTAATGTTTTATGTTGTAATAAAATGTTTAGATGTACTTATGTGGTTTGATTTTATTTTACTAGCAGTTGTGCCCTGTAGTTTCTCCCACAGCAGGCAGGAGTCAGTCATTTTCCGAGATCATAGTCTATGCCAAATATAAAAGAATTTTTTTAATCCTAGTGACTGGTATCATTCAGATGAATCAATGTATGCAATTACATATGGTGAGCGTAGACTTGGCCGCACCGCAGTCATCGCTTTTGTTAATGGCGACGGGAACGACTGCGGCGCGAGTAGGTATGCGAGGTTGCATAGAACTTCATATAAAGAAATCGAATGTGGGGACTGCGGTGCGGCCAAGTCTGCGTTCACCATAAGAGATCTTTATAATGGCTCTACCATTAATAATATAAAGTTTTATTGTCAATCTGTTGTCAATCAAAAACACTAGAAAGTGGCCAAAGCACAAGGAATTTCTATACTACGTACCTGGAACACTGACTGAGACAGAAAACAAGGTCCGCTTGAGAAAGAAAACTTGGGCGGTGTGTCTCTTTCTAAAGGGTGACCATAAACTATACATTCCTAGTCCCTAAGGGGCCTTTTCCATCATTTTCTGATTTACGTGATGTTTCAGCGCATGATTTTTGAATTAAAATACTGATACAATTTTCTTCCTTCATTTTGATTCTTGAATCTGAAAAATGAAATTTTGAATCTTGTATCTTTGAAGTGACAGCTGTCAAACTTAAAACCGCCATATCTCGGGAACTACTCGTCCTAGACTCCCCGTTCTCAGTTCAAATGAAAGCTATGACCAAGATCTTCATTTGAAGTGACAGCTGTCAAACTTCAAATGGCCATATCTCGGGAACTACTCATCCTAGACTCCCCGTTCTCAGTTCAAATGAAAGCTATGACCAAGATCTTCATTTGAAGTGACAGCTGTCAAACTTCAAATGGCCATCTCGGGAACTACTCATCCTAGACTCCCCGTTCTCAGTTCAAATGAAAGCTATGACCAAAATCTTCATTTGAAGTGACAGCTGTCAAACTTCAAACGGCCATATCTTGGAAACTACTCGTCCTAGACTCCCCGTTCTCAGTTCAAATGAAAGCTATGACCAAGATCTTCATTTGAAGTGACAGCTGTCAAACTTCAAACGGCTATATCTCGGAAACTACTCGTCCTAGACTCCCCGTTCCCAGTTCAAATGAAAGCTATGACCAAGATCTTCATTTGAAGTGACAGCTGTCAAACTTCAATCAGCCATATCTCGAAATCTACTCATCCTAGACTCTTCCTTTTTAACTCAAATGAAAGCTATGACCAAGATCTACATTTTCAATAACAGCTGTCAAAATGACATCTGTCATCTGAAATGTAGGTCTTGGTCATAGCTTTCATTTGAACTGAGAACGGGGAGTCTAGGACGAGTAGTTCCCGAGATATGGCCATTTGAAGTTTGACAGCTGTCACTTCAAATGAAGATCTTGGTCATAGCTTTCGTTGAAACTGAGGACGGGGAGTCTAGGACAAGTAGTTTTCGAGATATGGCGGTTTGAAGTTTGACAGCTGTCACTTCAAATGAAGATCTTGGTCATAGCTTTCATTTGAACTGGGAACGGGGAGTCTAGGACGAGTAGTTCCCGAGATATGGTCATTTGAAGTTTGACAGCTGTCACTTCAAAGATTCAAGATTCAAGATTTCAGATTCAAGGTTCAAAATTCAAGAATCAAGGATCGAAATCCAGGATCGAAATCCAAGATCGAAACCAAGGATCGAAATCAAGGATCGAAATCAAAATCAAGGATCAAAATCAAGGATCTAATTCAAGGATCGAAACCATGGATCGAAATCAAGCGCTGATTTTGTCGAGCGCGATAAGGTAAAAATATCCTGAAATTTAAATGACATGGGCACACTACTAAATCCAACAACGAGTGTGAAAGAGACAAAGCACCCAAGAAAGCCTCTCAACAAGACCAACAATCCTTATAACCAAGATTAAATGATAATAGATCGTTGTGAAGTCGTGATAAGGTTTAAAATCCTTTGTACATTAAATGTCAGTTAGCACTCCAGTTACGTAGTTTAGAATCTTCTTGCCAAAGCAGCACAAGCCAATGAAACTCGAAATTTAAAAGGTGATGTGATTTTTTAATATCTATAGTTTAGATTTTTCATCACAAGAATAACTGGAGAAAGTATTTGCTACCCTTATGTGGAATAAAATGAAATACACACATTTTACAATAATTTTTTACATTTTTTGTGGTAATTATTATCACAAAAATTTAAAAAAATTATTGATGTAAACTACAATTCACAAGTTATAAAAATAAAAACAACTTTCTATATTTCCTAGTTTTATTATTACTTGAATTATTATGTACACTTACAGGGTGTTACTACTTAAGTTTTGAATTTGAGTACAAAATAAGATGGATTATAAATTGCAGAAAAATTTGTTTGGGACATAATTCACATTATTTGCAATTTTTATTGTCACTGTATTTGTTTTTAGCAATTTATCACTCATTCATTACTTAATCTTAAACCTTGCAGTTTATTGTTTTCACTACAGTTGTCATAATGGATCTAGGCATTCGAGAAGTTAGGCTTTTCGCTGCGCAGTAGAAAATTTTGTATGAAGAAGTTGCACTATGGCGAAACAGCTAGCTTCACGATGCCAAGATCCATTGGAAGAAATGTTCTATTGCTTGCATTCATCATGGAATGGCTCCAGAGTACGGAAGTCTCTCCACGCGGGAGGCAAGAGAGAAGTATGATGCAAATGGCACCCACATCTCTTACACGGCTCACTAAACAGGTTCACATAGCTATGCAACCAAGTCATGAAAGATCTTACAGCTAGCTCAGGTAGTGTCGGTGAGTAGAAATGTAGCATAGCAGCATGGGCGTTCTCAGTCACCTTCCTGAACACGTGGTGCCGAGATTCAGTCCACAGGTCCAAAGTCTCACCGTAACCTTTGACCATCACCCATTCCATTAACAACCCTTTGAAAGCTACTACAGCTTTTAATACATGGCTTAGATTAATTTGTACGACAGCATTGCTAGCGAAGGGTCTTGAGATGGTGATTTTCATGTCGTTGTACGATCGGTCGATGTTGTTTATGACGTTGTCTACTTGCACGGGCGCGACGTTGTGGTTGCTTTGTAATTTACCGCGTCTTTTCGTGCTGCCTGAGTTTATGTAGGATCGCTTCAGTGAGTTTTGGCTGAGGAGAGTGTGAGCGAAGGAGCTGTACTCGTGAATTTTGTCTGTCCATTTATAACTGTTCACTAGCTGTGTGTACAGAGCTTGCCGGTCTTGCGTTGTCTCTTGGCTGAGGTAAGTTGTATTGCCCAAGTTGAAAGGAGCTGTTGGTATCGGTAATCCGTTTACCGTCTGTTCCAAGTCTCGTAAGTTTATGTTCACATTGTTTAGTAGCTCCTGTAATTCAAGTAGGAACTTATCTTTGCCGTCTTCACCGTGGTCGGCGCGGAGTCCGTTCGAAAGTGTCTCGAAAACATGACTGACGCTCGATCGTAAAGTTCTGAGAGCTGTAAGACCAGAATTTAACTGGTCTACGTTGATGGCTTGGTTCATTTTTAGCTGTTTATACTAGTTCTTCAATTATTATTATCAAAATACATTTATTTATTTGACTTTTAACAAAAGAAATAAATCGTACGAAAATTACGAAATCAACAAACACGACATTGAATGAACGGAACTGACTGTCAACTGTCAAATTCTTATAGCTAATGTCATGTTGACATGAAATTGAACGAATGTTATGCTAACATGAGAGATACAATGTTGCGTTCCAGGTTTTTATAGCAAACATGTACATTACATACGCTACTTGTTCACAGATGGCGCTGAATGTCTTTTAAAGTTCTAAGTTCTTTATTAATTCTCAATACGCCTGTACACCGTTTTTAATCTTGTTAGCTATGATAAAAAATTAGGTAGGTACTTATGTAAATCAATTACTTTGATTTTAGATAATAATATGTCATGAAAAGATGGATATTTTTATAGGTAGGTACCTACGTAAAACACAGTTATGTGTCGTAAATCCTTTTTGCAGAATAACCATACCAATCATTTTTTTGAAAATGAGCTTTCCACAGCACTGTAGCACATTTCAGTGCGGCATCGTCCTAGGTTCGTTAGGAACGCATTTCGTATTTAATGCTCTTTACATAGCTCTTCCCCGAAAGTCTTTAGCATGCAAATTGCAATTCCTCTATTTTCCGCTCCCCTGTAGGTAATCTTTCGCAAGTGGCCGGCAAACACCTGATAGGTTTTTAAATGACCGTTTAACATAATGAGGGTTGTACCTGTAACATGGCTCCGAGGATCCTTCATTTGTCTCAAGATTTGAAAGTTCTTTGAAGAGAAAGACTGCAAGCCATCATTGTTGCTTGATTCTTGAATTTTTCTCTAAGCAATTATCTACTTATTTTATAATTATTATTGAATTGAATGTAAATTGAAATATATGCAATATTTCAATTAGCCTAGAATTAAGGTAGAATACATTGATTCTAACCACACATTTTACACATTCTCTACATGTATTCAGAGCAATAAACGATACTTTGACTTTGACTTTGACAAGTCAAATTGTTTATACGCCACGAATATAATTTAGGCCTAACTTAGGAAAAATCGAAAATGAACAAGTACCTACTTAATCATTTTGGTTCACGCGGCAAGTTTTCTCGGGTTCACTAGTAGGTATATGCAATATTACCTGTTTTGTATGCGAAGTTGTAAATGCTCAAACTCTTTGTTACTAACTCGTCGCATTAAAATTTTGATAACGACTTTTCGTGGTTTTCTCTATTTTGAATGAACAACTAATATACTTTTACGTTACTGAAACAAATAAAATCGTTTTATTGCCGTCCTAGCTCCATTTTGAAGAGATAAATATTATAGATTAATAGTAGTCAATAAAACTGTTTCTATAAAATAATAATTGTCTGGACTGTTATCTGGCTTAATAAAAGTGCAAAGTTACGAAGTTATGTGCTATCCCAATTATGATCTTTGAACTTGAAGCTTGAATGCACAAAAAAGTTCTCAGAAAGCTAGAATAGGATTCAGCACTCAAGTGCTACGGCAAAAGCGGGAACCTAATTGTTTTATTTACTTTATGCTCTTTTAGTCAAGGCCGTTCAGCTGATCTGGTGTGTAGAGCTAACGAACGTACAAACTAGCATAATTATTATTGTTCAAGCCTTATTTAGACAATTAGTAATTTTTTTACATAACCTAGTTCTGCGATACAGCGCTGCGTCTATCGGACTTCAGTGCTGAATCCGACTCAACGACATGACTTACAGCTGTTCTACGATTCTACTAACAACTGAATGCTACGCAGCTACGTTGCGTAGCACTGTAGCTTCGTAGCACATATATTCGTTGTAGCTTCCAAGCAGTTGGTGCACTGTCGTAGAATCGTAGCATTTAGCTGACAATAATAATTGTCAGCTAAATGCTATACACACGAATAAATTCTACGCCGACGCTACAACAATTATTGTCGTAGAATTTATTTGTGTGATGTTTTAGCTACGTAGCACTTAGTGTTATAAGATACACATAAGTTCTACGAAGCTGCGACACCACGTAGCTACAACACTAGCTACACTAGCTTGTACACTACAACTCTAAGTATTACGAGTACAACGCTACGACCACCACGCAGCTTAGTGCTACGAAGCTACAACACCACAAAAATAAGTTTTACTAAGCAACAACACCACACAAATGAATGCTACGTAGCTACGATACTACGCAGCTACGTGCTACAAAGCTACAACACCACACTTAATGCTACGAAATGGCTACGAAACTACAATACCACGTGGTTAAGTGCTACGAAGCTACAACATCATGCAAATAAGTTAGGAGGCGGTTTGATAAATGAGGTTTCGAATCTCGTCGGTCTTAAAAAAAATTAATGAAACTTCCAAATGATAAAATGTTTATTTCGGTTCACTTTTTACTAGTAGCGTCTCATCCCAATTTCGTTCCTGTTAATATAACTTAACCCAAGCAAAATCGGGTCTATGTACAAAGTTAGATAACATTTAACCAAGAAGATTCTAAACTACGCAACTGGAGTGCGAACTGACATTTTAATGTACAAAGGATTTTGAACCTTATCGCGACTGAACAACGATCTATTATCATTTAATCTTGGTTATAAGGATTGTTGGTCTTGTTGAGAGGCTTTCTTGGGTGCTTTGTCTCTTTCACACAGTTGCAAAAAGAAAGAGACACACCGCCCAAGTTTGATTTCAAGCGGACCTTGTTTTCTGTCTCAGTCAGCGTTCCGGGTACGTAGTATAGAAATTCCTTGCATTTAACACTGAGATAACAGAACGACCACAGACAAAGACCATTGATCGATTACAATTGAAACCTAATTCCACAAACAAAACACCTTTGTCAAGCTGGGAACAAATTATCGGACGCGGCTGACGGACGCGGCTGACAGCCGCGACTGATAAGTGTGCACACCGTCCGAACACCCAGCGGGCTAGATTGCCTTCGGACGTCTGAAGGTCCAAGGACGCGTCCGCGACATTCGTCAGATAATGTGCACAGTTCTAAGTTCGTTCTATATCCAGATACCTATTCAGTCGCGGCTGTCTGCCGCGTCCGTAAGCCGCGTCCGATAGTTTGTTTCCAGCTTAACACATCACCATCTCAAAGAGCCACATATATTTCTCGGATTCACCCATAAATTTACGAATAGGCATAAATTGTTGTACTGTCTCTCACAGAACCGAACCGAATTTTATCATAAAGGGCGAAGGGGCGTCTACCCTACATTTGCGTTCTACGGTTTATTTGTATTGAACAGGGTTGCCAACATTAGAATTCTAATTTGAGAATAATCGTTCTCATACATGGACTGCTGGACACTCACATACTCACTCACACAAAACAAAGAAGGATGTATACGAAATTCTTGTGTAAAAAAGAGACAGAGCAAAATATATTTTGTCCCTCATCGCGTGCCGGCTCTTTGTAGGTAGAGAACATCTATGTTCTTAAATTCTGTACTTATGTGGACCTTAAGCCTGGGATACACTAGGGGACATGTTGCGGAACATGTCCCTCAACAACTACGTGAAGTGTCCCGCGACAATTGTCATGGAACATTTTTGCCGAACATTTTGGAGCAAGCAACATGCCCCGCGTCACGTACAATGTTGCGGGGCATGTTGCGGGACAATATGCAACGTTGCAGCGTCACGTAAATTATGTGTTGCGCGTCATGTTGCGGGACAAAATGTCCCCGATGTATCCGACGCTTTAAGTGTACTACGAAACTATGGATCCACTTAATTTTTTGTACCTTTCGGCGGCACGCTGTCAGTGAATCTAGTACTATTTATTTATACATCTATGTTCTCATACGACTAAAAATAACAAGATTAACAGCTCGGGAAATGGCGATCGACATTTTAAACCGAGTTCAAGAGCGTGTTCAAGAGCTCTCAGAAAATTGACAACTCGATTAAGCTAAACTTAATTTTGTTGATCTAGGGTTTGGCAGCGAACGGTGAAATCCGCCTGAGGGTAGTGAAAGACATTTTTGGTAATTTTAAAATGAGTAAAAATCAGCATCTAAAAGTATGATGATAAATTTTAATCTTGACACATACCTTATTCATAATGGACTGCTAAGATTACTAGAGCTCAAGCGGCTGCTAAATCTATTGCCATCTCTTTTCAATGAAATATGAGTGATAAGAAAAAAATATTCTCTAAAGACTTGCTAAATTATATTTTTTTGGGGTTAATTTATTTATTTTTAATTCATAATAGCCCAAAGTAAAGACTGAGAGGTATTTGGTCTCTAAATAGCATAATATTGTAAAAGTTATTGGCATCTACTGGTGACGGAGCATTTAGGCCACCTTAAGGCCTCCGTCATGACTGAACGATTTTATAACTGAGAACGACTATTGAGCCCTCCGAAGCACGCAATCGCTTTGTTGTTGAAGCCTTGAGCGGTCACCCATCCCATCCGCCTATTGACCGCTCTGAGTGTCGTTCAATTTTTATTTAAAAAAAAACTAAGAAAACTCCACCGCTTGCTTGCGTTTTAATAAAGTTATGATTTTAACAGTTTAGGTTAGTTTTCTTGATACGGTAGGTAGCCCTGGCCGGTCGAACCGTTCTTTTAACTTTGGTTATTTGACAATTTATAAAGTTCTTTGTGATTTTTAAAAGCGTAGCTGAAGTGGTTTTTCTGCTTGACCTTTAACGCGAGTTATGAAAAGTGTAATAAATTGTTTATCCACCGCGACTTAAAGATATTCAATTTTAGAATATTATAGATAGGTATCTAGTTAAAATAAGTATAACTTTTTTGACCGACTTCAAAAAAAGGAGGTTCTCAATTCATTGGAATCTTTATTTTTTGCTTTTTTTTATGTATGTTCACCGATTACTCGAAGTCGCCTGGACCGATTTGAAAAATTCATCTTTTGTTTGAAAGGGTAAGTACTTTTCGATTGATGACAAGTATTTGGTGAGGATCTGTCGAGGATCTTCGGAGTTATGAACAGAAATGCACCTCGAGAGTGCAGATAATTGCTAAGCTTATAACACTGAAGTCGGTTTTTTAAAATTGTTAATTTAGGCACTTGTTTTTTTTGCATATTTGTGTTGTGATGTAATGTATTTAGTATTGCAAATCAATTATAAGTCTATGTCTCAGACCATTGTTACAAGCGAAGCTGCGAGAGGAGGTAATAATCAATATTTCTAGAGAAATCTCATTTCCACAATACTAAGTAGAGTTGAGATCGGTTACTTAACTTCTTCAAAACCTTGAAAGAGCTTAGATATGAGATTATTTACTAAGCTAGGGGATTACCTACTTGCTCCTAAGTCTTTCCAATTACTACAGCGTAAATATGAGAAAAATTTCTGATCTCTTTGACACCTATAACTTGAGGTTTATCGTTTTAATTATTATTTATCTGTGGTAGAGATGTCACATATTGACTTTGTTTGTTACCTAAAAACATTATATTGAAGAGCCGCGTTGGCCGAGGGGTGTAGTACCTCGACTTTCGATCCGAAAGTCGTGGGTTTGAATCCTGGGCGTGAAAATCCTAATGGATTTTTCGTTTCGAAAAGTTAACATGCGCATTAACACGCGGCTTAGTCAGTCCCATACGTATTGATCATGTCTTTCCTGTGGATATGGCCGGTTAAGCTGAGATGATGGTGTAGGTGCTGGGCAAGCCTACTCCATCTCAACATTGTCCCAGGCTCTACAGTGTCCCGATAAGTGTAAGCAAAGGTTACCTCCTGACACTGTATAAATCATCTAGTAAAGATGTAAAGGCCTAAGTATTTATTAGATTATTATTATGTATGTAGATATTAGTAAATGTCTACGGTATATAGGTACTACAGCAACAGGGCCTGATTACATTTGGCTTGAAGCTTAAAAGCTTGAAATTTGTACTAGATAAAACAACGTTAATAGCTTACTTTATATACAAAAGGCACAAAACATGATCCTCATAAAAATACGACCTTTGAAATTCCAAGTTATTATTAAAGCTCGCTTATAATTTTCGCCAAAGACAACCAGTTAATTAGTTGTAAACTTTTCAAAGTAATATTATCTGTGGGGTCTGCGCCTTGTCAATAACCTGAGTCTCGGGGTAATTGCAAAGGTCGACAAACGTGGCGCCTCAAAGAACGTAATTACTCGGGTTTAACTGATTACAATAAAACTGAAGATAACATTTTAATACGTTTGTTGCTTTTATCATTTGCAGAAACATTTGTTTTAGATGTTAAGGTTTTGTTTTATTTGAATATTTGGTTTTGTAATTAAAATCCAAACATAATCTAACACGATAAAAGTAAATCATGTTTTTTTTCTCAATTATTTATATTTTTGTTAACCTACTGAGCTAAAGTCTCCCCAAAAGTCCCCTAATGATCCCTAACGTTGACGATCATCTCAAATCGTCAAAAAAGCGGTCATCACATCTCAAATCCATCGAGGTAATAGCGCGAACGCGAACAATTTATTCTTCAATATTATTATGAATTTATTTTTAATTTCCATTCAAATTACTAGCTTACAAAGAAATATTTCCTAAAAAGAAATGTATTCTTAGAGATTGTATTATAAATTTTCCTTAAGGTTTGATCCGTTATTGGGCGATAAATGATGAATAGGGCCATTGTGGCACCGTCTGTAGGTGGCGAGTGTCGGCGCGAGGGCGCAGGGACGCAGGTACGAGTAGAGTCGGCGAGGCAAGTCGGGTCGGGCGTGCAGCGACCTTGGGCGCGCTGGCCCAGTCCCCGGCCGGAGCGGGCGCGCGCTGCTCGCATTCAGTCTCCGACTCCCCGCAAACTTACGAGTCGTCGATCGGAGATTTATTGAGTGATTAGTTCGCGAGCGCGTCTCGGGAGCGTGGGGTGTGCGGGTTGTGCGGGTGTGCGGGGGCGAGGGAGGACGCGCAGGTGCGCAGCGGGTGGCAGGCGGCGCGCCCAGTCCCGCACCGGGCGCCGCTCGGGCCGGCCGCATGAATCCTGGCCGCATGAGCGCGCCGACGTGCTAGCGCGAGCTGCGCGGGTGTGGTATGCCCGCGCGTCGCCGGAATGGCCCCGATGTTGGCGGCCTTCGCGCTGCTGGCCTTTCTGCCCGGTGAGTGCCGACCGAGTGAAGCAACAGGCGTCCGCCGCGCCCCCGCGTTTGTTTACCCCATCGCTGGGGATCGATGGTGGCTGAGGTGTTGTGAGTGGGTGCCGAGGATGATGGTCCGCTGGCCTCCGCGGCCGCAGGTAACCGTCCGCTCCGAGCGGGCGGAGGGTAGTCGCTAAAACTGTTTCATTTCACGTGTAGCGGGCACGTGTTTTCCGGAGCTCGGATACGGGGCAGTAAAAAGGAAAGTCAGGTTTTACGAGGGAATCTGTACATGCTTACTGGTAATGGTAATGATTTGGTTAGGGAGCGAGTTAGCCGACGTGGAAATTTTATGGTTCTCTTCTGAACCCTGGTTATCTGGGTTTTCAGGTTTGATGGCCACGTACGTAGCTGTGAAACATGTTTCTTTGATTTTACTGTATTTAATCATACTTTCTAAGGGATACAACTTTGTAACAAGCTGAAACAATAACTATTTTTATCATCTACCCACATTTTGTTTATTGAGCCTTAACTGGTGTTGCGCGTCAAAAAACGAAATTCAAACGAAATGTTGAGTCCCTCAGCGAGTTTCTTTGTTCTAAAATAAGAAGCTACGCTAATATTTTAAACGGGAAAGTTACATTACAAAACCTATACTTAAAAGTTAATTCATTCGTTTCCAGTACAACTTATTTTTTATCTACATAACCCAATATCAATACTTTCCGTTCATACGTAAAAAAAAACTTTTTAAAACTCATAAATCATACTCAGTAAAAATTGTATTATTTTGCCAATAATTACTTTACATACAGATCTTACTTCAAAATAAATACACCAAAATAAATACATTTCTGATTTTTTTCATTCTATAAAACATGTATATAAGGACAAAGCGTTGTTTAATAAAACCAATCACCTTAAATGTATGTTAAGTATAATGAAACGATTCACTGACAAACGAACATCTTGAACCAAAGCAAAAACAAGATATTTTTAAGGTGTGCCATTCCGTTTTCTACAAGAAAACCAAGGAATTCTCAAAAACACTTAAAAGGTGAAGCAAACATTTTTCACATTTCGCACGCAAACGTGCCTTTAGTTTATTAAAACATCCTAGAAAAGTCCTGAAATTTCTAGTTTTACCAGCGCGGCTATACTCACAAAAAGCGCAAATATGCACTTTCATGGAATGAGCTTGTGAATTTCATAAATGAATATACTCGTATATGACTATATAGCATGTATATGAGTTTCTTCAAATAGGTCGTCTTAAATATTTAAAAGGGTCAACGTACGATTTGTGCCATACTTTATTCTTCAAGTTGCAAAAGCTCTTAGCTACAATAACCATTTACTCGTACCATAACAAATGCCTTTAGGGTTATATAACAGCTATAATATACAGTCAAATGTACTATACCTTCTTAAGTATTAATCGAACCCACACTGTAATAAAAAAAAAAAAACTAAAAAGATGAACCACTGAAAGCAAACTTAGATAATAATATCGATTTTAAGTTTATTATTGGCATAATTTTTTTAATGGTGTTCGAAAAACAATACTTACTGCAAAGACTGCAAAGTTGAAACTTAAAAACTGCGAATGAAATTTTTTGTTCCAAGAAGAAGGAAGACTATTTTTACTTAAACATATATACCTACAAGTAGTATTTAATAAGCAAATGAACAGTATTACATATGAAAGCTCGGTTATTTCTCCGTTATTTAAGAAAAGTGACGTTTTTTCAATTACTCGTAATCTGGACGAGTGGTAGTCAAGGCTTCTTTTTTAGACTTTACAAGCTTTTGAATGAATGAATGAAAGAATGAATGAACAAAGTGTTGCAAATTGCATATAAGCAGGAAACTTGAAAACTTGAAATTAGATAAATTAGTATTTAGTTTAACTTGTTATGAATATTGGTTGTGGAATTTTGCAACTGAATTTAGCAGATATTCTCAACCGATTGAGCTGAAATCCACTTAAGTACATATTCTTGGTGACAACGTAAATTATGTTGACAGCTTATCTGATGATGGTGTCAGAAGCTGTTCAACGGAACACCTCAGTGAATACGATTAAAATATTAGGATCATCTGAATCAGCTAGCGATTACCTATTAAAAACTCGTCATTAAAAAAGTCATTAGAAAACTTATGATCTTTATGATCGAAAGTAGACTAGTTCCAAAGAAATATCATCATCATCCGCAACCTGACTTCACCCACTGCTGGGTATAGGCTTCCGCTTTTCTGTGCCACTCCTCACGGTCCCAAAAAACGGTCAAAGAAATATACCTACTTACTGTAAACTATAGTAAATTTTTGTTGCTGACTGTACATGTCTTATAATATTTTAGCCCCGAGTTTAACGCACGACGATCCGCCAAAATATCACCGGAATTTTCCATGATCTTCCCACTTTCCACTTATCAATATGTCAGTAGGCAGCCGCGCTGAATTCATAATGTAGGAACATAAATATTAAAACTGGCTGCCATTTCATTACTCCGAGTCTAAGTTTATGAAAATCTACTTTGAATCTAGAAGGCTTTTAATTCTAAGATGTAATTTATTATATTTCAGAAAGAATTTGCAGTTTTTGTTGAACACAAAATGAACTCTAAGTCGCAGCGCAAAGTTTTAGATAGATAGATAACAATTTATTGTTTACCTTATAAATAGCACCTTGAATATAAATTACTTATCAGAAAATATAGGTTAAAAAAGTTGGGGGCCTTATTGTGTAAAGCGATCTCTGCCAGGCCACATAAGATGGATTAGACAAAACAGATACTTAATAAAAATAAAAATCAAATATCATTTATTCAGTAGGACCGTTATGACCACTTTGAAACGTCTTCAGAGCTAGGTGATTCTACTCCTGTTCTTTCGCGACCAACACCGTAAAAGCGGCGAAAAGGTTTGGTAATGGTCTATTGTTTTGCACTCTTCTTCACAAACTCTGCAGTCGGTGTTGGTTGCTAGTCCCATTATGTGTAGATAGTCGTAATCTTAGTTTTAGTTAGCTACTAGCTTCCACTAGTGGATTAGTGTCCGATGAAAGTAAAGGCCACTATTAATCCGGATAAAAATACTTCTTTCATCCGGGTACCAAATTACTTCGGCTGAACAGACAAAACAGGCTAAGCTAGCTTAGCTTAGTTCAGATGTATCGAGACCTGTATTACCTAGCACGGTAGGATCCTCAAAGATCGCATGTATCCAAGAAAGATAGAGGCACATCAAAATATATGGCATATACCTACCCATATTTTGCTAGTTTAAGGGCTCGGCGAACGTATCTACTCACCTAGGAACGTAATACCAAAATAATTTAAAATTTGAGCATATTTTTATCACTTTACGTTATTATTTGGATAAAGGTAGTCTTTATCTAGGTTCCTGTTAAACTTTTGTTTCAAAAAACTTACTATAGAACAAATGAAAAGAAAAAATGCCATTTTTGGTGTACCTACAAAGATTTCAATTCAATTGGCTTACATTTCTTTTTAGGTAAGTTTTTCGGAACAAAAGTTTAACAGGAACCTAGATAAATACCTACTCTCCTAATCTAACAACATAAACTGATATAAACATGCTTACATTTTAAATGATTTCGGTATTACGTTTTTATGGAAATTCGCCGGTCGCAGCCCTCTTAATTGTACTATTATTTACTAAAAGCCAAGAGGCAGACCTACCGATCGATGTTTGATTTGGTGGCAGTTGGTAAGCGTGGTTGGTAATTAATGACACTCGCGAGTAATCGGAGAGAATGGCGTAATGAAGAGGCCTATACCCAACAGTGGGTTGAGATGATGAAAATGATTATTTATTCTACGGTTTTACTCAGAGATGTCAGAATGGGAAATAAAATAAAATGTCTAGAGGAGGGGGGGGTCAGAGTGCCTTACTTATAAACGCCTCTCAACTTGAACACTGGTTAAACAACGTCCTGTCTCTATTTGTCACTAACAAAAAAGGATGGCAATAGCTTAAACGGTGTTTCAATCGAAGCGGAGTTTATAAGTAGAGCGGAGAGGCATGTCCTAAAATATTCGCAAATGCAAAAAAAAAAATTCTTTTGAAAGAAGTACCTAGTCAGCGATTTTTAACTGCGCCGTCTATTAGAAAATTAAACCTCTTGGGGCTCGTGTTAAATGCGCAAATTCATCTTCCGAATCGAAAAATCCGACAACACTGTTTATGTCTGAAGGTGAAGGTTTGTTACTGTGTACTCCATATGTCATATCTGGGGGACTGTTTTTATTACCATGTTTACTGTTACAATGTGTGAGAAAAGATGTAAGTAATACATTATTTATACCTAATGTAGTTCTGGATTCATTTTCTGTAAGTATTGTGATCGATTGACCTCTATCTCCCAGTTCAACTTAGCTCCTATAGGCTACCTATTGATCTCTATTCTATACATAGTTACGAACCTACGACGAAGTAGTGTAGGTTTAAGTTTTAGGCCTTTAGGCGGCCTAAAAACTCCGTCACCAGAGTTGGCCACTTGCTCATACGAACTTACATTTTAGTAGTGTAGGTCGCTTGATCTAGCCTTTTTTAATCACCTATGTAGAGAAAAAAAAAATGATAAATTAGCTTAAAATAATTTAGAAAATGGAATCCGTTGTTATTAGTAATTGACCTTTGCAGTTGACCTTTATTTCACTTGCAGTGATCGAATATGACTATTCATTATGGTGATAGTAAATTGATTAAATGATAGAGTCAGGAGCTTTTTAACGAAACTCCTAATGAAATTCATTCATTTGAATCCATGAGCGAAACCTAGAAAAAGTGAAATATTTATTCAACAATAAACTGTTTTATTTCCTAAGTTTTGATTTTTTACCAAAACGCTTTATATAATTAATGAATTTATTTACGTGGGAGTACATTAGTTTTATTTTTTTAGTTTTTTTTAAGATAAGTACTTATATATTTTATAGGGGTCGTAGTTTTAAGTATTTAACATCTTATACTCGATTGTTTGTGTTGCCTGAAATGAACGTTATTATTATAACAAAACAAAATAAGTCTCTGACTAGCCACTCTAGATGGCCTCTTC
Source organism: Camptogramma bilineatum (assembly GCA_958496255.1). Classification (NCBI taxonomy): domain Eukaryota; kingdom Metazoa; phylum Arthropoda; class Insecta; order Lepidoptera; family Geometridae; genus Camptogramma; species Camptogramma bilineatum. The sequence goes on from OY292451.1 coordinate 2,267,740, forward strand.
TCGAGAAAATTAGCTTTTATTTGATTCCCAGAATGGTTCCGCAAGTATGATTACATATCATTGAGGCCATGCTTCAGACGGTCAAAGGATCAAAAGATTGTGCGCCTTCGTAACATTGTGATTATTATTTTTTATGCATTTATATATACTCCTCAAAACAAAATAGGGCTTACTTAGAAAAACATGACTTGAAAATAGTAATGAAAATTTAATGTAGGTACAATTTATTTCAATTTTGATTTTAAGAATATGTTACCACTGAACTTAGGAATTTAGAAATATATTTTTAGTAGAGAAATAAAAATATTTCTTAAAAAAAATTTAAAAGTACCTCTGAGTACGTCTATATAAATCTTTCAAAGAAAATGTTATATACTTAAACCAGTGAACATCTACCACCCATAGTAGGGAGCCTGTTTTTACACCTATAAAAACGAATAAAAAAAAAATCACACAATCCGTGCAAACACCCAAATAGTCCCAGGGACAAAGCAAGATTAATCGTCATTCACTCACTCATCTGGAATGAACGATAGCAGACCTCGAGCAATACGCCCAACAAACCAACAAACAGATACCCGCCAAATTCATTATCTCCACACCTGCACAAAGAAACAGCCAATGAGCGAGAAAGATAACCGAGAGGGTAGCTAGGATTAGTCGGCGGGGTAACCAGAGAACACATTTTGTCTAATTCACTTGGAAATTAAATCGGGGTATCAAAACAAGACAATCTTCTTGTATTATTTAATTGAAGCGCTCGTGGCGTAGCTTGCTTAGACGTTCTTGGTGGATGGTTGAAGTTAGGCATCGTTGTGCGCGGTTACAATATGGATGGGTGACCGCAAGTGGCATTACGAGCTGAGCGCTTCCGTGCTTCGGAGGGCACGTTAAATTGTCGGTCCCGGCTTTTAAGACGTTAAGTCATGACAGAGGGCTTTAGGCGGCCTAAAAACTCCGTCAGCCGAGTTGGCCACTTGCTCACTTTAGCACTATGGTAGAGTGTTCTTCCAGAACGATATGCAAAACGCACTGTATGGTATGGTTTTGATTTGTACGAAAAACAGCACATTGTATAAAACTATGATGGGATACAGGCGTGAGTTTATGTATGTATGTATGTATGTATAAAACTACTTATGTAGATCTAATATAAAATCTCGTGAATCCCTGTCTGAGCTTGTTTCTTCCATACAGTAAGGTTTTGACCCCGATTTCCATCCTTCAAGCATCCCTGTTACTAGGGCGGCGGCACAATAACTAAATATAAATGCGAGCCATCAATAGCACCGCGAATGTAGGCGACGCTGACGGCCGCGGACGGTAATGGCACGAAAATGATGGATCGTCGCAACGTAGCCTGCAGGCCTACTCTGAACTCAGAAAATATATGTTGTGACAATCATGATTCAGGTTTAATCGTTGAATGCTCTAAAATACTACTTATTTTATAAATCTGAGCATGATTAGGTGTTTGTGTTCAATCACGACTCAAACAGTGGCCCCCTTACTTATGAAAGATGTTTAAAGTTGAACACTGGTTGAACAACGTCCTGTCTCTGTTTGTCACTATCCACAAATAAAGACAGGACGTTGTTTAACCAGTGTTTCACTCTAAACATCTTTCATAAGTAAGGCCCTTTATAGATAGATAGATAGATAGATAACTCTTTATTGTATCCAACTTAATAAAAACACAAAAAATGTAACAGCGTAAAACTAAAAACAGAAGGTACAATGGGTGGCCTTTTTATACAAATGTAACGGAGAAAAATGCAGTTGCAAGGTCAATTCGACGTACGTATACGCACGTTGTAAAATCGGATGCAAACGCGGGCGGCCTTATAAAATGTAATCACCAATTGGTTTATTTTTTTACAAGTGTACATATATTTATTTTCGTAAAAAAACGAACATAATTCTCTCCTAAGTAATCCCTGCAGCCACACTCGTGGTAAGTGATTTATGAAAAATGTTTATTGTGCTTTGATATATGACTCATTCAAGTGTTCCCTGGATACATGGCCGTTATTTAAATATGTATTTTTGTTTCTTATTCAAGTTTTATTTATCTACACGTTATGTTACTATTTTAAAACTACTTCACAGAGTTTTTTTATTATTTTTTGTAAATATGTTTTCGTAACTAGAGGACTTCATTTGATGGATTTTTCTCCGAAATGAATTCAAATAATTTGAATTCCTGAGAGTACTTTACCCGTAAAATTTAAAATCAGCTTTACATTCCGCGCCTTCTGATTTTCGAAGAGCTAAAGTAATTTGTAAAAGAGGCAAGCTTTGTTTAAATAAAAATCATACTTAAATTACTGTTACCTATAGCTATATTGATCCAGATCATTGTTGCAGTGTTGGCAACATTGATCCAAAATAAGAGCCAGATAATCAAATCAGAAGTGTATGCTAATGCGAGTTACAAAGTGTGACAAATTATGGCACCAAATGTTCCATAGCCACAAATGAACCGAACAGAACCACAGATATCTGACGTTAGCGGGGTTTGCTGATTAATGTATGCCCCACAGATTGAACATAGCTACCGTGGTCCACAGAGTATACAAGGTGCGATATAGCTACGTCAAAAACACAGAACGCTATTATCCTATGTCAAAAGGTTCTTTCTTCTTACTCTGAATTACGTAATTTTTCGGACATCCAGGATAACGGATAACCACTGAGCTTAGTAATAAATGGATATCTTCATCCATATTTTATTATTAACTGTTGATAGCGTGGTTTCTTTTATTGAATTTGAGACTTAAAAAAGTCGAAGAGTTAAATGTTTGTATAGGTCACTATTTTAGACGTCGGCGTCGGTCTCTATAACCTCGGAGTTTCTAATTAAAGTTTTTTTTTTCTTTGTTTGAAAAGAAAAAAGTACAAGAGAAAAAATGGATGCAATCTTTTTCCTACACTGAAGTGAAAAATCAAAACGATTTCAAACGAAATCCCAACTCAAAACTAAATATACTTACTTACTTTATAATTTATTTTTAGACAGAATCTAAATTAAAACTTCAAGTAGCAAGGTTCAAGTTTCTCTAGTGGTCGGTAGAAAAACTCACTCTCTGTTCTGTTTCAGATTTCAAGAGTATTTTTACTCACCCAGTAATGTCCGCGCGTTCTGTCCGCCCGCGGCCGAAAGTTAATTGGTATTGACACAGATTTATGCCCTTTTTGTTTGGTATTTTGCTTGGTTCCGCTGGAGTCTGAAAAATGTATTGTACGCGGCGGGTGTGCAAATTGTTGTACATTTAGAAAGGTGCGGTATACTTTATAGCGCCAGATGTTGACCTGGAGCCGATACAGTTAACATTAATGTAAAACAAATAAGTTAAAAAAATAAAAAAAACACGCTTTTATAGCAGATGAAACTAATAATAAAAAAAAAATTATAATCCATACTAATTAATATAAAGAGGAAGAGTTTTTTTGTTTGAACGCGCTAATCTCAGGAACTACCAATCCGATTTTAAAAATTATTTCTGCATTTGATAGCTAAACTCTTGAGGAAGGTTAAAGACTACTTTTCATCATCATCATCACCATAAACCATCACTACGGGGGCAACGCCACAAGGTCATTTTATACTTTTAAAAATGCCAGTTTCAACGTCATGTCGCTATCTTTAGTGAATAAGCTTTATGGATATACTAATATTTTTTTTAGTAAACAACAGTATCAATAGCATGAAAGGAAATAATGTTTTATTAGAATTTTTTTATTAAGTATATTTAATGTTTAAGAACTTGTCTTACGATAATTCCCTAGATCTCGTATAAACTTTAAAATCTAAAATGACAGTTTAGTCAGCGTCTGTTGTATAAGGGATGATAATATTTAGCGATAAAACTACAGTTATGAGCAAAAGTGCCTTCCGCATCGCTTCTTGTTTCATAAACTTTGAACGACTATGAGAAATTATATGTTTTATGTTTAGGAAGTTTAGCTCTGTTGTTACATAAATGTTATTACATTATAAATTCGTGAATAAACATGAAAATTTAACAAAAAAAAATGAAATATGATTACGACTTTATTAGTCCCAAGGCGCGGCAGACATTTTTCTTAGATCTTATTAGGCATTCTAGATATTTTGAAGATGTCTAAAGGGGTAGTCAAAGGCACGGAGTTAAAAGTTATAGAAGATTCTTTACCTTCCTTAGAGTCCTACAAAAAATGCGTCTACAAAAAACCATTTGAAAAATATTTTACTGTGGAATACCGTACGTGGCACCAATATGACGGTGGCCTGATGATATTGTAGAGGTGACAGGAAACAACTGGATTAACTCAGGCAAAGACAGGGAGTCATGGAAGAAGCTGGAGGAGGCCTTCACCCAAAAAGAGATCAATATTGCAACTGAAGAAGAACACTAACAAAAAACACTAACTAATCATATAATTTAAGTAAACTTACTAACTAACCACTTGTAGAAAATTGTAAACAAATATGGAATAAACGGCTAAAATTATTTATTATTATTATATCCTACGTGTCCAACTCCCTCTTGGCATGCTTTTTTTCTACGATCACCAGATCTTGAATCTCTTCAATTTAAAGCTCGGGTGCTATCGCCGCCATCTTTCTTAATTTACCGGCTGTTTCGGATTAAGGTACTTTTCCGCACCCTTTTGCGAAGCACACCGTTTCCTTTTTACAAGGCCTATCGTACTTTCAATTCCGTGAAACCATTTTGTTAAGTTTTTACAACACAGATCCTGTAAGGATAAATATTTGAAAAAACTAGAGGGAGTATAGTCGAATTGCTCATTATACGAACTAAAAATATATGAAAAATGACATTTTATCCCTCAATTTTAGTGCGTATAATGAGCAATCCGACTATAGTAATACATAGTAGTATCTTCGAGAACAAAATATTTTAATTACATGAATTGTTTTATAAGTTAATTCTTACTTGATATTTTAAAAGTTTGTGAGTATGTTAGGATGTTTATGTTTCAATCACGCCGTTTTAAGTGAAATTTGGAATATTTGTAGATCGTAGGATAAGTATTCAGGCTAATACTGTTAGTACCACGCGAGAGAGACCGCGAGCGGAAGCTAGTAATAGCATGATTTATTGTAACTAGAAAATTCTGTAATCTCGTAGACACCGTAGTAACGTAGCTCCGTAGACGTCGTAGCATCGTAGCTCCGTAGACGTCGTAGCATCGTAGCACCGTAGATCCAACGCAAATCTATATACTGTCCTTTACCCCCTGCGACCGATTCGTCCCGCCGATACGATCTGACGATGCGATCGAACGCATGCGTTCTCTGTAACCAATGGCTGCCCGTGTATGCTTTCTCACTGCCTGCGGTAGAACGCAACGCGTTAAAGTGATCACACGCCGATTATGCGACTTCTGTCTTCCATAACAGTGATCACATGTTCGGTGTGGCAACAGGGGACCTTTTTTTAGAATGAATGGTTATGTATCCGTGCAATCCGATCCACCGATCCGTTCTTAAGATGCATTCTAGGATCGTACCGGCGGCGGCGGGACCGATCGGTCGCTTTGGGTAAGATAGATCGATAGATATTTTATTCATCGAACACAATACATTTTTCTGTTAAATAGTGTCTTAAGCCTATGTTAAGTTTGACTAGACACTAGGGTTCTCTTAACACATCATCTGGATTGTAATAATAGGAGCAGACACAACTCTCTTTTCATCTTTCTTTCAAACTTTAGGTAGGTATATGTATAAACTAAATAAGAAGCTAGCGCGCAGAGGGACGTCCTTCCATTACAAATTTGCAAAACTTTGCTTATTGGTAAAACTACTATTTAGTAATCCGCTAGTCAGCTGTGCGGTGCGGGTCATTAGTAGTGTGTGCAGTTACCTGCACTAAAGGCCTTACGACACTTATATCAAACTCTCCAAGGCTCTGTAGTCGTCGTAGCTTCGTAGCCTCGTAGCTGCGTAGACGTCGTAGCTCCATAGAACGCATTACATCCCACAATTTTGCAAAGTTGTTTCTAGCTTTCAAATGTTTCAGTACCTGTAAAGTACACAGCGGGAAATGAAAGGAAATAGCTTTAGACAGGTGTGGCGTTCAGCCGAAGGTAATTCAATACAAATCCAATATCCTCGATGTTTACAATCTGTACATTGTAGAATGTACAATGTGAGCTTTGATTTCTGCCTTCCGGTGACGTGTAGTCTGAAAAATATTGGTACAGGGCAAAATATCTATATAATAATTATTTTTAAGTATTTTTTGACTTTAGCTTAAACTAAAACAAACTACAATAACTAAAGTAAAAAAAAAATTATATTTAGTCCGCCAGTCAGATAATAAAAAAAATGTAGACACGTAAGTATTTTTTGCTCTATCATTTTGTTCCAACTAAGTATAAAACCTACACAATTGTGACGTCATGCCACATTTTAATTCAATGTATCGACGGAATCTTTTGAATACTTACGTAAAATAAAAAATTATTAAAAAAACAAAAAACCCGACTGCGTAAAAAAAGGAGAAAACAAGCCTGCAAAGAATGACTCACAGTCGGTACCCATTCATTTTACCATAATCTTCCCAATGTTATGATGGGTCCCGACTGTGAGTCATTCTTTGCAGGCTTGTTTTCTCCTTTTTTTACGCAGTCAGGTTTTTTGTTTTTTTAATAATTTTTTATTTTACATTTACACTTTTTAGTTATGATTTATTATGTTATAATGATTATTATGATTAATTTTTTTTTTCTTTTAGTTTGGTAGGTAAATTAGCGCGAATGATTTATTAATTAACTTTAAACCGTTATATTTCCTAAACTATTGTTTAAAATGAAAAATAGTAAAAGAAACCTAAAGTTGATTTTGAAATATCTATTCAACAATACCCCATTTGACATAGTTGGTCAATTTTGAGTTTTTAAATTTTGACAATATGGCGTCTAGTTGTAATACTGGTGAATTTTGATTACTTTTATGTCTTTAGTGACACTCCCAAGGTTAAGACGAATCGATTGACGTAAGAATCATCAAAATTGGTCCACGCGTTTGGCCTATATAGTACCACATAGAAACATCCATACATACCCACATACAAACATAGACTGATAAACACATTACCCTTCCTTTGCTTTGCGCAGTCGGGTAAAAAGAAAAAATACGTGTCCAATACTTTATTAATCTACCTGACGGACAAAATAAAAGTTTCATCATCCCCATTGTAGATTGTCAAAATATATTCAAATTCAAGTAGTACAGGGTAGTCGAAATTACATTGTACTACCCACGTAACGGCATTTCGCACTAAATTTAATTACCGCGAGCCACAGGCCTGTAACCTCTAATCTATAGCACCTATTACTAGTAGTTCGCCTCGAACTGAGATCTCGCGCACCGTAGATGGCCAACATTTGGACTTTCTTCTGACTACCCCTATAATTTCAAGTGCTACTACTGCCGGGTATGCCTATTGCGCTAGCTCTTCATGGTAAAAAATACTAGCATGCATGCAATACATAATGTCGTGTCTAATTTTTCATTTATTTCATATTTATGAATTCTCGTCGTATTTTTAAAAGTATACGTCCTAGAATAAAAATAATAACTATTTTAGAATGTACAAATAAAGACCTTTCATTTGACACCGCACTCAATATATTTGTTTACTTAACTTTTTTTACCCCAATTATTTTCATTTTTTATCAAAATTTTTTTTATCATGAAAATAAATCAAGTAGCATCTAAAATCATTGCAAACCAAACCGCAACGATGCCACTCTCTTTTTAAGACCGACCAGTCAATGAGCTACGAAGACATCGAAACTCTATGAAACGGGAGCTCTTGCAGCTCTGGTTTCGTAGTTTTTGGTCTTTGGTCGTATTTCAAAAACTATACATCCTAGATTAAAAATAAAAACCATTTTGGAATGTACAAAATAAGCCCTTTCGTATGACACCCCACTCAATATATTTGTGTAACTTTCATAATTTTTTACCCCCTTGGGAACCCAATATCTTCACAACCCCTTCATCGATTAAGCTCATATGCTCCACCGTAAATTTCCTTACCACAACCTATTGACCTACCAAGTTTCATGCAGATTGGATAAACGGTTCGACAGTTATGCTCGAACAACAATTCGTGAAACATACAAACATACAAACATACAAACATACAAACATACAAACATACAAACATACAAAGCAAAATCGCCCAACTTACCACTAAGATCTTCGCTCGCTTCGCTCGCTCGATCGATTAAAGGGTGTTATTACATGAGCTTTGATGAAGAAAAACATTGGAAGCCGGTTAATACTTTAATATGAAACAAAACATGAACTGTATCCCCAGGCGGGGTAGACATTTTCTCAGGTCTTTAGGCATTTAGATCCTTTGGAGATAAGGGGGTAGGCAGAGGTATGTTTAAATACATATTTCGTACATGCCCACATTTTGCAGATGTAGGCACTAATTACTTTACTTCTAGAAGTAAGTGACTTATTATCACACTAATATTATAAATGCGAAAGTTTGGATGTTTGTATATTTGTTCCTTTATAACTCGACAACCACTGAACCGATTTGGCTGAAAGATAGATAATGACCGGGAATAGGATATAGGCTACTTTTTATCCGGGTATCACGCGAGCGAAGCCGCGCGCGGCAGCTAGTTATTAATATAAATTAATTTGAATTTATTAAAGATACTTCGTCGAAGTTTTGTACTTTGTGATTCTTTGAAGACGTTGTTCTTTGATTTCTTATAGTAATATTTACACAATCTAGAAAAGTCATGATTTTTCAATCATAAATCCTATACGTGGAGTAAATTCTGCAGTTGGACAGCTATTGTATAGTAGAAAAATAGCAGACATATTGTTTTTTATCAGCGTAAAGAAATCTCAATCGACAACAGCGCCACCTGGGGATTTTAATATTATAATATTCGTTATATATAGTACTTATCTATTTATTATAATACAGATTATTTTATTCAATAGCGTTGCTTAAAGTCTGCCAATATTTATTTTTAATTTTAGCATGTCTAAAAAAATCATGTTGAATTTACTTGGCTTTTAGCTACCTAAAATAAGAATCTGTTTAATATCGTACCATGTAATTTATTAAATTATGCGTAACTGGCACACACAATAACTTTGCCGAAATTCTCTACACATTCTATGTCGGATTATTGAAAACTATAAAGCAACACAACCACGCCTTAATTATCCCTCGAGTCGCAATACAACAAGCGCCTTAAGAGGGCCCTATACGCTGTACGCTCTGAGTCCCATACATTTTATTCTGAACATTTTGTATGTTTCACTTTCAAACATTGTCGGTATCTAAATCGACGATATTTTTACGTGAGCAATTCCCGCGTGTTAAATAATATTCTGTATGTTCACCGATATCTCCGTCAGTTGTGGAACAATTTTGATGATTTTTTTAAGAGTGGTCCCAATGTAGTCCCATAAAAAAATTGTGAGGATCTGTCAAGGATCTTCGAAGTTATGAACAGAAATGCACCTTGAGACGAGATTTTAAATTTTGTTACTTGTCATCTCTCAAACAAAAGTATTAAAAACATTATTTGTAGATTAAATGCATATTATGCAATCAATCACCCTCTTTCTCGTAGGTGCTTTCGGAGTTCACAAGTATAAGATTGATAAGTAGGTTAAAATTTCATGTACTTATATGAATGTATACTTATTTATATGGAAGTATTATGTAACTCTGGGTGTACAAGGTTTTTTTCAGGTCTATTCTGATAATTCTGAGGTTTAGTGAGTAGTTGTGTGTGAGATTATGTTCCAAAGCTGTATTTAGTTACTTATTTTGATCACAAAAGACGCTCTTTGAAGAGATTTTCAAAGCTTTGTGTATGGCTTTCTGAGACTATGAAGTATTGTGATTTGTCGGAGTTGGGTAATATAATGAAACTTCCAAATTGCTAATCCATCACATCACACTAATATTATAAATGCGAAAGTTTGGATGGTTTGATGGATGGATGGATGTATGTTTGTTTCTCTATACTCGACAACCACTGAACTGAACCACTGGCTGAAATTTAAAATAACGATAGATAATGACCGAGGACACAGGCTACTTTTTATCCGGCGCTCCATTTGATAGCTCATTTCCTGTTGGTTATAGGCTTTCTTTTAAATTAAATAGTGAGTAACCGCCGGGCATAGCTAGTTTAAATTAGACTTAAGGCTTCCTATAGCTCAGATTTATGCTGTTGCTCTCATTTCATTGACACAAGAGTGATTAAAAAAAAACATTATCTAAACTTTAGATGTAGATGTAGAAATTGTAGACTTTAGATTTAAAGTCTACAATTTACAGTTCAATGTGAATAATGGGGTAAGTCTTTACAAGAAACAATTTGTATGTTTACTCTCTCCAAGTTCCCAAATTGTGTAATTCCGGAGATCCTGACCGTGTCATATCCTTGAAATGTATCTGAGTAGTAAACTCAAAACAGTGCAAATAGGAATTTTATAGGTCACGTCTACTTCAAGGGGTTTCGAGAACATTACTGTTGTGTAAGTTAGTTGAGCTTACTCTGGTCATAGAATAGATAATAATACTACGTATAGAATGGCCACTGTCCCCCTCCCGCCAATCGGAGCTTCCTCACCGTGCGAGCGAATTTGGGCTGGCCAGGGGCTAGGGACGTGCCACGCGCACAGACGCTACGTCAAGACTGAGACCACAGTGTACAGTATTTATTCATAAGGTGACAACCTTACTTCACGCACACAAACGCGCGTGTCCAAAAATGACATTGTGTAGTGTCTCTGTAAATAGGTAGTTAGACGCCGCTTTTGCATAGAGATTTCGTTGAGTGTCCGGGGTGTGCTTTGGTGACGAAGAATTGAAACCGGTTGAATACCTCGTCGTGGCTTAGGTTTCTTGCGTGTTTCTGAGTTAGTTAACCCAGGCTAGGTCCTTAAAATTTTAACTCTGATTGCTCATTGGACAACTAAAAAATACCACTGGGTTAAATATATAATTTGTCTTGAGGCGCTAACCTGGGTTAATATTTTAAATTTTTACTCCAACGATGTTGGAGAGTTAAATCAGCTAACCCCGGGCTGGTGACTAAACAAATGTGAAAAAAACACACATACAGCCGAACATAGAACCTCCTCCTTTTTGGAAGTCGGTTAAAAAGGGCAAACAAAGAAGTCTATATTAGAGTACCGTAGTGTAAAAGAGATAAACATACAAGTTTCATGATTGTTCATTCGTCCATCTTTGATGGTATATTACATCTGTAGTAGGTGCACAGACATTTTGAATGCTTCCACCAATCAAAAAAAAAGAAACGTCGTTATTTAGTTAGCCAAGGATCGTGCAAACGGGCCTTAGTGAATTATAGCAGGGACTGTCAATTTATCGAGCCCCCTGAAGTAAGGAAGCGATTAGATGTTAATGCCTCTATGCGGTCACCCATCCAAATTGTGGTATCTCATCATAACGTCGCTTAACTTTAACGACCTATCAAGAACGTCTAAAGCCGGGTTGATACGGTCAAAGTCAGCTTTGACAAAGTGCAACTTGGATGACTCTGATTGGACGCCGTCGGACTCACGTGACTCACTCAGACGACGGGGCCCAATCAGAGTCATCCAAGTTGCACTTGTCAAAGCTGACTTTGATCGTGTCAACCTGGCTTAAGCAAGCGACGAGTGCATCACGGTCACGGTCACTTTTAACTAAGTTACCGGTGACTAGAAATTACGTAGTGGCTCTGAGATCAAACTATTCAAACGAATAGAAACAGCAGTACCAAAATTGGCACCGTAACGTTTACATTATTGGTTGTCAGACAAGCTGGTGTATTGGCACGTGCCAAGTTTGGCTCGCCTTCGGCCCATGGCGATCCACTTACAGAAAGTGAATTTAATTTGGGACATTTTATTTTACTTTAAAAACCGTTTTGATCAAATAGGATGTACTAATTTCAAAGATCCTGGCTGTTGGCCGATGTATTTTTTGTTTTGGGCAATTTTACACAAAAATATTTTGATTCTACATTATTATTGTTTGTTGTTCATAGCAAGATCTGGAATATCCAGATTTAGGACAATACTTGTAGATATTTCAAACTATTGTCATGCGCGGAGACCAAACGCACAACCACCATTTCTTTTGGTCAATTTGACTTTTTTGGGATTTTTATCTATTCAATTCTTGCACTTAATAAAGAGCCATAATCTTTAAATTAGAGGAATTGTCTTTCTTAAACTTTCACAATCACTATTCATATTCATATTGAAAATTATACACCTATTTTATCGCGTAATTTACCTTATTTATGTACTTATCCCGACGTTTCGGCTATGTTACAACAGCCATGGTCGCGGGCAGACTGATAAAAATCCCGTGTCCATATAATTTTTAATTAGAGGAATTGTCATATCGTTTGCTCAATGTTTTTTTTATTAACACATTCATCCTTCACTTTGTTCATAAATTGAACTAGGCTAAGCTAAAGTACTAACCTTAGCTTCATGCCTTTTAGATCTAAAAAGGGTAATTCATTACGCTCACGTCCAAAGGATCGCAAAAATCCAGTAAGTCCAAGCGACCCACGTTTATGGCATAGGTATGAACCCTTTTACATCGCTTGCAAAATAATTCGTCCCCTGGGGCTATCATATAGTACACTGTATAAAATATTTCCCAGATTAAATCAGTATTGCTACATTTTCTTATATAAAAGTACTCGGTACACCAAGGGAGTCATATGATTTATTGGTACAGTTTGAATAAGATTATATTTTTGAGTTTTTTTAAAGGATGGACAATGGCGAAATGAGAAGAAAGTAGTCAGATTTATTTTTTACAATCTAATAAAAAAAATATGAAAATATTCAGAAAGGCGTACCTAATTAACGAGACGTATCAATGTATGGATGTTTATTCAACGCAATTGCGGGGAGGTGAAGGCGGTGAGGGGCGGGGCTAGGCGGACTATGTAGATAAAGTTTACTTTATTCTATTGCGTTGACTGTACCTGCGCAAAGTCGAATCTGCTGCGCACTTCAGCCGCCATTAAGTTTGCGGCGCACTCTACTCGTAATGAAGAAGGTCCTCGATATTCATCAAAATACTTTCTAAAGAAGAAAATTAGAATTTTAGAAGAAAAATTTCTTGTATGTAGGTAATTATATATGTAGGTATTTACTTTGTTGGGTAATACACAGTGTGTAATAAAACCATATCCGATCCGAGAGGAACATGTAAAACTAACATTTTGAGCCAGAATTAGAATTATAGAAAGTATCTAGTGAAGACAAAGGTTATAGCTGATCAGTCGGATCCGCACCGCATCTTCTTTTCGGCGTTCACTTGTTCTTTCACTTTGGATTACGAAGCGGCGATCCAGTTACGCAGTTGATGTAGTGAGCGTTGGTCCAAAGAATTCCATACAGAGAATACCGCGGTGATGCGGTGAGGTTCGGGTGCGGAGGCGACTGGTTAGCTATAACCTTCAGCTTAAGTCGATTTCAGCATGTTTTGTTTAAGTTTAAAATACTTTCATGCTATCCTTTAATATAGTCCCCAGCAAAATACGCGCAACAGTTACATTTGGCAAGGCTTGCCGTCCAGAGATTGCTAATTGAAACTCGCGAGTCTCGCCGGTATGTACGAGTAAAAAGAGAATTCCTTAATGCGAAGAGCTAATTAGGCGACACGACCAACTTTTCTTAAGTTATGACTGGCAGTATGACAGTGAAAAATAATTTCTGTTGGCCAGTTTTTGATTTTTAACTGCTGCAAACTTTTAAATTAAATGGTGGGTAAATTCGCCAGGCACAGCTAATCACACTATTAAATTAATATTATAAATGCGAAAGTTTGGATGTTTGAATGTTTGGATGGATGGATGTTTAGATGTATGTTTGTTCCTCTATATCTCGACAACCACTGAGCCGATTTGGCTGAAATTTAAAATGTAGATAGATAATGACTGGGGAAAGGACATGAATTTTTTATCCGGGTACCACGCGAGCGAAGCTGCGGAAGCTACTTATGAATAATGAGGAAAAATTCAAAAAATCTAGTAAGCAGAATAGTCAGGATAACTAATCTCATTAAATTACATTAAATACTCATTTCATTACTTGTTCCAAAACATTTCATCAACTGGAACTAGAAAATTTGTTTCCTCGAAAGTTTTGGATTTCATTACACTCTAGTTGCCGTACAGTTCGACTCAGAATAGAAGTCACTCATCGAAAAGTTACTGAAGTTCAATGCCTAATCCACAAACGTATTTGATACTTTGTATGGGTTTTGCATTGATGTTTTCGCCTAGTATCAGTATCAGTATCTAGTATCAGTATCTAGTATCAGTATCTAGTATTAGTATCTAGTATCAGTATCTAGTATCAGTAGTCCGATGATTTAGTCCGATGATGCTGATCAATACAGATCATCGGTCGAGTATTTTTGTAAACATACTATTCAAAACATGATCAAGACTGTATGCTCAAGGTGTGGTAGATATTCTCTCAGATAGTAGAGATCCTTTGAAAGTGTCTAAGGGAATAGTCAGAGGTGTGTCCAAACACATACAGCATTCCATTAGGTATACCTTTACCGTATAGAGCTTGTGTTAATGCGTATATAGTTTTTTGAAACTAAAAATCCATTAACGACATTATTTTCCATGTAAGCTAGCGCAGTAGATATAATAATATTGTTACACTTGGCAATAGACACGTAGCCAACGGTGCGTGAGATCTCAGTTAGGGGCGAACTACTAGTAGGTATTTTATTATTAAAAGCTCGTAATGTCCCACTACAGAGCAATTACTTTCCTTCTCTATTTTGAGCTAATAAATTAATCTACTTGTAGGTACCATTTAACTACTAAAAGTATAAGTTACTCGTTTACTTCAAATCCCCAAAGATTAAAATTTTCACAATACCTAAATATATCTAAAAAGCAGTGTAAACGGAAGTTTCAGGAACTTTACGTCTATTAACTGTGTCGCAGTGTAACTGGATGAGTCCAAAGCAGACCGAAATTGCAATTAGCGAGGTTTATTCATATTCAAGCACATTTGTTAGGCCGCGCCTAGCTCGCATAAATTGCTTTTAAACAGCTTTCAGCCAAACTCGGTATTTCCTACTGGAATGTTTTAATGACGCACAATAAACATTACCTCCCTGAACAATCAAAAATAAATGGACGTTCAGTGAGATTGGATTGAGTTTCGTTTGAGTCGAACCGCGCTCTTAAAAATTAAAGCGTTCATCGAAGTTTTGTAACCGAGCTGATCTTTCAAGTTGGTAAGTGAATTATTGTAGGAAGTTATACTTTCTTCGTGACCTGACGAACCACTATTCAACATTATTTATCGCTCTTTCTAGCTCGTTAAAAGCAAAGTTAAACTTCATTGATCAATTTAACTTCTTACTAGCTGTGGTTTACGGTTTTATCTAGGTACTGATGATTTCAACATGAACCGATTTTTATCCAGGATAAAAGGGCCCAAGATATTGAGGTAAAATTATTCGCTTTCTGCCAGCGAAATGTTTTATAGAATCAGATCAGTAGTTCCAGACCACTTCCAGACCATCTAACTAAAAATGTCCTTATCAATATAATAATGACACAACGAAAGCCTGCAGTACTTACAATATCCTTTTACAACAGTCAACCTTATCCACAGTGTTGATATGATCAAAACACGCAGAACTGAATAAGTTGCCCTTTTAGGCTGATCGTACACCTACGCGCACAGAATTCTCAAAGTACTGCCAGATTTAGAATGGAGAGAATTGGACGATTCGATGCGGGCAGGTGTGTGAGGTTTCATACTTACTATATTTCTAAAGAATTCTAAAATTCGATTCGTTTGGCGCGTTTTCCGTGGATGGGTGTGCGGCCACCTTTAAGAATATCTTTGTATGTATTGCATTTACTGTTCTTTGTTTATAACATTAAACACCATCTTAAAAATTTCCATCTTCATCATTCGTTCAAAGATACAGTTTTCATTCATTCGTTCATTCATTCCATTCTTGCATGAACTTTCTTATCACTCAAACGTACTTTAAAGAAGTATCTGCTAGTAAAAGCTAGCAAACCGCTTTATTTGGACGTCACATAATGTTCTTTTAAAAGGACATAAAATTGCTCTGTATAAAGGAGCTTGAATAAAGAGTTTTGTCAAATAAGGAGACACTGCATTTCACCGTTTAAGATCCGCCTGTCAGCTTTAAGTGAATCCGTTCTACAGCTCACTTTGTTACTTTGTTGTGACCAGTTGTAATACAAATTGTGTTCCTCTGCAGTCACTAAAGTTTGTAGGTTATTGTAATACATACAATTATTGTTCTCTATAGAGTTATGGCTGATTTACACAGGGTCAGTAGACAAGTCAGGTGGCGGGGGGCGCCAACTGACTTTAAAATATTCGTGTTCGAATATTCAAGTCAGCGCTGACTTCAAGCCACTGTACTGACTTCCAATCAGTTTACACAGGGTTTTTTTCGGGTCAGCACTGACTTGCCTTGAATTTGTAGTCAGTTACTGACCCTGTGTAAATCAGCTCTTAGTTTTAAGTTGATTGTCATTTTAGGAACTTTAAACCATTTAACTAGTAAGGTTTTGATCGTCTCACTGGGGCACAAATCGCAGTACATGTTTTGGGATTCAATTTTTTGCCCTGTATCAACGTTTTTTTAATTATTTGTAAACAGTTTATACACGTCTTAACGTTCCTTTGGATATCCTTAATGTAGAGAGATATCGCGAATGTTTCCTACAATCCTGATGTCTGAAGTTCTGAAGGGATGTCTACCGTCGTTGGGGATACAGTGGGGCCAGCGAATTATGTATAAGTATACTAGCAGACGCCCACGGCTTTGCCCGCATGGACTACTATTTGTTTATCCCCACCGTGCATTTTTTTGGGATAAAAAGTACCCTACGTCCTATTCCCGGTCATTTTCTATCTATATTTTAAATTTCAGCCCAATCGGCTTAATGGTTGTTGAGTTATAGAGGAACAAACATATATCCATCCATCCATCCATCGAAACATCCAAACTTTCGCAAATATAAAGTGTGATTAGTAAGATAGATCGAAAGATGTAACGATATTGTAGTGAAATTACGGCAGCTGTATCTAAGGCGCTCTAGCCGTCACCCACAAGTCCTTTTGTCTCATTGTGACCGAACGTGGCATGGCACTAGTTTAAGCTCTTGGATAACGTATTGTTAACACTTCATTGTTGCAAACTGAAAGTTGGAATTGCTTAGGACTTTGTAATGCAGATGTGAAGGAAGTTTCTACCTAATTTACGAGCTACAAATGTTAATGTAAGTTTATAAGAGACTAAGCGGACCCATCGAACTTCATCCCGCTTCAGAATCCGAGAAATCATGACTGGCCTCTTAGCTCAGTTAGTAGTAGCTCTGCCTTCTGCACTATAGGTCGTGGGTTCGATTCCCACCCAGGACAAACATTTGTGTGCTGAACATAGATGTTTGTTCTGTGTCTGGGTGTTATATTCTATGTATGTATTTACAAAAAAAAAGTATAAAAATAAGTATCCTATCAGTTATCTGGTTCCCATAGTACAAGCTTTGCTTAGTTTGGGGCTAGATGGCGCTGTGTGAAATGTCCAGCAATATTTATTTATTTATTTAATCATCAAAAAGTAGTTTTTATTATATTATAGTTTTTATGTTATAATTATAAATTGGGATTTCTTAGAATCGTCTTAAGAACTAGGTAGTAATATTTTTCTTGTTCTTTCGCTTTTGTGAAAAAAAAAAACTCTCGCTGATGTTCTAATCCTCTCTTCTTTGTACTAGCCTCACCCAAATACGACTTTATGTAACATACAAAATTCATTGTTTATTATTTATTTTACGAACAGTCTTTCTACATAACAGAAAGATACTTACAATATCTAAACCGATTTAGGCTACTCAAAAAATGTGTTAAGTTCACATCGCATTTTTACGGCAATAGGTACATATTTTCATCCCCGATGCCACTTATCAAGTAATAAAACATTTATGCATTCGATATAAAACGTCGCGCGTTACTCTCTCACAAAGAAATTTTATACATAGTAGAATGCTGACTGACATTTAATGTACAAAGGATTTTGAACCTTATCACGACTACACAACGATCTATTATCATTTAATCTTGGTTATAAGGATTGTTGGTCTTGTTGAGAGGCTTTCTTGGGTGCTTTGTCTCTTTCACACTCGTTGTTGGATTAGTAGTGTGCCCATGTCATTTAAATTTCAGGATATTTTTACCTTATCGCGCTCGACAAAATCAGCGCTTGATTTCGATCCATGGTTTCGATCCTTGAATTAGATCCTTGAATTAGATCCTTGATTTTGATCCTTGATTTTGATTTCGATCCTTGATTTCGATCCTTGGTTTTGATCTTGGATTTCGATCCTGGATTTCGATCCTTGATTCTTGAATTTTGAACCTTGAATCTGAAATCTTGAATCTTGAATCTTTGAAGTGACAGCTGTCAAACTTCAAATGGCCTATCTCGGGAACTACTCGTTCTAGACTCCCCGTTCTCGGTTCAAATGAAAGCTATGACCAAGATCTTCATTTGAAGTGACAGCTGTCAAATTTCAAACCGCCATATCGCGGAAACTACTCGTCCTAGACTCCCCGTTCCCAGTTCAAATGAAAGCTATGACCAAGATCTTCATTTGAAGTGACAGCTGTCAAACTTCAAACGGCCATATCTCGGAAACTACTCGTCCTAGACTCCCCGTTCAAAGTTCAAATGAAAGCTATGACCAAGATCTTCATTTGAAGTGACAGCTGTCAAACTTCAAACGGCCATATCTCGGAAACTACTCATCCTAGACTCCTCATTCTCAGTTCAAATGAAAGCTATGACCAAGATCTACATTTCAGATGACAGATGTCATTTTGACAGCTGTTATTGAAAATGTAGATCTTGGTCATAGCTTTCATTTGAGCTAAAAAGGAAGAGTCTAGGATGAGTAGATTTCGAGATATGGCTGATTGAAGTTTGACAGCTGTCACTTCAAATGCAGATCTTGGTCATAGCTTTCATTTGAACTGAGAACGGGGAGTCTAGGACGAGTAGTTCCCGAGATATGGCCGTTTGAAGTTTGACAGCTGTCACTTCAAATGCAGATCTTGGTCATAGCTTTCATTTGAACTGAGAACGGGGAGTCTAGGACGAGTAGTTCCCGAGATATGGCCGTTTGAAGTTTGACAGCTGTCACTTCAAATGCAGATCTTGGTCATAGCTTTCATTTGAACTGAGAACGGGGAGTCTAGGACGAGTAGTTCCCGAGATATGGCCATTTGAAGTTTGACAGCTGTCACTTCAAATGAAGATCTTGGTCATAGCTTTCATTCGAACTGAGAACGGGGAGTCTAGGACGAGTAGTTCCCGAGATATGGCGGTTTTAAGTTTGACAGCTGTCACTTCAAAGATTCAAGATTCAAAATTTCAGTTTTCAGATTCAAGAATCAAGATTCAAGATTCAAGAATCAAAATGAAGGATCAAAATTGTATCAGTATTTTAATTCAAAAATCATGCCCTGAAACATCACGTAAATCAGAAAATGATGGAAAAGGCCCCTTAGGGACTAGGAATGTTTAGTTTATGGTCACCCTTTAGAAAGAGACACACCGCCCAAGTTTTCTTTCTCAAGCGGACCTTGTTTTCTGTCACAGTCAGTGTTCCAGGTACGTAGTATAGAAATTCCTTGCTCTCTCATCAATCAATCATGATGGCCCGATGAAATATATTACCTTCTTTTATTGGGCGTGGTAGTCGGTAATCTTCGGCAATCTTCGGAGAAATCATAATAAATCAGTTTGGCCCCGTACATAAAGTATTGGCAGACTAATGAAGCGAATACAGATAATTATTTATTGACAAAATGCTGCCTAGGATAAGACAACGATAAATCATTGATTTAGTAGGTACATGCTAACCTCAATTAACCAAATGTACCAGTTCATTCAGATAATTGACTTGGATCAGTTAGGAAATCTATAGATCGTATCCAAGAAACCTTCAATTGAAAGTGTGCTTAAGACGCTGCTGGCTGCATTACCACGTTGAATGGCTGGTCCGTTGAGCCAAAGTGCCCAATATTTTAATATAAGCCCTGTCGAGACTTACTTTATTTGCGCCTTAAATAAGTTAGATTTATTTGCTTAAACAGTAAAATGTAGGGCATAAACAAAAATTATGAGTAAATCATGTACTAATAAAGCAAATTTTCATGCACTGACGTTTTTTTCTTTTCACTCTCAATATTAATTAAAAGAGATGGAAACAGATTATGTAGCCGTTTGAATTAATTTGTTATAGTGTTAAACCACACTTAGGTATTTACATTTGAAAGTGAAAAAATAAAAAAAAATATAGAATTAGCAAAAGCGACATCTCTCGTCATTTGATCCTGAATGTAACTTCGGGTATAGAGCGACGATGTCTGTGGTTGTCTGTCGATGTCTGGCACGCTACTTGTCTGTTACGCTTAATGTCTGTAGAAACAGTCCTCTATTCTTCACATCTCTGGTAGAAAGGCAAGCTAATTAAAATATCTTGTGCGATACAGCGGTCACCGAGATTTAGGACCTTGTGTCTATCAAACTCAATCGAAGCTCGATTGTTTTGTTTTCCTGTATTTCTTTGTTCCATTCCTGATTAGTACCATTGTTTCTTTCGATTGTTCTCAAATAGGACAAGGGCATTCAATATCATTCAATGAGTATTTTTGGGTATATTAATTAGGTATTTCCACTTCAAATCTTATAAACAAACGGAGAAACGTGAATAATTGTTGCCTTTCAAACTAGATCTTGACTCTAAACACATAAATACAGTATTTGAATAAAAAGATGTTTGTATTGTATTTCTTAATCTTTCGCGATCACAATTCAAATAAACGCGATAAAATCCTGTACCAATATTGCCAATGCCTTCTTGTAAAACGTAAAATAAACTTTTGATAAAATCAACAGTTTTAACTTGACTCAAACCAGTGCGATTCAGACTTCCAAAAATGCATCCGATTCGAAGACTTTCTTCGGAAACTTGACGTTTTTTCATCGAAGAAGAGTCACTTTCCAAATTAGAAATACATTCCGAGAAGGTTTGAATCGCGTCTCAGGACTAGCTATAGTCGTTTTATAACATGCAGTTTATGTTTAAAATACAAAAAAACTATTTTATTCATTTTTATTCATGAGTAGGTAGCCTAAAAAGTTTTTACAACCTGAATTAAAATGTAGGTCATAAGAGCTTTTATGATTACTCCGAATTTCGTGATTGGATTATTAAGAACTCTAACCATTGCCCATTAGCTTTATTTGTGACTAGTATCAGCCCGCGGCTTTGCTCGCGTGTTACCTACCCAGTTTTTAACTGTAACAGTTTGTGAGGAGGGATGGATGGATGTTGTGTTATACACATAGGCTACTTTTTATTCCGGAAAAATGTATGGTTCCCGTGGGATAAAAAAACTAGTCCACGCCGGCGAAGCCGCGGGCGTTCACTAGTTTGTATTATAAGAGGAGGCATTATTGGTAGAATATCCATGCAAGTAAGTTTCTAGGTTCTGGTTCAATTCCGATTGGAATGAAAATATAAAATGCAATTTAAATCGCAAATAGGAACGCTGTGCTCGATGCAAATACGCAATAAGCATGCGATTTGATGCGAATACCTTCAATATCTTAAGCAAGTATTTGTGCTCTCATGTTTGTTCATATTTATTCAGGTTGCTGAAGGATAAATGTGTATTTGGATCATATTTGAATAACGTTGCTTAATAAGATCTATGTGAGTAAATAAATCGGAAAACGATACTTATTATAACAGACTAGAAATTTCCACGCATTTGGTAGATTTATGTACCGATAATAATCCGTTTATCTGGAGTTCTTCTTCAATTTACAAACAACATACGTACATACAAGATACGTGCGAAAAACATAACCCTTCCTTGACGGTTGGATAAAAAAGAATTGAAAATCAAAGTAAGAACGAATTCCTCCGACGATTCTCCTGATGAATCGAAACATTTTACCATAGCATGGCATGAAGATCAAGTGCTAATCTTTATTTTTAGGATTCGTTTAAAATCTAGTAAACCTGGATTTTATTTTCGTGTGTGAAACCTAAGGACTCATTTCTAGCGGTAAGTACCTACCTATTTGAAACGTGGTTTAAATATAGTACTGAAATAAATTGCTTCCTGTTTGTTTTATGTCCTGCGCAACGGACTGTTTTTGCTTGATACTTGGCTAATGAGACTTAACAGGCCCGTGGCGATAAACTGAGGTAGGTACTTTCGGTCTTGCAAGTCGATCTTTGTCCGAGTAGGTACACTGGTGGCACTGGTCATTTCATTCATTCATTCATTCATTTACTGTGCTAGAACAACAGCGCAAATTGGGCAGCACCCCGTGCGACAAGGCAGCCCTATTTAGAGAGCCTTAGAGTTAAATATATGCTCACCCAGTAACACAGTCACCGTAACCAAATCCGGCTAGGAACATACACACATATAAATTAATAGTGTTAGTCTGTGGAGTAATAAAACCGCCCCAATAAAGAGGACCCTAATACCTTAAACTTTACCTACGATTTTACAAAGCCGTGTCATGTATCAAGCCATGATCAAATTAATATTGGATGACTTCCACTGCGTCTGACTTTCAGCTTTATGGAGTCGAGATAAAGTGTAATTTCCTGTCTCATGGTAAGGGTGTGTTGTGTAGAGTGTGTGGAGGCTGGAGTAGAGACGGGAAGGTCAACTTTAGCCGGGCTAACCACACAGCATGCCATTTAAAGTTGAATTTCCAAAACTAGCTGTATTTAAATAAATAAATAAATATATAAATATTGCTGGACATTTCACACATCGCCATCTAGCCCCAAACTAAACAAAGCTTGTACTATGGGAACCAGATAACTGATAGAATACTTAAATATCTTTTTTTTTAAATGCCTACATAGAATATTTAGAACACCCAGACACAGAACAAACATCTACCTATGTTTATACTGGGTGGGAATCGAACCTATGATAATTCAATAAGATTGGCGTCTTTGCTTTTTTGATAGCTAAGAAAAATTGGTCTCGATTATCCCCCCCTACAAACGTGCCAGTTTTAAAGATTAAATTAGGCAGATTTGTATTATTTCTGTACAGTTGTCAAAGCAAAGTTTAATTCACAAATAAGAGATTAGAACAGTGGTCGTCACACTTTTCTGGTCAAGGGCCGCATAGGACAATGTGAGGTATCACTGCGGGCCGCACATTCTTAAATTATTTAGTTGACGATTTTTAGAATTCCTAAATATGGTAAAATCTCAGTAGGTACCTACTAACGAGCTTGAAACTTAGCAGCATAAGTCTGCAGTGCTCAAAGACTCGCTGCTTGTCGTTTATCGTATTCTGAGCTCACTATAACTCACTTTGCTCGCAAAATATCTTACTCATAGGGTTAAATGCGAGCGAAGCGAGCCGAATTTTTTAAGACAAAATGCATTATGTGACACAAGATTTTGTTTGCGGTGATCAAAGAAAAAACTCGCTGCTTATAGTTCCTTATTCTCTGGTTAGCCTTTACTCATTTTACTCGTAATATACCTTACCCATGAAGTTAAATGCGAGCGAAGCGAGCCGAATTTTTTAAGACAAACGCATATGTGACACTTGGTTTGGTTTGCGGTGATCAAAGAAAAACTTGCTGCTATAGGTTCTTATTCTGTGGCTTTACTTACTTTACTCGCAATATACCTTACTCATGAAGTTATTTAACTTCATAAGTAGGGTATATTGCGAGTTATACCGCGAGCGCATTTGCGAGCGAAGTGAGCCGAATTTTTTAAGACAAATGCAACATGTGACACTAGATTTTGTTTGCGGTGATCAAAGAAAAAACTCGCTGCTTATAGTTTCTTATTCTGTGGTTAGCCTTTACTCAATTTACTCGTAATATACCTTACTCATGAAGTTAAATGCGAGCGAAGCGAGCCGAATTTTTTAAGACAAATGCAACATGTGACACTAGGTTTTGTTTGCGGTGATCAAAGAAAAAACTCGTTGCTTATATGTTCTTATTCTGTGGTTAGACTTTACTCACTTTACTCGTAATATACCCTACTCATGAAGTTAAATGCGAGCGAAGCGAGCCGAATTTTTTAAGACAAACGCAACATTGTGACACTAGATTTTGTTTGCGGTGGTCAAAGAAAAAACTCTCTGCTTATAGGTTCTTATTCTGTGGTTAGACTTTACTCACTTTATTAGCAATATACCTTACCTACTTGTGAAGTTAAATGCGAGCGAAGCGAGTCAAATTTTTTAAGACAAATGCTACATGTGACACTTGTTTTTGTTCTCATAGAAAGGCTCGCTGCTTGTCGGTTCCTATTCTGCGGTCAGACATAACTCACTTTGCTCGCATTATACCTACTCATGAAGCTACAATGCGAACAAAGAGAGCTTCAAACCAAGCAAACAAAGCGAGCTTCATTATCTCGAAATTTTTAAATCAATCATAACTATTATTGTAGCAATGTAGGTAGCACCTTTCATCATCATCATTTCCTTTTCCAACTAGGTTGGGTCGGCACAACATGTTCTCCTCTTACGTGGTAGCATAATTATCTACTAAAAATTTTTGCTTGGCCGCGGGCCGCACAAATATCGTCCGCGGGCCGCATGCGGCCCGCGGGCCGCACTTTGACGACCACTGGATTAGAAGATTAAAAAACCAGGCCTACAACAATTTAATTTTTATATCACTTTTATCAGGCTACTTGGTTTTTAGCGTCTAATAAAACAGGAACATAACTTTAAACGTCGAACAGAGAGAACAAAAAAGCCGAACATCAAACAACTTTCAGTCCATCGACTTTTCTCGCAACCCTATCAGGGTGAGGTATGCAGGCTCTCTAAATTAATTACAAGGGAATTAGAGGGAACATTGTAGGTAGCCCCGGGCGGGGCCAGCCTTGTTATTGAAAGGTTCATGACGGAAAATACACCTGAACCATGAAACTAGACTTTCATTACATTTTTTAAAATTACTGTTCCATAAATGAGTAGGTTTTCGGTTTCAAAGGCCAGCTCCTTTATTGGGAAAATGTATCTTAGTTTTTTTTTTCTTTTGAATATCTTTATTCATTATCGCTATTTTAATGAGTGAAATGATATCTATACTTAACAGTAGGGATATGGGATGATGATCTTAGTATTTTATTGTGAAAGTAGACTAGCAGTGTCCTTTTATAGGCTGATGTTAAATCTTGAGTAGAAGTACTGTACATGCTGGAAAATTAAGATTTAACATGACCGAATCGAAATTTGACTTTTACCACAACTCCAACATAATAGCGAGAGCTACATTCAAACATTATCACTGCTATTTCAGCCCAGTACTGTGTAAATATTGTATTGTACAGATTGCACAGTATCAGCATACATTACCTAATTGTAAGGCAAGTTAAATTTACGGTTAGGAATTAAAGTTAGGCATTCACAAAGTGAAAGGCGAATGAATGGGTCCCCTGTGAATGAGAACGAATGAATGGGAACTAAGCAAGCGGTCTCATGTTGAATCAAACACTAGCAATTGGAATGAGTTTGCACTAGATCTTATTCAAATAATCTATGTTGACTTTTGGAATTTCGTATACCTGAAAAGATAGTAAGTAAATCGATTTAAGAATAAAAGTGGCCGCACACCTGTCCGCGCCGAACGCGCCGAAAGAATCGAATTTTAGAATTCTTTAGATAGGTAGGTAACTATGAAACCTCGCGTTCCTTATAAGTACGTTATAAATGTACCTAGCGTAGATGCACTATACTTTTCACAAAAGAATAAAAAAATACGAGTTAAGAGCAGCAAAATTTTGCTGTGGAAAAATGCACAATGTAACTTTCTAAAATTACATTTAACCTACAACTTGCATAAACCTTGCCACATTCTATTCTATTTTTTTTTCTAGCCTGTGTCGTCCCACTATGAGGCAAAGGTTTCTCTCTACTCCTATGAGTTTAGCTGAGGTAGACTCTAGCTAATCTCGCTACCTCAATCTGGGTCTACAGTGACGTCTTCTTTGAGGCCCACTTGGTCGTTGTTTTGGCCCAAAGATCCAAATCGACATAAATCTGGACCTGCCCGGTCCAGTCTCACTTCAGCTGCTTCTAATGAATTTTATATTTATTTTCCAAATTATTTTGGTGAAAGATCGCTAGAGGCGTGATAGCCTCCAATATTGAAACATCCTGAAACAATCAGGATTATATTTATAGGAAGAACTATGAAGATATTAAGATAGGAATATAGGTTATAAAAACAATTTTCACCAGTATTCATTACTCAGTCTAGTCTAGACGAATAATCAATGCTAGCAAAATCTCGAGTAGATACAATAGATATAAGATACACAATTTCTTAATAAACAATACAATTTTCCCTAGACACGTATAAGGTCGCGAGTACACGCAAACAATACCTTTTTCTTTTGTTTGTTTCACCCTTAATTAATTCGTCTTCATGTATCTTGGAACATATATTTTATTCATATAATATACGTATCTTTGTTATATGTATTTATGGTCGACTTTCAAAATATGTAGGAGAATTGTAACAAATATATTTCTCTTAAATATTTATAAAGAGTTACTACTGATTCGATTCTAATAATTCTTTCATCATCATCATCATCATCAGCCCTTCTCATCTCACTGCTGGGCATAGGCCTCTCTTCGCTTTTGCCATTCGCCATTGCAATTCTTTCATAAGTTACAATATTCATAGTCTTATATGACACTAAATTATTAATTTAGTTAATGACATGTATTTTATTGTTCATCATCATCATCATCCGCAGCCTGATCTCTCCCACTGCTGGGTATAGGCCTCCCTTTGTTGCCATTTTTCCCGGTCCTGCGCTTACCTGATCCACTGCCTTCATTTTGACATTCATTTTGAATAAGATGCACTTGAAATTCGTGTGAAGCTATCGTTAACAGGCAAACAGGCCACCGAACCACAGCCACAAAACGCCAGCGACAGCGACTATTCATATATTTTGTAGCTGTAGCGAGTGGCCGCCACCGGCTACACGTGTGCGGCGCGTCTATAAAAAATATATGAAAACAACAGGAAATAGGTCGGTAGCGGCGTTTTGTGGCGGCGTTTTGTGGCTTGTATGCGGTCAGGTACTCTCGAATAGAGTACTCTCTACAGTACAGATAGCTAACAGAATAAACAATGCTGATGAATCGATAGCACTTCAACAGCTAATTAACAATCTATTTAACAAGAGCATGTACAGTATGCGCCAAGTTTTAATGCGAGTGAGTAAAGTTGCGAAGATAGAATAGTTTATTTGTTCTTGAAACAAATTGCATCAAAAGAATGCGCTATTTTGTAAGTTTGTATAAGCTGGCTGACTCTTCTAGATTAGAGAAGTTCTAATCTCATATTCATGTTTATTGATTGCTTCAGTTAGTACATACTAGTAAAGTAACATTGGCCTAATACTGCAGCCTCTAATCAGCCTGCAATCTGCAAGACACCCAACTCTTCACCAAATTACAACAGGCAGGGGTAGCGTTTTTGGACTCAATAACATTGCCTCAATGAATGGGTTACATAATAGACTAGCAAACGGCTTCGCTCGCGTGGACTAATATTTTTTATCCCACGGGAACTATACATTTTTCCGGGATAAAAAGTAGCCTATGTGTTATTCCAAAAACTAAACTATCTACATTCCAAACATCAAAATCGGTTTCAAATTATTCACACACACACACACACACACTGACTTTCGCTAGGATTAGTAGGATTGGTGATTCAGATAGAGCACGAATAAGAAACATGTCAAGGCTTTTTTTTTTAAATTTCACGATTCATATTACCTTTATAAGTGCCGCGCACTGCAATCGTAGAATTAAATTTTAATTAATGCTACACTAGTTTCGTGCTGGTTGGCGACGTGGGCTCACTTTAGCACAGTTAGTGATGTGACCTTGCCGTAACACAGTTCTAAACTAGCACGGAAGGCAAAGTTCTATGCTACTACTGTTGCCATATATTCTAAACTATATTATAATACTTAGAATTTAGTTATACCTAGGTGCTTTGATTAAGTGAATTTTATTTTCTTTTTCATTTTTGTTGATCTGTAAAGTACCTACTTTATAAGTTCTTTAGAACAGTTATTTTGTTTTCTAAGTTAATTTAGGTTATAATTAAGTATGTTAAAACTTGGCAAAACTTATTAAGTTAATAAACTTATCTTTATCTTATCTTTATCTTTACCTAATAAGTTGAGCGTAAGCTTATTTAGCGAACTTACTACCTATCAAATAAGCATGTGCGTGTGTAGCGTTGGCATGTTTATTATTATTAAGGAATACTTATTTCGCTACTTTTATAAAAAAGAAAACTAATAACAGGTTTTGTAGTAATAAAAGTCACTAATAAAAAAATAATAGTTGTAAAAACCTATACACACAAGCTCGTGTAAAATGCTTTCATACTTAACATCAATCCCACCCATTGAAATAATCTAGACTTTTTTCTATTGTTAAATTTTACTTTTCTTGGTATAAAATAAAGTGTTCATTCATTCATTCGTTCATTCATTTATTCATCAATACAAAAAAATAAGAAAATTCAGTTTCTCAACTATTTTGTGTGGAATGTCTTTTTTGAAATGTTCAATACTTTTTTAAATAACTTAAAAGCTTTAAAATATTATGAGCTTGCACGTTGCTCTGTATGGATTTCATCATTCTCAGGTAATTACGAGATAAAGTCTTGTAAGTTCGTTTAAATTATTTCATCATTCTCTGAAATAAAACTACTATTATTATTAAAGTGTCCCACCACTGGGCAAAGGTCGAGTCTAGACTCCAGACCACAAATAAATTATAAACCATTAAATTATTTAAACTTCTCAGGAAGAAAGTGATTGTCTCTGTCTTTATCAAGCCAAGTAAACGAATGATATTTTGAAGTGTTCAAGACAAGTATAAACAATAGCTTGTCTATGTCTACGTCACATCACTAGAGGCGGCCCGGTAGGCCGAATTTGCATGAAACATTGGATATTATACAGGCATTTCGTATTCTATTAAAGCTTCAGACTTCAAAGCCGATGGTATAATACACCCGATTTGAATACGGACTGAAGTGTTTTTGAGTATCATTCTGGGTTGAGTGTAATTGAACAATGACTGATGTGGATATGATGTCAAGTCAAATAATAAATGTAGCTTTCATCTGTTTTATATCATTTTGCTGAGTATATTTTTATTGAATTAAAAATTATGTTCTCAAGCTTAGGCATAGGCTGTTCAGAATGGAAATTCTTTAAGTTTGTTCAAAAGGTTATTAGTATTGGTGTTTAAGATTTTTTCCAAAAATAATAAGTTTGTGCGAGCTAGCTATACAAAAGTAAAATCAAGTAAATACTACAAAACTTGGCAAAGTGCAAACTTCATGTGAGCAAGTGGTCAACTATGGTGATGGAGTTTTTAGGCCACCTAAAAACTACTGTCATGTATTTTTCACGTCATGTATTTAATTAATTTCATGAACTCATGACATGACTTAAAAGCTGGTACCCACAATTTAACGTGCCCTCCGAAGCACGGAAGCTATGCTAATAACGAGTGATTCATTCCTAGTAGAAAAATCTGAGTAGTTCTCGCCCGCAACAAAATAGAGCGAAATACTCGCTCTATTTTGTTGCGAGCGCTCAAATACAGCTCGCTCAGAACATTTTTACTTACTTTGTAGGCACGGAACTTCGCTCGGATAAGAACAGACCCTTATTCCTGCAGACTTGTGAAGCATTTTCAATCAAAATTTATCACCGGCCATTTATTAAAAGTTTCCTTGCCGTTTTAAATCAGATAAAATGAAAGACACTTGAGAACGACTTGCAGATTGTTGAAATATTATTATCACGTTAAACCATTAGACAAATTCAGTTTAATATTAAGTTGAGTACTTTTGGAAGTAAAACGAAAGTCTTTTAGAACGAATTCGAAGTAAAATTGATTCAGAAGTACCTAGGGTTGTCACTTCAATTAGGAAAATTAAAAGTCTGATTAATTAAACGTGTAATATAATGTGAAAAAACGGAAGGAAGTGAAGACTGGATTAGTCCTTAAATTTTGATTTATTGGATCAGCCTGACTTCAGATCGCTTTTTAAGTGCATTCCAAACGTGCCTATAAACCATACCCGATTTGATCTGTAAAGTACCTACCTATTTAGATAAATTGATATCGGAATATCGCAGTAAAACGTTTGTGTAGTAGCTTTATTTTTAATTCAACTCAGCGTGATTATTAAATATGAGATGTACTTTGGGAGATACATTCAGATGCTTAGACATATTTTGTACCTACTTTTGATATTGCTCAATGGTATTTCATTATTATACTGTACGGTATACTTACCCTTATGCATTGTACACGCTAAAATAAACCCTAAAAACACCGCAGGTAATCTCACAAAAATACTTTATCCACAAATGTACCACATTTATCTCACAAAGTAAGCCTAGTAAACACTAGTTTTTGTGGCATTGCAAATGATCTCACACCACTTTACTTTACACGTTTTTACCCGGCCGCAGAGGTATTTCCTTGTAACATTCACTTTTTACCACATATAAGACAAACCTTGTAGAAAGCGTTACATTTTTCTTATTACGATTCAGGGTGACTCCGCCCCGCTTCAATAAAACGCTCCCTGAACGCGTAAGATAAATAGTCAAGCGTGTAAAGTGCTAGAGTAGTGGGAGGAAACAGTAACGTACAGAAAATGGCACTTTTAGAGGCAAATATAATAAGGCTACTCCTGGAAACTTCAACGGGGGATTTAGACCGTTATTCCGGAAGGTTTTCTACCAAATATAGTAAAAATACCTTTACTTAGTTAGAACACTTTTTAGGCAAACTCATGAAATACTGCAAAATAAAACTACTTGTAAATTCCATGGATTCTAAAATACATAATTTATTTAGTCCACACTTATTTCTGGATACAGCTATATAAAATGGACCGGAAAATCCAATATAACTGTACGAAACTCGCCAAAGACAAGACTCACAAGTTTGCTACGTGACATTGGTTGAATTGCAGACATGAAGGTGAATTTAGACCAAACTGAATAGGAGTGAAATGTCATCAATAGTATACATCAAAGAAGTTATATACCTACTTAACGTAGGTATATAACTTCCTTGGTATACATTCATCTATACCATACCATGCAGCGCTCGTGGCGTAGTTTGCTTAGGCGTTCTTGATTGATCGTTGAAGTTAAGCAGCGTTGTGCGCGGTCACAATTTGGATGGGTGACTGCAAGTGGCATTACGAGCTGAGCGCTTCCCTGCTTCGGAGGGCACGTTAAATTGTCGGTCCCGGCTTATGACGGGGGCCTTTAGGCGGCCTAAAACTCCTTCACCAGAGTTGGCCACTTGGTCATACGAACTTACTTACTTTATACACCTTTTTGGAGCCGATCACACAAATGTACATTTATGAAATTGTAGATCAAAGAATAAAAGTAGTGAAATGATACAAAATTGATGAGATGTTTTTTGCATTATTGAACCTGTCTCAGACAGACCGTGTTCCAACTAACGAGCTGTCGCTAAGAATAGCTAGCAGAAAACAGAAACGGGCTTTTTATATTTATATATATTTTTCATCAAATGCTGGTGTTTCTGTGTTGCCTGTTTATAAGAAAACAGCATTTGGATTATTTGGACATTTACACGAGAACTTCTACGTTACGTTTTGTAATCAAAGTTAAAAAAGCACTTAAAAAGTTGAGTAAATTGGAATATAACTTGAATTGGTTTGACGAGGTTTTTGTCATACCTACTATCGTGTCGAGGTTAGATATCGTTTTAATGGACACAATTCGAAAATGGAATCTCATAGATCAAAATCAATCTTATAAATGTGATAGTCTATGGATCTGTATATTTGTTTCTTTTTAAATTCCTAATTACTTTTTCGTTTCTTTTTTCGTTTTTATCAATATAATAATAATAATAATATAATATTATAATATTGCTGGACATTTCACACAGCATCATGTAGCTCCAAGCTAAGTAGAGCTTGTGTTATGGCAACCACATGACTGATATACTACTTAAATACATTTTTTTTTGTAAATACATACATAATATACATAGAAAACACCCAGACCCGAGACAAATATTTGCAGATCATCCAAACATTTGTCCCGCGGCGGGGATCGAACCCGCAACCTCCTGCGTCACAGGCGGGCCTTCACCCACTGCGCCACAGAGGTCGTCAAGTTCACATATTTATATCAGCGTTACAATACTTGTAACGCTGATATAAATATCCGAAATATCCGAAATATCGAATATATAATATAGAATTATAGAGAATCCGGAAAAGCTTAAACAAAGAACGATCTGAATCTTTGACTGAATACTACAACCTATTAAAATTTGAGCCCGGTGTGAATTTGAGGAATGGATAAGGGAATAGACAATAGGGAAAACCTACCAAAAAATAACTTTTCATTAATATTTGTTCATGCTGAAACGACTGAACAAATATTGTTGAAAAGAATTCATTCAAGAGAATAGTGACTGGCATCAACATTTATAAATATTTAACCGCGAGTAACATCACGGGCGTGTCTAGTCTTACCATATTCATTTTGAAGTACCTAACCTACATAAATTAAGTCCAGTCCACTGCTTGCCTCCTTTTGCTTTTACCATTTTCTAAAGATAATAAAATGTTTTATTAAATAAATAAAACAGCAGCTGTTCCCAGTATTACCTCTATTTCTATAATTTATAAGCTAATCAAGAAACCATTATAGTTTTTGTACTGTTTTCGCAAGCTGTACTTGCTACTGTGGTCAGTTTTAATGGCGTTTTTTCTCAAGCAGTGGGGCGCCATTGCTGCAATATTACTATAGGAAAACCATTAGTAGTAAAAGCAAATTCATTATGAATGAAATGGAAGTATTCAATTGCGTTTTAGTGGGGTTTAAAAGGTAACCGTGCATTAAAAAGAAGCTGTTTTTGTGGAAGAAGATCTAAGTAGGTTCGTCTAATTTACCTACATTAAAAGATTCAGTAAAAAAATTTAAAAAGGATAGCTACATTTCTGGATTAGTTTCTAGTTTTTAACTACTGTCTGTTTTCCTATGCAATACCTAAATATTAAATACTTAATTGAATAAATTTCAATTGAAGGAAACAGTTTAATTATTTTCTGTAAATTTAAATTATTCCTTCTTGCAAATTAAATAAATCTGTATGGGAGTCAGTTTAACACTCATCAAAGTACCGAAAATTTCATAAAAAATCATACGAGTAGAAGATGGACAGGTAAACAAACAAGCATATTCATATTTTTGCGTATTTAGTTGTCCAGCTGTGGCTCAGAATATCAACATCATATAATATTACGATTGTAGTGTTATAGCGATGACAGCATGAATTGAAGAGCATGTTATATCACTCTTATGGAGGATGGCCCTTGAAGTCCTCTTCACTGTTAGTGGGAACTGGTTAGTGAGGATTATTTATTTTATATTATTATTTTATTTTATATTATTATTATATTATTATTAGGATTATTTATTTATTTTATTTATTTATTATTTATTTCGTAATGAAAATGGCTGTTCGCTCGACACAGATCCCGGGAGCCCGGGATTTTGTGCTTTGTAGAAACTGTTAGAGCGAGGTTGTATGAAAACCCCGGGATTTTAGATTTTAGCTCTCTTATCGTCACACCGGTGTTTCCGTGCTACGATTTTATGAGCATTTCCAATACCTAGGGGTCATAATAATAAAGTTTCCAACACTTAGTGAATATGGTTCATAAAATAAAGGTGTTCAAATAAATTGTTATGAATATCCATGGTTTTCATTAAATATGAACTATGATCGTGAAAGTTTATTCGATTTCGAGCGACTTTTGTAGCGTTCGGTTTCGTTGAGACGAGAGTGACAGAGCTACGTGCGCGGTCACTGAACTGGCTAAATATATATTTGCTTGGAAGCGTGTAAATGCACCATGAAAGTGAAGTTTAAGAACGAATCTAATACCTTACCGTTGAACGGTGCCAGCAGACTAGAAACCGAAGCTCAGTGTAAGAAAAAAGAAAAGTTGTGGGCTTTAGTGCACTCCATAAAATCGAGGCCCGGGATTTTATTACCTCCTTTTATAAAACCACTCGAGCGAACGGGATTTTAAAATCATTAGGTGAAACTAAAGTTTGCGAAATCTGTCGCGAAACACGTTCAACGTTTTTATTGATAAGGATTTTCGCAGAATCATGTAATGTGTTCGAAGTGCTCGCGGGAAAACGGGATATTCTAAATTGCTTGTAATGCATCGATTGTGTCGTCTGAAAACACGCGCGACACGCTTTGTCGGATAAAGTACTTTGAAAACTTTTTTATTTCTCTTTGTTATTCGATTCAATGTTTTTTATTTATTTTCTGGCGGTGTACGTTTGATCTAGCGCTTTTATTATTTTTGTTCTCAACCAATGCCGTATACGGGTGATGGCAATTATCTAAAAGAGTTTAAGGTGATAAGGAGTTTTGAAGCTTTGTAAACAAACATCCACAGAATGTAATATAACTTTAACTTTTCAATCTTTTCATTCTGTTTAATTAAACATAGATATTTTAAATTTCATGTGTATAAAAATTTAATAATTTCATTTAATATAAATAAATAAGTACTTATGCATGTAATAATTAAGTATGAGTTGGAAATAAATGGCTATAAATAAAAAAATACATTTTAAATTTCAGGCAAATCGGTTTAGTTGTTGTCGAGTTATAGAGGAACAAACATACATCTATCCATCCATCCAAACATCCAAACTTTCGCATTTATAATACTAGTGTGATTCATGGTTTGACTTTATAAAGTTTAGTTTTTAGATTTTGAAGCTACCAATAGAATTGGCGAACTTGTAATCATATTAATCGGACGACGTAATTACCAAGTCTTAGTTCCGGGCGAACTATTAGTGTAAGTGTCGAAGTTAGGAAAATGTCTTTTGAGTTCGTGCTAAAAGTGGCAAATAAAATTTGCATTTAAAATTTGCAAAATCAGGTCATTGCATATTCTTCGTCTATTTTGCTGATAGGCATAGGCATAGGTTACCACTTATTTGAGGTAAGATCTTTAGTAAGTTCCAATAAGTGTGTAAAATCGTTCCTATTCGTAGACTTTGGTGTTGGAAAAATAAGGCTGCATAAATAGTTTACTATTAGTAATATAACATATGATAACATGTATATAACATATATTATATGTGCCTCTGACTACCCCCTTAATTATCTTCAAAAACACTTGATTGCCTAAAAATCGGGGAGAATTTCACATTTATTTTTTGAATAATTGTTACACAGGGATACACAGAATAAAGTTTCTGAATTATATAGATTACGCAAACTAATATTCAAATTTGTGAAAAAGACGCAGACACAGAGAATTATTAGGTACCATCCACATCACCAAGGTCAATTAATACCTGCGGTAATCCACGTGTGGAAGCCTATTACGAGAAACCTCAAAAGCTCGTTAGCTCGATAGCACCGCCTTGTCCTTATCTCCCCAAAGGCACATTTCGCTACAAAATCATTACACATTTTTTCGCAATAAACCACAGCTAATATCTCATGAGGCATCGTTAAGGAAACCCGTACATACAAAACACATTTCGCATTATCAAGCTGGGCACGTGCGTGTAATGTCGTATTACTGAATTTAAGTGAAGGCTTGTGTACACTTTATTCCTTGCGCAATAATTGTGTACACATGCTGGTATTATAATTTATCCGATAATGTTATTTTAAACTTTAAGCCTAAGCCATTAAGTCCCTAATCAATAATTACCTAATGGCTTCATGTTTGCCATTAAAAGTGATCTCATTGGAGATCACTTTAAATCGTATTAACATCTGCGTGATTATTCTCTTATTCTTTCGAGTGGGTTACTGCCTCGACTTTCAATCAGAAGGTCGTGGGTTCGAACCGGGCCGTGCATCAATGGATTTTTCGTTTCGAAAAACTTATATGCGCTCCTGCAACCTATCACGTATAGAATGTTACCTGCTGCAAAATGTGGGAATGTACAAAATGTGGTTGGACATACCTCTGTCTACCCCCTTAGACATCTTCGAAGGATCTAAAAATGCCTAAAGATCTTATGTCTACCGTACCTTGGGAATACTGGCGTGATCATATATATAAAGGGTTATTTTTTATTTTGAGTAGTTACGGAGCAATAAAAAGGTTGCAAATGTCGCAATTCTGGATATTCTGCTCCTACGGATATAGTTGGTGCGTCAGCATTCCGCATCCGATTATGGTAATACTTTTGATATAACAGCAGTTCCCGGTGGTAATACAATATTATTAGCAAACAAAGTAATATTGGAAACGTTTTGTTTTGTTGGTTATTGGGGTTCTGTTTCAAGGGATTTGTTGATGGGACGTGTAACGACTGCCGTCTATTGGAAGTACATTCTGCCCTCTGAGAGCGCTTGTAGACGTCCGTTTTTAACCGACTTCCAAGGAGGAGGTTCTCAAGTCGACTGTATGTTTTTTTTTATTTTTTTTATTTTTTTTTTGTATGTGTGTTACGCGATTTCTCCGTCAATTGTGGACCGATTTTGAAAATTCTTTTTTTGTTACAAAGAGTATACTCCCGAGGTGGTCCCATCGTCACCAAATCAGGATCTGATGAAGGGGTCCCATGGAAATCGAGGGAAACCCTCAAATTTTATGGTTTTTATTGTGTTTGTAGAACTATCGGGCTGAAATTTTGCACACTTATAGATTCTTGGTGACAATGAAATATTATGGTATCAACAAGCTGATCTGATGATGGAGTCAAGAGCTGTTCAACAGAACTCCTCAGTAAATAGGCCGATTGAGTTGAAACTCGGCATATTTGTCAAGTTCCAACCACAATGTAATAATATGGTGACAGCGAGCTGATCTGATGATGGAGTCAAGAGCTGCTCATCAGAACTTCTCAATAAATTGGCCGATTGAGTTGAAACTCGAAACTCAGCATATCTGTGAAGTTCCGACTACAATGTAATAATATGGTAATAATATGGTCACAGCGAGCTGATCTGACGATGGAGTCAGGACCTGTTCCATGGAACTTTTTAGTGACATGGGTATCAAATGAAAGGGCTTGATGAGCGAAACACAATAAGTAAGGTGACGTCATTCTAAATAAAAAAATTAAACACTAAAAATGGAAAAATAAAAAATTTTCAAAAAAAAATACTCAACCGACTTCAAAACATCTTGCACTGAAAAGCAAAAAATAAGAATATAAACAGATTTGTTTCATTACTAATTAAATTATTTATGTTATAATGTTGAAGTCGGTGTAAATAAA
The DNA here is from genome assembly GCA_958496255.1 of Camptogramma bilineatum. NCBI lineage: Eukaryota > Metazoa > Arthropoda > Insecta > Lepidoptera > Geometridae > Camptogramma > Camptogramma bilineatum. The sequence continues at coordinate 2,305,246 of OY292451.1, forward strand.
ATAATGAATAAGAATATTAAATTTTATGCACACCGATTTCAACATTATAACATAAATAATTTAATTAGTAATGAAACAAATCTGTTTATATTCTTATTTTTTGCTTTTCAGTGCAAGATGTTTTGAAGTCGGTTGAGTATTTTTTTTTGAAAATTTTTTTTTTCGCTGGACAACGGACCGTCAATAAACGGATATCCATACCAATGGCATAAATTGTTCGCCGGACCGATATCTGGCGAGTGTACATGTACATACATTCATTACGCGCCATACACCACCGCGAATCCGGTGAAAAACACGGTCCGTTGTCCGGCGAAAAAACGGACGTCTACAAGCGCTCTCAGAGGGCAGAATGTACTTCCACACACAAGACCTCTGATTGTCTATCTTTAATAACGGCCAAATACGGTATCAAACTGTCAAATATCACAGTTCAGTGACCACGCAAGTAGCTCTATCACTCTCATCTTAACGAGACCAAACGCGAAAATGATACTAAGCGATCGTTTTAATAGTTTGAGATCAATTTGAGGTTTGAGATAAGTTAGACTTTCAGCCTGCTGATGTGTCTGTAAATTGTACATAAAATTTTTTTTAGTCATGATTGCATTGGTTATGCTTTCGCCATTAAAAACTAAAATATGTACTTACATATTTTTTCAGATAGTTTTTAACGTCACCAGAATCAGCCATACGTTATTGAAAAGCCTCTTTTTTTTTAAATCGGTTAAAACTATTTATTAAACAACAACATAATCTTCCTGATCGAAACATAATATCTCAACAAGGAATCAATTGAATGTAATAATTGTCGTAGCACTTCAAAAGCAATAAAAAACTTTCAAGAGAATACCGAAAGTTTCTATGTACACTTTCAATTGCTTTTAATACGAAATTGAGTACTATAATTTCCTCCAACTATAAAATATGAAATACTCGGACGGAGAGATGTAGTTTCTTTGTTTTACATCTAAAGCACTTCTTAACTTTCACGTAATAAGTTCATGAACATTTTGTAAGGTTAATATCCTCAGGGGTTCAGATTTTATTCAGGAGACAGAGTCAGATTTACTTATTTAGATCCGTTAATAACTATAGACACTGAGCGTGCCATATACGTTCTGTGGCAGACAAAATAATATTCTAACGTAACGTGGACGCGTAGACACGCACAGACAAGGGCCGTGACCAGCCAGTGTTCACAAAAACACAGAAAAACAAAAAAAACAGTGTTCACAAAAATAATTTTATCTGCGCTATTAGCAAGCAAATATAACTGATTTAGCAGCCGCTTGAACTCTAGTTAGCTTATAATTCCATTATAACTAGCATTGCAAGTTTTAAGCCGGTTTTGAGTTCAAATATCAGCTACAAGGTCGACAATTTACAGTTTTTAAAAGAGGTTATTTTATTGAAATTCGTTCCTAAACTAAGTAGAGGGTAATTTGATTAGATATAATGTAATCACTATCGTATTCAAATTATAACTTTCTTCTCAAAGAAATAAGTAAAATAATATAAAAATATACTCATTCCTATTTATCGCTGAGATTTCACTTACTTGAACGTTACCTTTCAATTTGAATGGAATCGTAGGTTTAAGTAAGGACAGTCAACGACACAAACACATTTGAGTGGAGCTATTCTGAAACTCTTATCCCATTTTACAAGTACTGAGTTAACATTCTCATCGTCATTTTAGCCAAGTAACAGGTTACATCTTCGCTTGGAATTCTAACTAGTTTCCACGTGATGTTTTCCTTCATTGTTTAGAGCTTTTATTTCCTATTCCATATTATTTATATTCCTGAAACGAAAAATCAATTGCAGAAATAAATAGGTTTTTAAATTATTATTAACGGGACTAAATCACGTTATGAAATTATTTTATTTACCTCGATTTTTCGGCGACATTACAGTCGCCGTGGTCACGAGTAGACTGGCGGCCGTTGTTCGCTCGTACCTTAAATAATAATTTAAAAATGTGTTCAAGTCGCGAAAGTTTAAAATATGTAGAAATAAATAGATAGATAGATAACAGCTTTATTGACACACACTTTAACATTAAATAGGTACTTAAGATTAAAATTTATACATTAACATACTTAAATACGATTTATAATATTGTTAGGAGACAATATTTTTAGAAAATCACCATCATCATTATAAGAAATATCTTAAGACTGTTTTTTATACTACTAAGGTAGCAGACAAGCACACGGCCCACCTGATGGTAAGCGGTTATCGTAGCCTATGGACGCCTGCGACACCAGAGGAGTCACACTCGCGCTGCTGACCCTTTTAAAGAGGAATCACTGCTCCGACAACACAATGGACAATACTGGTCCACCAGTTGTCGCCGCAGCGCTTCCTCGCAGAGCTCTGGCAACCTTACTCACCGCAGGAACACAACACCATTTGAGAAGAATGATTATTTGGCTGCGATATTCTGAAAGGCGGAGGTACATCGTCGGGCTGCTCAAATATAGAGTAAGAAAAACCCACTATACCCTTCCTCCTATGAAAGTGATTTCAGAGTTCCTACTGAATTATTTTTGATTTTCATTATTTAGTAGCTGACAGTACCATTATTATTCGCTCTGAAACCGCTTGCATAAAAAGTTCAATTGAGTGCCACAATGGCTCTTTACGTGAAGATGTTCTTTAAAAGGCTTTGATAGGTTGATCTTGTGTTATACTGCAGCTTCTAGGCATTAGAACTAATGGTCGTTTCAAGTTCGTATGATCTAGTAAAATTAAATTTAAACAGTAGGTACTTAAATTATATGCAGCAGTTAAGGCAAAACAAATATGGATGTAAAGGATCAGACGGTTCATTTTTTTGTTCATTTCCGTCGTTTTTTTGCATATTTCACTCAAAGTGACACATCTAAACATAAAATGAAAGAAAAGTGTTAAAGAAAACCCCAGCATTCATTCGAGTGATCTTTCACTTGTGAACCGTCTGATTCCACCTTTATTGAAAAATACGTGCATTTTAGTACAAAATCGAACAAACTGACACATTGGAACTAAATCTGTTTTTACAATTTTGTACTAACACCCTTCAACTTTAAGCTCTTACTAACCCAATGGTATTATTAAATTAAATATAAAAAAATACGGCGATGAATATCCAATTTTTGTATGGAAATAGAAAAAACTATATAGAATAGAAATGCAATTATCAAAAAACTTTGACCACGTACTTCAGTATCTGATAAAATAAACTAACAAAGATAAACTTTTGAACAAAGACATTGAACAATTTCATTCGTCTAGTGGTTTCCACCACAAGACAATTATAAGTTTCATATCTAGGTTCTTTCTGTTCGATCGCGGAGCAATCGTTAGTTTTATAGAACTCAAAGCAAATATTTTCAAAATGCGCACCTATAAAAGCTCTCTTTTTAGCTTGCAAAATACTTTTATTTGTTCAATCTCGCTAAAACGCGAGAACAGAGAGCTAATATTAAATTTCCTTTTGCGTTTTCAGCAAAACTTGAAACATTTAACTCCGAACTTAACCCTAATCCGTGCGATGTCACCGAAAACTGCGCGGTGATCTCAGCGACCGCGGTCCGACACGACCGGTAAATAAATCTAACCCACCGGCTCAAGCTGCAGTCACTGCAATACTATAAATTATTCATTATGCAGTCCGGAACTGCACAATGCATCTTGTATGTCGCACCGGCATTTGTTTATTTACATTAGTTGACTGCCGGACCGCGGTGAAACCTCTTCAAAATTTATTTGTTTGTGACTTGGAAGCGTTCGAGGTTGACTTAAAATTTTAAATTCTGAAACGAATTGGCTTTTCCTTTTGTAATGTTTAACATTGACACACAGTAGAGTTACAACGTACCTATTTTCATTTTGTGAATTACTCAAAAATATCGGCCAAGTGAGACGCGAACCCAATATCATCCCCTTGAAATGTAGCTGCGTTTAAAACGAGAATACGCGATATTAACTACACATTTCTTACTAGTAGACCTCACTATGATAGTGTTTACACAGTCATACTATCTGGCAGCATAACATGGATGTCATCTACATGTAAAATATTTGTAACGTCAAACTCAGCAACTAATTAGCAAATTAACATTACTTTTAATCTGTTGCAAATTAAATCAAAAACATTTTATTACACATTGAGTAGGTAGTGACCTATTTTTACAACATTACAGCAATAATTTAAAATCTGAGAATAAAAGGGTTTGGTATAAATTACGTACTGCTTTGCAAAATTTCCCAAATCCGTGACCAATTATTCTCGTCAGCTTCAGTGGTTGTTTCTCATTAAATTCGCCGGAACAGTATTCATAAATTATATCCGAAATTTTGGTTTACCGCAAGTCACCGTGACGGGGCCTTGCAGACCCGGCGCCGGCTGTAGGGTTGACTTGAGTAACGACTTTATTCTATAGTTCTCTTCTAATTTGATTGAATAATAACCTAATTGGGTTAGATGTCGCCCCACGTGATAATTAATATGGATAAGGGGTAAGCCAGCAAAGTTTCCTTTTTGTTAAAGTGGTATAAGACTGGCATATTTTAAGGCATAATGGCATAAGGCATAATTTAGTATATCAACAGCATAGTATAGTAGTAAAAAGTATGATCGTTTGAGCAAGTGGCCAACTCTGGTGACGGAGTTTTTAGGCCGCCTAAGTCTCCGTCATGGCTTAACTACTTAAAAGCCGGGACCGACAATTTAACGTTCCCTCCGAAGCACGAAAGTGCTCGTAATACCACTAGCGGTCACCTATCCAAATTGTGACCGCGCACTACTTTGCTTAACTTTAAGTAATTGTAGTAAGATGTAGAGACGCACACGCCTATATTTTGCAATAAGATACTCGTAGCATTCTACATGACAAGGCCGACAAGCAATGATTTTATAGGAGCTTGTGTTAAAAACATTATTTTAGGTCTTTTGCGAATCGAACCCCGAATCGAAAATTGCGCTACTATGCTACTAACCAGGCCAAAAAGTTTCTCCTCAAGATCTGATTGAATTTATCGTACGTCGTTTCAACAAATGTAATGTAAAAGATCATGACTGTATTCCCAAGGTGCGGCAGACAATCTTTCAGATCTTTAGGCATTTTTAGATCCTTTGAAGATGCCTAAAGGGGTAGTCAGAGGTATGTCCAAACACATTTGGTACATTCCCACATTTTGCAGAAGTTAACATTCCATACGTTACAGGTTGCAAGCCCATCGACGCTAATAGAAAGCTAACTGGTCTCCCGAGGATGTTTTCCTTCACCGTTTAGAGCTCGTGTTAAAGCGCATATAAATTCAAAACGAAAAATTTATTGATGCATGACGGGGTATATCACAACAAATCGGGATGAAAAGTCCCCGAATTTTCTCACAATATCTGAACATTGTAAGAATATAGGTTCAGATTTTGTGCGTAGCCCTTTGTCCAATAAGCAACTGTCCGAATGCCACCGGGAGAAAATCTAACACTCGGCTGTTCTCATGTGTGTTAGGCGCGCGGGTGTACTGCCTATGTCAAAAAATTTAGTGTGAGCGAAACCTATGATACTAAGATGAACCTCTTTTGGTTCATTCTGAAGTTCATCATCATCTTTATGCTCATTTCCCAATACAAATCAGTACTACGAATATTTATCAACGAAACACGAGGGGTGAGACCACGGCACTCGTTTCAGGTTCCCACGACTACTTGTTACTTATTTTCTTTTTTATTTGAAGAACTGAGTGATTAGACTAAAGATCTTAATTCTGTGTCTTAACATTTATTTTACCTCATTCCATTTCTAAGTTTTGAAATGTCTACTTTTCGGTATTAAATTACCATGTTATTAAATTTGCTAGATTTAAGAGAAACTGGGGTAATTAAAACACAAAAAATGCGACGATAACAATCACTTTTATTATTTAAATTATATTGGGATTTCTATGTGCATGTCCCATTCGGATCGAAACCTAACAGGGTATAAATCACGTTGAAGGGGTAATTAAAACACAAAATTAGGAAAGTTAACAATCAATTTTGTTATTTTTTTGAAAATGATATTGGGATATCTACGTGCATACTCCATTCAGATCTTAACTTAACAGGGTTTATATCACTTTGAATAATACCCGTGTTGCTGAATACTGTATTTTTTCGTAGCATCCCGGCCCTTTGAGGGTGTCATATCATGACAGCTGATCTGCGGCTTAAGGCGAGATAGCTCTGCCAAGGTGTGAAATGGGTACGCCTGTTAGCTATTGTTGTGCAGACAATCTACAGAGATATCGTGTTTTGTATTTTTGCACTTTCCTTTTGAAAATAGAAAATGCGCAGCGTTGACAGTTTCGTTTTTCACAACTCGTTGATTTCGATTGAACTCGCATTTTGTGTAATCCACAAAATATTTGTGAATTGCACAAAATGCAATAAAAAAAATATTGATAGAAAAGGAATTGATAGATTGTAGCTTACAAATCTACATACTATTTTATATTAACATTATGTTGTCCTAGCGCTGGAAAAATGTCCTCCATATTTCTCGAACCATCTCTGCGGACCTAAAAACGTCGCTAAAACTGAATCACAATTTGAAATAAACTATATTGTTGTCTCTTTTCACTCTCAGTCAATGAAAAGAGATGGCAATAGTTCAATTCCAATAATGCGATTCTGCAATAGCGACTTTTTTAGCTCCGCTGGTCCTTCGAGACTTCGGATTTAAAGGTACTGAAAGTACTCACCCGATTTTTTTTTATGGAAAGCAGTTGTCGAACTCCTCGTTACTAACGTGAGCAAAGCCTTGTTGAAAGCTAAGGTGTTTTTTTACAAAAGAAGTTTCGCGGAATTTTGCAGAACCAACGAAAAACCTATTGCAATCTATTTCCTCACTAGATTTCCGAAGAGACTTTTTTCGTGAAACGAACTCTAGATTTGTCTAATGTTATACATTTTGTGAGAAAGTGTGGAGGGTAATCCCCGGAACCACTACATTCACAGTTTGAAAGGTTCATTACTTTGGATGGACATATAAAATATTATTTACTAGGTGAAGTAGAGAGCACCTCCTAGTATGTAGATAAACCGAAATTATTAAACGTTATAAATGAACAATGTGGTAAATTATAATGAAGAGGTTAATACTTATGTTGATGAAATAACAGCTATTTTATAATTAATAGCTGATAGCTGATAATTTATTTTCATGACTTTACCATTACCAAACTGTTAAAATTTAATGAAAAACATTCACCGAAATTGATATTAAAAAAAGTCCCGCTATTTCTTTCTACGTGAAGGCTATTTGTATTTTTTATGTGGTTTGTTGAGCATACGCGGTTTTGATTGTTTTATTCTTAAAATTAGGGAAACTATGTAGGTAATTAAATAAAAAGAAACCAGAATCTCAGACTGATAAGATACAAATTCTCTCTTGCATCTCAGTATCCCTACTTATGTAAAGTAGAAGCGCTCATCGTATGGCTTTCTAAGTTGTTCTTTGTAAGCTAAGATCGTTCGTTACCACGGAAGACCAGCGCTATGGTAGACTATCTACCGTAGCTTATGCTGAATGGAGGCCATTTGGTTCACTCAATTCATTAACTTTAGTAGCAACAATGTCATGTAAGTTTTTCTAACAAATAAAGTTCTTTGATTTGATTCGATTTGAGAAATAGATAGGTTACAGCTAGTGGCATTCACAATAAAGCGCTTGGAGGGTTAAAATTGTCGGTCTCGGTTATAAAGTCGTTAAGCCATGACGGAGGCTTTCACGTGGCCTAATAACTCTAACATAAATGCTGTCCACTATGTAAAATTCGTTCAAAAATTTTATTTATTATATTTTTTTACGAATTTTCATTACATTCACCTTACATTCATTACATACATATCTGATGTAGTTAAAATGTTTGTAAAAACGAACATATAAATACTTACCATAGAATTAAATGAGAGTAAAATTCTTATTAATCATTCAAGACAGTAAATAGTAACAGTAAGCCGTGTACGTACAATCGACGATAAAATCGCTCTTATAATATTTCAAAGAAAATTCTAGCAATTTTTCCAACCCGTTAGCCCTGTCCCATGCATCACTCGCGTTAATTATAACAACACATAATTCAAGGCGTCTTAGCCGTGACGCGAACAAGCCTGGCAAATTTAGCAATTAACTTCACAAATAAGTACGTGATAAATTGACTTGGAAATAAGTGCATGATGAATGGCGCTTGTAATGAGCTGGCAGGCTGTTTGACAGCTAAACTGCTTTACTTTGAAAGTGTACTTGGAAATGTATCAAGAATTAACAGGTATTTTCTGAAGCTGAATTTATGTGCTCGGATACGGTGGTTGATAAGGCACTGTGCGTATTTATCAGTTAATGTAGAAAATCTAAAGTCAAATCTGATAACATAAAACACAAGAATTTTGACAGAAAACCATTTTTATTCCATCTATAACTCAAGTGTGTGTCCGAACGTCTCTAAAAGCTTTAGTGACAACCCCGCAATATAAACTTTAACAAATGTTACAAATACCTCGTAAATTCATTGTGTTTTCAACAACAAAACACATCCGTCCATTATTGCAGCCATAAAAATAAATTACCACGTTTCAAACACATACAGCGTATAAAAATCGTGATCTAGTTTCGGCTACCGATACGGATTCCGAACGTTGCCGAGTGCGCCCGAACACATCCGTATAGGACACTTTATGGGCTATATAAGTGAGCAATATGGCGACCCGACGGGAAAATATTTTGGCGGGAAATTTGCGACATGTAGTGCCATTAAGGATTTATAGTTGTCTTCGGGAAGTACCGGATGACCAGTTGTAATATAGATGTGGTGTGAATGACCGTTCAGATCGTTGTGAGCTTCTGTTTCTGTGGAGTGGTTTGGACTACCACTTACTATTTTATGTCCATGTTATGTATACTTCACGAAAGCTGAATGTGCTTTTCTGTGTAAAATTAAACTTACATGTGTTGCTGACGAAACGAGCAAAATATACAGTTGTTTTGAAACCTCCTCGTCTTATATCACGTCTGAAATGTCTGCATGAACAAATCCAAATAAAATTGTTTCTTTAGCTTCAACTCGAATAAATATTTTTATCAACCCAAATATTCGGAGAGGTTTCTCATAAATGTATCAGCATCATAAATCTTAGAGCAATCGCGACAATTCCCTCGCCATGAAACTAGAACTCGATCGACGTAATCTGCTCCTTCTATCAGCTCTCCGAAAACATTGATAAAAATATTCCGCTCCGACGAACGTAAATGTTCCTCTTCCCGTCAAACGTGTATCACATTCCCGAGAGGAAGTACACATTGATCTCGAAACATCATTACACATGGATGAGAAAGAAAAACGCAAAACTTTCTATGTAAATAAAGAATGAGTTCGGTGTGAATGCGGAACAGTGGAATAAAACCGGATTTTATATCTTACGTTTTATTTGTTTACTAGGTTTACGTGTCATAAATGGACTAGTCCTGCTTTGTATGGATGGCAACAAAATTGAATTGGAATTCGAGTTGTTTAGTATCCTCTATACATTGGTCTGACTGCTTGATTTGACACTAGCTGCAGCCCACGTCTTCTCTAACATGGTACTTACATGAACTGTGCCTTCACTATTACCTACATACATAGTAGTTTAAGGTCAAAATATGTTTAGGTTTTTTTTTACTTTTTTTACTTTTTTTAACTACTTTTTAAATTGATACTAGGGTGGGGTAATACAAACATCTAATTTTAGATTATTAATATTAGAGTAGGATAATAATTGCATCATTGCACCGACAAGAGCTGAGCTCTTTAAATAATAGGATAATAAACGTGATTCCTACGAATTAAATAAATTCCGGCTCTAGACTACTTTGGTATTAATAACCCTATTTATATATTTTTAATAGTTTTTTTATTTACTTTGATGATGTAAGTATTTTTTTAATTGATATATTTTAAGATAAATACCCTAATTAAGACAAAGAATGGGTTGACGAATGAAAATAATATTTATTTTGAATTTCGTCAACTCGTCTGAAAGGACCAGTTTCAAAAGTGACGAGTTGACGAATAAGTCTAAATATTAAAACATATTTACAAATACATAAAAATAACTCTTTAAAACGTAAGAACACTTACATTTCGTTACCAACTACCGATAGTTGAATAAAACATCTCTAATACTCAAAATGCTATTAAATTTGACTTTCGTTGTTATTTATTTAGTGGAATTCTGCGGTAAGTTTCTGCTTGTTCCAGTTTAAAGAGCAATAAACATGGAAAAATGGCGGGAAAGGTTCTGAAGCACTTTTCTGACAAACTACAGCGTATTCATGTACCCGAGTGTACAAGTAGGTCATCTAAAATACGCCCAGAAGTTTTACTGCCTAATTTATAGTAAGTTGTGCTTTATTATTTACTTTTTTTTTTATTTTGGCTTCGCACGGCTTGTGCATTCAGCCAGTATCAAGTATTTAATAAACTTCAAGTATAAAGACAAATAAGATATCATTACTTCTATAGTAAAATGTAAAAAATAGTACTAAAGAAAGGAAAATCACCCGTACAGTATTGAAATTGACCGTTATATGGCTGGTTAGTAAAGTACCGATTTAGGCTGAGTATACACAGTATTAAAAACTTTCCACTAAAGCTGTCAGAGAAGCTCTCAGTGATATAAAACCTCCATGCTCTCGCAGCGTCACGAGCAGTGAATCTGAAATGAGTCGCCTAAACGAATGCGTACGGAATCGATTACTGGCGACGGAAAATGGGGATGGCAGGTAGGCTTAAGGCGGCGGTTACAGTACATAACAATATTGTTTAATCATGACACTTTTAAGTTTTAGAAAAAAAAAACAGTATCCTATTTAATTCTGTAATTATTTTTTTTTATTTAATTCTGTATTTAAAAATTGCATGCCATAACATGGCAGAATACATTGTATCGGAATTAAGTGCAGAACAAAAACATCTATGTACCACATGTATTTCAAGCAATAAATGTTTACTTTACTAAATGTTTACTTTACTTTATTAGTTACTTCGATCATAGTAAAAGTTTTGCTTAGTTTGGGACTAGGCGCTGCGTAAAATGTCCTCCAATATTTTTCGGTTTTATTAAAAAAAAATGCAGAATCTATCTTGTTACAAGCTTGTATGTAGTTCAAGTTTAGGGGCTAGATGACGCTCTGTATGTCCTCATCGAATGCCAATCCTCAAATATGTGTTACTGTTCTTCTTGCTACCCTCCCACTATATGAAGTCTTTTGGTGGATGGTGCATTGAATCTTACAAGGCCCAACCCGATTTGTTTATTTAAATATCATTTTTATCCAATAAGTAAGGGTTCGAAGAAAATTGGTAACATATTTAACAAAGGAATATCGACAGCTCATTTCAATGAATAAGATCCATTTCATACATTTTAGTCGCATAAATCTAATAGATTTATAGGACTTTGTGAAGTTTTTGAAATCTTTACTCTCCATTTCATTATTGATGTAATAGTCTTTTATCCGATAAATATTCAGAAGACCAAAGCTATTGGTGGTAGTTTTAAAGGCTGAGTTTTCAAAGGCTACTGTAGAGTTTCTGGTATAAAGAGAAAATTCAGCGTGAGCGCGCCCTATCCCTGCCGTCAATCGCGTCGCATCGCATAATAAAACGTTTTCGTCGGAGCGAGAAATTTCTGCATTCTATTTCATGTTTCCTGTTTGAATGTGCCCTTATTTTTGCTGATTCTGATTTTACTGATGATTAAATAAGGGAAACTAGATTTTTTTAAATTACTATGCAGCAATAAAAAATGATAAATGTTGGAAAATATTTCACATAGAGTCATCTAGCCCCAAACAAAGTAAAGAAAGAAAGAAAATACATTTATTCAATAAATAAAACAAAGCAAAATAACAAAATGAGAAAAAAAGGACATACACAAAAAAAAAACTTGTTAATAGATCTAGCAAAGCTGATGCAAAGCTGATGGGAATCAGAAAACTAATGAAATAAGTGGGTACAAATTGTTTTAGTTCTTATAATATTTCCTAGCTTCTAGACTCAGAATATCTAGGTTAATCACATGTTTGTCCTGAGTAGGATTAAGAAAAACAGTCAGAAACCGTAACAAAAGTTAATTTAGATCCACAAGTCGACATTTATTTCCTTGAGCTGCGAGGTTCCTGGGCAAATCTACTCATATTAATAATGTTCCAGGTAAAACGTCCCGTTAAGTGTAGCCATAAGTTCGCTCCTGAAACTGTATAAATAACCTAGAATGTATGGTTAAAGTTTTACCATCAATGTTCAGATCAATTTTCAAATGGATTTCTATCATTCAATAAACATGTCAGTCTTAAGGGCGGTTCGCGTCCGAGACCGAGACGGGAGACCGAGACCAGAAACCGAGACAGTAGACCGTTGTCATATAAACTGACGGTTCTCTGTCTCGTGTCACTTTCGCGCGCACCTACAAAACCTGTCCCTGCCCCCTGATTGTCTATCTTTAATAGCGTTCATAATTGGTCTCAAACTGTCATATATGACAGTGACCATTCAAGTAGGTCTGTCACTCTCATCTCAACGAGACCGAACGCGACAAAAGATACCTACGCGATCGTTTTGACAGTTTGAGACCAATTTGAGGTTTGAGACAAGTTAGACAATCAGCCTGCTGGTCTCGGTCTCTTGTCTCGGTCTCGGGCGCGAACTGCCACCATTATACCTGTCTTTATATACCTACCTAAAGTTATAGTAAAAGCTTAAAAGTGATCTACTGCAAAAGTAATAGGTACTATTAATGCAACTACTACTATTGATATTATTACTACTATTGATAAACTATTTATTGATATAAATACTATTGATACTATTGATGCAACAGTTGAATCGATTTGAATAGTGAATAAGTATTTGCTAAAATAGTTTAAATTAGCCGTAGGCATTTACATTTTATTAGTATTAATAGATTGTTTGTGTAGGTATATACAATTTCATACTCATTGATAAATTAACCATTGATACGCCCGGATGCATAATCCGTGAAATTGTTTTTTTTGTATGTGACAGTCAACGAAACAGTGTCTTTCCCTATTATTCCCTCGTCAATTGCAACTTTTTTTCTAATATGTGATCTCACTCTTTAACGATGACAATATTAACAAGGAGTCGCTAAAATGGAGTGGCACATCTAGTGATTTATATTAATGTCAATAATAATAAGTCACAAGGGGAGGGGTGGGTTATTAATATTTATAATAATAAGAATAAATCATTTATTTCAGGCAACAATAGCAAGTAAAAGATGTAAAATACTTAAAACTACGTAACTAAATACTAAATAGGTACTTTAAATATTGGGTGCTAATTAAACCGCCTTCTATTTAATAGCATTTTTCGCCTCTAAAAATTTACATTGACCTCTGAATTACTAAGTCAGCCACTATCAATGTGCCTCTAAAAAATACTATCTTAGCCACTAAATATCCACGATGTAAGCCACTTTAAATACAACTCAGCATGGCAGTTATTTTTTAGCATCTAAATTTGTTTATTAGGATCTAAATTTGTAACACATATTCAAGCGGGAACTCCTAAAATATTTAAATATGACACCAATAAAGTAAGTCTATCTACTTCTAATTTTATAACTCAGCATGTTTAAAATATAGTGTAACATTAATTGTAATGCCAAAGCTTAAAATAGCGAATTTCAAAATCAAGAATGTTTGAAATGTATAAAGATCGATTGATCGAAGTTTATAAAGACGATACTTGGAAGGTAGAATTCTTAAAATGTCAAAAATACCGGAGTATAATATATTGTATTCTTTATGAATTAGATTTCTGTCGCTTCGGCGGCCGCTGCCGCGGCTCGCTAGCGATGGGCGGGTCGAGTTGGCTGATTCGAATAACTCGAATCAGAGTCTAAACGAGTTGATTCGAATCAAGTTCATTCGCAACTCGAATCAACTCGCTTACCTACCTATCTACTAGAATGCGGATAACGAATGCGAGTTATGCGAATGCGAGTGCACGCGAGGTCGCGAGTCAGCGATTCGCCAACTCGAAACCGAAACTCGACTCAAGAATAAGAATGCGAATACGGTGCATTCGACTCGACTCGCCGCGCCGATCCGTTTGGCTGCTGCCGCGAAGCGGATCCCATCCGGTTGATGCGAGTCGAGTCAACTCGCGTTGCGATTCGCGTTAGCGGCCGAGTCAACTCGAGTTATCCGAGTTGGAATAAAATCAACTCGTAACATCGCTACGGCTCGCTCGCTACGCTCGCTTACTTCGCGCGTAGTTATTTCATAATCTAACCTAACCTAACCTAAACTGTTGGTTAGTTGTAAAATCCGTGGCTGAGTTAGTAAATTTGATGGCGATGTATAAATCAGTAGGTCAAGTAAAAATAATTGTTGTCATTTACTTGACGCTTTCTTTGGAATATTTAGTTGATGCTGTAAAAAAGACGAGTTAGTTTATTAGAAGGTTTATTATTTTCCCGTTGCTTAGTTATAAAATCAGAAGGTAGGTTCTGTGGCCAAAAAATAATTCTGCGGCTCGACTTATTATTCCCCTTAAATATTTATGTATTGTAATATGTTTTTGTTTATCTTGTTTAACTATAATCTTGAAATATATTAATTACTTGACACTGGCTGAATGCACAAGCCGTGCGAAGCCAAAAAGAAAAAAAATAACTGTGCATCACTACCCCTCAAGGAATTTCTATACTACGTACCTGGAACACTGACTGAGACAGAAAACAAGGTCCGCTTGAGAAAGAAAACTTGGGCGGTGTGTCTCTTTCTAAAGGGTGACCATAAACTAAACATTCCTAGTCCCTAAGGGGCCTTTTCCATCATTTTCTGATTTACGTGATGTTTCAGGGCATGATTTTTGAATTAAAATACTGATACAATTTTGATCCTTCATTTTGATTCTTGAGTCTTGAATCTTGATTCTTGAATCTGAAAACTGAAATTTTGAATCTTGAATCTTTGAAGTGACAACTGTCAAACTTAAAACCGCCATATCTCGGGAACTACTCGTCCTAGACTCCCCGTTCTCAGTTCAAATGAAAGCTATGACCAAGATCTTTATTTGAAGTGACAGCTGTCAAACTTCAAATGGCCATATCTCGGGAACTACTCATCCTAGACTCCCCGTTCTCAGTTCAAATGAAAGCTATGACCAAGATCTTCATTTGAAGTGACAGCTGTCAAACTACAAACGGCCATATCTCGGAAACTACTCGTTCTAGACTCTTCCTTTTTAGCTCAAATGAAAGCTATGACCAAGATCTACATTTTCAATAACAGCTGTCAAAATGACATCTGTCATCTGAAATGTAGGTCTTGGTCATAGCTTTCATTTGAACTGAGAACGGGGAGTCTAAGACGAGTAGTTCCCGAGATATGGTCATTTGAAGTTTGACAGCTGTCACTTCAAAGATTCAAGATTTCAGATTCAAGGTTCAAAATTCAAGAATCAAGGATCGAAATCCAGGATCGAAATCCAAGATCGAAACCAAGGATCGAAATCAAGGATCGAAATCAAAATCAAGGATCAAAATCAAGGATCTAATTCAAGGATCTAATTCAAGGATCGAAACCATGGATCGAAATCAAGCGCTGATTTTGTCTAGCGCGATAAGGTAAAAATATCCTGAAATTTAAATGACATGGGCACACTACTAATCCAACAACGAGTGTGAAAGAGACAAAGCACCCAAGAAAGCCTCTCAACAAGACCAACAATCCTTATAACCAAGATTAAATGATAATAGATCGTTGTGTAGTCGTGATAAGGTTCAAAATCCTTTGTACATTAAATGTCAGTAAGAACTCCAGTTACGTAGTTTAGAATCTTCTTGCTACCCCTAAACAAGCAGTTGTTAGATGCGGCCTTATTTCTTTTATAGACGATCCCTATTGTTCGTTTCACTTTGTATCATTCGGGTCTTTATTATGTACGGTCAAGTGGGTAAACGATTTATTATTTTGATAAAAAGATCTTACGGTTTAATGGAATTTCTTTGGGCTTGTTATGTTTTGTGAATGTAGGTCGAATTGTTTCATATAATGCTCGAGAAGCATATTCTTTTATTGACAAAGTTTTGGCATTATTTCTGATAAGTGGTCGAAGTGAAACGTACATTCTATCTAAAGTACTCGTAGCTTGTCTGCTAGAGTTCTTAGACGCCAATTATTTCGATTCATCCGGAGAATCATTATCTGATCATTACCTACCACATTTCTTTTTCTCATTCCCGTCATCGAAATAAAGAATCTGGCCGGATCCTGCCCCAGAGCCGAATATCGAATTAGACTATGCGTCTGAATAATATTATTTAAATAAAATATCACAAAATTAACTGGTACATACAGAATACTTAGATATCTCGTGCCCTGTGGGAATATAATTATGTTATTTTATTAGTAACTTTAGTCACTTCCGGTACTACAGTCCGTAATGCCTCTCCAGACTCACGGCGAGAAGTTTCACCGAGACTTCTCGAAGAACAAACAAATTATCCACACTCTCAATTTTCTCACTCGTGATCTGTTTGAAATCCTTTGTCTCGGCCAAAAATAGGTACCGACACCGAAGCGCGAGAACAAGAAGGCGAGAAACTCCTCACATTCACGCTTCTCGGGTGTTGTCGGGGTTTCTTGCCGAGAGTCTGGAGGGGCTATTAGGTATCACAGAGAATATTTTTATCAGATAGACCTACCTTCTTTTTCGCGGTTGACATGACACTCAAATAGTAAACAAAACAGACGGACAAGAATTTGACAGATGTAAAAGGAATTGCGTTGAGTTTCAGTTGTGTGATTGTGTTGTGATGAGTGATTTATGAGGATTTATCATATTTTATTTAAAATTACAAAAAGCACTGACGCCTTGGGATATGCATACCTACAGACTAAAATGGAAGTGGGCTGGACATGTAGCCCGTCTACAAGATGGAAGATGGACTAGGAGAGTGACAAATTGGGAGGGTCCAAGAGGTCGACGCTGCATAGGAAGACCATACGCTCGCTGGGACGACGACATCAAGAAAACTGCTGGACCAAACTGGCTCCGAGTAGCACAAGACAGGGACAGATGGCTGGCTTTGGAGGAGGCCTTCACCTTAGGGGTTCTCTAGTACCTACTTAGATTATAAGCATTAGTGATAAGAAAAAAATGTTAATTATAGAGAAATAAAAGGCTTTTTGTTTTATTTATTTAAAGATATCATATTTTATTTTAGGCGGTTAGTACAGAATCACTGCACACGAGTGTAGATAATTTTATTGATGAAATTCCCAATTTTTCCTAAGTACTTTTCTTTTTTACTTGAAATTGTAGGTACTGGGAGCACCTGTGTGCATCATTTATTTTCTATACCTACTTCACTTAAAATTCTGCTAGTCCTAATAATAATGAAAAAGTAAATGTTCACACAGCGCCATCTATCCCCAACGTAAGCAAAGCTTTTACTATAGGAACCTTAAAAATATAGTTTCCTAGGTTCTCCGTTCATGCTGGGCGTCATAGCCTGCTGCTTTATATTAGAATAACTTTTAAATCCCACTTTTTAGAGGAAGAAGATGAATGGACTCTCATTATAAAATAAAAAAACAAACCCAAAAATCCCAATTTGGTCATGACGCAAGCATTCTTTCCTGTTGGCATCTGTGGGGCAAATTTATTCAAGGAATCGGCCATCTCTTTTCATAGGTCTATAGCTTCACCAATTTTGTGTAAAAATATAATATTATTGACATAAAAATGTTTATTTTTAATGTGGTTTTATATATGCATAGAAAAATTTAATATTTAAGTAAGTATTTTTTTTTCTCCGAATTTGGTCAAAAGAGATGGCCGATTCCTTGAATAAATTTGCCCCACAGATGCCAACAGGAAAGAATGCTTGCGTCATGACCAAATTGGGATTTTTGGGTTTGTTTTTTTATTTTATAATGAGAGTCCATTCATCTTCTTCCTCTAAAAAGTGGGATTTAAAAGTTATTCTAATATAAAGCAGCAGGCTATGACGCCCAGCATGAACGGAGAACCTAGGAAACTATATTTTTAAGGTTCATTTAGTAAAAGCTTTGCTTACGTTGGGGATAGATGGCGCTGTGTGAACATTTACTTTTTCATTATTATAATTAGGACTAGCAGAATTTTAAGTGAAGTAGGTATAGAAAATAAATGACGCACACAAGTGCTCCCAGTACCTACAATTTCAAGTAAAAAAGAAAAGTACTTAGGAAAAATTGGGAATTTCATCAATAAAATTATCTACACTCGTGTGCAGTGATTCTGTACTTACAGCCTAAAATAAAATATGATATAATAAAATAAAATAAAAAGCCTTTTATTTCTCTATAATTAACATTTTTTTCTTATCACTAATGCTTATAATCTAAGTAGGTACTAGAGAACCCCTAAGGTGAAGGCCTCCTCCAAAGCCAGCCATCTGACCCTGTCTTGTGCTACTTGGAGCCAGTTTGGTCCAGCAGTTTTCTTGATGTCGTCGTCCCAGCGAGCGTATAGTCTTCCTATGCAGCGTCGACCTCTTGGACCCTCCCAATTTGTCACTCTCTTAGTCCATCTTCCATCTTGTAGACGGGCTACATTTCCAGCCCACTTCCATTTTAGTCTGTATGCATATCCCAAGGCGTCAGTACTTTTTGTAATTTTAAATAAAATATGATAAATCCTCATAAATCACTCATCACAACACAATCACACAACTGAAACTCAACGAAATTCCTTTTACATCTGTCAAATTCTTGTCCGTCTGTTTTGTTTACTATTTGAGTGTCATGTCAACCGCGAAAAAGAAGGTAGGTCTATCTGATAAAAATATTCTCTGTGATACCTAATAGCCCCTCCAGACTCTCGGCAAGAAACCCCGACAACACCCGAGAAGCGTGAATGTGAGGAGTTTCTCGCCTTCTTGTTCTCGCGCTTCGGTGTCGGTACCTATTTTTGGCCGAGACAAAGGATTTCAAACAGATCACGAGTGAGAAAATTGAGAGTGTGGATAATTTGTTTGTTCTTCGAGAAGTCTCGGTGAAACTTCTCGCCGTGAGTCTGGAGAGGCATTACGGACTGTAGTACCGGAAGTGACTAAAGTTACTAATAAAATAACATAGTTATATTCCCACAGGGCACGAGATATCTAAGTATTCTGTATGTACCAGTTAATTTTATGATATTTTATTTAAATAATATTATTCAGACGCATAGTCTAATTCGATATTCGGCTCTGGGGCAGGATCCGGCCAAATTCTTTGCACCAAATCTGAGAAGTACTCAAATACGAATAAAAAGCTTGTCATAATTTGTAACAGAGAATCTTTATAAGCTGCATTTCAGTATTTCTCAACCAAACAAATATCGGCAGACTCCACTCAATATTATTTGTTTTTTTGCTTCAAAAACTCGTTTCACCTTGAGCACGTTCAATAAACCACTCGTGAATATTGCGGATCCATCACGACACGTGTAAACACTGATCGATGGCTCGACGGTAATCATCGATTGCGATAACAAGAATGTATACAGATATATAAGAAAATAATCGTACCTAATTGTAAAACTCTATAAAAGATTACTTAAAAAAAAAAAAAAAAGAATTCTAACAGTCTAACCACTGTGGGTGTACATTTTGTATTTAGGTATTAAATACCTAGTAACTATAGTATATGCCAGATGCCAGCCAGATGGATGGACGACATAGTTGCCTGGATGCAAAAGGCCCAGAATATAACGTTTTGGCGGATAAGGAAGGAGGTTTATGCCCAGCAGTGGGTCATTAAAAGCTGATGATGATGAACTATATTATGGCAGTTCTAACAGACTAGCTAAACGCTAGGTTATTATTATAAAACAAGAATCTTGAAGAACAGAACAGAAATAGGATTGTTTCTTCAAGCAGCGGTGGAGAATCTCTCGAATATTAAGGCATTTAAGAACCTTAGATGTCTAAGGGGTAAGTCAGGGGCACGTTCAGATATATATTTTGTCCATGCCCACATTTTGCAGAAATTAGCATTCCATACGTGACAGGTTGCAAGCACGTCACTGCTTTTTAGAAAACTAACTGGCTTCCTCGCGATGTTTTCTTTACCGTTTAGAGCTCGTAATGTACATAAACATTTTTCGAAACGAAAAATCCATTGTTGCACGCCATGATTCGAACCCACAATCTTCGGATCGAACGTCGAGGTACCACTCTGCCAACATGGTTTCAAGAAAATTGGCCTAAATCTAAGCAAAAATCCTAAATCCAGCTGTAAATATCAAAATAATGCTCAAAACTTTTTCCGTTCGAGAAAAACTTTGATAAATCGCTTCCAATAGGATATTACCGAGGGTACATAAATATTCAGTGACAGGCGTGTCCGCCGTCCGTCCGCATGTCAACGAGAGTTTTGTTTTTGTTCGCGGATCACTCGCCAATTGTTACCGCGTATCGGACATCGAGTAATTGGATATTTCACCGAGTATTTTGGCTGTCGGCATTTATAACTGATTTGGAAAGTATTTTTTTTTCGGCTAAACGAAAAGACGGCAGAGAAAGTTTGATTTTATTTGAACAATATGTAAAATAATACCCAAAAACTCAATTTGTACAAACTCACTAATACATATATAAATGCGGCAAATAAACAAATCATATAACTCTACAATCGCAAACAATGCTCAAATACCTAATCTATTCGGATTACGTAAAAAGCCGTTCTTACGTAAAAATCCTTAAGTTTTGTTCGTTTTATAAATGGTTTTTTTAAATAAATTGTAAATCAGCGTGACAGTTTCCACGTTTCGTTGGCAACCTTTGTCCAATCGTGACAATGCTAACGAAGATTGATGCTCAATCTGTCTTCGAAATATCAGCCGATACGTCTTCTACCTGTGATTGGTTAATGGCAATTTGAATTTGGAATTTGAGTGTAAATATTTAAACGGTAGGAACGTTTGTCATTTGTTCTAGAGGACCAGCAGAGAGCAGAGATTTCGTCAAATTTCGTGTTGTGAGATTTAAATTTCGTATTCGAAATTTGAATCTCACAATACATTCTTGTGTATTTATTGAGCTCTGTCACTTGTGAATTCGAAGTGAGTCTACAGAATGACTCTGCAAAAACGTCTCAATTGGAAATTAGTTGAATGAGAGATTTCTATATAAAATTATTTATGTAAGTTTTTCACTTTGCAAATGTATTGATGCGTATGGGACTTGTGTACATTATACGAAGTCGGCACGACAACAAGTATTAACACTTCGAACGTCATCGGATTATGTTATTATTTTCTGTCCTTATCGTCTCACTACAGGCAAAAGCATCCCTCTCTTTCACTCTTCCCGCCACATTGGACTGACTTTTCCTAGCATCAACAATTCTGGCCGCAACAGATAGAGATTACAGTATTTTCATTTTCTTCATTCCCAACCATAATAAAGCATAAAACCTTAAATTTAGCCTATAACACCACTACTGATTTCATAATTAAAAAAAAAAAGTTACGTTCATTATTTTGCAAACGAAACTAATGTGTTGAAAATATATGGACACGGGATTAAATAAGGCAATTATTAAATTAAATTTAAATAAGGTAAAATTACGCGATAGAATCCCGAAAGAGATCGCGAAAGTTTAAAAAAGGCTAAAACTAATGTGAACTCAAGGAATGTGAAGTTTGAAAAAAATACGTGCGCCTTTTTTTGTTAAATCTGTCATATAACATTTTGATATAAGGGCACTGTTATTAAAACAAAAACGACTTTATATTCGGAGCATTGCATGCTCACATCGCCTCAGAAAAATATATTCTGAACAAAATTCAAGCTTATGAACATACCAGACATTTTGCGACCACAAGATAATATACCTGCTACCCACATGTAACCTGAATAAATCTGAGATGATATCTTAATTTAAAACCTATCGTAACGATACGATGGGTTCATTGCATTAAAGATAAGATAGAGTATAGCTGAACATTACAATCTCGATAACATTTGGCCGAAAGCCTCGGCTTTCAATCTGAAGGAATTTATATGAGTACCTATGTATATCAAAGACCTCTTTTTTTACAAAATAAAAATTATTTATTTTAGACTTTCATCCATATACCTACATGTTTTAAACATTCGCGACTTGAACGCATTTTTAAGTTATTATTAACGGGACTTAATCGCGTAATGAAATTATTTTATTTACCTCGACGTTTCGTTTCATCCATATACTGTTAGTAACTCTTAAGAACCTTATTTGTAAGGAAAACATACAGTCCTCATAAACAATATTCTAAAACTATTACTATTGACCGTTTAAATGTTCTTACATATCGTACTAACTCGTATGTAATCGTAACTATGTAATGAAAGCGACTATGGTAGGCACAATGAAACATTTGAATATTAACATCACAACCCGCACAATCAGCGGCTGCCACAAGTATAATAATAATAATAAACGTTATTTCAGGCAAAATTAGAATAAGTTAAAAGATGTTATTTTACTTAATCTACGGCCCATAGCAATAAATACCTTAAAACTAACATACATATTTTATAAATAAAACTACATTAAATTGTCACGCATAGGTATACGTATAGGTTGCCATGATGGCATGCCTTGAAAAATCTGACTTATAGACTGCCCAATTTTTTTTAACCAACTTCCAAAAAGGAGAAGGTTTTCAAGTCGACTGAATTTTTTTTTTACTTTTTTTGAATTCTCATCTTTTTTATGACATGCGAGACACAATACATTGACGTCATTGGACATTATTTACACTTTAGTTTCGATCGGTTTTCTTTATTGCAGTATTCAACAGTATCCCATGTATTGTAACAGCTATGGTCTATTCTTACAATATCAAGAACAAAGCCATTCCAACCCCCACTATATATACAAATAAACATAGTACAGTCAGCGTCACACACTTCGTTACAAGTTACAAGATGTTTATGGTTTCAAAAGTGGTTGAGTTGTAAGCGCTGTGGTGTAATTTGGGAATAATTACGACCTTAGGTTAAATATATTTCATAAAGATGTAAAAAAAATTAAAATATAATTAGCGGTATAAATAAACCATTTATTTCTTAATTCCGTTAAAGTTATTTTTCTTCTGATGTTGACTGTACCAAATAGTAGTGATCATTTCTTAATTCTGTAAAATAAATCTACTTCTAATACTGACTGTACCTTGTGTGTAGACACTTGTGTGTGAGCACTTTTGTTTATCGAAATAGAAACACGTTCTATACATTTGCTACGACGTAGCACTTTCGTAGCGCTACGATGTAGCAATTCCATCGGCTCGTAGCGGCGAAACAGAGAATGTAGCCTTCTCACTCGTGACAGACGATTGAAAATACTACCCAGATTCATTCAAATATTGTGAAATTTTCAAAGTGATATTTTTGGGGAACAGGGTGGAATAGTTCCCCAAAGGCAGAGTAGGTGGTTCCTCTGCAACGGGTCGGCCCATCTGGCCCACTTACCCGTGGTCTTTCGACCAACAGTTGATATCGGATAGTTGTATACAAGCTTCAACTCGGTAGAAACTCCGCTTGCGAGATCTAGGGAATTCCGATGTTGCGTGTGATTCCGTTGCTCCTTTAGCCTGCAATCTGGTCTGAGGTCTGATACTGTCCAGCGTGTTCTTCTTTTTGCAGTAGTAGTTGCTTTTGGAGTAGCTTGGACGTTCTTTATCCAAGGATAACTCAGATATGAGTCGTTGATGTCGAGCGTGGCGCCATCTATAGTGCGTAGCATGTTTTCTGTAGTTCATCTAGCGACAGGTAGATGTCGCTACATCACTCCCTTTCCAGACCGAAGGTCGATATGATCTTGTCACCAGAATTGAACGTGTCCACGGTGAGTCGGGACGAAGTGGTGCATCGTGCGTCTTCAGTGAGTCGAGACGTGTCCACGGTGAGTCGGGACGGAGCGATGCGTCAGATGCGTCTGCGGTGAGTCGAGACGGTGTCTGTCCACGGTGAGTCGGGACGGAGAGGTGCGTCGGGTGCGTCTGCGGTGAGTCGAGACGTGTCCACAGTGAGTCGGGACGACGCGGTGCGCCGAGTGCGTCTACGGTGAGTCGAGACGTGTCCACGGTGAGTCGGGACGATTCGGCGTGCGGTGCAGTGCTCTGGGTGATGTCCACGGTGAGTCGGGATGAGATACCCAGACGATGCTGCGGTTGAGATATCTCCACGAAGCGTATCGAGGAGCGGAGAGCCTGCAGAACCAGGAAGTCGGGGCGGCTTGCGATGGAACTGCGGAGGCTGGAGGCTGAAGATTGCTGGTGCGGTGTGAAGCTGCTGGTCCGGAAGGTATGCTTGAGAGAGGGAGAGAGAGAGAGACGAAGGTTGATGTGCTCGCTGCTGATGATGATGGCGCTGAAGGTGCTGCGTGTTGAGGGTTCCAGTCGTCGGGTTTCGGCAGGAGTCGTCCGAGGTAGTCGACGGCTGGATCACGTCGGGGTCACCAGTTTGGGGAACAGGGTGGAATAGTTCCCCAAAGGCAGAGTAGGTGGTTCCTCTGCAACGGGTCGGCCCATCTGGCCCACTTACCCGTGGTCTTTCGACCAACAGTTGATATCGGATAGTTGTATACAAGCTTCAACTCGGTAGAAACTCCGCTTGCGAGATCTAGGGAATTCCGATGTTGCGTGTGATTCCGTTGCTCCTTTAGCCTGCAATCTGGTCTGAGGTCTGATACTGTCCAGCGTGTTCTTCTTTTTGCAGTAGTAGTTGCTTTGGAGTAGCTTGGAAGTTCGTTATCCTTAAGAAACTCAGATATGAGTCGTTGATGTCGAGCGTGGCGCCATCTGTAGTGCGTAGCATGTTTTCTGTAGTTCATCTAGCGACAGGTAGATGTCGCTACACGAAAGTTTAGATGTTTGGATGGATGTATGTTTACTCAAAAAAAAGAAACGTCAGGGCCTGTATTCTATTAAATGACAACCGCTTTGGTTTTGGTTCGAACTCTTAAATGTCAGCCATTTGGTGAAATAGTAGAATAGCTTTTCAAAAATTTGTACTGCCAAAGTTCAAAACCTCACCACAACTGAGTCGTTTGTTATTAGTAGTCATGGAAACAGTCGCTTTAGTTGAGGTTTTGGTTGAGGTTGATAAAAAGTTCGGTACCGGAATCGAGCCCCGGTTAGTTATTTAGTTGACCCAGAAACGTGCAAGTGGGTCTAATATTATTTGCAGAGCTGTGGCTATCGCACAATAGGTTCCATCAAAACCTAATACGGACAAAGAATTTTCATACTAGCTTCTGCAAACTTCATTCGTGGACCTAATAAAGCCTTTGTTGTCGGACAGAGTATATCGAATATGCTGTAAATATTTTGGTTGAATGTCGTGGTTGATGTACGAGTATGAAGCTGGGTTATTTGGTTCTAGGCACTCTTCGACAATACCATTATACTCTTTGACAATACCAAAAAATACACTTTTGAGGGGGGGTCGAAAAAAAAAATCGCAAAAATCACCTCACGTAATTAATGGACGCCCCCTTACTATCTACCATACCAGCTACACGAGCATTTCGTCTTGAAAATGGACTATTTTTCATGAAATAACTGAATTATTCAAGAAATCTGAATTTCCGAAAATACTTAGCATCAGTTTTCGATCCGAGAAAGTTGTAGCAGGATATCCGATTTATTGTCAATGTTGGTGTTCCCTGACAACTTTTGAGAGTACCCTGTTTTCTTTTACCGTCACTACAGCCTCTATGCGAAATCGCCTTCATATTTCATCTTCATCGGCTCGCCCAGGGCTGCCGCTCGTTAGTTTTTACTGTTGATTAGTTCTGCCAGGGTTGCCCAAACTACGCCGCACCCTGCTTCGTTTGGAGTCGAATTTATTTTTTATTCGCAACGAGGTGGCACGCTGTCATGCTTTTTTAGAATTTTTGAGCTACAGACAAAAATAAAGGATCTAGCTAGGGCTTTCACGCTCCATATAAAACCATTGAGAGTTTTATTTACGCGTGTCCGCTGTATTTTAGTTTAACGATGTAGTAAAATTCACAGGTTTTCGGTTGGTTAGTTGAGGGAAAATAAAACTTACATAGTGTATGTATGTATACAGTCAGTTAGACTCTCCAAAATAGCGTTGAATATGACGTGACTGACGCGGCTCGTTTGTCCCGTACAAAATTCAACTTTGTGTGATCGGCTCATTTTCTAAAAATGTCATGCTTCAATTCAAGTGTCATGTGACCGTACACAATATGACAAAATCAGAAAATGACGTTACTCTTTCCTCAAGCTTCATTCAATCTTCAATCACACCTCGCTTGACAATGACAAGAAAGAATTTTGAACTGATCGGACAGATTGTCATAGGAGAATGAGTGAGTAGTTCGCCAAAATAATGAACAGTCAACTGAAAATGACCGGCTCAAATGAACCGGCTCACGGTACCGGCTCAAAATCAAAATGAACCTACTCTGACAAAAGTCAGTCTAAAATCATGTCATACCCAACATTATCCAAAATAGCGACATTTCATGTTTTCAAAACACAAATTGATTCAAAGTCCTCTATAGAATTTATTGCCAAAAATAGCTCTGAGTAGTGAAACATCAAATTCGTAGGTTCATGTCATACTCTTCTTTCTCGCTACATGTATATTTTGTGTCACGCTCACGTTGCTCGATGGGTTGTCTGTCCCTGAAATGTTAACATAAACTTAAAAATTCTTAATAAATGATTCTTATTCTTATTAATCTCGTACATTTGACACTACAAATAAAAATTGCAACCTAATAAATGGAAACTACATTTACACAAAATAAACACTTATAGCGTCCATATTGGCCATTGTTTCGCCCTCATCCTCTATTCCATTAAAATATGGATTTATCAATTGAAAGTAAACCTTAACCAACCTAAACTAAAGACTACTTTACAGCACCTGTTTTGCTCTAGTCAAACTCAGCTTCTAACAAACAGAACAACACAAGTAGGAGTTTGCATGAAACTGTAGTTACGAAGCCAACGGGTGAATGTATGACAACAAGCCGTGGTAAAAATAATTAATTAGCCAGCCCTCGTCACAAGCTGTTGTGGGACATGGGAAGGAACGGTTTTAGATAAAAAACGGGTATTGGCAAGTCAAGGAACTGACTGGCCTCTCAGTTTAGTTGGTAGTACAAGCTTTGCTTAGTTTGGGGCTAAATGGTGCTGTGTGAAATGTCCAACTTAATGTAAGTATTTATAACTAGCTGATGCCCGCGGCTTCACTCGCGTACAGGATAACAGTAGGATAAAAAGTAGCCAATGTTACTTTCCAGCCCTCCAACTATGCTAACACAAAAAATCACGTCAATCAGTTGCTCTGTTTTGACGTGAAAGCAGAACAAATAAACAAACAAATAAACACATTTTCACATTTATAATATGGGTACGGATTATTTATTTCTGTCGATAACCTAATCAGAAGATAAACGTCAAGTAATACGAACCTAATTTGGGAATATATTTAGTATAATTATGTCCTTTTGGTTACTAATTTGAAATTCAGGCTTGGGCCGTGAGTGGTTTTGAAAAAAATGAAGACTTGTTAATGAATCCAACTTTCCTCCAGATACATTTCTGGTGACGAAACCTAAAGGCCTCTGAAACACGGAAGCTCGTAATGCCACTTGCGGTCACCCATTCAAATTGTGACCGCGCACAATGATCAATCACGAATGTCTGCAAGCTACGCCACGAACACTTCTAATAAAATCATGAAATTCTACACTCTACGACATTACAAGTAACTCACAATAAGTTTTCAATCTATCAGAAAACAAGCGCCTATAACCCGTTTTCTTTGTAAAACTGGCAAGCACAGATGTCGGGTTCTGAATGACGAGTCGCATACAAATTATAAAAAAACCTCTCTGTAATTTATAAAAACCCTGGAATTTAACTCTTTAATGGGAAGAGAAAAGGACGACGGGGCGACTTTTGTTTAATAAATACACATTTATGTATTGCGTTTTGTTTCATTCATAATTTTTCATAAAAAGGCAACGTAAAAATATTTTTTCATAAAAGCGCAACGTTTTAACTTCAGCGATCGAACAAGCTACGCCACGAGCGCTTCATTGATTTTGCTTACTGAATATATCACCTGGAATTTTACTGTGTGACTGAGGGAACTAAGTATTTAGACATAGACATAGACAAAGAAACATTTATTTAGCACACGCACAAACACTAGGTACAAAAAAAAAAAACAATGCGGAAATGGACTCATACTTAGGTATGTTGTGACATAAGATAGGTAGGTACTTACAACTAAGAAAAATCACTAGAAAAATTACACACAAAAAAATTATAGGTACTGGATGGTACCTACTTACCTACAACTTGGAACAAAATTAGTCCTTCCCGATGGTGGGACTAAAATGGTTCAATCTCAGTGATCTACTTCCGAACGCAATGGTAAGGAAGTAGCATTGGTTTTATTTTGATATTGTACGGTCCGCACACCCTGGCAATAGGTAGTTCGATATACATAAGTACCAGAAAAACACCGCTAGTAAATTTTAACTGATATATTAACGAACTTATGATACTGATGTTAATGATAAATGAGACGCGCTTCGATTGATTGCTAAACGCGAACTGATCGCTCAATGATTTTAAAGCTAATTACATTACTGGCTTAAATGCTGCAATGACAAAATTAATTAGGACAATGCACGATGCTCATACAGATATTTTAATGCAAATGATTATATATTCTCAATTATTACTTCCAAAGGAGCAGATTTCACTGTTAAGAAACATTATACGCCCAAACTAAAATGAAATAGGTTATACATAAAAGGTTTATATTTCGTAGGCACTGAATCTTTATAGCCACCATTTTAAACCCAAAATACTCTGATAAAACTTTATTGGCACTGCTAAACTTTGTTCGCTTTATTTTTCGTAATAAAATTCGTATGCACTTGGTTTTCTGCCACATTTTAACTGCGCGTGAAATTTCGTAGTTTTGTTTGAAATGAACTCATTTGAATAATATCTCTCGCTTTGAATGGTAAAGAATGTGTTCTCACTGTTCTACACTAGTAGGTATTATAAAGGATTGTATGTTTCGATATTGGTGTTTCAATCTGTTTCAATACATGCATGTTTCTTGTAATTACCGTATTCAATAGTATTCTTACATCCTCATACCATGAACTCTTAGAGCAATGTTAAAACAAGCTTAAAACAGTCCTACTGCTTTAGAAATGACATTCGTTATCATGTTTCAAGCTTGTTTTAACATTGCTCTAAGAGTTCATGGTACGGCTACTGAAGTTATCTTATCAAAGTGCTTATTAAAAATTGTTGAATTTAAACACAAAAAAAAAAATATTAATACTCGTACTTAATTCAAATATAAAAAAATCAAAAACATCTATCATGAAGCGCTCGTAGCGTAGCTTGCTTAGACGTTCTTGCTTAGACGTTGATCGTTGTGTGCGGTTACAATTTGGATGGATGATCGCAAGTGGCATTACGAGCTGAGCGCTCCCGTGCAGAGGGCATGTTAAATTGTCGGTCCCGGCTTTTAAGTTGTTAAGCCATGACGGAGTCCTTTAGGCGGCCTAAAAACTCCGTACTTGCTCATACGAACTTACTATCTATCATGAAGTGTAAGTATTGTTTGGTGTTGATCGACCGGAAAACAAGCTCTGAAGGTCCCATTTGAGTTTTCCGGTAGTAGTTTTACTATATTCCTTATTTCACTCTATTTATATGTCTATTTATAATCACCTTACCAATTTCGGCCTCGGCTTTAAACCTGTATAAAACAAATCGCTCGGACTAAGCCTCGTCTGAAACTCAACTATTAGCATTATTTGATCACGCTACTAGTAAAAATTAACTCGCGCTCTGATGGGAATTAGACTTCAGAGCAAATGAGGCTACTCAGTATAGTTTAACTGGTATTATTGACTTGACCACAGAGCTAAAAACATCGAAGTAGTATGATCATTTTATGCAAGGAATTTCTATACTACGTACCCGGAACGCTGACTGAGACAGAAAACACGGTCCGCTTGAAATCAAACTTGGGCGGTGTGTCTCTTTCTTTTTGCAACTGTGTGAAAGAGACAAAGCACCCAAGAAAGCCTCTCAACAAGACCAACAATCCTTATAACCAAAATTAAATGATAATAGATCGTTGTGTGGTCGTGATAAGGTTCAAAATCCTTTGTACATTAAATGTCAGTCAGCATTCTACTATGTATACAATTTCTTTGATTTTATGGTGTAATAAATCAGTGTAGCCAACTGATTGAATATTTTACGAGGATTCCATTGGGAAAAATGCTATTTTAAATTCAAACTTAGCTTCAGACAAGAATTCACTATAAAAATATTCCTGTTGCCTCAAAGAGTAGGCAGAGATATCGTATTTTTTTTTTCAGGATCTTGATTGAAATATTACTGATTTTTGTGTGACATTTGTACTGTAGCACAGTTGAAATATTTGTTTTTACCTCTGTTGTCACATTGTGGAGTCAAAATCTTCTACTCTTACAAGCAGTGTCTTCTTTCCACCAGTAGCTCACATCAAGATCGTAACATATAATAAGATCACGTAATACAATAAAGTAAATTACGCGATAAATACCCGTGAAAATGTTTCTAAATATTGGGAAATCTAGGAAATCCCGACATAAAAGTTAACTCGCTGCCTGATGAGAATTAGGCGTACTTTCGAGGCCGAATGAGCTTCATAACATAACGCTCATGCATTGTTTAGCCGGGATTATGTAGGAGACAGTTATCTTTTAAGCACCGAGCACTCTAGCGGGAAGTGGAGTACTATTCCTCGGTTTCTATGTTAAGGGGAACTTAATGATGCTAGTATTTAAAAAACCAAGTTCAGTCAAGGTGCTTTTTAAAAAAAAAATTTTTTTTTAAAGTAAAATTATTCAAATTTTTAACGTTTTTGTAGTGTACAATGAAGTGTCCATTCATACTGACTGGCCTCTTAGCTCAGTTGGTAGTAGCTCTGCCTTCTGCGCTATAGGTCGTGGGTTTGATTCCCACCAAAGACAAACATTTGTGTGATGAACATAGATGTTTGTTCTGTGTCTGGGTGTTATCAAGTATTCTATGTATGTATTTACAAAAAAAGTATATGATGTATTCTATCAGTCATCTGGTTCCCATAGTACAAGCTTTGCTTAGTTTGGGGCTAGATGGCGCTGTGTGAAATGTCCAGCAATATACATTCAGAAGCCGAATTTCTTCTTATTTTCGACCGCGCGCGTTGACATCGTAAGGCCAAGGATTCGAACCCACGACTTTCGGATCGAAAGTCGAACGATACCCCTCGGCCAACACGGCTCTCTTAGTCACTATAATACACATATTCAGTAAGTACCGTTTAAGGTTACGTGTTGATAGAATTTTGTGGCGCGAATGAACAAAATTGCCTTTTGTGAGAGTAGCTTACTCGTTATGAGTTGTAAGTTCGACATAGGTATGCACAATTGCACATATGTTGCAGTAGTAAACATTTCATGACAGGTTGCAAGCCTATTCTCGTCTAGCGTTTATTTGTAAACATGTCTGCAATAACATGGTTATAAACTCTCGCATTTTACGAGGATGAGGAGGAAAACACGGGGGTCAAAGTAAAACTCAATTTTCATACGTAACATGGCAGCAAGGTCTTCATTTTAGTTAATATTCACATTAATAAATGTGCTTTTCTTTGTTAAGAAAGATCAAATAAAGAAAAAGGCAACATACATTTAGCAACTATTACTCTACTCCAGTGTTCCGCAAACTTTTTGTGTTCAAGGTACATCTAGAAAGTCGAACAAAGGAGGTAAGTAGGTACCTACACTATAAATGCAAAACCAATTTAAATTATTTAAATGCGAAACATGAGCTTATTTAGTTGAGCATATGCGGTCCTTTGGAGTAACTTAACTGAGATAGGTAACCTTATTTTTCCGAGGCACATCAACTAATGACCACGGCACAACAGTGTGCCGCGGAACACTGCTCTACTCTGCAGTTTATTTTATAACAGTTACTTCAAGTTTGATTCTGAACTGTAATTTAATAAAATCCACTGGCGTTGGAGCGAATGATTTCGAAATCACAATAATGAGTCAATCGAGATTAAACGATGCGATTGTCCGTAATGACTTGTGGTTGAAACCGAAGTCGTAGTGAGAAAAACTACTAGCCGAGCTCTGAGCGGGATGGTAAACTGTTAATTCCTCCATGAGTGAAAAGGACAGC
Source organism: Camptogramma bilineatum (assembly GCA_958496255.1). Classification (NCBI taxonomy): domain Eukaryota; kingdom Metazoa; phylum Arthropoda; class Insecta; order Lepidoptera; family Geometridae; genus Camptogramma; species Camptogramma bilineatum. The sequence goes on from OY292451.1 coordinate 2,337,562, forward strand.
TCGATTGACCCGATAAATTTTATTGGAATAAATAAGTAAAACAGTTTTTGCTCAGTTTTAATAAAATTATGTATGGATTGTTTCTTCTGCAAAATGTGGCAATGTATCTACCAAATGAGTTTGGACTTACCTCTGACTACCTTAGACATCTTCAAAGGGTCTAAAAATGCCTAAAGCGCGTGTACAAAAATGACATTGTGTTGTGTCTGTGTAAATAGGTATTTAGACGCTGCTTTTGCATAGAGATTTCGTCGAGTGTCCGGGGTGTGGTTTCACGTTTTCACCTCTAGTTGGCGATGTTCTGATCCCAAACAAATCCACGTTTGCGGCGTTGATACCGAATAGTGAAACAAACTTGTACTTGGCACTCAGTAGAATCGGTTGTAATAACACAACTCTTTTCTTTCACAGCACTTACTTAGATGGAGGCACGTGTGTTCTATGTCGTCAATCGCGCACCTTTATTATTTACTAGCGGACGCCCGCGGCTTCGCCCGCGTGGACTACTACTTTTTTATCCCACGGGAAACATGTATTTTTTCGAAGTAGCCTATGTCACTCTCCAGCCCTCCAACTATCTCCAAACAAAACATCACGTCAATCCGTCTCTCTGTTTTGACGTGAAAGCAGAACAAACAAACAAACAAACAAACACACTTTCACATTTAAGATATAGGTATGGAGGTATGGATATGGAGTTATGGATATGGATATTATCGTATCTATAGCTATAGACTTTGTAAACACCGTGATAGAAAATTTTGGTGTTGTAGCGCTAGTGGCGACATGTGTTTACATGGGTAACCTACTGTCATTTGTTTGAATTATTGGTCACTTTGAATTGCTAAGTAACGTTATGGTTAATCAAAATTACTTAGATTTAGTGAAACAAGCCCTAATCCATTAAAACATTATTTATTTATTTTTTGTTACACAAATAAAATATTTATAAAAGACCTTCAGGCTTCAGTGACTAAAAATTCAATGATTTCTGAAAGTACTAGTGATCCTGGGTTTCCAAAAGCTACGCGTCCACTAGGTCGGGATCGGAGCGAAAGGATTTGTCGCTTTGTATTGATTTCTATGGTATAGCGTGCATTGGATTGGCATATAGATCGGTAAATACCGACCGACACCTCGTACGCGTCGTACGCTTCGATTGTGACCCAGTGGACGCGTAGCTTTAAGCCCGTCACAGACTTAGCTATAATATATATTAATATTTTTATAGCTAGGCATATTACTATATATTTTCTATACTAATTTTCGCGTGACCGCACACTCAGCTATAATATATACGGTATAATAGTACGGTATATTAAGTGACTACAGAGATGACGAGTGATAGGAGTGAATGGAAGAGGAGAACATGTTGTGCCGACCCCACCTAGTGGGATAAGGACAAGGAGATGATGATGATGATGAGTACGGTATATTAATATATATTATAGCTAAGTCTGTGACGGGCTTTAGACTCAAGTCTACCATGCTACATACAAATACGGGGAACGTAAATGTCGTTTGCTTTTCTCGTCGTGACAATGACATGTTAATCCGTCGTTGGCAGCGGATTGGCTCTTTAGATCCGATTTGAATTCAAATTGAATGAGCTTAGCCACGACTTCTTCGGTAGTTCTCGGATGTTTTGCGAGTTATTTTACACACGGATTAGTTGGTACTGGGTGGGATTGGGTTGACAAATGAAGTAAAGAAGCATTGTTATCATTTCCCTGCCCATAACCTACTAAGTGGGGTAGACACGGTAAGTTTACTTTCCTTTTAAAAATCTTTATAAGTCATCATGTAATTTATGTAGCAAAATTGACTGTGATACTCGGTTTAGTAATAAAACATTACTAGCTTCCGCTCGCGGCTTCGCTCACGTGGTGCCTGGATAAAAAGTAGCCTATGTCCTTTTCCCGGTCATTACCTATCTAAATTTCAGCCAAATCAGTTCAAACAAACGGAAACCAACTTACATCCATCCACCATGCAACTGAAGGTTATGAACCAGTAACCAAACTTAAAATCATCATCTTATCATTTACTAGTCATCATTATTTAACCTATCGAATAATAAAGTAAAACTAAGGCCCTAACATCTAATCTAGATGATATAGGGTCGTCATAAAAAATAAATAAATAAAAAATTCTGGACATTTCACATAGCATCACGTAGCCTCAAGCTAAGCAGAGCTTGTGTTATGGGAACCACATGACTGCTATACTACTTATATTATATTTTTTGTGAATACATAGGTACATAGAAAATACAGACCCGAGACAAATATTTGCAGATCATACAAAAAGTTGTCCCAAGGCGGAATTCGAACCCGCAGCCTCCTGCGTCACAGGCGGGCCTTCACCCACGGAGTTACAGAGGTCGTCAAAATGGCGTTCATATATGAAGCGAGAAAGAGAAATAATAATAAAGTCATCATAAGAAGTGAATATAATATGAAGTAAGAAAACTAATCATAAAGCGTTTGTTTTTGCATCATTTAGTAACATCTGGCGAGCAAAGAAGTTGTAGTAGGTACTATAATCTGTTTCGTTCGCGGAAGTTGGAACTACTCGCATCCATCGCTCCGTCAGCTCTAAGTTTCGAACACTTGAAGGGTGCTCGTTTGTTTTGTGAAGACTTGGTTAGACTGTCTTGCTGGTGTTTTGGTAATTACTAAGTACAACCACAGAATAATAGTACTACGTAGGTACAGAAGGCTCACATCGCGAAAAAAATTATACAAATAGCGACTCATGCTGCGATGCAACAAAGTGAAATTCAGCTCGCGTAAGCGCTTATTGCCTATAGCTTTAATCACCTAAACATTGCCTCTTTTTCTAACGCATAACTCTGTCGCTGTCTGGCGCGGAGTGACGCGGAAGGTTGTCTGACTTATCGCATAAATAGGTAATCGACGCGGGCGGCTTGCATACGAGCCGAGTTGAAAGTCCCACTGCCATATGCCTCCCCGAGAGGCACGTGGCCGAACGTACCTAAACAGCGGAGTGAGACCCCCCTGGCAACAACAATTTAGCCGTCAGAAGGATGTAACTGTAGATGTAGAATTAGACAAGATTTTTTATTAAAGCCACAGAGAGTAAAGTGACTTTATTTTGTCTTGATCCATCATCATCCACAGCCCGATTTTACCCTCTGCTGGGTATAGGCCTCCCTAAGTTTGTGCCATCCACCACTACCCTGTGCTAGTCGCATCCACTGACGCCCCGCGACGTGAACTATGTCGTCGACCCACCTCGCCACTGGTCGCCCGATACTCCTTTGTGCCATTCTCGGCCACCATTCAGTCGTGCCTTTGCTCCACCCGTCAATTGTAAATGTATTTTATCTTATAGTATTTTAATCAACGATCAAATAAAAAAAAAATAGGCCTTTACATCTTTACTAGATTATATAAACAGTGTCAAGAGGCAATCTTTGCCTACACTTGGACACTGTAGTGCCTGGGACATTGTTTTAAGATGGAGTAGGCTTATTATATCAAGCTCTGAAAAAGACTTAGAAATACCACGTGCTAATAAACAGCTTTTTCTTTTTAAAATGTCTAACATTTCATCAAAATATTTATCTTCGCGACGGGCGAACTACGTAACATTTAAACATATTGCAGGGAATGTGAAATCGTGTCGTGTCATGTTCGCATTTATTTCTCAGTGCATTCCGACGGTTGAAGTGATGAGAAAATCCTTTCCACAGAATATCTAATAGTGCTACATTTCGTGACAAATTATCGTTTCTGTGGAATAGAAATGTTTATTCAAAATTCAGTAGTAAACGTGCCTTTTGGTGGCCTAGAAACTTCGTCACTGGTGTTAGCATAACTCATAAGAACACATTTTCAAAAATGTGGCTTAAATATTTGTGTTCAATTGTTATTTTCTTGAGAAACGTACCGTGTAAGAGCGTTGTTGGCTGAGTGGGATAGTGCTGTGACTTTTGATAAGAAGGTAATGAGTTTGAATGCTAGCCGTCTTTATGGGGGCTAACAACGGGCTAGCAATCTGCCATAAAACATAGGCCTTTACATCTTTACTAAATGATATATATACAGTGTCAGGAGGCAATCTTTGCCTACACTTAACGAGACACTGTAGTGCCTAGGACATTGCTTGAGGTGGAGTAGGCTTGCTTGGATCTGCCATAACACAAAACATGCTTCACTAAGAAAATATTTCCATAGCTATTAAATCCGAATTATACAATCTTAAAGTGGGTAACTTGATACTTTCATTTTAAGTGCCTAAAGACCCATTTTCATGGAGAGAATTTATCGTCCGTTTTGGGGCGAGAAAATAGAATGCTATTATCGTAGGCGATAATCGCATTCACATGTTTACATTGAACCAAAAATCAAAAACTCGCCTACGAGTAGAGTAAGGTAATTATTACCAGGCCTTTTGTTACAAGACAACACAAATTGAGCGAGAAACTGGCTTACGATTGACATTTTTTCAAGTTCATGCGAGTCTCGTACGAATCGGTTTGATACGATTTGAAGTTTGCCATTCGAGCACGGTGTTTTACAAGAGACGTCAATATTCAATGACCGCTATTATCGTCCGATATCGTACGATATCGTACGTTGTGTTTACTTTGATTAGATTGTTTTCTCCCTTTCGATAACCGCATCTCTGAGTTGAGAAACTCGTATCATGTAAAAGGCGCGTTATTCTAATCAAAAGGTAAAAAACTTAAAACACTAACTGACAGTTACGGCATGCGATACTTTTAAGTATTATTTCCTTGAAGATATTGGAGATGACAAAGTAATAATAATATCTTCACAACATGAAACGTGTCTCTCGGCATTCAATATCTCGTCTTGAAGATATTTATTATATTACCCATAACATGGAAAATCGGGCTCGAATTTCATAAACAAAATACTTGAGAATCATAGTTAAGTAGGTACCTATTTGTTATTGGCTGGTATTTAGATAAGTTTATTTGTTTTTAGGGTTCCGTACCTTAAAAGGTAAAAAAAGGAACCCTTATAAGATCACTTTCTTGTCCGTCTGTCCGTCTGTCCGTCTGTCCGTCTGTCCATCTGTCCGTCTGTCCGTCTGTCTGTCCGTGTGTCACCATCGATTATCTCAGGAACGGGTAGAGCTAGCAAGTTGAAATTTATACCATATACTAAGGTCTATAGTCCCTATTGTGAGTATAAAAATCAAGGTCCTGAGTCAACACTATAAAAAGATATAGGCAAACGATAGTGGGCAAACTTCACCCAGCTCCGCCAGCAATGTAACTAATATGACTCGAAAGACCTAACAAAATTAGGCATTTTTTATTATCGACGCATTAAAATCTATCCCGGGGGTCACTAGATAAATCCATGTTTGTACCTAACCTGAGTAGTACTAGTACTAGATTTTATGACAAGGGAGCAATTAGTAAATTGTTACAAGTTGGTTGAAAGTAACCTATTCAGGCATGAGATGGTTTGGCGCACGAGCGTAGCAAGGGCACCAATATTTCGAGTGCATAAATATGTTTCACCCGAAGTAAACACTGCTTTTCATTTCGAATATGAGGAAAGTAATTCGCCGGCCAAGTGGCCAAACAGTTCGTATTGAAATGTATGGCAGATAACTCACTTGGGTACGGTCAGGATCCCGATCCCTTGATCCAGATCCCGTGATCCTGATTCCGTAATCCTAATCCCATGATCCTGATTCCGTGATTCAGATCCCGTGATCCTGCGTGATCTTGATCCCGTGATCCTAATCCCGTGAACCTGATCCAGTGGTCCTGTGTAATCCTGATCCCGTGATCCTGATCCTGTGATTCTGATCCAGTGATCCTGCGTAATCCTGATCCCATAAACATAATTACGAATCATTATTATGATTCATAAAAGGAATTGCGGTAACGGCCATTTTAGCACCTCTGTAAGTTGAACCTATTCGTCTTAAAATAAATAGAGAACCTTCGGACAGAATTTGATGCGCATTGGCACAGATAAACATGGCAGTGATACCTTTTCAACAAAAGTATTCTAAGCTGTGGCGGCCGTGGTGGGTCCATACATTTATGACCAAAAATGTGGTAACGGGCATTTTAGCCTGTCTGTAAGTTAAACCTATTCGACTTAAAATAAATAGAGAACCCTGGGACAGAATTTGATGCGCATTGGCACAGAGATACATGGATGTGATACCTTCTAAACAAAAGTAGTCTGAGCTTTGGCGGCCGTGGGTGAAGTGCCCATACATTTTTGCCCACACTCCTTTAGGTTTTCGTGAAAACTTGTGAGTACCAAAACTTACCTTAATTATCAACTTTTTTATTTTTCGGAATTTTTCCTTTATTTGTGCTGGAAGACCTTGCTTGTAACCAAAATTGACAATTCTAGGTCAACCGGAAGTACCCTAGAGGTTTTGGGTCGAAAACCTAAATGGTAGTTCCCGTTGACCTAGAATAACGAAATTAGGGAAAAAGCAAGGTCTTATAGCACAAATAAAGGAAAAATTCCAAAAAGTTAAAAAAGTTGAAAATTAAAGGGTGTTCCCATACATAGTTGACGCCAATTAAAATTGTCCTCCGAGTTGTATGGGCGCTTAATTGGCACCATGGCTAGGTACGGAACCCTCGGCGTACGAGTTCGACTCGCACTTGACCGGTTTTTATTTTTTGCTTATGGTTTGTAGTAGTTTAACCAAATTCTAGCAAACGTGTTTACCGAAGAGTTCAATGTTCAAATGTTTTTTAAAATTAATAAATCCCATAATGTGCTTCTAGTTTTTTTTTCCGAAATTCATGAATTTCGGAATATTCGTCAATACTTCTTCAGTTTCATTTGTGATTGATGGAACTAAATTATTGTTAATTCGTGCATTTCTGTTTCGTTAATTTTTTGTACAAAAACAGTACTTATGTAGAGCAGTCTGATCTAATATTATTTAAGCTGCATTCTACTTTGTCGCTGGCCACAGCTGTTCTTAATAAGTAATAACATTTTTGTTTTTATTTGTATGTCAAACTAGCAGTCCGCCTCGACTTCGGTCGCGTCAAACATAATATTTCATGCACATCTAGAATAACGTACTTTGAAATGGTGATTCTAAATCAATAAAAAAATTACAAAATTAGCGAAATCTCTTTGAATAAAGTAGGTATCAAATTCTATTCTGTTCTCGAATGTTCTACAATCTGAGCCCCTTAAACTAAGTATAAAAAGGCTACAACGCAAAGTGTCCTCTAATCCTATCTATGAATTCAGGCCCACGCAGGGGTCACTGCAATTTCAGCGAGTCTCAATACAAAGCTTTGAATCACGGGCCTGTTTCATTATACGCTATCTCTACACTCTATGCCTAATGTGGCTGTGATTTATCTAACTTAGGCCTTTACATCTTTACTAGATGATTTATACAGTGTCAGGGGGCAATCTTTACCAGGGAATCAAACCAGCTAAAAATTCAAAAATAAACCTCGCTATTTTATTCCACTAGTCATAGTATCATATTACTATCACGTCATGTCTATGAGAGATAATTCTACTGTTTTTTCTCCACCTTTGTGGTTATTGATTCTTCAGATTGAAATGCCATCTACTTCAGCACCATAGAACATAGCTTGATTTTAACCCGTTCATACGTAGGTCGCGTAGGAGTGGCACAGGCCCCAATCGGCCGGTCGTAACTAGGGCAAAAGTGAGCTCGGCCCGGTTGCCATGGCAACGTGTGCCCCCGCGACCCTCCCACCCCCGCCGCTGTTGCTTCCACAGATTACAGACATCAGCTTGTTCGATGCCTTTTCATTTCAGCCAATACTTTTTGACTTCTTTGTTTATGAATGAGGTCTGATTCGATTCTGTGATTTTATTATGTATGAATGTGGAGTTAGTGTTTGAAGTTGGTATTTTATCAGAACATTGACTCATCATGTGGAATATCAAGTAGATTTAGACATAAATAATAAAACATAGTCACGACTGTATTGACGACTGTACACACTCTGTGACGCATTGGGTGAAGGCCCGCCTGAGACGCAGGAGGTTATGAATTCGATCCCCGCCGCGGGACAAATGTTTGTAAGATCTGCAAATATTTGTCTCGGGTCTGGGTGTTTTCTGTCTAATAAGTGTTTAATTTAAAATACAAAAAAACATACAAAAACATTTATTTTGTTTCAAAAGGTACAGTGTTTCCGTTACATAATTTAACGTAGTTTACACAAGATAGGTAGATATAAGCTAAGGTTGATAGTAGGTATTAAGTTAAATCATGTAGGTATGGTCACTAGCCCCCCACACTAGGATACCCTGTATCGTGGGTGGCTACTAAAAAGTCGGTAAAAAAAGTATTATATAAGATTATCAGTCATGTGGTTCCTAAAACACAAGCTTTGCTTACTTTGATGCTGTGTGAAATGTCTAGCATTATTTATTTATTTGTATCCTCATGGCGCAATAGAAATCCCCTCAGATCTCCAAGCATTCATGATCCTTTAAAGATGTCTAAGGGGTAGTTAGAGGCACTTCCAAATATTTAGTAACAAGCTCATATTTTGCAGAAGTAATTATTAAATTCCATACGTGAAAGGTTTCCAATTAAATTTTTGGCTTTATGAATTTTAGGTTAGTATTAATAATGAGCAAGTGAGTAATTTACTGTCTGTTTAATTTTATGTTTTTATTTGTTTTTTTTGTTTTTAAATATATCTTAATTTTTTTTTTTTTCCTAATCGATCAAGAAGCTTTCTGAAGCTTCCTTTGTGGTCCCTGGATATTATTACCCCAGCGTATTCTGTAGGTGTAAATTCAAACGGCTTTAGGTTAGGAATACGGGTTCAGAATGCGTAATCCAACACCTCTGTTACCTATCCTTGGCACGGAGTGTGAGGTAATTTAAGATTGCTTTGATTGAGAGTCGGCAATCACGATATTAATCCTCATCGGTATACATAGACGTAACTAGTTTATCTATGTACTGATATCTAATGTTGAATGAAGATTTGATTGGTCGAGGGAAGCGAGGTTTGTGTTATGACAAAGGCAGATTTTTGCTAAACAAAACATAACATCATCATCATCATCTTCCTGCCCTTGTCTCTTACATGAGGTCGTCGGTTCGTAAGCCGCCGATGAGCAGTGCAGCTTTTTCATGCTAAATTTTCTATTGCGCAGAGAAAATATGCGTATAGTGCGCCGCAAACTTTAGGGCGGCTGAAGTCCGCGGCAGATTCGACATTGCGCAGGTACAGTCAACGCAATAGAATAGAGTAAACTTTATCTACATAGCCCGTCTAGCTCCGCCCCTCACCGCCTTCACCTCCCCGCAATTGCATTGACTGTACCTGCGCAATGTCAAATCTGCCGCGCGCTTAGCCTATAGCCTTTCTCAAGAAAATAGCTATCAAATACAGAAAAAAAAATCAAATCCGACTGGTAATTCCAGAGATTAGCGCGTTAAAACAAACAATCAAACTCTTCAGCTTATTATATTAGTAAAATCTGAGCAACCGAGCTCTGCCCGTACTGCAAATTTCATTGAAATCGGTAGAGCCGTTTTCGAGAACTTCAGTACATACAAACAAACTTCAAACTTCAAACATCAAACATCAAACAAATATTGCTCGTTTAATAGAATAGGATATATGTAGAAAAGATGATTTCACGGCATTAGCCCCTGAGTCCTTCTTAATAAATGTGCTACACCTGACAAGGGTCCGATAATATCAGCTCAGTGACTCTCCTTATTATTCCACGCGTCATCCATTGTCACCGGAAATTCGCTTTCTTTCCCTGTACCTTAATCTTTAATTCATCAATCAGGGGAATTACCCGAGTTTCTCGAATATTATCTTCCCCGGGTGTATACAGGGTGTTATAATGATAATATCCGAACTTAAACCGGCTTCAAATACGCTTCATAATTGAATAACAAACACTAACGATGTAACTTTTTGAATCTTTATTTATCTAAGGTAGGAGACAAGCATACGGCCCACCTGATGGTAAGCGGTATTTATTATTATTTATTTATTATCTGTAGTATTTGTTATGGGATTTTTTTTTATTGTATATATTTAGCATCTCCTTTTTTTAAAAGGAGAAGATCGGATTAAAACATTTTTGCATCACAACATTCCTCTACCTTCAACTGATTACCTCTAGTCCTCTAGTATGGAGTAGTCACGTTACATCATGTATATCTCCTGTATTGTCATCCTGTATTCCCGGGTAAGCCCGCGACATGTGGATAATTAAGTTGTTCGGTGCCAATATCTTCGTGTTTGTTTGTAAAGGCCTACAGAGGCCTGATTGGTAATCTATTTACCCTAATTTCCATGTTTTCGTGCGAGAGCTTGAACAACGGTTAATTTAAAGAAAATTGAAGCTGGAGTATACTTTCGATGTGATTTTACGTTGGCAAACAACGTCAGAATTAATATTATTTTCAATTATAAGCTTTTCTTACAATTTAATTTACTTAAATCTCCTTTAGAAATGTTCGTTTCGATTTTGGTTCAGCGTTGTCGGTTATTTAATTTCTTTGGCTTTTTTTTTCACATCGAAAATCAAGTTTTATTTGGGTACGTTTTAGACTGGCTTCTCAGCTCAGTTGGTTGTAAAAAGTCGGTTGGCAGGAGAAACATTTGTGTAATGAAAATAAATGTTTGTTCTGTGTGTGTTATAAATTATTATTTGGATATACAAAATATATAAGTATTCTATCAGTTACCAGCATTACCGCGCTGAATAGCAATGCTGATCCGTTGAGCCAAATATGGGCCAGACCTAGGATAGAGGATCACGCGTCATGACCAGACGAGACGCCCTGAAGTAATTTAAAAATCACCATGGGCCCCGATATCCCACGGTTGACCCCGGTACCCCACGGTAGACCCCTCAACCCCAAAAGCTTCAAACATGTAAATCCTATCAAGATTAATGGTTAAAAATAAAAAAAAATAAGTAAAGCTTCAGAAATGATAACGTGATCCTAAAAACATGTTTACACAAAATTTGAATAAAACATACTCCATGTTTTGCGTGACCTCGTTATACCCTAAATAAAGCGAAGCAACACTTCGCTTAATAATCAAAATAGACTATTGATTGCCTAACCTTCATGAACATCCATTAAAAATATACAGGAGGCAGCGGTGCGTCCGAACATGAAGACCATGTGAGGCTGCCTTCGCTATCCATTCATGCCCAGCGAGGGGTTAACCCACCCCACGGGGACACAGTGCCTAGTGCAGAAGGTTCAGTCGAGTAAACTCATTTATATACAAGCAATATTATTTTTGTTATTTTGCGATAGTCTTTAATTTTTTAATTCAATTCATTCATTCTTCTTCATTCGTATGAGCAAGTGGTCAACTCTGGTGACGGAGTTTTTAAGCATTATCATTTATTGTTTGTGAATTCAGGTACCGTAAAATACGCCAACATTGCCACCAAGGATAATTTTGCCCGAAGATCAATTTTTAAGCAAATCTTTAAATTGCAAAAATATTTGAATAATATGTTAACGTTTTTTGACTTTGATAGAAAATAGGTTATGTGTCTAGTAACACTGTCTATCTGGTGTGTCGCTAGCTTCACTCAGTAACTTGTTGGAACTCTTCGAGTACGGTGCGTATTTTCGCGGGCAAATTTTGGTGCAAATTCATAAGTGAATTGTGAGTGATGGCGAAAACACAGGTTAGTTTTATTAATATTATGATATGTAAGAACATTTTAGGAGTATTAATATGTTATTATCGTTGCTGAATGTCTTTTCAAACAAGAGTTATAGCGGTGGGCAAAGTTATCCAGCAATGTAGCGATCTACTATTGACAACATTGCCCGCCATCAAAATAAGCTTAGGGTTGGCACTTCAGAAACTTGTTTTTTTTAAAGCTTTTAATTAACTTGCAATGTTTGTATGTTTGTAAGTTCCTATGTTTGTAAGTATGTTTGTCCGAGTCAATTCTTGCAAGCTTAATTTGACCTACTTCCCGGTGTCAAATTGAGCTGAATTTAGGTAAAATTATGAGTCTTCGGTGACAATGCAATAATAATAGTGACAGTTAGCTGAAAATGTCTAATAGTTTAGTAATTATTTTAATTTAGCTCCTAACATCATTTGATCTCAATTAGTATTTAATTTTCATTTGGGTAGGTACCTATATAAATATGTTGATTAAAGTTTATTAAATAAATACCTGAATGAAAAATAACCAGTTTTTTTATACCTACAACAACTACGATCACAAGATCAGTTAACTAAGAAGTGCCAACCCTAGCACTTTTAATTTGTGAAATGCGGTTTGTATGAAAAAGACAAAAAATGTCAGGGTAACTTTGCCCAGCCACTTTGCTAGGAAACCTTCTATAGTATCGTTTTAAAACCTAAAGTAAACGCCATTATTGCCTAAATTCTTGTATTGGCTTTTTATTTCATCTCTCTAGAGGCTATATTTGCGTCAAAAATCAACGTGGGCAATGTTGGCTAAAAGTCCAGATAACTTTGCCCGCCATCAAAATGTATAAAATACTTAATTAAATATTGACGCATCATAAAATCTGATAAAGTAATACATGCACATAATCTTATAATAGCAGATGATAAAAGAAAATACTTACGTTCCCATAGAAAATTTTTACAAAAATTGAAATTATTCGAAAAAAGCGGGCAATGTTGGCGTATTTTACGGTACATAAAATATTAGATGTCAAACAGTGGTATAAAGTGGCTCTAGATTCCGCTTTTCAGCATACAAACATTAATAGGTACAAGGTCTTTCTTATACTCTATCGATCATCGTACTAATGTTATGAATCTGAATGTTTGTGGGTATGTTTGTGTTTGATTTTAATCACGACTTTACTAATGAACCGATTTGGATGAAACTTGAAATAGGTATAGATCGGGCCCTGGAATAGAGCTTATAAAAATTAAAGAATTGGTATCACGCAAGCGAAGCCGTTGGTGTTTTTTTTACAATTTACTTGGTAAATTTAGGTAATCTTTGAAAATGTTCCGATACAACTAGAAATCTACATTATTTTGGTGTTGGTATTATGGAGCGATGAAAAATAGGTTAATTTTATATTCTATTTTTGCATGTATATCAGTTAACCAATTGGTCACTTAAATTTTAGTTACGATGTGATTAAAAAAAATGGTGACGTTAAAGTTTTCCCTATAGTACGTACAAAAGGGTTCTTTCAATAACTCGAATACACCTTTGATCGATAAAAGGACTATGTAATATCAGATCGTTTGTGCATATCTCTTAAATATACCTATGCAGGTGAATTTGAAGCTTATCACCATCGTGTTATAAATCAATTTACGTTGCAAAAGAGTAGTTTTCAGTATCCAATTCGCTCTGATTTTTGATTGAATATGCCGATGGAGTGTTTTGCGTCTCGGAAATGGTGTGGGTAATATCTGAGATGGATCCCAGTAATATAGTCAAATAGAATTGAGCTATCGCTCGCGAGCGTGTTTCGATTTTAGTTATATATTAGGTTCTACTGGGAAAGGCCAATAACTTTTAAAGAAACAAGTTATTTTTTTATCACTGTAGCGCCGTTTTACAGCTTTTATGCTGCAACATCTCGAAACCACTATGATTATCAAAGTGATTTTATGTATTCGATTACTTTGATAAACCACGATTTCGAACAAAAACAGCTAAAGCTTTATTTTGTCGATTGACTTTATGTATGTTAGAGTAGAGCCTCATTATTACGTTTATCATCAAAGACATGTCAGCCTCGTTTAAAAGCACAACATTTAAAATTTATTCTAGTCAGTCTCAAGACAGTCTTCAGAGTCAGCGCTCAAGACCTACGGCAAAAGCGGGAACTAATTGTTTTATCTACTTTAATAGGCTCTTTTAGTCACGGTCGTTCAGTTGTTCTGGTGTGTAGTATTAAAGAACATACAAACTTGCATAAATATTATTGGTCAAGCCTTATTTGGACAATTAGTAATTTTTTACCTAACCTAGTTCTGCGATAGCAGCGCTGCGTCTATAGGACTTCAGTGCTGACGCCGACTCTAAGCCTAAGTTTTTTACCACAGATAAGTAAATAATATTCGTGCCTTCTGCAAGAATTGTTTATCTGTGGCAAAGGTGGCTCGACGCCTACGTTCGAAGCGCGGGAATTCTTGAGTAGCTCTCGTGCCGTGGTAATTATAATGTGTAACTTCATGAATGTGTAGCATTTTTCACTGTTTCACGATTCATACTCTCGACTTTCAGACTGTTTTTGATGAGTTGGTGTTGCATGTACTTACAAAAATTTTTGGAAATACCTAGATTTTTTAATGTTGGTCGGAATTTCAACTTTATTCTAAGCGTAGGTGTTTTTATGGGCTTATTTCAGCGAATCCAAGTAAAATGTTGATTAGTCCCTTCCTAAGTAACGTTGCTTAAAAATTGAAATGGGCAAAATAAAAGAATTTATTCAATTGCACTTATTGGTACATAAAAAGCAAATGTAACATACCTAAGCATAGAGAATAGTTTTAGATTAAATAAGGTAAATAAAAAAAAAACTATTAAGCGTAAGATGTGTGACAAACGATTAACAAGTGGTTAAATTAAAAATTAAAAAAAAAAACCGACTACAATGTTATTCAAACTGATCAATTTTCTGCGATCTCGAGGTGCATTTCTGTTCATAACTCCGAAGATTCTTGACAGATCCTCACTAAGTTTTTTGGCACCACCCTTTCAAAAAGATTTTTTCCAAAGGACATGGCCGATTCCTAGAACAATTTTGCCCCACAGATGCCCACAGGAAAGAATGCTTGCGTCATGATCAAATTGGGATTTTTGGGTTTGTTTTTTTATTTTAAAGTGAGACTCCATTCATCTTCTTCCTTTTTAAAGTGGGATTTAAAAGATAATCTAATTTAAAGCAGCAGGCTGTGACGCCCAGCATGAACGGATGAACCTAGGAAACTATATTTTTTAGGTTCGTATAGTAAAAGCTTTGCTTACTTTGGGGATAGATGGCGCTGTGTGTAATGTCCAACAATAATTATTTAGTAAGTATTATTATGGACTGGCAGAATTTTAAGTGAACTAGGGTATGGAAAATAAGTAAAATAATAAATTAAAATAAAAATTCTTTATTTCAGACTTTCATCCATATATTATTTAACACACGGGAATTTTCACGTGAAAATATTATCATTCATTTATATTATGTTAGTATTAGTAGGTAGGCAAAAATCGGTGGCACATTTGAGTGGTAAGTAGGTACAACCGGACAGTCAATGGCAAGTATAGGTTGCCAAGATGGCATGCCTTGACTCCCAAGACTGAATAAGATGAAAGTCAGGCCTGTCGGCTATCGCCTGAAGGAGGCTGTTGCAGCTTGACGCACACAGCTGCTCCCAGTACCTACAATTTAAAGTAAAAAAGAAAAGTACTTAGGAAAAATTGGGAATTTCATCAATAAAATTATCTACACTCATGTGCAGTGATTCTGTACTTACCACCTAAAATAAAATATGATATAAATAAATAAAATAAAAAGCCTTTTATTTCTCTATAATTAACATTTTTTTCCTATCACTAATGCTTATAATCTAAGTAGGTACTAGAGAACCCCTAAGGTGAAGGCCTCCTCCAAAGCCAGCCATCTGTCCCTGTCTTGTGCTACTCGGAGCCAGTTTGGTCCAGCAGTTTTCTTGATGTCGTCGTCCCAGCGAGCGTATGGTCTTCCTATGCAGCGTCGACCTCTTGGACCCTCCCAATTCGTAACTCTCCTAGTCCATCTTCCATCGTGTAGACGGGCTACATGTCCAGCCCATTTCCATTTTAGTCAGTATGCATATCCCAAGGCGTCAGTACTTTTTTTAATTTTAAATAAAATGTGATAAATCCTCATAAATCACATCACAACACAATCACACAACTGAAACTCAACGAAATTCCTTTTACATCTGTCAAATTCTTGTCCGTCTGTTTTGTTTACTATTTGAGTGTCATGTCAACCGCGAAAAAGAAGGTAGGTCTATCTGATAAAAATATTCTCTGTGATACCTAATAGCCCCTCCAGACTCTCGGCAAGAAACCCCGACAACACCCGAGAAGCGTGAATGTGAGGAGTTTCTCGCCTTCTTGTTCTCGCGCTTCGGTGTCGGTACCTATTTTTGGCCGAGACAAAGGATTTCAAACAGATCACGAGTGAGAAAATTGAGAGTGTGGATAATTTGTTTGTTCTTCGAGAAGTCTCGGTGAAACTTCTCGCCGTGAGTCTGGAGAGGCATTACGGACTGTAGTACCGGAAGTGACTAAAGTTACTAATAAAATAACATAATTATATTCCCACATGGCACGAGATATCTAAGCATTCTGTATGTACCAGTTAATTTTGTGATATTTTATTTAAATAATATTGTTCAGACGCATAGTCTAATTCGATATTCGGCTCTCTGGGGCAGTATTCGGCCAAATCCTTTGTCGATGCGTCTTCAAGTAATCGGTGCACATACATAAAGTAAAAAAAACCGGTCAAGTGCGAGTCGAACTCGTACGCCGAGGGTTCCGTGGTGCCAATTAAGCTAGTCCGCTTAATTGTATGAGCGCCCATACAACTCGGAGGACAATTTTAATTGGCGTCAACTATGTATGTATGGGAACACCCTTTAATTTTCAACTTTTTTAACTTTTTGGAATTTTTCCTTTATTTGTGCTATAAGACCTTGCTTTTTGCCAAATTTCGTTATTCTAGGTCAACGGGAACTACCATTTAGGTTTTCGACCCAAAACCTCTAGGGTACTTCCGGTTGACCTAGAATTGTCAATTTTGGTTACAAGCAAGGTCTTCCAGCACAAGTAAAGGAAAAATTCCGAAAAATAAAAAAAGTTGATAATTAAGGTAAGTTTTGGTACTCACAAGTTTTCACGAAAACCTAAATTTGCCTATATCTTTTTATAGTGTTGACTCAGGACCTTGATTTTTATACTCACAGTAGGGACTATAGACCTTAGTATATGGTATAAATTTCAACTTGCTAGCTCTACCCGTTCCTGAGATAATCGATGGTGACACGCGGACAGACGGACAGACGGACAGAAAGACGGACAGACGGACAGACGGACAGACGGACAGACGGACAGACGGACAGACGGACAGACGGACAGACGGACAGACGGACAGACGGACAGACGGACAAGAAAGTGATCTTATAAGGGTTCCTTTTTTTACCTTTTAAGGTACGGAACCCTAAAAAGCACAAAAAAAGATTCCGACGAATAGAGAACCTTCTCCTTTTTTGAAGTCGGTTAAAAAAATGATTACATTACTACTTTTTAGGGTTCCGTACCTTAAAAGGTAAAAAAAGGAACCCTTATAAGATCACTTTCTTGTCCGTCTGTCCGTCTGTCCGTCTGTCCGTCTGTCCGTCTGTCTGTCCGTCTGTCCGTGTGTCACCATCGATTATCTCAGGAACGGGTGGAGCTAGCAAGTTGAAATTTATACCATATACTGAGGTCTATAGTCCCTATTGTGACTATAAAAATCAAGGTCCTGAGTCAACACTATAAAAAGATATTGGCAAATTTAGGTTTTCGTGAAAACTTTTAAGTACCAAAACTTACCTTAATTATCAACTTTTTTTATTTTTCGGAATTTTTCCTTTACTTGTGCTGTAAGACCTTGCTTGTAACCAAATTTGAAAATTCTAGGTCAACCGGAAGTACCCTAGAGGTTTTGGGTTGAAAACCTACATGGTAGTTCCCGTTGACCTAGAATCACGAAATTTGGCAAAAAGCAAGGTCTTATAGCACAAATAAAGGAAAAATTCCAAAAAATTAAAAAAGTTGAAAATTAAAGGGTGTTCCCATACATACATAGTTGACGCCAATTAAGATTGTCCTCTGAGTTGTATGGGCGCTCATACAAATAAGCGGGCTACAACATAATGGGTATAATGGGTAGGTACGGAACCCTCGGTGTACGAGTTCTACTCGCACTTGACCGGTTTTTTTTAACAAAAAACAATAAAACAAACATAACAGCCACTTATCTAAACTCGATCTTCTCGGGTTCAATTTAAAAGAATTATTACAAAAACTCAGTAACAATAATACAATCAGGGACCCCGGGACCCGCAATCTCGAAACAATAAACAAACATAATTAAACATTTTTCTTTTCCTGGCATGTTTTTAATGAAATAGCTGAAAACTTGGATGTGTAGGTAATTGTTTTTATATTCGTTCGTTTGTTCAGTGAACTGCACGGCTTGTCAAAAAGGATTGGACCATTTTCGTAGCTGGTTTTCGTAACCAGTTACGAAAGTGTTTTTTGCTCTGTTTCGTAACTAGTTATTAAATAGGAATATTTATTCCATGTTCGTAAGCAGCCGAGTTAAACATTCTCTTTGTTTTGAAGTTGATGTAAAATTAGTATGATGTGATGACATTGGACACTATACAAAGGTACCATTAATTTCCTATGTTATTTGAGAAGGTAAGCATTTCAAACCTACTTATCTATACTCTATACTATACTATTATAATAAAGCGGAAGAGTTTGTTTGTTTGTTTGTTTGTTTGAACGCGCTAATCTCTGAAAGTACCAGTCGGATTTGAAAAATTCTTTCTGTATTGGATAGCTAATTTATTGAGGAAGGCTATAGGCTATTCAACATCACGAAAAGACCCTCAGAAGCCATACAAAATGAAAGAAAGCCTGAATCGTGCTGACGAAAACATGCGGTTAACAAATGATCACAGAAAACTATTACCATAGAATATAACAAGCGGAGACGTATGCCATCTCCATACAAAAGAAAGCGTAAACCGGTTTTTTTTGTATGGAGCTGGCATTCTGATGTGTTCTTATGGTTGACAAAATTATGTTTTTTTTTTCTTCTTTATTTTGGCTTCGCAAAAATTATGTTCTCTTCATATTCTTCTGATTCATGTTTTCTTCTAAATGACAATATATAATATTTGACACTGACATTTGGAAAGGATGGAACATTCAGAAATCAGACATCTGTTTATTAATAGCATGCTATTTGACTTTGACACAAATTCAAATCCACAAAAAAGGTTTAGGTAAGTAACTGTAACTAAAACGTGAATCCATAGATAAAGAATCGTCGTCGTTCCTCCTGTGTGAATCACGGTCTTCATAATAGTTTCTACGCGCATCTACGCGTGATTCTTTTTAATAAACCGACTTAAAAAAAAAGGAGGTGAAGGTTCTCAGATTCGATTCAACGGAATCTTTTTTTTAATATGTGATTATAACTCGAAGATGCCTGAACCGATTTGGAAAATTATCAATCAATTAATAAGTATCAATCAATCAATCAATACTTTTAATAAAACTGTAACAGGTCAAATTCTGTCCATACATTGAAGATATTTTGAAATTTTTTTTTGGAGGGCTCTTTATAATCGATACTGAAGCCAAAACTGTAATTTTATCATTCATGTCTGTCTGTCTGTCTGAGCATCTTGGCCGCGCATCACGTTGAAACTACTGGATGGATTTAAATGAAACTTGGTATTATTTGAGTGCATACTACGAGGTATATAGGCCTTGGGAGAGGGGATGAAAGTCAAAATGAGTATCTGGTTGTAATTCATTAACGCGTAGTCCGATTTCATTGATTCTTTTTTGTTAGAAAGTAGGTAGGTACTTTAAATATTGTCCGGTAAAAATTTCAAGGTCATGATCTGATGGATTCAGGACCTGTTCCATGAAACTTTTTAGTGATATGGGTATCAAATGAAATTGCTTGATGAGTGAAACACAATTCTGTTATGATGATGGAGTCAGGACCTTCATGGAACTTTTTGATGATATGGGTATGGGTATGGGTTTTCTCTCTTTCATGCTTCCCTGCTTCTCTTCTTCCATGCTTCTCTGCTTCTCTTTATACATATGCTTCTCTCCATTTATGCTTGAAGCAATACGAAGTTTGCCGGGTCAGCTAGTAGGTATATAAAGTGATTATATCAATATGGTATAAGTGGTATATAGGTCACGTCACGTAAAAAGAACGCTGGAAGAAAGTGGAGGGGTGTGTTTTGTATCATGTTTGCGAATGTGTTCCGAGCGTCCTTTTTACATGAAGCGATCTCTACCTTTCTTGTCAAACCTTTTTTGAAAATAAATACCTACTTACTTATTATTTTTATTATTTATTATTATTATCAACGTGCGTTTCGAAGCATGGAAGCTGTTCTGCGCAGTTACTACTAAATTCCTGGTTAAAATCTTCTATGAATATTTTTGTAAGTCTGAAACAAATTCAACCCTTCCTGTAATTTTCACGCACAGTTAATGAAAACCTATTTGGTTAGTTTAAATTGCAATTCCATTTTCAATTGGCAAAACAAAACTTTTTGGTTAGTTATAAGTGGCGCCACCGTTCGAGTTTCAAACGGCAAATACATTCCATTTTCGAATGCAGACTGTTAGAAAGTTAAACACTGTAGGTAACATTTGGAATTCAGTTTATATCGGTGCCTTTAGACGTATACACTTTATCGCGCTATGAGCCAGAAAATAATCGCGTAATAAGTAAACGCGCAATCCATCACTCGTGCGAGGAAGAAAATGCCATCGAAATAGAAAATGCAAGCTTATACTTCATTCAATCACATTTACACGTTACACATATTAAAAAAACCGGTCAAGTGCGAGTCGAACTCGTACGCCGAGGGTTCCGTACCTAGCCATGGTGCCAATTAAGCTAGTCCGCTTAATTGTATGAGCGCACAACTCGGAGGACAATTTTAATTGGCGTCAACTATGTATGTATGGGAACACCCTTTAATTTTCAACTTTTTTAACTTTTTGGAATTTTTCCTTTATTTGTGCTATAAGACCTTGCTTTTTGCCAAATTTCGTTATTCTAGGTCAACGGGAACTACCATTTAGGTTTTCGACCCAAAACCTCTAGGGTACTTCCGGTTGACCTAGAATTATCAATTTTGGTTACAAGCAAGGTCTTACAGCACAAGTAAAGGAAAAATTCCGAAAAATAAAAAAAGTTGATAATTAAGGTAAGTTTTGGTACTCACAAGTTTTCACGAAAACCTAAATTTGCCTATATCTTTTTATAGTGTTGACTCAGGACCTTGATTTTTATACTCACAATAGGGACTATAAACCTTAGTATATGGTATAAATTTCAACTTGCTAGCTCTACCCGTTCCTGAGATAATCGATGGTGACACACGGACGGACAGACGGACAGACGGACAGACGGACAAGAAAGTGATCTTATAAGGGTTCCTTTTTTTACCTTTTAAGGTACGGAACCCTAAAAAGCATAAGATGTTAGTTACACACTCTAATCAGTATTTTAAATTAATGTAAGTTGTAATATAATGCTGTAAAATTACTATATTTAAACATAATTACCATTTTAATTTTGATACTGTGCTTTAGTTGCCTTTGATTCACGTCTAAAATTAATATTTAAACCTAAATTGGATTTGATTTCCTAAACGCTGTCGTGACACGCGGTGAAATACGTACGTCTCGAGACCTAATTGTTATGAAGTAATTCGCCTGCTGGTTCGAATTTGCGTTTCAATTGTTAGCAGTTGAAAGCTCGATAACTATTACACTGGTACAGGTGAATTTAGAAATTATAGCTCAACTAGGTATTTCTGTCTGTTACTATGCAAGTATTGATTGGACTATCTGCTTTGTAGATTTCCGAAACATTGTTTCTAGTAATTATGCAGGAACTATTGAAAGTGGAATTTTGCTTTGTAAGTTTGTATAACAAGTTGTTTGTAAGTACCTTCTTATAGTGGAAGTTCTCGATTCTAATGATAGGAGGATGTAAATAAATGTTTAGGATAGTAAAAGATGATACAATTTTTAAGTTAAAAAAAACAAGCAGGTTTTATTTTGTCAATTGATATGGAAAGTTAAGATTAATTTATAGTTAGTTCAACTTAGTTTTAACTTCATAACATCTACAATTTTAAAAGATATTAACATGAGAATACCAAATAACATCTATTTTTTAGGGTTCTATACCTTAAAAGGTAAAAAAAGGAACCCTTATAAGATCACTTTCTTGTCCGTCTGTCTGTCTGTCTGTCTGTCTGTCTGTCTGTCCGTCTGTCTGTCTGTCCGTGTGTCACCATCGATTATTTCAGGAACGGGTAGAGCTAGCAAGTTGAAATTTATACCATATACTAAGGTTTATAGTCCCTATTGTGAGTATAAAAATTTTTCCTTTACTTGTGCTGGAAGACCTTGCTTGTAACCAAAATTGACAATTCTAGGTCAACCGGAAGTACCCTAGAGGTTTTGGGTCGAAAACCTAAATGGTAGTTCTCGTTGACCTAGAATAACGAAATTTGGCAAAAAGCAAGGTCTTATAGCACAAATAAAGGAAAAATTCCAAAAAGTTAAAAAAGTTGAAAATTAAAGGGTGTTCCCATACATAGTTGACGCCAATTAAAATTGTCCTCCGAGTTGTATGGGCGCTCATACAATTAAGCGGACTAGCTTAATTGGCACCATGGCTAGGTACGGAACCCTCGGTGTATGAGTTCGACTCGCACTTGACCGGTTTTTATTTTTATTAAAAACACAATCTCCCAAAAGCTTTAATTAATATGCAGCAAAGACCACCAGCTACTTCAAGCGCCAAAAGGGCAGTGCACACGAGCAGATAAAACGCGCAATTACCACGCACAGTCAGAAGGCAGCTTTGTGCCGATTCGGAACACGGTAATTACTCCTTATAGTGCGCGTTGGAACCGCAAAGTACAACATAATGTTTGGACTTCGTTTGTGCGAAAACGAGGTTTTATTTTTATAAAAAGTATTTAAATGCGATGATCAAAGATAGCTTTTTGTGTGGTATATCTTGCCCGATGCAGAACAATACTAGATTTTAATTGGATAATGTGAACAAAAAATGTTTTTTTGTGGTAATCCGGTACATAGGATTAATATGCGTTTGTTTCTATTCTATGTCCTAAGTATAAGTACTTAAGTAAACCGTGGTAAACGGTGTTGGTTTCACATTTATTACTCATTTATCGATACGAAAATAACTTCTATTGTAATATTTTACTGTTTGTTTACCCAAATAAATAAAATAATATATGTTAGTATAGATATATGAATAAATGTCGGTACTCGAATGGATTCGTCATTTTTCGTGAGTAATTTTCGTATTTATCATTTGCAAACAATGAGCGATAGCATTTTACTGACATTTAACAACTCAACGATGCTGAAATGCTTGAAACTCCGTCACTAGAGTTAAGGCTCATTGACATGGTGCAAGTTTCTTACCTCTAAGATGCGAGAAACTATTTTTCAAAACGCAAATATCTCGGAAAGTATAAAGATTACGAGATTTTATTACTGAATATATTTTGTTTGTAATCACTTCCCCTATCGATTGACACATGTTTCATCACTAGCTGCAAGTTCGAGGTTTTTTCAAAATGGCGGAAGAGTAGGTACTTATGCCAAAATGTTCGTTGTTCTTTACTATTATTCCTATTATTTTAATTCCGTGATACCTAAAGTTAAACCTGAATATTTGTATTCAAATCGTCATTGTGTCACAATTACCTGGGCAACCACGGCTATACCTAGTGTTCTATAAATGTATACCTACTTTTGTCACTCGCATGCCAGTTAACACTGTTAGCTGGGACGTTTTAATTACCCCTTCCTAGCCTGTCGGCTGTCGGACGAATCGAAAGCTCGCTTGTGTCGCGTCTGAAATAATTGTTTAGTAGATTGCATACATAGAATGGTGATTCTATTGGGTAATAGCCAAAATTTAGTAAAATGTGAACGTTCTTTTGTTTTTGACTTTAATAGCGATGCGCTATTATAATTTTACTTATCACACTAATATTATAAATGCGAAAGTTTGGATGTTTGGATGTATGTTTGGATATATGTTTGGATGTATGTTTGGATGTATGTTTGTTCCTCTATAACTCGACAATCACTGAACCGATTTGGCTGAAATTTGAAACATAGATAGATAATGACCGGGAATAGGACATAGGCTTTTTATCCCAAAAAATGCACGGTTTCCGTGGGATAAACCAAATAGTAGTCCACGCGGGCGAAGCCATGGGCGTCAGCTAGTTCAACATAAATGAGGAAATCATTAAAAAAAAAAAACGTATTTTTTGTTATTATTTTAAGGTCTTGTGCGGTTCTTTGTATTCTTTGTATGGAATTCTATTAACCAACGCTCTCTACATGACTCCTTGACAGCTCGCAATCTGGTGACGCTACGGAGTTGATGTAGTGAGCGTTGGTAGAGTTCCATAAAAAGAATACACCTAACCACACAAGGCGATGCGGTACGATGCGAGCGCGGAGTTGACATGTCAGTTACAACCTTTAATCCATAATGAAATAAGTGAATTCGTATTTTGTGAAGTTTCGGTTTGTCAGCATGTTGCACATCAAAATCACTACCAAGGTTTAATATTTACTACAAAATAAAATTTAAAATCTATTTACTTACAGTATATTAGTTTCATCAAAGTAAAGTAACTTATTTCATTACAAGTTAATTAATTTCTTAAACAAGATTTTACAATGTGAACTGGGATGCAATTTCATTTCGTTGCAATAGCGAATTTCATAGGAATACTTACCAAAGACATTTAATAAAACAAATAAAAAAGTAAGTTCGTATCAGAAAGTGTGAATTCTGGTGACGGACTTTTTAGGCCGCCTAAAGGCCTCCGTCATGACTTAACGACTTAAAAGCCGGGACCGACAAATTAACGTGCCCTCCGAAGCACGGAAGCCCTCAGCTCGTAATGCCACTTGCGGTCACCCAGCCAAATTGTGACCGCGCACAACGCTGCTTAACTTCAACGAACAATCAAAAACGTCAGCAAGCTACGCCACGAGCGCTTCCCAATAATCCGTACCTACCCATATTATAAATGTGAAAGTGTGTTTATTTGTTTGTTTATTTGTCCTGCTTTCACGTCAAAACAGAGCGACGGATTGACGTGATTTTTTGTGCGGAGATAGTTTGAGGGCTGGAGAGTAACATAGGTTACTTTTTATCCTGGTACCACGCGAGCGAAGCTGCGAGCAGCAGCTAGTTACATATATTTTTAGCAGATGAAACCTTTGTCAAATAAACATGAAAGTTTGAGACGAAAAACTTGTTTTTGCCAATTCTATTAGGAAAATTAGTTTAAAACCTCGCCTTTTGGCAGCCATTCAAAGCCTGTAAAACAGTTTGTTGGAATAATTGTTTGCAGAAAGCTTTTAGCTTAGAAACGTGTGGATGCAGTAGTTAACAAGGACACTAAACATGTTGGAAATGGCTGGAATAAGATCGGGAAATGAAGCGAGAGTATTGTGTGAATTAAATTGGTTTAAGTGTGGGGACCACTATAGTCTACTTGGTGCTATAGTAGCATTATAAGATGTTCCGATGACTTTAAGAATTCCTAACCAGAGCTAACGTCTATAGTCGGATTACTTACGCACTAAAATGGATGATCAAAATGACATTTTTCATATATTTTTAGTTCGTACAATGAGCAATTCGACTATAACTAAATGGATGGATTCACTTGTTTAAGGCTGGATTCGACCAAACTAGATTAAGTTTTATCTGGAGAGTAATCTGCTGTGTGTTTGAATATTTTGACATTGTAAACTTGACACCTTATAACCAGGATAATTTGTATGCACATAATAATGTTCGGTTGCGCTTTCTAAACAATTGTATTTCAAATTACCTATGTCGGTTGGCTAACTAGAATAACTACTCTGGGAGTAAGATGACTTTTGGTCGAATCCAGCCTAAAATACATAGCCCAGGTGATCCGTCAGTCAGTCAGGTATAAAGGATCGTAAACGGTGGCATCACAAATGTAAGAAAGTACTTTTGAATACCATCTTAGATGTCAAAAAAACTTGAAGCCTATCTACCGTTTTTGAGGATACCGTTGTGAGACTGTCTTTTGTTTTTAAGATTGAGCTTATCATATTGACAGATTATAAAAAAAAGATTGTTAAATGAAATTCTGTTGATTGGTAAATGAAAGGGTCTTTCGCGCTTCATCTAAAACGCTATTTGCCTTTGTAGCAAAATGCCTAACATGAAAATGTCTAAAAAGTAATATGCCTGATAAGTTAAATGCATTAATCTCATGATGCCTAGGATTTGAAACACCTAAGACGCAAAATGCCTGGAACTAGAACACAAATGATGACTGCTTTTCGATTTATCTTGAATACATATTAACGTGCTGTTTGAATCTGATCAATCCTTATGCATCTAAAAGTGAGAGATAGACTTTCCACAATTTGTCACCGCCGCATACTCTCTTACTTTGGCCATATAGCGAGGCGTGGCGATGAGAGTCTCGAAAAGCTGGTCATCGTTGGGAACGTCGAGGGAAAGAGATCGCGCGGGAGATCCCCAACTCGATGGACAAACCAGCTCCAAGAGAAGAAAGCCAGGTTTTACGATGTGGTCCACCTAGCCACTAATAGAACTCGTTGGAGGCAAGCTATCCACTCTATCACGAAAACGACCAGTAATCACGATCTTCAGGTATGAAGAGCCGACCACAGAGAGAGAATCTGATCAGTTGAGCGGAATAGAACGTACTGAATATCGCTTTACTTAGAATTAACACTACTGGTTTAACAGGTATTAAATACAGTATTGCCATTACACCCATATAGAGTAATAGCGTAAGAGCAATATCAGCATTTCTAGCAATTGACCTAAATCGATCTGGGGCGAAATATGAGTATTTGAAACGTGTCTAATTTCGTAATATGGATTAGTAAATGTGTGACTTCAAAAACCTGGTTTTAAAAAAGTCATGAGTGGGCTTGTAGTCAGAAATTTGTCCTGCTTGGTAAAAAAAAATAAAAAATCTAAGATCTCGACAAACGCACCACCTGTAACTAGGTATAATATATAGCTTAACTTTATAGTTTAACTAGGGACCATCGGGGTACCCTTAAATAAAATAAAACTACCCAACTATAAACATACTCACAATGATATTTTATTCATAAAGATATACCCCATTATTCATAAGCTGTGATTTTAGCAAGGCCTGTGAGGTTCATCTCCCACTCGGCCAAGGTTCGGCTCGGCCCGAAGAAAATAATCTAACATTTCTCGAGAGTGTATTTTTCTTGTCACTTACATTTAATTTAAAAGAAATGCCAACAAATTTAGTCGCCGCTTGAGTTTTAGTGGGCTTGTAAGTCCATTAACAAGAGGCTAAATTGAGAATTAAAAAAACCGACTTCAGTGTAATAAACTGAGCTGCTTTCTGCACTCTCGAGGTGCATTTCTGTTCATAACTCCGAAGATCCTCGACAAATCCTCACATTTTTTTTATGGTACCACGTGGGGAGTATACCCTTTCAAACAAAAACAGATTTGTTCAAATTGGTTCAGGCGTCATTGAGTAATCGGGGAACATACATTAAAAAAAGATTTAGATGAATTGAAAACCTCCTCCATTTTTTGAAGTCGGTTAAAAATATTCCAACTAATTGAAAACCTCCTCCTTTCTTTGAAGTCGGTTTAAAATAGCAGGCTATTACTTATTTTGGTGCGAAATATAGAAGAAATGAAATCTGCGGCTTAAACATCTGAAATATAATCACAACAGAAGTCCTATGACAAAGGGAAACGATTTGCATACAACGTTCCGAATTAATGGGTGCTTGGGACCCCAACGAGATACAAAGGAAGCGAAAATACGTGAGATTTTGGCAATTATTTATTCTAAAATAGGTCAATAGTACATTCGTATAAACATATCTCACACATGTGGTGAAAGAAATTGAACAGAAAAGGGAAAGGAAATGTTAACAAAACAGAAAAGAAAAAGTTTTTGACCCAAATGAATGTAAATGGCTGGTTCGCACCAAATTTTCTGATGTTTTGATTCAACCCCTGATTTTCTGTACAAAAACTTACCTAATTCTCAGAATTATTATTGTTGAAAGTAGGAATAAAAAAAAACCGACTTTCTGGACTCTTGAGGTGCATTTCTGTTCATAACTCCGAAGATCCTCGACAGATCCTCACCAAATTTTTATGGCACCACAGGAGGGGGGAGGTACTAAAGAAAAGATTCCGATGAATTGAGAACCTCCTCCTTTTATTGAAGTCGGTTAAAAAGCAGGTTATTCCCAGATAAGACAGCCAAGGAGTTACCAGTTTGTGTTGTAAAAGGCGGCTTTCAACCTGTCACAACATTTGGCCGTGATTTTAACATCTTCAAAAAAAAATATTTAAAAAAACAAAAACCCGACTGCGTTAAAGTTAAAACTAAAAAGAAAAAAACAAGCCTGCAAAGAATAACTCACAGTCGGTACCCATTTATTTTATTACCAATCAAATCTTCATAATGTTATGGGTCCCGACTGTGAATAATTCTTTGCAGGCTTGTTTTTTTCTTTTTAGTTTTAACTTTAACGCAGTCGGGTTTTTGTTTTTTTAAATATTTTTTTATTTCAAACTTTTTAGTTATGATTTATTAGGTGATGATGATTTTTATGATTAACTAGCTGACGCCCGCAGCTTCGCCCGCGTGGGCTACTATTTTGTTTATCCCACGGGAACTATGCATTTTTTCGGAATAAAAAGTAGCCTATGTCCTATTCCCGGTCATTATATATCTATGTTTTAAATTTCAGCCAAATCGGTTTACGCGTTTGGCCTCTAGAGTGCCACATAGAAACATCTGTAGCGAGAGTGAATATTAATCAACTTTAAACCGTTATGTGTCCTAAACTATTGCTTAAAATGAAAAGTGGTAAAAGAAACCTAAAGTTGATTTTTAAATACCTATTCAACGATACCCCATTTGACATAATTCGTCAATTTTGATTATTTTAATTTTGACAATATGGCGTCTGGTTGTGGCACTGGTGAATTTTGATTACTGTCATGTCTTTAGTGACACTTCCAAGGTTGAGACGAATCGATTGACGTTAGAATCATCAAAATCGGTCCACGCGTTTGGCCTATATAGTGCCACATAGAAACATCCATACATACCCACATACAAACATAGACTGATAAACACATTACCCTTCCTTTGCTTTGCGCAGTCGGGTAAAAAGGTCTTGATCGTTAATGTTATCTGAATATCAAATACCTCCTTGAGGAACCGTGAGCTTGTTTATAAATACTTTTTATTTATTTTTGGTACACTCTTTTTTGAATATTTTTCTTCTGAAAATCCAGCATCTTCATAGAACAATGGTGCTTACACGCCCGTGCTACAGCAATAAAGTTGTGAAGCCGGCTAATCTACTCGCTGCAGCGCTGGAGTGCCTGATATTAGCGCTGTGCAAAATATGGATTCGTTCCCGAAAGCGCTGCGCTGCTTAATGGTACAATAAGAGCCAATAGTTCCATAGCGCTTTGCCGCTTTCGTGTAAACTTACGCGTTCTTTGTAGAGGAAAGTTTGAGAAACCATAATCTATTGAGCGCTAGTGGGTAAAGCATTTACTTATGAAAATATGAATAAGTTCTTTAAAATGCTATTATAATCATGCTGAAAAAATAATTGTATCATTGTAATACGTTTAATAACACATGGCAAGATAAAAGCTCAAAATATCATCGCTTTAGAAAGAAACAGACAATCACCCGAATACTGAAACGATACTTAAGTTTAAGTGGTGCATAACATTGACAACATTTTTGTATAAGTACTGTCACTTTTGTTTACGATTCTGAAAAGTAAGCACGTCTCAAATAGATAAGAACGTCTCAAATATTTTAGTAGCGTTTCAATATTCGGGTGAATGTGTCGTATTAATCCTATTAATATTATAAAGGCGTGTGTGTGCGTGTGTGTGTGTGTGTGTGTGAATGTTTGTTACCACTTATCTCCATAACTAGGTACTCAACCGATACATAGGCAAATTTTTATTCCGGTAAAAATGTAAGGTTCCCGTGGGATAAAAAAACAGTAGTCCACGCGGGCGAAGCCGCGGGCGCTTACTACTATAAAATACAAAACTGACGAAAGTTTTGCTATTTTACTATGTCAGATTTTTTTAGAACTCGGTACTGTATTTATCGAACTAAGAAAAGCTATACCGTAGGTATACCTATCCTGTCGATACTGCAAGCGGACGCAAGACCCTGTACGACAATCTTATCTCGCAAATGCTAACCTATGAGTACGTTATGTACTTATCTTAATGGCAGGGAAGTGGGTTGCTTTGATCCGGGTAACTTTAACCCGAGATTATCATTAGGGGTGTTCCCAGCTGTACCTCCCTGCTTTCCAAATAAGAGGTGAGGTAGCGGTGGCTGCCAAATTAAAGTTATTAATGCGATTTTGAGTAATTAATCTATGTCAAATTATAAAATAACTAATGCGTTTTCTTGTGTCTCATTTATCTCAATCTTCTGAAATCAATCTTATATAAAAAAAAGATTCCGACGTATTGAGAACCTGTTTTTGAAGTCGTTTATAGTCGACTGATATTTCCATGCAGAGCTACAACTATGTATGTCGTGTCTCGAAAGTTGGAATTGTGTGTTCCAAAATGTGGTTTATTTTATAACATTAGGTTATAAAATAAACCACATTTCATAACATCTAACAACAGAAAGGATAATTGAAAATGTCAACTTTAAGGGGTGAAAATGGGAGATAAATTCGTAGGGAAGTTGTTGGATTTAATGAATTCACTTTTCATTTTTCTTTCATGAAAAAAATGAAAAAATATCCATTCCTTGTAAAAGAAACCGAATGAAGAACAGAAATTAACGAAAAGTGAACCGTCTGATTCCACCTGTAGGACCTCTGGGATCACATAGAAAAGTCTAAATTTCTGTTCTTTAGCGATCAATACCGTAAAGAACTACGGCAAATAAAAACTTATTTAAAAAAAACAAAAACCCGACTGCGTTAAAACTAAAAAGAATAAAACAAGCCTGCAAAGAATGACTCACAGTCGGTCCCCATTCATTTTATTAACAATCAAATCTTCCCAATGTTATGGGTCCCGACTGTGAGTAATTCTTTGCAGGCTTGTTTTATTCTTTTTAGTTTTAACGCAGTCGGGTTTTTGTTTTTTTTAAATAAGTTTTTATTTAACACTTTTTAGTTATGATAAAGTTGATTTTAAAATACCTATTCAACGATACCCCACTTGATATAGTGTGACGATTTTGATTCTTTTAATTTTGACAATATGGCGTCTGGTTGTAGCCCTGGTGAATTTTGATTACTGTCATATCTTTAGTGACACTCCCAAGGTTGAGACAAATCGATTGACGTAAGAATCATCAAAATCGGTCTACGCGTTTGGCCTCTAGAGTGCCACATAGAAACATCTATAGCGAGAATTATTATTAACCCTTAAATTGGCACCGTACACCACGAAGTACACTGACTTTGTAAAATTCTAGGTTCATAATTATTTATTTTTTATAAAAAATAATGATGTCAAAGTGTAATGAATATATCCTACTTTGGTAGAAAAAATACAGTGGGTGACAACATTGAAAATTACTCTCAAATTTAAAATATTTTCAAAACGGTCAGCTGCTCCTGCGCGAAGTGTAATCTTTTCTGTTATTTTTTTTATGGTTTTTAGATGTTTTTTTTATAGTATCAGTACTTGGTAACAAGGAAATATAGTAAATAATACGATTTAGTAGTTATTTGACGCCAAACTGTGTAGATCCAAATTTTATAATATGAAAACCATGTGTGTACTCCGTGAATACCGTTGCCAAGCGCGTTGTAAACTACTTGTAATCGGATATGGTATTCAGGAAGTACACTGCCAACTAGGTAAAGAAATAAATATCTGCATTTTCATTATATTTTGATTATGCTATGGTGTTGGTTGGCTTGCATACAGCATGTTTTTCATTTCTTTTCTTTTAGCATTTAATTCCAACCCAAAATGCTTGCTCCTGAGATAAATCTGTCTCTGAAAAGAGACAAACTCTATTGCCCTTATTTTTCAGTAACCGTCCCACATCATCCTCGCATGCCACCTCTGACCTATCCTCCTTGTATGAACAACTTGACATCTTGAATAACGATCTCGATAATACATTCGAAATACAACTAATAGGTACCAACTTGAAGTCATTGCCCTCGTCATCTATAGAATCCCTTCAGTCATCGATTACCAGCACTAGCTAGCTAGATTATCTAAACGTCAAAAACTTCCTGTCATTATGAAAATACTTAAAATGATGCCCAAATTTTCAATTGACTACAACTGGAGAAAGGCTTTTTACATTATTGAGGATGCATTGATGAAAGCTCTTGTTGACGCTCCATGAAACGAGGGAACAAAACTGTGTTGAAATACTTTCGATCCGAACATCATTACAGAATATTGATTTCATCACTAACTTGTATTCTGTACAAAAATACGACTGATAGATACATTTGGCAGAAGAACAGCTAAAAAGTGTTATTGCAATACAAATTTGAAGGGTGTTGTCGAAGCACCTGCTTATACGGATTATTGGGCGAAAAAATACTTTATGCCCTCTAATAGCTGAAGAAATGACGTTGCAACGTTACCGAGAAAATACATTTAGTGAGTCATTGTAATTTTAAATTGTAAACAATAAATTAAAGTACAATAGATTAATTTTTTTAGTAAATTGTTTTTTATTGACTTCTTGGCAGTGTACTCCACAGAGTACGAACACACGGTAATGTAATTCGTAGAGTAACTGGCAAGGTACTTCGTGGAGTACATCTCTTTTCGCGAAAACTGTAATATTTAGATTTTTTTTCGCATTTTTTTAGGGTTCTAGGATCACAATAGATTCGGAATAAATCAAAAAAACAACAGATTTCAGGAAAAAAAAGTCTTGCCAATTTAAGGGTTAATCAACTTTAAGCCGTTATTTTTCCTAAACTATTACTTAAAATGAAAAATGGTAAAAGAAACCTAAAGTTGATTTTGAAATACCTATTCAACGATACCCCACTTGATATAGTGTGACGATTTTGATTTTTTAAATTTTGACAATATGGCGTCTGGTTGTGGCACTGGTGAATTTTGATAACTGTCATGTCTTTAACAACACTCCCAAGGTTGAGACGAATCGATTGACGCAAGAATTATCAAAATCGGTCCATGCGTTTGGCCTCTAGAGTGCCACATAGAAACATCCAAACATACATACATACATAGACTGATAAACACATTACCCTTCCTTTGCTTTGCGCAGTCGGGTAAAAACACGGTTTTGAGTCTAGCCTTTGATGCAAATATTAAGTTATACAGTCTACATTCTCCGTTCCTACCTGAAAGTACATGTGTAATATGACCAAATCGATATTTTGTGTAAATTTAATCGCTTAGATAGTCGTAAAAGTCGTAAAATTCATAAAAGTTTTAGCTTAGCTCTTTTATTGCACTATTTTAGGTCTTAGTTTTATTGGGAGATCTGTAAGTACAGACTTTTTAAATATTATCGGGACTTGTTAGTTAGTTCGTATGAGCAAGTGGCCAACTCTGATGACGGAGTTTTTAGGCTGCTTAAAGGCCTCCTTCCTCCTTCCTCCGTGCTTAAGAGGCCTGCGACAGGCGAATTTCCATAAAAACGTAATACCGAAATCATTTAAAATTTAAGCAAATTTTTATCAGTTTATGTTGTTAGATTAAGAGAGTAGGTATTTATCTAGGTAACACTTTTGTTCCGAAAAACTTACCTAAAAAGAAATGTAAGCAAATTGAATTGAAATCTTTGTAGGTACTTACACCAAATTTTTCTTTTCATTTGTTCTATCTATAGTAAGTTTTTTGGAACAAAAGTGTAACAGGAACCTAGATTAGTACTGACTTTATCCAAATAATAACATAAAGTGATAAAATATGCTCAAATTTTAAATTATTTTGGTACAACGTTCCTAGGGACGTAGATACGTTCGCCGGTCCCATAATGTTTCAAAAATGCTTTCAGGTCGCGAAAGTTTAAATTCTGTGAGTATATTGTGTAAGAATAGTTTCAGTATATTACAAGAACGCAGTGCAAGCAGTTGACAACATTTAGGAGCTCGGTTTCGCCGAGCTTTGCAAGAAATAAATTGAAGCGGTGAGTTGGTGGTTTTACCGTGAGAGAGTCGAAACCACAGCTACAAAGTGACTGCTGATTGATCATGTAATAATTGAGTTTTTAACTAAATCGGTTATTCTTTAAACTCTCTTTATTGTTTTGTATGTATTTTCTGTTTTCTGATAGAACTTGATAAGATTTTAAATTGCCTTCCGGGCCCAAGGCACAACTACTATGCTCAACTGATTGTGCCGTGGGTACTTTTGATTCCCTTCTACACAACTAGTTGGTCCGTTCCGGAAAAAATATGTACCTATGACCCAACTGACGAAAACTCGAATCCCTGGTTGTGCCGTGGGTTCTTTTGAGACACAACTGATTGATTCGTTGGGAAAAAAATGTACCTTTGGCCCAACTGACGAAAATTAGACGCAAATATGCAAATATGTAAAAATGACAGATGATGTCAAAAATGACAGAATATGTCAAAATGACAGATGATGTCAAAAATGACAGATTATGTCAAGAATGATAGAATATGTCAAAATGACAGATGATGTCAAAAATTACATCATGTCAAAAATGACACTTTACGTCAAAGATGAATTTTTATGTCAAAAATGACAGATCATGTCAAAAATGACACTTTATGTCAAAAATGACAGATTACAATAAATTGACAAATTATATTAAATTGACAGATTGGCCATTTATCTTTAAAACCACTTATCCTAGACTCTCCGTTCTCAGTACCAGTGAAAGCTATTGATAAATCTTCATTTAAAGTGACAGCTGTCAAACTTCAAACGGCCATATCTCGCAAACTACTCGTCCTAGACTTCCCGTTCTCAGTTCAAATGAAAGCTATGACTAAGATCTACATTTAAAGTGACAGCTGTCAAAATGACATCTGTCATCTGAAATGTAGATCTTCATCATAGCTTTCATTTGAACCGAGAACGGAGATTCTAGGACGAGTAGTTTCCGAGATATGGCCGTTTGAAGTTTGACAGCTGTCACTTTAAATGTAGATCTTGGTCATAGCTTTCATTTGAACCGAGAACGGGGAGTCTAGGTCGTGTAGTTTCCGAGATATGGCCGTTTGAAGTTTTACAGCTGTCACTTTAAATGAAGATCTATTCAATAGCTTTCACTGGAACTTAGAACGGAGAGTCTAGGATAACTGGTTTTTGAGATATGGCCAATCTGTCAATTTAATATAATCTGTCAATTTATAAATCATCTGCATTTTGACATATTCTGTCATTCTTGACATAATCTGTCATGTTTGACATCATCTGTCATTTTGACATAATCTGTCATAATGACATATTCTGTCATTCTTGACATAATCTGTCATTTTTTACATCATTTGTCATTTTGACATATTCTGTCATTCTTGATATAATCTGTCATTTTGACATATTCTGTCATTCTTGACATAATCTGTCATTTTTGACATCATCTGTCATTTTGACATACCTTTTACTGTTTGTCTTGGTATAATCTGGCTTGAGAGAATTGAAGTAGTTGTACTATGGGGTATCAAAGTGGTTTCAGAGTTCCCTACAACTCAACCAGGTGGGCATAGTAGTTGTGCACAAGGTCTGGGTTGAGTCGCAGGGAACTCAGTTGTGTAGAAGGGAATCAAAAGTACCCACGGCACAATCAATTGAGCATAGTAGTTGTGCCTTGGGCCCGGAAGGTTAAATTGGTATAGGAAAGTCTCTATAATGCCTGGAATACATATTATACACATGCTACTAAAACATTCTTAATTGCTACTACGTAGCATGCTTATGAAATACTCGTAAGCTATTTCGATCATACAAAGTATTTTAGATTTTTCTTTTACAATATTTTTTTTAATATTTTTTTTAATTTTACAATGGTCTTTTATATTTTCAAACTGATTAGGAATTGCTCGTAAAACGAAAAAACGAACTTAATTATTTTCTGTATTGACTTTACGGTTTTTAAACATTCTTAGCTTGTATTAGGTATAGGTACTTACAAATCTTTCGCAATGTTAAAACTTTTAGTATCTTAAGTAATCTACCGTTCCTTTTACACATGATTTTGCAATGTTACATTTGCAGTTCATTCCCTTTATGACTAATACTTAGAGATCAGCTAATCTCTTCAACGCTCGCTAACGACGTGGGTGTTGTATGAAACACCCTTATATTACGCCCGCGGCTTAGCTCACTTTAGTGATTATTTGAGTGAGTGCGGGTCGTTTCTAAACCAAACGGTCTCTACAAACGGCCCTCAGCACTCTAATATAGATGGATGTTTGGATGTATGTATGTAGTTTTATAATATATTTGCTGTTTCATTTCTTGTAGATTAGTGATATAGTAGAATTTGAACTTGTAATACGGATAAGGGTATTGTTTGTGATTGTGATGGCCTCCACGACCGACGTGTCCGTCGATGGCGAATCTCGCAATTATTGTAGTATTTGCAAAAGACTAGTTTACATATTACATCTATCTGTGATTTTGCTTACTGTGGTAAGATATTTGATCTTACCACAGTCGAAGGTAGAAAATTTCGTGCAGTTGTTTGGTCTACTGGTTAATCTAACAAAATCATGACAAATTGTATCACTGTTTTACAATTAGGTAAAGTATTAAAGAGTTTTCGATCAAAACGTCTATTTTATAGTGAAATAATTTACAGCAATGGATACTCAAAATGATTTGTATTTGTATTAACACAAGTGGCTAAATTAAAAATTTAAAAAAACCGACTTCAATACAAGCTGTTATTGGGTAAGGCTAAGGGTGAGCTGATTAAAATGAGCCCAAACATGGATGTTCTACTGTTATTCACTGAGAAGTTCCATTGATCAGGTCCTGACTCCATCATCAGATCAGCCAGCCGTCACCATATTATTACATTGTAGTCGAAATTTGATCAACATGCTGAGTTCCAAGTTTCAGCTCAATCGGCCAATTTACTGAGGAGTTCTGTTGAACAGCTCCTGACTCCATCATCAGATCAGTTCAATGTTACCATAATATTGAATTGTCATCGATAACCTGCAAAGCTTTTAAAAAATACCCTAATCGCTTCAAGTGTGCCTATAAAATTTGAAGAGTTACCTCGATTTCTCCAAGATCCCATCATCAGATCCTGACCTGATGACCAAAAGGACCAATTGGAAAGTGTACCCTTTCAAACAAAAAAAAAATTTTTGAAATCGGTCGAGGCGTCTTCGAGTAATCGGTGAACATACATAAAAAAAAAAAAAAAAAAAGATTCCGACGAACTGAGAACCTCCTCCTTTTTTCGAAGTCGGTTAAAAATAATTTTAAAGAGTGTCCACAACTGTAAAATATATTGCTTATTTAATCGGAACTTTTGACGCTACCGCTCAATTCAAATGAAAATAAAAATCAAATTACAACAATCCGCCAATTACGATCTTAATGAAACAGCAACAAAATTCGGTAAATAAACGGTGAATGCCATATTTCATTGAGGTTAAACATACAACGAAAACTATCAGTAGAATCTGAATTTCATAGACTTTTGAAATGTTATTTTATTTTACAAAGCGTTAGCGTTTGTGGTTTTGTATCTAGTTGTTTTTTCAATCATTTTTTTTTGGGATGAAATGGGCAAACTTAGAGCGATGCCACACGGGTGCGTTATGTCAGCGTTGCGACGACGCGACGGAGTGGTGACGCTGCGTTGTTTTCCATACAAATTAGAACAATATGCCACACGGTGCGTTAAGCCGACATACTTTGAAAGAACACTTTATGCACTGCGACGACGAAACGTATCGGCAACGCCCGTGTGGCATCGCTCTTAGTTGTTTTTTGGCAAAATAAGTTAATACTTCAGTGCCCGTGACACAAAGTCGTATGTGTAGGAGCTGGGCTACGGCGAGGCTACACAGTCGCTTGGCAGGGCACACAATTAAGCAAGACAAAAAAGACGGGTAATTGTTAGTTGAATACCACATATCGCACTTCCATAATAAAAGTGATTCAATTCAAAAATCGTGATTTTTGGGAAATGCGATAAATTACCGTTTTCCGCGGGAGAGGGAGGAGATACTGCCGAAATGAAAGAGACGCAGCTATTATGTTTTTCACGTTCTAACCAAAAAGTAGCAGATTTTGGATAACTTTT
Organism: Camptogramma bilineatum; assembly: GCA_958496255.1. Classification (NCBI taxonomy): domain Eukaryota; kingdom Metazoa; phylum Arthropoda; class Insecta; order Lepidoptera; family Geometridae; genus Camptogramma; species Camptogramma bilineatum. The sequence goes on from OY292451.1 coordinate 2,375,747, forward strand.
TTTACGATATTTTTCATTTTTCATAATTTTTAACGAGTTTTTTTTTCTGAGTCTTTCTACATTTAAGTCATTTTCCCAATTTTTTGTAATGAGTCAGTTCTATTCTGGAGGTGCGATAATATAGGTATGAGTAAGTATTACTTACGAGCGTCGTCACACGATTGGATGAGGCTAGCACCGTGAGGAGTGGCACAGAAAGCGGAGGCCCGTACCCAGCAGTGGGTGAAGTCAGACTGCGGATGATGATGATGATTACTTAGCAACTAAAAGAGGAACGAAAGTTTACAAAACCAAATCAAACTTCGTGAACGCAAAATGATATGAAACGATGAAATGCTCATGTTTTATTCATTTTGGATTATCACGCCCGGATATAAAGTAGGAAGTGATTGATCAATAAGCTAGTATAGTGGGACCAACGGTTTTAATAGATTAACATACTCATTTCGTGAAACTTCCCAATGATTCATTCATTATACTTACTTATGAACATCTATCAGTTTTATTGAAAATGAAAATGTAGGTAATGAAAAATTTATACATTGCTTCTTCGATATCTTTGCATTTGTTATATCTAAGTACTTAGCCTAGGTACGAGTAGATACCTATTCGCCCGTGTTCGCATGATAATTACAAATTTCAAAAATCACTTTTTCATTTTTCTAACCATAATAAATGTAACAAAATATGTGTTTTGTAGTTCACGCGCTCATGTCATACAACTTATCAAATATTAATTGGTTTATATGAGTGACGTACTCACTAAAACAACGTACACCTATTTTATTCCCATGATGTTAAATTTCAATTTTCGTAACTTCATTTCAACGTTTGGAAAATGCTTGTTTTTTCTTTATCAATAAAAATAAATAAAAATAAAATAGCCTTTATTGCTGTTTCTCTTAACTAATGTTTACAATTTAAAAGATGCCTACAACTAAAGTTACTAACTAAAGGTACTAAATATATCTGTTTAAAACGGCAAACGGTTCTAATCTATGTCAGCTTGTCTTCCGACAAAGGCCTCCTCTAAAGCTTTCCACTTTGTCCTGTCCTTTGCTGTACGCGTCCATGTTGGACCAGCTACTTTTACGATATCGTCCTCCCATCTCATTGTCTGTCTACCTCTGCTCCTTTTACCGTCTCGTGGATACCATTCTGTTAATATGCTAGTCCATTTCTCCCTCCTCTCTCTAATCATGTGACCCGACCATCGCCATTTCAGTTGTTTGTAAATCGTGTATGCGTTTCTGAAGTTTGTTCTGCTCTTTATGTCTTTTAGTTTTACTCGATCTTTTCTTTTTACTCCTATTGTACTTCTTTCTATTCCATTTTGACAGACTTTTAATTTATTTTCTAGTTGTTTGGTCAATGCCCAGGTTTGGCACCCGTAAAGTAAGCATGGTAGGATACACATATTGTATACTTTCCTCTTTTCTTTTATATGCATATCTTTGTTTTTCATCACTTCGCTTAGTGACCAATATCTTTTCCAAGTATTAGTTATTCTTCTTTCTATTTCTTTTTGCATGCCGTCTTCTGTTGATATGAGCTGTCCTAGATATATATACTCCTGTACGTACTCTATTTGTTCATTATTTATTTTTATGTCTATGTGTGCAGAATTTGACATTATTTTAGTTTTTGATAAGTTCATTGACAGTCCTGCTTTAATACTTTCGTCCGACAGCTGTTGTAACATAGTCTGCAGAGTTCTTGGGCAGTCAGAAAATAAAATTAGGTCGTCTGCGAAGCGTAGGTGACTTAGGTTTTCACCATTTATATTTAGTCCGTGCGTTGTCCATTCTAGGTTTCTAAATATCATTTCAAGAACGGCTGAAAATAATTTAGGCGATATAGGGTCTCCCTGTCGTACACCTCTCTTAATAGGGAATGCGTCGCCTGTAGATTCAAGCTTTACTTGTGCAGTACTCATTGTGTATATGTTTTTAAGTATTCGTATGTACTTTGCTTCTACGCCTTGTGCTTCTAGTGCGTCCCAAATAGATCTGTGTTCTAATGTATCGAATGCTTTGTTAAAATCAACGAACCCCAGGTAGTAAGTTTTATGGTATTCTTTACATTTTTGCAGTATCTGTCTTAAGGCATGAATGTGATCTATAGTAGAAAAATTTCTACGGAATCCAGCTTGTTCTTTTGGCTGATTTTCTTCGAGGTTATTGGTAATTCTAGATAGTATAATTTTTGAAAACACTTTGTAAATGTTAGACATTAGACTAATGGGTCTATAATTTCCTATATTTCCTTTGTCACCCTTTTTATGGAGCAGTATAGTTGTCGATTTAGTCCAATCATCAGGGATGTTTTCCGTGTTAATAATTTCATTAAATATCTCTGTAAGCTTTGGAGCGATCACTGGCAATGTAGTTTTTAGCAGCTCATTTGTAACGAGATCTGATCCAGGTGCCTTGTCGAATTTTTGTGTTTTTATTGCTTTTATTGTTTCATCATTTAGTATTTCTGGTATTTGTTCTGCATCATTTGGTGTTTCGTATTCTTTTGTGGTTTGTCTGTCTCCTTGGCTTTGGTACAATTTTCGGTAGTAATCAGTGGCTATTTGTAGTATCTCGAGTCTTTTACCTGTAGTTATACCATCCTTCTTCTTCATACTTGGTATCCACTCTTTTTTATGGTTTAATTCCTTCTGTGCCTTTTTTATTCCTCCTGTTCTTTCTATAAATTTTTGCATCGTAGTTAACCTTTTTATTTTTCTTTCTTTTCTAAGTTCTTCGCTTATTTTTTTGCTAATTTCTGTTATTCTTTGACGATTGTCTTTACTTTTCCTTTGTTTTAAAAGTTCTTTACGTTCTTGTAGCAATTGTTTGGTTTTGAGTGATAGTTCTTTCTTATTATTTGTGTTTGTTTTTCTAGTTACAGTTTTTAGTTGATTTATTAATCCGGTGTATTTTTCTTGTGTTGATGTACATTCATTTTTCTCTTGTCTGTCGTCGTTTAGTGATGTTCGAAGATTTTTGAGGAGTAAGTCCGTATTTCCTGTGTATTCGATAGGTGTATATTTATTGTGGAATCTTCTTGTTTTCTTGGGGTGTCTTCCTACCAGCGTTGCTCGAACCATTCTATGGTCTGTATTGAAATTTAAATTTTTGATTATGGATATGTTCTGGATTTTTCGTTTATTGTTAGACAAAATAAAATTAATTTCGTTCCTATAAAGTCCATTAGGTGAGATCCACGTCCAATTTTTAGTCGATTTCTTTTCATAGAAGCTATTTAGGATGCTTAATTTGTTTTCAACTGCAAAATTAACGAATCTTGTACCGTTATTACTTCTGGAGCCAAATCCGTACTTTCCTATGGTATATTCTTCACCATTTTTTTGAGTCCCTATCCGACCATTGAAATCTCCCATGACCATGATGTTTTTATGCGTACTTTCAATAGTATTTTGTAGGTCTTTATAAAACTTTTCGATTTTTAAAATATCTTCTTCTTTATCCGATTCAGTTGGTGAATACGCCTGGATAATAGACCATTCTTCCTCTCTTTCTTTTACTGGTAGTTTTATATTGAGAATTGCAATGCGTTCTGAGATTCCTCTTATTTCTAGTATTTTGTTTGCCAGTTTGTTTTTGATAAGAAAGCCTACACCGTATAGTCCCGGTGTCTCGCCAATGTAGTGTAGGATATACTCCCCATGGTCCTCTATTCCTTCTCCGAATCTTCTCATTTCGCTGATTCCGATGATGTCCCATTTGATGTTCTTTATTGCTGTTTCTAGCTCTATCAGTTTCTCAGGTGTTCTTAGTGATCTTGTGTTCAAAGTGGCTATGTGTATGTCCGAGGACGTTCTGTTTGTGTTTTGTGTTTGGTTTTTAACCTTTAGAGGGTCGTGGTCATTTTCTCCCACGATGACCAGTCGGCTTGGGAGAGGGTTTTGATTTAATGTTTTTCTACTTCCTTCATGATTGTCAATACAATTATCAATACAATAATTCAAATAATTAAAGACATGGAATCGCGTATATTTTAATGTGGATATGAAAAATGTCATAGGTATTTTTAACATATCGATATATTGTACTTAAATACATTTATCGATACATTAATATCGATAAAATTTTGCTTTCAACCTTAATTTAAACAAAAATAAGTAATCTGATCTGCTTGCTGAAAAACAAACAAGTTAAAACTAAAAGTCTGATAAAGAAGAATTGATGGGATCATAAAATACAAAACTTAGTGGAAGGTCGTGCAAAAAATATTTATTTCAGTCAGAAAACTATTAGAGTGAGCCTTTCTCAGGCCCGGGAGAACACATGAAATAAATAGCCAGTCTTTGTCAGCGACTTCGAATGTATCTATCTCCCTCTATGCTTCTATTCTTGTACATTCGAGTATACCTGTCGCTTTCCCCTTTCATACATCACAAGAATAAGAGCTAGTAAGCTCCCAAAATGAGTGTTTATCGCTGATCCTTCGAGCTGGACTCTACTAAATCCAAGTGAAATTGAACCTTAAGACATCGGGTAAAGGTGGCTTCTTGTTTCGTGTGGAGTGGTTCAGGTGCGCGGATAGCCGGCTTATCCAGTCGTTTCTCTTACGGCAGATGTGGTTCTGCAGAGAACTTATGAGGCTTTATCCAATTTGCTGAGAAAGTTACGGAGCCTTGAAAGTTGTACCGATGGTATTTGTAATGAAAAACTAAGCTGTTAGATTTATTTTACTCTCAATGCAGTTATACTTTAAACGAAAATAACATCAAAGTGATTCCACACAGCTCCGAACAAAATAGTTTTGAAGTTTATTATAACTTCTCGTCGTAACAGAAACATGATCGTTTACCTATCTCACAACACCTCAGCTCAAGGTAAGTTTAGCTTAGGGTATTTTTCAGCCATAATATTTTTGCTCAACTTTTAAAATTCTACCTAGTTCCTAGTAAATTTACACGCAAAGGCATCAGGTAGTGCCTGGTACGGGGTGCTGCTGATATGTTATGAAAACAGGCTTAGAACTTCAAGTCGGTAGACATCTTTTCAAGTCTTTTGACTGTCGATTATGAAGTCTAAAAGGCATCTAAAACACAACAATAATTGAAATTATGCCTGATTTGAATTTCATAAAAATGGTTGAAAAATAATTTGTTATTTTGTGTCTTATGTAAATGTGTTGCATACATTTGTTTTTCTTTTGAATTAAGTAAATATACAGTAGCTAATTCATTTGTCAGTATTTCTATAAATAGCTCTCAAATATACGAAGTGTAAGCAGGTTGGCTACTGTTTTCTAAAGACGGCAGAATATCCACTTAAATGGATCTTCCTCAGTTTTTCGACTCACTTCAACCATTGTTTTGTCTCACTTCAGCGCCTCAGAATGTTGTCTCATTTCTCCCTCTCTCCACAGTATCGGAGCAAGGTCCTCATGAGAAGAGGCTGCTGAACTCGCTGCTGGCCTCTTACAACACCCTGGAGCGGCCGGTGGCAAACGAGAGCGACCCGCTCGAGGTCCGCTTCGGCCTCACATTACAGCAGATTATCGACGTGGTAAGTCCTCTTTACGAATACTTTATAATATTTACCTACAAAATAAAAACCCGGCAATTCAACATTTTTAAAGGACGAAAAAACTATACTAACATTGCGCACTGTATTTCGGCACAAACATCAAAAAGCCAAGTCTCAAATTAACTTGCGCGGGGTATATATAATTCTAGAAGTAGGTATAACAAACTTCCTACTTTTTGAATTGGTAAGGTTTTCAAGGACTGCGATATGATCTCAAAATTTCAAGTGAATGTGGGAAGGCAAGTGATTGAGCGGTGAATTTTAAATGGATATCAAATCCCAAAAAAAAAAATACTTAACTAGAATTTATGTGGGATTGTCGATGATTGAGCATGAGGTAAATATATCCCCGAAAAAATAATTTAAAGGACTATTTATTTGATACGGGAATTTATGTACGCAAGTCCAGTCCAGTGACCACGGCTAGTACTTATGTTGGATTCTGGCTGTTTGACCCAACCAAAAGATCAGGGAATAAAAGAAAATAGCTTCACTAGGTTTTGAGCAAAAACATTGTATCAGATGATTTACGCTCGATCGAGTCAGTCTCACTTGAATCTATGCTCAAAAAAAAAAGAAGTATTTCGGCAGTCCGCAACTGGGGGACCTTTTATTTGGAAATCCCAGCATTTGTAAATGAATCGGTGCATTAAATCAGCATAGTTTATCTGTTTACAAACTAAATCAGCATAAATATACGCAAAAGAGTTATAGGAATGTGGCTGTGGTACATTGTTGAGGGACTAACAATTTTGCTTCCTACTTGTTAGAATTTATATTTACATAGAAATGTTTTATTATCCATAAAAGCGTTGTTCTTTTCTATGGGGAATAGATTCTTTTAATATTGATATTTTATGCACTGATTCATTTAGTCAAATGAGAAACTACTTACCAAAATTGTTCTTCAAGTACATGCCAAGCTAATTGAGCAAGTGATTTATTTTATACATTCTTTTAATACTTTATGAACATTTAAAGTTGTGTTGGCAATGCTCGGAGAATAGTTTTACTCAACATTATCTTAATGTGTATTGCTGTCAGCGCAGTGTCAGATTTAAATGTCAGATTTTAATTGGTGTTTTTTAATATAAATCTAGGTTATTAAGTGAGTATTTAAGAATCGTTAAAAATGCACGGAAATTAATACTAAATTCAAATGTTCATGTTTAAAATTCTACACGAAATAATAGGAATACCAATTTCATATTACCATAAAATTCAAAGTTCTAAAATACCTTTAGTGTATTCAAATTTGAGCCACATTGCCGCAAATTTGGAACGTTTAATTAAATTCCGTGCATCTCTAATGATTATAATATCACTATTCGTATAGAATGAACATCAAATTCATCTAGGTATTGAAAATATTGGTGAATATGAAAGTTCTGTACAGACGATCTGATTTTGCTTACTATTTGCACGCCGATTGTGGCTGATATTATTATGAATGCTGAAAATAAATGCAAGCTGTTTTTTTCCTCATGGAGTTTGTTGGCTTTGTAATATCTGTAAGAGAGAAAGAGAGAGAGTTTTAGCTTTAGCTATTTTTGGAGAAGCTAATATAAAATTGATGAGTGACTTTCAACGTTTATCAAATAACAATATTTACGTAAAGTTTAATGGTTTTTCTTAATTTGGATCACTTTACAAGATTAATTTTCTATATTCAGCTTTATTTGTAAAAAAATATACGCTATCATCGGCTAAAATTGTATAAAAAATCGTTTGCAAATTGAGTACAAAATCGGGGTGTCTGTACAGCCTTCAAACTATAATAAATAGCCCATTCGAATAAGCAGAATATTCTAGCGAATAACAAAGTCGGAACATTGTTTAGTTGTATTGTCAATATAAATTACAAGTTAAATTGTTTGTTAATAGATTCAGAAGTATTTTATTATGTTGAAATTAATGGATAAACGTTGGACTCGCTTCGATATAGTCGGTAAATCGATGTTAAATGGACTATAAATTTCTAAACAACAATTCAGTTACCTATTATTAAAAAATATTGTATCGTTGCTGGATTGTTTGTCACTAGAAGACACTAACGATTCGAAGTCAAAACGTGACCAATCTGTAATAATGATACAAGATCTTTGTCATGTGACCCAAACAGAGTCATCATTTGATTTTATAAATGCAGTGAATAATATGATCAATATATGATTTCATAATATCATAAATCTCATAATAAGTATCAAAATGTATCCGGGTATTTATCACGTAATTTACCTTTATATTTAGCCCGACGTTTCGACTGGATTGAACCTAAAATATTGGTGTATTTGTACTCAAAAGCTATTGTGGCCAATTAAAACATATTACATGGGTTTAAGAAATAACTTTGGAAAATTCTTTGTCTAATGATGTTCGCGAAATCCTATTAGAATGTGATTAATATTGTGATGAAGAGGTTCAATTCCAAGTATCTCGTACGTATTGAGAGGGATATTGATTTATTCTTCGCTATTAAAGAGCAAATTTGATATTTTCTTACATATTGGCGCTGATTCTATAGTACACTTAAATTATCACTAATACCAAAAGCTCTTATTTCGTTAACGTTAAAGTCCAAAACATTTTTTCTAAGATCACTATAATTTAGTAAAATTAGAGTTTTTGTGGGTTGATTTAGTCGAAACTAATTTCGCTCCTGACTAAAGTACCCAAAAGAAAAAAAAGGTACTCTTAGAAATGTTACTTTCAATGTCATGATGTATCACTCTGTATACATAATATAGAGCTGGTCCCTATAGAGTGGGGCCCTATTTTGTTTTGAGGAATATATAATATGTAAGGTCTTAGCGATAATTTGGCTAGTCAGAGTACTACAGAAGCCAGTGTATAAAACCAAAATAATAAATACAAATACTCGTAGTAGTCAACCGCAACCATTACAAGGATAAAAGCGGTTTAGGTACGAGTAGTGTAGCTGAAAGCTTTCTATTTTGCTATACATATTGCGGTGTTAGTAAAAATTTTTTAAAAGCATTGAAAGTATTTTAAATGGAATTTATTTGAAAGATATTTTTTAGCCTATTCAAAATAATCCAGTGAAAAGTACACATATATTGTAGGTACGTACTTATATTCTAGGTAAATGTTGTCAATTAGGTACATAATTAAATTATCAGTGTACCTATGCGTGATGCCGAATAATCAATTTTAAAAATATATATACAACATACAAAATATACACATATTATACAAAAAACCAGCAAAGTTTCAAGCAACGCTCAAATAAATGGTCCTAATTCCACACCTCGAACCATTCACAATTACGATACGACGACTCAATGGGAACCACATTTATAGCCCAGGCACGTCCTCTGCAGGAACGCTCCCTTTCGTGCGTTCAAACTACCACCCGCTTTTAACCTGAGTGCGGCCGAATTTCACGGATTGTATGGACTAAACATGGATATCACGTATCCTAAACCGCAGGGAGTTAGCAACATTCTTAAAAATGAACACGCAAAGGAAGAAACAGCAAAATATCATGTAAATGATCAAGAATCTAATCCAATGAAATCCTATACCAGTCCAATGTGTATTTTTCGGTTTGGATTGATCATCCGTTGAAGTGATCCCTACAATTACAGTGGAAATTGAAACGCTCAAAACCCAGTTAGCGACGGGTTCACGTCACAAAAGTGCAGCTGGCGTAAAGTTCTACAAAAGAGAGAAAAACGAACGCGATTGGAAGGAAAGCAAGAAACAAAGTACTGCGCCGGTGGCCTGAGGCATCGCAACTTATTCGCGCTCTCCACGACATTATTTTCAGAGTTCTCTTGAGTGCAGTATTGAATACCGCTGTATCTAGCGAGGCATACTGTATCCCCTATTTCGAAGCTCTTAAAGAATAGTCCAAGGGTTTTATAACCTTTGAGGTCGTACAATGTGAAAGGGTTTAACTATCAACATCATAAAGGGTGAAGTACCTTCTTTTTAGGTCAATAATAAAATACATTAATTCAACATCTTATAATTCCAAAATTATATGATACGCAATAATCTTAAGGAATCGACATGTTTTAATAGTCTTGTTATTCGCTAGAATATCTTTTTAATTACTGCGTCATAACGTTTCGAGATAAAATGGATTACAAAGTCGGTAAAATTATCGAGGCCATCGGATTAAGAGTTTGTGGCCTGTCTGCACATTCGGAAGATGAAATTGCTTTTAATTATAAAGAAGTTTGAGGGAATTTTGACTTAAATTAATTAATAATTGAGGGAAAACGCTTAGCTTGGTTGCTGCTATATAGTTATCATTATAATCTATACTATCTGTATATTAATACACGTATTATTGTACTGGGTGTTTAGCAAATCTCAAAAACTGAAACAGGACATTTAGACCATAATTCATAATCGGTATAGAGACGAAATCGTTTTAATCCGAGCTTTGTCCAGTTTATGGACAAAATTTCGTGTTTACAAGAACTCTGAAATTCTGAGGCTGAAGCTAGCAAAAAATCATTGACCACAAGTAAACACAAACTATTTTTTTTTGTGTGGCCTGAAGCTTCCGTTTGATTTTTAGAGAGCACACCCAGTATATTTAGTAATTATTAAGATTAGATTATGGTTTTAATTAATGAATCAGCTTTAGAGGGTACTGAGATCAGAGCATAGGCGTGATGTTCACAAAGTTTTGTTGTTCCTTTCTTGCGCCGGTCTTCATTTTACAAAATAAGGATGAGAAAAATCAAATTCTGACTACGAACGTCTGGCTCAACTTGGTAAGTGGTAGGAGCCGAGTCTGGCGCCTTCGCCGCCCCTGGCAACGGTAACAACGAGTCTTCATTCAACACGCTAAAAGCACACACATTTAAATGCACAAAACGTCACTTTTTTACTCTAAGCACTAAGGGTTACTGGTGGCGGGCGTGAGGGCGCCACCTCCGCGGCAAACATGTCGCATGGACTATCGGTGTTAAATTGTTGTAATATTATGATATTAGATTGTGTCCGGTGACCCGCGAAAACGCTTTTAAGAGAACGCATGAAGGTCTATTTTCGCGGGCCGCCCTTTCCTCGGTATTGTTGCCCAAAGGTGTGGAACAGTTGTCTAGATATCATACTGACTGCGCCCTTTCTGTTTTGTTGACATCGTCTAACCAATAGGACGAGAAGAATCAACTACTTATAACCAATATATGGCTGTCATTGGTAAGTGTGATTAAATAACCAATCTAAAACTTAACACTAAAACTTCTTTTTGAGTTTCTATCTGTTCTTCTTTCTTTTTTCCACTTTCTATCTTCTTTTTGTTTTTTCTTCTGTTCTTCTGATCTATGACTGTTTTTGAAGTTTCATTGCATTGTGGGTTATGCGAGGTATCCTGTCATGTGTGGAAGCTTGTGGATGATTTTGAACCTTGTCTTCACCATGGGCTCGCGCAAATTTCTCGTAGTCAGTAGATCCATGTCATGCATCCCATGCCGTATGAACGATTACATTACTTTCAAATGTGTTCATCTACAGCTTTGTCAAACATTTGATTACTCTGTATGACCACATGTAATGAGTTGCATATTACTAAAACTTGCATTTTGGTTGTGTTTATATTTATATATTTAACTTTCCTAGAGGAAGTTGTGCGAGTTGGGACAAAGATGACAAGTGATATACTTTGATGCCTAATATAACCCATAACGCATAATATAACAATATGCACTAATGGTTGACGCTAATAAACATACAATAAAATATTGAAAATACCATATCAAATTATTGATATGAAATAACTTAATAGAAACTATTATAACTTAAATTAAAAGGTTTAGGTATGGTCAGTTATTAGTACAATATGGGTTAAAATCTTTCTATATTAAATATAAGAGAATTGTGGTCGATATTATGTTATATGAATTGATTTGTTATGTTGTATGATATATTACACTGTACATTGATTATGCACATCCTGGGTACCTGCTCTTTTTATTTTTGTGGTTTTGCATTAAATGATATCTGTAGCATTTTCCAATATGCATGGCCATGGAATGATATAATACCTATCAGAATGATATATTACGAAGACGATATGAATGAAATACAAATATCTTGTACTAGCGTGCCTGTGATGTTAAACGGGATGAATTAACGATTAAAAACATCATAGTTACTTTTTACCATAGTTAAATAATATTAATAGTTTGTTTTTACTTTAAATTAAATAGTGTGCCAAACAACTTGCACAATAGAATCATTTTTAAAATTCGAATGGTTTTGTTCTATTATTTCAGCTTTAGTTCCCGAATTTATTATGTTTTATTTATATAAAAAAATTAAATAAAAGAAGGAATGCTGAAGCATACTTTTGATGTTGGCTGTTGTAATATTTATTTGATCAGGAGATAGATTTGTATGTAGATTTCACCAGCAACAAAGGTATGTTGTTGGGCTGATAAAATGATAATTATTTTAGCATTTACCAATACGGCAGCTTAATCCTCCGAAAGTAGACCCCTGGTTCCCTTGTCTTGTTAACCGAGTGTGTTGACCCCGCAACGAACGTTCTAGAAAGATTAGCTTTTGTATTGTCATGTTTGTGAATGTATATGTACATTTTTGTACTGTTCGTGATTGCATGTATACTTAGATGTAGCTCGTGTTTGTTTTAATTTTTAGAAAAATTACAAAAGCATGTTTTGTAGTTCAAGGTAAGGCGTTTTATCTTTTAGAATGTGAATATGTTGTACTGTGTATTTAAAAACTCTTCTATTTTTGTTTAATTTTAAGTCCTAATTATATATCGATACTTCGGGGCTCAAATGTCGTAAAGCACAAATCCAAGGTTTTCAGGAGGAGCAAAAAACAAAAAATTAAAAATGTTTTTCGTCATAACTCTCTCATTTTTAGCGCTACATAAAAATGTCCTATGAACAAAGTTATCAGATTTTTCCATAGTTTCATAAAGTTATTTCAAAATTTGTCCTAGTCTAATATTTACGGAGATAGCATGTGCTTTACGACCAAAAAAATAAACAAAATGTTCCTTACGCCCCAATGAAATACAGCCTGAGCAAGCGCACAAGAGCGTAAAGCCCAACCTGTCGTTATATCGCAGTGAAACAGGGGAGTATACAACACTTGCATGAACATTTAAGGTTGTAAAGATGAATATTATAATGATTTATCTCAATTATTAAGTTTTTATCTTGAGTAAATTGATGACTTTTATTATAATTTGTTTGCAATTTTAGTCATGCATGAATGGGTAGCTTTTAAGATGTCAGATTAAGTACGATATTGAAAGAATTTAGGTAAATCACCTATTTTAAGAATTACAGAACATTTTATTTCACAATTTAGCGCAAAATACAAATGTTTTTGTAACTATTTACTAGACACGGGTGTTTATCGCGTAAAACTTATATTATCCAAACTGTTGCGAATGTTTTAGAACAGCCTTGGTCATGGGTAGACTGAAGTACTCGCTGCTACCTTCGTCGCAGTTGTGAGGTTAGTTTCTCCAACTACCCTCACTTTTGTTAACCGGATTCCATAACACCATAGTGGTGGATATCAAGAAATACTAAAATTTTAACCGCGAAGACGGTTATAGACTCTCATAACCGTGTTATTCAGACAAGAATTGAGTATCCGGAAGTGTACAGCGATTCAGTCTAGATAATAAAAGTAAAAATAAAGTAATAAAGTAGAAATAATCACTAGAACAACTAACAACAGAAGCAGATATTTTTGTACAAATCTTTAGCAGTTATTAACTACACATTACACATAACTTCACACACTTAAATTCACTAGACACTGGTCTTTATCGCGTAAAGCTTCCTATTATCCAGACAATTTCAACTGTGTAAGAACAACCGTGGTCACGGGTAGACTGAAGTACTCGCTGCTACGTGGATTTATTATAATTAGTTTGCAATTTTAGGTGCATGACTAAAATTGCAAACATATTATAATAAAAGTTATCAATTTACTCAAGATAAAAACCTATTAATTGAGATAAATCATAATTATGCTCTTGCTTAAAGTGAATTTTGCAGTGGGGTGTAAGGAACATCTATTTTTATTTTTTGGTCGTAAAGCACATGCTATCTTAGAGTTTTGTACCAAACTGGGCTATACAACCTAGGTCGTTGTGTGTTGTCAGTAACATGCTACTTACACCTTTCATTTTCAAATAGATTGTGTTTAGAGTGACCGAAATGATGGGTTGTATTTGTAATTTTTTTTTTAATTTCGCAATTTTAATTATACAGTTCGATAGAGGATTAAAAACTGAATACGATGGTGTAAATAACTCAAAAAGCCCAAAATGTGCTTTACGACATTTGAGCCCCGAGGTATCGATATGTTTCTATTTTTGAAATATTTAGCTTTAGTGTGAAATGATTACTAAATGTAGTCTTGGTTGAGACCTGGTTAAAATGAGAGATTAGACGAAAATAAAAACAGTGATTATTCTTTACATTATTTATGCATTATTCTTAGCATTTTGATTACCATGATCCGAAGTAAAGTGTTAAAGTTATTTTTGCAGTAACATTTTGGTTTCATCTCTCCGTCTCTCTCCTCGTGAGCTTTGTGGCTATCTCCGTCACCAGAAATAGCCATATCATACATTTACTTATCTCTAGCCTTAACCTGGTTCAGTCAATTACTTTCATTAGTCTTCGTTTTAAAATAAAGCCGTTTAGTTTTTACTTTGGTACTTACTTCATCAAAGTTTCTACTAATATTTAACACGACTTCAAGCTTCTGTACTGAACCACAAGAACTGTTGAGTCAATATCAAGCAAGTGCTCGCAGTGCAAATTAATTTAGTTTATCGTCTGAGCATACATCATATCTCTGGGCAAACTCTGTCCGTCCAAGTATGAGACACATTCTCAAACACATGTTGAATCTATATATTCTACACAAGCTGCTATCTTCCGCTGGTTCCGTGATAACTGCAGAAAATGTTGCCTTACTTGTTGCATGATAATGGACCTTCCTAGCAGTGAAATATATTTCAGAATTTGATCCAGGTATATCTATATATTATTATACTATTACTATAATATTATATGTATTCATATTTTATTTTATATTTAAGTATATAATATTATAAAGAGGTAAAGTTCGTTTGTATGTAGGAGGTACCTAAGCCCCGAAACTACTTATCCGATTTCAAAAATAAGTTCACCAATATTTAGAATGTACTTTCGGGATGAACATATTATTATTATTATTATTAAAATTCTTTATTGCACAAAAATTACAAACTAGTGTACAATCGGCGAGCATAATGCCGAAGGCATTTTCTACCTGCTAACCAAAAGTTAGTAGGAACAGAACAAAAGGCGTGCTAACAATAAATCACATAGGCTATATTTTAGGTACCTCGCAGGCAAAGCCATGGGTGGAAGCTAGTCCAATACAAAGAAAAAAAAATTACCTAGTTACAATATTAGTGCTGATTCTGTTGCACACTAACAAAAATTTCTTAATAAAGTACTTATAGCATAAAGGCTCCATCGCCAAAGTAGGCTATTAACACACAAAATATATCGAGGATTCATTTAAATGTAAATAGTGGTTTAAACCCGTGAGCAAATTCCAATTACGAAATCTCAAATAAAACGTTGAAACCCAATTATTACAAATTGTCCGAACGCTCGATAACCCAAAGTTTGCTCTCACTTCAATTATAACAAAGTATCCCCAGGAGAGGACAACTTCAAACATGGTAATAGAAAACTTGCGAATGTGATTTACTTTGTGAAATAAAGTTATAAGAACCTCTTGAATATGAATGAGAGCACAGAAATATGAATTATGAAAAAAAATGTGGTAGAGCAAACGGATATTGAAACAAAATAGTTTTGATTTTTTGCTTAGTTCGGGGCTAGATGTGTGAAAATGTCCACCATTTATTATAACTATTATTTATCATATCTATACTGGCGGTAATTCTGTTGTATACTAACCAATAGTCACTTTTAATGTCATTCTGTTTTGGTTTTAAGTGTGAAGAGCTTTCGGATTTAGCAATAATTTAGTTCAACAGAATCATCACCATTCACTTAGCGTTTCCATCGTTAGGGTTATACAATACAACTGCGCACACACTCCTAATGACCATAAACAATTTCCAAGTCCATAAAACAGTAACAGTCCATTCAACCACGTTGACTTACCATGAAGGCCTCACAATTAACCCTTACAACGCCCCAACACCGCACTCGTCTTGTTTGGAACATTGAGTCGTAAAATCTAGCTTGTGCCACTCTAACTACTCGGTATATTGGACTTTATCTCGTTGGATTTGGGTTCACTTTTGATATAAAAATCTCATCATTCATTCAGTGTGGGTTGCCAGTGCATATTCATAACTACTCTTTTACATTTTTATTTCACTTTCATTTATTCTCTTCACTCTTATTTATAACGCGAAGGTTTGTATGTATGTTACTCTACCATGTCAAAAAATGTTTCAACTCCAAACAAAGTCACATGCTGTGTTCTAGTAATCTGAAAGCAGGTATAGCTAAATTTTGGTAAGTGTAAACTAGTATTCTTTGGAGAAGCCAATAAGTATTTTAAATTACTTTTCTCAACGGTCCATTACTTCGACAATAGCGGTCTTTACACGTAAAGTTTAACCGCGGGAAATAGCACGCGCCATTCTATCCTTCGCTCCAAAACCTTACGTGTAGATGCCAGAGTCCTGACAGTTCGATCTGGCATGTCGACAGACAGTTTTTGTGAGAGTTTTTTGAACGCATCACCGTTCATAATCGTACCACGCGCCAGTCTAAACTGTGACAGTAATTAGCACGACAGTTTTATCCGCGCAGTCCAGATGCGTGGTTAAAACTCTACCGTGTAAAGGCCGCTAATCACTCGATGTAACATGGTTTACAGCATAATGTATTTTGTAGTGAAACATTCTGTAAATATGCACAGCTGTTTTATCTGTGGTAGAATCCAAAATGATTGACAGCCAACCCTTCAGGAGAGGACATTAAGACAACCGGGTGAAGGGCTCTGTCTGTCTCGTTCACACGCAGGAAATTAGACGCGTTCGCTATCTCACTCCTACGCATTTCAAGTTATGACAGCTCAGCAACTGACAGTTTCATAATCGTACAGTTGGCGGGAAATGTTTAGTGCTGAAATTATGAACGCTCCAAAATGCTTTAGGATTTATTGAGGGTTGAATTGGGGTCTAGGAGTTGAATGATAATATTAAATAAATGGAGGATGCGGATTATTACTAAAATGGATTGTAAAATATTTATCTAAAGGGAAAATCTTTAGCTTTTCAAATGCGAGGTCATTAAAATCATTGAAACTATTAATATTCTGGGGGTTTCGAATGGTCGGTGAAGGGTGGCTTATGTATATCCATTGTGGAAATCTAAGGATAATGTTATATAATCTACGCATGAGTAAATCAGGAATAACTGTATGGTCGAAGCGCTCGTGGCATAGTTTGCTTTTCTTTATTTATCGTTGAAGTTAAGCAGCGTTGTGCGCGGTCACAATTTAGATGGGTGACCGCAAGTAGCATTACGAGCTACGCTTCCGTGCTTCGGAGGGCACGTTTTATTAACGATCCCGGCTTTTAAGTCGTTAAGCCATGACGGAAGCCTTTAGGCAGCTTAAAAACTCCATCAGCAGATTTGGTCACTTGCTCTTAGGAACTTACTTAGGTACTTACTGTATTGTATCGTACTGCTAATGACATAAATATCAAAATCAACCCTTGAATACTACCTACAATAGGTTTGAATTGTCAAGGACAAAAGCCGTCATTTAAATGTTCTAGTTATCCAGGTGTTGGTAACAATTGAACATGCGACAATGATGACTCCAAGAACAAACATGACCCAAAAACCAGTGACATCTAAGACTACCTGGGAAATTCGGCCAAGGCCTTTGCTACAGGTGGGATGACATTGACACCAATGAACATGCATCACGGTAATGAGTAGCGAGGAAATGTAGTGATGTTTTCAGGAGAAAAAATACAGAGTTAATAAAGTAGAACGTTTTTAATAACAGCTTGTCTTACCTCACGACACTTGCTTGAGGGGGATCGCTTGTATCAATGCGGGTTCGAATCCCGTCGGAATCGTAAATTTTGATAAGGCTTTTCATTTTCAGTTTGTGTGCTACTAAAAAAATACAAAGTGGTAATAAATCTTTTTTATCAGCTTGTGTAACTATGAAAATAATGTTACCTTTGTGAGGAGAGCTTTATTTTTGTTGTATCTTCACGTAATACCATAAGTACCTACACGACACGATGTTATTTCGTTTAACAAATATATTATTTGTGAGTCTTTAATTTGGAGTCGAGTCCATCTGTCTACCGTTGGGAGTCGCCACGGTCTGTCACGTGGTTATTCCCATGGGATCTACTATTAGTTACGATGTAGGTAGGTACTAAAAATAAAAACATTAGCTTATTATACTATTCCGAATAACGGCTTTGACTTGACTGTTACCAAATTGAGCATGATGCAACTTCAAGTAATTTAATGCTAATTCTAATTATGTTTGACAATTTGAAATAAATAAATTGACAAAGTTTTAATTTACTCTAAACTACAAGAAGACAAGCACCAGTGACAATGAACTCATCCCAAACTTACCTCACCATACTCCTCTGTCTTCATAGATAACACAAGTTGAGCAAGCATTCTTAATATCACTCCAGGGACGGCTATCAAGCGGGAATGACTCAAAGATACATCTGAAGACTTCTCAGGGGACGTGAAAATGGTCCAAGGTCACGAGGGGACGTCACAAAGATAATTTTGACTAAAATTTACTGGCTTGAAGTGAGAGCATTTGTGTAATGAGTATTTTTTTTATTTAAAAGTGACAGAAGTGTCTCGGCTTTCTCTGAGCTCTAGTTTTCATGTTTTATGCAATTCTGAGACGGCTAGTGTCACAATGTAAAATATAACATGAGGTTTAGTTGAATTAAGTAGGTTTGAATCTGAATACAAACAAATAAACTTTGGCCTTTACATCTTTTACTAGATGATTTAATTTTATACGTTGTCAGGAGGCAATCTTTGCCTACACTTAACGGGAAACTGTAGTGCCTGGGACAATATTGAGATGGAGTATGCTTGAATAATAAAGCTATTTAAAATGATTAGAAGATTTTTTTACACTTTTGCAGGACATTTTAAATTTCCGCTAGTATCATTTTACACATCAATAAATAATTCTATGAGGTTTTTTTGGATATCAGAGGCTTTTTGCAAACAACAAAATGCAGTACACTTTTGAGCTCCCAGAATCAGAGGATTTTTAGCCAACGTTGTTAACAATGAATGAAATGAGGAGCATGGATGATTTAAGACGAAGAATTTATGAGCAAGACTATGGTTGATTTTTTTTTATTATTAACCAATCATGTCCCACTGCTAGGCAAAGGTCTCCCTCCTCAACTTCCACACATCACGCTCTAAGGCCACCGTTTGCCAGTCTGGCTCGAACGCATCCAGATCGTCTCGCCATCTTTTCTTGGGTCTGCCGCGTCGTCTCCGACTGTCTTCTGGCACCCATTGAGTGATAAGCTTCGCCCAACATTCTGGATGCATTCGAGCCACATGGCCTGCCCAATCACACATCAAACGTGCAGTCTTCAGGTTGCTTTATAGGACACATTAAATCTTTGGTTTCCTAAACACTCTGGGGGTGTCATACGTTAGATTAGATCAAAACTCGTCGTACTAGAATTGGGCACTAGCTCATACGAACTCAACTTAACACGTTTGTTTGGTATGTCTGTCTCTACACAAGTACTTCCTACCCCCACAGATATTGTTACAAGTTGCCAACTTTACTAATATCGTAGGTGCAAGTTTCAAGGGCCCGGCCTTATTGTTCTATCTAAACAGGGGCGATATTAACAGTTCGTGGCCATATTATATGTAATTATAGTTCACTGGCGTAGTTAGATTACTTTGGGATCGTCGTGTGATTTATTTTAAAAGGGTTGCTTTAATTATAAGCGGCTTATGTGGCTGTTTATGAATCAGATTAGCATAAAAAGATTAGGCATCGTAAATAGGTATTAAACGTGAATATACAATTTTGTGTCAGAAAAGTTTATTAGTAGGTATGTTGTAGCTTATTCCTGTTTCTAGGAAAATAAAAAATAGTGAGAAATAAAATACCTAAGTATATAAGTATATAACCTAAGTTCCTACAGACACCCAGTAAGCTTCGCAGCATAATTCAGTCGCATTTGTATTCGTATTCACATATTTTCAAAAAGATACTATAAAATAGAAAATATTGCAATACCTAAAGCGAATTCAATAAAATCTTTAAAGAAGATAGCGCTTCGATCTTCAAAGGAACACCGGCGAGATAATCTAAGATAAGAACTCAGATCTCAAACGATTTGTTACTTTGATCTGGCCAGCTCTCAATTTACTAGCGATCGAGGTCAATTATCTTAGAACTTGAATCAGCATTTGATGGCCAAATTGCCTCAAGCAAGATCTACGGACAAACAATGATTTAGTGCAAGGAATTGGAGATGTTTAAGTACACGGAAACACCTTAGGCTATACAATGAGTAAGCGAATTGAGTGCACCTTATGCGATGATATATATACATACATACCTACACTATACAGTGAACAAACTAAAGTACAATTTAATACGAGATTTTATGTATATTTTGTTACCAATACATAATTATATTATAACGTATCATGACGACCTCTGTGAAGCAGGATGTTGCGGGTTCGATTCCCGTCGCGGGACAAATATTTGTATGATCTGCAAATATTTGTCTCGTGTCTGGATGTTTTCTATGTGTAAAAATGTATGTTTTTACAAAAAAAGTAAGTAAAATGTAAGTAGTATATCAGTCATGTGGTTCCCACTCATAACACAAGCTCGACTTATCTTAAGGCTACACGATGCTGTGAGAAATGTCCAAATATTTTCATATAAATAGGGTATGAGTCCTTTGGTAATTAAGTTATAAAATATATTGAGTGTATTGTTGTATTTAAGTTATAAATATTTACACACACACTTTAAAATCGTTTCGCTGCACAAAAAAATAAATTCAGAAGCTATTTAAATGCAGGAATTGAGTGACAGTTGCCGCCATTTTGAAAATAAAATAGCTACTGTTATGACCATCATTCACACAAAAATTTAAAAAACATTTAATAAGTACCTAACATTTATTTATCAAGTCTGACACAATTCCATTTATTCCCAAAATTTAAATGAAATTTATTTTGCTTTTTTCATGAGATTTACCAATAATAGCATGAGCTGTCATAACGTGTAAAGAACCGTCGAGACAGGCGCAAGCCCGAACCGAATTTACGAGATTGGAGTTTCATTTGGGGTTATTCATTGCTTTTTGTGATAATTCAATGGCCGATTTCAATTCAAACACACAACTTCATTTATGTTCGTGAATGATGGATTATTTTGGTTGGTTTTCGTTTTTATCCTCACTGCATCCCGTAAAAAATTTGGTTCAAAATCAAACTTTAACGTGACATAATAAATTATAGATGTCATAATACACATAATACGATTTTAGGAATCTGAGTGGTACCAGAAATTAATTTGCCTAATAATATTAGTGGAAATTATACAAACTGATAAAATTCACATTAAAATTTTTAACCATAAGATTTCGAATGCTTGACTTATATACGATTACCGAAGCATGGGAGTTTCTTCATTTTCAAAAACATAACAGATTAATACTCTGAATAAGGACCACCCTTTTTATAACCATTTTTGAATCCCACTGTAAAATTGTACACGATTTTGCCCCCCAACGTATGTTAACTGCATTACTGCTAGGGTTAAAATCCTCTGCATGGTCTTTCAGTACACACAGGGAAGATAAGGCCAGCTACAATACAAAGGTTCTGAAGACGATTTATTTGAAAATTTTAACATGTTAATATGTTGCTTAGCAACTTCGTACGAGTTATTCCTGTTTGTCCCCGCGTCCTGTCCCCGAGAGAAGACAAATATAAATCAAAATTCCTGCCCGTCCTACGCCCAAATCATTTCTCTCTTGTAACACAATAGTCAGTCCTATTAAACCCATAATCACAGCTCAATGCTTCCACACATCATATATAGACAAGTCACTGGCCCGTGATTTAGATACAATATCGTATTTGCTTTGATAACAATTATTTGGTTAGGCATAATCGATTACAAGCCAATGGATCCAAACTGCTACATTGTCAGCTAATTGTCAATAAACGTTTTGTTAACAAAACCACTATAATATTTATTTGTATAGCTTCCGCCCGCGGCTTCGGTACCCTGGTACCTGGATAAAAAGCCTATGTCCTATTCCTGGTCATATTATTCATTATCTGTCTATATTTTAAATTTCAGCCAAATCGGTTTATCGGTATAAAGTAGGTACAAACAAGTATAAGATTCATATAACATAATAAAAAACAGTACACGCTAATTGGTAACCAATTTTGTGTCTAGATCATAATTTTTCGGATTTGTAATTTAGCACAAAATAAACGATTTTCTATTTCTATTTCTGTAACAATGTTTTATCTGACAAAATGTTGAACTTTTCTTTATTTGAAACATACTATAAAACTATTGAAACTATCATGATTGTAAACAAATTAAAAACTTTAGTTTACCGTGATCATGGCGCATGCAGCTGTGCCGAAATATCGGGAAACTCAAAAATCCAAAAATCATGGTAAATATCCCGTTTATAGTGTTGAAACATACTGTTTCGCTTCCAATGGTAATGGTTCAAGTTTTTATGCCAAAGGAAATTATCTTTGAGCCAGTTGGCGTCCCAGGATACAAATTACAGGGCCGAGCAAAAATCGCGAGATATTTAAATTTTATGATCGCAAAAACTCTGGACCCATGGGAACCGGCAGATGTTTCGCCCCGAAAAAAGTAAGCTTGAGAAACGTTGCCACTTTAAAACAAATTATATAATAAAAGAAACTGTTGTATTTTGGCTGTAACATTTTAGCTTTTATCTATTTAGAGATAGAGTTTACTACGTGATACAGCGTAGGCCAATCACCAAGTATAGTAATTGTTTCAGCCCCTTAAATGTTATTAACGCTCTCACTGCCACCATCTGCAACACTACCTGCCGCAAGGGCATCATGTGTGAAGGTGGCACTTAAAGTGTTAAGAGTAACAGTTGCTTGGTATTACATACAATGTTCTAATGGTTCTTTACAATTTGCATTTTTTTTTACATTTTATCACACCAAACACTTTCCACATAGCACTTTTAACTTGAATACATTTTGAAAATTTTCCATTTTTTTAAAACCTACTTTCCTATGCTCATCTCTCTCTTTCATTTAATAATTGTCTTGCGTGTGACAGGAATGGACTGACTACAATCTAAGGTGGAACGACAGCGAGTACGGAGGTGTGAAGGATCTCAGAATAACTCCCAACAAGCTGTGGAAACCAGACGTCCTCATGTATAATAGGTGAGAATGTAGCTGGGAGGTTAACAGATGGGAAATATGGGAATGGTTGGGAAAAATGGGAATGGTTGGGAAAAATGGGAATGGTTGGGAAAAATGGGAATGGCTGAGAAATTTAAAAATGACTGCGAAAATTGAAGGATTATTAAAGTGATTAGTTGGGAATTTAGGATTTGACTGGTAATAAGCTTCCGTTTAAAAAGGAAATTAAAAAAAAAATACTAGGAAGTAAAAAAATAGGGACGGATTAGATAAAATAGATTCATTGGAAAATATGGGAACAGGTAGACATGAGTGCACTAAGAAAATGTTATCTAAGTAAAAAACTTATGGGAAGGTTAGAAATGATGTAATGGAGAGATTGGTTAGGTAATATATCATTTGTTGAGTAAATGATATCGATTGACAGCATTTGGAATAGGGACTTATTGGAAGCAAAAGGGAACAGTTTCATCGCTCAATTTTCATTAATTACTCTCCTGAAATCGAAGCTCGTCACGTCTCATAGTAAAGTATCGCTTAGATCAGGGTTGGGCAAACTTTTTTTTTCAGGGGCCAAATAAAACCTATAAAAGTAATGGGGACCATTTTTCAAACGAGTCAGACAGAAAGTAAAATTTCACCAATTCGAACATATTGAGTTTTAAATAAAATAGAAAAATAAGATTTTATACTTAAGATAGGTAAGGTAGGAAAAAAAATGTTGAATTAGTGTTTAAAAAAAAAATTGAAGTAAAACGGGAATTAAGTAGTACTTACAAGATACTTTTTGAAATAACTAGAAACAGACTCTACTTCCTTGATATTTGTCAATTATGGGACCACAATTGACGGAGAAATCGGTGAACATACATAAAAAAAACATACATGTTGTATACATGTATGTTTTATGTATGTTCGAACATAGAACATTCTATGTTATTTTATGTATGTTCGAACATAGAACATTCTCCTTTTTTAAGTAGGTTAAAATTTAAAAACGGTCATGATGTTTTTAAATGTGAAAGCAATAATAAAATAACTGGAACAAGGTATATAGGACAAGGTCAGGAGTAAGAACGGAGCATCGAAGAGTTAAACAGGTTGGAAAAATTTAAAAAAGAAAAACGCACTGGTTTGGAAAACTGTGGAGTTTTCTCATTAGGGGCCTTAAAAGCCTCCACCAGATAAACAGTATGAAAAGTTTTGATTAAGTAAGACTATAAAGGATATTTTAATTATTTTTGAGTTTTAAAAACTCCCACATAAAAGTTTAGTTAAAACCTTAATAGCGTTTGTTGGTAGTCGTATGTATAAACCAATAGTAAGTTAAGTGCGTTTCACTAATATGATTAAATCTGTTCACAAGTAAACGTATTTTTTGAGAACTGCTGGCCCAATTTAACAATTTAAAATTTTTTGAATGTTGGTCAAAATTATTTAAAATTAAAAAGTTGTCGAGATTTAAGAAAAACTAGAAAATAAAAAATAATTTAAATAAAAATTCGATTTAAGAAACATGAGCTGAGCCAATTATTGTCACAACGTCGTATAACCTTTTCAAGTGTAGACTTGCAGATCATGGCCTCAAAGTAACTCGCCAAAATGCTCCGCGTTTGAGAAACAGCCAAGTGAATGAACAAAAATTACCAGAAAATAAAGACATTGAAGCAGTCACAACAGGAAGGGAGCATCACGGGCGAGCAATTTTCTTTGCAATTACAGAAAAAACAGGGACGGACGAAAAAGGATATGATTTATCCCATCCGCTCAGAGGGGAACTGTAAATTACTGCGATGTAAAACAAAGGATTTCTTTTTTTAAGGCATTTTTCTGTTGAGAAATAATTTTCATCCCATTTTCATCGGAAATCAGAGGACCAAAGGGTACGAAAAAGGTTTTTATTGACATTTCGAAGTGTTTATTTATGTACCGGAAAAATAAAACGATACCGTAAAAAATTAAGATACGAAAATATCGCTTTGTTCAATTTTCAAATCACAATCACAAAAGATCATATCAAAGGTTTTGTTGTTGATTACTATTGGGGCAACAGTTGGAACGTTTTTTTAATAAAATATTGAATTTGGATAGGTAAACTGATCAAAGTATAAACTAAAAGATATTTATTAAATTACCCCGCGAATATTACCATGAAATATTTGAGCTGAGGTTATTAAAAAAAAAAATGATGTGGAACCTTTTTTTACATCATTGTTTTTCTTTTATTCGGCTGACATGAAATAATTTCTGACATCACAATATCGCTTATGTCAGCGTTATTACGAATGTCGTTATTTTACGAGTGATTTCATGATAGCGTGCACTTTTGACCTACGTGGTCTGTTTAAGCTCTTTAAAAGTGCAAAAAATAGGCGAATAGACCTCTCTAGAACGCTCTTGTAATTCAAATAAAAAATAACTCGCTTTTTAAGTTTCCATTAAAGAATTATCAAAAAGGATTTCAAGTGCCCACCTGAGACTAAAAGTACGCAATCGTCTTAGTAGGGCCCACTCGTCTTTTTCAATTTATTTGGCACTTGGCGTACATAAACGATTTAGATTTGCAATTTATGGTTTACCTCAACTCTAGTTTTACTTACATAAAAGAAGCGCTCGTGGCGTAGTCTGCTTATACGTTCTTGATTGATCGTTGAAGTTAAGCAGCGTTGTGCGCGGTCACAATTTGGATGGGTGACCGCAAGTGGCATTACGAGTTGAGCGCTTCCGTGCTTCGGAGGGCACGTTAAATTGTTGGTCCCGGCTTTTAAGTCGTTAAGCCATGACGGAGGCAAAGGCCTCCATCACGCCTAAAGAGGCGGCCTAAAACTCCGTCACCAGAGTTGGCCATTTGCTCATAAGGACTTGCTTTTTACTTACTAAAAAAACTAAGTAAGTAAATAAAATAACATCAACATCATGAACAACATGCCTGTAGCAATCTAATGCTGGACGCTAGGCCTCACTGAATGTAAGCCATTCCAAAGGTGGAATGGTTCAGTGACTATTGACGGCACGACATGAGTCATATTTATTTACTAGACTAGTAAGGTCACCTGATAAATGCATAGTTATCAATTTTTATGTGAAATTCGAATTTATATGTATTTTTTTTTAATGACCTATAAAGTGTCCCACTGCTGGGCAAAGGTCTCCCCCATATCCTTCCACTTCTTGCGATCACCGGCCGCCTCCTTAATTATATGTAATAGAATGGCTATTTTTATTTATATTTATTTATTTAAGGTCACCTGTAGAAGCTGGACAAGGGTCCTCGGCCTAACGCGTCCAGCTTCTACCTACAGATTCTTCCATAAATCGTTACTATATATATATAGTCTAATAAATAAATATGACTCCTGTCGTGCCGTCAATATAATAGGTTGATGTGACATCTAAGGCCTAAAGATACTTAAAGTCCCTTTCAAATGCTTCCAATGCTTGCAATTTCTTAGATGCAAAACCTAAAAAACTTTTTGATAAAGAACAATAAGTTGAATGCAGACTCAGACGAATGCATTCGATGTTGCAGCATTCTTAATCTTAGCTTGTACGTCACATTTTTAGGAACTGGCTACATCACACAATAGATAAATAGATAGATAACTTTATTGTTTACCCCAAAGAAACTCTAAGTATAAATTATCTAAACATAGTATTATCAATGCCAATCACAATCACAATGTTATCTGTTTGGAGATTTTCACAGAATCTGTGTTAATTTTTGGATTAAAACATGAACTTAGTATTCAGAAATAGTATGGATTTCTATTTGAAGAAACAATTTAAGAATCGTATCAGTAGTTCTAAAGACTCTTGTACAAACGTAGAACAACATTGCTTTAGTATTTAGACTAATTAGTGGTAAAACTGTTAGAAAAAATACTACAGCGGATAAGTATTTTTCGCTCTAGTACTCGCTCCCACAGTATAACTCTGCTTTATTTATTTAGCCAAAAACAGCAACCACGGCGATTTATAGTGGGTAGTTTAAACATCGTTAGGCTGACAAACAAGCAGGAAGTGATGCTGACTTAACTGCTGGCTTCGGCCCAATTTATTTCATTATGACGCGAATTCAAATAAAAGCTCTTTTTGTAAAATTTTTGGTGCTAGCATAAATTGACTTGTAAATTTTAGCTTACTTCATTTGTAACTAACCTAACTACTACTAGTTAGTTAGTAACATAACCTAACTACTACTAGTTACATCAACAACATCTGATTCTATACAGGGTGGAAAAAATAAATGGGCCCCGGAGGGAAACTACTTTAAATCCTTAAGATACAGTATTTTACTTAAAGGAAACATTCCTTTATTTTATAAAAATAAGCAAAAATTCTAAAACCAAATGTTTGTTATAAAGATTTTATACTAACATGAATCCTAGTGATTAGTAGAATTAAATAGCGAGGAATGCTTTTTGAATTTTTAGCTGGTTCGATACCTGGGTGAAGCAAGCGAATTTTAGAAAATCTTTGAATGCAGTTATGTTTCTTTTTAAAAATAAAGGAATGTTTCCTTTAACTAAAATACTGTATCTTAAAGATTTAAAGTAGTTTCCCTCCAGGGCCCATTAATGTTTTCCACCCTGTATAATAAGGCTGTGCAATGCATTCTTTTGAATTGAGGACTTATATTATCGAAAATGACTTTGTACTGTATGAAACAGATAAATTAAAGTGTGAGACGCGACCGCGAGGAGTAACCTTGCCGCAACTCCCTCCTTACCCAGATGAAGATTCTCCGGATGAATCGAAACATTGTCGGTATCTAAATCGACGATAATTTTACGTGAGTAATTTCCGTGTGTTAAATAATGTCTAGATAAATTAAAGATTCTTAAAGTGAATTCTTTAATAGAACAATTACAAATTCATATAAACAAATTCACTCTGTGCCAAAGAGATGCATTTCTGAATCATATAGTGGATTGTTAGCACCAGTGCGTACGCTTTTGTAACGCAAATAAATCTGATTTAAATGCCGAGGAATCCCGTTAAAAGTGGAAACTAAGCTGTTTGTTGGCGACGCGCCAGCGATATTTGAAAACAGTGTAACTTTCAGTTACCGTGATTTGTTTTTGCATTCGCAATCGTATTTTGGGTGTATTCAAAAAGAAATGTATACAAACGTGTGTGACAATGGGTTCTATTTTTTATGTCCGTCAAAAGGAACAGCAGACAGAGTTCAAGTTTCAACAAAAGTTTTGAAATACAAAGGCCTTACTCGCTGGGTTGGAAAAAAAATATTTTCGATACTTCCTTTAAATTTGCATTTTTTAAAATTGATGAACTCGAAAAAATACGAAATAGGATGTATTTCTAGACACTTTGACCATTCTCTCAGATCTTTAGGGAACTCAAAACCCTATGAGCATGTCTCGGTGTAGTCAGAGGCGCGTCCAACTAAATATTTGACACATTTGTGTGAAAAACTCGATGAGTATGAATTCCTGAAAAATGCGGGCCCATAACCTACATTTTGGTAATTTCTTTGTAAGTAAATTAAAAATTAAGTCATTAGAATTTGATGACCAAAGAAGAAAAACTAAGAACAGAACTAGTAGATACTTATACGAGTACAGTAATATTTCAATTGCACTTCAGAACTTTAGCAATAAGCGCGTTATTGTCTGAGAGACATTTTCTAGTAAACTTGCAATAATAAATACGAAATTCAATGACACTGTATTGAATTGAGAACAATTCAAATAGCTTTATTGATAACAGTTGCTAAACTCCTTTTAAGTTCTCTTTGCAAATCTTGGAAGGACAAAATAACCACATTGCAATTCTTTTTATGACTATGAATCGAAACGAATTTGATATTATATTGTTATTATCAAAATTATTATTCATAATGTTAATTGCTTAGTGAACAATTTAGCTCCAATAATAAAGGTGGAATCAAACGGTTCACTCAAGTTAAAGATCACTCGAATGAATGTTGGGGTTTTCTATGACACTTTTCTTTCATTTTATGTTCAGATGTGTCACTTTGAGTGAAATATGCAAAATTAACGACGGAAATGAACAAAAAATTAACCATCTGATTCCACCTTAAGAGCCCTTAGACAAAATTTTCTGATTTACGTGATGTTTTGGGGCAGGATTTTTCAATGAAAACACTGTATTTTTAAAAATGTTATGGCACAGCATGAAATATCATTTCAATTTTGTACTATTAAATGAGCTACTTTTGTATTTTTATTATTTCTTTTTGATTAAACGACCTCAAACCGGCGACTGTTTTGTGAATTTTTGCTGTAAGAGGTTTAGAAATCACCATATTTACGAATCATTTTGACGTCCAAATGGTATAAAAAAATTACGATGTATTGCTGTGATAGTCAACTAAACTATTAAATGGATCACTTTTTACTACCTTTATTTAGTTTTTTAGTAAAAAAATCTTTAACTTAGTCCAAATTTCGAGAAAACGGCCAAAGAATTGCTTTTGATTTTGGCTACTTAGAACTGACTTAGAACTCTCGTTCGTAAAATTAACAAAACAGAAATAAACTTCAGTTCAAAATCAATCCTTTTCTGAAAAAAAAAAAATGCAAAAAGATTCAAAAATAGGCAATTAAAAATCTTTTAAAACAACCTAAAACGCGCCGTATCTACTACCCTATCTACTCGACGCAAACAGTCCGCGCCGAGCGCTTCTAGAGGGTGGACGTATCGCTTTGCATCCCGGAGTCGACTCGTAAAGCACGTCGCCGGCTACGAAGAATATAGCGCAATAGGAGCGTTTGATACATTGGTTGCTAAGTTATTAATTACCTATTTTAAATATTTTCTGCGGGGCTAAAAAGGCCGTTAAAGCAGAATAATGATCTGAATTGTAGTGTAACTAATAATTTAATAATATGGTGACAGCGACCTGATCTGATGATGGAGTCAGGACCTGTTCCATGGAATTTTATAATGATATGGGTATCAAATGAAAGGGCTTGATGACCGAAACACAATGCTGATCTGATGATTGAGTCAGGACCTGTTCCATGGAACTTTTTAATGATATGGGTATCAAATGAAAGGGCTTGATGAGCGCAACACAATGCTGATCTGATGATGGAGTCAGGACCTGTTCCATCGAACTTTATAATGATATGGGTATCAAATGAAAGGGCTTGATGAGCGCAACACAATGCTGATCTGATGATGGAGTCAGGACCTGTTCCATCGAACTTTATAATGATATGGGTATCAAATGAAAGGGCTTGATGAGCACAACACAATGCTGATCTGATGATGGAGTCAGGACCTGTTCCATGGAACTTTTTAATGATATATGGATATCAAATGAAAGGGTTTGATGAGCGAAACACAATGCTGATCTGATGATGGAGTCAGGACCTGCTCCATGGAACTTTTTAAGAATATGGGTATCAAATGCAAGGGCTTGATGAGCGCAACACAATGCTGATCTGATGATGGAGTCAGGACCTGTTCCATGGAACTTTTTAATGATATGGGTATCAAATTAAAGGGCTTGATGAGCGCAATACAATGCTGATCTGATGATGGAGTCAGGACCTGTTCCATGGATTTTTTTGATGATATGGGTATCAAATGAAAGGGTTTGATGAGCGAAACACAATGTTGATCTGATGATGGAGTCAGGACCTGGTTCATGGAACTTTTTAATCATATGGGTATCAAATGAAAGGGCTTGATGAGCAAAACATAATGCTGATCTGATGATGGAGTTATGACCTGTTCCATGGAACTATTAATGATAATATGGGTATAAAATGAAAGGGCTTGATGAACAAAACACAATGCTGATCTGATGATGGAGTCAGGACCTGTTCCCTGGAACTTTATAATGATATGGGTATCAAATGAAAGGGCTTGATGAGCGAAACACAAAGCTGGGTCGGGGTTTACTTTGACTTTGATTCTTGATTTTGACTTTAACTTTGATTCTTGATTCTTGATTTTCAATTTTAGTTTCTCTATTCTCGGATCTCGGATTCTTGATTATCGGATCTTGGATATCGGGTTCTTGGTTCTTGATTTTGATTCTTGATTTTCAATTTTCGATAATCGATTCTCGGATGTTGTATCTCGGATTCGTAGTTCTTGATTTTGATTTTCAATTTTTTAATTTTTAATTTTTGATTTTGATTCTTGATTCTTGTTTCTCATTTCTCGATTCTCGGATTTTTATTTTGATTTTTATTTCCTGATTTTGATTTTAAAATTAAAATCAAGATTAAAAATGAAAAATCAAACATGAAAAATCGAAATCAAAAGTAAATCCTAACCCAGCTTTGTATTTCGCGCATAAAACCCTTTCATTTGATACCCATATCATTATAAAGTTCGATAGAACAGGTCCTGACTCCATCATCAGATCAGCATTGTGTTTCGCTCATCAAGCCCTTTCATTTGATACCCATATCATTAAAAAGTTCCATGGAGCAGGTCCTGACTCCATCATCAGATCAGCATTGTGTTTCGCTCATCAAGCCCTTTCATTTGATACCCATATTATTAAAAAGTTCCATGGAGCAGGTCCTGACTCCATCATCAGATCAGCATTGTGTTTCGCTCATCAAACCCTTTCATTTGATACCCATATTATTAAAAAGTTCCATGGAGCAGGTCCTGACTCCATCATCAGATCAGCATTGTGTTTCGCTCATCAAACCCTTTCATTTGATACCCATATCATTAAATAGTTCCATGGAACAGGTCCTGACTCCATCATCAGATCAGCATTGTGTTGCGCTCATCAAGCCCTTTCATTTGATACCCATATCATTAAAAAGTTCCATGGAACAGGTACTGACTCCATCATCAGATGGGCTAGCTGTCACCATATTATTTCATTGTAGTCGGAACTTGACCGACATGCTGAGATCCAAGTTTCAACTCAATCTGACTATTTACTGAGGAGTTCTGTTGAAAAGCTCCTGACTCCATCAGATCAGCACAATATGGTTTATGGGACAAAGAAACAAACATTTATTTTTTGTATTCAAGGTGTAACTAACCCGACTTTGTTTTGTGTTATACCTATACCTACCTAAGTACCTACCCAAAAAGTGTTTTTACTATCGCAAATAAATCAATCACATGAAAATTACCAAAACCGTTTAATCTAAGAAACGGAGCGCTGTTCATCGGGTGTTAGAATTTAGCAACTTTTGTCCCTCCGAGCGCTGATTTTGTCGAGCGCGAAATTGTATAATGGCTCTTAAGACATGACTTGAAGACGTGACATCTATAGTGGAAAATAATTACTTTGAAGAACTTGATATCAAATGATTTCTGACAAATATTATTTTACTTTAAGAAGCAGTCTTAATAATTTTTAATTTTATAGTGTCAAACCACACTAGGGTATTATTTCATTGAAAATATATTTTTTTCATGGTTGAGTTGGAAAGGCACTCCGGCTTAAGGAGGATCGCTTGTATTAATTATTAATTTTGAATTATTAATTTCGGAATTCGAATCCCGTCGGAATCGCTAATTTTTATAAGACTTTTTATTTTCAATGAAATAGTCTTAATAAGTAAGTACCTAACTTATATTCATATTATTTTCTTACAATGTCAATTCTTAAGCAGATAATTATTTCTTAAAAAAAAGGATTCACTAAGAATTAAAAAAAAAAGGATTTTTACAAAATCCCATCTGAAATTGGAACACAAAGCCCTAGATAAAACAACGAAAGCGATGCTAAGACGCTTACAAGCTCTATCGCTACAAGTCTGCAAACAAAAATCTTAGCATCATATTAACATAGCTACATTCTTAAGATGTTCTTATATCATATTTTGGGGAAAACATCCGACAATAACAAGGGACTGAAAATGAAAAGCCATGTTGAACCTCCACAATGAACCCTGAGTTTCGCTCTTAGGCTCTATTAAGGAAATATTCAAAGAGAATTTATACCTACACCCCTCATCTTTATATGAAATTCTTGTATCTACTGAGTTTTTTTCGCAAGCAAAATATAATTCTATTCAATGTCAAGTCTTGCTAAAATAATAGGATGGCTTAGTGTTGTAGACACATTCAGAGATAACACTATTAAACTATATCAACAAATGAGTATGATATGACAAAATGGAACATACTTTTTTTGAGTTCTATTTTTGTCATGAAAAGGAGTAAAAATAGAATAAGTACAAAGGATGTGGATAAAATGAGCATAGTGCACTATCTTTTTTTTAATATAAGTAAGTACATATTAACTTTAGGGCTCTATCTCGCTAGGACATATCAAATGTACGTAAATGATACCAAGTGGCATTTTAGTACATTTTGTTTGTAATCGCGCAACTATGGTGAAATGGGGCCCTTAGACTGTTTTTGAATTCGGAATTTTTTAGGCACTAGTCTAAAAAATACAATATCAAATCGGACTACCTACTCTTTAATAAGTAATACATCAATTAAATCAAATTTAAATCAACCTAACTCTCCTAAATGGCACAAGATCGTGATGTTTGGAAGGATCTAGCTAGGGGAAGCCTTTGCCCAGTAGTGGGACATAATGGGCTAATTATAATAATAACTCTTTGTCGAGTACAAACTGGTTTTTAAGGCTATTGCAGGTTCCGGAGTGCTAGCTTTAAAATTTGGTATTCCCGGATAAACCAGTACCTAGACATAAACAAAAAAGTGCTCTACACCAACCTTAACGGGGCCAAATAACTCGCCTTCCCCAGCTATTTAATTTAGAAGCTCTAGAATTAATCTCGTACTAGGTACTTAGTTCCATTTTAAAATTGTTAACACCCATCCACTACGAGTACATTGCTAGTGGCCCGTTTCAATTTCAATGATTAATACCGTGAGAGCCTTATCCATTTCAAGTTGCGCCTTTCAGAACTTGGCAAATTTCGAAACAGGCATTTTGGCAGGTGCAAATGTTTGTAGCGATTTCGTTATGAAATTGTATTCGTATTTTGATGGATAGAAAGTTGAATGGCAACCGTGAGCATCAAAAAAAGATGCAAATAAGCAGTTTTTTTTTTACGGTATTTTGAAAATATAGTGATAAGAATTGAGAAAGGCATGTTAAGATGGTTTGGGCATGTAGAGAGGATGAATGAAAGTAGTTTAACTAAACAAGTGTATGAGGCGAATGTGAATGGAACAGCAGAAAGGGGAAGACCTAGGCGAACATACCTGGATCAGATTGGTGATGTTTTGGAAAAAGGCCAGGTCAAAAGTAGTTTCAAAAGTAGTTTTCAAAGTAGTTTTCATACAAAAACCGGCGAGTTTGTATGAAAAATGTGATGAGATTGAATGAGGCGAAAGAGGTGTCTCAGGATTGTAGCAAGTGGAAATCCGTGGTCTCTGCCTACCCCTGTGGGAAAGAGGCGTGATTTTATGTATGTATGTATGTATTTTGATCACAAAGAACAGAAGAAAAAATGGAATTATAATAATAAACAAGACTTCTAAATTATTGTAGTTTTATTTCAGTGTAACGAAATCAAGACACGTTTTTTCATTTGCACAGGTAAAAGATCTAGTCTAATATGGTGGCGACTTCTGCCAATGTAAAACGGAAACTTAAACTTTTTTTTCTAAAGAGGCTATGAAAAATTTCACATACAACCAGTCTTTATTCAAATTTAGTCTTAAATGATAAAGAGATTTTGATTGTAAAATTTATTTTAGCCATCAATAAAATTCATGTAGCACTTATATGCTCTGTTTTATCAAAATAAATATGTATTTAAGTAATTATAAACTTTAGTTTGCTTTGTCAATTTCTTGTCAAGAATTAAGAGCCCACAAAATAAATTTTAAAGTAATTTTATATTTTCTGTGAACGACATTTGCTCATTATTGCTCCCCTTGGAAACCTTTCCTCATGTGCCTCAGTAAAGATGTGGAGCTTTAATGAAACTGAAACGAACTTTTTGGGAGAACTCGAAATGCAATTTAGTTTCATTTGCCCACACTTATGCACGTTTACGAACACTTAACAGTTGATAGTCCACATATTAACTAAAAAAAAAAAAAACAAGTTTTGTAAAATAAAACAAAACGATAACGTTACTTCTCAAATTCCCGCCAAAAAACCCCGAGTGTGAAAGTTATTGCAAATAATTTTATCTAAATCGCCTTTTTAATAATGTTGCCAGAACCGTAATTAAATTTCCAATTAAGTATTTCTCATATCTCTAAGAAAAACGAATCACAGTGAAATGTGAAATTATATCTTCTAAGGGCTGTCAGAATAAACACGATTCATTACTCGCAATTAAGATGGTACCAAGTCGAATAAATTTAACACAAAATACATTTGGCACGTAATATCACATCAGCATATAAGTAAAAATCCTATTACATTATGTAAATGAGAAAACTTTTCATCCTAATAACATAAATAGCGTTTATAACTATCAATAAAAAACTTTGTTGGCATTATAACGCGCACAAATCACATTGGACCTTGAGTGAAATTACAATGTACATCTACCCGGAAAATGTTAACACCCATTTACAGTATTGCCAATACATTGGTGAAATAATTGCCAGATAAAAAAAGGTAAATTACACAAAAATACAATATTTTTGATAGGTACTAGCTACTACCCTCAAACTTATAAGATATTGAAATTGAAATTTGGAACCTTCTTTTGTTGGTATAATTTGGACCTAAAATTATTTGACTTTCATGACTACCATTTGAGACATAGTTGATTGATTCAGATTTTGCGACTACCTATAATTTTTTTGTTGAATTATTGTGTTGAATACACGGTAGTTTTTAATATCACATTGAAGAGATTCGAGAGAATAGTTAATTCATATATTTATCTATTTAAAATCCCTTATACGCCTTCAAAAGATATAACACGTCTGAATACAAATCTAACTTGCTTTCCAGTATCGTTGAATGCGAAAAAAATCAGTAATAAAAAGGCACTCGATATAAGGCGAGGGGTATATAAAGCCAGAATGCTGGTAACCCTGCTGGCACGCGGCCAAACGGGCCGACACATTCGATTATGAAATGGTTTTAAATCACTTACGAGACTGTGTACTAGTGGCACCTTGTTTACTATCTCTTGTGTCGTTTAGATGCTTACCGGGTTAAAATAGACCCCAGTTCCACCAACGCGTAATTTTATAATGCTTCTTTTTTCGTATTATCTTGATAGGCGAGTAAGGTTATTGGAACCGAGCGTTTTAAGCGATCAAACATAGCCTTTGTTTGGGAAAACAGTAAATTTTTGAGGGAGTTTGCTTAAATTTTAATTAAATAGTTAGATATAAAATATACTTAAACCGGGTTTGGTGAAGCGCTCGTGGCGTAGCTTGTTGAGACGTTCTTGGTTACAATTTAGATGGGTGACCGCAAGTGGCATTACGAGCTGAGTGCTTCCGTAATTCGGAGGACACGTTAAATTGTCGGTCCCGGCTTTTAAGTCGTTAAGCCATGGCGGAGGCCTAAAAACTCCGTCACCAGGGGGGCCACTAACTCATACGATTTTACTTTCTTTAACGGGTTTGATAGCATCTGTTAAGTGAAATTTGTCTGTTTTGACTAGATAGGACACTTCCCACCAGTTACGTATAAGGCTGACAATACAGTACAAGCAATAGGTTTGTCTGACATATTGAAAGATACTTGCAAAATGCGGTCAAAGGATGTAGGACGTGCCTCGAATGAACTACTTACCGTTATCTTTTACATTATTTTAATCACCTACAGATTGACATATTGCAGGCTCAGTGCGGCAGCATTCATTCACAGCTTCTGGCTTTGAAATGCACCTTTGACACCGGCCAGCATAATTCACCTTTGTTAAATTTGTTACACGTCAGTGTGACCGCGTCCCACCTTAATCCGGATTTGTTGGCGGGCCGCCAGCTAACGGAGTGGTTACATGCGAGCCAACGTGTCTACCATTCATGAATAGTATACGAGCACAGGAGAATACTTTTGTCGTAGACTCGCTTGGGGCGATTTCTACTCCGCACTCGACTTTATCTTGTTTTTGCAAGTTTTAGAGCTTGGCGGCTTCACACTTCACGATATAAAGCGAGACAAAAGATAGTTCTGAGCTAACTCAGATGAAGCTCTCGGTGTCCTGAAAAGTAGTCCTGTTAAGTGGAAGTCAGGAGATTTATTATCTCTTTCTTTTTCCTAGCTAAAAATAAACTGAATGAATTGAAATGACGAAAAATTTTTTTTTGAAAAAAAAAAAACAAAAATAATACAAGCAAAGTGGTGATTGATATGTTTTAAAGGTGCTTTTCATGTGCACTTCAATTTGATTTGGTTTAAAAACTGAATCCGCATTTAAACATTTTTACGGTTTTTGCTAAAGTGGTCGTGTAAAGACACCATTAGATGATTTCAGCTTACCCTTGCGTACCTAATACCATAATACCCTTGGTGGTAATTGGTTAAACCAATTATAGGTCAAACATTTCGTGATACGGGCATTTATACAATTAGACCAAACCTTAATAATTCCCTAAACACTAATATACCTACTTGTAACTTATGTATAACCAATTTACCCAAAGTACAAAAAACAATTCATTTATCAAGAAAATAAATACAATTTGGAATGTAACAACCGTTATTGACCTTTAATTATTGGAACAATATGCAGAATCTCGTATTCTTATTTTAGTTTTGAATATCAATGTAACTTATATACATACATACATAAAATCACGCCTCTTTCCCACAGGGGTAGGCAGATACCACTTTTTTCACATGTAAATTATATGTGATGTATTTTTTCATAAAATACATAATACAAGAACGCAGGTAGATACGATGACAAATAAAATGTCTGCCCTCAATTCTAGAACAACTTAATCCCTGGATATAAGCCAAATAGATGCAGTTTATTCCGGTATAAAGCAGTTCAAAACATCCGCTATCATTGAACCAGACGTTTCCTAGGCAAGTTACATTTGAGCTGGTAAGTTTTGATAGAAAAAACCCAGGTAAATAATCCGTCGCGTAAATAAAACATCGGCTAGATTCGGGAATGTTCGATTTTTATTTATGAAAACGAATAAAGACCATGATTCGTTCAAATTAAAATACTTGGTACCCGTTACGTGATTGAGTGGGAGTGAAACAGATTTTCTAAATTCAAATAGCATTAGAGTGAGATAGGAATGTACTATCCGATTTGAATGGTACAAAAATGAATTAATCTCATTAGTTATTGAATTGAGGCTTGATTTTTCAACCGTTAGATAACTTTTATCTATTAAATTAATAGGGGGCTTTTTGGCGGGAATTTGAGAAGTCAAGTTTCATTTTAGTTTTATTTTCCAAAACTTGTGTTTCTTCGAATGTTAATGTGTGATAATGGTGGATTATTAACCGTTAAGTGTTCGTGAACGTGCATAAGTGTAGGGAAGTGAAACAAAATTGGATAACATTGCTTTTCAAGTTCTCCCAAAAAGTCCGTGTTGATGTTTCAGTAAAGCCCCACATCTTTACTGAGGCACAAGGGGAGGGGTGGGATATTATATTTATGTATTGTAATATGTATTTATATATCTTATTTATCTATAAACTTGAAGTTTATTTAATTACTTGACACTGGCTGAATGCACAACCGTGCGAAGCCAAAATAAAGAAAAAAAAAAAAAAAAAATTAATAGGGGTTTGACACTTTTCTTTACAGTGCTGTCAGATAACAATATTCATTCCTCAATTAAAAAAAAAAATCAGGCAAAAGTCAATCTGTGGTCATTGTATCTTTTCCAGGCCCGTATTTTTTTTTCTACGTGTGAATGATAATGCTGCGATAAACATTTTTTTTGTTGCAAAAGAAATCGTTACTAACTGTCATCGCCAAGGTACTCTTTATCTGAAGCTTAATAAAAAATATATTTATGGATTCTTGCTAAACATTCATAATTATAAGTATACAAAAGTAAAAGTTGCGAAAGGTTATGTTTTAGCAGTATAATATAAAAAGAAAGAAAAACACACTTGGCCCCTTAAAAAAGCCGATAGCTTTTTTAATTTTTAATTTGATCTGACCTTTTATTGTCTTTTTTTTTACTGTTTTTTAAATAACTATTTGCATTAACTATGAATGAGTAAACGGCATTGCCTAACTTCCCTAGTTATAAGAGTAGTTATAATTTTTGCATTCTTTTCAGCTCTGTCTTTTCTTCACTTTATTAAACTATTTTAACATAAAAGCATTTTTAGCAAAGTGACAGCACAGTAGGAGGTATACCCGAATGTGACGATTGGTACTTGCCCTTTTTTTATTTTACTTTTCGTTGAAAAGTAACAATCGTTCGCGAGGTGTTTGCAATCTGCTACTCGGTGCTGCCACTTCTAAAAAACAAATGTAAACGTACAAGGCACTCTAGACGCTGATTTGAAACACCACGGTTTCGTCCTCTCGCTTTAACAGACTCTAAATGGCAACACTGAACTTACTTTTTAATTATGGAACGAGTTTTTAAACGGAACTTGTTTTAAAAAAATGTGTTTGTCTGCTGAAGCTAGAGGGCGATGTCTGTAAAGTCAAGGACCAATTTGCGATAGCACTTTTGTCATTGAAATTACAGAAACTAAAATCAGTCCCAGAACATCTGACGCACTAAACTTAAATTAAATTATAAAGCTGTAGCACTAAATGCTTTAATAAAACCTAAACTGTATATAAAAACTCTTCACTTTCATAAATAACAAAAAACTATTTGGGAAATAACTGTCTCCACTTTTATTTCATGTGGCAAAGCTTATTTATTTTCAGCGCTTTGTTTGATTTCTCTGTCCCTCGTTTTTAATATTACAATTTTAATATCTCAATCTACTTTATAGTCCTTAGTGTTAAACGAATAAGATATAAACTTTTTAATCAATTTAAGGGCCTTCTGATCAAGGAATGCTTTTAGGTAGCATTTTGTTGGCCATTGTGAGTCTTGATGAGGGTCAGTCGGTTCAGCTAATTTATTTCTCTGAATTTCCTAAACAATTTATAATTCGATTTAAAAACAAAATGAATACTGACCATCTGACAACATAATTTGACTACCGATTCAGATAATGGGGTTTGAATTAGGTAACTTTTTAAATGTTGGCACAGAGCACAACGTGCATTACGCCAGTAGCTTTTGAGGCGTGACCGTTTTTCTGACTATTGTATTATTGGTACATAGTGCTGACGAAGGTTTTGACGGGACTTACCAAACCAACGTGGTGGTCAGAAACAACGGCAGTTGCCAGTACGTGCCCCCGGGCATATTCAAGAGCACATGCAAGATAGACATCACATGGTTCCCCTTCGATGACCAACACTGTGACATGAAGTTCGGTAGCTGGACTTACGACGGCAACCAGGTAGAGTTACTGTGAAAGCTATAGTCTGTCGATCAATATCTAGTAATCGATTAACCACAAAATGGTTCAGTGCTGCGTCTCTTTCCTTCCTAGCACGTTCAAATTATGACCGGTTGAGACCAACACTCAATTATTTTGAGATTCGAATCTGTTGAAAATGTCCGAAATAGGTCCAAAAGTATTATGGTTATCGATTACTCGAGTGGTCGATAGGTATAGTTCTATTTTCAAATACAAAAATTCTTATTTTAAGTTCTGAAAAGAACTTATGAATAAGAATTCTTCTAGTTGGAAAAAAATAGATTAGCTTAGGGTATAGGTGTGTCAATAATGCAAGGGAACCTTGTGAGAAACCAGAAGGATATTCTAATATCCCAAACGTTTTGTATGTACTATTTTGCATGGAGCAAAAGTTTTGTACATAAATCAATGTCTATAACATACGTCGCGAACAGTCTACCATACGGTTACGCTCCATATTTTTAAATCCATTTTACAATTTATATTTTGAATTTTGTGCATTGAATTTCGGTGTTGAATTTGTAGTTTATTATATCAATATTAATATATATTTTTTTCTACTTACAAAAGTATGTTAGTATAATTTTATGCACCATTTTAGTTAGTTTAGCACTGCATTAACTCTTTTTAAAAAACTCTTATCTCTACTTGTTTAAGAGAACGATCTTCAATAATAGCGTGATTTTGTAATCGTCAGATAACTCTTTTATACTCACATTTTACATATTTATTATTCAATAGATTATTCTTATAAATAAAGCTATTTGACGGTTGAAAGGTCGGCCCTAAATGTTGTTATTTCTTAGTAAGTATAAATATATGACGTCGAAGGATATAGTGTCAAGTGGTTATATCCGAACCCACGATACATTATATCCTGGGACATCCCATATTTCATCTCTAGTTACCGGTTATGTTTCATTCCTCTATCTTTGCTGTGTATCTAAGCTTTGAAACTATTCTTCAGTAATTTTTAAGTAGTACTTAACTACTTTTGCAATATTATTTTTTCTTTCCTGAATTGATACAGCGTTAATTTCTATTTTGAGTAACGGTGAGTACTTATGTTGTTCTGAGTTAAAAAAATATGAATGGAAAGTTGTATTGTTTCATTGTGACCAAAGAAATTTCATACATAGTAGAATGCTGACTGACATTTAATGTACAAAGGATTTTGAACCTTATCACGACCACACAACGATCTATTATCATTTAATCTTGGTTATAAGGATTGTTGGTCTTGTTGAGAGGCTTTCTTGGGTGCTTTGTCTCTTTCACACAGTTGCAAAAAGAAAGAGACACACCGCCCAAGTTTTATTTCAAGCGGACCGCGTTTTCTGTATCAGTGCGCGTTCCAGTTACGTTAGTATAAAAATTCCTTGATTGTGACATCGTATAACGTTATTAAACGCAACTGTAAACAACTCACGTAACTAGTCCGGAATAATATCAACGGCGAGGTAGTATAGCTCATTACTCCGTCTGGATGCACGTATTCTGTTAATCTAACTTTGTCTAGCTCGTTCTGTCTTCGCAAATTGAGTCAGCTTCGATCAAATGCTCCTAAGAAGCATATTAAGATTGCAGCTCATTCTGAAACTTTGTAGACTTTTTGAAGTTTGTCAATCTATTCTGCTGCCCTAGGCAAGTAATAATCTGCAATCGCTAACGCTATAGATAAAAGAAAATGTATAGGAATTATACAATTCAATAACGATAAGGCACGTGGTCAGAACAAACGATTAGAAAGCGTTAGCGATGATAGAAAGAAATTCGATACGAAGCGTTTGTAATTTGGCTAGGGCAGCTTATCTTTCTGTTCAGCGAATCTAAAGGTCGCCGCATACGTAACGGGATAAAACCTCGGACGAAGACGTGACATAACATCGTCCTTAACACAGAACTCTAAGGTCCATAACGATGTTTTTTCACCTGCCGTCCCGTCCCGTCCATTTTCTCGTTACGTGTATTTTGTTACCATATTTTTATATGAAACGATGTCAAGAAATCGTCACGTTCCGTCCGGGACGAGAAAAATCACGTTACGTATGCAGCGACCTTAAAAAGGCCTGTGTTGCCGAATCATAATATTAATTGTATTAAATGCCGTCTCTTTTCATAGACATGAGAGTGACATGGAAAAAAGAATAGACGGGAATCATATTGATTTGTGAAAGCCTCCCAATTGATTTGTCTTTTGC
Organism: Camptogramma bilineatum; assembly: GCA_958496255.1. Classification (NCBI taxonomy): domain Eukaryota; kingdom Metazoa; phylum Arthropoda; class Insecta; order Lepidoptera; family Geometridae; genus Camptogramma; species Camptogramma bilineatum. Next base: position 2,418,318 of record OY292451.1, read on the forward strand.
GCTGAATGGGGTTTGATTCCTTTTTAGTACAAATATCTGAGCAACAAATAAATGTTTGTTTTAAGTCTTGGCGTTATTTATATGTTGGTTGAATTTAATTAAATAAATGAATAAATTGAAAAAATACGTGATAACTCCTCCGAAAGATGATGGAATAGAGATGGATCGAAGAATTTGAGCTTTTCCATGCAGCATCTTGGCCTTTTTAGATTTATCTTAAGACTACTCTAAATAATCCAATTTGTCTCATTAATCAAGTACTTATGACTTGAATGGCTTTAAATGGGACAAGAAGAAAAGAAAAGAAAGCTAGGCCCCATACCGTGTTTGTTGCCCTGATTCTTCACGGTGTTGATCGCGAAAGAACAGGAGTAGAATCACCTAGCTCTTAAGACGTTTCAAAGTGGTCATAGCGGTCCTACTGAATAAATGATATTTGAATTTTGAACAAGATAAAATAAAATAAAAACCTCTTAGGAGTAGGAAAAACATCTGTGAATGTCCTGACAGGGAGTGGAACCCACAATCAAGAATAGGGTAATGTTTCAAATAAATAACTAATTTTACAAAGAGTAAAAAAGATTTCATTTCTTTTCAAGAGTCGTATTATCTAAAAGATTATTTTATCATAGAAAGTTATTCACTTTATTATTCAAATGAAATCTCTGACTGTATGCAAAGGTACAATTCAATCTCCATATTATTTAGATTTCACTGAGATTGCCAGTCCTGATTTTATAATATAACTAGTGAATATTTTCTTCATCAATTTCTCTTTTTCTTAGTGTAATTTACTTATTCCTTTTTAATAAATCGATGAATCATCTATTTGTTGACCACGATCAGAGCGGTCAACAAATAGCCACTTTTTATTAAGTTTCAAAAATACTTTTTAGAATCAGCAGTTACAAATAATTATACATTTGTAATTTGTTAATAACTTGTTTTTTTCCAAACTACATAAAGAAAAAGCATTTATTCATACCACCAATACAAAAAAGACTATGAATTAGATGGTGAGTACTTAAAAAAGAACCTTACATACAACAGAAGGAAAATATACTCCTCAAAACAAAATAGGGCCCACTTGAAATATTTCGAAATTTTCCACAACACATATTTTTTGAACGTGTCCTAAGTATTTTTTTTTTTCTAAAAATACATTTCTAAATTCCTAAGTTCAGTGGTAACATATTCCTAAATTCAAAATTGAAATAAATTGTACCTACATTCAATTTTCATTACTATTTCAAAGTCATGTTTTTCTAAGGGGGCCCTATTTTGTTTTGAGTAGTACACATAGGTCCTAAGTCCTAAGTAAGCTATCTGTTAGCAAAAGAGTTATTTTATTTTTATAGAAAATAGATCAACCGGCCTGATATTAAGCGACGAAGCGAGGATGCTCATCGATCTAAATGAAATCTATTCACTCTAGCTTTGAAGACGCCTAGATTGTAGTTTTCAGGAAACAAGGAGGACGGCAGGGTGTTCCATTCATGGGCAGTACCTACCTACTTATCATGAATGTGGAGCCAAACCTTTGTGCACGGATTTTTGGAATGTCCACGATGAATGGGTGATTAGTAGAATTAGCCAGCTTTATTTGCCGAATAACATTATTAAGAAAGTAACTAATCATTATTTTATTCGGAGTTGATGATAGGCGCCCTCACAACCGGAATAGTATTAACTCAAGATGTATTTATTAAACATGAGCAAAACAGGGGGCGAAAACTAGTTATAATTTACACAGGTCATGCAATGTCACTTCGTATAAGTGGACCGTGAAATGCAATAACACGTTTCAACAGAATTTCGCATAAACTTTGATATTTCAAGCTTCTCTCTGATATTACACTGAATTTTGATTCCACGAATATTTGAGAATGTTTGAATATTTGACTACATTCGTTCATAGTTCGAATTTTCGCATTATTACTAAACTAGCTTCCGCCCGCGGCTTTGCTCACGTGGTACTTACCCAGACAAAAAGTAGCCTATGTGTTATTCTAAGTCATAAACTATGTATATTCCAAGCCGTTCAGTAGTTTTTGCATCCATACATTCCAGACATCCAGACATCTAGATATCCATACATCCTCATCCTCACAAACTTTCGCATTCATACCTAATATTAATAGGATAGGATAGTAGGATAAAACATGTAGGTTGATTTTATTTATCAATGTAGATTTAAATTATAAGTATCAAAATGTAATACTTATGCTTGTTATTAAATAGTAGATTGTTGCACGAGGGTTGAAAGTAACCTATTGCGGCACGAGATGGTTTGGCGCCTGAGCGTAGCGAGGGCGCTAATTGTTCGAGTGCCGTAATAGGTATTTCACCCGAGGTAAACACTGCTTTTCATTTCGAATATTAGGAAAGTAAATAAAAACCTGATTAGCTTATTTTATAAAAATCTCTGCTCTCGATCGACAAAACAGATAAAAATCGAATTGGTGCTTTAAAAAAAATACTGGCTGGTAGCTTGCCACTGAAAAAAAAAAAAACAAAAAAGGCGCTCACCTTTTTTTTTCAGACAGTATTTTTTGTCATTGAAGATGGTAAATATTTCAAGCTCAAAATCTTGTTTAAATAATAATAATTTAGTGAAAAGTAATTATTAATAACAATACTCATGTAATAAATTGTTGAAAATATTTTTTACAGCAATTCTCAATAAAAAGGTGAAATAGAAATGTCAAAAATTACTTTTGCTGTGTAAAAAGTTTCAACATGACTCAATAGAAATGTCAAAATAGAATGTTTTTTTTTTAATTTGACAGCAGGGAAAATTGCTTCCCAGGGCGGAAAAGTACTACTTTCATCCCTCTGTTTAGGTAACTTCAAGCGTACTTTCCGTGTATGAGAAATGAAAAAATACTTGTAACATTACCGCATTGATTTCGCATTGTGGTTATTCATTCACGTTAACAATTTTGTCTCGGTGACGTAATTTTTTCATAGGTTTTCATAAATAGATCGTTTTAAATTGCAACATTTTAACTATGCTTACTATTATTACAAATCTTTTGGAAAAATGTGATTATAGGGCATAAACTACAATAGTTTAAACGCTAAAATCACACACTCACTGTTTGTAATAGCAATTAGAAGCGGTTTAACTGTTTTGTTTCAATAACTTGTAATAACACCAATGCACATTATAGCTTGCAACAAATTGCTCAAATGCAAGAAATTGCTCATGTATACCAATTAAACTCTGTTGTTCTAGTATTTAGATAGTGCATTTAAACATTTTTGTCTTTTTGTATTTTTAAATTCATACAACCAAATTGGAGCGTATACCGTATGGTTCAACTTAATTTATACTAAGCATGTGGTCTCCCTTCTCTATCGCACGAGCGGATTAAGTCATTCGTAAACCTCGAGACTTCGCACGTCTTATATCGACGAAATTACTACTGAAGCGCTCGTGGTTAAGCTTGGTTAGACGTTTAAATCGTAGTGTGGCATTAACTGGGCCCTGATTCCGGTACCGAACTTTTTACCAACCTCAACCAAAACCTCAACTAAAGCGACTGTTTCCATGACTACTAATAACAAACGACTCAGTTGTGGTGAGGTTTTGAACTTTGCCAGTACAAATTTTTGAAAAGCTATTCTACTATTCACCAAATGGCTGACATTTAAGAGTTCGAACCAAAACCAAAGCGGTTGTCATTTAATAGAATACAGGCCCCAGGGCGTCGATTCCGGTACCGAACTTTTTATCAACCTCAACCAAAACCTCAACTAAAGCGACTGTTTCCATGACTACTAATAACAAACGACTCAGTTGTGGTGAGGTTTTGAACTTTGGCAGTACAAATTTTTGAAAAGCTATTCTACTATTTCACCAAATGGCTGACATTTAAGAGTTCGAACCAAAACCAAAGCGGTTGTCATTTAATAGAATACAGGCCCTGAGCGCTTCCGTGCTTTAGAGGACACGTTTTAGGGTAGATTTATATTAGACCGGGCCGTGCCCGGAGCGTGCCGTGTACGTGGCCCGGACGGGGCACGGATTTGAAACGTTGCATACATTTTGTATGAAGCAGTTTATTAAACAGTGCCTGATCCGTGTCCCGTCCGGGCCCGTCTACACCACGGTTGGCCCGGACACGGCCCGGTTTAATATAAATCATCCCTGGTCCCGGCTTTTATGTCAAAGCCATGATAGAGGCCTTCGAACTAAAAACTCCGTCACCATAGCCACTAGTTCATACGAACGGATTAGTATGAAGTAGTTTCATCATTTGCGATATGAGTTGCGATTTCTCGGTGGTGAGTATGATCTATATCAAAAACATTCGGTTAAGAGCCCGAAGGCATGAACCCTAAAGCACGGTTTCCAAGCATGACACTAGTTCAGCCTTTGTGTATAAGGTTACATAAACTTTCGCCCTGACAGTTGGATTTGGTGCTAAAAGACGAAAACGGAGGGGACTTATCTGACTTCATCACGAACGGAGAATGGTTTTTAATAGGTGAGTTGATTTGTTATTTATTATTCAAAGTCATCATTCACAAGTTATTATTAATTGATAGATAGATTCACTCTTCCACAGCCAATGACATCCCACTGTTGGGTGTAGGCCTCCCTTTGTTTACTTACGCCATTCATTCCGGTCCTGTGCCCCACGTATCCAAAATTTTTGATGGTGTCGACCCATCGCGCAGTTGGACGACCTCGATTTCTATGTCCAATTCTTGGCCACCACTCGGTCAAAGCTTTTCTCCACCTGTCATTACTTCGTCTTGCTAATTAACTCCTTATTGTTTTTAAAATAGCAATAAACAGATGCTCAAATTGCACACTTTTATATGATTTGATGGAATGTTTCATGTGAATTATTATGTACTCCTTTGACTTTATTTTCCCATTCTAATACTTAACGGTTCCATTCCTCTCGTTGATACTTCCTATTTTATAAGGAGGGTCTATTTGGTTGTTATTTTATTCAACTTTCCTATCATACCCAAAAGCAAGTCATTTAACATGTGGTTCATATTTGTATCACCATCTCCAGGAATGCCAGGAAAAAAGAACACGATAACATACGCGTGTTGTCCAGAACCATACGTAGACGTGACCTTCACGATCATGATCCGGCGGAGGACGTTGTACTACTTCTTCAACCTAATCGTGCCATGCGTGCTGATCTCGTCCATGGCCTTGCTGGGATTCACGCTGCCGCCAGACTCGGGGGAGAAATTGACGCTTGGTCAGTATTCTTCCATCAAAAACGCATCTTTAAGGCTGGTTTTACTGTCACGCGTAAGGATACTGATTGTCCAGCACTGACGAGAGCAATCAGCGTAGCCATTTCTGCTAAACAATCAGTACCTATTCTTATTTCATTGTAATAAAGATCACTCGCCTATCAGCGCTGACGGTACGCGTGACAGTAAAATCAGCCTAATTATCTTAGCATCCTCAAGAGAATTCAAGATGCGATACGTGATAATGTTGAGCTTTGGTATTTTTTACAGCGCTCTGATGACATTGTTCAGTCTTTGAAATGTCGACTGTGAACGCCTAAGATTTTCTTTTCTTTAAAAAAAATATGAAAGAAGTTGTAGTTTTTAATGATGTAGGATTGTCATGACTTTAATGTGAAACATTGATTCGATAAGAGAAAATTCAAGTATGTAACAGTCGTCTTCCCTCAGTACAAGTAGCTTCAGGGAGACCCTAATCTCAAATATCTCAAATATCTATCTTAAGTATTGTACCAGAGCCTTGAAAAAGAAGTAAACTAACACTTTCCACTGAAGCGGGAAAATGCTATTATGATCCTATTTCGAAGCTTCATAATATTTTGTGGCAGAAACATTGTGTACTTGTAAATATATTTTATCACTTGTGCCCTGAAAGATACTGTTACAATGTAATTATCTATGATGAGACCGAAGTGTTTAAAAACAGCTCCAGTGGAACTAAGAATGTACTAAAGTTTAATGGGCAATATTCTGACGAGAACTCAGAATTGCTTCGACTTGAAAATTGGCTTTCGAAATTAGGCACAAGGATCCGAGATATTTCAGAATTTCAGATTGAACAAATTTTAGAGAAAGGTTTAATTTTGTATATTATGTCGAGATTTCTTAATGGTCCTATTATTAAAGATAATAAAAACAATTTGAAATGTTAAGAGAAATAGGATAACAGAAAGATAGCGAGTACATTTTCATTTTACAAAATACACAAGAGTTAAACAATCACAGGTATATTTTAAGATTCAGATTTGTATTTTTAGTTTAAAAGATAATTTGGTGAAATCATTCTAAAATACAGTAAATTTAGATTTGGCGGGTGCCAACAGGTATCACGATCTTGTTGTCCATGACCGTGTTTCTGAATCTGGTTGCCGAAAAGATGCCTCCTACGTCGGAAGCCGTGCCTCTCATAGGTACCCGCACTATAGCACAACGAGCCATAAAACTGCACGCTATTTCCTTTATCCAGCTGGGGTGTCGCAAGGATGCATTTTTGGTCTGCCACTTTTTAATGTGTTCACGAACGAAATTCCTCGTAAATCTACAACATTTTGATGTTCGATTCAACAAAATAGTTTTACGTGGAATTTATTTCTACATCAGGTAACTTTTATCGGTCATTGGAAATAGCGTGCAACTGAATATTAGAGAGTTAATAGTACGTGGAATGACTGTTTGTGTATGTTCTAGTATTTAGGTGTGTATGAGATCGGTAAGTATTGGTAGATATCATCTACAGCACCGCATTATTCATCAACACGGAAGGGTTTGATAGATGATTCGGAGAGTTGTGTCCTTCAAAGCACAGGATCCAAGGATGTTGGGTGTTTGGGGGTGTTAACTATATGTTTGTTCGCAGGAGTCACTATCCTTCTATCGCTGACGGTGTTTCTCAACCTGGTAGCTGAGACCCTGCCGCAGGTCTCCGATGCTATCCCCCTGTTAGGTACACTATCCAAACCTTACCCGACCGTTCTCTCTCATCCTACTTTATCCCATCATTTCTTTTGTTCTCTTCACAAAAAATCTTCATTTGGTTGATTTATTTTCCATCTTTCTCACTATTTTATATTTTTTTGTTATGTTTATAAACAAACCGGTTAATTAAGAGTTATTTTAAAACATTACAAGGAGTAAATTAAGTACTTTAAATTGGGATGATACTCATAGACGGGATATTATGTGCAGCTAATGTTGCTACATGGTTTATTATTTTTTGTTTTTCTATAAAAATAGCAATTTCTAGAAGCAAAAACCATACAATATTTGGTTCTCTAGTTAGTTTAGATGTGATATAAAATATTTACTTATTAAGTTTTGTATTTCGTTGAGAATTTGTTTTTATTTTAGAAATCTTGGAATCGATTTCGTGTTTCTTTGCTTACGCTTGTAACTATCCTTTTTTATTCTTGTCTATTAAAACTATACTTTTAATATTAATTATATGAACTTAAGTGGCATGGCATTGGACTCTGTTTTAATTGTAAGAAAGAGCTTTTTGCCTTTTAAGGATTTCTAAGGTAAGTCGTATTTGTACTACATATATTCTACGGTATGTATATTTACTCTTTATGTATTGTCATTTGCGTAATCGATTCCATGATACTTAATGTTTCAATGTTTTGGATGTTGACTGCACGGCCGACTGCCGTAGCTTAAGGATACTTGGAGGGTGGTGCAATTATAATACCCGGAATAGCCCTTCCTTATAAATAAATATGTAAACAAGCAAAATAAAGGTAGTACTAAACTCTAACTAGAATATGCATGTCTATTTTTATGTTTATGATTTTACTTGAGCCCCTGATACCGACTCAGCATCAGCACACACAGGTTAAGGTCTCTTGCGGTAGTAGTAGGGTACACCTAAAGAACTGTAAATAGAACCTTTATTTTTATAGAATATTATTGATCTTTGCAGGTGTAACAATTCTCCTGTCGCAAACTGTTTTCTCTTTATTGGTGGGGCACGTCATCACAAAAACCTCTGAGGCTATCCCCCTGATAGGTGAGAAACGACAACGCGTTAAAAGTCTAAAAAATTAAATAATCATTGATAAATAAAATAATGCGTAACGAGGAACATTTTGATCTGAACAACAAATTCACAAAAAATGTTTCTTAGCGCAGATTTTGTAACAAAATAACAAAGATCTAAATAGTGAATTGCTTTTATGAATGTAAATTTCGATGGAGAGCATAGTTTTATCTACTATCTTTCAACTTGCATTTTAGAACCACGTCTCTGGAGCGTACTATGCTTTACTCTACGGCTCTACACTTGACTAGAGTTATTGCACTTTCGATTCGAGCTAGAGATACGTAGTATACAAAACAAGGTAACCCTTCACTGGCATATCTTCTTGTAATGTGTTAAAATTCTCTTGTGCCCACCAAAATTTCCTTTTATTCTTATTTTCCGTTTATTCTATTGGCATTGTAGTTTGACATCGGAGAAGCATGAAGGGTAAATAAGCACAACTCTCCTGTTTAAAATTCTCTAAAGCTTAAAGGAGTTTCTAAATAGATTTGCTTGTAGAGCTGAACTGCGGGCTAAGGCAAAGTGGATGCGGGTTTGGGGTCCAGCCTCCAAGTATCTCGGTACACCACAACACAGCATAGAAGTAGCATCATCAAAACTTGTAAAATTGATGAATTGCAGACTGATATATCCGAATAAACTAATGACAGGACGATCCGAAGTGAGATTGGAGTTTATGGATCAAAAAGTTTATGGAGTTTATGGGAAAATGGTTGAGTAATCAAGTGTCGTTATAACTTTTATGCTGTGTTGACCTGTGCACTGGTATCCCTATTGGCAGCTGGCAACTATTAGAATTGACAAAGGAAGATATTATTAATTTTGTGTCCAATTGCTGTCCGGTAGTCGGTTGTTCCTTTGTCAATTGTTACGGGTACCATTCAGACTAAGAAGATATAATTTAAAAGTTGTATTATAATTTATATCTAAATATACTTAATGCTTTAATTTAAAAATGCTCTTGAAATTTCGAGTTCTATACATTTGTGTTTGCTGATTAATTTTTATATTACAGAAATTAATTTTTATATTAAATTTTAAGGCTAGCCGTCAGACGTCATCAATATTAGCATCACGCGGTTAATGTTACTTTTCGAATTCATTAAGTTCATTAATATGACCATATTTTTCAATTAGAAGTATATTTGAGTACAGAATATACAGGGTGAATTTTTGAGATGGGGCAGTAAGGGCAGCTACCTTAACCGTTGTAGCTAGAGAAAAACGTTCTTAGGAGACCATCCTTAATTTTTGAAAATATTACGACCTGCATTCACAGATTTTGAAAAAAATGTACAGTCAGCGAGAAAATGGGCCATTTACACAAAAACTTTTTTTGATGCCAATCGATCCTGTTTCATCTAAAGATAAAAAGGCTCTTTCAGACCAACTGAGGTTAGAGTACTAGAAAAGTCAGAAATCGCTAAAATGTATTTCTGAGACAAGACAGTAAGGGCTTCCTTAACCGTTGCAGCTACAGGAAAACGTTTATAGGAGACTATCCTTAACTTTTAAAGATATTTCAACCTGCATTCACAGATTTTGAAACAAAAGTACAGTCAGTGAGAAAAGGGGCAATTTACACAAAAACTTTTTTTGATGCCAGTCGATCCTGTTTCATCTAAGGATTAAAAGACTCTATGGGACCAACTGAGGCAAGAGTACTACAAAAGTCAGAAAACACAAATAACTTTGATTATACATTTCGTACAAAATCATTTTGTCATGTGTCATTATTTTTCATCATTTTGTCAAAATATCTTCAAATGTAAGGGTAGTCTCCTAAGAACGTTTTCCTGTAGCTACAACGGTTAAGGTAGCTACCCTTACTGCTCCGTCTCAAAAATACCTTTTAGCAATTTCTGACTTTTCTAGTACTCTTACCTCAGTTGGTCCGATAGAGCCTTTTAATCCTTAGATGAAACAGGATCGACTGGCATCAAAAAAAGTTTTTGTGTAAATTGCCCATTTTCTCGCTGACTGTACATTTTTTTCAAAATCTGTGAATGCATGTTGAAATATCTTCAAAAGTTAAGGATAGTCTCCTAAAAACGTTTTCCTGTAGCTACAACGGTTAAGGTAGCCCTTACTGTCTTGTCTCAGAAATACATTTTAGCGATTTCTGACTTTTCTAGTACTCTAACCTCAGTTGGTCTGAAAGAGCCTTTTTATCCTTAGATGAAACAGGATCGATTGGCATCAAAAAAAGTTTTTGTGTAAATGGCCCATTTTCTCGCTGACTGTACATTTTTTTCAAAATCTGTGAATGCAGGTCGAAATATTTTCAAAAATTAAGGATGGTCTCCTAAGAACGTTTTCCTCTAGCTACAACGGTTAAGGTAGCTGCCCTTACTGCCCCATCTCAAAAATTCACCCTGTATAGCTGGCATGTTTATTTTGTACCGGAATATATTCACGCTCATTCCATTCGAATTGGTTATTGCAAATGACATCTACAAAGGCGAATATATGGAAATCGACTCTGGGGTCCTGTTCTGTGAGAATTAATCTAAAAACATGACATAATGTTTGTTGTGTTTTATTTTAGCGCTGTATCCTTCGATCAATGTTTTTTTGTTGATCGCTTTTTCGAAGGCTTTTTCGCAACAAAAAAATTAACTTATGGAATATGTTACATCATAATTAATATATTAATTCCTATTAATATAATGTCTAGGTATGCTAAAACATTTCTTTATGTTTTTTATGTGAGCGCTCTTAATACACAACAAATACTAGTAAATAAAATTCATAATAAAACTGTCATCATAATGCTTCATATCATTTAAAATGTAGATTAGTAACAGCATGTCAAATGCATGGCTTTTGTTGTAAAATAAACCGAAACGCCAACTACGTAATACCAAATTAACTTAACATAATCGCAGCATAAAGTTCGCTGGATAAAGTACCTAATTTTCTCCTTATGTAACACTGTTCTTATTTTGGTCTTTACAATCTTAACTTAGAATCTTAATATCAAGAGCACAAGACAAAAACTTTACAAAAATTGTTTAAAAATATGTAGTGGGATTTATAAAAATTAACATAAAACTAAATATTTTAAAGAGTTTTAAGAGTCATTTTTTTTGGGACCACATTGGCAGGAAAAAAAAAATCATCAAAATCAGTTTACAATAATTGACGGAGATAATGATGAACATCCATTAAAAAAAAACATACATACTGTTGAACATAGAACTTCCTTTTATGAAGTAGGTTATTAAAATCCTTCTCTTGATACCAGAAATGTGCTACACGCCTATTACTCAATATGCACGAATTACGGAAGCATTCGCTTCGCAGTTACCAGCAATTTTTTTTGGAGAGTAGGTATATTGCATTGTTTATCTATATCCGGGCTTATTATGGCATACAGGTTAAAAATATTCCTATCACGACCATCAAATGTAATGGACTTGGTTTTCAACGGCCACATCACATTGATTAGAAAATGTGTTTCAAAAAGGTGATCGATCATCGCGCTCCCTTAAAAAAAAAGATGAGAATGGATCCTGTCAAATCCGTCATATACGTAGTGCTTTTTAATCCCATATACCTTTTATAGTAATATAGTTGTTGGTGATCTTAATGGCGAGACTTGATAAATAGTTTTATTTATTATTACACGGATAGCTCCAGCAGGATCGATGACGTAACATTTCTACTCACACATTGCGATTTGTTTGTTTTCCGTTCTGGCAACTGTCCATGCCGAAGTCTGTATAAGTTCTACATTCGAAGACACCTTCTTGGACTCTGCAGACCCTATAAAACTATCAGACTGTTACTTCTACTTACGGAAAAGTGACGTTTGTACTGTACATGCGAGCCGCCGCGTCATCATAAACTATTTTATCAATTTGTGTTTGGCCACACTCAGCACTTCTTGAAAAACAACGAACTACAACGTTACTTAGTCTTATTATGATTCAATTTTACGAAACATTGCAACGTTATCATCTTTTGGTAATAGTAGTTCAACATGAAGTATCCATAGCATTTAGTCCATTTAAAAAGTTGTAATCGCATTGAGCGATCACCTCGCTGAAACACGTTTGCAGTGTGTTGGCCCAATCCAAACTTTACGAGCTCCGAGTTTAATGAATGTTGAATGTGACAGGGACATACTTCAACTGCATCATGTTCATGGTGGCATCATCAGTGGTACTGACGGTGGTCGTACTGAACTACCATCATCGGACCGCTGATATACATGAAATGCCACAGTGGGTGAGTAGCTACTCTAATCTATCAAGCAGTTTCCTAAAATTGGACTCGATTTACCTAGAATTTTTATTACTAGTGCATGATAGGGTTGAAAATGTTTACTTGTGCTACTTAACAAATTCTAAATGAAGCTAGGATTGGAATAGAGTCAGGTGTCGGGAGTAAACCCTTTAATCAGTTTGATAAGAAAAGGTAATCTGTCCACTGGTAATGGGAATATGCTTGTTGTGTCTACTAATTTACACAACGAGCATTAGTAGTAGATAAAGTACGATAAAATAAGAAAGGAAATTGCAAACTATTGATTCAACAACCTATTTAAGACAAGACAAAGTATCCTTTGTTAAAATTGAGATAGATTCGTAGAAGTAAATATTTGTTTTACATTCGTATAAAATGCTCATGTTACTAGAATAATACTTTGAATTTCAATTAGGATTCAGGGTTATAAGTAGGCTAAAAAAACAGATTGTATGAAAAATATTCATGAGTGATAAATGATTGTTTGCGTAGAAGACAAAAGTATTAGAATAACCTTATATCGACAGAATGTGACAAAAGCAAGAGGTTGATAATATGTATATCTAACAGATAAAGACAGTGTTCCTACAATGGCTACCGTGGATCCTCCGGATGTCTCGGCCGGGGAAGAAGATCACGCGCAAGGGGATCATGATGTCTAATCGGATGAGAGAGCTGGAGCTAAAGGAGCGGTCTTCAAAGTCCCTGCTGGCCAATGTGCTGGATATGGACGATGACTTTAGACATGCGCCACCGCCACCTAATAGCACCGCTTCCACGGGGAATTTAGGGCCTGGGTGAGTCACCATCAGAACTAACTTTGCAAGATAGTTAATTTCTTTACAGAAAGATCAAACCTTTAGAAGAATAAATTATATGTTTTTTTCGTCAAAATGAAGTGATATATACTGCATTTTTTTTTCTTCAGAATATACGTCAAAGTAGGCTGACAGTTTTGTAAGGTTGAAACAATATTGGATGAAATAAATAACTGATCGATAAAAAATATTTAATTCCGAGACATTTGCTCTCGGCATATATGATATAATGATGTATTGGTAACTTCTACAACCTTTCTGTTTTAGATAGCCGTCAGAGAACGGCCATCATCTTTAAAGAACAGATTTTAAACTGTAGTTCTTCTTTCTTCTTTTTTTCCTACTTTCATTTCCCAATTCGGAGCTTTTTTCTAAGCTGATGGCTGTTCTTGACTGTACAACTCTCTCACTTGTCCAAAATCCGTAGCAATGAAGATGGACTATATCAATCGTCCTGTAGGTGCTCAATATTCCGAACGGACATGCGCCGCTCGTTCGTGCGGCCGTCGACGATGGAGGATGTGGGCGGCGGGCTCGGCCAACACCGAGAACTGCACCTTATCCTCAGGGAGCTACAGTTCATCACTGCCAGGATGAAGAAAGCGGATGAGGAGGCGGAGCTGATCAGCGACTGGAAATTCGCTGCGATGGTTGTTGACAGGTATTAATTAAACTTTATCCTACAGATGAGACGTGTTTAAGGAGTGACCGATCTCTTATTTAGATGAAGATTCGCTTCTAGCTTTACGATCTTTAGAAATTTAACTAATTTAATTCTCATTTTAAGTGAACTGTAATTTTGTTCTTATGAGAATAAACTCTTTAAACCGAAACCGAAACCGAAGATTTTCCCCACGAATCGATACCTAATATTTTTGCAAGAGTGATTCCGTGTGTTATGTTTGTTGTTTAGAATGACTGCAGTGGTGTACAATCAAATAAGGAAGTGTGATCTCTCGGAATAGATGGATGATGAAAAAATACGTATAAAACATAATTATGCCTCTTAAAATTCTAATAAAGCTCAACTTTGCAATTAATGGGATTCACATCATAAAATATTTTATTCAGAAAAAAAAAGTTTAAATGCAGTCATTTTCTTAATCTAAACAAAGTATCTTAAGCTTAGAGTTCATTAATCGATACTAGTATTTTTTTCAAGAAACTGCTCAAGTGTTGTCTTTTTGACTTGCTGACGTTTCGGACAAAATATCTTGGGACACAGTGTCCCAAATGACACTTTTGATTTTATATTTTTGTTACTGATTTTTTTCATGACAATTAATAGTATTTAAGGAAAATATATTTGAGTTAAACAAAGTGTTCTTCCAGGTTTTGCCTGTTTGTGTTCACGCTGTTCACCATAATCGCGACGGTGGCCGTGCTACTGTCCGCGCCGCACATCATCGTCCAGTGACCTACAGCGGCTTCGGCCAACTAACTCGAGAGAGACTAATATTAGCGCTACCGAACGATATTTATTACTATTTATAAAACGTGGTTCAAACGCACACGTCGCATAAATAAGTCGAAAGACATTAAATCTTAAATTAAAAAAAACCTTAGTTAAGTCCGATTTTAAAACGATTGTGATGTACTAGAAGTGTTGACGAGGTTAATTTGTTAATAATTAATGTAATTGATAATGTTAATGATTTAAATTTGTACTTCAGTGGAATGATATGGTTTTTGAAACATGAAAGACGAGGTGACCGTGGTGATGTCGAGTAATTTTGTAAAATAGACGAATAAACTTAGGAATAAAGCGAACTGTAATTATTGATATTGGATTCGGATCCTAGTAAATTGAGGGATCACAATGAATACCTTAAGGGATAATGTACATAAAGGATCAAATATTGGTAGAGCGATCTTAAATTTAAATAACAGTCAGTTCGCTATTATGGAAGGTCTTCATGGATGAAATTGGGTTGTCAGTCGGATAAATGAAATAATAATAAAATGAAATTGTACAGAGTAGAATAACTGCAGGAATTGTTAAAGTTGTGGAATTGACGAAATCAATAAAGGAACCAACTAACGTTAGACTAGTTGAGTAGAAACAGGATTGTGCGTTTGTGAAAGACGGCGTGACGCGATCATTCAATAACTTAATGTGTTAGCTTAATGTTAGTACGAAAACAAATAACGATTTAATGGATGTTTAGCAAAATGCTTAATATACGAATGTCTCCCATACACCAATGTTATAGTTACCTTAGATACAAGCATACACTAGCCAACGTAGCAACAGAATAACCTAACATATATCCGACCCATGTACATAGAGTAATATTGCGATGTGTATTTGTATATAAACGTAGAAAAATCGGAAAAAAGACTAAAGTTATTCTTCACTGTAACTAGTCTTTTTGGACTAAATCACTTTTTATCTTGATTAGAAACGCGATTACTGGATCTTCTTCTAAATTGTTAAGTCCAAAAAGACACAAGTCACATGCATTGTCAAATTTAGAATTAAAAATGGTGAAAATTTTAAATTTTGGAATGTACGTCAAAGTTTTAGAATTTATGTCATTTTTTAATTGTAAATCATCAGATGTTTCTTATCAGAATTTTGTAACATCACTGATGAATGCGGTGACTTCTCGAATAGTTATACCTATAGCACTACTGTAGCATCTTTTTATCATAAAATAGTCGTATTATTTAAACAATTAACTCAATTCTTATCTATGTCCGTTCCTCGATTTCACTCTTATAGGTGTCGTGATAGATTAGTAAATGTCGTGTCCCTCTCTTTAGGAAAATGTCCATTTTACGCAGAGAGAAATGGACTTTCGTAAAACATTTTTTCCTCTATTACTCTCTGTTAAATGTGAAAGTGTACAATAGAATTACAATTAAAATGTATACTTAAGGAAGCTCACTAACTATAGTGATAGGATAAAAGTTACGCATTTCTGGGTGTTAATTATAATGTTTTCGATATGGCTTTGTTTTTGTTTCATCGAAATGTTTTTATGAATTTGTGATGTGTTTCAGTAGCGAACCATTTTCTAACGTTAAGAACATGAATGGTAAGGGTGTTTTTTATAAAATTTCGTGGAAAATGGTACGGACTGTACATTAATTAGTGATACATTTTTAATTGTTGTAACTATTAATTGCAGACTGTTTTCATATACGTTTGTTATCCTGTTGTATAGTTTACTGATTACCGTGTGGTGCTCAAAAAATATCAAGAGAAAAATTGTTTTATGTGGAAAAGTCAAAATGTTTCTTTCCCCTATTGTGTATTGTATACTAATTTAAAATGTCTATTTCCATTGGAAAATGTTGAATTAATTTAACAATTTATTTGAGAATTTAATTAAATTTGTTAGTGCCAAACATAGGGTTTATGAATAAGTTGATTTATAGGTATGAATAAATGATAAAGTTGAGGAAGTTATTGTAAAATACGATAAAAAACGAACTAGGGTGTTTGTAACTTAATGCAAGCGTTGGGCCGCCCCTGGGGGTTCATCAGCCAATTTTAAACTTATTTATAATTAAAAAATATGAGAGGTTGTGAATCACGATGCGAGACCCACAGATGCGGCTCAACGACATTTTAAATTATACAATTAAACGTAGACAAGTCTACATTTTTAAACGAAACTGATAAAACGCCTGCTCGGGACCGGGTTTTAATAAAAACGTACAAAGTTAACTGAAAATATAAATGCGACAAATTCAACCTTCGCAGTCAAATCTATTCTTGTTACTGACCTTCTTGCTCTATTTCTCAAAGTTTTAAAATACAAAGTAAACGTGTCCAATGTATTTTTCTTTCCAACGAACCAAATTTTAAATAAAAAATACAATATTTTAACTCGATAAATGAAACGTTCGGGCTTATTTCACGTAATTTTACCTAAGCATTTCTAACGATTTACTATCTGAATTCACTCTTTATCAATGGAACCACTTTACACTAAAATCTACTCTATTTTCATACTGACCGTTCGCACTACGACACTTTTTTTTTGGCTAAATGGTAAATTCTTTTATAAAAGTTTGGTAAAATAAAACGATAAACATTTCAACTGTTTTACAGAATCCACCGTTCAGTGAGATTGCATTTCAAAAATACTTTACGTAAATATTTTTCACAGATAAATGCTTTTTACAGTGTGGACGGACTTAAGCG
Organism: Camptogramma bilineatum; assembly: GCA_958496255.1. Lineage (NCBI taxonomy): Eukaryota > Metazoa > Arthropoda > Insecta > Lepidoptera > Geometridae > Camptogramma > Camptogramma bilineatum. The sequence continues at coordinate 2,435,590 of OY292451.1, forward strand.
CTATTCTATATAACTGTCAGCATACAGCAACATGATGCTTTAATTGTAAAACAGGTATTTTGGAATTTCATGTACATTTCTACTTCTGACGCTGTATGTATTAGAATAGGTACTTATATCTATTTAGACGCTCTACTCTCCACATTAATTTATAAAATTATTTCAAAAAAATAATAAATTATTTTAGTGATAAGAATATCACATTTCGTCTATATTCAGACCACTATCGCGTATTTCGACAAATGCTTTTGTAGAATATTTTCAATACTTGACCATGCTTAAACTCTATATACTTTGCATAACGGGAATGAGTCACAAAATTTGGAATACAAATAAAATCTTTAAAAAAGCAAAATACAAAATAAATTTACCATACCTACACTTTCCATAAACTGTACCTACAAAATACGCAAAAAGTTCCCGTTTTCTTCAGAAGCACACTCACTTATCCAGCCTCAGGATCATATCAAAGCAAGGCACATGTAAAGTGCCTAAAGTGAATGACAGTTGACACCGTTCATTAGTTTCGTACCTGACATTCTCATTACCAGCATTGTGTTCCTGGGCTTATAAACATTAATCAATTAGTTAATATAATCACGACTGCAGTAAAATGCCCTGGGCAAGTTGTTTTCGCTTCAGAAAATCTACAGACAGCTTTCGGCCATTTGCAAAGAAAGGTCTCTGACTTCTCTCATCCTTAATATTAGTGGCCAGTAATTTCGAACATTAGTAATTCCGAATTCAAAATACAGAGGGTTTCCAGCAGTACTGAAGCGATGGCAAATTGTCTATGGGCTGATTGAATAACCGTTTAAAGTAAGTTTTTAATCAAAAGCCCCTATGGAGGTTTTTATAATAGAAAAACTAATAATAAAAATAAAATACAAAGGTAAATTTGTAAAGTATAAATACGCGAACGGGTAAAATGTTTATTCGTTAAATTGACTATCGTAAGTAGTATTCGATTTGTATAAAACTAAAATAATTAAAGCAATCTGATTTATACTATGAAATTGTTTTATTTATGTAAGTACCTTGATAATGAAACCAATAAAATCCTATAGAAACGAACACGAAATATAGAAGAAATTGGAGAAAGGAAACAAGTTGTGCTGTCCCCACTTAGTGGGATTAGAGCAGGAAGATGATGATGAACTGACGAGATGGGTTTACAGATAGGTGAAATCTCCAAGTTTCCAATTTTTTTCCAGAGCTTTAAAATCTTACAATAGCTCTTACTATACGCTCTTACGCTATGTAAACTCGATTGATTGTTATACCTACTTTATTTTAACAGACATAAAACTTCAAATCCTGCAGGTTTTAAGCAGCGAAATGCTGGTTAAATGGATTATTATTTTATTCTCATCGAATACCGTTCGAATTTAAATTTCAATAAGGCATCGAATTTCAAATATCTGATCTGATTTACATGATTTATCCATGCAGCCAGCTTGCAGTAACGATTTTCTTAGAAATATCGGATCTAGACAATTTTTATCGGAAAATGTATTTACTAAGGTATATTTTGAATCAGTATACAATGTATGTGAGCTGTGTTGGCCGAGTGGGTTAGTACCTCGAGTTTCGATCAGAAGGTCGTGGATTCGAATCCTGGCCTTGCGTCAATGGATTTTTCGTTTCGAAAAATGGATATGCGCATTACCATGAGCTCTAAACGGTAAAGGAGAACATCGTGAGGAAACCCGCGGCTTAGTCAGCCCCACACGTTGACTATGTCTTTCCTGTGTATATAGCCGATTCAGTTGGGAGGATGGTGTGGGTGCTGGGCAAGCCTACTCCATCCCAACATTGTCCCAGGCACTACAGTGTCCTGTTAAGTGTAGTAGTGCAATCTTTGCCTCCTGCTTGACACTGCATAAATAAAATCTATTAAAAGATTTAAAGGCCTAAGTTTTTTTTAAACAGTGAATATTAGCCGGCACGTTGGCCGTGTATTATAGAAACTCGACTATAGGTTCTAATATCCGTCTTTTATCAATGGATTTTGTGTGAGGGAAACTTTGCATGCTTTTGAACACGAGCTCTAAACGCTGAATATGAAAATCAGATAGTAATCAGATTCTCAGCAACGGTCTTCAAACCTGACTCGAAATGCTAACTTCTGCAAGATGTGGGCGTTGGCCAAATATCTATTGGTCGTGATCTCTGACTAAAGTATCTAGGAGATGGGATGTTATGCATGTCGAAACATACATTTGGTACACACCTTACGATAGTCTTTTTTATAAATAAGGTAAATTACGCGATAAAATCCCGTGTCCATAAAACTTTTCAACACACCTTACGATATTTTCCTTCATCGTTTACTAACAGTAAAATCGATACTATCAGTAGAATCGAAGCGCTCGTGGCGTAGCTTGCTTAGACGTTTTTGGTTGATCGTTGAAGTAAAGCAGCATTTTGGATGGGTGACCGCAAGTGGTATTAGCTGAGCATGAGCTGAGCGTTTCCGTGCTTCGAAGGGCACGTTGTCAGTCCCGGCTTTTATGTCGCTAAGCCATGACGGAGGCCTTTAGGCCTAAAAACTCACTCGTACGAACTTACTTTATCAGTAAAATAACTTTTTCCCTATACGGCATGAGCTAAGCCGGCGAGAGAAGTAATCAATGGAGGAGGAAGCGCAAGATTATTTCAAAAACTTGCCAGGTAAAGATGACACACCGCTTTTAATAAAATTTCGATCCACTTCGGGACCCCTCAGCTTTTTATTAACGAAATTTTCCCGGAATTTCACCAAATCCAACGTAAAAACCTTGTATTGAGTTTGCTAACTTTTTTATTGGTTGTGACAATGCGATTGTGGATTCAATTTCGGGGCATAGGTGTTGATTGTGTGATGTTATACATTTTTGCTGTAGATGAGAAAGTGGCAATTAATCTGCTTGTAAATTTTAGATGTGATAGATCAGTGACCGCATGTCGCTAAGGTCATTGGTTCAAGTTCACGCGAGGTCAAGTGTTATGCTATAGGATGTTTGATCTCTATTGCAATAGGCCAAATGGTGAAACAATTTTTGACTTTATTTTTGGACATTTAAAGTTCGAGCACATTATGCCGGGCCGCAGCGCGTCGGGGCGGAGCGCAAAAATCCGCTCAAATCGCTTGAATACATTATCGCACACTGTATCGGGCCGCAGCGGCTCGCATTATTGCGATGCAGATTTGCGTCCGTGCGATGCGGCCCGCGCCGCCTCGCTGCGCCCCGTCAACAGTGTGCTATAGCAGCGGAAAAGAAAGTTCTTCCTCAGAGCTATCCATAACGTACAGTTGCACGCAAATTATTTTATTTTTAATCATAAATTTGTTGCACGCAAATTATTAATAACGCACGTACACTATTCTCGAAATCCGTCAATGCACTGCGACCCGGCCCGTCACTAATGTGCTAGGTAAGCATTTTGCGCTGCGCTGCGGCCCGCTCCGCCTCGCTGCGGCCCGGCATAATGTGCTCGAACCTTATTTTAAATGTAATTGCGGGTAAACCTTTTAAGAAGGACAGGGATTGCTTCAATTCATCAAGAGAACTTCATCACTTAAGTGTCCCACGGCACTTTTGCGCTACGCACTAATTCTCGCAAAAATGTTTTATCTTCTTTGTCCCGGTAAGGTCATAGAAAACTCGTTATAATATCAGTTTATAAAACTCAAATACTTTTGTTTCTGAGCTTTTGATAATAATTTTGAGTAAAACTTGAATATTGTGTCATCTATTCCAAAACCAAAACTACAATTTTTGGCTCAGATACCTTTGAAGCTTGTGAGTTTTTGATAATAATTTTGGGTAAAATTTGAATATTGTGTCATCTAAGTTCCAAAACCAAAACAACAATTTTTGGCTCATCTATTCAGAAACCAAAACTAACGTTTTGACTCAAATTCAAGTATAAAAACCAGAACTTCGTATGAATAAAATGTTTTTGTATATTCACTGAAATTACTTTACTTTTGATTGCTCTATGTTAAGAACTTGAAACACTCCAACATAAATTTTGTTGTTCTGTGTTTCTCATAATGTTGAGTACATCTTGAGAGTTCTCAAAGTGCTATCGAGGATAGTTTGTTAAATCTTCGCGTGTTTAGCGAAATCGCATAGCAGTTCTGAAATAATTTTGATCATGAATTGCAGTTGGATTTTCTAGTGTTATATATTTGGATTGAGTTTCAGCACAGCCTTATAATGAACATAACCATGATAGTTTCAGAAATTTTAATAAGACTAAGTTCTGTAGTCATCATCATCTACCTGTACTTACATTACGCGTGGTCGGCACAACATGAATTCTTCTTCTATTTCCCTCTATCAGCCGTCAGCCTCACAGAAATCTCCCCTTTCTTACTCATGTCTGACTGGTGTTTGTTTATTTTATAACAATAATTTCATGTTTCCTCTGACTGCAGTACATTCTGAAGGCAACATACATAGAAAGTTTGTTTGAAACCGTCTCACAGTATGTATACATCTATTGATTTATAAAGTTTCTCTGAACATTACGTCAAAAAGTTAGACAGGATTTGTTTGGATGCGCGCCGTGTCGGCCTGTCAATTTGGTGCTCTGAAAAACTTGGATCTTGCTGTTTGTGCTTTGTTCTATTGAAATCAGATTGAAATGCAAATCTGACAAGAACTCCAAACTTAAGGTAGATATAGAAAAATAAATTAAATATATTTAATTTATTTTAAATATTTTATATAAAATAATAAAATGAAATAATATTAGTCTTTGTCCAGCAGTGGGACACACTGGGCTGATTATAATAATATCCGTACCCATATTATAAATATGAAAGTGTGTTTGTTTGTTTGGTTGACCCGCTTTCACGTCAAAACGGAGAGACGGATTGACGTTATTTTTTTGGGTGGAGATAGTTTGGAGGGCTGGAGAGTGACATAGGCTTTTTATCCCGAAAAAACGCATGTTTCCCGTGGAATAAAAAAGTAATAGTCCACAAGCCGCGGGCATCCGCTAGTTTAATAATAAAATAAATATAATTATTTTTGTTTTTATTTGATCTTCCTCTTAAATTGTGTCACCAACCGGAAAGCATACCCTTTCAAACAAAAAAGAATTTTTCAAATCGGTCCAGGCGTCTTCGAGTAATCGGTTAACATTTATTTATTTCTCATTACATCTATACAGGGTGCCCCAAATATAATAGCGTAGTCATTCTTAATTCATACCTACATAAAAAAAAAGCACCAAAAAAGATTCCGACGAATTGAGAACCTCCTCATTTTTTGAAGTTCGGTTAAAAATGCAAACTTTCAGATTTACAGTATGACTTAGGTACTTTGTTTATTCTTTTTATTTATGAACTGGCTTACGTTGCCAGGAAACGGGATCGTCAAGTGCTTCTTTTCAGTTAAACGACTTCCTTAAAAGTTCTCGAAAAGCCAGGGTCGGATCGGGGCGGGCTCAAGCACAATCTTGGAGTTGAGCAGATGGTACCACAAATCAAAACTTGGACAGTTACGGCTGTTTTAACCGCGACGTCTTTTTATCTTCCAGAAACTGTTGTCGTGATGATGAATTGATAATTGGCTGTTTTCAATAATGCGTATTCTTTTTGTTTATGTTGCTTGTGTACAAATTCGTTACTTATGCGAAAATGTGATATAGGTCACATGTATTATGTTTAAAGAAACTCTCTTCTTGAGTTTATAAACCTTTATAATCTGAAGTGTCTAATGTCTATGGATCTAGACCAACTACTTCTTTGTTATCACTAGTCCTAGAATTGTAATTGTTTCAACACCCTTCTAGACATCGTCGAAATATCTAGAATACATAATAATATTTTCACCTGAATATCTATCGTCCAACATTTATAGACAAGCCCCCTTTTAGAAAATTGATTGAGCCCCTTGAGGAGAAGAATTACGAAAATTGGCACACCTGAACTTCATATCCTTATAAAAAGTTAAAAAAGATACAAAAAATTAGACAGAAAGTATAGTTTACACCAGGCCAGCGCTGGCGAGAATAAAGCGCTCGTCTATTTTTTAAGCCAGTGACCTCCGCCTCCTGTTTACACAAGGCAAATACCAAGCCAGCCAGTGAGACTGGCAGCCAGCGATGGCCTCGTGTAAACTAGGCAGAAGGTCCGATACATCCCTGTTCTAATTCTATTCAGCAAAAACTATTCAAGGCAAACCATTCCAATAATTTAGTTCGAGGAAGCAGATCGATGAGGATACAGCCACTGGACTCGAATTTAAAATGTAAACATGCTTACAATAGCACTCCCTGGTAAACAGACACCCGCTTAGAACATCAGTCTGTCAAGATTTTGAGATTGGGGTTGTCAAAGCCACGTAAATGCAATTATTTAAATTTAACACAACAATTATTTAAAAAAACACGTCCTCTTTCTAATACTTAGTTGATTTTAAATCTTTGCATCTGTCCTAAACAACTTTTTAATTGTTTTATAATTGTATTTCGTTAGTTTCTGACAGGCAGCGGGACAAATATTTGCATGTTTTGCAAATTACAGGTCTTTTAGAGGAAGTTTATTTTGGGTCTAGGTATTATCATATCATGGGACAGTGCTGCTGGGCTAAAAAGGCCACTATAGCAGAATCACAAAAGGAATTGCATTATATGCCGTTCTTGTCACTCTCAGTCAATGAGGAGACGGCATGTAGTTCAATTCCTATTATGATTCTTTTATAGCAACCTTTTTACCCGCTGGTCTTATGATACTCTCCTCTGATAGTACTTTCTTTTTTTACGGTATATTCTTCAATTGGACTACCTTTTTATTTAGAAATTTCAGATCCAGTGTTGAATAGTTTCAGTAAAAGATTGAAACTAGTTATTTCTCACCACACTGGTAGGTATGTAGCAGGAACGTGACGTATGGCCGGTCATCTCTGGGAGGAAATTGAAAGAATTCATTCCATTTTATGCATTAACTGGAGGATTGACCCGCGGTTTTGTTCGTATTTTTTATTTATTTACATGTTTTACTGTACCTTGGGATTCTGCAGTCGTGATCATAGTACATTTTTTTTATCCTTGTCCTTCGATTATGGATACATTCATAATCAGCGGTCGTACTGCCAAGTCTTAGAGCAATGTCAAAGTAAGATTACTTTGGTCCGTACTTAGATAAGACTGAAGTAAGACTAATGCAGGCATAACTCCATCCTAAATCAGGCCTAAATCAACCTTGTTTTAATCCTGCCTTAGGACCAAAACAATCTTAACGCAGGGATGTTTTGGTGACATGACATCGACTAGATGCAGGACTGCGCATGTCCTGCTCGATGTCATTGAGCATAACATGCGCAGAGAGAGCGTCGAGAGAGTGTAATGCGCATGTCCTGCTGCAATCCTGCGTTAACGCAGGATTGCAGCAGGACATTGGTCTTAAGACCAAGGCAGGAATAAAATAAGATTGTTTTCGAACCAAAACAATGACAAAACAAGCCTAAGGCAGGAATGGTTTTCACCTTGTTTTGACATTGCTCTAAGAACTCATGGTACGGCTACAGGAAACTTCACTTGTCAATCAAAATATATTTAAGAAATCTGTCCATTGTGGACGAAGATATAAAAAAAAATATTAGGATCACGGCTGCATTCCCAAGGTACGGTAGACATTATTATTACTACTTAGGCATTTTTACATCCTTTGAAGATGTATAAAAAAATAGGCACCTAGTCAGAGGTATGTCTAAACACATTTGGGACATTCCCACATCAGTGAGTTTAAACAAAAAGGAAACCAACATCTCTCTCTCTGTAGTCGGCCCCTCATGACTGAGGATCGTGGTCGTCATCGGGTGGTCTGCATCTAGATCGGATGATCTGTCTCCATCGGCTTCTGTTCATCGCACCTCTCACAACGTTGTGGAACCTGACGGCTGATGATTCTTTGATTTGATCCGTCCATCGAGTTGGGAATCGACTACCGAGCGTTTTCCGTCTGTGTTCCCAACCACGATGAGTTTCTCTAAGCTGTCATCGCCTTTCCTTGAACACACACACGAACTAACCAACTAACTGCAAGTTAAATAAAAGCTTGTAGAAATACATACAGTCGAACGTTGAATCTCCTTTTTGGTTAAAATGTAAGGATATCCTGACAGACTATCGCGTTCAATAATAAAGTAGAATTGGGAATGCTTTCAAATATCGGGTCGTCTGTTTGAACGTTAAATTGCGAGGTTTCTAATTGAAATTCAATCGGATTCTTCTGTTTATTCGACTCTTGTTTGAATTGTACCGCTTTTTTGATGTCTGGAATGGGAGTTTTGATTGCTATTTTTATCCTATCCTATCCTATCCTATTCTACTAACGCTATCCACGCTACTAATCCTATCCTATCCTATTCTTTAACCTCCGCGCACATGGGCAAAGTCGGCTTCCGCGGTAAGGCACACCACAGTGAAGGCACCCTAAAAATGTGGTGCGAAAATGACACCGCGCTGCAATGGCTACGTAGCGCGATAGAAGACATCGCCTCTCCAATAGCCGGCACCAAATTAGTAGTCCGACCACAGTCCGACATCCAGCGGCGAATTCTGTGCGGGCTCTTCGTGCCCGAAACCGAAATGGAAATCAACACCATCCGTAGGGCATTAACACTTCAGAACACCACAGTAAACGTCGGATCATGGACTCTCGTCAAAGCGGAGAAGCAGGTCGAAGTGGAGACGCCGGGAATCTACCTGCTCCTACGCATACCAGAGTCCGACGTTGAAAAACTACTGAGGCAAGAACGGCGTCTGAAGTGGATCTTCGGATCCATTTACGTGAGGATCCTGGAGGAGGGACTCAAAACAGCCAAAGCTCAGGACACCGCCCAACCAGGGCCGGCCCCCAAAAGTCCTGACAGTGAGACCGCTCATCCGGAGCCAGTCCCAACCATGACAGTGGACACAGCCAACGACGCTCCGTCCACAAGCACACAAGAGGAGTTGTTTCTCGACGTTGAGGGGAGTGAGGGCAGCGACAGCTGTCTCAACTCCTCCCCTCTTAGAGCGTCGGAAACCTTTTAAATTCCTGCAAACCAACCTCCAGCACAGCATCGCTGCAACGGCTTCCCTACGCAGAACGCTGGAGGAGAACACCGCGACCATTGCCCTGATCCAGGAGCCGTGGATCAGAGAAGGCAGGATATGTGGTCTCCGCAATACTGGCTGGAAGCTTATTACAAATAGCACCGTAAGCGACCCCAGAACTTGCATAATTACCCCCCAACACCTCCAAACAACACTAATAACCGAATTCTGTTACAGAGACCTTACAGCAGTTAAGGTCCGTACAGGACCTAACGAAACTCTGTGCGATATCGTCCTAGCATCTGCCTACCTACCCGGCGACGAGGACATACCACCGCCAGAGTTAGTATCACTCGTCGAGTATTGTGAGAGGGAGAAGCTTGAGCTCATTATCGGTACGGACTCCAACGCGCACCATACCCTGTGGAGCAGCACTGACACCAACACCCGTGGAGAAGAGCTGGTAAACTATCTTTTCACTACTAATCTAACACTACTCAACGTAGGCTCCGAACCTACGTACGTCACCTCTAGATCGCGGACTATTATTGACCTTACCCTATCGTCAGAGGTAATCAAAAACTACGTCACGGAGTGGCACGTCTCGGATGAAGCCTCTTGTTCGGACCACAGATGGATACGTTTCAATGTAAACATTAATGTCCCAAAGCCTACTCCGAGACGTGTACCCCGTAATACTAACAAAGAGAAATACGTTAAATTTGTTGAAACCGCTCTTGAAGCTGCAGGAGCACCATCTAGCGCTCTAGAAGCACTAGACATCGACAAATACGTAGACAATCTAACAAACATTCTCACCCACAGCTATGAGCACTCTTGCCCCCTCGCGACACCAATAGGGGGACCAAACCGTCGTTGGTGGAATCCCGAACTGCAGAGACTACGATGCAAAGTAAGGAAATCCTTCAACAGAGCTATAAACACTAGACAAACCAGAGATTGGGAAAAGTACCAAACGATAAAAGCAACATTTAAAAAACGAATACGCTTACGGAGGCTGGAATGCTGGAAGCGTTTCTGCACTTACATTGAAAACACCAACCAGGCCGCCAAAATAAAAGGCATTCTATCGAGTGACCCTGAACGAACAATCGGACACCTCAAAAAACCCGACAACACCTACACAAAAACAGACGAAGAAACCAGCGAACTACTGCTGGCGACTCACTTTCCTGGCTGCCAAATATCAGCATCCCATGAGTGGATGTTGCACAGCGACAGGACGGCAAACAACCAAGACTGGAACGTAGCCCAAAACATTGTCACCAGAGAAAAGGTTCTCTGGGCAATCGATAGCTTCCTTCCCTTCAAATCACCAGGACTGGACGGAATATTCCCAGGCCTGCTGAGATGGTGTAGTGCGCTACTAGTCGACCACCTAGTGAGCATTTTTAGAGGATGCATAGCACATCGCTCCATACCCAAGAAATGGAGGGAAGTGAAGGTAGTATTTCTACCGAAACCAGGCAGGAGCGACTATACACTGGCAAAATCATTCCGGCCAATCAGTCTAACGTCGTTCCTTCTTAAGACCCTTGAGCGGTTATGTGATCAGGAAATCAGAGGTAACACTCTCCTACACAAACCGCTACACCCCAACCAACACGCCTATAGTCCAGGCAAATCGACAGAATCCGCTCTCCATTGCGTAGTCTCCCGAATTGGAGGTGGATTATCCGCAAAACAATCTACACTAGGCGCATTCATAGATATCGAAGGTGCGTTTGACAAAACAACATTTAGCAGCATAAACCAGGCACTAGAAAGGTATGGGGTCGCGCCAACGCTAGCAGACTGGATAAACAACATGCTCAAATATAGAGCAATACAACTAACAGTAAACAAGACGACAAGAGGAATTGTTGCAAGAGGCTGCCCCCAAGGCGGAGTACTCTCACCCCTACTCTGGAACATAGTAGTCGACGAACTCATCCGCAAACTTAATGGCAATGGACTCGTCACCGTAGGCTACGCTGACGATCTTGCCATCCTAGCGACTGGCTGTTTCGAGAGTACACTATGCGACACAATGAAAACCGCCTTAAAAATAGTTGAAACATGGTGCACCAGCCATGGACTATCAGTAAACCCCACCAAAACTGAACTCATAATGTTTACACAAAAGAGAAACCTGGGCAACTTAAGACTCCCCAAACTTCTCAACACTGAGCTCAAACTAACACAAGAAGTCAAGTACCTCGGAGTCATACTGGACAGTAAATTGCTATGGAATAAACACCTTGACTACAAACTACAAAGAGCATGCATAATCTTCTTCCAATGCAACAGAATGCTCGGAAAAACATGGGGGTTAACACCAAAAATAACCAAATGGCTATATACAGCTGTAATAAGACCAACACTGACATACGGTGCTATTGTTTGGTGGAAACGAACTGAACTCAACACTGCGATTACCAAACTACAACGCTTCCAGAGACTAGCATGCTCTGCAATAACTGGCTGCATGAGGACAACACCGACAGCGGCCATGGAGATCATTCTGGGCCTTATCCCACTCGACCTGTATATACAACAGGAAGCGACACTGGCTGCTATCAGACTCAAACATTTGAGCCTATGGGGGACTACAATGAGCTCTCATGCATATATTCTGGATAGAGCCACATCACACGAACCGCTTATATGCGCCCCGTGTGACAAGATCCCCAGACAATCAACATCCCAGAAACACTACAAAATACAGACACATGAAAACCAAAGAGATCAGTCAGGTAACAACGAAGTCCGGGTCTATACTGACGGATCAAAAACAAACCAGGGAACAGGCGCCGGAGTACACTCCCTGGATCTCAACATCAACATATCAATGACACTAGGCGCACACAGTTCCATTTTCCAATGTGAATGTGTGGCCATAACCGAAGCTGCCACAGCTATCAAACGGAGAGGGATAGAAGACTACAGCATACGGATACTCTCCGATAGCACAGCAACCCTCAGAGCACTGGAGAGCCAAAAGTGCAACTCCAAGCTCATATACGAATGTCACCTTGCCCTTGAGAGTATCGCCGCAAAGAACAGAGTGACTCTACAATGGATCAAGGGACACAGTGGATCACTGGGAAACGACGCCGCAGATGAACTAGCCAGGAGGGGCTCGGAAACACAATTGGTAGGCCCAGCCCCATTCCTGCCCCTGCCGTTCTCCCAGCTACGCACTTGGATACGACAACACACCCAAAACCTTCATAACGATCGATGGATACGGGCGACGGACTGCAGACAGTCCAGAGCAGCGGTACCAGCGGCTACACCACGACTGACACGTCGCCTGATAAATCTCCATAGAAAAGAGGGTCTTTAGGCGTTTCGCACCACGAACGATTCGGACCGCGGTGTGAATCGCCCCAGAGCTATTTCTGAATGGGTTCTTTCGCACCAGGGTGGTGACAGCGGTGCGAATCGCCTAAGTATCTTTTCAAATGGGTCGATTCGGACCACAGCACAGTGTACCAAAAGCCCATATTTTTTAGATAAATTCCCAGAGTGACTTTTTTGGAATGTTTTTGCATATTATTTTGGTTCAGTAGGGTCAAAGAAACCTATTTTAGAAGTTTAGCCAATTTGCCCCTCGGGGGGGCAAGTTGGCCCCCCTGTGGGGGCAAGATGACGGAGGCCTTTAGGCGGCCTAAAAAATCCGTCACCAGAGTTGAGTACTTGCTCATACGAAAGAAGCTAGGTAACGGTTATGAAAAGAAGAAAAAAAGCGTTCATTTTCGTAGCTACCTAGTTACCAAAAAGTAAAAAAAAAAAACAGTCTATTTCGTGGTTACTAAAATAAAAGGTAAATAAAATAAAATAAAAGAAAAAAAAAATCCGCTTTTGTAGCTGGTTATGAAACACAGTTGTGTACCTACCTACATGGATTAAATTTAATCAGTGAAGAAAAAATCTTCTTTCGTAGCTAGATAGGACAAATATTTATGAAAATGGACCAAAGGCATTGCTGTGTTCAAAATTATCTATAAGTGTCTATTTACTATATCTATAAGTGTATAAACAAAACTTAGGTATCTCTCTAATCCTATTCCATTAAACGAGCAATATTTGTTTGTTTGATTGATGTTTGTTTGTCCTGAGTTTTAGTTTTAGTTTTTGATCTCACTAGATTAACGCCTTAGATTTAATTATCTGTAATGTTAGTCATAAGTTGTAAATAAATAATTGTCTAATTGTCTAATTGTCTCGAAAACAGCTCTAGAGATTTCGATGAAATTTGCAGGACGGGTGTTTACGGGAGTGAAAAATCGATCTAGCTAGGTCTCATATCTGGGAAAAGCCATTTTCTATGCATTTTCACGCAAAAAGTGCAATGTGGTTCGTAATTGAACCACTAGATGGCGTTCGTTGGTTGCCAACGAGCAGAGCTCGGTCGCCCAGAAAGGGCCATGCCGATTTTGTATGGGCGTTTGGTGCCTTTTTTATTTCGCGCGGCCATCAACCAAACATTAAAATAATTATAAACTCTTAGGAGTATATCAAATAATATTGTGAGCACAGTATACAGCTTCACTCAGCCAGGACCGAGTTATACAGGGTGAGTTTTTAAAGAGTACCTCTATGGCCAAATCTGAAACTATTACCAATAGCGAAAAACACTCAAAGGAGTGTCATAAGCGATTTTGATTAGAAGTAAAACTGCATCATTACATTTTAAAAATAATCATTTTCCTGGCCAGGAATCGAACCTGTTGGTTAAAAAAAAACTTTTTGTATTATTATACCATCCGATAGTGTAGATGATAAGGATCAATTTCTGAGAAAAGCTATATACGGCAAACTAATAAAAAAAAAGTTATGGGTAATCTACGAAATATTAAGAGTTTAAATCAGTTTATTAAAAATCAACACTTTCCGTTAGTTTGACGCATGTAGTTTCTCCTCAGAAATTGATCCTTATTATCTACACTATCGGATGGTATAACAATACAAAAAGTTTTTTTTTTGTAACCAACAGGTTCGACTCCTGGCCAGGAAAATGATTATTTTTAAAATGTAATGATGCAGTTTTACTTTTGATCAAAATCGCTGAAGAGACTCCTTTGAGTGTTTTTCGCTATTGCTAATAGTTTCAGATTTGGCCCTAGAGGCACTCTTGAAAAACTCACCCTGTATAACTCGGTCCTGGCTGAGTGAAGCTGTATACTGTTCTCACAAATGTTGTTTGTTATACTCCTAAGAGTTTATATTTTAATGTTTGGTTGATGGCCGCGCGAAACAAAAAAGGCACCAATTTCGGCATAGGCTTTTATATATTATATTAGTGTAGATTTTTTTGTCCTATTATTTCATGCCTGGTTGTACTTTAAGAAATGTGTGTAAAACTATGTATCTTTGTCCGAATTCACCTATCTAAAAAGATAACTGTTTTGTTCCCCCTCAGCAGCGGTCCGAATCGACCCATCAAAAAAAGTTCTGGGGCGATTCGCACCGCGGTGCGAAAGAACACATTCAAAAAGAGCTCTGGGGCGATTCACACCGCGGTCCGAACCGCTTGCGGTGTGAAACGCCTAAAGACCCAGAAAAGACCTCAAAATAATCATAGGGACACTGACAGGACACTGCCCCCTCAACAAACATCTGTACAACATCGGCATCACGGACAGCCCACTCTGCAGAGGATGTCTAACCGAAGAAGAATCAGCAGCCCACGTAGTCCTGGAATGCGTGGGCGTAGCAGCACAACGGCAGCAAATCCTCGGCAATCCGAGGTCGCTCTTCTGCGCTTCTGGGAGGAGCTAGGCTGGCTCCATATCTAGTGAGCCAGATCATCCCCACGCAAAAAGGACCACATTTGAGTCTAATTGCGGAAAAGGGAGTCCCCATACATACATACATACATACCTATTCTACTATAAAGGCGAACGTCCGTGTGTGTGAGTGAATGTTTGTTACCACGTATTCCCATAACTACTAAACTGATTTTGATGAAATTTAGAATATAGATAGTTTAGGTTCTAGAATAACTTAGGCTATTTTTTATCCCGGAAAAATGTATGGTTCTCGAGGGATAAAAAATAGTAGTCCACGCGGGCGTTTTCTATATATTTTTGTATTACACAGCGATATTTTGCTCAAACTAAGCAAAATTTACTATCGTAACCAGAATTTTGATTTAGAGTATTATGCGACCACTTGATCAAATCGATGAACGCCGGCTGCACGCACGAAGAAGTGTCTCGTTCCGCCTACGAGACGTAGTGAGAGCAACGGTTCTCGTAGCACTAGCTACAAAATAATTTATTTTGTTAAAAAATTCTGATCCGATACATAAAAAATGTTTAGATTACGAATGTTTTATAATTTTGACATAAGACAATTTGAATTAATTTAATATTTGACAATTTTTCATCAATGTTTTATTTTAACGCTATCACGTAAAATTACCGTCCGTAAACCGACTTTACAGGCAACCATTTTTTTTATTAATAATTACTGCCATAAAGGTTATAATAATTAGAATTTCGTTACTCCTGAGTACCACTCTTCTCTTCGTTACTCTACTAACTTTGAAACTGTATATCTCACATACAAATTAAACAATCAAACATAAAACATTTAAAAATGCCTGACCAAAATAATCAAAAGTAATTTGACGTAAATTTTCATGTCCTAATAAATATATGCAATCAAACATTGCGGGAAGAATTTTCCGGTCAAAGAATCACATCTAACTTCGAGGGTCGTGACTCGTGACCAAATTGCCGTTAAATTATTAAGGTTCTACTTCACAGCGGGCGACATCGTCATGTAAACGAAGTTTCATTGCTTCTTGTTTTAAAGTGAGAAACTTCTTCCATGTATGAAGGAGAAGAAAGTAATTCTGAATGAAAGAAAACACCGCGAACCCATTCAGTCTTTATAAGAAATAATTTATCTTGATAATCATTATTGTGAATTTGAATTTGAGTTCCAAGATTTCCAAGACTTAAAGCTCAAAAAACCGAAAAATCTATTTTTACTGCCGAATTGTAAGACGAAATTCGATAAAGAAGTGAATAGGAGATACGAGTATGAATAATGTGGTTTGGTTACGTCTTTCCCAGTAAACATCATTGAAGAAGAGACGTGGAAGAGACGTAAGAGAAATAGTCTAGGTACATCTTTTTTTTTTTGGAAAACACTTTTTCTACTTCTATAAATCAAAGACGAAAAAGCTCAATAAAACTGGCCAATTTTTAAAAATATTAATTTTCGAAACGCAAAATCTTTTGCACTGCCGGACACCTATATAAGCTTGTGTACTTAAATATTTTTTTTTTAGACTCAAATTATTGTTTGGCCAGTCTCGATCCCATGACCTTTTAATCAGAAGTCGGGCATACATTCCACTCGGCCAAAACGGTTCAAGCATGCATGCTGTAAAATATAATCCCATTTATGTTTAAGGTGGAGCTCGTAATGACGCGCGAGGTCGAGTGCGCAACTAGCGGCTCTGAATTAAAAATGGCCTGCTTTGTAGCTGCTGTTACTGTTTGATATTTAATTTTAGTTTTGAGCTTCTAGAAAATATGTTTTTCTCTAGCAATGTTTAAATCAGACGTCCTTTAAATCTATTGTAGAGTTTTGCATTGGGTAAGAAGGAAATAATTGCGTAGTCGTAACGGAACTGTGTTTTGTGGTGCCACATATAAATACTACCCGATGCCCAGTAAACAAACTATAATTTCAATTTATTCACCTTATTCGCAGGAAAGTCACTACGTGTTAACGTTTATCTTGTCATTTGAATGTGTTAAAAGATATTTTAAAATTCGAAACAAAAAATCAGGCTTATTTTTTTAACCGACTTTAAAAAAGGAGGAGGTTCCATGTTCGACTGTATGTATTTTTTAATGTATGTTCGCCGATTCCTCCAATTGCGGAATTTGAATTTGAATATTGTTTGAAAGGGTAAACCCTCCAGATGGTCCCTTAATTGTCGAATATCAAGTATGTGAAGGCGGTTCTTAGTTTTATGAAAAAATTGTCTTGTGGAACGAAATTTTGATTTGTATAAAGATTAGGCATTAGTATAAAGATTAGACATTTATAAAGAGTAGGTAAAGCAAACAATGAACAACTGACATATTCTGTCTTAAATTATACAATGTAAACTCTTACCCACAGCGTAGGTATGTAGGTACTCTATCTCCTATGTTAATGAGGCCGCTTAGCCTGCCGTGCCGAGGAAATTACCTCTACACCATACATCTTGGCCTACAGTTCACTTATAGATAAACAGCCGTTTAAGCTATTTGAAAAACAAACCTACTCGTATCTAAAAAAAATAAATTTGAAAATGAAAAATCTTATAAAAATTTTGCTAAGATTTGTCATTTTTAAATGTAATAATACCTAGTAAGTTTGGTTTAACACTTAAAAAAAATTATAAAAATTAGTCTGGGAATTATAATAGGCTTCCTTTGGTTTGAACTATGGTAACCGCTGTAATTACCAACTAGCTTCCACCCGCGGCTTAGCTCCCGTGATACTACCCGTATAAAAAGTAGCCTAGGTATGTCTTATTACAAGTCATAAACTATGTAATTCCAAGTTTCATTAAAGTCTATTTATCTTTTGCGTGAAAGAGTAACAAACATCCATACATCCATACATCTTCACAAACTTTCGCATTTATAAATATTATAGTAGGATGATTTGAAACCTCACTCAATTAGAAACAATCTACAACTATTTTCATTTTCGTAATACGGTAGGTTATTCTTAATACTCTATCATTGGTCAATCAATGTAATAGTGCATATCGTGCGATATTTCCAAGTTCTTAACGAAAAGCTACTAACCAGCGCTTAAAGCGTAAGTAAACGTAGTCCCAGTGTACCATAAACACCTGAACTTCTAGAACCCTGTCGGAATAACACGACTGCCTTTCCGGCCTCAGGAGAGGATTTTACGAAAATATTTAGCTTGGAAAAGGAGCAACATCGTTGGTAATTTTGTGCAAAAGTATACACTCTACTTGGGAAGTAACTTTTAAGTACTTTGTAAGATTTTTGAGCTTAAAAACTTGTGTAAAGTCGGTGACAAGGGGAATACAGTTTTGACCTTATGTAAGAGATGAAGTACGCAATTTGAGACTCCATTTTGATTTTTATATCTCAAAACTTCAAATTTTCCTCAAGACCTTGAGAAATTTACCTAATTGAAAATGAAAAGTTTTATTAAAATTCACGATTTCGACGGGATTCGAACCCGCATTGATACAAGCGATCCCCCTAAAGCTGGAGTGCCTTAGCCAACTCGGCCAAGGAATCCATTCGGGTCAAAAATCTTGATAAGCTCATTTGTCGGTTAAACCACCGATTTATCAGTCGATGTATCAATGCGGGTTCAAATCCCGTCGGAATCGTAAATTTTAATAAGACTTTTCATTGTCAATGAAATATTACTTAAGTACTATAAAAATTAAAAAAAAAAAAGCTTGAGATATCTTTCTCTTTTTCGAGTTGTTTTCCTGTGCAATCTATGTAAATAAAAATGAATGTTTAAATAAATAAAATAAACAAATAATGCTGGACACTTCACACAGAATTATGTAGCCCTAAAATAAGCAGAGCTGGAACAAAACTACGCTATAAGAGCTTCCTTCCTTTGCCAATCTATTCTGTGAAGACAAAGCTCTGAGACTATCAAATATTGCTCAACACCATGTTTATTGGATTCAATCCTTATTTACCGACTTCAAAAAAGGAGGAGTTTCTCAATTCATCAGAATCTTTTTTTTTGTGATTTTTTTATGTATGTTCACCTCGTACTTTCGACTCGTAGACGCCTGGATTGATTTGGAAAACTCTTTTTTGTTTGAAAGGGTATACTTTCCGATTGGTAAAGATTTTTCTTGGTTTTTTTTTGGTAAAGATTTGTCGAGGATCTTCGGAGTTATGAACAGAAATGTACCTCGAGAGAGCAGAAAATTACTCAATTTATAACATTGAAGTTTTTTAAAAATTAAATTTAGCTACTTGTTTTACACATCCAATTAAACTCTGAATGATTTCATGATTCATTTACTGATGATAGTCTTTACCACAATAAATGCCGCAATTGAATTAATAAGTGCTTCAAATAATGTGTAATTTATAAGTTTCTCAACCATTTACCTCATTTTACGAACAATATTCAGACCAATAATAGTTTTACCTAATATGGCAATCGTATTCAAATGTTGTCATAATACTACAGTGTTGGCATATTAAGAAACAGCATGGCAACTTTAAAAAGTCAACTCCGCAAAATATATCAAAAAACTTAAATATACAATACAACCACTTCTCAATGACCTCTATGGCGCAGTGGGCGAAGCGAATACCTGCCTGAAACACCTGAACAAGGTTGTGGGTTTAAATCCCGCCTCGAGGTAAATGTTTGTATGATCTGCAAATATTTGTCTCACATTTGCCTATAATATTATATTGGTACCATCATCATCATCATCATCATCGGCAGCTCAAATAATAGCCCACTGCTGGGTATAAGCCTCCTCCTTCAAACGCCATTCAAAGGTATTCAAAGGTATTGACAAAAAAAGCTACTTTGCATGATCAACAAATAAATTGTTTTTTTTTTTTATTGTTATAGTGTAAATCAAAACTTAGGTAAATTAGTTACCTAATGAGCTTATCAAGATTTTTGAACCGACGAATGTAGGTTCCATGGCCGAGTTGATTAAGGCAATCCAGCTTGAGGAGGATTGCTTGTTTCAATGCGGGTTCTTATCCCGTTGTAATTGAAAACTTTTGATAAGACTTAATTTTCAATGAAATAAATTGATTTAAAAATCTGCCAGCTGCATTGTAGTATTTTCAAATCAATTTATTTATTTTCTAAAGTTGCTTTACTGAGAGCCGACACAATGCTCATAATATCTGCGCGTTTGTATAACAGTGAAATTAGATTTGAGAGTCAGTAATGAGAAAATTTAATCAGTTCGGAACGGCACGCGCTAACTTGAGATTTCATTACCCAAGGACATGCGAATTAGGTAACAATGTTACCAAATTATTATACATCTAATATATCTAAATTAATAAAAAATAATACTCATCTTATATAAAAATTAATAATTCTTAAAACGTTGGTCTAAATATGTGAGAAATTAAATAACAATTTATTTCTTAAACATTAAAAACACACACATAGGACAAAATAACAATATAGGGCAAATAATTTACGATGAACCCCGCACTAGGCAAAGACGCAACGTACCTACTAGATAATATATAAAATAAAATATAGGGCTATTGCTATAACATATCCCTTATTTTATATCTATCTAATCTAATAAGCCCACTGGATCCCACTGCTGGGCAAAGGCCTCCCTTCCCTTTCTCCATTCACCCCGGTGTAAGGCTTCTGTCGGCCAGTTAGTGGAGTAGTCATCGAGTTCGTCCCGCCATCTCCGCTTGGGCCGACCACGAGGCCGCTTAACGCCTTGTGGGACCCACTCAGTGGTAATCTTTGCCCACAATTCTTCCGGCATATTTTATATATATAGAAATAATAAAAACTACTTATTTAGACGTCGCCGATGACGAAAACGGGGCGTCTCGTGTCAGTCTACCGATGAACTTTCTAAACACAACACCCTTCGGCCAAAAAGCGCCGTCCAAGTGTGTGGAGAGCCGATCAGTAGGTACTCTCACCACAAAAGAATTAAAATTCATATTCTAGCGATACGACAGCGAGTGACCGTACTGCGAGTTCCTCCCAGATAAAGAATTATCCACAACGTCCATCTACGTTGTAAATTTAATACTGGTTTCTAGGTATGTAAAAGGGACGAGTAAACTAAACAGCAGAATGCAATAGAACGTCTTAGTTGAAATTCTTGTGAATATGTAGCCAACATTTACATTTATTCAGCGAGAGCGCAGGTAGACAAAGGAATATATTTTTATATTAGGCATACCGACCAAGTTAATAATACCCCCTTTTGAGGAAAGCCTCTCGTGAATTTCCACTTTCACCTCCAAAGAATACGGTTTAAAGTCGGATGATATGTTTTAAGTAAGTTGCCCACATTTCAGTTTTATTGTATCTCCACATGAGAACACTTAAATTATGATTGCGTTTTCAGCTGGTTATGAAATTACGGCGAACAGTGTTCCGTGGGCAATGCCATTCCGACAAACAGATTGTCTGCATTTTGATTATATTACTACTTTTTGAAGCATCAAGCCAAATTAAACAATTAGCTTAAAACCAAATCGAATTCTAGTTGATTAACAAATAATTCGTATGAGTTATAGTGGAGTTTTAAGGTGTGGCCTCTCCCTAACGGCTAACAAGCTAATCGTCCTAAAAATCACAATTTGGATGGGTGACTGCAAGTGGTATTACGAGCTGAGCGCTTCCGTGCTTTGGAGGGTACGTTAAATTGTCAGTCTCGCTTTTAAGTCGTTGACGGAGGCCCTTAAGCGGCCTAAAAACTCCGTCACCAGAGTTGGCCACACACGAACGAAAACATCTACGAACTTATCTACCTACTTCCTTTTTTTCCTAAAAACCCATTTTCATATACATTAATCTTCAAACAGACGGCTAGTCAACATACTTTTAATATTGCTGATCGAAGGTAAACTACTTCAAAGTAATTGGCCAAAAGCATAGAGCCAATTATATAATGTTCAATGTTTTAGAGTGGTCTCAAAGAGATTAGTTGTGTGGAAACAAACAGGAATGTTTTATACAAAGTATAAAGAACTAGCTGCCACCCGCGGCTTCTCTCGTTTGGTACCGGAATAAAAAGTAGCCTATGTACTTTTTCCGGTCATTATCTATCTATGATTTTAATTTTAGCCAAATCGGTTCAGTGGTTGTCTAGTTATAGAGGAACGAAGATACATCCAAACATCCAAACTTTCGCAATTATAATATTAGTGTGAAGTGTGATTAAAACATAAAGAAACTTTATGTAACAAAAATTTAATGTATTACAAATTCTGAGGTGTTATAAAATATTACGGTTTGTGTGTTTGTTTAATTTTTCTTTTTCTAAACGCCTTGAGCGATTGTGACCGCGCACAACGCTGCTTAACTTCAACGATCAATCAAAAACGTTTAGAAAGCTACGCCACGAGCGCTTACAGAAACTCAAAAAACATAACATAATATTGATTGGCCTCTTAACTCAGTTGGTAGTAGCTCTGCCTTCTGCGCTGTAGGTCGTGGGTTTGATTCCCATCCAGGACAAACATTGTGATGAACATGGATGTTTGTTCTGTGTCTGGGTGTTATAAAATATTATAAGTAGGTACCTATGTATTTACTATAAAAAAAAGTATGTATGTATTCGATCAGTTATCTGGTTCAAGTCATAGTACAAGCTTTGCTTAGTTTTGGGCTAGATGGCGCTGTGTGAAATGTCCAGCAACATTTATTTTTTATATAACAATTTCTTATTCCATCTTTACCTAGCCGTAAAAATAGTTACAAAAAGTTACAACCTCGCATGTTCCACTTACAAGACACTTGTCTTCTTCGCTGGAGTGACACAAACAGACGCAGTAGGCCGACAAATAAATAATTACTGCGGTCTACTGCAGACTAATACGTATCTCGACCAAAAACACTAGGTACAAAGTAATAAAAAGTTAATTTCGTGCGAGCAAATTCAACGTGTATATTTAACAGATTTTATTTATTCCAGCCCATTTTGTCTCACTGCAGTTGAATGGATTTTGGTAGATTTATTTGTAAACTTTTATTAAGAATGAATTGTTTTGTGATATTTTTTGCTCTAGTAAAAATAATCTTTCGGAAATGAATATTTGACGTAGGTAGAGCCTTTATGCTGCCTATATGTGTTTGGCAAGCGTAGGCCAAGGCGAGCGAAGGCAAATTGATGCAAGGCAAGTGCTACCGTCCAGACGTTTGGCAAGGCTATGCAAACTAATGCAAATAATGCGCTTGTATTTACTCGGCCAGCTAGGCACTTTGGTCCATTTTCGTAACGCGAGTGACACCAAGCGATGGCAAAATTCAGTCTACACGTTGACGTTGGCCTAGGATCGCCAAACATTGTATAGGCAGCTTTAGGAAGCCAGAATAGAATTTATTAAAAAAAAATATTTTATATCATGAAAAGAATTTAACCTACAGTACGCAGACTGGTTATTAAAGGTGAGCGCATACCTATCCGCGCGGAACGCGCCGAACGAATCTAACGAATTTTTGAATTCTTTTTATGAAATAGTATGAAACCTCGCACACCTGCCCGCGAATGTCTGATTCGACCAAACCTGGCAGTACCCCGAGAATTCGAAGCAGATAGGTATGCGCTCACCAATAACTCTGCTTGCTCTCTGTAGAAATCAAAACATCAAGGAGCATTCTAGGTGTAAGGTTCATCTTGAGTTAAGAGCAGCTTACATCAAAGGTCTGTTTAAGTTTCTTTGAACATAGAATATATTGTGTCCCGTTTTGCAGAATATTAGTATAAAGTGACGATATATCATAACAGCACGCCGATAAAGACATAAAATAGCCCCACGGTGCTATGCGACGTGAACACATTTTTATTTCCAACACATCGGTCTAAAGCTTGTGAGCCACTGAACATCTAAGCTATTTAAGCAGTATTAAGTTATTGCGATTTGTAGTTGGAAATTGGAAATGGAAATTCCTACAATAACCAATAGTTTTTGAGCAAAAATAACCTATACCTACCTAATATTTAGAAATAATGTAAGCTGTTTTGATAAACTAATAGTTTTTTTTTATAAAATATCAGTGGTATTGGAAATTCCCAATAAATGGTTTGGTGAGTTATGACTCTAATACGACTTACCTAGTTATTTGGGGGTAGGTACGGGAATAAGTGCGACTGTAAAGGGCAAAACTAGAGAACGAAGTGTTTTAACCTTTTGACCATAATTTAGGATTATTTTCAATAAACTGTACAAAATGTACAGGATAACTGTACATTTGTGAACTTTATTCTGCAGTGTGATCCAGAATTCCGAAAATGCAGCCGTTTAGATGATTTTCGTCGGAAAGTTAACGTTTTTTCGGTGAAGAAACATCACTTTCCAAATTGAGAATACTTACTTACTTACATTCCAAAAACGAACGAATACGAATACGAATTACACTGCTGTGAACTCCTAGCAAAACTAGTAACATTCCAAACAACAAAATTGTTTCAATTATTTGCCTTTGGATTATTCCCAACGCTTAATCAGACTAGTGAAATGATAGGCATAATCCTTAGATAGTTTCATAATATTTATTTTATCTCTCACAGTGGATGCCATTCTTTACCTCGATATAAAATAGAGTAACCAGTGGACTCTAATTTATGTCATCATCTTTTGACATAAACCAGAGAGTTTATGAATTGCTATATTTTATGGAACTTTTACAGACTGTTTAATGTAATTGCAACAAAATGGTACCTAACAAGTTTTTAATCTCATGCATAAATGCATGCAAGAAGATTAAAAAAAAACTTATTCCTTTACATCTTTACTAGAAGAGTTATACTGTGTCAGGAAGCAGTCTTTGCCTACACCTAACGGACACTGTAGTGCTTCGGACATTTTTTGAGATGGAGTAGGCTTGCCCAGCCCTAAACCATCCTCTCAGCTTAACCGGCCATATCCACAGGAAAGATCAATCCGTGTGGGGCTGACTAAGCCGCGGGTTTCCTCACGATGTTTTCCTTCACCGTTCATGCGCATAATATAAATTTCGAAACGAAAAATCCATTCATAGCCAGGATTCGACATAAAATCATGACGTACGATTTAAATTTTTAATCTCCGTTGTGATGATATTAGAAAATTCAGAATATATTTACTTATTATCTCACTAACTATTTATTTTAGTTCCCTGGTATAAGGTTGAAAATCGCAAATAGTTATAAAGCTACGTAAACAAAGTAGGCCAAAAACTGAACCAACTTCGGTAAGAAACTGTTTTGTGCTGAAGAATAATGACGTTTATTTGTTACCGGGAACCGGTGATGGTCGAAGACGAACCATAGCGAATTGGAGAAACGTTAGCTTAACAGATTTTTTCACTCATATTTTTTTTATTAATATTATTAAACTATATTGCTCGTTTAATGGTGTATGTATATGTATAAATAGATACGATGTACATTTGCCTGCAATAAGATGTAGGTATACATACTACAATTTTTATAATGTTAAACCAATAGATGTAGGTACACTACAAAAACTGAAAAATGATTTAACAATCGGTCAGTATCGAAATCAATAAAAATAACTAATAATAGTTGCAACCTTTTACTGTTACATTGCTCATGCTCTGAAATTGTTTTTATATTTTAGTAAAATCAAGTCTACATATAAATCGCTCCGGTTCATTTGATTGCCTTTTGGTACGTTTTTGTTCAGTTTTAAACGACCAAAAAAAACTTAGTCCTTTCCATCTTTACAGTGTCAGAAACCAATCTTTTGCCTACACTTAGCGGGACACTGTAATGCCAGGGACATTGTTTGAGATATGGAGTAGGCACCTAAACCATCCTCTCACCTTAACCGGCCATAACCACAGGAAAGATGGTCGATACGTGTGGGGCTAACAAAAAAAAACGGTGTATTAACACACAGCTGTTTACCGATTAGCTGGGTTGTGAGTGGTTCAAGGGATTGTGTTGGCAGATCTTTTAGCAGTAATCAGATTGAAGCCTTTATCTTCTAACGAGAGGATTGGAAGAGGCTCGTGCGGATTATTGTGAAATTAATATGGATTTTATTGGACAGATAATTGAAATTTGTGCTATTGGCTTTTTTGCGCTACTTTTACTTGTAGAAAAGGTCTAACTAAAGGACTAACCTTACATGGTCTCTTAAAATTAAGTACCTACTTAAAATAAGTACCGATCTCGGTTTAGTATGTAAGTTACAAGGAACATGTACTACAACCTTATTTGAAAACAAATTATCCTATCTTATTTTACCTACTGATGCTGCCCCGCAGTCTGCGCATCAGTGCCTTGATCGCCAGAATGCACGAGTTTACTATCCTATCCGTGACTAGTTTAGTCAAGTTCCCGCTAGAGGCGCTGCACTGAATTCCATACAATTGAGATACTTTACTATAGTCACGGATAGAACAGTAAACTCGTGCATACTGGCGATCGAGGCACAGAATGAAGTAATGAAGTGACCAACGTCATAAAACTTCAATATTTCACAGCACTAAGACAAAACATAGTTCCCAGACATTGTAACACGCAATTTCTCCGTTCTGATTTCACGAGGAAACTATAAAAGAGAGAGGTAACTACAAAACTGTATAGCAAATTGTGTGGAATGTCTTAGACATGTTCTTACTTTCAAAGTTGTTTATTTTAACGCTCTCTTTGTTTTTTCTGTAAAAGAGAAACTAGGTTTTTAGTGTTCCGTAACAAGTTGGGAAGATAGTCTCACAGATTTTTAGAAAAACAAGTTTTAAAAACTGGATCTTTGCTAAGGTTTAGTGTCGTTTGTGTCGATACAAACGCGATGTAAACGCGCAGCTCTAAAACGCGCTTCAGAAAACATCGTGTGCCCACTCTCTTAGTGATTTGAAAAGGAGTTGTGGAATCTCCCACTACTCCTTTTCAGATCACTAAAGTCACCCTTCTTAAAATTTAATTTTGAAGAGAATACGAATTTTGAGGACACCTTTGCCAGTAATGGCACTTAGTGATTAGAAAAAAAGGATGAATTGTTAAATAAAAAAAAGGATGAATTGTTAAAAGCTTGTTAAATAAAACTGGTTTCATGACTAGTTCATAATTTATGCACTTATTTTCTGAAATCGGAAGAAAACACTTAAATTAATTGAATTTAGAATTTTCTCATTCTAATTAAAGCTGAATAAATATTTATCTAAGGCCGTATTTTTCAATATTCAAATAACTTTTTTAAGAATAGTAAGTTTTGCAATTTAAAAGCTAGTTTTGTAGAAATAACGCAGTGTCATATTTTATTCTTCAGATAAAAGCATCAAGCAAAAAATCACTTTACATCAACGGTGAAGGAAAACGTCGAGTCGTGAGTGGGAATAGACGAGAAATGATCTAATATTCTGAGGCGGTGATGGGCTTTCAACATGTCACGTATGAAATGTCTGCAAATGTTAATAATTAAACGTGTCTCTCAGGGACCGCGGAAGTGGGGTGCATAGGGGGCCTAATGCCCCCCCTAAAATCAATCGGAAAAAATAAAACCCACTAATTAATATTTTAAACTAGCTTCCGCCCGCGGCTTCGCTCGCGTGGCACCTGGATAATAAACACATTACCCTTCCTTTGCTTTGCGCAGTCGGGTATAAATAGGTATAGAGGAACCAACATACATCCATCCATCCAAACATCCAAACTTTCGCATTTATAATATTAGTGTGATGCGAAAGTTTCAATGTTTGGATGTATGTTTGTTCCTCTATAACTCGACAACCATTGAACCGATTTGGCTGAAATTAAAAACATAAACAGATAATGACCGGGAATAGGACATAGGCTTCTTTTTATCGAGGTACCACGCAAGCGAAACCGCGGGCGGAAGCTAGTTTTAGTATAAAAACAAAGGGTTAACAGAACTTTGGCCTCCCCGTCATGGAATACCTACTTAAGGTAAACGTTCACTTGTCGGTATCGTACGCTTCGGACGCATCGCACGCAACGGATCGTAGTATTATTTGTATAAAAACTCATATAAGTGCGTCCACCTATCCGCATCGTACGCATCGCATTACACAGATAATCCGCTTGATGCGATCCGTCCGCTGCGTGCGATGCGGGCCTGTGGACGCTTACCTTTACGCGGTGCCTTGAATCTCTGACATTCCCCTTTGATATCTGTGTTAAAAGAATTTGTATGGCTAAAGATTTGAGATAATTTCTACTCAGGGATACAAGCGTGATCCAGTTTGTTCTTTTATTATTATAGATTTAAAGGGAGACTTATTATTGACTATTTGTATACATGTATTTGGATCTCCGAGAAGTTCTTTCAGTTTCATAAATCTATTGCAGTTATATTATATTACCTACCTCTACAGTGCGATTCAGACCTTTTCGGAGTGTATATTCTGAATTCGGAAAGTTTTTGAAAAAAGTATAGGTACAAATCGGATGCATTTTCGTAAGTCTGAATTGCACTGCAAAATAATGTATATAGTTATACTGTTATACTGCAGTTCTTTCGTTGCAAATGTTATCTAAGAATGCAGATAGGTGTTGATGGATGGGCTCGAAGCATCGCGTGGGCTCCCCGCCGTATCCATCACTGATAATGATAAGCGCCGGTAGAACTGCTTTAACTTTCGCACGCGATTGGTAAATGAACTCGTTCTGGGTAACTGCATTGAAACAGGCTTAACAATTCAAAATGGCTTATATTCGTGCTAAACATTTTACAATTCTTACCTCATTTATAATCTGTACAGACAGTTTTTTAAGTCTTTTTACGTTCATAAAAAAAACAGAAAAAAAAGGTTCCGGAGAATTGAGAACCTCCTCCTTTGTTTAGAAGTCGGTTAAGAAAATGAACCGTGTGCTGAATTAAAGCACTTTACAAATTATCTAGTAAAGATGTGAAGTATGAAGTCGTGGAGTCATAAGTTATGAGTAGCGTGCAGGCGTCTGCATTCGCGCGTTGAAGGCACTTTGTAGCGCGATACTTAAGTCTGACTTACGGCACCAACTTCGGAGAATGAGGGAGGATCACATTTTAAATCTTTCATAGCTACAAGTTGTCCTATCTCACGAAGTCCGTTTGGTCTTAATTGTGTTTGTGGATGCACATGCACGTTTGCACGTTGTTTCTGTGTGCGTGGGCCGATTCTGAGCGCTCCCGAGCTTACGCACACAGAAACAACGTGCATGTGAACACACACACAATTAAGACCAAATGGACTTCGTGAGATAAAACGAAACCGAACGCGACAAAAGATACCTACGCGATCGTTTTGACATTATGAGACCAATTTGAGGTTTGAGAGAAGTTAGACATTCAGCCCGCTGATCACGACTTTACTCTCTAAGGCTGAGGCCAAACGAGCGTAATTTTTTGAGTTGTGAGTCGCGAAAAACGAGTCGCGTAATCTACTTTCAACAAAAACAGACAACTCATTTTGCGTCGCCGTGTGAATCAAACAGGACACAAATGAAAACAAATGCAGCAGAAATTACGCGTAATTTAATTATTATTATGATAAATATTTAATATAGTTTTTAGACACAATCAAGTCGTCATAGGGGAATAGTCAATTCGTCATTAAAATATAAATTTGTACCTGTATTTTGTATTTGTTTATATGTTTGTTATTAATTTTACGCATTCACCGAATGATTTGTGCTTAAAAGCTCGATAAGGTTTTGAAAACAAAAACAAAACCAAATTGAAAATGTTTCACAAACTTTATCCATGGTTCGATATGTTAAGTATTAACCAGAATTCATTTTCAGTAGCCATTAGCTTTATTATTAAACGAAATCCGCAGATCAGCCTGCTATAATCCCCGAGATTAACAAAATGTGATAAAATAATACAACGAATTGTATAAGATTGCGTGTTATAAATAGTGATAGTATTATTACTAGTAGATACCTACCGAAGGTACGTAAAAAAATATTGATAATAATACTAATAATTTGGTAAATTTTTATTATTGTTAAGTATTTATAATTTTTCAATAAAAAAATAAAAATCAATTTAAAAATT
Organism: Camptogramma bilineatum; assembly: GCA_958496255.1. Lineage (NCBI taxonomy): Eukaryota > Metazoa > Arthropoda > Insecta > Lepidoptera > Geometridae > Camptogramma > Camptogramma bilineatum. Next base: position 2,465,358 of record OY292451.1, read on the forward strand.
GAAAATATTGTTGATCTGTGCAGGCAGTGAGCCGTGTTGGCGAAGTGGGATAGTACCTCGATTTTCGATTCGAAGGTCGTGAGTTTGAATCCTGACTGTGGATCAATAGATTTTTCGTTCCGAAAAATTTATATGCACAGTAACACCAGCTCCAAACGGTAAAGAAATACATCGTGAGTAACCCGCGACTTAGTCAGCCCCACACGTATTTGACCATGTCTTCTGTGGATATGGCCGGTTAAGCACAGAGGATGGTTTAGGTGCTGAGCAAACCTACTCCACCTCAACATTGTCTCAGGCACTACAGTGTCCCGTTAAGTGTAAGCAAAGACTGCCCCCCGATAAATCATCTAGTAAAAGATAAAAGGCCTAACTTTTTTTTAAGTGGCGTAAGTTTAGCCATCTAGACTTTGTATTATGAAGCCTTACCCCATACAGCCTTCCTACCTCACAACACTTCAAGTAACATATCGGTGGTAAACTTTAAACCTTCGTTAACAAACTCTCTGGAATTTCGAACTTACTACTTTGCATAATTATTATTATGTCTTTGGAAGTACGAAGTAATGTATCTGAAAGTTTAGCCGTTTGAACGTTTTATTACAATACTAGCTGCTGCCCGCGCCTTTGCTCGCGTGGTACCCAGATAAAAAGAAGCCTATGTTACTCTCCAGCGCTCAAACTATCTCCACACAAAAAATCACGTCGATCCGTCACTCTGTTTTGACGTGAAAGCAGGACAAATAAACAAACAAATAAACACACATTTATAATATGGGTACGGATTCCGACCGTGGTTTTGCCCTAAACACTACCACTTTGTAATAGAGAGGATGGCCTATACCCAGCAATAGCTGCAACCGGGCTGAATAGATAGATAGATAAAATTAATATACAAAGTCTTAGCTTTGCAACAAAGATTGGTATTTTTTGATAATGTCTTAAGACGCTATCCCGAGCTAAAATTAGCACATCGATGATTGCAACATCAAATATTTGTCTTAGACTCGTTAAAATAAAGATGGATTTAGAATGCGTTCGGTCGCGGCGCTTACGACAGCTGCTCGCTCCGAAACACGACAAAAGTTTTTTGGAGATTTCTTATTACTATAACAACCAATCGAAATAGTGATTGGATATTATGTCAATTATTTAATGACCTATCCAATGGTGCAATCCAAAAATACTAGTAGTTCGCCCCGAACTGAGATCTCGCGCACCGTAGATGGCGTCGTGTCTAATTTTTCATTTAGGTATTTCATATTTATGAATTCTCGTCGTATTTCTAAAAGTATACGTCCTAGAATAAAAATAATAACTATTTTGGAATGTACAAATAAAGACCTTTCATTTGACAGCCCACTCAAAATATTTGTTTACTTAACTTTTTTTACCCCAATTATTTTCATTCTTTATCAAAATTTTTTTTATCATGAAAATAAATCAAGTAGCATCTAAAATCATTGCAAACCAAACCGCAACGATGCCACTCTCTTTTTAAGACCGACCAGTCAATGAGCTACGAAGTCATCGAAACTCTATGCAACGGGAGCTCTTGCAGCTCTGGTTTCGTAGTTTTTGGTCTTTGGTCGTATTTCAAAAACTATACATCCTAGATTAAAAATAAAAACCATTTTGGAATGTACAAAATAAGCCCTTTCGTATGACACCCCACTCAATTTATTTGTGTAACTTTCATAATTTTTTACCCCCTTGGGAACCCAATATCTTCACAACCCCTTCATCGATTAAGCTCATATGCTCCCCCGTAAATTTCCTTACCACAACCTATTGACCTACCAAGTTTCATGCAGATTGGATGAACGGTTCGACAGTTATGCGCGAACAACAATTCGTGAAACATACAAACATACAAACATACAAACATACAAACATACAAACATACAAACATACAAAGCAAAATCGCCCAACTTACCACTAAGATCTTCGCTCGCTTCGCTCGCTCGATCGATAAATAACATCAACTTTAGAAGATGAAGAGTTATCTTATTTTAGTGGTTTTTTCATTGAATTATGATCATGCAAATATGACGTTAAATAAAAATAATAATCGGGGAATTAGAAGATAAAATGTTAAAGATACTGTTGTCTTATCAGTTACTTTCCACTTACTTTATTTACCGAGGGTAGAGACACGAAAACAGTGTTTGGCTCAGGTATGGCCTTAAGTCAAGAAGTATGCGGCATTCAAAAACCTCTTAGGCCCAGAACTTGCCTTCTCGGTAAATAATCTCTCTTAACACTCTTGTAACCTAATATAACTTAGTGTAAAGTCCTTGACCCTTTGCAAGGAACTTAATTATCCAATACAATTCAATTTGATGTCCCGAGTTGTAGTTCAAGTTAGTCCTTTGTCTATGCGCTTGTTACGAGGTCTAAATGAACTTATGTTAAGCAATTTAGGTAGTTGAGAAGAGTCAAAAGACAAAAAGTCAAAAGTCAAAGATTATTTATTCAATAAGATCATGTAGGTTGATCATTTTGACACGTCAATTGTCTTTGAAGAGTTATTTTGGTTTAGTGGGATACCACTTAACTTTCGATTCAAAGATTGTAAGGTCCTTCTTAGCCGTACGGTTGTGTAGTCCAGTCAGCCGAACTACGGAAAATTTGTTTTTGCATGTTGATCGCTCCAAGGAAAAAAAATCAGCTTTTCTTCACCAAACGGTTGACCAGCATTGTAGGATTTTTTTTTACTTTCAAAACTTTCGTGAATTCAACTAGAAATTTTATAAGTAGGTAACATATCATAATTAGATTATCAAAATTTCGTCGATTTAGATACCGATAATATCTCGATTCATTCGGAGTACCTAACTTCGTCTAGGTAAAGAGGTAGAAACCAAGTAGAAACTCGCTGTAAAGTCACATAAGTAGTTGGTTTTAATTTACTACTATTTTTATGTCAATAATTATCATAAATAGGTATTATTATTAACGGGATGATTACCATGATTATTGAGTTTTCTTGCTTCCCGATTTATAATAATATTTATGTTCGTAGCCATGATAGTTTCAAAAGTAATAATTATCATGTTTATTAAAGTTTATTTTATTAAAAAAATGTATTTTCTAATTATGGAACGTCATGATACTTTGGGAGGCGAATGATTATAATGTTTTTGATCTTATTAGAAAAGCCATTTCCTTAGATACCAGATGATTCGTGTTTTTAAATAGGTACATTAAAAGATTCAAATAAATTAATTAAATACAATATTTATTTCATTTTTCATTACAGACACTTAAGTACCTACAGTTACAAAACATACACCTTTGACTCTAACAACAAACATACACAGACTAAGACAAAACATACAAAAGGTTTTACTACAAGATATAAAAATAGGACAAGCCGTGTCGAACCTCACTATCACGGGTTCCGAATATTATGAAAAGTACTTTCAGGTTACATGAAAACATAATAAACATGGTTAACTATAATCAACATGTAATAATAGAAATGTAGATTATATGAACCACTGACATAATTATAATTTGTTTTACTGTTGGGACCTTTAGGGGGTATCTCAAATTAATACGCTTTTTGAGAACGCTTTATAAGAATCAAATATTCAAAAATGTTGACGTTAAAACATTGAAAATGCAAAAAGTAACGGAAGATGGAATTCCGCAGTCGCGTCTGATTCAATTAACTTTAAATGAACGTTTTATTTATTTTGTGCTAAAGTATATTACCGTAATTAAAAATGACTTAAAAAAATTAAAATATTTATGACAGAGGTCTCGATGGACGTAGGATGTATAAAGTAAGCAATTCTGATTATTTTTAGGTTAATTTGTAAGCTAAGAATAAAAATCATATTTTGAATGTCACGCTAATAACTTGCTCAAACAAGGACTTCCTATTTCATAAAATAGTATTCCCGGCAGGCAGATATTATCCTGCTACAGACTATAAAAAACAGAATATCGACAACAGCGCTACCTGCCGGTAAAACACAAAAAAAAAACATGAATTTCCGAAGGAATTACGAACACCGGCACGTCTGAACTTTTAAAAAACGTAACCCCGCAAAACCTAAATAATTTCATTGACACAACTTCAACATTCCGCTTTCCTAATTTGCCTTCGTAACCCTAAAAAGGGGTAAGACGTATTGTCGAGGTATTTGAGGTCACAAGTCTCCAAGGATCTTCGGAGGTCGAAACTTTCCTGATTGATGGACTTGTTGACTAGCCGCGATTTTGCTAAGTAGGGGTTCAATCTGGAACAGTATAATGTATCATTGTCATCGGGATACTGTAGACGAGATGTATTATTTAAAATGTAGGCTATCTTTCTATTATCCTTCCTCGTTTTTATTAATATATGGTTTTCAGTCACGTCACAACAGTTAGACTAATTTAGATGAATCTTAGAATTTGTGTAGATCGTGACAAATAATAATAGCTTACATATTATTGTATTTCATTTTTTTATTGCATTGTTGGAAGCTAGTTGTATTGCATTACTATAATAAAAAAGATACCATGAACCACGCAAATATTAAAAGTAATATTGCTGTTCTATTTTGTGATGGCATTTTATTTTAATTAATCTTTTTACCTTCGTTAAAACAGCTTTTAGTGCTCACTACACAGTTTTACAATTTTTTATTATTATTTACATTAAAGATGATATAACACAGTCCCCCTTACTTATGAAAGATGTTTAAAGTTGAACACTGGTTGAACAACGTCATATCTCTGTTTGTCACTATCCACAAATAAAGACAGGACGTTGTTTAACCAGTGTTTCACTTTAAACATCTTTCATAAGTAAGGAACAATATTTTTAAAATAGTTTACCTCGATCTCTCAGCTATCTTCAGCACAAAGTTCATTGAACTCTATCAAATCCGAGTTTGGCCTTGCAAAGCTGAGAAACAAGTAGTTCTTGGACACTCTGAATGATAGTAGTTTGAGCGATGGCGTGAGTTGAACTGTGGCTAGCTTTATAGCGTAATGGCTTGGATGGAGTGGACGCGTCGGTTTGGCTTGAGACTGCCATCTCCGAGTAAATAGGGCCCACCTGGACAGAGATTTTGAGGATGGTGAGACGGGTGAATATAAGATGCTATAGTTAAAAAAAATGATGAGGGGTTCAGACGGGCTAAAACTTGACCACCAAAGTTGGTCAAGCTTACAAACTTACTACAGCGGGCTTAAAAAGGTCGCTTTATCAGAATCACAATAGGAATTGAACTATATGCCGTCTCTCTTCATTCTCAGTCAGTGAAAATAGACGCTTTTTAAGCCCGCTGATAAAATTACTTACTTGTGGTATAATTTTTTCAAGGATACTGGAATTTTGATCGTCATAATATCACTGTTTTATGAACGCACTATTTAGCTATTTCATAAGTTGTTGCTGAAGACTGAAACTTATAAAATTTTCTTGAAAAATACTGGTACTTTTGACACGTTCATGACAGTACACAAAAGGTTTTGTTGGGTTCGTTCAAAACAAAGATAAAGTATCATCGTTCCTTCCTGGTTCAAAATATCTTTAGTCTTTGGTAAAGGCTCCATGCAAGGTTTCATAGTTACCAATTCTTTGGCGCTATGTTAGATCAACTTAAAACTTACACCCGTATTTATAAACAAGTAAAAGTAATTACTTTAATAAAAGTGATTACTCTAGTAATGATTTTTATTTTATAGTTTGAAGTTAGAACTGTCAACAGTTAGAATTCTTCACCAAGTAAAAGTCACCATTTTCTTTACTTGTAGCATTGAGAACACGACCATTTTGCATTTGATTTTGACAATACATTACTCGGCTATAGAATAAGATTTTAAAATGAAGAATTCTATCCTCAAGTAATGACTTCTTTGAGAATTTTTTTAGCAGCAAGTAATTTCTTGTCTATAAATACGGGTGTAAGTATTCATTTCACTGTGAGATCAACACAAATGTCTTTTCCAAAGATAAGTACATACATTATAATGGCTAAAATACGGCGGAAGAAGTCTAAAATGCTTTAAGTAGTTGAATTTTATTAAAATCCATCTGAAGATACAATTCTAAGAGTTTAAGTTCAAAGATCTTTAGGAGTGTCGAACTGCACAACCTCGATCTTTGGCGGTTTCTCTACAATTATTATTGAAGGCGTCTAGGCCATCACGCCAGCGCTTTCTAGATCTGCCTCGTAGTCGCCAGCCATCCGTCGGGATCCAACTATAGTCACTAATCCGGTCCACCTGTCTGCTTCGTTATGTTTTATTTTTTATCATCGTCATCATCATTCGTAGCCTCTGACTTCACTCACTGCTGGGTATAGGCCTCCCCATTTTTGTGTCTATACTTCTGAATCAGGTGGCTTAGAATGTAGGTATACCATTCTTAAGTGATTCAGTGATTCCGTTTCATTTCGTTTTACTCAATAAACAGGTTTATAAAAACAAACATAAAAGAAACACTTAACAAATATATTCATGTACAGTCTTTTCGTGTATAAACTTTTCGCATAAGCCCGTAAGATGTTCTTAGAAGTTTAGAGAGTCTGGAGGCCCTATTATAGGGCCTCCAGACTCTCGGCGAGAACCCCCGAGAACACCCGAGAAGCGTGAGTGTGAGGAGCTTCTCGCCTTCTCGTTCTCGGGCTCGCCTGTTCTCCGATCGGTGTCGGTATTTTTGGCCGAGACAAAGGATTTCAAACATCACGACTGGGAAAAATTGAGAGTGTGGATAGCTCGTTTGTTCTTTGAGGTTACGTATTGATGTCACGAAAAATACAAGACAGATTTTTGAAATCCATAGGAACGTTTGACAGATTTTTGATTTCTTTTTTTTCATAAAACAGGAATTCGAATTCCATAAATTCTTAAGCCAGATTTTCATTTGTTTTTTTTTACAAGACAGAAATACAAAATCCATCTAAACATTTTCCAGAAATTTTAACATCCAGATAATTCACTTTACCGCATGTTTGTTTTCCATATAATTTGTTTTCCATATATTTTGTGATGCCGAAAAATCATGGTTCAGGAAAGACCTATTACAAAATTATGTATTAAATCTTTCTAAACGCCTACTAGTAACACCATCTAGTAATAATTCAGAGCGTTATTAATACTAGGTACCATAAAATTAAATGACCGATGTCTATTATGTAGCTTGAACTGTAGGTAGATATCTAATAAATAATGTACCTAGTTACTTTTTTTTATTACCTACCTTTAACATTTCCTAACTAATTTCGTGCTAGATGGTTAAGTAACCTCACCAAACACTTTTGGCAAATTATCAAAATTTAACCTAAATCTTCCAACCATTTCGAATTTGTGACGGCTCCGGCGCTTCGGGAAGTGCAGCCCCTCCGCCCTTGCGTAACAAAACGCAGCATCAGCACGAGCCTTCGCAGCTTCGGCCGCTCCAGCTCGTGCTGGTTCCGCGTTTTGTCACAGCGGGCGGGGGCTGCATCTCCCTTCGCGCCTCCGAATTCATAAAAACACTCTAGGGTAGGACAGACAAGACTACGTGGAAGTCGGGGTGGGCAGATTCGGTTCTGAGACCGATAATAACCTAAAAACGTTTCGTTTTACGGTAAGACAGACGCAACATGAAAAGCAACACAAATTACGTAGGTAAATAATATAATTGAGTAAGATGGAAAAGGTTTAATATGGCTGGAAATTTTCTGGTAGGCGTTACTTCTGTCTTTTAAAATAAGGTATAAGGATATTGTTGTCAAATGAAAAAAAAAACGAACTGATAATCTGGCATTAGTGTTTCTGTCAAATGAGACTTCTGTAAAACGTTTTATCGGAGTAATAAAATTATGTAAAACAAAGTATCTGGATTTCGAGTTTCTATCAAACGTTTTATGGATTTCAAAATTCGGTGTATCGTTTTTCGAAAGATTGATAGGTTACCGTTCTTTGAGAAGTCTCGGCGAGACTTCTCGCCGAGCCTTCTCTCGAGAGTCTGGAGGGGCTTTAAGATTTGGAACAGGGTTTGGTTTTTGTCTGATTAATTATTCATGTCACCCACGGTGCGTTGTTTAAATCTATTTAACTCTGGTTTATGGCTGCTACGGCCTTGAGAGCTATTGGGATTGCGTAGAACAGTTGCTATGCTATGTAAAGCTGTTGGCTTAAACGATACTCGAGTTTGAGCCGCTTGCTTAGAATGTTTCACTTTATTATCACCAATATTAGTATCTATAGTGATAGGCAGCAACATCGTTGAAGCGAGAATTTTTAATACTTAATTAAGTTTATTTCCGACAACTAAGAAATATACCTACATTCTGGTCCATATTTAATAAATTCTTGATCTTAATTTTGCAATGATTGTTACATTGTACATTTTAATTATTAGTGTGTATTGTAGTTATCAATTATAATTTAGTAAATTGCCAAGCTACTTTTTTACACTCTATTGTGTAAATCTATTGCAGTTTATGGCCATCTATCAGTGATTTATTAGATGTTTGATGTTACTTCTATACTATGAATACTGATAGATTGAATTCTTATATAAACTGGCAAAGATATGTTAATGTATAGTACCTACTTTAAAAAAAATTAACAGTTTGACTGCGGTCCTTCGCATCAATCGTGCTGTGATTGCAATTGCATCTGCATTAAAAGCGTAAACTTAATTGATCAGGTACCTATTCCAATTATCTGTTATCGAAGCAATCGTACAAACAGGTCAATTAGTCTGCTTTCCAACTTGCTACGTGACCGAGTGTAAATCCTGACTCAAGTTGTGCCTTAGTACAGTCAGGGGCGTATTTACCCTTAGGCCAAGAGGGCCATGGCCCGGGGCGGCAGGCTACAAGGGGCGGCGCAAGCCGCCCCTCGCTCTCAGCTTGCGCCTTTCTTTTTGGCCTTATAATGCCAAAAGATTTTTTTAAAAAAAGCTTACCTAATTAACAAAAACTAAAATTTGGTTGGAGGGGCGGCTTGCGCCGCCCTTCGCTTTCAGTTTCATGAGCCTTTCTTTTTGTCCTTACATGGCAGAAGAATTAAAAAAAAAAAGGCTACCGAACTAAAAAAAAGGTAAAACTTATTTGGTTGAGAGAGAGGGGAGCTTGCGCCGCCCCGTGCTTTCAGTTTCATGCGCCTTTTTTTTTGTCCTTATATGCCTGAAGAAAGTAAAAAAAAGTCTACCTAACTAACAAAATCTAAAACTTATTTGGCTCGGAGCGCGGGGCGGCTTGTGCCGCCCCGCACTTTCAGTTTCGCGCCTTTCTTTTAATCCTTTTAAACCCGAAGAAATTAAAAAAAAAGCCTAGGTACTTACCTAATTAACAAAAGCTAAAACTTATTTGGTTGAGAGCGAGGAACAAAAACTAAAACTTATTTGGTTGTAAAGTTTTAGACATCAAGACTATCGTTTTACTGACTGGGCATTTTCAGAGATTTTCATTTGACAGGAAACGTAGGTTTTCTTTTAAGCTCGAAGGGATAATTCGTTACAATAAATTGGTATTCTGGGAATAAATCCTCGAGACGATTTTAGGAAAACATTTCTTTGGGTGTCACATGTTGAATTTTACTTCAAAAAATTCGGTTCGCTACGCTGCTCGCATATTAGCTTCATCAGTGTTTTACGAGCAAATTGAGTTATGTCTGAAAGTGAAATAGGAACCGACAAATAGCCAGCCTTTTCTTTGAGCACGTAAGCAAAATCAAGTGTCACATGTTGCATTTTTCATAAAAAAATTCGGCTCGCTTCGCTCGCATATAGAATAGGAACCGACAAGCAGCCAACCTTTTCTTTGAGAACCGTAAGCAAAATCAAGTGTCTGTTGTTGTATAAAAAAATCGGCTCGCTGCGCTCGCTTAGGTACTATAAGCTTCATGACTATTTTGCGAGCAGAGTGCAAACCAAGTTTCAAGCCCGAGACAAATATTTGCAGGGGGCGGCAAACCTTACTGGCCTAGGGCGCTGAATCTTAAAATACGCCTCTGAGTACAGTCGGCTACAAAACAGGTACAAGGTTTTATTGCTGGAACCTCTGACATAGAATAGATAGTAATACTACTTATAGAATGGCCACTGTCCCCCCCCCCCCCCTCCCCACTAATTTGGGCTGGCGAGGGGCTGACTTTGTGCTAGGGACGCGCCCCGCGCGCAGACACGACGACGAGACTGAGACCACAGTGTACAATAATTATTCATGCTGTGAGAACCTTACTTCACGCACACAATTGCGCGTGTACAAAAATGACTTTATGTAGTGTCTGTGTAAATAGGTGGTTAGACGCCGCTTTTGCGTAGAGATTTCGTCGATTGTCCGGGGTGAGCCTCTGAGACAGAAAGAGTCAACTAAGTCTGTCTTATTGACAGGAAAGACATTATACATAAGAATTTTCACTTTCGATGAATTGATTCCTGATTCCTCACGGTGTTGGTCCCGAAAGAACAGGAGTAGAACCGTCTTTTTTAAACTTTCGCGATCACTATTCATATTTAAAATTATATAATTACACGGGATTTTATCGCGTTATTTACCTTATTTATATACCTACTTATCCCGACGAATTACGCGATAAAATCCCGTGTCCATATAATTTTCAATAGGAGTACCTAGAATCACCCAGTTCTTAACGACTTTAATAAATAAAAAAAAGTGAAGGAACCAGATAAAATCAACATTATCTTCCGACTGTATAGCAACCTTCACATGTTAGCATATTGTACACAAGTTCGTTTCTACTTAATTAGATTAAATTTATTTTTGCTTCTAGCGGGAATTGTCAATTCAATTAGGCATTGCAATTATTTGTATGTATTGGACGGTATTACGTGGGTTCATACAAAGGGCTGCATGCTTTTAGCATCAATTGCTTAATCTAGTTGGAGTAGCTGCTACGTTTCTGTTTGAGCTCCTCTCCAAAAGAGCTGTATAGTTGGTATACTACCGTCAAAGTGTATTTTAGTAGCAGGTTACTCGAAATATATACCTACCTAGTTCTAACTAGCTGCATGCAGCGGTTTTATTCACCTGTATGAACTTTTGTGAGATTTTTAGAACCACTGCACTGCACCTATTTGAAAAATTCTGACAGATCCTTAAATTATAAAAAAAATTGATTAAGTAATCCATTTTCTTTAAATTAATGTTTTGTTTTGCCCCAGCTTCCCTTATATCCAACATATTATTATAATATAACAACTGTTCCATGCTTTTGACCTAAGTAAATTATGTAGGTTTTTGACCATGCTCACTTTGACATAAGATGGCGCAAGAATGGCCAAGAGTGTGTTTTCTCATCATATCAGATTTCGAAAGTTTCGAGCCTATGACCTTCGGATCTAAGGGCGGGTTTAGGGGGGGCTAGGGGGCACTTGCCCCCCCTACTTGGAGATCCCATCACAGTATTCACAGTACATACCTAAAGGCAAATCAAAAGATCAGAGTATTTAAAATAATACTAGTGACTCTCTCTGTGAGCTGTAGACCTCGCGAGTCTGTCTTTGCTTTGCATAGCTTCAAACAAAATAATCGTTGTCTGTCCCTTGTGCCCCTGAAAAAAATCCTGGATCCGCCCTTGTTCGCATCGAAAAGGCAAATCCGTACCCATATTATAAATGTGAAAGTGTGTTTATTTGTTTGTTTATTTGTCCTGCTTTCACGTCAAAACAGAAAGACGGATTGACGTGATTTTTTGTGTGGAGATAGTTGGAAGGCTGGAGAGTAACATAGGTTACTTTTTATCAGGGTACCACGCGAGCGAAGCCGCGGGCAGCAGCTAGTTTAGACATAAATTAAATGTATTCAAATGTATTTAGACTAACACAGCCACCTAAATTACACAGCAACTGTTCCACTTGCATGTCCCATTAGTTAGTCCGGCCACTCAAACAATTAAGCGTGATTAGAGCAATTATGTACTAATGACCAGCGCCCACTAAAGCCTATTGAAACTTCGGCACCTGTCGGTAAGTACCACTTCATTAGTGAAGAAAACTAGTACCTAGTGTTTGAACTAGAAGTGTTGGTTTAGTAAAAGGTACCTTAATGTGATCTGAATGGGTTTGATTTCTTGCAGTCAGTGCATCAATGGATTTGACATAAACTTTATGGAATGAATGATAATCAACTTTGAAGGAAAACATCGTAAGGAAACCCGTGGTTTAGACGGGTATTGACCTCACTTTCATTAGAAAATCCGAAAAAGCTGACAGGATAATTCAGGTGTTTGGCAAGCTTTAAGCTCGGCGCAAACGGGCCACCGCCACAAAACGCCGCCAGTGACAGCAACTTTTCACATATTCTGTAGCTGTAGCGAGTGGCCGCCACCAGCTATACGTGTGCGGCGCGTCTATACAAAATATATGAAAACTACAGGTCGGTAGCAGCGTTTTGTGGCTCGTATGCGGCCAGGCTTAAAGTCCCATTTACTGTAAACTATTTGAAATGAAAAATTCACAGATGCACGACCAGGATTTGCAACCATAACCTTTAGAAATAAACTCCAGCCACTATCTCATTCGATCATCACGACCAATAGAAACGTTATACTCATTATAATAAAAACCGGTCAAGTGCGAGTCGAACTCGTACGCCGAGGGTTCCGTACCTAGCCATGGTGCCAATTAAGCTAGTCCGCTTAAGTGTATGAGCGCTCATACAACTCGGAGGACAATTTTAATTGGCGTCAACTATGTATGTATGGGAACACCCTTTAATTTTCAACTTTTTTAACTTTTTGGAATTTTTCCTTTATTTGTGTTATAAGACCTTGCTTTTTGCCAAATTTCGTTATTCTAGGTCAACGGGAACTACCATTTAGGTTTTCGACCCAAAACCTCTAGGGTACTGTCCGGTTGACCTAGAATTGTCAATTTTGGTTACAAGCAAGGTCTTACAGCACAAGTAAAGGAAAAATTCCAAAAAATAAAAAAAGTTGATAATTAAGGTAAGTTTTGGTACTCACAAGTTTTCACGAAAACCTAAATTTGCCTATATCTTTTTATAGTGTTGACTCAGGACCTTGATTTTTATACTCACAATAGGGACTATAGACCTTAGTATATGCTATAAATTTCAACTTGCTAGCTCTACCCGTTCCTGAGATAATCGATGGTGACACACGGACAGACGGACAGACAGACAGACAGACAGACAGACAGACAGACGGACAAGAAAGTGATCTTATAAGGGTTCCTTTTTTTACCTTTTAAGGTACGGAACCCTAAAAAGCACTAAAACGCGGCGAAATTTTGCTATCAGTATTAAGTAGAATATTCGCAGCTTTATTTAGATCACTCAAGAAAACTAAAAGATAGCAGTGATACTATAAAACCCCGTTGTCAGAAAGAGATAAATTATGTGAGTGCTGCGTGTAAATGCGTGTAACATCGGAGTATGACAGAGTGCGACTAAGTTGACTCAAGCTAATTAGCTTGAGTTTTGTTCACCACGCAGAGCGGGGTACAACGCTTCTACCTCAGTTTATATAGAAGATCATTGTTCATGACTCGTTAGGTAAATATACTGTATCAATTTCAACACATTCAAATCAATCTAACCCGTGCAAATACTAGATTTGAACGGTTACGTGCGGGCACTGAGAAAGCTTTGAACGGATTACAATAACTAATTAATAATTTAACTGGCAGGTCGGTGCAGGCGATCGATGTTGGGACAACTCTGACAACGGGTCGGATTGAGGATATAACTTTACATCTTTACTAGATGATTTATAGTATCAGGAGGCAATTTTTGCCCACACTTATCGGGACACTGTAGTGCTTGGGACAATGTTGAGATGGAGTAAGTTTGCCCAGCACCTACCCATCCTCTCAGCTTACCGGCCATATCCACAGGAAAGACATGGTCAATACGTGTGGGGCTGACTAAGCCGCGGGTTTCCTCACGATGTTTTCCTTCACCGTTTATGCGCAGTTTTTTGAAACGAAAAATCTGTTGATACACGGCCAGGATTCGAACCTTCGGATCGAAAGTCGATATAGTACTCGTAATAACACTAGTAGTTCGCCCCGAACTGAGATCTCGCGCACCGTAGATGGCCAACATTTGGACTTTCTTCTGACTACCCCTATAATTTCAAGTGCTACTACTGCCGGGTATGCCTATTGCGCTAGCTCTTCATGGTAAAAAATACTAGCATGCATGCAATACATTATGTCGTGTCTAATTTTTCATTTATTTCATATTTATGAATTATCGTCGTATTTTTAAAAGTACTTATACGTCCTAGAATAAAAATAATAACTATTTTAGAATGTACAAATAAAGACCTTTCATTTGACACCGCACTCAATATATTTGTTTACTTAACTTTTTTTACCCCAATTATTTTCATTTTTTATCAAAAATTTTTTATCATGAAAATAAATCAAGTAGCATCTAAAATCATTGCAAACCAAACCGCAACGATGCCACTCTCTTTTTAAGACCGACCAGTCAATGAGCTACGAAGACATCGAAACTCTATGAAACGGGAGCTCTTGCAGCTCTGGTTTCGTAGTTTTTGGTCTTTGGTCGTATTTCAAAAACTATACATCCTAGATTAAAAATAAAAACCATTTTGGAATGTACAAAATAAGCCCTTTCGTATGACACCCCACTCAATATATTTGTGTAACTTTCATAATTTTTTACCCCCTTGGGAACCCAATATCTTCACAACCCCTTCATCGATTAAGCTCATATGCTCCACCGTAAATTTCCTTACCACAACCTATTGACCTACCAAGTTTCATGCAGATTGGATGAACGGTTCGACAGTTATGCTCGAACAACAATTCGTGAAACATACAAACATACAAACATACAAACATACAAAGCAAAATCGCCCAACTTACCACTAAGATCTTCGCTCGCTTCGCTCGCTCGATCGATAATACGAGTAGTGTTTTGTTCTCGGGTGAAAAGTGTGGTCTATTGTAGTTTTTTTGTATGATTGGGCGATAGTTTTTAATGATCCTGTACTTGAAATCTTTCATCATTGCAGCTACTGTTGGGTTTAGGCCTCTTCTTTATTACTTACGCTGTTTTTCTCTATCATAAAAAGTAGTTCAGTTCATGAAAACTACAAGACTACGTAGCTCTTTATATCGTAGCTTCTACAGAATCGTAGCTTCATTGCTACGATATACCTACACTGCTACAAAATCAACTAACAGCCCCCTGATTGTCTAGCTTTGCTAGCGACCAAAATCGGTCTCAAACTGTCAAATATAATACTTCAGTGACCACGCAAGGAGCTCTGTCACTGTCATCTCAACGAGACCGAACGCGACAAAAGATTTGAAATCGTTTTGACAGTTTGAGACCAACTTGAGGTTTTAGACAAGTTAGACAATCAGCCTGCGGGTCTGTTCTGTAAGGTCTACGTTCTTTGGTTCTTTAACTGACCCAGCAAACTTCTTACCGCCTCAGAATTCTAGATATCATCAATAAATTCATTCCATACAAAGTGTATGAAAAAACGAATTTTCTTTCTACTTTTTCTTTAATTTTTCCGATGTTCTAATAATTATTATGCTTTTCGGGGCGGAGACAAATCCAACAAATCTAAGCTAGAAGTTTTTTAGTTATAAATGGTGTAGCTAACCCGACTTTGTTTAATTTGTTTCGATTTTGGACATAAAATCCATCTCTGCTCCTCAACTCCCTAATTCATTGATTTCCTGAAAGGTTCCCCTTCCATTACAGGCTACATCTATAGATTATAGACCTACCTACATAGCTACGTTTCTATAGATGAGACAGTAAAACGGAATAACGCCGGACTGTTACATTGATTACTTTTGCTAATTAGTATCGTTATAAATGTTTTATTGTTGTAGCAAATCTTTTGATGAGATTGTTTTTATTTTTTTATTTTTATTGCATTGCAATTAGTAAAGTTATATTACGTTTGCGCTATGACTGACAAACATCTTACTGTGTCTTGTGTATTTTTTTTTCTATTCTGTTTCGTCGACATTTTTTGTGTGTGTTCGAATATTTTATCAAAACAACAAAAAAGTTGAAGTCCACCGGCACTTGGATAGTTGATTGGTGCAATGCTGTTCTACTTTTGTAAGAAAACCACTTAAAAAAACACTGACAATAATTAACTTAAAGTCAACTTATATCACGCTATTTGTTATCTCAGAAAGTTGTTTTTTTTTGAACAGAATCATCTTGTGAATGAAATTGCGAGGTGCTAGCTGCACCTCGCAATTTCATTCACAGTCGAGTAGGATTTTACAGTTCAAGAAAGTGATTTTCACATATTCGATTACGGTATATTTAAATTAAGGGACCGGCGAACGTACCTACGTAGGTACCTAGGAACGTAATACCGAAATCATTTAAAATTTAAGTTTAACTGATGAAAATATGCTTAAATTTTAACTGATTTCGGTATTACGTTTTTATAGAAATTCGCCTGTCGCAGGCCTCTTAAGCATTCTAATTAATGTTAAAACAACGTGCTCGTGACCTGCATCCAACTAATATTTTTAAATACGCTTTTATTGAACAAAACTTTATTGATATAAAAATGGCGCGGATAATATTTTCGCTATGAAAACTGTTTTCGCAGTTGTTCAAACGTATTTTTGCTATTACAAAAGTTCACAACTTCAACTTAAAACTTGTATTTTTGCAGATATTTTATTCAGAGAATACAAGTAAAATAAACTTTTCATCTTGGATATATTTTTGAAGGAGTCTTTTGCTGTTTGAGATAAGAGTATAAAAACAGTAACAAAGAGTAGGTAGGTA
The DNA here is from genome assembly GCA_958496255.1 of Camptogramma bilineatum. Classification (NCBI taxonomy): domain Eukaryota; kingdom Metazoa; phylum Arthropoda; class Insecta; order Lepidoptera; family Geometridae; genus Camptogramma; species Camptogramma bilineatum. The sequence continues at coordinate 2,482,088 of OY292451.1, forward strand.
ACTACTTTTATTCGGGGAATAATAAGTCGAGCTGCAGAATTTTTTTTTGGCCACGGAACCTAACTTCTGATTTTATAACTAAGCAACGGGAAAATGAGAAACCTTCTAATAAAGTAATTCGTCTCTTTTACAACACAAACTAATTATTCCAAAGAAAGCGTCAAGTAAAGAACAACAATTATTTTTACTTGACCTACTGATTTATACATCGCCACCAAATTTACTAACTCAGCCACGGATTTTACAACTATCGATCGCAATCTTTTGATGTGTGTACATTTTCAGAGAAGCCTCTGTTTCTCTTAGAATTTTATATAGTCTGTTTTCTCGTATCTTATAAGGCTCAAGTATGCTCTGCAGTCCGGAATACGACTAAAGCTTTGTAATACGAGCTGGTTCTTTTATTCACACGACATTGTTTCCGCACTGGGTGAAGAATTACGGAGCACTAGTCGAGTGCCTTTGGTTTTACAAGAAGACATTTTGATGGCATTTAAAAGATAAGAAACAGTATCAAGATTTCCATGTATTGTGGTTGGAAGCGGCCTGCATCCACCTGAAGTATTTACAAGGTCGTCTGTCCATCTTGTTGGAGGACGTCCAACGCTGCACTTGCCGGTCCGTGGCCTCCACTCAAGAACTTTTCGGCACCGTATTGACCATGTCTTTCTTGCAGATAAGGTCGATTTCACTGAGGTGCTTGGCAAGCCTACTCCATCTCATCAATGTTCAAGGCACTACAGTATCCATTAAGTGTAGGCATACATTGTCTCTTGACGCTGCATAAATCGTAAGGCCAAATGTTTTTTTATTTATGAAAATTTAGAAATTATTCTAAAAGTCTTTACTGATATACTTTTCAATTCAACGTGACAGATCTTTAAAAATCCATTACTGTTAATTAACTTTTTACTGGTAAATATACCAAGACATCTGTTAACTCAAACTTGAACTCAAAATTGTCTTATTAATTGAAATCACTTCGAATTACTTTTGAAAATATTTGTTTTAGATAATTTACTTAATTAAGTTGACACATGTTGTGTATTCAGTCCCAAGCTTTTTCATCATTCAAGTTATATTGAGATGACCTATATTTTAATATTTAAGTAAAACTGATAAATAACGGAACTTCGTTATTTTAAATTATTTACTAACATTATACGCATAAACACGAACTCCAAACGGTGAAGGAAAACATCGTAAGAAAACCTGCGGCTAAGTCAGACCTACACGTATTGACCATGTCTTTCCTGTGGATATGGCCGGTTAACCTGAGAAGATGGTGTAGATGATGGGCAAGCCTACGTCATCTCAAACAATGTCCAAGGCACTAACAGTGTCCCGTTAAGTTTTGGCAAAAAGTTGCCTCCTGACATTATAAATCATTTAGTAAAGATGTATAAGCCTAACTTATCTAGCCTTTTATGGAACAGTTATTATTTCTATCATAATTCTAAAACGTTTTTGAGAGCTCAACATAATCTAAAATCAAATGTATTATTAATTTGTGTAGCGGCAAGCAACTGAATTTATCTTTAATTTTTTCGATTCCCTGGAGATGAAATATTGTGCTTGAATATTGCTTTTGTTTTTGTGTGAAATGTGAGCAAGCCTCGACCGATCCCTCATACCGATATGGGACAAGATAAAAAGTAATAATACGGGCCCGTGTATAAAAATAATCGCAATATCCACCGCATGGCAGCTGGGTCACAACTTCGCACCATAACGAAATAGGGACGGCTAAGGGTGAGTGGGACTTTCACCAAGAATTCCGTACAATTATATAGAAACCAAACTCATGATTTAAATAAATGGTGCTACCTTTTGGAACAGTAACTGATATGATAAATGATATATTTTTTATTTAATTTGTACTTTTTAATTCTGGTATGGGAAGCTATCGGGTGGGCCGATCTCAAAGTAATGAATTTCGTTAGGGCGACGCTAAAAGAGCGAAGTTAGGTAGATTAGGTTTCTTATACAAGAATAAGGGCCGCGACAAATGGAATATAAGCCCTTGCAAATATTTAAGCCACAGTCATGACAGTCATCATCGTCTCTATGCCGGCACAACATTAAATGTAAAAAAAAATCTCATTTCGTCAAATTAATGCTCATACATCTTCAGCTGGGCAATTCTACTAGATGACAACCGCTGCGTTTTGGTTCGATCTCTTAAATGTCAGCCATTTGGTGAAATAGTAGAATAGCTTTTCAAAAATTTGTTCTGCCAAAGTTCAAACCTTAGCTAAAACCTCACCACAACTGAGTCGTTTGTTATTAGTAGTCATGGAAACAGTCGCTTTAGTTGAGGTTTTGGTTGAGGTTGATAAAAAGTTCGGTACCAGAATTGACGCCAGGCCATGCATCTTTTATTTGTTTTATTTTTGAGTCATAGGAAAACTTACAGCTAGGTAAAACACTTAGAATAAATAAAATGTAACGTGTAGTAATAGTAACGTCTATTTGTTATAGGAAAATGTTTGCTGATGGCCAATTACAAGTTTCCTTTTTGGTACATATGCCTTTCTAAATCCCTCCTTATTTAAACTAAATAATTATCAAATTCCATGTATTGAGAAGAATACTAGACTTAAATGTATAGAGATGTAATGGAAGAGGGAGCAGAAATATGTGAAACAAAAATATTTGTTTAAAATTATTTTTTCTTATTCTTATCTAGAAAGGAACTCTAAAAGATACCCAAAGACAATGCTCGTATTTCTTATTTAGTACCTCACAACGTGGCGAAGGAACTATCGTATTCTGAGGTTTGGGCCCTCTAAAATATTTACATGGCCAACCTCACTGAATCAATCCGGGCCAGTATACACCGGCCCCAGATTTAGGGACCGCAGTATTTTACGTAATTGGGCCCTAAGCCGGCGACAGTTTTGTTACTGTCCTTTGCGGGTTTTTAGCTTCGAGGGCCTGCATGGACCCCTAAAGATTTGGTTCTACATAACCCCTTGTTATTGCAGACTCGTTTTTTTCAACGACTGCTCCTACTCATAATAGGGCAGACACGGTAAATTAATTAACTTTTAATTTTTTTTTAGTTCATTAGGACCGCTATGACCACTTTGAATCGTCTTAAGAACTAGGTGATTCTACTACTGTTCTTTCGCGACCAACACCGTGAAGAATCAGGGGCAATAAACACGGTATGGGGCATAGCTTTCTTTTTAGTGATCCATCCAGTTTATAACTGACCAGTCGGCTTCGCACAAGAACCTCACCGCATCACCTCGGTATTCTTTGTATGGACCAACGCTCACTACATCAACTTCGTAACGTCACCGGATCGCCGCTTCGCAATCCAAAAGTGAAGAAACAAGTGAACGCCGAAAAGGCGATGCGGTGCGGAGTCGAATGGTCAGCTATAACCTTTAATCCTAGTTATTCACGGGTTCAGTAAAAGTTACCACTTTTTTCAATTTTCGATTATCTAAGGAATTGGTAATTTCTAAGTGAATGTTATTTCGTCAAAAAGCCTGTTTTAGTTTTTCTATGGATTTATAGTTAATGGTAGGTACCTATAAGAAAATCCGTTTTTCTGTTGTAAAGACTTCGCTTGTCTACCACACACACTCTCTCTCTCTCTCTCTCACGTAGAATAATACAAATTCTTCGTCCTGCTCAGATTTTAACATTTTGCAGCGCCTGGTGCCTTCTCAAGCAGCGTTTTGTCATACTGAAAGTAACCCCCCATTTAGAAGGTTTGAAAAACTGCCCAAAACTCCCATTAAAATACATCTGCTACCACAGCACTTAGGCGAAACAATAATAACTTTGTATTAGTATATTTCTTTTGCTAGCAATGCAAAAAGGAGATTAAAAAAATATCTTTTAAATAACACGCAAAAAGGGCATTAGGAGGAAAACAAAAACATCAGTACTGTGACGTTAGCACCAGTTTATGAAGCGTCTCTCATTGTTATTATACTAATTGTTTAACTTTCGTGAGTTGTACTAGGCATCATTAAACCGTACCATGAACTCTTAGAGCAATGTTAAAACAAACTTGAAACAGTACCTTACCACCCCCAGTACCGTGCTTTAGGCTTGTTTCAACATTCCCAAAGCAGGACTGTTTCAAGCTGGTTTTTAACATTACTTGTATTCGATATTGTTTTAGTACTGCTGCATGACTGCTGCAGTCCTTCTTTTGTCCTGCTTGGTGACATTCGTTGTCATGAATTACATCAATGACGTATTACGTCATCACTTTATTAAATAAAGTTAAATAGTATGTTCGTATGAGCTGGTGGGTAACTCTGGTGAAGGTGTTTTTAAGCCGCCTTTAGGCCTCCGCCATGGCTTAACGACTTAAAAGTCGGGACCGATAATTTAACGTGCCCTCCAAAGCACAGAAGTGCTCTAATGTTAATGCTACTTGCTCTGCAGTGTGATTCAGACTTCCAAAAATGCATCCGATTCGATGATTTTGTTCGGAAAATTGACGATTTATCAGCGAAAAAACGTCACTTTCCGAATTTGGAATACATTCCGGGAAGGTCTGAATCGCACTGCTGGTCACCCGTCCAAATGGTGACTGCTCAGAACGTCGGTCGCTTAACTTCAACGATCTATTAACCAGATAGAAGAGACGGGGTTCTTCTATCTGGTGCTCTTGTCTCTTCCGCGTCCCTTTCATACAAAAGGTGACGGCGCCCCGTCTCTTCTGTATGTTTTACGGCGCGACGCTTCTATACATTTTCTATGAAAGGGACGCGGAAGAGACATGTCTGCGACGCGTCCTCGTCTTACGTCTTTTCTGTATGTCCCGCGCCTAAAGTTACACTACGAGCGCCAAGTTGAAAAGTCAATAGTATCTAAAATGCCAGTAACTAGTGCCAATGCTCCTATTATATTGCATGAAAAGAAATCTAATGAAAGGAAATCTTTCGCCATTTCGTTGATCCTTCGAAAAGTAATGTTTTACTTTTGAATTTGAGCCAGCTCTATTGTGAATATTTCGTAGGTCAGCGGTTATTGTTTCAGTTGGCTTCTGTTTTCTTTCATTTTGATCTTTCGAAAAAATAACACAAGATTGAATAATATTGCATTGCTGATTTTTATTTTATTATTTTCAGTTTCTAATAATGAGTTTATACAAACATACATACAATCACGCCTCATTCCCACGAGGGTAGGCAGAGACTACGGATTTCCACTTGCTACGATCCTGACACACCTCTTTCGCCTCATTCACTCTCATCACATTTTTCATACAAGCACGCCGGTTTATGAGTTTCGCCAGCATTTAATCCAAAACCTACCCTATTTAGGCTTAACTTGAGTTTTAAAAAATACCAAAACGTACATTGTAGTACACTGTATTGCTATCAGAATCAGAATCAGAATTTTTTATTGCACAGAATACATGTTTGTAGGGTTTTATAACTTAATAGGTATCAATGTATTCTGCCATTTCAGGCGTGCAAAGCTTTTGATCACAATACTAATTTAAATGATTAAAAAAATGGAATTCAAAATAAAAAATAATAATACTAACAATTAAATTAGCAATAATAATTAATAATAATAAGCTAATAATAACATAGCTTAGTGTCTAGCTACAGGTCATACAAAAACATTACGAAAACATCAACAAACATAATTTTTAGTACTACGAAACATACCTAAAATCTACATATTGTTTTGCATGTGAATGTTGAGTCTTTATTTACTTTCCATTCTGTTAAAAATATAAAACAAAAAAGAAATACTGTTGGACATTTCACACAGCGCCATCTGGCCCCAAAATAAGCAAAGCTTGCACTATGGGAACCAGATAACTGACAGAATACTTATATATTTGTGTAAATACATAGGTACTTTACAACAATCAGACTCAGAATAAACATCTATGTTCATCACGTAAAGGTTGGTACTGGGTGGGAATCAAACCCACGACCTACAGCGTAAAAGGTAGAGGTACTATCAACTGATAATATTATCTTTATTAGTTATTCTATGTCCTCGCGACAAACAGGACCATATAATCCTACAACAATATTTATATGTAACAAAGTGCTTTTACCGCAAAAGTTTTCCCATTAAAAATCTACTGAGGCTTCAATTTCGCTGTACAAATAACCCAGAATATAAATATAAAACTGGTTTCACTGACTGTCTGAATATAAATAAATATTGCTGGATTTCACTCAGCGCCATCTAGCCCCAAATTAAGCAAAGCTTGTACTATGGGAACCAGATATTAACTGATAGAATACTTAAATATTTTTTTGTAAATACATACTTATTATACTTTATAACACCTAGACACAGAATAAACATCCATATTCATCACACAAATGATTGTCCTGGGTGGGAATCGAACCCACGACCTCCAACGCAGAAGGCAGAACTACTACCAACTGAGCTAAGAGGTCAGTCAAATATCACCAAACACATTTAAATGCTCATGAAAAATCGGAACTACTAAGCTTCTTTCTACATTTAACAATTTCATTACATTAAACTGAAACCCTAAAGGGGTGCCTACAGTTGTGTTACAAGAAAAGTTGGAGCGAAGTCACGGGCGAATCGTAACAGAGCATGAATAATAATTGTTTTTATAAGCAGTACGAAACGATACGGAAACAAATTAAATTATGCTTATGGATTCCATTTCTTGAACGTTGAAAGTTCAAACAGGTTTTTGTTATGCTTCCGTGTTTTTTTATGATTGAAGTTGACGTGAAAAGGAGGATGAAAAAAAATGTAATTTAGATTCTGAATACTTATAATAAAGTATGTCTATCTTACCAGAGGACACAGCCGTAAACCAAACACTTAAAATTATATTGAAAATGAAAAGTCTTATCAAAATTTGCAATTCCGACGGAATTTGAACCCGCAATGATACAAGCGATCCTCCGTGCCTTTACCAACTCGGCCACGGAATCCATATCCGTCGGGTTGAAAATCTTCGCTCATTTTATCGATTAAAGCATCGATTAGCGCCATCTACAGGGAAACTACTAAAATTTAGTTTAGTTTAGTTAGCTGGCCAGTTTCCCAGTTCACCGTTGCTTGAATAAGGCCAGAAAGAACTTTAAATCCTAAACTCCCATTCAACTTTAAACGAGCCGTATCGAGGTGAAGTTGCTGAAGATTTCTTCAGTACTCGCAGGGAAATGAAAGGTTTTGTGATTTACTGCGAAGTTGCGAAATACCCGATGGTTACCTGACTGTCACTATACTTACTACTAATTATCAAGTCCTCGTAAGTGAAATGAAATGAAAAGAAATGAATATTTATTCAGAAAAGTCTTAACAAAATGTAACATGTTACATGTTTCTCAAGGTTAAACTAGAGAAGAGACTTAGAAGTAGGTATTCTATAGCAAAATGTTATTGCTGTTATTATCCTTACAACAATGGTGTAGAGACCCAGTTCCAGATTCTGCTTCGAGTTACTCGTTCTAACTAAATAGAGACTTTTATGTAGAAACGAGTGATCGCTGCTTCGAGATTACCTAAAGGCATTAACCACGTATGTAAGTGGTATCATGAGACGGTACCAAGTGTAACAAAATCTAAATAAGTAGGAAAGTATAATACTAAGAAATATTATGTTTTTAAGAAGATAGGTAAAGAAAAAAAAATGATCTGGAGATCTGGAAGTGTAGCGGGCTTATCGACTCAGACATAGATGTGAGTGCGATTCTCGCAACAAAATAATAGAACACTCACGACAACAAGCGCGCTCGTGTTGTAGCTTGCTAAAACGTTCTTGATTGATCGTTGAAGTTAAGCAACGCGCGATCACAATTTGGATGGGTGACCGCAAGTGGCATAGCTGAGCGCTTCCGTGGCACATTAATTGACAATCAAAAAGTAATGATAATAAAATCTTCTCCGACCAAAAAGGTAAGATAAAACTATATACCCGGATCATGTCCAATTAAAAGTAAGAAATCAAATAGAGTTGATAGGCTCTGCCCACGTGCTCATTGGTAATACGTAATGTGACCATTTACTTTTTGTGTCAAAGCGGGACACTTACGGAATTTGGAAACAGCGTACATAGATCTTCGTTTAAATTTTCGCGATAAAGTTTTTTTTTTCATTTTCAATAAAAATTTGCCTTTTTCATCAAAATCGGTTCAACAGTTCAGGCGTAAAAAGTAATAGACCGACAGTAAGTAACATTACTTTCGCATTTTTGATTAGAGTGTAATGAGTTTGATTTAGTACGTAGAAAGGTTTTTTTGCTCTCGCTGGGGACAGCGGGACAGACAGCCTGAAAGCGGGACAGTCCCGCCCAAAGCGGGACGTATGGTCACATTAGTAATACGTGACTGATCGGTGCGCCCCCTGGCGGGTGTAAAAAACTACTCAGGTAGTGATCGTGGAGTAACCTTTCTTAATTGGTAATGCAGTCAGCATTTTTGGTGGCTTAACTTGAATCAGTTCAGCGTATTGGTTACAATTAAGATGGGTCAACTGATTCTGGTATGATGGTATTGTATGTCTTTTGTGGATGCGGCTAGCCTCATTGGATTGGATTTGAGAGGCTAGTTAAGGTGCTGGGCAAGCATAGGTACTCAATATCCATGTCAAGGCAATATTGTCTCCTAACGTTGTTTAAATCATCTAGTACAGAGGTTGATGCCAATTTAGTCAAAATCTATTAAGTACTTTTCAAACAGCAGTGCAATTCAGACTTCCGAAAATGCATCCGATTCGATGATTTTCTTCGGAAAGTTGACGTTTTTCAGCGAAGAAACGTCACTTTCCAAATTCGGAATACATTCCGAGAAGATCTGAATTGCACTGCTGAATGTTACAGCACGTTTACGTAAACTTGACAAACATAGGAACTTGTAGTAGTAACTCATTAAAAATTAAACAGTAATAAATACTTAAGCTGGGTTGACACGATCAAAGCAAACATGGCTTTGACAAAGTGCAACTTGGATGAGTCTGATTGGACGCCGTCGGACTCACGTGAGTCACTCGAACGACGGTGTCCAATCAGATTCATCCAAGTTGCACTTTAACAAAGCTGACTTTGATCGTGTCAACCCGGCTTTACACCTACACATCATCATCATTATCCGCAGCTGGGTAGCCTCCCTTTTGCGTGTGCACGATCCGCCGTTCGCCTCATCCAAGTACAAGTTAACTTACACAAGTAACAATTAATTAAGACTAACGAATGATACAACATAACAACAAAATATCTACGTGACTGTATCTCTTAAGTCAGGAGTCATATTCTGGTACATTTCTGTATTGGATTTAGAACAATTTGTTGTTAGAAATGTGATATTTTGTCACAATGTGAGAGATGCGGTTGATTGATGATAAAAGCGGCACAAATTGTTTTATCTCATATTTTTATTGAGCAGTATAACTTCTCAAAAACCATATAAGATCTCGACTGTACCTTTTTTTAGGCCGCCTAAAGGCTTACGTTTTGGCTTAATGACTTAAAAGTCAGGACCGACAATTTAACGTGCCCTCAAAAGCACGGATCGCTCAGCTTGTAATGCCACTTGCGATCACCCAACCAAACTCTGATCGCACACAATATTGCTTAACATCAACGATCAATCAAGAACGTCTGAAGGAGTGGGCATACTGCGTTTTTTGCAGCGCGTTTGTATGGAAACAAACGCGATACGAACGCCCTGCTCGAAAAAGCGCTTTAGAAAACATCGTATGCCCCACCTATAGGCAAGCTACGTTACGAGGGCTTCCTGATTGAAATTGCCTTTGTATTGTACTCGATATCGCATTCTATGGAAGACTTATCTGATGCAAGCAATTTATAGGGGATCCGAAAGAACGATGTATCCCCTTGTGACTCAAAGAGAGATAGTACATGTGATTCCCCATAGGGCTCAAGGGTTCCAGTCTAAAGAGAGAATTTATCCGGTGATTATTAGTACCGTTTTGTTTCAATGAATGTACCTGCCTGGATTGCAGCGAAAGTTTTGTATTCGTGACAGGTTGCAAGCTCATCGACGCTAATTGGTTTCCGCTGATGTTTTCATTCTCCGTTTAGAGCTCATGTTAATACACATTATAAACTTTTCGAATCGAAAAATCCAAAAATAAGCACGGCTGGGTGCGAACTCACGACCTTCGGATCAAAAGTCGAGGCACAAACCCACTCGGCCAACACGGTTCTTACCTGGTATCCTATAACTCTTTAATAGAGTTTCAGTACTATAACTTATGTCAGCTAAGCACAAATAACACAATAGCGTCTAATTTAAGACAACTCCGAACTAAGCATAGGTGGGATAAGTTTAATTAACAAGGCACCAAACAAAACAATCTAATAAGCAAAGTTGAGTGCAAAGTCTTACGTCTGACATACGCCCTGTGGTCACAAGTTATACAATCAAAGCGGTTACGGCTTAGTTCAATTTATCGAATCTTCAAAGTATTGCTGGTGATTTTCTTGTACCTACACTGTCTAAGTAACTTAATTAAAACTAAAATCGATAGCTCTTATTTCATTCATACTAAAGACCATAACAGTTGGACTTAATAGTTTGACCACGTGGAAGAACCGCTTTTTGTAAATACATACATATAGAATACATGTGATGAGAGTGAATGAAGCGAAAGAAGAAGTGTGTCAGGATCGTAACAAGGGGAGATCTGTGGTCTCTATGATGGGAAACCGGCCTGATTTTTTGTATGTATGTATACATAGAATACTTTATAACACTCAGTCACAGAACCAACAATGTAATGGTGATCAATTGTCTGTAGTTTTGTGTGGTTTCCTTATTGCCGCATATAGGTATGCATTTATGCATTGCTACCAGCAATTTTCCTCGCCAATCGATCACCCTCTACATTGTCATACTGATAATTCAAAATGTGACAATGGAATTGCTTTGCTTGACCATTTTAGCCGGTCTCATCTGTTATTGCCAACTACGTCGATAATTTCATCCGGTAGGTGGTTTTGTGTGGTGTGGTTGCAACTAGGGCGGGTCGGCTTTGTATGTGGATTATTTAGCTTTGTTCGAAAATCACTTTCAAATCATTAAAATCGTCAGACAAATTTCAACGTTGTAACTGTGTTCACAGTACTAGACTGACAGACTGGTAGAATTAGTACCTACCTTCGCTTGATTGCTCGAAGATATTTTGAAAGCTGGGCCAAAACTCCTCTATTTCACAACGTCAACCATTCAAGTATCATTGCCACTGCGTTTTATTTCGTTCTTCAAAATGACATTGCAAAACCTCATTGGTAAGTTGTTTGAAAACGTCATCACAACAGAGTAACCTAACCTCATTGGTCATTAGTAGATTAAGAAACAAAACGAAATAGGTTTTGCTTTGGTTGATAAAAGTTGGTAGAATCGGCCTAATGGCAAAGTGTACCATTGCAAGTCATATTGGTCTAGCTAGTAGAATGGACTTCGAAACTGAAAAAAATAAATAAGCTGTAAGAAATTATCTCTTTTAAACAATTTTTTAATTGAAAAAAAAAAGAGATGATAAGAAAGGAAGAGATGTTCAAAAGCCTTGAAGGCTGAAGATTTCAGAAAATGGAGAAATCTGAAATAGGTGCCGTAAAATACGCCAACATTGCCCGCTTTTTTCGAATAATTTCAATTTTTGTAAAAATTTTCTATGGGAACGTAAGTATTTTCTTTTATCATCTGCTATTATAAGATTATGTGCATGTATTACTTTATCAGATTTTATGATGCGTCAATATTTAATTAAGTATTTTAAACATTTTGATGGCGGGCAAAGTTATCTGGACTTTTAGCCAACATTGCCCACGTTGATTTTTGACGCAAATATAGCCTCTAGAGAGATGAAATAAAAAGCCAATACAAGAATTTAGGCAATAATGGCGTTTACTTTAGGTTTTAAAACGATACTATAGAAGGTTTCCTAGCAAAGTGGCTGGGCAAAGTTACCCTGACATTTTTTGTCTTTTTCATACAAACCGCATTTCACAAATTAAAAGTGCTAGGGCTGGCACTTCTTAGTTAACTGATCTTGTGATCGTAGTTGTTGTAGGTATAAAAAAACTGGTTATTTTTCATTCAGGTATTTATTTAATAAACTTTAATCAACATATTTATATAGGTACCCAAATGAAAATGAAATACTAATTGAGATCAAATGATGTTAGGAGCTAAATTAAAATAATTACTAAACTATTAGACATTTTCAGCTAACTGTCACTATTATTATTGCATTGTCACCGAAGACTCATAATTTTACCTAAATTCAGCTCAATTTGACACCGGGAAGTAGGTCAAATTAAGCTTGCAAGAATTGACTCGGACAAACATACTTACAAACATAGGAACTTACAAACATACAAACATTGCAAGTTAATTAAAAGCTTTAAAAAAAACAAGTTTCTGAAGTGCCAACCCTAAGCTTATTTTGATGGCGGGCAATGTTGTCAATAGTAGATCGCTACATTGCTGGATAACTTTGCCCACCGCTATAACTCTTGTTTGAAAAGACATTCAGCAACGATAATAACATATTAATACTCCTAAAATGTTCTTACATATCATAATATTAATAAAACTAACCTGTGTTTTCGCCATCACTCACAATTCACTTATGAATTTGCACCAAAATTTGCCCGCGAAAATACGCACCGTACTCGAAGAGTTCCAACAAGTTACTGAGTGAAGCTAGCGACACACCAGATAGACAGTGTTGCTAGACACATAACCTATTTTCTATCAAAGTCAAAAAATGTTAACATATTATTCAAATATTTTTGCAATTTAAAGATTTGCTTAAAAATTGATCTTCGGGCAAAATTACCCTTGGTGGCAATGTTGGCGTATTTTACGGTGCCAAAAAAGCATTAAGTTTCAAAAAAAAATACAAAACGTCTACCATGTTTAGGGTTAGTAAACTTGTTTAGTTATTCAAGTGGGAACTTAAAAAAAAAACTAACGGTTTCAATGTTACAAGCTGAGAAACTGCACTCTCGAGCGAGGTGCATTTCTGTTCCTAACTCCGAAGATCCTCCACAGATCCTCACCTTTTTGTGCCCAATCGGAAAATCCAAACAAAAATATAAAATTCCAAATCGGTCTAGCCGACTTCGAGTAATCGGTGAATATATAGAAAAAAACACAAAAAAAAAAGATTCCAACGTTCAATACGTTGGAATCTTTTTTTTTGTGTTTTTTTAACATGATTGAACATTCTCTTTTTTTTACTTCGGTTAATGAGCTTTTAACATGAACCATATGTATTGCGTAAACCGATTTCTGCCGCTTCGGGACCACGGCGCAAACTAAGTTACGTTAGACGCTAGCTCGGGGAAACTGTAGTCAGCCACACTCATTCACATTGAGCTGAAATTACGAGCTCTTAATTAGTATGCTTTGTATGGTTTTATTCACGAACCTGGAGAATAACTCAGTTGGGAACTTGGGCTTTTTTTTAGAAAAAGATGGCGGTAAAGCAGATTTGCCGGCAAATTTAAAAACTGGCGGAATTTGAACTCAAAATCTTAGCAGGGCAACACTAAGCATAAGCAGCCACTTAACAGTCGGCTAGGTAGATATACTTTAAAGGTAGAATGTAGATATTTGTTTCTTTCCTAGGTCCTACTTATCAGCCTGTTTGTGTTTTCAGCACCTAGGTTTCACCTATATTTGTTTATCTAAGTACCTGCGCCTTTTGTTTGTTTTAAGTATTAGGTAGCTATTGTCCTGTGTGTGTGTTGTACCAAATAAATGTTATCCATCCAATTTTAATATTCTATCTGTGGTAAAACTCTTCCGCTTTATATGTATAGTATAGATTATAGTATAGATTAATATCGACTAATCAGTTGAAGATAATTTACGCCATATATCGATACACCATACTTGATCAAGAGGGCTATTGTAATTCACTCGTTAGCTCGGATTATTTCCTTTTTATTTGTAAGAATTTAGCTTTTGAAATGGTAGAAACTGGTAGAAAAGGTGATATACATTGTTATTGTCTATCTAAAATATAAAGTAAGTACCTACTTAATTCTGCATACTATAAGCAAAACTTAGAAAAAAACAATTCCTACAGGAGTAGATATTTGTCAAAATGTACCAAAAAATGTATTATGATCAATTGATCATGACTGTATCATATCATTTTAGTAGGTAAGTATAGAAGAAATACTCGTATATCAAATATTTTACCACAAATATAAAATAAAAAAATCCGTAAAAAAATATCTTTCTATCATAAAGTGTTGCAAAATTAACCTAATTATGATTTTTGTATAGCCTAAACATGAACGAACCTATTATTACTTGGAAACATAAAAGTTCAAGACAACATGCCATTTCATTACAGTGCTATTCTTGCCGTTATGACAAAGGCCGTAAAAGTTATAAAGCTAATTTCTTTGTTTACCGCCACTGAAGTAGCCGGAAGCCAAGACAATTTAACCTACCACAAGTTTAGTTTGTAAGGGAATGTCTTATAGGCGAGGTCCACATGACAATGAACGATAAAATTGTTTTGATTTTCAAAATGATGAAACAGGATCACAAAATTCCTGATGTCGCGGTAAGTTTTTTTTGATCTACTGGAATTACAGCGAAAATGTGGAACTCCTTGCCAAGGTCTGTATTTCGAGAACAGTATTATTTGGGTGTCTTTAAATCGAGAGTCAATAGGTTTTATCTAAGTAAGCGTGCTCCATCTTAGACCGCACTGTTGCTCTACATCAGGCAGGGTGTGGTCTAACGCAAATCTATTTTAGTTAAAAATAAAAACCGGTCAAGTGCGAGTCGAACTCGTACGCCGAGGGTTCCGTACCTAGCCATGGTGCCAATTAAGCTAGTCCGCTTAATTGTAAGAGCGCCCATACAACTCGGAGGACTTTTAATAGGCGTCAACTATGTATGTATGGGAACACCCTTTAATTTTCAACTTTTTTAATTTTTTGGAATTTTTCCTTTATTTGTGCTATAAGACCTTGCTTTTTGCCAAATTTCGTTATTCTAGGTCAACGGGAACTACTATTTAGGTTTTCGACCCAAAACCTCTAGGGTACTTCCGGTTGACCTAGAATTGTCAAACGATAGTGGGCAAACTTCACCCAGCTCCGCCAGCAATGTAACTAATATGACTCGAAAGACCTAACAAAATTAAGCATTTTTTATTATCGACGCATTAAAATCTATCCCAGGGGTCACTAGATAAATCCATGTTTGTACCTAACCTGAGTAGTACTAGTACTAGATTTTATGACAAGGGAGCAATTAGTAGATTGTTACAAGTTGGTTGAATGTAACCTATTCAGGCATGAGATGGTTTGGCGCACGAGCGTAGCGAGGGCACCAATAGTTCGAGTGCATAAATAGGTCTTTCACCCGAAGTAAACACTGCTTTTCATTTCGAATATGAGGAAAGTAATTCGCCGGCCAAGTGGCCAAACAGTTCGTATTAAAATGTATGGCAGATAACTCACTTGGCTACGGTCAGGATCCCAATCCCGTGATCCAGATCTCGTGATCCTGATTCCGTAATCCTAATCCCATGATCCTGATTCCGTGATTCTTATCCCGTGATCCAGATCCCGTGATCTTGCGTGATCTTGATCCCGTGATCCTAATCCCGTGAACCTGATCCTGTCATCCTGATCCAGTGATCCTGTATAATCCTGATCCCGTGATCCTGATCCTGTGATTCTGATCCAGTGATCCTGCGTAATCCTGATCCCATAAACATAATTACGAATCATTATTATGATTCATAAAAGGAATTGCGGTAACGGCCATTTTAGCACCTCTGTAAGTTGAACCTATTCGACTTAAAAAAAATAGAGAACCCTCGAACAGAATTTGATGTGCATTAGCACAGATAAACATGGCAGTGATACCTTTTAAACAAAAGTATTCTAATCTGTGGCGGCCGTAATGGGTCCATACATTTATGACCAAAAATGCGGTAACGGCCATTTTAGCCTGTCTGTAAGTTAAACCTATTCGACTTAAAATAAATAGAGAACCCTGGGACAGAATTTGATGCGCATTGGCACAGAGATACATGGATGTGATACCTTCTAAACAAAAGTAGTCTGAGCTGTGGCGGCCGTGGGTGAAGTGCCCATACATTTTTGCCCACACTCCTTTGGTTACAAGCAAGGTCTTCCAGCACAAGTAAAGGAAAAATTCCGAAAAAAAAAAAGTTGATAATTAAGGTAAGTTTTGGTACTCACAAGTTTTACGAAAACCTAAATTTGCCTATATCTTTTTATAGTGTTGACTCAGGACCTTGATTTTTATACTCACAATAGGGACTATAGATCTTAGTATATGGTATAAACACAGAATACTAGTACTACGTACAGAAGGGTCACTTCGCGAGTAAATTTGTTTAAATAGAGACTCTCGCAGCGAAGCTATAAAGTGCAATTCAACTCGCCTATGGGCCTATTACCTATCGAGATATTTGCCTAAACATTCCCATCCTGCTCTAATGCGTAACTGTGTCACTGTCTGGCGCGGTGTGACGCGACTCGTAAGGGTTGTCGAATTTTCGCTTGCGACAACACAAATAAATTAATTTATTTTATCTGTCACAAAACAGTACCTACTTAAGTTCTAAAATAAGTAGGCCTAAATATAATTTAATCTACCGTTACCACAGAATAAATAATAGTAAGTAGGTACTACGTATTGTACGTTACCTACGTGAAGTAGGTAGATACATTATTATCTCGTTCGTTTTGTAAACAATTGCATTTCAAAATATCTATACCTTCATACCTACCTAGACATTGATCAGACACACACAATCATCATCATCACACAACTAGACCGGGAGCCGTTATCCGATAATCACCCTTTTAATGTTAGGTTTGCAATCACATTTGCAATTTAATGCACGGCCAGGACTCGAACCCACGACCTTCGTCTCGAAAGTTGAGGTACTAATCACTTCGACCAACATGGCTCTATGAATGTAATGTAACTTCTAAACACTTACAATTATTATATTAAGTAGGTTAGGTACCTACTTAATGGATAAGTTACAGTTAGGTACATGTAAATAAACAAAACTGTAGGTACCTACCTACCTACAGTTTTGTAGGTAGGTAGTTTTGTAGGTGTATTATGTTTGTTTATTTGTAAACAGGTACCTATTCAATCAAAAAGGAATCGAATAGGTACCTATAAAATCTCGTTTTCATTATGCACCTACAGTTACATAGTAAAAGTAAGTACCTACCTAGGTATTTATTGATGATTTATTTAAATAGGTACCTACTTACAACAAATTATAGAAAAGCTTAGTAGGTACCTACCACCCTTTCAATATCTTCCGGAATTTTGTGGAATGTTAATGTCCATTCATTGCTTTTCCTTTTGTTTAGACACCCGTAGACACAGCAGTATCTTTTATACGGATTAGATCGTTTAGTCATCGTGCAAAATTCACAAGAAACGATGTATACGAGATCACGATAATTACGCACAATGCGTCTAGTCCGCGAGCCGAGCGAGCGGCAAGTGGCAACCTATGTCGCGCGCCGCCTCAGGCGGCGCGCGTCCGATAAATACCTAAAGTGAGAAGTGAGACAGGCCTGGTATAAATTTCAACTTGCTAGCTCTACCCGTTCCTGAGATAATCGATGGTGACACACGGACAGACGGACGGACAGACGGACGGACAGACGGACAGACGGACAGACGGACAGACGGACAAGAAAGTGATCTTATAAGGGTTCCTTTTTTTACCTTTTAAGGTACGGAACCCTAAAAAGGTTAGGATTAAAAAAAACAAAAAAGAAAGACTTGAAATTTTTCTAAGCAAATATCATTCTATACTTAAAAAATGTCGGTACTTTGCCGCCTATTTAATAGTTTAGCCCACACTTAGGTAGCATTTTCTTAGATTTTGATAGGACGGAGTGGCATTTTCATTTTCGATGAGTGACTCGAGGTTTCCGTACAATGTTTGACATGATCATGATTGTTGATCAATGTCAAATTTCGACATAGTCAAACCGAAACATAGAACATGTATATCCCTTTGTCTATCCAAGACGTTGTATCTTGAATAGAATAGAATAGAATAGGTATAGTTTATTGACAACACACACCGAAGACGGAGGACAGAGCTTAAAAAACAAACATATTGTAGGTACCTACATAAATTAAACCATGTGCCAAATTATTTTGTTGCGTACCTACCTATATACTTAATAACTACCCACCCACCTAGATACATATGTACACTTACATATCTTGGGAACACATTCATGGCAATCATGTTTTTTTTTGTTTCGGTTTCGGTAATGTCCGTGTGAACCTCGTCTTTAGGAATGGTTCTTTCTCTTCCACAATAAAACATTTCATTCCTCTTTATGTGCGCAATCAAAAACAATGTAGATGAGTACTCTCATTAACTCTGCCTTTAGAGCCTGTCCAGATGGAGGCGTTTTACGCGCGTAAACTATTGCCATCCTCTTTTTTTAGACAGTGAAAAATAAGGATGGCAATAGTTTACGCGCGTAAAACGCCTACGTTCTGGACAGGCTCTTAGTATTGTCGTAGTTTTTGCGGAAATTGTCTCAACATTTTTGTAAGTGGGCGATATTTTCTGGTGACACTTGTGGATGGGCTGAATTCCATGCTCCTTTCCCTAATAAGACTAGTATTCAACCAATATTCACAGAAGTTCATATTTTCTTTGTATAGAAGGATTTTAATTAAATTTTTATTAGGATTTCAATTAATGAGGATTTTATCACCAATGAAAGTTTTCTAATGCACAAACAGATACGATAACAATTTTTTTAGATATAAAAATATCACCAATTTATTTGAACATTATATTGAAACCAGTACCAATAATGTATTTGGACGTGCTTCTGATTACTCCCTCAAACATCTTCAAAGGATCTCTCATGCCTCATGTTCTAAGAGAATACCTGTGGTAACTTTAACTTTATCTCGTGACACACTGAATTGAATATTTCTTACACCTTCAGCTACACTAAACAGTAATATAACAACATAAATGTTATTATCAACGGGATAATTACCATGATTATTGAGTTTTCGTGATCATGGCGCAGCAACTGCGTCGAAATATCGGGAAGCAAGAAAACTAAATAATCATGGTAATTATCCCGTTGATAATAATATTTATGTTCGTAACCATGATAGTTTCAAAAGTTATAATATACTAATATAAAAATACGCGACACTTACTCATTAATACTGTTTAAAACCGTCGATTTAGATGCTATACCAGAAAGATCTACACAAATAAGTACACAACAATCCAACTAAAAAGTACTTTATTGTACTTTTCCACGAACTCAGTTCGAAACGAGCCCACAGTTTCTCAAACCCATAAAATCATTCCCCAGTGCGACCGCATCCGGCCAGCGATTCCCAACACTTGTTTACGAGCAATAAACGGACCCCTTTTACTTTTTACTGCACTTCTCGATCGTGCAGAGAAAGTGGCCAAGTGGGAGTTGATCTGGCATCTAATGGACTTGGGCCCGATGTTCTGCAATATTGCTGATTTCTGGGAGAAACTTCGTTTTGCAATATAAGACATAGGCACTTGTAAAACGATTGCGTCACTACTTTCTGACAAATAATCTCTCTTGACAAGAACAGAACACGAAAACATAAAAGGACTACTTACTCCTTTTTCTGTATTCTCGAAACGAATGTCGCCAAAATATTAACAAAAGGTTTCAAGCCATTAAATGGATGCAGAACTTCTTACGCCAAAGTTTATATATATATAATTTATGGGCCTCATCCATATATTTCCTGTACCTACTTTAAAAAAAAACTCTTTGGATACTGTTTTGCCATTGCCTTTCACCTTACTTTTACCACTATTACTACACTTTTACACTATTATTATCATTACCATACCTACTTGTTTTCATTTTCGTTCCTGTAGCACTCCAGAGGATTTTTAAGTTATTTTCCCTCTAAATTAGACTTCTCGAACAAAACGGTTGAAGTGTGAGGTCAAATGACCCGGGTTATGAACTCTTGACAGTTTTCAACTTTCAAAACCGAACATTCCTTTTGCAGATCCCATCTATAAAATCGATGTACCCTTATTCACTAATAAGCGTAAGTAAACATAGTAAGTAAATATTTTTGTCGAAACCTATAAACTACAACTTTTGAAACTATCGTTGTTGTTAACATTGTAAACACTATAAACGGGATATTTACCATGATTTTTGGATTTTTGAGTTTCTAGTGTTTACAACTATAAACTACATTTTTGAAAAATTACGTTTTTATTTGCTAAAAGCGCTGGTAGAAAGTGTTATGTAAAATATGGACATTTGTCTGAAATATATGAATTTGTTATTGTTATTATAAAGTTTATCGCGCAAATGCAAATATCGTTAAATTAAAAAAACACTAATGGAACGTGACAGCAATGACAGTGACAAGACCTACGACAGTGGCGCTCCCTAGTGAGCACTCGAGTAGCTTTTACTTGAGGAAACCTTTGGCTAGTTCTAGGGTATAGGAAGGATAGCAACGGAGATCCATAGGTCTAATAGCAATACCTAACGCACAAACACACAGGATCTTACTTATGAAAGATGTTTAAAGTTGAATACTGTTTGAACAACGTCCTGTCTTTATTTGTGGATAGTGACGAATAGAGACAGGACGTTGTTTAACCAGTGTTCAACTTTAAACATCTTTCATAAGTAAGGGGGTCTGTCGTTGATTGCCACGAGCCGTGTGTGAGTACATGGTACATGTCCGTGCATGACCCACTATGTTCTAAAATTCAAAATTCAAATATCATTTATTCAGTAGGACCGCTATGGCCACTTTGTAACGTCTTGAGAGCTAGGTGATTCTACTCCTGTTCTTTCGCGACCAACACCATGAAGAATCAGGGCAACAAACACGGTATGGGGCTTCTGGGGGGTTATCTGTGTACCTGTAATCCAAAATTTGTGAATACGGGCTCTGAAGGTTCTTTTGTACAAGTTGAAGCAACTTTTGGAGTTTTTTCTCGAGTTAAACGCTATCAGAATCTACTTTGAAAAGCAATTTCCTCGCGGAGATGGAACGAGTTAAAGGGTAAGTTTTAAATTCGTTGTAATATTATCTGAGGATTAATCTAGATATGTTAGATTTAAGGTCTGGGCTCACTGCGCAGTATCATAAGCGGGCCGAGCCATAACCGAGCCCGTCACGAAAATAGCACCTTACACACTAAGACCGTATCAAACTAGGACCGTCTCATAACCGTTTTGCGAAGCGTAATCCCGAGCCTATACCACAGTAATAGACATTTTGTTGGTTTTATGCTAAATACACAATTATTCTGAAAGCCCATTTTAAAACTTATCACTCAATTTTTTTTGTAAAATACTTTAGTAAATATAAAGCGTTTACAAGCTAAACCACACTAAAATACATATTGCACACATTTTGTCGGGTTTACTAGCAAAGTGCAATATTTCATCATATTTTGTGTAACTTTAAATGGGAGTTTTATCTACAAGGTTTAAAAAAACAGACTTTTAAGAAACCCTTTTAGAAACCCAATTATAATCCATAGTGATGGCATAATTATTATTGCGATCATGATGATGATGATGAAAATTAGCTTATATCCTTCCTCAAATCACCTGAGATTAGCGTGTTCAAACAAATTAACAAACAAACTTTTCCGCTTTATTACTGGTTGGTATAGATTAAGTGTACTTTCACTCTACATTCAAGGTTTTATGAATAACCTCTTCTGGATATTTTTTAATTTGTAAGCTTATCTTTTTTTTCGAAATCGTGTTTTTGCTGTTACTACACTTTGATTTCGGAGGGCAGTATGGGATTTTGACGTTTGATAAATGTCACATAACGTGCGGAACGCATTCAGTGATGCTAGATGGGGGGTTTTTAATTCAAATTTGGGGTATTTATCGACTCAGGAGGAAATCCTTTTAGGGAATTTTCGTAGGTAAAAATTATAAATTATAGGTATACCTACTTGATATTTAGGGGTGATACTGATAGGTTTTTAGAATGTGTACATGTACATGTGTATAAATGGGGGTACTTGAAAGACTTTGTGAAGTGAGAAAAATAACTGAATTATTATATAACCAATATTGGAGCGTTTCCTCTTGCTCCTACTCGATTCTCCTACTGCTCCTGCACGAGGACCAATACATCCTTATGCTCCTACCAGTAGGAACATAAGGATAAGCATATCCTAGTGCTCCTACTGTGGATGGACAGTCAAGGTACAATACCCCGAAATAAAACTATCAAATAGGGGCACAGCCGCGAAGCCGTATTTTGATAAACTTCAAAACAAGATAAATCTTCATCATCAACAAAAAATAAAATCGTTATTGTTATAAATAAATACTTATGCTAAGATCAAGTGATCAAGTGATTTAAAGTGACAGCTGTCACCAAATGTACCAATATAGTGTATAAAGTTTACTGATGAATAATATCAGATGTTAAATTGACAGATTATGTCAAAATGACAGATTAGGACAGATTAAATTGACAGGTTGGCCATATCTCGAAAACCACTTATCTCAGACTCTCCGTCCTCAGTTTAAGTGAAAGCTATTGAAGAGATCTACATTTAAAGTGACAGTTGTCAAACTTTAAACAGCCATTATCTCGGAAACTACTCGTCCTAGACTCCTCATTCTCAGTTCAAATGAAAGCTATGACCAAGATCTACATTTAAAGTGACAGCTGTCAAACTTTAAACGGCCATATCTCGGAAACTACTCGTCCTAGACTCCTCATTCTCAGTTCAAAGGAAAGCTATGACCAAGATCTACATTTAAAGTGACAGCTGTCAAAATGACATCTGTCATTTGAAATGTAGATTTTAGTCATAGCTTTCATTTAAACTAAGAACGGAGAGTCTAGGACGAGTAGTTTCCGAGATAAGGCCTTTTAAAGTTTGACAGCTGTCACTTTAAATGTAGATCTTGGTCATAGCTTTCATTTGAACTAAGAACGGAGAGTCTAGGACGAGTAGTTTCCGAGATATGGCCTTTTAAAGTTTGACAGCTGTCACTTTAAATGTAGATCTTGGTCATAGCTTTCATTTGAACTGAGAATGAGGAGTCTAGGACGAGTAGTTTCCGAGATATGGCCGTTTAAAGTTTGACAGCTGTCACTTTAAATGTAGATCTTGGTCATAGCTTTCATTTGAACTAAGAACGGAGAGTCTAGGACGAGTAGTTTCAGAGATATGGCCTTTTAAAGTTTGACAGCTGTCACTTTAAATGTAGATCTTGGTCATAGCTTTCATTTGAACTGAGAATGAGGAGTCTAGGACGAGTAGTTTCCGAGATATGGCCGTTTAAAGTTTGACAGCTGTCACTTTAAATGTAGATCTCTTCAATAGCTTTCACTTGAAGAGAACGGAGAGTCTGGGATAAGTGGTTTACGAGATATGGCCCATCTGTCATTTTAATATACACCTAATCTGTCTTTTTGACGTAATCTGTCAATTTGACATAATCTCTCATTTTGACATGATCTGTCATTTTGACATAATCACGGGCAGACTGCCCGCAACCACGGCTATTGTAACAGCCAAAACGTCGCGTCGTGATAAATAAGGTAAATTACGCGATAAAATCCCGTGTACATAAATCAACATCCAGTACCAACAAAACGAACCAACTCGGTGGCGCAGTATGCGAAGGTCCAGCTAAAACACAGAAAGTTGCGGGTTCGATTCCCACTGCGACGCAAGTGTTTGTATGATCTGCAAATATATGTATCGGGTCTGGGTGTTTTTCTATGTAATATTATGTATTTACAAAAAAAAAGGATAGGTACCTACAAGTAGTTCATCAGTCATATAGTTTCCATACAAGGTCTATTTACCTTGGAGCTAGATGATGCTGTGAAATATCCAGCATTATTTATTTATAGAAAAAGGCTGAAAAGCTGCCCCTAGGGGCTGACCTGGCTACGCTACTAATATAATGGTTACATGGATTGACAGATGGGCGGGGCTTGTCATTGATTGTCAGCAAAATAATCATGGCGGCCGGAGATTGACAAGACGGCCATGGCACGGGCAGGGCACGCGACGGTGTAGGAACGGTGTGGTGTGGGGCGTCGCATACATTTCAATACAAAGAATATCATTTTTGCCGGGCCGGTGTTGCTACGGTCATGCTATGCGACGGGGTAGAGACTGGATAATGTGTCAACTCCCTTAACAATCATCCAACATTTCAAATTGGTATGTCATTCACATGTTGATGTAAAGCCAACCTGGTAGTGGTAAAATGGGGTTATCTGGACCCTTCCCAAAGCCAGTGTGTTTGTGGAGCCCCTACGCAGGATATGCCTCATCTGCTACGATGTCCACAGTGCACAATCACCTGCACCAGGGAGGACCTTATGCAGGCTTCCGAAAAGGGTGTAGACGTCGCCACCTACTGGTCCAATACTGTGTAGTATTACAAAATAAGTTGAGTCTCGATACGAAAAGAAGAAGAATTGGTATGTCAGAACGATCGATTTGAAAGAATACGTATTCTTAATTCAATTTCATTAATTCAAAGGAAGCTCTCGTGGCGTAGCTTGCTGCTTCGAAGGGCATGTTAAAGGTGGCCGCACACCTATCCGCGCCGAACGGGCCGAACGAATCGACCGAAAATAATTTTAGAATTCTTTATTTGAAATCGTATGAAACCTCGCACACCTGCCTGCGTCGGATCGTCCGAGTCGACCGCATCTGGCAGTATTTCGAGAATTCGGCATGGATAGGTGTGCGCTCAGCCTTGATTGTCAGTCTTGGCATTTAATAAACCATGACGGAGGCTTTTAGGCGGCCTAAAAACACCGTCACCAGAGATGGCCATTATCTCATAAGAACTTACTTACATTCGATTTCCACTGAAAACTTGAAGTCATATCTTTAAATAGTTATTTTTAAACAACTAACGCTAAACCTTAGTAAGATAGCCTGTTTTAGTACTAGTTATTTCAGTACTTAAGAATAAAGTCACAGCTTAATTTTCAAAGCTAACGTGAAGTTTCATTCGTTTCGCTTTGATAAAGCTATAGTGAAGTACATAAACGAAGAGAAACAAAAACTCTCTATTTCGTTCGTGTCTCGCGCTAAGTGCAATGAAGACTGCAAATGAATCGAAACTTTGTCGGTGCTCACATTGACAACATTTTCAAGTCTTCGTATTCTTAGTTAGTGTAATTGACTATACATGTTCGTATTCGTACTAGTAAAATTAAATAAATAAATAGATAAATATTTATAAATATTGCTGGACATTTCACACAGCGCCATCTAGCCCCAAACTAAGCAAAGCTTATACTACGGGAACCAGATAAATACATACATAGAATAATATATAGCACCCAGACACAGAACAAACATCTATGTTCATCACACAAATGTTTGTGTTCGAATCGAACCCACGACCACGTGCAGAAAGCAGAGCTTTAACTTTAATATCTTATAAGGCGTGTTCTTTACTTAGAAGCTACCAATCTGATTTATAGTCGATTTAGAGGCTTCCAAAAATGCGTGACAAAAAATAAAGCCTTACTAAATTATCACGTTTTCATGAGACAGATAGAGACAGAGATAGTATTTAAGATGCCGCAATAGAATTTATAAGCGTTGACATTCCGCAAGCTTGGTGTCGCACAGAATGCAGTGGTGTCGTGACGCTTTGTCTTGCAACAGGTTGTAATACCTTTTCACCCTGTATATTGTCTAAGGGATATGGACTTTGCTCATCTAGAATTATTTCTGTTCGCGCAGAATTTCCTGGAATAAAAACAGTGTTTGGGGAACAGGGTGGAATAGTTCCCCAAAGGCAGAGTAGGTGGTTCCTCTGCAACGGGCCGGCCCATCTGGCCCACTTGCCCGTGGTCTTTCGACCGACAGTTAATGACGGATAGTCCTAGATATATCTAAATTCGTTAGAAACTTTGCTTGCGAGTTTTAGACGTTCTGATGTTGAGTGGCGCCATCTTCGCTTAAGCTCGTAGTGCGTAGCATGTCTATGTAGTTCATCTAGCGACAGGTAGATGTCACTACACAGTGTTTCATTTCAAGACTTTCTTTTAATACTCGTTCTTAATATCATGCAAAGGGTCCTAATTTCTATACAAAAAATTATTTATTTTTCTGTATAGAAATAGATATAGTTGACGTTGTAAAATAGAGGAATTGGGGCCTTGATGCCGTTGCTGAATGAATAGCGGCCTTTACACGGTAGAGTTTTAACCGTGAGAGTTTTAACATCTGAACTGCGTTCCGAACCGCGGATAAATCTGTACAGATTTAACCGCGGATAAAACTGTCGTGCTAATTATTGTCACAGTTTAGACTGGTGCGTGGTACGATTATGAACGGTGATGCATGCAAAAAACTGTCACAAAAACTGCTAAAAACTTTGCCAGATCGAACTGTCAGCGTCGCGCATCTACACGTAAGGTGTTTAGCGAAGGTTGGAATTGCGCGTGCTATTTCCCGCGTTCCGATCTCTACGTGTAAAGGCCGCTAATGGTTGAGTGCTTGATTTGATTGACGGGTGCGCGTTGACACCTAAATGTGTGTGGCACAAGGGTTTTATATACTACGTAACAGGATAGTTAACTCGACTTTAATGTAAAAGGGATTTTGAACCTTATCATGACTGTGCAACGATCTATTATAATTCAATCTTGGTTATACGGATTGTCGGTCTTGTTGAGAGGCTTTCTTGGTAACTTTGTCTCTTTCACACTCGTTGTTGGATTAGTAGTGTGCCCATTTAAATTTCAGGATATTCATGAAGGATTAGGAATGTTTAGCTCATAAATTATGGTCACCCTTTAGAAAGAGACACATCGCCCAAGTTTATCTCTCAAGCGGGCCGCGTTTTCTGTCTCAGTGAACCTTCCAGGTACGTTTAGTATACAAATTCCTTGGTGTGGCAGGACAACGACGTCCGCATCTGTTGTACAAAAATGTACACAAAGTACACAAAAATTTTGTACAAAATGTACAACAGTGTGATATTGTGACATGACAACGTTCTTTTATTCAGAACACGGGTGAGCTCTCGTGTATTCAACAGCTGCTACAAGAGACTTGCTAGAAATTTTGAACTTGTAATATATTTTGCAAGCTAACAAGCTACCTGGCTTCACTTTGAAATAAAAAAATATTTTAAAAAAACAAAAACCCGACTGCGTCAAAACTAAAAAGAAAAAACAAGCCTGCAAAGAATTACTCACAGTCGGTACCCATTCATTTTATTACCAATCAAATCTTCCCAATGTTATGGGTCCCGACTGTGAGTAATTCTTTGCAGGCTTGTTTTTTTCTTTTTAGTTTTGACGCAGTCGGGTTTTTGTTTTTTTAAAAAATTTTTTTATTTAACACTTTTTAGTTATGATAAAGTTGATTTTAAAATACCTATTCAACGATACCCCACTTGATATAGAGTGACGATTTTGATTCTTTTAATTTTGACAATATGGCGTCTGGTTGTAGCCCAGGTGAATTTTGATTACTGTCATATCTTTAGTGACACTTCCAAGGTTGAGACAAATCGATTGACGTAAGAATCATCAAAATCGGTCCACGCGTTTGGCCTCTAGAGTGCCACATAGAAACATCCATAGCGAGAATAATTATTAATCAACTTTAAACCGTTATTTTTCCTAAACTATTACTTAAAATGAAAAATGGTAAAAGAAACATAAAGTTGATTTTGAAATACCTATTCAACGATACCCCACTTGACATGGTGTGACGATTTTGATTTTTTTAATTTTGACATTAAGGCGTCTGGTGGTGGCACTGGTGAATTTTGATTACTTTCATGTCTTTAGTGACACTCACAAGGTTAGGACGAATCGATTGACGTTAGAATCATCAAAATCGGTCCACGCGTTTGGCCTCTAGAGTGCCACATAGAAACATCCATAGCGAGAATTATTATTAATCAACTTTAAACCGTTATTTTTCCTAAACTATTACTTAAAATGAAAAATGGTAAAAGAAACATAAAGTTGATTTTGAAATACCTATTCAACGATACCCCACTTGACATGGTGTGACGATTTTGATTTTTTAATTTTGACATTAAGGCGTCTGGTGGTGGCACTGGTGAATTTTGATTACTGTCATGCCTTATTAACACTCCCAAGGTTCAGACGAATCGATTGACGTAAGAATCATCAAAATCGATCCACGCGTTTGGCCTCTAGAGTGCCACATAGAAACATCCAAACATACATACATAGACTGATAAACACATTACCCTTCCTTTGCTTTGCGCAGTCGGGTAAAAAGACATGCAACCGGACGCCCGCGACTTATTATTTGTATGGATTGTATAGATCACCGAAAAGAAAGCCCTATACCGTTTGTTGCCCTGATTCTTCACGGTGTTGGTCGCGAAATAACAGGATTAGAATCACCTAGCTCTTAAGACGATTCGAAGTGGTCATAGCGGTCCTACTGAATAAATAATATTTGAATTTTGAAATTTAGAATTTTTTGTATGTTTGTATCTTTAAGAAATATAGTCTACTAGCAGTGCCCTCGTGGCGTTGCCCCGTAGTGATGGTATTATGGTGATGATGATGATGAAAAGTAATCTATAATCTTCCTCAAAAGTTTAGCTATCAAATGCAGAAATATTTTTTCAAATCGGACTGTAGTTCTTGAGATTAGCGCGTTACAACAAACAAACAAACTATTTTTATTTTATAGTAAAGTTTTATTAACATTGCTTCCTAAACTAAATATCACTATGAATCAGTTAGAAAGAAAACTAAAACCTATCTAGAACTTGTTAGACCTATCTAGAGCCCGTTATCCTCTTGATAAAGTAGAGTACCTTTGATCGGGAGCGCCCTCGAGGTGCTTACCGAAGGGCTCTTCAGGCGTTGCGTGCCTCTAATGGTTCAAACAACTTCATACTTTGTGTCAGTCTAGAATGGATTTATTGGTAGAACTGTTAGATCGTTAGATGCGCCGCTTGCTTCGACAGCTTTAGCTCATATCACGGCTCATATCAAAAGCGGCGTCTAACTACCTATTTACACAGACACTACACAATGTGAAGTAAGGTTGTCACCGTATGAATAATTACTGTACACTGTGGTCTCGGTCTCGTCGTCGCAGCTGCGCGCGTGGCGCATCCCTAGCCCCTCGCCAGCCCAAATTCACTCGCGCGGTGAGGAAGCCCCGATTGGCGAGAGGGGGCAGTGGCAATTTTATACGTAGTATTATTATCTATTCTATGCTCATATAGTGCCCCCGACGCACGTGTAGTACTTGCTGTTGGCTGTGTCGCTTCCCCTTCTCGCGCTTTGCAGAGTGTGGCAGCGAGCGCGTTTAATTCGACGATGGGCCGCCGACCTGTTAAATTAAATGCTAAGAAAAATTCAATGACCTTTATGTCTTAACGTGCCGCTGACTATGCCACATCTTCAGAGATTTTAAAAATTTCTATAGATCTTTGAACGAACTGAGAACCAGAGTTGGCCACTAGCTCATGCTCAGTTATTACTGGGCATAGGCCCAGTATTGGATATATTAGTATTAGTATTGAATATTTAGTATTGGAGCACATGGAGTATTGGAGTATATTATGGAGTATTGGGGTCATACCATATGTACTGTGAGTAATGATGAATGATACTGTACGAAGACGTACAATTACCTCAGGTGTCTGATTTTACTGAATCGGCATTTTACCTCCTTGTACTCAGTGCTTTACTGATCGCGCTCCGATCATTACATGTGACGGAATCGTTTACCGCGTATTTACGTTCATTGTAAAATCGTAATAAACTTTTAAGTGTGATATGTGTATGAACTTTTGCACTCCACTTAACTACTACCTGCTTACTAAGAACTTTACTATGCAGTCCAACTGGACGGTACAGATACTTCTTACATCATCATGCCGTACTTTTTATGGTGAACGTAAACAAAATCGCATATGACTGCCGCTACAGCAAACAATTTAATAAATGAACATTTTCTCCTGGCAAAGTTGAGCGAGACACATAATTTTAACAGTGACTTTAGCAGCAGTTTCTGGCGATTTCTAAACGTTTACAAGCCTGATAAATTTACCAATTATAATGGTAATATTGAGCTTACCTGATGATGGAGTCAGGAGCTGTTCAACAGAACTCGCTAGTAGATAGGCCGATGTCAAGTTCCGAGTACAATGTAATAACATGGTGGTAGCAAGCTGATCTGATGATGGAGTCAGGAGCTGTTCAATGGAACTTCTCAGAGAGTAACAGTGAACATCCGTGTTAGGGCTCATTTTGATCAGCTCACTCTTAGGCTAAGTTCAGATGAACGCGCGGCGACGCGCGGTTGGCTCGGCGCGCGGTTTAAGATTGTATCAAATCAATGTTGTTGTGTACACGACCGCGCGTCACCGCCACACTGCGCGCCAAGCCAACCGCGCGTCGCCGCGCGTTCATCTGAACTTAGACTTACCCAGTAAAAGCTTGTCTTGAAAATATTTTTGTCAACAAAAAACTTATTATTTACTCTCTTTCTTTTACCGAGTAATCATTTAATATAGTCCTCAGAAAGTGTAGTGCTAAGGGCACTGTTTACCATATCGTGCCATTGCGTTTGAAACTCATGAAGTTAGCAACTTGCGAAGTTTAAAGACGGACAAGTGCTAGCGTTACTTGCTTCTTGAGGGTTCCGTAATATTAATAAAGTATTAATTTAGCGGCTTATGATATTTTGTATCGGCCTTCATCGTCATCTTCATAGAAGTACCTATACTGCTTGATAGGTAGGTATATGTTTTCCTTTTTTATCTCTATCTTTTCTCAACTAATTACAAAAATTGTATCAACATTTTATAAAATATAAACAGCGCATGATTTTTAAGCATAGTAAACATCGATTAAGAAATACTTCTTTAATAATATAACATTTATAATTTAGTTTAACGGCGAATTGTATAGAATATCTATTTATGAATTACGAACAGACAGAAAAATAACGATAATTTAAAACTTGAATATGCCCTAGATATTTTTAAGAATACTTAACTA
The DNA here is from genome assembly GCA_958496255.1 of Camptogramma bilineatum. Lineage (NCBI taxonomy): Eukaryota > Metazoa > Arthropoda > Insecta > Lepidoptera > Geometridae > Camptogramma > Camptogramma bilineatum. Next base: position 2,513,143 of record OY292451.1, read on the forward strand.
CGTAAGATCTTAATCGATGTTTACTATGCTTAAAAATCATGCGCTGTTTATATTTTATAAAATTTTGATACATTTTTACATTTTAGTGAATATTTTAGTGAATATTATATTTTTAATATATTATATTTTAATATATTTTGAATATTAAGTATATTATATTTTTATATTTTAGTGAATCCAATTTTAATTTATTTTTATAATTACAAATTACGTAAGATATTATCCTTATATGGAACCCGTAGTTACATTCGTTGACATACTTTAAGAATAAACTTTTGCTATGTCGTAACTACTAGCTTTTTCTGATTTTTCTCCAATTTCTCAGTAACGGAACCCTAATATACTTAGTATGGTAAGTAATGTGCATTTGTAGCGATCGACTGAATAAACAAACGTTTGATACTACCGACGCCGACGTCGGAACAATAGTTCGTACCAACTATCGAAGTCTAGCATTAGTTACAAACGTTGTCGAAATTAATAGCGAGACAATTAAAATTCTTATAATTTTCGTATTTCAGTTGAATACAAGGAAAAAACATGAAAGAGACTCACAGACTTACAGTTCCCCGAATCTTATTTCAGAATACGAATTCAATTGATGTTTTTGGAAGTAGTCACAGGCACATAGGTATAAATGCATTATTATTTGAAACGTGCGTACATTTTGCTGAAGTTGAAATTCCTTACGTGGCAAGCATATTACGTACTATCTACTATTGGAAAGCTAACTGGTTTCCTCACGATGTCTTTCAGAACATACCTCTGACTTTAAATTTTTTATTTGTTATAGTGTTAAACCACACTTAGGTAGGTATTTACATTTGAAAATGAAAAATCTTATCAAAATTTTCAATTCCGACGGGATTCGAACCCGCAATGATACAAGCGATCCTCCTTTAGCCGGAGTGCCTTTACCAATTCGGCCACGAAACCTTTAGTTGCCAGAGTTACCTCTGACTATCCCTTGAGACCACTTCAACAGATCTTAAACGACTAATGATCTCTGAAATAATGTCTAACGCTCATTGGGTATAATAGTCATGATTGTGTTTCGTTTTCCATTTTCCTAACTAATGCTATCACAAAAATTCTAGGCCTTTTGAAACCTGTGACCGTGCCCATGTTTGTTCAATGTACACGTTCGTCTGAGATGGAAATTCCATATGGGACTCGACAGCGCGATTGATTAAAGAAATACTTAGCTTGAACTACCTTCAAGTAATGAGGAAATGTTCGACATTGTCATCTTAACGCTTGATGGGAATGTGACTTACTTGGAATGTTCAAACGATAGAACGTTATACTACTATTCAGAGGGCCTAGCCAACCGGCATTCGCTATGAAGTGATTCGATTTCTATAATTCGCTAACACTCGAACGTGACGTTTCAGTGGCCGAACGTAAGGTCACATGGTCTTCGTTTCATTTATCCACCAATGAAACATCGGCGATAGTAAGCGAAGCGAAGCGAATTGTAGAAATAGAATCGATTGATGCCACTTGGCTAGAGGCCCAGGACCTGCAAAAATTCAGGTAGTTCATAGACAGAAAAAATCTGAGAAAAAGTTTTAAGAAAACTCTTAGAAAATGGTCTGTATAAAACCCACTGTTCATATTAACTTTAGATGTTCTTTACTTTGTGTGTCCAACGTACTTGTTTTATAATTTATTTTTCTTTAACAACTCCTCCAAAAAAGCTTGCAATGGAATTTTCTTGAGTCTCCCTCCTAAAAACCGATTACTTACCATCATTTTGCTTACGTTAGGTTGACGCCTGTAGGCCTAACATCGAGAGTCGAGAAACCAGATTTATCGATCGGTTAAACTGCTCTAACGTATGTGTTGGAGCAGTTCGACCGATCGAGATATCCCTCTCAATGTTGCACATGTTAGGCCAGCTGGTTAACGGCAAGGCGAAAGGATATACGGTGACGATTTCTTTCCGAGTTGATATGTCTACTGCGACCAATAGTAGGGGTCGCGGACAGTCCGAGGTTACGGAATTTTGTCTGGTTGCAGTTTTTGGAATGCTGTAAAATTCTTTTTACTTTCCTTTTTTATGGAGAGTGGCTTTATCCTGAGATGAAGTTGTAAGCAAATTGATAACGAAAATTTTGTTTGTCATACAAAATTTACAGACTAATTAAAAAATTACAAAAATGAGTCTGAAATGTACGCCATTTTACCGTGCCAATTTCCCAACAACCTAGTTGGAGAATGCTGCGTGAAATACGATCAAATTCCAACTGTCAACAACTTTAAACTAGCTAGATCCTGTGGAAGTAAGCGGAGGAAAAAGTACCTTATGTCAGTTAGTATTATGTTGAAACTGGGAAGAATTGCAGAATTGTAGTAAAATCCTTTTTCTTAGTCTTGTTTAACTTTCAAAAGTTTTCATACCTGAGGTAGTGAAACAAGCGTTTACATCTACATTATTTATGTGTAGTGTAGTAAACTTTATATTTGTGACATTTGTGCTCACTAAAAGATAGAGTTGCTTCAGAAAAATATGTTTTTTAGGTAAGGTGGTTTCACAGGCTTTTCAAAAGTTAAAGTCAAGTAAAAAATCATTTATTCTGTAGGGCCATTGAGATCACAAACAAAACTCTTAAAACCAGTTGACTATCTTCTCTGTTCTTTCGCGGCCAGTACTGTGAAAAACCAGGGCCACAAACACTGTTTGAAAATGAAAGCTTTCTAGGGGCCTAGATTTGTTTTTACTTTTTAGTGATCCATCTTAGTCAAGCTCCAGTGATGATGCTGTTACGTGCCAAATATTAGCGTCATCAGTTGACTTTGTTTTTCCAAGGCGTCTACGTGTGGTGAATAAGACCTCCATTTCGGGCGCTGAGCAGCCTCCGGCACCTACTGAGAGGTCTCCACTCCGCACCGCTTCATGTTTTTCTTCAGACTTATACAAACACACACACCCACACAGAGAGAGAGACACACACACAGACGTGTTAAATAATCAAAAGAAAACAAATGACAGTTTCAAAATATTATGATGTTATGTGTTTAGAAATTCTGACATCTACATATTTACCAAAAATCATCATCGAAAACAATATTAGGTAATGGATATAAAACCATGTTATAAAAAAAACACCCTAATCCCGATAATCTACATCTACAGTGTTTCTATTCTCATGTCAATTGCGCCATCTATCTGAAACTGAAAAGCCCTCATTCCTCGTGGCCGTTTTGTCGTTGACATTTAGTTCATCGATCAAAGATCGAATAGCCAAATAGCCAATCATCCTCTAATCGAGCGACCCTTGCAAAGCTGCAGGTACAAAGCAGTACAGTGAGACACAAACAGAAGCATCAGTTGAAAGGGAAGGCGTCAAAAAGAAGAGATCGATTTAACATTAAACAGTTCTCACCGTCTTACAAATTAGTTAAATAACTTTACTATGGACTTCTACAGATTTGCCATGGGTGTAGCTATAGCTTTGTTAGATGGGGGGTTCAAGGGTTCTAAAATGCACAGATCTTTGTTACGGGGGTTCCAAAATACAAAGATTGACCAGGTTTCCCCCGAAATCAAAGAGTTTCAACTATTCAAGGATTCGAAGGGGGGGGGGGGGGACCAGACCCCATAACTCCCCCTCCCCCCTATATACCTACACCCATGAGATTTGCGTTCACTTATCGAGTCCGCAGCGTCACAGGATTGCTTCACTTGTCCACGCCCGAACGGCGAGTGAACCGCTTTAGCAATGTGCACACCTTTCGGCAATGAGTTGTCACCGAATAACAAGGATGCCGAAAAGCAGTAAAAATAAGTGAAGCTGCAGCGGTCAACATTTCAAATTTCGAGCACTTTCCGATTAGATAGATAGTAACTCTTTATTGTATCCAACTTAATACTAACACAATAAAAATATAACAAAGTGACAAACTAAAAACAGAAGGTACAATGGGCGGCCTTATCACTATAAGCGATCTGGCTGAAACTTGGTAGCTCACAACTTAATGACAATGCATTTAAAAAAAACGTGGTGTTTCGATTTTTTAATTTCTTATTAGTAGTTGTATTAGTACATCAATGTAACTACTTGCTGCTCCCACCTGTACATCCAGTTAACTACATACACGTAATTGAGTTACGAGACGTTGCAAAACTAACGAGTTGAACGACGGGAATGACGTGGACGGTGCGCAACTTTAATTTACAGGCCTTGATAGTTTGTTTGTGCTAACAAAAACAACCTATCAGTACCAGTTTGAGCTCTAAACTCTCAAACACAAAGGTCAAGCCAAATGAAAAAATGAAATGAAATAATGATCGCGATGAATCCCCAGGCACGGTGGACATTCTCTCAGATCTTTTTAGACATTTTTAAGACCCTTTGAAGATGCATGAGGAGGTAGTCAGAGGTATGTCCAAATATTTATTTGATACATGCCCACATTTTGCAGAAGTTAGCATAAGTCAATAGGCATTCAAAATTATCAATATGAAAAAAAACCCGGGCGGGGCGTTTGGACCATACAAACCTACTCCTCTGTTTTCTTTCTAGATAATGACACTAGAACAAATATTATTTAGGCATACATTGAATCTATAAGTGTAAGTGCCAATTCAGACGTACCACAACTACACGACACCGACAACCACACCACAACGACGCGACGTGGTCGGGCGTATATTTGTATTGAAAATGAATTTCCAATTCACACGTACCACATTTTGTCGTTGTTATCGACCACTTGTGTAATACGACCACATCACAACCACATCGCAACCACATCGCGACGACATGACGTCATCAACAGCGCGCGCCTAGCTGGCGCCTGCCACATTGACATTTTGTCGGTACCACAACGCAACTGCAAAAAGTCGCTGCGACACAATACACACGCAACCACAGCTGGACCACATTTTGTCGCTGCGACGTGGTGTGGTAGTCGCACGTGTGAATTGACGCTAAGCCTTTAATGTATTTTTTTCCATACTTTAACAATTATTAGAACTAGGAACCTTTTAAAATTACAAAAAAATTACCAGTTTTACCGCCTTTATCAGAAGGCCAGTAAAATTGACATGCAGTAAAACGTCGCGGACTCATAATAATAATTTGTAGGTAATAACTATTACATTCGTCGAATTATGGTTCAACGCGCTTTTTCATTTATCGTCGTAGTCATTATTACGGCCAGTTTTACTTTATTGCAAAATTATAGTTTAAATTTTATCACTGTTGCAATTGCAACAGATTCGTAGAATCATGATCTAAGAGCGATGCCACATGGGCGTTGACGTTGTGTCGTCACAGCGCTATAACAAAGTGTCTAGTATAACAAAGTGGGGTGTCAAGGGTTTCAGTGTCTGGTTCAGCCAGTCGACTCTTATGGGTGGCTGAATCCTTGGTTAAATTCATCGAAACCAACAAACTCTCGCCAGTGGCTCCTCGTAGCTGTCCTGCATGCAGCGCCACACCCTGGAAACCACGTTGACTCGTGGGCTAAACCTGGCAGAGGGGGGCTTGGGTGCTTCGGCACTTCAAGCCTTAGCGGTCACTCCCCGCTCAGTGCAAAAGTCTGTCTCGGCATCATGCAAACCACCTTTGGTGGCGAGACAGCGAAGGCATGGTGGAAGGCCTTGAAGGCGACGATAGGGGTCATATAGTTATCGTCGGCTAGACACTGCATCCTGCTCCTCTCTAGTTGTAGCGGTTTTCCGTTCCACTAGGCCAAGGGGAGCTTGGACGAGAGAGTGCATCTGCGACTGCGCGCCTGCTTATGCACTTTAAAATATCCTGCGCATCTGACCTTTTTCTGCTAATTATAACAAAGTGTTCCTTCTATCAACGCGCATCGTACGCACCTGCCAACTTAGCTACTTTATAGCCAGATCTGTCTACTTTTAGGCTACCGTCAGCTACAAAATTGAAGTTGTAGCTAAAAAAACTAGCTACGTTTTCTAGCACCTTTATAAGATAGGGACACATACCGTGTAGCGTTGTTCTGCCCCTCGATTCTACTAAAAAACTTTTTATCAAAAAAAGCAAAACGTCAACTATTTCGTTTTGTTTCTAATTTTACTAGTAACCAATGAGGTTCAGTTACTCTGTTGTGATGACGTTTTCAAACTTACCAATGAGGTTTTACAAATTACTGTCATTCTGGAGAACGAAACAAAACGCAGCGGCAATGATACTTGAATGGTTGACGTTGTAAAGTAGAGGATTTTCCCCTCATGATTTGTATGGAAAACAATGCAGCGTCACCGCTCCGTCGTCGGCGTTGCAAAGCCGTCGACGTAACGCATCCGTGTGGCATCGATCGCTCTAAATGCGCTATATTCCCGGAATTTCCAGTTTATTTTGTTATAAAATGTATTTTATTTCTCTCGATTATTATAATTTATTCACTCGATAAATCAGTGAGGCCCAAATGTTAAATTAACCGTGGTTCGCGATTCCGTCCATTTTTCACCCAATAGCCGCTTAGGTCGGATTTATAAGCAATTTTGCGTTCTATCAATGGGGGGATTTATTGCGCTTAAGTTATATTCTATTACGAATATTTGATGGCTGACCACTTCTGTGGGTTTTATGAATGTAACGTGCTTATGATTTATTTATTAACTAGCGGGCGCCCGCGGCTTCACCCGCGTGGACTACAACTTTTTTATCCCACGGGAAACATGCATGTTTTTGGGATAAAAAGTATATATACAGCCTATGTCACTCTCCAGTCCTCCAACTATCTCCACACAAAAAATCACTCTTTGTCTCTCTGTTTTGACGTGAAAGCAGGACAAACAAACACACTTTCACATTTATAATATGGGTATGAATATTTTGATAGTGTTCGCCAACGGTAGGTACCTACTTATTAATCGCTTCATGCCTTTCAGCAATTTGTGCTGTTCTCACGTAGATAAACTTAAAAAGGAATATTTTGGTACATTTCCGATTACTTTTAGCGGTACCAGAATCACGTCCTTATTTTTTATTTGTTATTTTTCGACCTCAAAGCATTTTTCACCACAGTCCACAAGAAAAATCTACGGTTTTCGGACTAAGGAACCTAATAAATAACAACAAAAAATTTATCCCCTAAACGGGATTTCCAATTCGCGGCGGCCATTGCCAAAGTTACAAATTGACTCATCCGTAATCCCGGACCCAGATTCGAACGTATAATCCCGGGACAACAAAATCGAGGGTCAAACTCTACTCGCAGCGCTTTTTGTACATTAGTTTGTTAACAGATTATCTAAGTTTCGTATGAGCCAGGACTGGCCACTAAGCTATCTATGGAGTTTTTTATACCGTCTAAATGTAGGGATGTCGTGTTGGCCGAGTGGGTTAGTGCCTCGACTTTCGATCCGAAGGTCGTAGGTTCGAACCCGGCCGTGCATCAATGGATTTTTCGTTTCGAAAAATTTATATGCGCATTAATACGAGCTCTAAACGGTGAAGGAAAACATCATGAGGAAACCAGTTAGCTTTCTAATAGCGTCGATGGGATTGCAACCTGTCATATATGGAATGCTAACTTCTGCAAAACGTGGGCATGTACCTACCAAAATGTATTTGGATATACCTCTGACTACCTCCTTAGACTCGAAGGATCTTAAAAAAATGCCTAAAAAGATCTGAGAGAATGTCTACCGCGCCTTGGGGATATAGTCGTGATCGTATTTCATTTCATTTAAATGTATGTATCTTTGTATGAGTGGCTAATATGGCGAAAGAGTTTTAATACCACCTGAATACCTCCGTTTTGTCCTGCCGCTTTCTTAATCGACGCATGTGAGCTGTCCCGCAAGTAGGTTTGGGTGCTTGACCAATAAATGAAAATGAATCTACAATTAATTAATTACATATCGCACCTCACAAGTAATATAGTTGCAACTCAAAAACAATGATTTTGAGATATCGCGTTTTGAAGTTTTAAAAAATCGTACCGTCTAAAATATTAACAGTAATGTCTTAACTTAAATGCAAAAATATAGGTATATCGCTTGGCTATGAATATTTCCTATTCTAGTAAGTTTATAGTAAATAGTTTTCGTAAAATGAATATTATTGTAGTAGTACTCAGAGTTACAACTGTATTGCTTATCTATTCAGGTGCTTTTTTGAAATATAACTATATTGCCTGTTTTAAAAACTAACTTATGTGCGTTTCGACGGTTATAATTAACATTTTAATGTACATTTTCCTAGTGTTTGAGAAGTTAAAATGCGTTTTATAAAGGTAACTTGTATTTCTCGTAAATTAAATTCAAAAAATGTTAATACAAAAAACTATATTTAAAAATCAACAGTAGCTAAACAAAAAATAAGAAACCGAAGAGAAATAGTAAGTACTTTACCACAGTTTAGGTACCTAATTATCAAAAATGTAGAAGAGCAAAATACAACTACTAAACTATCATCATCATCATCATCATCTCTGGCGTTGAACGTCCACTGTCGGACATAGGCCTCCTTCAAAGATTTCCATGTGTTGTGGTTGGAGGTGGCCTGCATCTACTACTACTACTACCTGTAGTTCTGCAGATCTGCAGTTTTTACAAGGTCGTATGTATAGTGTCGGTGGACGTCCAACGCTGCGCTTGCCGGTCCGTGGCCTCCTCTTGAGAACTTTTTGGCCCCATCAGCTATCTGTTCTGCGTGCTATATGGCCTGCCCATTGACGCTTCAACGTGCCAATCCGTTTGGCTTTGTCGGTAACCCGAGTTCTACGTATCTCCTAATTTCTGATTCAATTCCGCAGTGAAACCCCAAGCACAGCCCTCTCCATTGCTCGTTGAGCTACTCTGAGGCCAATAGTGAAGAACCACGTATTGATTGAAGACTTTTGTCTTAATGAATTGACGTATTTTGGATGAGAAGCTGTTACGAAGTGGCATTTTTAAACAAACACTTCAAAACTTCGATGTACCGATAGTCAATTCTGCATCGCTGGAGAGACTCGAGCTCCTCCCATGTTTCAATCGAATCGAAGGCTTTCTCATAGTCCACAAACGCGAAACAAAGCGTCAAGTTATATTCTTCGGTCTTCTGTATGACTTGCCGCAGTGTGTGTGTGTTTGGGAGGCTAAAAGTCATCAAACCTGCGATCGAGACAATTCGTGATAATTCTTGAAAACAGCTTATAAACATGGCTCAACAACAAGAACAGCAACACCACGCTCTTGTTCCATGCTTCTGCTGTAGTACCTTCGAGCAAGACGGAGTTGAAGAGCTTTTGATGGACTTTAATTACCGGTGATACACCCGCTTTCAAAAGCTCTTGAAGTTATTCCGTCTTCGCCCGGCGCCTTGTTGAGAACAACAGTTCTTAAGCTGCTTCAGGGCCACCCTGATCTTGTACTGGTATCAAGTTGATACCCGTTTTGAAAGCGGGTGTTATCACCTAGGATATCCTCGGTGCGGTTTAGTGTCCGGCCAGTTTGGCTCTCGGGTCTTCTTTAGCCGCACTGCAAACAGTTTTAGTGACTGAATCCTAGACCTGTTCTTAGAACCTTTCGACTTCCCATAACACTTCTGATTTACTTGACGCTACACTGCCATCTTCTCATCTCCTCAGCTTCTACTATATAATTTCTTTTAAATTTAAATACATACCTAATTTCTTGGCAAATTATTGGAAAAAGGCTAGGTCAAGAGTATCATAAACCGACGAGCTTGCATGAAGAATGTGATGAGAGTGAATGAAGCCAAGGAAGTGTGTCAGGATCGTAGCAAGTGGAGATCTGTGGTCTCTGCTTACCCCTATGATGGGAAAAAGGCGTGAGTTTATGTATGTATGTACCTAATTTCTTTTGAAAAAAACAATTAGCTGTCACTGTTTTATTGCATCAGTAATGTATGCTGAATTTCAGCTCAATCGGACACAGGAAAATGACAGAAAGACATCAGACAGACACTGAAACAGGTGAAGCTAAATAAAAACTTGTAAAAATATGCACAGGCAATAGAGTCACATTTAGAAATAAGCAACACCTCGAAGAACTTATGCGATAATCTTAACAGGTCATATAGTGTTAACTCAAACAAAATAGCGGCAATATAGTTGTAAGTTGAAATGTTTTTCGTAAAAATCTATTTAAAGGAAATTACTAACAAGCAATACAGTTACAACTCTTAATGTGAACCTCATGGCTTATTTTTATTGACAGGCAATACAGTTACAACTAGATAATACAACTATATTGATTACTTTTACACTATGTTTTTATATCCAAGCTAACATTCCAATGTTTTATTTTGAGATGTAACAGGCAAAACACGTCTGGCACGAGTTGTGACTTATTCAATAGTGGTTCAACTTAGATGTAACTATGCTACTTGACAAATTAATGAACGAGATGGATAGTCAATAAAGAGTTTTAGTGCTACCATTTAGCGATAAAAAGAGGTAGAAATATAAGGGTCTCACCAGTCGATAGAGAAAAAAAAATTGTATTTAATGGCATACTTAACTCAATATTGCAAAATTTTGAGTTGCAACTATATTACTTGTGAGGTGCGATATGTTATTGTATCTTTATCTATTACACCTTCTAACAAAATGATAATTATTATAACGGGATTTTATCGCGTAACTATTATTTTTTTTCTATCCACGTTGCAGCGTTCGTGGTCACGGGATGACCTTCTAACAAACCTAGACATACCATTGCACTTAGTGCCAATTCAGACGTACCACAACCACACGACACCGACAACCACACCACAACGACGCGACGTGGTCGGGCGTATATTTGTACTGAAAATGAATTTCCAATTCACACGTACCACATTTTGTCGTTGTTATCGACCACCTGTGTAATACGACCACATCGCAACCACATCGCAACCACATCGCGACGACATGACGTCATCAACAGCGCGCGCCTAGCTGGCGCCTGCCACATTGACATTTTGTCGGTACCACAACGCAACTGCAAAAAGTCGCTGCGACACAATTCACACGCAGCCACATTTTGTCGCTGCGACGTGGTGTGGTAGTCGCACGTGTGAATTGACGCTTAGATAATTCTAAAGATATAACCAGTTAGTAGCAGAATGACAGCTCTTACTAATATACGTTTTAACTGTTCAATTGTCGTCCTAATTGTAGATTTACCCTCGTTTAAGAGCGATGCGCGCTGTAATTACAGTTTGAAGTTCAAATTCAGACTAGGCATTTTATCCGAGCGTGTAAAGTACCGGACATAATGCTATTTTGCTTGCGCAAACTGGTTGTGCAAAAGTTACGTGAACTTGTGTGTTTGTTTTTTTTCTCTTTTTTTTAAACTCTAAGTACATTTAATTTTCATAGTGTTAAACCACACTTAGGTTTTATTTTACAATTTTAACCAACAGCCTTAAACTAACACTAAGATTACCTGTGTTGTGGTAGGATTTTGTTCTTATTTTGACATAAATATACGTAATTCAAAGCCAATATAAAATCAGTAATTTTAGTGTTGCACATAATGTGAAGGAGTTTTATAAACTTTCACTCTCACCTTCATAAAAAAGCAAGTTTGTATGAGCAAGTGGCCACCTCTCACCTTGATGCTTGTTGCTGTAAGATGCCCATAACTCGTGGTATTGTTTTAGTTATAACGAATGAAGCATTGTCGTTCTCTCTTAGGCGCAGGCCAGATAGAAGAGACGAGGCGCAGACATTTGTTTCTTCCGCGTCCCTTTCATACAAAATGTGACGGCGCCCCGTCTCTTCTGTATGTTTTGCGGCGCGACGCTTCTATACATTTTCTATGAAAGGGACGCGGAAGAGACATGTCTGCGACGCGTCCTCGTCTTACGTCTTTTCTGTATGTCCCGCGCCTTAGGAAGTTGTCGTTGTCATCCTGAGGGCTTATTTCCACGTCATTTACAACGCATACATTAATTTTTCCGATGTATGAACTCACTCTTCCAATACTACCGCGTCCGTCAAAACTCCGTCCTTGAGTTAGCCATAAGCTCATACGAACATACATATATACATTGGTTGAAACAGAACCATTGTAAGCCTAGCGCAGAAATATCCCGCAGTGCAAGGTGTACAATCAAAGTCATAAATTCAATTCCCACTCATGAATATTTCCTTCAGCACGTCCAACCCTTCCTTATTGATAGTTCAATAAAAACAACCATTTTTACCGAGAATTCAGGGAAAACTTGACAATACAGGTAGCTACAAATCTGGCACGTACTGCGCCTAGGTGTTGCGGTATTCAATTGCCAAGCGTTTTTCACCGAGGTCTTTTGGTACAGTCACCGAAATATTCGTATTTTTTTCAGACAAATTTTCGTTTTCATATAGTATGGCCTCTCAGCTCAACCCTAGTCAAGTGGTATCAATCGATTCTATTTCTACATCAAGCTAATTCTCACCGTTGTTTCATTGGTGGACAAAGTGCCGAAGACAACGTGATCTCACGTTAGATCAATGAAACGTCTCGTTCGAGTGTTAGCGAATTATAGAAATATAATCGGTTGCCACTTGGCTAGTTTGCTCAGTAGCTCTGCCTGCTACGCTGTAGGTCGTGGGTTCGATTCTCACCCAGGACAAATATTTTGTGTTGAACATAGATGTTTGTTCTGTGTACAAAAGCTTAGTTTGTTAGGGCTAGATGGCGCTGTGTGAAAAATATCCACCAATATTTATATTTATTTATTTATTATCCCCGAGGTACAGTAGATATTCTCTTAGATCTTTAGGGTCCTCGGATCACGCGTCGCTTCGACCAGATGCCCTGAAACAGTTTAGTTACCTACTTTAAAAAAAACTCTGTGTTATGATAAACTTTTGGTCTTGACTGTATTACAGGTATATGGAGGTTCCGGCGACTTGTACGCCAGGTCACGTGCCACGGGACAAGTCATACCAACGAGTGGCTATGTCCGTTGTGTTCGAGACTCAAATTGTTTTGTGGCAAAGAATCATTCATAAAGGTATTTTAAAATGTAGGTACATATTCAAATGGAAAGAAACCTAATGAAAAACTTAAGGGAAGTTTACAGAGTTCAATGACTAAACTACTGTTTAAGTGTCTGGGCCGAAGCCAACACACAGAGGCCCTTTTGACAACTTTGATGTTTTGTGATGGACACAAATTCCAGTGACTACCCCGTATAACATTATAAAAATGCTTTTAAAGGCAGCCCCCGGTCTGTGCAGAAATATTACAGATATGGAAAACTACTACCGGGCTATGGGGGTGGGATGGTAATGGACTGGTTACTGGGAAAACTATGGATCTATATAATACAATAAGCAATTCGTAGACAGAGCGATGATTCTAGATCAGTTTTCACAAATTGGATAGTGTAATCGCTACAGTGGCGTTCATTTAGCGTTCATTTAGCATTCATAAATTATTTCATTTATAATCCGTGGAAGCCAACTGAGATCTTGCCATTGCGAGGGTAAGATGAAATCTAAATGGATGACGTCATTACATAAAGCTGTTAGTATTTGCCTTGCAATTTCTAGCCGTGTTTAGCAATAAGTCTAAATACAATTTGTCTCGGGCTAAATGTCAAACTTGTCATAAAGTAATTTTTTTAAATAAAAAGTAAGTTCGTATGAGCAAGTGGCCAACTCTGGTGAAGGAACTCTGGTGTATGTCTAAATACATAATTATTTGGTAAATAAACACATTTTGCAGAAACTATAAGTATATCAATGTGACAGGTTGCAAGCCCATCGACGCTATTATAAAACTAACTGGTTTTAACAATTTTTTCGAAATCCTGTTCCCGGCCGGGCCGGGTTCGAAATAGTACATTCATTCTAGATTTTTTAGCGGCAAAATTAATAATTAAGTTTTGATGCTGGTGTGTTATACCTATAGGTGAGTACATTAAAAATAAAACCGGTCAAGTGCGAGTCGAACTCGTATGCCGAGGGTTCCGTACCTAGCCATGGTGCCAATAAAGCTAGTCCGCTTAATTGTATGAGCGCCCATACAACTCGGAGGACAATTTTAATTGGCGTCAACTATGTATGTATGGGAACACCCTTTAATTTTCAACTTTTTTAACTTTTTGGAATTTTTCCTTTATTTGTGCTATAAGACCTTGCTTTTTGCCAAATTTCGTTATTCTAGGTCAACGGGAACTACCATTTAGGTTTTCGACCCAAAACCTCTAGGGTACTTCCGGTTGACCTAGAATTGTCAATTTTGGTTACAAGCAAGGTCTTCCAGCACAAGTAAAGGAAAAATTCCGAAAAATAAAAAAAGTTGATAATTAAGGTAAGTTTTGGTACTCACAAGTTTTCACGAAAATCTAAATTTGCCTATATCTTTTTATAGTGTTGACTCAGGTCCTTGATTTTTATACTCACAATAGGAACTATAGACCTTAGTATATGGTATAAATTTCAACTTGCTAGCTCTACCCGTTCCTGAGATAATCGATGGTGACACACGGACAGACGGACAGACAGACGGACAGACGGACAGACGGACAGACGGACAGACGGACAAGAAAGTGATCTTATAAGGGTTCCTTTTTTTACCTTTTAAGGTACGGAACCCTAAAAACAACTCTCCCTCCCCCTCCACCTTCAGCGTCACCCCTCCCCCCCTTGAAAAGTGTCCCATTTTACGGATTTTCTCAATTTTCAGGAAAACTATACAAGCTATGACAAAATGGTCAAAGACAAAATTAGTTATTAATAAATTACCTACAAATAAATACCTACATTTATTTTGATACGAGTTATAGTTTTCAAGCTATAGAGCGTCAAAGTTTATTAAAAATCTGCGCTTAGCAAATACACAGGAAACAGCAATATTTCTTATTTGTTACAATTAATGCGTTTATATATTGTAATTATTTTTTAAAATAAATCAGTATCGTCATGCTTATCTTTTAAAGTTTTTAACCGACTTCAAAAAAGGAGGAGGTTCTCAAAATTCATCGAAATCATTAATTATTTTATTTTTTTTGTGCTTTTTTTTGTGTATGTTCAGCGATTACTCGAAGACGTTTGGACCGATTTGAAAAATACTTTTTTTTTTGAAAGGGTATACTTTCCGATTAGTGTCCTAAAAATTTGGAAAGGATCTGTTGAGGATCTTCGGAGCTTCTTCTACTTGTTCGTATGCGGCATCCGGGTTATTGAAAACGTTTATCGTACCTTGCAAGTCGATTTTTTTACTAAGAAGAACAGACTGAACCTTTCCTTTGCTGTAGAATGCTGATGCAGTATCGCAACCACTTATTGTGGCAATGTATAAGCGCATTAATTATAAGAAATAACAAATATTACTGTTTCCTGTGTATAATGTTCATTTTTGCTAGGCGCAGATTTTTGGTAAACTTTGACGCTATATAGCTTGGAAACTATAACTCGTATCAAAATAAATGCTAGTATTTATTTGTAGGCAATTTATTAAGAACTAATTTTGTCTTTGATCATTTTGTCCTAGCTTGTATAGTTTTCTTGAAAATTGAGAAAATCTGTAAAACGGGACACTTTTCAAGGGGGGGAGGGGTGACGCCGAAGGTTGAGAGGGGGGGAGAGTTGTTTTTTTTTAATGTACTCACCTATAGGTATAACACACCAGCATCAAAACTTAATTATTAAATTTGCCAAATTTTCCATACATTGAAATCTAGAATGAATGTACTAAAAACACGACCTCCGGATCGAAAGTCGGGGACTAACCCTCTAAGCCATAAATTAAAAACCTTAGGCCTTCTTTTACTAGATGATTTATACAGTCAGTCATGTCAGGAGCCAATCTTTGTCTACATTAATGGAACACTGTAGTGCCTAGGACATTGTATAAGATGGATTAGGCTCGCCCAGCACCTAAACCATCCTCTCAGCTTAACCGGCCATGGGAATGACATGATCAATACGTGTGGGGCTGACTAAGCGGGTTTCCTCACGATGTTTTCCTTCACCGTTTAGAGCTGGTGTTAATGCGCATAAATATTTCGAAACGAAAAATCCATTGATGCACTGCCCGGATTAAAACCTACGACTTTCAGATCGAAAGTCGAGGTACTAACCAACTCAACCAACACGGCTATAAATACCATAAAGCCATAAAGGCTCTAGGAAATTACTTACATAAACATATTTTTAAAGTGAGCAAAGCCACTTCTGTGGTTGTTCGCCATTTATCTTCGCGAGTACAGGAAATATATTCCATTGCGTTGCTTATGACCTCACAACATTAACTGGGTCGTGAAAATGATCATGAAGACGTTACCCGACACTTAACACGACGTTTACGAGTTAGTGACGACACACTTGTCACGCCGTTTCCTAAACTGCCCCGTTCCAATATGTTACGTCAAATTGTCACGAATGGAGAAAGTGTATGTCACTGTCATTCTGTCACTTGTAAACCAAACTAATCACTTCAGTTTAATTGAAGCGCTCGTGGCTTAGCTTGCTTAGACGTTCTTGATTGATCGTTAAAAGCAGCGGTGGGCGCGGCCACTCTTAGGATGGGTGACCGCAAGTGGTATTACGAACTGAGCGCTTCCGTGCTTTGGAGGGCACGTTAAATTGTCGGTCCTGGCTTTTAAGTGTTAAACCATGACGGAGGCCTTTAGATGGCCTAAAAACTCAATCACCATAGTAGGCCACTTACTCATACGAACTTACTTACTTCAGTTTGCTCATTGCGCTATGCAGTTCACATAAAATGAGTTCATTAGTATAAATAGGACTTTTTATTTTATAGTTTAACACTTAAAGTACCTAATTAAGAACTTATAGCGAACTAAAGCACAGGCAGCTAATAAATCAGTAGCTGTCTCTTTCCAATTAAATGTGACATGAAAAAAATACTCTCCAAAACCTTGCCAAAATGACAGCTGATTACGAAGAATAAATCCTCTACTTAGAAAATCCCAAAAATCGAGTAAATATTTAATGCAGGTCGATTTTAGGTAATCTCAGCTGAAAGTAAGATTTACAGTATTTCTTAACCTAGTTGGTTAAATAATTTTGTAGACATCAGTAATCTTTGACAAAAAAGAAAAAAAACGAAAGATGACATAACGGTGTATCCACAATCACTTTTAACACACTTCAATAAAATATTATACAGGTGATTGCTTTTCCATGTTCATAATTGTTTGCTTCAATCGACTTTTCGAAACAAAGGTTGACGTCGGGCTGCTCAATCAAAGGGCCGTGAAAATACCTATTTCACCCCAACGTTACAAAAATGACGTGACACGAGATGTCAGGGTGACATGGCGTTGTGCGTCTCTATTTACCCTTTTTCGTACGAAGCGGATGAAATTCCTGGGTAATTGAAATACTGGAGAAAGTTATGAAGTGTTTTAGGAGATTGTGTTAAATTGTAGGCTAGAGCTGTGTTGGCATAGTGGATTGTATAATATCAATGAAAATTTACCTCGACTTAAAACTTTAATTGACGTGGGTCCGTCGTGCCCACTGATTATACGCCTTCCTCCCAGATTCCATGATAATTATTAGTTCTGTCACAGATTAGAAGTTCTGTTAGCAGTTATGGTTCATTTTTTTCTCCCACGGCAATAATTGCAACATTAATATTGTTGAGACCAGAGTGGCTAAGTGGTTAGGGTGTCCGCCTTCCAGCCGACGGCTGCGAGTTCGAATCTCGGCCATTGAAGTTTTATATTTTGTAAGTTTTTTTTGTTCGTTTTTCTTTTTTAATTGTTTTCTATTTGCACCCGAGCAAAGCTTGGCCGCCGAGATAATATCAATAATCGTGCTTATTTCGTTTTTTGTTTCTGATTTATGCGCATTTCACTTGCACTTGAGGTTTAGCTTTTCGTATTAACCCAGATTTTTCCATAGATAAGTAAATAAATGCCCATACTACAAGAAATCTAGCTGTTGGTTGTATTGTAAGGCATACGAAAAGGACTTGAAAAACAAATCCCGTAAAAAGAAGTGCATCAATTTGTACTGTTTTATTTGAAAACGTGTGCGGTATCGGTCGATTTACGCCAAGCATTCTATACACAGCCTGGCCGCTTCGTTCCGCCTACATTTCGAGTTCGTTGATTGAAACCATTCTTCAATTCTTAACCCCATCAGCGAACGAGCGCAAAGCTACTGCACACTTCCCTAAAATCGGAGCAATTTGGTTACTCCCGAACCACTATTCAAGTCTTATGCAACGCCGAAAAGAGAGACCAACTTACGTATTATGAAATTCTGTGAAATTAAAAATTAGATCAACGAGTGTGATGCTGGTTTTTTTTTTAATATTAATGGATGATTTTTTGCCAAAGCACGTTTATTATACGACAGAGTATTAAGTTTAAGTCATGTTATATCAGTATTTTTTAGTAGGGTAAGGTTAGGTTAGCATGTCCTAATACCTATTATATTTGATGCAAACCCATATTTTGCAAAACTTTTTGTTGTTTCGTAAATTTGCGTTATTTTACGTGACACAACCTGTCATGTAAAATAACGCTACGAAATCGCAGCAAGCCCATCGCAGACTATTCAATTTTTTTTCTATTACAATTTCTTTGCACAAATCGCAACTGCAACAGGAAGGTCTATAGCGGCCTTACAGAACCACAATCAAATTCCCCCAAAGCAATGATCAATCCAATCTCGTTCAAATAATGCCGGTAATATTTCAAGACCCTTCGTAAATATATAGCAGGCGTACAAAGCCGGGCATAGTTTCTGAACACTGAAAGGCAGTATCCTATCACAACTCAGGTGCCTTTTGTACCGAGATAAGTAACTGTTCAATCGGATTACACAATGGAAAGGTCAGAGAGGCCTCGGAAGGGACTATTGGAACAATGGACATTTTATTTACTTGTGTAGGATTGTTCATCGGGTGGGCGATAACTCAAATTTCCCTATTTTCTTGGTCACTCTATAAATTCACTTAAATGATTGAATTTATTTAAAAAAATGTTCGTTTAACTTTCTCGAAAAGTAAAACGGCTAGGTAGTATATAATGCAGTTAATTTATTTTTCAATGCAAATACTTTTGATAGGTAATAATCGAAAAATAGTTTTGCGTATCTAAACCTACATTTTATATATCGCACCCCAGATGAAAAACCCGGAAACTCGAAAAACCTACTCTTTCAGAAATGATAAAAAACTGATTTTAGAAATGTATGATAGACTATTACAGAATTTACATTGTAAATATTTTGTGTGACGTAGATCGCAATGTCCTTACAGATTTAAAAATTAAAAATGTATGAGGTCACACAAAGTGTGTTTTCGAGAGAAAGATACTATTTGCCTATAAACCAGGACCCTTACTTTAAAATTCTCTTCATGCTAAAATTTCTAACAAAAGGCGAGCCCAACTTTGCACTATTAAACTAAAATATTCGTGAAATAATGGGTTAAAACAAGCGGAGAAAAACTAATTCAGGCCGTCATTTTGTGATGTTCACACGGCCACTTGTGTATTTTGTAGTTTTCGACCTCTATTTTATTTCACATAACAGCTGTGTTGGCCGAGGGGGTTAGTGCCTCGCCTTTCGATCTGAAGGTCGTGCGTTCGAATTTTATCCCACGAGAACCATGCATTTTCCGGGATAAAAAGTAGCCTATGTCCCATTCCCGATCATTATCTATCTATATTTTAAATTTCAGGCAAATCGGTTCAGTGGTTGTAGAGGAACAAACATACATACAAACATCCATCCAAACATCCAAACTTTCGCATTTATAATATTATTAGTGTGATTAGTGTGATTAGTGTGATTAGTGTGATATAGTGTGATGTGATGTGATGTGAAATGCAATGCAATATCTATAATCAATAGAGCAATTGCAATTTTTGTAGCAATCAATCGAGTGAATTATATATCAGCCTCGGCTTAAAAATGTCGGTAAGCTATTCTGTTATCAGAGTTTACCGCACCAAAAAAGTGTTTTGATGAATGTGTTTTTGTAGCACGACAAGAATTATTATAAAAGAAAAAATACTTACTACTTATACCGACTTTCATATTCAGATTAATGGTATTGTTTATAAGTTTGGAAAATGGATCTTGCTACTATTTTTCTGTTCAATTTTTTTCCGTTCAATATGTTTTTCCTAATACCTTACTCACAGGGCATCAATTCCTCTATTTTACAACGGCAACCATTCCGGTATCATTGCCGCTGCTTTTTGTTTCGTTCTCCAAAATGACAGTAATTTGCAAAACCTCATTGGTAAATTGTTTGAAACGTCATCACAACAAAGTAACCTAACCTGGTTGGTCATTAGTAGATTATGAAACAAAACGAAGTAGTTGATGTTTTGCTTTGGTTTATAAAAAGTTTTTTCATTTCTCATACACGGAAAGTACGCTTGAAGTTACCTGAACAGAGGGATGAAAGTAGTACTTTTCCGCCCTGGGAAGCAATTTTCCCTGCTGTCAAATTAAAAAAATATATTCTATTCATTTCATTCTATTCATTCATTAGTATTTAAAAAATAATAATGCAGCAGAGCAAAAAGAACTAGAAAAATTAAATAAAATCATTAGAAAGGCAATCAAATCAGACTTAAGAACTTACAACAATAATATTATTACAGAGACAATTAAACAAAATAGAGGACCAAATGTGTTTAGAAGAAAAATTAACAAAAGTAAATCAGAAATTAATAGATTAAAAGATAGTGCCGGACACATAGTAACAGATCGTGACAGTATCGTAAAAACTGTTGAGGAGTTTTATGCGAACCTTTATGCTTCAAACGTAGGGGAACCAGAATCACAGGATGATCAAGATCCAAGAGCGGAACCAGTTGAACGTCTCGATGATACAACGTTGCCGCTGGTGATAGAAGATGAAGTCGGTTTCGCTCTTAGCCAAATGAAACGAGGCAAAGCATCTGGTGATGATGGAGTGTGTGTGGAGATGCTCCAAGCGGGATCTCCGGACATCCTGAAACCCCTGGCTAAACTCTATAATAAAGTTTTAAGCGAAGGTGTTACTCCGAAAGCGTGGGAGAACGCCATTGTAACGATACTCCATAAAAAAGGAGATAAAGATAAATTAGAAAACTATCGCCCAATAAGCCTTCTATCACAAGTATACAAGCTTTTTGCCAAAGTCCTGTGCAATAGGTTATCTCGATCCCTTGATGACTATCAGCCAATAGAACAGGCTGGTTTCCGGAGTAGATACTCAACTATGGACCACATCCACGCAGTCAAACAACTGATGGAGAGATGCCGAGAGTACAACCGGCCCATGTGTCTTGCCTTTGTCGACTACGAAAAGGCTTTCGACAGTGTCGAGCACTGGGCCGTGTTTCACTCTCTCCATCGTTGTAACATTGACAAGCGATATGTGGATATCCTCCGGGAACTATATAAGAACGCCACTCTACAGGTGCGCATGCATAGGCTTTCCGACCACGTGTCCATTCAGCGAGGAGTTCGCCAAGGAGATACTATCTCACCCAAATTATTTACCAGCGTGCTCGAGGATATAATTAAAACACTCAACTGGAATGAGATAGGTATCAACATCGATGGCCGCAAAATATCACACCTACGTTTTGCTGATGATTTAGTCCTCATAGCTGAGAACATGGACCACATCCAAGAAATGCTTGACGACCTACAGCAAGCTTCGCAGCATGTGGGCCTTAAGATGAACATGTCCAAGACCAAGGTGATGACCAACCTTAAAGGTCCTAAACCTAACATAATTGTAGGTAACTCCCAAATAGAGGCAGTGGACGATTACATATACCTTGGACATTGTTTATCTTTTGGCCCACATTCTCAGTCGAAAGAGATTTCCAGACGCACGCAATTAGGATGGGCTGCCTTTAGTAAGCTGGAGGACATCTTCAAATCTAAAATACCCCAATGCCTGAAGACCAAGGTGTACAACCAATGTGTCCTGCCCATACTCACCTATGGTTCCGAGACATGGCCGCTCACAAAGGAATACATGCACAAGATTAGAGTAGCACAACGGGCAATGGAGCGCGCCATGCTCGGAATCTCAATTCTCGATCACATACCCAACGTCGAAATTCGACGTCGTACAAAAGTCGTGGACGTAGGTATGCGGATCGCGAGACTAAAGTGGAGTTGGGCGGGACACTTGGCTAGAAGGGATGATGGAAGATGGACAAAGGCGGTAACTGAATGGTGGCCCCGGGAAGCTCAACGACCAAGAGGCAGACCACCCGCCCGATGGTCGAATGATATAGTAAACGTGGTTGGGAATCAGTGGATGAGATTTGCGAGGGATCGGAAAGAATGGCGTGATAAAGAGGAGGCCTATACCCAACAGTGGGTGGAGATGGGCTGAAATGATGATGATGATGATTCTATTTTGACATTTCTATTGAGTCATGTTGAAACTTTTTACACAGCAAAAGTAATATAATTTGACATTTCTATTTTACCTTTTTTATTGGGAATTGCTGTAAAAAATATTTTCAACAATTTATTACATGAGTATTGTTATTAATAATTACTTTTCACTAAATTATTATTATTTAAACAAGATTTTGAGCTTGAAATATTTACCATCTTCAATGACAAAAAATACTAGCTAAAAAAAAGGTGGGCGCCTTTTTTTTTTTTTTTCAGTAGCAAGCTACCAGCCAGTATTTTTTTTAAAGCACCAATTCGATTTTTATCTGTTTTGTCGATCGAGAGCAGAGATTTTTATAAAATGAGCTAATCAGGTTTTTATTTACTTTCCTAATATTCGAAATGAAAAGCAGAGTGTTTACTTCGGGTGAAATACCTATTACGGCACTCGAACTATTAGCGCCCTCGCTACGCTCAGGCGCCAAACCATCTCGTGCCGCAATAGGTTACTTTCAACCCTCGTGCAACAATCTACTATTTAGTAGGCCTACTGCTGCCGTGTGAACCTATCTTGACGTTCACACTACAGGCTTGCCCGGAGGTCCTACATAACTAATTCACGGTGACTTGATGAACCAGGGACCGACAGCGCAAATTATGTATTATATCGTCATCTTTCTCGGCCAATTTCTGAGGCTGAGAGAAAATCTAGGTTAGAAAATGTACCTGTAATTTTGATGACAGGATTTGAGGTTGCAAAGTCTGGTTGACAGAAGGAAAAGGGCTAAACCAATGAGTTTTAAACTGGCTAAGCCCATTTATTATTCATAATAAATTCACCTTAAGGGTTGTGCGGTTGGCATCTCATCGTAATATGAGCTTCAACTCATTCATGGTGAGAGTGCCGACTGCTCGTCTTTCAACTTTTATAGATGCTGCGCTTTGGCCGAAGGGTGTTTTATACATGTGGTTCCGTGGACGCCTGCGAGACACCCCGTTAGTGCGTACAGATAATACGTGACAATTAGTGTAGTGTTATTTATAGTATATGTATAAGTAGTTTTAAGGTATTTATTTCTATGGGCCGTAGACTAAGTAAAATAACATCTTGTAACTTATTTTAAATTCTAATGTTGCCTGAAATAAAGTTTATTATTATATAATGGACTTACAAGCTTCCTAGAGCTCGGATGGTTACTAGATCTGATGCCATCTCTCTTGATTGACATAAGAGTGAAAAGAAAAAACATTCTCTAAAGCCGTGCTAATTTGACGGTTGAATATGATTGGGGTAACAATACTGCAGCTTCAAGGTCAAGAGTACCCTGAATCAGCGAGCTTGTATGAAGAATATAATGAGAGTGAGGCGAACGATGTATATCAGGATTGTAGCAAGTGATCAGTTACGTAGTTGGGGTACGTAGAGACGTACCCCAATGGGAGAGAGGGAGAGAGGCATGATGTTATGTGTATGTATGCATTTAGGGCACTGTAAACATTTCAGACTATCATAGACTAAGTGACTCGCGCAAGTGTCCTGGACCCCAGTTCTTCAAATTCACAACGTCAACCATTCCGGTATCATTACCGCTCTGCGTTTTATTTCGTTCTTCAGAATGACAGTAATTTGCAAAGCCTCATTGGTAGTTTGTTTGAAAACGTCAACACAACAGAATAACCTTACCTCATTGGTCATTGGTAGATTATGAACCAAAACGAAATAATGGACGTTTTTCTTTGGTTGAGAAAAAGTTTGTTAGTAGAATCGAGGGGCTGTTACGACGCAAGCTCGATTCTCGCAATGAGATAAATGATTGACATCTAAAAATAGTTGAGTGACATTTCTCATTTTGTTAACCTTTTTTACCTATTTATCTATTTTTCTAGTTCAATCGATGTGATTATAAAATATTTTTCTTTTTATGAGACAATCAATTTTCTATCAGCAATTTTGTCTATTTAGCCACCAATTTAGTATTTAGTTTATAATCCGAATTTGGTATAAAATTTATAAGCAAACCGAATCACACACTCTGTCAATGCTACCGCAAATTGATAAAGACATTTTGTTATTTTTATCACTGAGTATTTCGATTTGTGAGAAATACGAGCGCGCCCAAACACGCCGAGCCAGTGAGCGGTAAAGATTTATATTGTGTGGCGGTGTCTTCTATAGTACTCCTTATTTACTGTTGTGTTTGTGGGTGAATCCATTAAAGGACTGAATACTCCACACGAAACAAAATAATGTATGTAGATAAGAGTGTGGCATGATATTGAAGCTGCTAATTTCTTACAATTTGTAATAAGTAAGTAAGTAAGTTCGTATGAGTAAGTAGCCAACTCTGGTGACGGAGTTTTTAGGCCGCCTCAAGGCCTCCGTCATGGCTTAACGACTTAAAAGCCGAGACTGACAATTTAACGTGCCCGAGGCACGGAACAGCTCAGCTCGTAATACCACTTGCGGTCACCCATCCTAAGAGTGGCCGCGGCCAACGCTGCTTAATTTCAACGATCAATCAAGAACGTCTAAGCAAGCTACGCCACGAGCGCTTCTCTCTCTATTTTGTAATAATGGGTTTTGATTTTTTACTACGCAATACGCATGTGAAATATAGTATCAAAATACTTATAGGTGTAGGGGAAATGTGGGGTATTCAGGCACATGCCATACAAGGCTTAAACACATGTTTAACATATTTTTTAGGGTTCCGTACCTTAAAAGGTAAACAAAGGAACCCTTATAAGATCACTTTCTTGTCCGTCTGTCCGTCTGTCCGTCTGTCCGTCTGTCCGTCTGTCCGTCTGTCCGTCTGTCCGTCTGTCTGTCCGTCTGTCCGTGTGTCACCATCGATTATCTCAGGAACGGGTAAAGCTAGCAAGTTGAAAGAACCATGGGCATCTTTGCTTGAACACTGGACCCGCTTCGTCCAACAGCGATGAAACATATGTCATATGAAATCTCTTGGAGTGTACTTTATTTCATTCTATTACAGCTAAGTTCAAATCGAGCGCGAAAATGGTGTTTTGGTGCAAAAATGGCGCGAAAATGGTGGTTTCTTGAATGAAACTAGAAAGCTGAAACTTGGAATGTAGCTTTCTTTTCTAGTAAAACTACCCAATAAGGCACTTTATTTTCGAATTTCAACCCCTAAAGGGGTGAAAAGTAGTGAAAACGTTTGTATGAAACTTTTTAACGCGTAGTATGATTTGCTTGAAACTCGGTTTGCATACTTAAAATGCAAAATAAATGGACACGTATTTCAGGATTATTCAAAACAACCCTTAAAAAGGAGTGAAATGGGGTGTCAAAGTTTTTATGGGTACTTTTTAATAGGTTGTGCGATTTGCTTGAATCTGGGTTTGAATACTATTGATGGCAAATAAATGAACACATATTTCAGGATTTTTCGAAACAACCCTTAAAAAGGGGTAAAATGGGGTGTCAGAGTTTGAATTGAAACTTTTTAAGGGCGGTGCGATTGGCTTGAGACTCGGGTTGTATTTATAAATGCAAAATAAACGGACATGGTTTTTCAGGACTTTTCGAAACAACCCTTAAAAAGGGGTGAAATGGTGTGTCGAAGTTTGTGCTGGAACTTTTTAAGGACAGGGCAGGCAAGTACCGACGTCACTTGCATACACTTGGCCACCGGCTACCCGGCACTGGTTACCCGGTCCTTTGATCTATTTTCGTAACTATTTTTCACAACCAGTTACGAAAGAAGTTTTTTTTACTGATTCTTAACTGGTTATTAAAAGGAATATTTATTCCATGTACGTAACCATGTTTCATAGCCAGATATGAATTTTTTTCATGTTTTGGTAACTAGCTACGAAAATGGAACCTTGTTTTCTTTTTTCATAACTGTTATCTAGCTACATAAAGGGATACCTACTTCTTTTCTTCTTTTTATAACATTTAGGACGATTGATATTATGATGTCGATGTTGAACTGTATCTATTAGTAGGTACTAAATGTACCAATATAATTATAGTTTGTTTATTTTTTTTCTTCACTTGATCACCGTCTACGATAATAGAGACTGTTTTGTTTATACTATTCAAATAATTATATGTGGAAACTTGTTATTAGCCTTAAGTATCTATGTCTTCTTTTAATCTGTTGTCTAGCTGTAATTTTTGCTAAAATTGAAAAACTACAATAAAATAAATAATGTACTACTTCCAGATAAATAATAGGCATTGGCTAATTTCGTGTTTTCCGAATAATGGCCGATTATGCGATTATTTCTGATATTTTCCGACACCCATTATTTATCTGGAAGTACTGTATAAAGTTTACTTATACAATTCGTAGCTGGCTATAAAACATGGTTACGTACAAGGAATAAATATTTATTTTTAATACCCAGTTAAGAATCAGTGAAAAAAAATCTTTTTTCGTAACTGGTTGTGAAAAATAGTTACGAAAATGGACCAAAGGACCGGGTAATCAGTGCCGGGTAGCCAGTGGCCAAGAGTATGCAAGTGACACCGGTACTTGCCTGCCCTGTCCTTAAAAAGTTCCAGCACAAACTTCGACACACTATTTCACCCCTTTTTAAGGGTTGTTTCGAAAAGTCCTGAAAAACCATGTCCGTTTATTTTGCATTTATAATATACAACCCGAGTCTCAAGCCAATCGCACCGCCCTTAAAACGTTTCAATTCAAACTCTGACACCCCATTTTGCCCCTTTTTAAGGGTTGTTTATTTGTTTGTATATTATTGTTTATTTATTTGTCATCAATACTATTCAGACCCAGATTCAAACAAATCACACTACTTATTAAAAAGTAGGTACCCATAAAAACTTTGACACCCCATTTCACTCCTTTTTAAGGGTTGTTTTGAACAATCCTGAAATACGTGTCCATTAATTTGCATTTTAAGTATGCGAACCGAGTTTCAAGCAAATCATACTACGCGTTAAAAAGTTTCATACAAACACTTTCACTACTTTTCACCCCTTTAGGGGTTGAAATTCGAAAATAAAATCCCTTAGTGGGTGGTTTTACTAGAAAAGAAAGCTACATTCCAAGTTTCAGCTTTCTAGTTTCGTTCCAGAAACCATCATTATCGCGCCATTTTTGCACCAAAACACCATTTTCGCGCTCGATTTGAACTTAGCTGTAATAGAATGAAATAAAGTACATTCCAAGAGCTTTCATATGACATATGTTTCATCACTGTTGGACAAGGGGGCCCAAAATGTCGCAACGTTCTTTATACCATATACTAAGGTCTATAGTCCCTACTGTGACTATAAAAATCAAAGTCCTGAGTCAACACTATAAAAAGATATAGGCAAATTTAGGTTTTCGTGAAAACTTGTGAGTACCAAAACTTACTTTAATTATCAACTTTTTTTATTTTTCGGAATTTTTCCTTTACTTGTGCTGGAAGACCTTGCTTGTAACCAAATTTGACAATTCTAGGTCAACCGGAAGTACCCTAGAGGTTTTGGGTCGAAAACCTAAATGGTAGTTCCCGTTGACCTAGAATAACGAAATTTGGCAAAAAGCAAGGTCTTATAGCACAAATAAAGGAAAAATTCCAAAAAATTAAAAAAGTTGAAAATTAAAGGGTGTTCCCATACATACATAGTTGACGCCTATTAAAAGTCCTCCGAGTTGTATGGGCGCTCATACAATTAAGCGGACTAGCTTAATTGGCACCATGGCTAGGTACGGAACCCTCGGCGTACGAGTTCGACTCGCACTTGACCGGTTTTTTATTTACAAAGGTTTTTAACGCGTTTACTAAGCATAGCTGCACATGCACAAGTCTAACATGTGCATAGGTAGCAAAAAGTTCGATAGTTTGTCATTTAAGAGGTGTCAAAATTATCGACTTAATTATAATGACAACCGGAGAATCTTCATATGGGTATAGAGGGAGTTGCGGCAAGGTTACCTACTCCTCGCTGTCGCGTCTCACACAGGACTAACCGTGAAGAGTAACCTTGCCGCAACTCCCTCCTTACCCAGATAAAGATTCTCGGGATGAAACGAAACATTGTCGGTATCTAAATCGACGTTATTTTCACGTGAGTAATTCCCGTGTGTTAAAATAATGTCTAGTACAACTCCCGAAAGTTTTGAAAGTGAAAGAGTAATTTAAGCTACAAATATCGCAATTTTGACGATTCGAACCGTAAATCGGCAGTGTTGCCAGACCAATGAACCCAAATTAAATATAAAAACCTTTATTACGGACTCAATAACAGATTTACCGCTTGTACAAAGAAAGACATGTGGGCCCACAATTAAATTGCACCAAATGAAATGTGAAGTAAAACGGACCAATTTGAATTGAACTATTATCATCGAGTTTTAATTATGAGTTAAATATCGGGCCCATGTTTGGACACTTCAAAGGCAATCTTTACTTTATAAATCCCACGTAGAAACACGGCATTAAAATGCAAATTATATGCAATTTTTTAAAGAGCATGTAAAGCCTACCTTGTCCTTAATTTATTAGTTAAGTAACGTTTTGTGTGCCTTAAAATGTATGTGTGACTGCTAGTTTTATAACTGGAGAATCCCGAAAATAAGAATAAGAATAAGACGACATACGTGACGGTATGGAAAAAGGAAAAGTGACTGTACTCTCATTGTTAGATTTTAGTAATGCTTTCAATAATGTCGATTTTGAAATCCTCCTAAGTATCCTCCGCTCTCTTAACATATCTCCAACGGTGATTGATTGGTTTCGTAGTTACCTGCATGGACGTCGGCAGCGTATACGCATTGATGATGTTTATTCATCGTGGTGTAATATATCTGCAGGCGTACCTCAGGGCGGCGTTCTATCTCCTCTTCTTTTCTCGATTTTTATAAACTCTATTTCTCAACATCTAACTTCATCGTACCACCTCTATGCAGATGATCTCCAAATATACACGCAAGCTTCAGTTGATGAACTATCACAAGCTATTAATACAATTAACAGTGATCTGAGCCGTATTTTGGAATGGGGTAAATCATATGGCATCAGCGTCAATCCACTCAAAACACAGGTCATCGTTGTTGGGGGGCCTCGTATGGTGACTAGAATTGACTGGACTAGTCTTCCGCAGGTCGTTTTTGATGGCACGATAATAGCGCAAAGCAAAACGGTGAAAAATTTGGGTGTTCTCATTGACAGGCAACTGTCATGGGGACCACAACTATCCGAAATCAGCCGTAGAATGTTTGCTTCTATGGGATCTCTAAGGAGACTGCGGAACTTCCTTCCGATTGCCACCAAAATTTCGCTTGCTCAGTCTCTCCTTCTTCCCATTCTTGATTATGCTGACTCGTGTTATCTGGATGTCACTGAACAGCAACTTAATAAACTTGAGCGACTGCAAAATGTGGGAATACGATTCGTATTTGGACTTCGCAAGTATGACCATGTTTCCGAGTTTCGCAGTAAGCTTAAGTGGTTACCTATACGCTATCGTCGTAAGTGTCACATCCTCAGCTTACTATACAATGTTCTGTTCAACCCCTGTTCTCCACCTTATCTTAAAGAACGATTTCAATATCTCCATGATGATCACGCTCGCCCCCTGCGTTCAGCTGACACTCTTCAGCTTAAAACACCTGTCCACTTCTCCTCCTACTATAATAACTCTTTTACAGTGCAGGCCGTTACTCTATGGAACGAACTGCCTGTTGCTATCAGACATGCAAAAACTATTTCCTCTTTTAAATCTATGTTGAAGGAATACTACTTGTCCTGTTGTCGCTGACTTGGCATCACGTTTTCTCAGCCGCTGAGTATAACAAGGCTATATTTATCATTAATATCTGTTATATTCCTTATCTTTCTAACCTTCCATTATTTTATTATGTACTTATGTGTATAAATGTGTATTGTTTGTATGTACGTATACTGGTTTATTATGCTCCATTACATATAAAAATCCATTACGTTCTTTTAGTTGTTTCTATTACCTCCCTACATAGTTATTATAATGTGTGTTTAATATTAGTACCTATACTTTATATAGTTATGCCCCATATTATTTTTAAATTGTCCATTATCCATCCACAGGTTGTCTGGTAGAGATCGCTTTTTAGCGATAAGACCGCCGATTGTATACCTATTATATTTAAGTTAGCGTAATTTGTTGTATTGTTTTCTTGTATTATGTGGTGTGCAATAAAGTATTTTCTATCTTCTATCTATCTATCTAAGAATAAGACTTTATAACTTGGCCATGTTTTGCATTTACTGGCCATATTGACTGCCTTAAAAGTAACTTCAAAATTCTACCCAGGGCCCCAATTCTACTAATTTACAACTTCAACCATACCGGTATCATCACCGCTGCGTTTTGTTTCGTTCTCCAAAATGACAGTAAAACGTCACCACAACAGAGTTACCCAACCTCATTGACATTAGAAGATTATGAAACAAAACGAAATCTACGGTTATAGTTGACGTTTTGGTTTGTATGATAAAAAGTATGTTAGTGATCGGCCTACAGGTAGGTATAGTCTGGCAAGAAATAAAAGAAATAAATGGGGGCGCCACTGTGCAAGCTAAATACGCGAAATAGATAAATTCTCAGAAGGAAATTATTACTTCTGACTGACGACTTCGGTACCTGTAACCTACCATAACCTACCATAGACAAGAAACCTGAACTTTACCATAGATTAGTAGAAAAAGGGTTTCCAAAGTACAAAATGAAAAGTTGCCGTTTCTTTTCATTGTTGCCAGACTATAACATAGAAGTGGTCTATTTTTTGTTTCATCAAATAAACATAAAACAGTAGGAGTTTTATTTTAATCCTTAAAAAACAAATTGCTTTTACGATCTCCGGTAAATTAGTAAACGTTTAATGTATTAACACGTTTGCACAAACAACGATCTGTTGGGTGCCGAAAGTCCAATTTTCCGCGGTTTTGACACTGCAATATCTATTCATGAGTTTCGGTGACATGTACGACACTAACAGTTTACATGTCACGCGAAAATGGTGTCTATCACGTCGTGATACGGTCCCTAGATGAACATTCATTGGTGTGAATAATAACTTTGCAAGTGGGTAGGGTTGGCCGAAGTTTGAACAACTTCAAGCGAAGATAAATCAAACTAACAAGCATCATGTAACATTTCAACTTCTACCTATTCGGTTTGCGAGTGTGTTTTGAAGATAGCATTCTTACTTTGAAATGAAAGGCAACATAGTTTCCTATGTTTTCTGAAATTGAAATTAGTTTATGTTGCTACATTTTAACATAAGCAACAGCGACTTGTCGTTACATAAACAATAGTTAGGTACTGTTGTTTGTACAATTCATCAACGATAATTCTAGTAACACAGATGGTACTCATTTTGTTTGTGTCGTTTTTGTGTAAACAAAAGTGAAAATATATGTGGCAGCCCTATGACATCTTTTTTAAGCCATGACGTGACAGAAATCGTGTTCATGCAAATTTTACAGTTACAAATTCAGTTTTCTATGACTATAAAATAGTTCTAAATCATAGGGTTGTCACGAGTGGAATAACTTTGCTGAAAGTAGCGAAATGCACGCTATTTTTGTGTAAATTGCAGAGATGAATTATTATTGTGACTCCTTTTGGTACAATACCTATCTGTGACACTATTATCATTGGATTTTTGCATGATTTGACTGATTTAGGTTTTCAAAAACGTAAACAGACTCACATTAAGCTGCGTTTCCACCAATGATATGCGAGAATGCGTAACATCACCAAATTTTTACGGGACCACATTGGTTGTAGGTATGTATATCCTTTCAAACAAAAAAAAAAGGAATCATCAAAATTGGTCCTCAATTGACGGAGATATCGGTAAACATACATAAAATGAAGGCATAGAGAAAATCAGTCATTTCGGGAAAAGTTCTTTTTCAAGTAAGTACATTATGTAGATCAGTACATTTTGACATTCAGACCAAACCAACCGGTAAGGAAGTCAAAAGTCAAAGATTATTTATTCACTATGATCATGTAGTTTGATCACTTTGACACGTCAATTGTTTGAAATAGCTTTGATTTTAATATTTTACGATTTTAATATAAATAAACGGAGTTGGAGCATGTTCAGTCCCAGGCGTTTTTGTCATCCAAGTAATTTGATATTTTATAGTACCTAGGCTTTTTTATAGAGATGACGTTTAATTGATTTTTTAAATTTGTTAATAAAAGAACCTCCTCCTTTTTTGAAGTCGGTAAATATATGAAAACATCCCACGTTGTTGCTTATAATCGAGATAAAAATATATTTATAACCATAACATTAATTCCTGAGAAAATTAGAGAATGAATATACCTTTACTGACTCTGTTAATTATAGCGAGTTGGGTTGAGAACAAATCCTTAAGGTGAACGCACACTTAAAGAGCCGAACGCGGCGAACGTATAGAACGAAACGAATATTACAATTTGAGGAAAACTTACAACTAGAAAACTTACAAAATATTAAAAGTAGAAATAGGTACCTACTTAGGGCTAATTACAAGTTTCCACATATAAATAGTCGAATGGCATAAATAAACAGTCCTATTAACGTAGACGGAAAACCGAAAAAAAGCATAAACCATAAATTCAACTTAGACATAATTACTTAAAAAGAGCAACAAAACAAAAAACTATCTACCTACATATTTTCTACAGAACAAACAATTCATACATGCTTGTTTCCCATAGACATATTTCACTTTCTTCATCTTCCATTAATAAAGCACTGATAATAAAAACCTCGTCAAGATCCATCACATTTGACGTAATTACAGTGCATCAGGTGAAAAGGAAATGGGAACAATTCGCTCAACGCGTTCGGCCATGTTATGTGTGCGTTCACCTTAAATTGGACAACCGAAAGAAAATTACAATCTCATAAGTTTATTCTCCTGGTGCTGGTAATGTTCTGAATACGAACTTAAATAATCTTTTATGACCAAAGTTTCGTACTTTTGCGATTTAATTCGCTGGTTTGATCGTAAATTAAAAAGTTCCAAAATACACGTAAATGACTTTGGATGCCTAATGTAAAATGCTTTATAAAGTTACAAATGTTTTGTTTTGTGTTGTAAATAATAACTTTTCTACTTAATATACACCGTTAATTCTGGGTCAGTTTAAAGCCAGCACCCACTGCTTGTATTGCTTAATCGTATTCGTGTCATCGGTTTAGTTTTTGAATTTGATAAATATTTCATATGAAACTAAATAGTTGAAAAGATTAACAAAAGTAAGGAAAACACTTGGTAAGGTGTCGTAGGCGCGCAGAGCTAATGACCTAGGTATGTATGTATGACTACGACGTAGCATAGACTCTACGCCGTAGCAA
This sequence comes from Camptogramma bilineatum, assembly GCA_958496255.1. Taxonomy (NCBI): domain Eukaryota; kingdom Metazoa; phylum Arthropoda; class Insecta; order Lepidoptera; family Geometridae; genus Camptogramma; species Camptogramma bilineatum. The sequence continues at coordinate 2,546,724 of OY292451.1, forward strand.
CAGCTGAGCACAGAGCACGTACAGTACGGCCAACGGATCTCGGCGTGCGTGAAGTTAGCCGTTTCGATGCGCAGTGCAACTTTTTCATACAAAATTTTCTACTGCGCAGCGCAGAGCCTGACTTCACGTACGCCTAGATCCGGCGGCCCAACTGTATCTCCGTGATTTATCCTGCCTATGTTTCGTGATATTATTAATTGCAAAAAATAGATCTCATATTTATTATTATTTTTGAGTAAGGTTATCGATATAGATTACGTAGGCGCCGGCTTTAAACTGACCAAAAATAAACGGTGTATATCTTTCTTGAACCAGCCTCGGCTTATTGTTTACTACTAAGGCTGGATTCGACCAAACTGGATTAAGTTTTTACTCGAGAGTAAACTGCTATTTGTTTGAATATTTTGACATTGTAAAGTTGACACCTTATAACAAGAATAATTTGTATGCACTTAATAATGTTCGGTTGCGCTTTCTAAACAATTGTATTTCGAATTATGTCAGCTAGTTACTCTGGAGTAAGATGACTTTTGGTTGAATCCAGCATAGGTAGGTAGGCTAATGTTTAATAACACAATTTTTTACTTTATAATCCGTGGAGTCGGGGCACTGGTGACCCGTAACACAGGTGTCAAACCGTACATACATACATAAAATCACACCTCTTTCCCACAGAGGTAGGCAGAGACCACGGAGTTCCACTTGCTACGATCCTGTCACACCTCTTTCGCCTCATTCACTCTCATCACATTTCTCATACAATCTTGCCGGTTTAGGGTACTCTTGACCTGGCCTTTCTCCAAAATATCACCAATTTGATCCAGGTGTGTTTGTCTAGGTCTTTCCCTTCCAGGTGTTCCATTCACGCTCGTCTCATACACCGTGTACCGTGGTGTCAAACCGTGTATAGTACAATTTTTGTAACTAACAACTGAACTAAGCCTCATTATTACTAGCAGTGCTTTTTGTGCAGCCTACTCCATCTCAAACAATGTCCTAGGCACTACAGTGTCCCGTTAAGTGTAGGCAAAGATATCCTGACACTGTATAAATCATTTGGTAAAGATGTAAACGCCTAAGATTTTTTTTTGTGAGAGAAAATATATAAAAGTCATTATTTATTTTAATATTTTTAAAAGCGAAGTTCGGGACAAGAGGCATTGAGCGTTAAAATTTTGTCACCGGCTTGTTAGTCGTTAAGCCATGACGGAGGCCTACCTACAGGCGGCCTAAAAACTCCGTCACCAGAGATACCCACTAGCTATTTCGAACTTACTTAGGCTTCCGTTCTCTCTAACGAACGTACAGCGAAATTCATAAAGCTCGGAAAACCAAAAATAGACGGCATTCAAAAATTCATCTGCGGTATAGACAATAATGGAGTAATAGACAATGACGTATGCTCGTTTAGACAAAAAGCCGAAACCCGTGCCGTCTTTTTTTTTTTTTTTTTTTTTTTTTTCTTCATTTTGGCTTTGCACGGTTGTGCATTCAGCCAGTGTCAAGTAATTAAATAAACTTGCAAGTTTATAGATAAATAAGATATATAAATACATAACACAATACATAAATATAATATCCCACCCCTCCCCTTGTGCCTCAGTAAAGATGTGGGGCTTTACTGAAACATCAACACGGACTATTTGGGAGAACTTGAAAAGCAATGATAACCAATTTTGTTTCACTTCCCCACACTTATGCACGTTCACGAACACTTAACGGTTAATAATCCACCATTATTACACATTAACATTCGAAGAAACACAAGTTTTGGAAAATAAAACAAAAATGAAACTTGACTTCTCAAATTCCCGCCAAAAAGCCCGTGCCGTCTTTATTGCGCGATCGTGGCTGGGCCAATTGTAAAGGATATTGTATACTGACTTTTTACCCAAAATGGGGTAATATTTCATTTACATGAGCTACTTTTTGTCAATGATTTCATCACTGTGGATTCTGGCTACTGCCGATACAAGTTTTGAGATAAATTATGTGTTTTGATTTTATGTTGCAGATAAATCCAGTAGGTTCTACCAGCCCCCCCAATTCTTTTAGATGACAACGTCAATAATTCCGCTGCGTTTTGGTTAGACCTCATAAATGTCAGCCATTTGGTGAATAGTAGAATAGCTTTTCAAAAATTTGTCCTGCCAAAGTCCAAACCTTAGCTAAAACCTCACCACAACTGAGTCGTTTGTCATTGGGCGTTTTTCCACTCGCCGGCACGGCACCGGCACCGGCACTGGCACCGGCGCCGGCGACGCAAAATGTATGAAAATCTGCCGCTGCCGGCGCCGGCAAGTGGAAAAACGAGCAGTACATTTTCATACCTTTTTGCGTCACCGGCGCCGGTGCCGGTGCCAGTGCCGGTGCCGTGCCGGACTAGTCGAAAAACGCCCATTAGTAGAATAGGAAATAGTCGAAAATCTAAGGTTTAGTTGAGGTTTTGCTTGAGGTTGATAAAAAGTTCGGTACTAGAATTGACACCCAGTTCTACTTAAAAAAAATGTTTATCTACCAGAGCAAAACGTCAATTATTTTGTTTTGTTTCTTAATCTACTAATGACCAATGAGGTAAGGCTGTTGTGATGACGTTTTCAAACAAATTACCAAAAAGGTTTTGGAAAATACTGTCATTTTGGAGAACGAAACAAAACGCAGCGGCAATGATACTTGAATGGTTGACGTTGTAAAATAGAGGAATAGGGGGGTTCTAGACTGTTCTACACTATGTTGGACTGGCTATAATTTGTCCTCAGCTCTTATCTATTTCATTGTTTGTTTTTATAACCTTATGCCTTCTTTTTCTTATTTTATCGAAGCTAGAATACTTTTTCCTTTTCCTATCATATCAACGAAAATAGATGGCAAAAGAATAAAAATTGAACAGCCGATTGAAGAAAACTTATAATCTAGTCTATTATAAATGCTATTAAGGTAGATGTATAATCCCTAATAATAATTATATTTTCAGACAACAACAAAAAGTAGGGCCTCAATTCCTCTATTTTCCAACGTCAACCATTCAAGTATCAATGCCGCTGCTGCGTTTTTTTGAATTCTCCAAAATGACAGTAATTTGCAAAACTTCATTGGTAAATTATTTGAAAACGTCATTACAACAGAGTAACCTAACCTCCAAGACGTGTGAGACGCGACCGCGAGGAGTAACCTTGCCGCAACTCCCTCCTTACCCAGATGAAGATTCTCCGGATGAATCGAAACATTGTCGGTATCTAAATCGACGATAATTTTACGTGAGTAATTCCCGTGTGTTAAATAATAACCTAACCTCATTGGTTATTAGTAGATTAAAGAACGAAACGAAATAGTTGACTTTTGCTTTGGTTGATAAAAAGTTTTTTGGATTTTTTTTTTTTTTTTTTTTTTAATTTCAATTTTTTTTTAAATTTCAAAATATCTAGTAAAAGTTTTTTAGTAAAATCGGCCTACAGTTACGGGTCCATTAGGGCCAGTTGTTCGTACATTTTAGCTAAAGTTGTAACCGGATGCTAACTTTAACCGTACCATAACTATTACCAAACTCTAACCGAAGGTGAAGTTACATATTGCGTGCGTTGCACAACACAAAATCACAGAGGGTGAGTAGTGGCACAGAATAAATAATAGTAATGACAGCAGTCAGATCAACGTGTCACTATAGTTTTTGTAGGTTCACCGCTAACTTGACGTTGACCGATGGCATTCGGTCGGTTATAGTAAAGGGTAAAGTCAAAAGTAAACTAACCTGACGTGTGAAACCCAATTTTCCCTCTTTCTATGGTTAAATTTAACTTTAACGGCTTAGTTACTTTAACCGCGTGATATGCGTGATAGCCACCCTTATGCTGGGGCCACACTACGGGGATATGGCAAATTATTTGCCAAATTTCGTATAGCCACAATACAGAATACCGGCAAATAATTTGCCATATCTCCGCAGTGTGGCCCCTGCATTAGGCTGGTTTTACTGCCATGCGTACTGTCGGCGCTGATAGGCGAGTGATTTTTATTATAATGAAATAAGGATAGTGATTGTTCAGCACTGACGAGAGCAATCAGCGTAGTCATTTTTGCTAAACAATCAGTAGGGTAATTCCGGGAGAGATGGACCAGTGGGAGAGACGGACCTCCTTAAAAAAATTATTAATTTGATTGAATTTCTTTGAAGCAGCAACACTAAAATGTTCCAGTCAGGCATTCCTTCCATAAATATGCAAAAAACCATGCATTTGTGTTACTAAATTCATTTTATCAGTGTTTAAAGGTTTTGGCAGTCACAGATCTTTTCAGTGAGTGATAGTTAGTTGAAAATATGCACACGATTTCGTGTTTTCATGAGTAATCACCACATTGCCATGTCTTTGTGTTTAATAACCTCAATTTTTTTTGATTCTGTTCGCTCATTTTTGTTTTTGAAGCTAGTCCATCTCTCCTTGAACTGAGGGAGAGATGGACCACTTTTTTAAAGGATAGATGGACCACTTTTGGGTTCGCTTTTAATTGTATTTTTTTATATGTTATAGTTATTCGATCCTTAATATTTATTTACAATTAATTACCAAAATCATTTAAAGTTTATTTGTCATAGTTTTTTTTATTTTCAGTCCTTTGGTTACATTAAAAGAGAAAAAGTGGTGTTCTAAGAGAAAAATTGCATGGACTCCGATTTACAAAAATATTTGAGACAGATGTGGAGATACCGCCACCAATAAAAATATAAATAACTGGTTATGTTTGAGTTGTTCCTTTCTTATTTTTTTAGTTTTGCTACACATTAAAATATTTATTATTGTTAGGTCCATCTCTCCGAATTCCTTGGTCCATTTCACCCACACAGTACGGGAGAGATGGACTTCGTCGATTTTTTTATAATCGCCAAAAAGGTATAGTAAGGTTAATATTTTTCTCAATATTTTTTATAGAAAATGTTAATTAATAATACTAGTATTATAAGAAAAAAACTTTAGCGTTTTATTTACTTCCCAGCAAAAGTTATGGTTCCGCAAAAAAACGTGGTCCAACTCTCCCGGAATTACCCTATCCTTATTTCATTTTAATAAAGACCACTCGCCTATCAGCGCTGATGGTAAGCGTGAGACTAAAATCAGCCTTAGATAAATACCGTTGACGAGTCATCGACGCTCAATCGATGACGTGCGTGGGGTGTCGCGTTTCAGCCCTCTAACGAACTTCCTGAAGACGACGCCTTTCCATAATTTTTCTACACTTGTACAATGAATCACATGCACAAATGAAAAATATTCACAAATAATGTGGATCCCTACATGCATACATCCCAACAGCCATAGAAGTTAGCACATAAACTTGATATATCGTACATACGATCCAGCCATATTGAAAATTGCCGCTCGCTTAGCTGCGCCGAAAAACTACGGTCAATCGGACCGCGGGTGTACCTCTCTAAACTGAAAACTACCAAAAAACATTGAACTCTAAACTGAAAACTACCAAAAAACATTGAACTCATAAGTTTAAGATGTTGTACAGTACGGCCAACGGATCTCGGCGTGCGTGAAGTTAGCCGTTTTGATGCGCAGTGCAACTTTTTCATACAAAATTTTCTACTGCGTAGCGCAAAGCCTGACTTCACGAACGCCGAGATCCGTCGGCCCAACTGTATATGTACCTACATTCTATTGGGAAGATGGATAGGAGACGATAACTAAAATTTGTGTTTTACATATAAGTATAAAAGTCCTTTAAATAAAATCCTTGTGACATTAGACAAGTCGCGGGTAATTCCTGGCTTGGCACAAAGCAAGACCGGTTACAAAGGGAGGCCTACAGTGCGTACCTATAGGATGTGGATACTGATGATGATGATAAAGATAATTATTTAATAATTTGTAAAGAGAGCCAGACTGGCAAACGGTGGCCTTAGAGCGTGTGTGGAAGTTGAAGGGGGAAACCTTTGCCCAGCAGTGGGACATGATAGGTTAATTAAAAAAAAGTTGTAAAGATTAGAAAATTCAAATAAAATTATATAAATGCCAGGTATGACAAAGGTAATGACCGGGAATAGGACATAGGCTGCTTTTCATCCCATAAACTAGTTCTCATGGGATAATATACCACGAGGGCGAAGCCGCGGGTGTAAGCCAGTAGTTCATAAATGTACTTGAATATTTGAATTTCAATAAATAAACTTGTATAGTTTTAATTCGATAGTACACCCGTGGTTTTGGGCGTGAAAAACTTCTCCATTTTTATTGATATAGCCCTACTGGGATCAGGAGTACCCTCAGGACTTTGCCGCTATTAACTAAGCAAGTTTAGATGGGATGCCTATTGCCAAATGTTTTGAAGGCATGTTTATAAAACGCGCAAGATTAGGAAAAGGTGTATCTGTAGTATAGGGTTTTCTATTGTTTTTTTTTTTATACTACTAAGATAGACAAGTAAGTATACGGCCCACCTGATGGTAAGCGGTTACTGTGGCCTATGGACGGCTGCAATACCAGAGGAGTCACACTCGCACTGCTAACCCTTTAAAAGAGGAATCACAGCGCCGACAGCACAATGGACAAGACTGGTCATGGTCATCGCAGCGCTTCCTCACAGAGCTTTGGCAACCTTACTCAAAACAATTCGTATAACCACTAACTCGAGTGTTTGGGTTGTACAATATTTCTATAAATATCATATAACCAGGTTACTAAACACTAAACCTAAACTGGTTTCCAATTCATGTTACGGCTAAAGTGTAGCTTAAGGGACAAAGGGCTTAGAATAATAGAGGGCTTATACTGTTTCTTAGCATTCGTTTCTGACGTCACGAAAGCGTGTTTGAAAACCAACACAATAAATAAATAAATAAATATTGCTGGTCATTTTTTGACACAGCGCCATCTAGCCCCAAACTAAGCAACGCTTGTACTATGAGAACTAGATAACTGATAGAATACTTACATATTTGTAAATACATACTTATAATACTTTATAACATCCAGACACAGAACAAACATCTATGTTCATCACACAAATGTTTGTCCTGGATGGGAATCGAATCCACGACCTACAGCGCAGAAGGCAGAGCTACTACCAACTGAGCTAGGAGGCCAGTCGACACAACAATGGCATTCGAAAGTGGTAGTTATGGACACTAGCGAAATCCAGACTAGATAGACATTATCTATGATTTTCACGCATATAAGCTAGTATCAAGATGTCCAGAATGAAAAGCACTTGTCTCAGAGTTGGCTATCAAGATCAAGGGATTTGACTTCACTTAACTTTTTCTTATGGTGTTTTCTGCCTTTTGATTGTCGTGTCGTGAGTGACGCGACAAAAGATACCTAGGCAATCGTTTTGACAGTTTGAGACCAATTTAAGGTTTGAGACAAGTTATAGGTACAATCAGCCTGCTGAAGTCGCAGCAGTAGTAGCAGAAGAAGGAGCGGGTCTATGCCTATAAGCCACTATAGACCACTACCAGACTCAGAGTCAACATAACACATGCCATCGCAGTCAACATAACACACGCATTCAACTGAATCTATGCAACAGATGCCCGAAAACGCTACTTAAATATTTGAGACGTGCTTATCTATTTGAGACTTTACTAAGATCTTAGTGGTAACTTGGGTGATTTTGCTTTGTATTTTCGTTGGTTTGTATGTTTCACGAACGTTTTCGCCTATCTATCAAACCGCTGATCCAATCTGCATGAAACTTGGTAGGACAATTGGTTGTGCTATTGGTAAGCTAAAATGCTTTTTCCATTTGCTGGGGAGCATTTTAGCTTAATCGATGAAGGGGTTGTAAAGATATTGGGTTCCCAAGGGGGTAAAAAAATAAAAGTTATTCAAATACAGGGGTAGTCAGAAGATCCAAAATATATAAGCCAACTACGGTGCGCGAGATCTCGGTTCGGGGCGAACTAATAGTATTAGTACGACTTCATACCAAGTCGAAAGGGGACTCCAGGGACTATAACTGATGCTAATGGTCCTGAAGTGTTATTATGTTGCGAATTATATTTTGGTCACATTTGGGACCGTTTGAGCGAATTGTGATTGGTTATCGCAGTTTTATGGGTAACTACGTGACATTATGTTGGCCTAGCTGTGACAAGAGTTGATGTGTGAGTTCGAATCCTAGGTCATTAAATGGTATTTAGTTTTGGAAATTTCGGAGGTGGAACCCGGATAGCATGGAGAGACTGACCGTCACGGGGAAAATGGGACAAAGGCCAAGAGGTCGCAGCCCCATGCGCTGGGCTGACCAAATCCGTACCACACTAGACACCTAGCTCCACGACGCCATCCGTGTCGCAACGGATCGGACGAGATGGAAAACCCTAGTGGTGGAGAAAAATTTATTGAGAGGTCCCCAGAAATGGGGAAACGATGAACAAAGAGAGAGTTTCGGCAATTAAATGTGATATCATCAACTTTATTCCCCGAAATAAAAAATCCTTATTACCCGCAACCTCTTGCGTCACAGGCGGGGCTTCACCCACTGCGCCACAGAGGTTGTCGAGTTATTCGAAGCCTAATGAAGTGACGGTGACGGAAAACATCGTGAGGAAACCTGCGCCTTAGTCAGCCCCACACGTATTGACCTTGTCTTTCCTGTGGGTATGGCCGGTTAAGCTGAGAGGATGGTGTATGTGCTGGCTTCCAGCATTGTCCTAATCACTACAGTGTCCCGACAAGTGTAGGCAAAGATTGCCTCATTTATAAATCATCTAGTAAAGATGTAAAGGTCTAAGTTTAATGGAAATCTATCCAATCAAGAGTAAGACAGCAGCTGCTGTTTGCACATCGGTTCCCAACTGCCGAGTCAACAGGTTCGAAGTTTATTAGTTTAAAATAAACATGTCTTCCTGGAACAGACGGCTACAGGTGGATACTGAGTATTCGGTGCAAATCCGATAAATTAGGTAGTTACATCCAGCTGCACAGGATTTACTGAAGACCGCTTTCTAATGAAGCGAAGAAGAGAGGAGTAGAAACCCATGGACAAGGGATTTTATCATTTGGTTGAAAACTCTACTAAATAGAGAGTCGTGTTGGCCGAGGGGATTAGTACCTCGAATTTAGATCGTTGGCTCGAAACTTGGGCGAGCATCAATGGATTTTTAGTTTCGAAAAATTTATCGGCGCATTAACACGAGCTCTAAATGGTGAAGGTCAACATTGTGAGGAAACGCGCGGCTTAGTCAGCCCCATACGTATTAACCATCTCTTTCCTGTGGATATGGCCGGTTAGCTGAGAGGATAGTTTAGGTGCTGGGCAAGCCTACTCCATTTAAAACATTGTCTCAGGCACTATAGTGTCCCATTAAGTGTAGGCAAAAGATTGCCTCCTGACACTGTATAATTCATCTAGTAAAAATGTAAAGGTCAGTTTTACTAAAGAATATTAGACTCGGTACCATGCTCATAGAATGATCGTCTGAATGGAATAAATTAGATTTCAAGTGTAATCTTACATCCAGTAGAACATCCACTCGACATGATAATGATGATTAATTAATTATGGTAATCAAACAAACCCTACATCAATCAAAACACCCACGGAATGTCAGTTCGAACAAGAATCTTAATTTAATAAAACTAATTAGCGAACCAAGTGCCTCCCTTCTTTAAATAACGCTAAAACATGTTTCAATTTCAACCGACTGGCTTTGAGTACATACTCCTCCAATTGTTGACATTTCATTTGATATTTTATTTACTTTTTCGGTAAAAAAGATGGAACTCGGAAAATATTTTTAGCTCTTTTCATAAATAGAGAACGTGAAACACATCCGTAAATTTAAAAAATACTAGCAGGGCTCCTGCGACGTTGCCCCCATAGTAATAGTATATGGTAATGATGATGATGATGATGAAAAGTAGCGTATAACCTTCCTCAAGAGTTTAGTTATCAAATACAGAAATAATTTTTCAAATCGGATTGGTGGTAGTCTGAGGCGCTCTAAGTTTATTTAAATTCGCTTTGACGGAAACTACGGTTTGTATGGAAAAGATTGTGTCAATGTAAAATGAAATATGATCACCACTGTATCCCCAAGGCGCGATAGACATTCTCTCAGATCTTTTTAGGCATTTTTTAAGATCTTTCGAGTCTAAGGGGGTAGTCAGAGGTATGTGCAGACATATTTGGTACATGCCCACGTTTTGTAGAAGTTAGCATTCCATATGTGACAAGTTGCAAGCCCATCGACGATATTAGAAAGCGGACTGGTTTCCTCACGGTGTTTTCTTTTACCGTTTAGAGCTCGTGTTAATGCGCATATACATTTTTCGAAACGAAAAATCCATTGATGCACGGCCGGGTTTCAACCTGCGACCTTATAACATAGCTAATGAAAAATTAGTATCTAATAAGTTTACTATAACGAGAGCGTATTCGAAATCGCCCATGTAAGGTTTAATTTCGCTGGAATGAAACCGTGCAATACGAATTTACATATTTCGTGCTTTCGCGGTTCAAAAATAATGTAGCGGAGAAATGAAATAGTTTTAATAGTTAACCCGGAAATTATGCTATCAAATTTCTTTGGAATTCGGCATGTTCTACCGGACTGTAAAATATTTTTCAGATGTGTATAAGTACATTTTTCTCGTACTTTGTCGGGCAACTATTTAGATTTGACGAATTTGAAAATAATCGGTGTTTAGAATTATATTTGCAACAAGATCATCATGAATCATAAATAATAATCATAATGTAGGTAGGTATACATCACACTAATATTATAAATGCGAAAGTTTGGATGTTTGGATGTATGTTTGTTCCTTTTTATGTCGACAACGATGATCCGGTTTGGCTGAAATTTAAAATTTAGATAGATAGTGACCGGGAATAGGACATGGAATACTTTTTATCCGAGTACCACGCGAGCGAAGCCGCGGGCGGAAGCTAGTTATGAATACATTGAAAAATGAATTAAGTACATCGCAGTTTTTAGTTTTTCAAGAAATTTTTCTTTGACTCAATCATATTAAATTATGTTAAAATTGAGACCCCGTTTAAACAATTGCCATCCCTTTTTGTTAGATAGTGTCAAATAGAGACAAGGCTAATCTTGAGCATTATTTAACCAGTGTTCAAGTTTATAAGTAAGTCCTAGTAGTGTCTAGTACAACACAAAAGTTTAGAAAGTGGAACAGGTACCTAAGTAATAAAATAAGATACTAGGTATACCACCTTCAAATTTCGTATCTGGAATAGCAAAGCCATAAAATTTTGCCTAAAACGCTCATGAAAATCAATCTTCTTCGATAGGTGAGCAAAAGTTTCGTCAGCATTACCGCTACCTAGTCTCATAAAAGCGTTTACCGTAAGAAGACAGCCGTAAAGTTGATGATCACTATTTAAGTAGACATCAAACACACACATGATTTTGAATGTTTGGGTATCTATTGTGTATCTATCACAGTCAGGATGTTGTTTCTGTATGGGCGTTTTGGCAGAGTTGGCCACTTGCTCAAACGTAGGTACTGCCCATGAATGGAACTCCCTGCCGCCCTACTTGTTTCCTGAAAACTATAATCTAGGTGCCTTCAAGGCTAGAGTGAATAGATTTCTTTTAGATCGATGTGATCCATCCTCGGCCACACCGTCGCTTAACATCAGGTGAGTTGGTGGCCAAACAGATCTATTTTCTTTAAAAAAAAAAACGAAAGAAGAAGGGTGTTTTCTTGTCTATCTGTTTTTGATAGATATATAGAAGCTAATTAGGTGTTTCCGTGATTGGAAAAGAAATTCATACTGTCTTTAGCTATTCGATGAAAGTTTCTCATCATTTTTTAAACCTAACCTACAGCAACTTAGGTACTCTGGTTATAACCGGTTTTTATTCGTTTTAAGAAGAGTGCTTTAAAAAAGCACGGCTAGCTTATAATGAGAAATGTGATGAGAGTGAATGAAGTGGAAATCCGTGGTGTCTGCCTACCCCTGTGGGAAAGAGGCGTGATTTTATGTATGTATGTATGCAATTATGCATGCTTTTAAAAACTGAAACTGCTTATATCTGTACCGCTATTTTGGAGCACCACAGCTATGAATTTCTTCAGAAACGTCGAGCTGATTTTAGTAAATGCCGGGATTTCAGTGTTCACTCAATTTCGCAAATCGACCCGTCTAATTGGAGTGGGGTCGTTCTGGTACCTACCTCTTTTAGATCGAGGGGTTCTGCTTACTTAACGAATAAGATACAAGATAAAAACAAGGTTGCTGATGCGCCGCAACCTGTCGCTGATGCGCCGCGACCTATCTGCCTGACTGAGGTCACGCCCACCTTCGAAGCGAAGCAGGACAACGGCTGAGTGACCGGCCCCATCGCGCAGCACTGCCTTCAAGGGCGAAACCCAGAGACGCAGGGATAGCTGTCCCTCGCGTTGAAGCCGGGGTAGAGAAAGTAGCTCGAGGCCCCTACCTACCTAACGCTCGCGGTAGGGAGAAGAACCAGTCGTCGTCATCATCAAGATTAAAAACGATTTATTGTCGACTTGGCACCAACTGGCGCCATCTACAGCACTGTTAAGGCACTCCGGCTTTAGGAGGATCTCTTGTATCATGCAGGTTTAAATCCCGTCGGAATCGAAAATTTTGATAAGGCTTTTCATTTTCAATATTCGATATAAATGACCTACGAGTAAGTGTAGGTAGTTTAAAATTTAAAAAATGAAAAACTATCGATTACTTTTTAAATTAAGACATACCTACGTGTAAAACAAATCAAAATAAGAAAATGAATAGGTACCTATAGGTACAAAAAGTACCTACTTATGTGCATATTCACAATTTTGTTTTACCTATCAAATGTCCGGGACTCCATAGTCCCGAGATGTTAAACTTTTTCATTATAATAACAATAACCTAACTATTTCACTTTCAAAAGTGTGAGACGCGACCGCGAGGAGTAACCTTGCCGCAACTCCCTCCTTACCCAGATGAAGATTCTCCGGATGAATCGAAACACTGTCGGTATCTAAATCGACGATATTTTTACGTGAGTAATTCCCGTGTTAAATAATATCTAATGACCTACCTATCCAGAGAGTTGTTAGAAGACCGTGGTAGTCACCACATTTTCATTTGATTTTTATTTCAAATTACATACTTACGTATTTTTTAACAATTGTTTTTGTAATTTTATACGATTGTTTCCGATGTTTTCCGAAACGCATTCTTTTCCTGGTTTTACTGTACACGTACACTTATTTTTATGAAAATTATAAATATGATTTCTAGACATAGATTTTGGTGCTCATTTTATTACTTCTGTAAAATAATCCAACATGTTTTTACTATTTGCAATAACAATTCGCGATACATAAAAGTGATTGGGGGGGTCTAATAACGGGTAAATTCTTGAGGAATTTAATTCGCAAGGGTTTGGGTCGCATCCCTTTGCTCGGATTCCTGTGCTTAAGGCTCGGTATCCAATAACAGCGAGATGCACGAAATTAACCGATGTCATGCTAAGGCATCCCACATCTATGAGTCGATTGACCTAGAACATTGTAAATTAGATTTTAAAACTTTTATTTACAGAATCTAATATTTAATACACACGTCTTGGCCGAGTACTCCCACTTGGCCATAACACGAATCTCAATCGTGCTTAAAAAGATTTTTCGTTGCGAAAATTTAAAGAGAATTCTGAAAAATCTTCAAATCGAAATCGGATGTCATAAGGCGGAGATATCCAAAAGCCCCCTTTTTGCTGCTTTTTGGAGAAAGTAATCCAATCAAATCAATCCAATCCAATCAAAAATCCCTGACTACAAAAAAAATCTATAAAGTTGCAAAACCTGCATATCAAGTTTCGTATTCAATTCAAAGTAAGTTTACAGAATAGCTCTCCTGGATTGGTTGTATCATACGACCGGTACTCCTCGTACCTACCAACAATCTGACAGAGGAACACAAAATTGCCAACATATAACAGAGACGCTTCGTTTATTTTCGCTCGCTGTCAGTAAATATTCTGATGATCTTGACAATCTGAGATATTTATTACCTAGATTGTTAATTTACTTCTGTAGAAAGAACCTAAGTACATTAGGTAAATAGTCAGTAGAAAGGTTTTTCGTACGACGGGATTGGTTTCATTTCGAACTGCTTAGAAGTGAATCTACAGTTCGCTTTGTATATGTTTAAATATATTTTCTAAGGTAGCTATAAAATTGTACATCTATTGAAGCCAGAAAGCTTAGCAAAGCTTGTGTAGAATCTTTCTACGAAAAATCTTGAGTTAACGGAACACTCCCTACAACTCCTTTAAGTTATTCACTAAAAGCACTACAAACTCGCAGAAGGCACTAAAGAGATTACGGAACTTTCCTTTCCAACAACTTGCTTACATTAGACTACTTTATCTATCTCTTAATTGATTGAACACGGCTTTTTCCTGAATAAATCTTATGTAAAGAAAAAGCCAACAGAAAAAACACTGACTCACGTTTTCTAGAGTCAATCCGACTCGAAGGTCATGGCAGAAAACTATTATTTTAATTTTTATAGTGTTAAACCACACTTAGGTATTATTTCATTGAATATTAAAAGTCATCAAAATTTTCAATTCCAACGGGATTCTAACGCCGGCACCATACGTTGGGACCAACGTTGGCCCCAATGCCTATCACCAACGTGTGGAGCTGACAAAATAGCTTGGCGCCAACGTTGGGGCCAACGTTGGGGGCTGATTTTGCTAGATCCACACGTTGGCGAGTAGCATTGGGACCAACGTTGGCCCCAACGTGTGGAGCCGGGGTAACCCACAATGATACAAGTGATCCTCCTTAAGTCGGAGTGCCTTTACCAACTCGGCCACGAAACCCATATTCGTCGGGTTGAAAATCTTGATAAGCTCATTTATCGATTAAAGCATCGATTAGCGCCATCTACATGCTATAGGTAATACTGCTGTTTTCAACCAGTGAAATCATTTTGAATACAGATTCAGTAGTATTGGAGAAAACCTTCAAAATCTAAACTCACCGCACCTCAACTATCGATCTTATTCACAAGAAAGATAAGAAATATAAAGTGAAATGACTAAGTCATGGGTTGTCTCACTATTTTCTCTTTTACCGATTGCTTGTGTTAATGCACATATAAATTGTTCATTTTCGATATTTGAAATATGAAAGTACCCAGCAACAAGGTCCACAAATCTTTACTGATATCAAGATGAACTGTGACACAAGTTGAGAAGAGCTAGAAACGAAACCAACGAATGCACACGTATAATATTCACTCTGTGCCTCGAACACGAGTATGCACAAGTTTACTATTCTATCCGTGACTGTAGTAAAGTATCTCAATTGTATGGCATTCAGTGCAGCGCCTCTAGCGGTAACTTGACTAAACTAAGGTCAGTCCATACAATTGTCCACACTTCACTGTAGTCACGGATAGAATAGTAAACTTCTGCATACTTGTGCTCGAGGTACTGGTTTTGGCAACATGACTTTTACTCGAGTTTAGCTCGAGTTTACCTCGATCGCCAGTATGCACGAGTTTACTATTCTATCCGTGACTATAGTAAAGTATGGACAACTGTATGGACTGAACTTAGTTTAGTCAAGCTACCGCTAGAGGCGCTGCACTGAATTCCATACAATGGAGATACTTTACTATAGTCACGGATAGAATAGTAAACTCGTGCATACTGGCAATCGAGGCACAGTGAATAATGAAAACTAAATTGATAAATTCGTTCCATTTATCATGTTTTAGCTTACATCTATAAATGTAGAAGAAAGTAATCATCTCATCGACAGTTACAACGATAATTGCCACAAAATCCTTTGTGACTTTTACGAGTAGGTACATAATTTATAGCGCTGAAGTAAAACTTTTCACTCTCAATTACGCAACGTGACCTTTACCGAAATAACTAAGACAGTTTTCTAAGCTACATAATGCAAATACTGTTATTAACTAAAAACGTTTATGGTGTAGCTTGCTTAATATTTGCTTGTTCTTAATATTTTGCGCAAAAAAATCTAAATGTATGAGTGAGCGCTTTCGTACTTTGGACACGTTCAATTGTATGTGTAATACCACTTGCGGTCACCCACCCAAATTGTGACCGCGCACAACGCTGCTTAACTATAACGATCAATCAAGAACGCCTGAAGCAAGCTACGCCACGAGCACTTGGTGTCATTAAACAGCAAACATCTAAACTTCCATAGTTTTTATGCTTATATGATGTAAAAAGCGAGCCATACTAGCACAGACTAGTATTTATCAATAAGTGTCACCTTTACTTACCAAAAACAATGTTTTTGTGAAATAACAAATCAGTTTTCATCCAATTTCTGAATTTAACAATAACAATATTTTTTATTGAAATGCAAAAAAGTCATCCCTTTAACCAATTTGCGAATTGATGTCGTCCCATAAACGTTCGAACACAATAAAGGAAGTGATATAAATAAACCATCTCCAATTACAATCCCTAAAGGCTTTGGGACGGGATATTGCAAAATGTAGATTCAATCTTTATCCACATAACTTTTGAACCACAGTGGCTATCGTAACTGAATTGGAATCGCTTAAAAACAAATTGATACTTATCTTTTGTAATGCTAGCCATACACGATCAAGTTCACCGTCAAGTTTGCAGCGGACTTGATGCGGCGTCCAGTAAACTTGAAGGTGTATGGCTATGGGTGTGCATGACAAGTCTACTTGAAGCGAATTCTGCCGACTGGATCTAGTTTGCAGCGTCATGTACAGTGCCACAAGTATAAGTTGGCGGTGGCGATTTGAGGAACTAAAACGCAAAAACGGAAAAAGAGTACTAGGATGCGAAATATCACTATACTATCATAAACAAATACGCAAATGATTAAAACTTTCTTACATATTTTCCCAAATTTCGTGGTATTTTCTGTACAATTAATTATATTTTTTGAACACAGTGGCGCTCAGCCGCGCCAAGTTATACTCGTGGCACTGTAAACTTGAAGATATTGTGTGTGAGCGTTCAAGTATGCATGACGGTTGGCACTGTCCGTCTCTGGTGACGCCATGGCTTCGACTGGCTGCGCCATCAAGCAAACTTGCCGGTAAACTTGATCGCGTGTGTTCTATATGGACGAACTGCAAACTGGACGCCCCGCATCAAGTCCGCTGCAAACTTGACTTTGAACTTGATCGTGTATTTCAGCTGTAACTCACGTGATCTATTTTGAGAACCCGATACAAACTGGCTTAGCTACAAAATAATAACTTACTAAACTATGACAAAATCACTAAATCATCAAGTCTTCTAACAAAATTTTCATCAACCAAAGCAATACGTCAACCATAGAGATTTTGTTTTGTTTCCTAATCTAGTTCTGTAACTAAGAAAAAATATCGATAGGAAGCAGTACTTAAATAAAAACTAATACAAGTTTAAGGTACTTAGGTACACATAATTTTTTAGTTCAGAGGCTCATAGGTAAGTTTTGGGTGACCCTTAACTGAATCTCTTACTTTTTCTATTTTTCGAGTGCTAAATATGAGAATATGAGAACACTGTACGATTCTAAAATCTAGATTTATCTATAAAAAGTTTTTACAGTCACCCTACATTAAAATAAACGTAAATCAAATCTTCAGATATTAGCAAAGGTACAGTCAACCACAAAATTCGATTAATTATTTAAGATCTAATATCATTGTTTCTTGTAGTTCATAGTCATTATTTTGGCACGTCTTTGATGTTCTTTATCAAAATAGCCACTTATGAATCTGAAAGTGTTAATCAACTTGAGTCTGACTGTACATATACGCCGTATTTTACGAGCGAACGTAAATACTCCCTTTATGCTCATTTCCATTTCAACTCTGCTGTGTAACGAGATTTTTGTAGCCAATTTGTAGCCGATGCATAAAGGACTGAGCCTTAGCTAGAATAAGAGTTTATGCCCGAGTACGGAAACGCTACTTAAATATTTGAGTCGTACTTAACTATTTAAGACGTTTTTACTCTTCAGAATCGTATACAAAAATGACAGCTAACAGACAGCTGAGAGCTGACAGATAAGCACCACTTAAACTAAGAAGCGTTTCAGTATTCGGGTACGTAGTGTTATTATCTGTTCTGTGATTCGGGTGTGAGCTTTTTACAGGACTTAAAGATAGAGTAAGAGTATTAGTGCCATTTCATACGTCCCGGTTGCCGGGTAGCCGGTTGGCAAAGAGTATGGGCATGACAGGTAAATAATCAAAGGAACATGTACGGTAGCTTTCAAACTTACCGGCTTAATTTGCATACAAACGCTCTAAAAAGCCAGCACCGGCTACCCGGAAACCGGAACGTGTGAAAAGGCACTTAGACGTTGGCCACGTGGGATAAAACTTCGACCTGAAGTCCGAAGGTCGTTGGTTCGAATCAATGGTGTTTTAGTTTCGAAAAGAAATGTTCCGACGAATTGAGAACCTCCTTTTTTTAAGTCGGTTAAAAATGATATACTTACGCATTAACAAAATCTTAAACAATAAATAAAAATCTAAAAAGCACTGGTGTGCTTGCAACCTTTCTCGAATGAAATGCTGCCTTTGGCAAAATGTGGGCATGTGCCAAATAATGTATTTGGACATACTTCTGACTACCCATTTAGACATCTTCAGAGGATCCTGAATTTTTGGGTAGGAAAATTAGATAGATAGGTCCCTTAAGTTAATCAAAGGTTTGCCTGCCTACCTACACTTTGCATTTTGGTTAACTGTTTAGTCATCTGTGCGTATAGTTTGAACCAGGTAAGAAGTTACATCAGTAAATTAAAAGAATGAATGAATGAAAATACTTTAGATTCAATTACCTGTTTATATTATTATAATATTATAACTACAACCAATAATAAAACTACGAAACAATGTACAATGGGCGTCCTTATCGCTAAGAAGCAAAAATAAGAGAGTAAAGGGTACATGATAATACCTAGTCAATTTCACATCTATAATGATTTGTTCATAAAAGTCACGCCATTTTTCGATTCTCTGCGAAAAGTTCACTTTTCTTATGTCGAAAACTGTTTTTAGAATGGGTTTCTGCAAAATATTTAAACAATTTCTACCGTGCTTAGGGCACAATTCAGCAGGGAAAATACCAAAGAAAAGAAATATTTTTTTTCCTTAAAGATCCGAACGTCGCGTCGTGGGTTCAAATCCCGGACGAACACAGATGGATCTCACTACTCCCTTAAGCGACGGTTCGCGCCGTAGACGGAGACTGGAGACCGAGACCAGCCCCCTGATTGTCTATCTTTGATAGCGATCAAAATCGGTTTCAAACTCTCAAATATATGACAGTTCAGTGACCACGCAAGTAGCTCCGTTACTCTCATTTCAACGAGACCGAACGCGATAAAAGATACCTACGCGATCCTTTTGACAGTTTGAGACCAATTTGAGGTTTGAGACAAGTTAGACAATCAGCCTGCAGAGACAGATAAGAGACCATTGTCATTTAAACTGACGGTTCTCTGTCTCCTGTTCTCCTTCAGACACCTTCAAAGGAGCTTAATTGCTTAAAATACTGAGATAATGTATACCGCCCCTTATGGATACAATTGAGTTCATGTTTCGTGAAATATAATCACGGTTATATCCCCAAGGCTTTTAATTAAGATCATTTAGTTTCTTCAATCAGTTGTAATCTAATGTTACTTTCGAGTTGTGTTTCAGTACAGCTACGTATTGGGCTCAACAGTACGTGAAAGGTGCTGTCACGCCGTACTCAAGATGCCTCGATAAGGGCCTGACACGAGATCTATTTGGTTCACAGCTGCCTACCACAGAACACTGAATATTATTGCTATGTATATTATACATACATTTTACTTAACTACATATTAATATGCGCATTATATGCGCATTAACACGAGCTCTAAACGGTGAAGGAAAACATCGTGAGGAAACCCGCGGCTTAGCCAGCCTCACACGTATTGACCAAGTCTTTCCTGTGGATTTGGCCCGTTAAGCTGAGAGGATGGTTTAGGTGCTGGGCAAGCCTACTCCATCTCAACAATATCCCAGGCACTAGAGTGTTCCGTTAAGTGTAGGCAAAGATTGCCTGACACTGTATAAATCATTTAGTAAAAGATGTAAAGGCCTAAGTATATTATAGGTACATACATTTTACTTAACTAGATATTAAGCCATCTAAGTTTTTGAATGAAGTTTGTGTTTAGTTAATGGTTGCATAGTTACCAGGAGACCAGAAGATAGGTAAAGTGTGTGCTTTCTAGAGGTGAGTGATAAATAACGTCACGGTGAAAAAATCACAGTGATCTGAAGTCACATGATATCACTGTGACTCGTCGTAAAGGAACAACGTTCCACCAAGGAACGTCATTCATTTATTTACGCTCCGTTCTACCGTTCGGAACGATTTCAAATCGCATGTAGGTATCCATACCACCCATATTATAAATGTGATAGTGTATTTGTTTGTTTGTTTATTGGTCCTGCTTTCACGCAAAAACTACTAAACTGATTTGGCTGAAACTTAGAATATAGGTACATAGTTTATGACAGGCTACTTTTTATCACGAAAAAATGCATATTTCGAAAAAAAGTAGTAGCCTACCTAGTTCACGAGGGCAAAGCCGCGGGTGACCGCTAGTATTACAATAAAGCTTTAAAATGAAATTACAAAAGTGCACACAACAAATAATTAGGTTTTTTTATTTAATAACGTAGGTATTTAGTTACCTAGTATTTACATAAAGAAATAGTTAACTCGAATAAAAAAGTGCTGATATTTTTACGCACTGTTAATTTGGATCAAAAGACATCTCGTTTCACGATTACGCGTAAGGTAACCTATGTTACGTAGGAACGCCTAGTGCGACATTGTGATCGACGTGACAAAGTAACGGCGATTTTTCACTGTGACTTTCTTGGAACCGGAACGACAGTCACCGCGATACGAAAGTAACGCTTTTCCCCACCTCTAGTGCTTTCAAGCTGAAGTTATCCATCCATTACCGGGCATGTTAATGTTGACCGAGCGATAGCCTGAACTTACTCGATGCATATTAAACTAGGCGAACTAAGGCTCAACTCACACTGAAACGCGAAACGACGCGTAATGTTCACGAGCCGTCCAGTGAATTCGCGAGCGAATGGCGAGGATTCAAACTAACAAACACAGAAGGATCATTACAATGAAAAAGTTCCAAAGTGGATTTGAATTCATATAGACGTGAATCTTGTTATGCCATTCAAAGAGCCTGTTTAATTATTTATCAGCTACTTTTGTCTGTATTTGTTTGTTTAGCTGATGAAAACACGTAATTCAGGACAGAGGGGGTAAAATTTCAATAAATTTGTAATAAAAATTTACATATTTTCCATCAAACAAAAAAATCCTCTCTAAAGACAAAAGAATCGGGACCAAATTGAGGTTTACACATTTTCGACATAATAAAAGACAATCAAATACCCCTGAATCCTCGTTTTTTCAAAGGTTTGCAAAACACAATGGTACTGAAGTTCCAATTGTTGTCATGGTAACAACCTTGCCTCCCAACAAGGTCGGCACAGTGTGACAAAACTGATAAGTATCATCAAGTTCATAAAGAAAAACTTTTGCATTGACACTACTTTTGAATTGATTAAGATCGCATATCACTCTTTATTTTAAGATTTATTATTTATTAACATATTACATACATTTTTAAAATTATTATTATCGGGACTTAATCGCGTAATGAAATTGTTTTATTTACCTCGACGTTTCGTTATATTACATACATACATAACATCACGTCTCTTTCCCAGAGGGGTAGACAGAGACCACGAGACCATCAACATATTAAATACTTATTTATTATATTCTTCGCACTTCGAACCCACTTGGAGCAAAGACCACCGTTCTTTTCTATTTTTTACATCATTTACATTACGTGTCTCTGAATAGTGATGACGGAATGTTGTGTGAATAGTTCTGAAACAAACTGATATTAAGAAGTTAAAAATTTCGTGACCAAGAAGTGTTTGCTTAGAGACCAAGTTGGCATAGCTTGAATCGAACTTCGAAGTAGTTTTTAAGTTATTCGAAGGCCACCTTGACTAGTCTAGTTAGTACCTAGTCATTTATGCGGTTCCAACGATAGAAGGGTCTTCGAGCAGAAATATTGAAATTGCCTGATCAAACACTCCAATATCATATTGAATGTTAACTGTCAACAAAAAGGATGTGAAATAAATTGATACGTGCCTTTGACGACCTACCTTATTACGTTCAATGCCCTCGTCGTACATGTGGAACTTAAGAAAGGCTCAGGCATTTGTACATCTTCTAAGGATCTTAAAGGTAAAAGGAATGCATAAAGGAGTCCTACCGTCTCTGAGTAGAATTACCATTATTGTAACTTCCAAGCTGTGCCGAACTGTACCAACTGAGCTGCATGGACTGATGTAGGGTATAATTTATGGGCATAATAATTGTTCTAACGGCTTTCGCTTTCTGATACCTTGTCGGTGTCTGATTTTATCAGACGAAAACATTTTCCTGAGAATTATTGCTTGTACCATTACTTAGAATTATTTTATGGGCTTGAGTTACTTATCGGGGTTTTCTGAAGAAGGGTTCTAACTAAAGACTTGGAAAGAATCACAAATTACAATACTCTTTTGGCGTTGAATTGAATGCTAACACCAACCTTCTTGTGGTGTGCAGTGGGGTTGAGATATTCATGGTGGAGTAAACTTTGGTTACTAACTTTAAGTGTAGTTTAAAAAAAAATAAAATTTTAAAAATTTTATAAATAAATTTTAAAATAAATAAATTAAAAAAAAAATTAAAAAAATTAAACTATATTTCCATGAACCGTTGACACCCACTCAGATATCTTTATGTCATATTCAACAAAGTTGAAATAAAATGCTAAATATACGGCAACAAAGCCCATTTGCTTACTTTTCCGACCCTGCATTCCTTAGGGTCACTAACCCAATTACCGTCGGGTCAAAGTACATTATTCAGGAGGTCGAATCCTTACACTTTTGAACGACAAAGGGTGTAAAGCTCGAATTTTAACGAGAGCCCCAAACTTTGATGTCAGAGAAAATTCTTCGAAACTTTCTTTCACACTGTTGTGACAGTTGTTCTTTTCTATGAAGTCTTTACAGTGAAGTTATTGTTATAAGAAGTAGGAAATAATTCTTATAATAATAAGTTATTATAATAAGAAGTAGAAAACTTCTTATATTAATAAAACACTTGTATTTCTCACGTTACAAGTGGCTAATTAAAAATTAAAAAAAAAATGACTTCAATATTTTAAGCTGAGTAAATTTTTGCACTCTCAAGGTGGATTTCTGTTCATAACTCTGAAGATCCTAGACAGATCCTCACCAAATTTTTATGGCATCAATCGGAAAGAGGTTTTCAAACAAAACATTATTTTTTTAAACCTGTTCAGACGTCTTTGAGTATCGGTGAACTGAACATACATAAAAAGAGAATCTCCTCCTTTTTTGAAGAAAAATATTGTCAATGTTTGAATTTATCTAGAGATTGAGTCTCATACTACTACTTTGAAAGACAGACCGTGAGGAATAACCGTACCGCGAGTCCCTCCCTCTTGACCAGTTGAACATTCTCCGGGTGAATTGAAACAATGTCGGTATCTAAATCGACATTTTTACATGTGAAATTTCCCATGTGTGTATTAGTCTTGTACAACCCACGAAAGTTTTGAAGACATTGTTTAGTGTGTGTAGTATCAGACAGAGCTCAGTGGCTCTTCAACTTATACCTACTAATGTTATAATGATGACCGAAAAGAAAGCTAGGCTCCATACCGTGTTTGTTGCCCTGATTCTTAACGGTGTTGGTCGCGAAAGAACAGGAGTAGAATCACCTAGCTCTTAAGACGTTTCAAAGTGGTCATAACGGTCCTACTGAATAAATTATATTTGAATTTTGAATTTTTGTTACCATCTGACTGGTGGTTTTTATCAGCGATTTTCTTGATTTTCTTGATTGAGTGTTTCTTATTAGTCTTTCGAATTAAAATGTACAAGTGTACCTACACTCCGCTACCGTGGAACACAGTCCTTGTCCCCTTTTGAGGTGGGCGTTGACACTGCTACACTGTTTTTACTTTTGCAGCTACATTTCATTGTACCTACTTATACCTGTGTTTATGTTTTAAATACTCAAAGGTTACAAATAAAAAAAAAATAAATTTTGAAATTTTGATTGGAGGTAACCAATCCGTCAAAGCCATACTTTGTCTGCCGCAGGACCGCCTTCACCCAGAGCACATTTGCGTCGCGTGCACTGAACGCGTTAACGACCTATAAGCTCCACCGTACATTTTTAGGGGTGACCTAGGTTGTGAAGATAACAATTTCTAGAACTTTATATTGTCATTTCAATTTAATTTTCTCGTTGGACAATGTGGTGGTACGCTAGTATGAAAATTACCTATGTTTTGTCCTAACTAGGTGTTATGCTTGAAGTTTTCAATAGTACACAAATAAAACAATAGTAGCTTATAGATGTGAAACTTTTAACTCATGGTCCAGTAAAAAAATGTGTTTATGCTACTTAACCTGCCAAAATAGTAACATCACTATAAGTTAAGTCTACACTATTTTTTTTTTAATTCATCATAATTAACATAGTAAAATTATCATCATCAGCCCATAAAAGTCCACTGCTGGGCATATCATGTACACACGGACATACAATTATGACATTAATAAGTAGGTAACGTAGGTAACTAGTACTATGATTAGCAGTGCAATTCACACCTTCTTGGAATGTATTCCGAATTCGGAAAGTGACTTTTTTCGCTGTAAAAACGTCAAATTTCAGTCGCTGAGGCCGAAATCGGCCAGGAAGAAATAATAATAATATTTTAGGCAGAGTTCCAGTTTCATATCTACTTAGATATGAAACTGGAACTCTGCCATTTGGTTATTGTAAGGCCGGGCCATTTAAAAGTTGGCTGCAAGAGCCCGCACAATGTTCTGCGAACTGTCATAATGAGAGCTTCAATTTAAACTTTTTAATTCGTCGTTTTGTTGTTTACAGAGTTTGAGCAACAAGTCGGGAGGTTAATTAGTGGTTCAAGTTAAACAGATTTCCTGGCTTTTTTAGAACTAGTTCCCTAACGCGGTTTCTCTTCAAGTTCAACTCCAAGTTGCATAGGTACCAGCCGCTTTTTGTCCATGTTCTCTGTAAAACACAAGTGGCTAAATTAAAAATTTTAAAAAACCGACTTCAATACAAGCTGTTATTGGGTAAGGCTAAGGGTACGCTGATTAAAATGAGCCCAAACATGGATGTTCTACTGTTATTCACTGAGAAGTTCCATTGATCAGGTCCTGACTCCATCATCAGATCAGCCAGCCGTCACCATATTATTACATTGTAGTCGAAACTTGACCGACATGCTGAGTTCTAAGTTTCAGCTCAATCGGCCAATTTACTGAGGAGTTCTGTTGAACAGCTCCTGACTCCATCATCAGATCAGTTCAATGTTACCATAATATTGAATTGTCATCGATAACCTACAAAGCTTTTAAAAAATACCCTAATCGCTTCAAGTGTGCCTATAAAATTTGAAGAGTTACCTCGATTTCTCCAAGATCCCATCATCACCTGATGACCAAAAGGACCAATTGGAAAGTGTACCCTTTCAAACAAAAAAGAATTTTTGAAATCGGTCGAGGCGTCTTCGAGTAATCGGTGAACATACATAAAAAAAAAAAAAAAAAAAGATTCCGACGAACTGAGAACCTCCTCCTTTTTTCGAAGTCGGTTAAAAAGACGTAACTAACGACAAAAGAGCGTCCTATATATTAGGCACAGTTGGTTACTGAATGATAAAAATAAATAAATAAATAAATATTTAATAAGTACGAGTACATAGATGTGCAAAATTTTAGCTTAATCGGTTGAGATTTGAGAAATGTTTTAAATAAATGGTCCTTCCTAAAGAATGGGTTACAACTTGCAAATGGTCGTGGTGACAAATAAAAATAATGCGACATACCTATCAGTTAAAAAGTATTTTTCCACATAGTAAAGTTAGAACTCACCTCTTTCCATTAAAGTAAAAGTAAGTTCGTAAGAGTAAGTGGCCAACTCTGTTCCATCTAAGTTAAAGCACACTAAGATCACAGTGAACCGTCCCTATCTGTAACCCGATGACAGTTCCTGCAGTTTCCTAGTCGACGGGGAATTCCCTGAAAGCAAAGGCCAAGTTAGATTGGAATTTTCCTTAGAACTTTGATTTTTTGCGCGGAAAGAGGAAAATGTAGAATATTCTGGAAACTTAATCAGCTAACTTTCTAATTAAATGCTCTAATCGAATTAGGCTCCGTTGTAATTTGGACTTTGAGCACCTGATGAGTAGGTAGATTATCTTTATAAAATTATAAATCGCATCTCAAAGCTCGTTTGGATGTTTGTGTTTCAATTACGCTTTGGATAGAACTTAGAACAGTAGCCGTACCATGAACTCTGAGCAATGTTAAAACAAGCTTGAAACATGACAACGAATGTCATTCCTAAAGCAGTAAGCCTGTTTTAAGCTTGTTTTAACATCGCTCTAGGAGTTCATGGTACGACTACAGACGTAGATTGTAACATTATCTGGAATAGCATTATAGGCTATTTAAAATGTTGGCACCACGGGACATAAATTGTATACCTATAGTCGTATTGCTCATTATACGGACTAAAAGTCATTTTTCCTTCAATTTTGACATAAAACGTATCAAAACTAATCAAAATTGAAGGAAAATTGACATTTTTTCCTTCAATTTTAGTCCGTATAATGAGCAATACGACTATAACAACTATTCTCATGTGTTGTAAGTTTTTTTTTTTTTTTTTTCCGTTTTTTAGAGTAAAATTAAATACTTAGTTAATTATACCCTAATAAAATTACAATCTAGCCAAGTAGGCCAATGAGCAATTTGAATTTCACTTAGTTTTATAAAGTTGCTTATATCTAAGAATGTGCCCAACGGCACGTTTCTTACTGTCTCTATTTAAGGGGAAGACACTTTGTTCTTGTGTTCTTTATATTATGTAGCACTTATTCACTAACACTTTCATATAATTTACACTACACTACACTAACTCAAATGGTTTAGTTCGTTTGAGTCTTCTCACTAGGTCTGTGTTATCGAGGAGCTGGATGGCCTCGACGTTCACGTGGTTATGAAGTCTTTTTTCGTGAGCTTCTGCATATTTTTTTATAACTTTATCAACGAAGTCTATGTTAAGGTCCCGGTGAAGGTCTTCGTTTCTTACGTACCAGGGAGCATTCACGATATCCCTAAGTACTTTATTTTGAAAACGTTGGATGATTAGGATGTTACTTTTTTTAGTACAGCCCCACAGCTGTATACCATTGGTCCATACTGGCATTAGGACCTGTTTGTATATGGTAATTTTGTTGTGTACTGATAGGGCGGCTTGTCTTCCAAGCAGCCAGTACATCTGTTTGTAGCGAAGATCCAACTCATTTCTTTTCTTCTTGACGTGAGCTTTCCAGCGCAGCTTTGCGTCAAGCGTCATACCTAAATACTTGGCTGTATTTTCATACGGGATGGGCTTATAGTTTAAGTACACTGGATGGTACTCCTCCTTTTTGTTGGTAAAGTTAATATGAATTGATTTCGATTCATTTAAGTTGATTTTCCATTTCTTTGTCCAGTCATATACTTTGTTAACTGCATTTTGCACTTTTTCTGCTGCTTCTGCGTGTGTACTGCCAACTGCCATTATTGCCGTGTCATCAGCAAAGGTCGCTATTGTACTATTCTCTAGTTCAGGGATGTCACTGGTGTATAAAAGGTAGAGGACCGGACCTAGTACGCTTCCTTGTGGCACCCCAGCTTTTATTTCTTTAATATCAGAGTAGGCATCCTCTTGCCGTATTCTAAAAACTCCGTCTGATATGTATGATTGTAGTATTTCTACATACGGTTTGGGAAGGATTTTCCTTAATTTAAGTATTAGGCCTTCATGCCATACTTTATCAAAAGCTTGTGCTACATCTAGAAATACGGTAGAGCAGATCTTTTTATTTTCTAGAGTACCTTCGATAATATTTGTAATCCTGTGGACCTGGTCGATGGTTGAATGTTTTTCCCTGAACCCAAACTGGTGCTCTGGGATAAGGTTCTTGGCTTCTATGATTGGTCTCAATCTTTTGAGCAACAATTTTTCGAATAGTTTTGAAATTATTGGAAGTAGGGAAATCGGTCTGTACGATTTTACGTCACGAGGCGGTTTTCCCGGCTTTACTATCATTATTACTTCAGCTACTTTCCATAAGTCAGGTACACATTTTAACCTTAGCGCAGCGTTTATAATGTTAGTTAGTTTCACTAAAGCCTTTTTTGGTAGATTGTGTAGTATTTCGCCTGAGATAAGGTCGAATCCTGGCGATTTTTTTGGATTAATGTGTTTATGAATCTCACTTCGGACCTCTCTAGGGGAAACCGCTGGTATATGAAGCTGTTCGTCCAAGATATCATCATAGGTCGTATCTTCTATGTAATGCGTTGTACCTTCATTTGGCGTAAAGATATTTTCTAGATGATCAGCAAACCTTCTTGCTTTATCTGCATTACTGACTGCCCACTCCCCGTTTTCCTCTCTTAGTGGGGGAATTTGGGTCATTGGTCGTTTCATATTTTTCGTAGCTTTCCATAACGAATAGTTGCTTTTGCGATCATTCGTTAGTCCTTGTAGGAAAGAGGCGGTTCTGCTGTCGATGACTAATTGTATTTCCTTCTTCAATTGCTTTGTCATGTTGTTCAGCTTCTTTTTGTCGCGTGGCCACCTGGATTGTTGCCATCGCTTTCTTTGTCTTCTTTTTTCACATATAAGTTGTTTAATCTCGTTGGGATAATTATTTTTAGTGATCTTCTTTTTAATATCTGGTGTATTATTCCAAGCGGTCTGCTGCACCAAAATAATAAAATGTTCAACTTCCTCATTTAGCTGTTCTGGGGTTTTTAGTGGAACTTTGAGTTCAATATTCCTGTCTAGCTCAATTTTAAAACTTTCCCAGTCTGTGTATTTATTAACTAGGGTTGGGGTAGTATCCTTGAGCAGGACTTTATTACTAATTTCTAAATATATTGCAGAGTGGTCCGAGTCCATGTCGTAGCTCTGGTCTATTTTAATGTAGTTAGATGAAATATTGTTGTATATGAAGAAGTAGAGTAGAGTAGAGTAGAGTAGTTTTTTATTGTAAACTGTTGAATTATTACAAAGGTGGAAGTTTGTTTATAAAATAAAAGTGCAAACAGTTTGCCCTTTTCGGACGTACAACATTAATAATACTTACAAACTAAAACTTACAAACATTCAATTAGGTACCTACATTAAATCACTGAAGAATTCCTCAATATTGTAATACACTTTAGAAATAAGCCAGTTCTTGAGTCTATTGCCGAAAGCATCCACACATAGCGATTTTAAAGGTTGAGGTAAATGGTTATAAATTTTAATAGAAGAATAGTAAGCACTTTTGTGGAACATACAGTTGTTTACTTGAGGAATACCTATGTTATATTTATATTTAATACGGAGGTTGCGTTTAGATTTATTCTCAAAGAAGTATTCCTTGTTGTTTTTTACAAACAAGCATGTTTCAAGAATGTAAATTCCTGTCAGTGTTAAGATTTTCTCATGTTTGAAAATACCACGTAAAGAGTCGGTGCTATGAAGGCCATAAATAGCTCTTAAACATTTTTTTTGAAACAGAAAAGTGGAGTTAACATTAACTGAATTTCCCCAAAAAATTACCCCATATGTTAACTGAGGATAAACATATCCATAATATGCATTTTTTGCAATGCTTTTGGACGTAATATTAGTGAGTACTGAAAGAGCATATATATATTGGGAGAGTTTATTATTAACTTTACAGATGTGCGCTTTCCATGACAAGTGAGAATCCATGATAACACCCAAAAAATTAGTTTCTCTTGCTTCTTTTACTGAAATGCCTTTATTCTTAATGTCTACAGTCAAGGGTTTTGTTTTGTAGTTTTTAAATTGCATGTACAAAGTTTTATTTACATTTACTTTTAAATTGATATCATCTAACCAGTTAATAACTTTTTCCAGAGTGGAATTAATTTCAGTTTCAAAGTTCTGTATTGATAGATTTGATTTGGGTATATAAATTGTAGCGTCATCTGCATACATTACAGTAATGTGATGTGTAGTAAGTGAGAGCTCATTGATATAAATTAAAAATAGGAGTGGACCAAGTATGCTTCCTTGAGGTACGCCCAGTTCAACCTTTTTAGATTTTGAAGCTACTTTATCGATGGTTTTTGAATATTTATTATAGGCATCTAAAACGGTGAATTGACTTCGACTATGAAGGTATGATTCAATAAGTGATAAAGCAACACCTCTTATGCCAACATGTTCAAGTTTCTGTAACAAAATGCTATGAACAACACAATCAAAAGCCTTTGATAAGTCTAGGAACAAAGCAACACCTGTGTTTTTATTATTAATATGTTCCCAAGCCTGTCTAAGCATACTGAATATAGCTAGAGAAGTGTGTTTTCCTTTTTGAAAGCCAAATTGATCTTTGTTGATAGTGTTATTGTGATTAAAAAAGGAAATAAGTCGTGAATAAATAATTTTTTCGAATATTTTAGAGAAATTAGTAAGCAAAGCAATAGGGCGGTAATTGTTGATGTCTGTTTTTAAGCCTTTTTTGAATAACGGTTTTATGATAGCTATTTTTAAGCAGTTTGGAAAACAACCAGTTTCAATACATAAATTTATGATATAAACCAAAGATTCAACTATATAATCAATAGAACATTTAATAACTTGTATAGGGATATTGTCATAACCCGTGCTCTTTTTATTTTTCAATTGGTTCACAACATTTTTTATTTCTGTAGCATCAACAGGAGCAATAAATATACTATTTATACTACGCTTTATTATAGGTTTGTAAGGTGCAATACTTTTAGAATCTATTTGATTTAAATTTATGAAATGATTGTTTACTCTTTCGGAGATTATTTGTGGATCAGTTATAGCTTTATTATTAATACAAATTGATTCTATAGTAGTTCGTATATTATTTGTTGAAGAAGTGTGTTGCTTTATAATACCCCATGTAGCTTTAGTTTTATTTGTACTTTTATTTATATAACTTATATTCGAAATTTTCTTGGAATGTTTTACTACCTTCTTCATTATTTTACTATAGTTGTAGTAATTTTTACTATTTTCTTCATTTTGATTCAATTGTTTTTTAAGAAGAAGATTACGTTTTTTTTTACTAGCTATAACAATACCTTTTGTTTTCCAGTTAGGTTTCCGTATATGAGTTATCTTAGTTCTCTCCAGAGGTATACATAGGTTGAATAATAAATTAAAAAGCTCAGAGAATTCAGTGAAAGCTTCATCTGCATTACTATGTTGTAGAATGTGTTTAAAATTTATTTGTTTTAAGTAGTACAAGAAAATATCTATATGAGTATTAACATTCCTTTTATATACATACCAGAATTTTTCATTAAAACTTATATTAGTTGAAAGTTTGATAACTTGTGCGGTATGATCAGATATTCCCAAATTCAAGACTTCAGAGTTATATCGTTTAACGTTTGTAATTATGTTGTCAATGCAGGTCTGTGAGTGACTTGTTATTCTTGTTGGATCATTTATAATTGGTTTCAGATTAAACATGTTCAAGGTGGTTAGAAAAGTTTCAGTTTTTTTATTTTTCATTAATATATCTACATTGAAATCTCCTAATATGAAGACTTTTTTTTTATTATTTCTGACTCTAAGTGAGATTTTGTTCAACAAATTGATAAGTGTCGCAGTAAACAATTTGTAGTTACTTTTTGGAGTTCTATAAAGACAAACAATAATATAGTTTAGAGCAGGAATTTCAATTCCACAACATTCAAAATGACGCTCGATAGCCATGTCTGAAATCCAATCCAATTTTTTTGTATTTATAGACTTTTTGACAAAAATACATACACCACCTCTTGATTTCTTTTTTCTTGAAAAATAAGCAGCTTTTTGATAATTTTCTAGTTGGATTGACTCTGCTTCATTTTCTCGAAAAAATGATTCACTTAAACAACACACATCTGCTTTCCTTTTAGACAAAAAAATTTCTAATTGGTCTTTTTTCGCTTTAAGGCTTTGAATGTTTACATGCATTATGCTAAAATTGTGTTCATTTTTAGAGATTTTATTCAAGAAAAAACTGCCGCGATGCTTTACTAGATTTTGAGTGGTTCGATTTATTTTGAGATTGGGCTTTGCTAGAGAGAGTATTTACTTCAGAGATTGTCTCTTCGGTGCAGACATTTTGATCTAAGATAACATTATTTTTGTTGTTGCTTATTGTATCCGGATTATTCTCATTCATGTTATTTTTAGATTCAGTTTTCTCTATTTTGGCAAAATAGAAAGGAATGGTACCTGGTTTGGGTTTGGGGGTTATAGGGTCTGTAACCTTTTGACATTTAGACTGACTTTCTACATCAGCTTTTTTATTAAAAGTCGATCTGAACTTAGTTGTTTTATTTATGTTTTTCCCAATGAAGCATGTTTCGTAATCAATTGTATTTATCAAATTGTTAATGAGCCAGCAGGTATGACGTGTTTTGACATGTTGTTTGTGGTAAGTTTGTTGGGGCATTTGCAAAAATACACATTTCGGAAAGTTTATGCTCAGGGTTTTTAGATGTTGGTTGAGTTTATCCTCGTTTATGTTACGGTTTCTAACAACTCCCGATAACACTACATTAACATGCTTATTTGTATTGAGAAAAGCTGTTAATTCAATTAAAAGCCGTGTAGGGTTCGTGTCATTTGAGCCAACAGACAAAATTATCCAATCTTCATCTTGAAGCTGATTCTTAGCAAGGTTCACATTGTTCAAGACATGATCAGCTGGTGCATCAGGGTATGTGTAGTTGATGATGTTATATTCCTTTGCATTACGATGTTTTGCGCGTAACTCCAAAAGTGAAGATGCGAAATCTTTGCATGTCTGATCTCCAACAATAACCATTCTGGGTTTGTTGTTCATCTTGTCCACATTAATTTCATTCGAGTAACTCATATTTTTTATCGGCATCTTATCAGTAGAATCATCATATATGCATCCAATGCTTTCATGAGAAATGATCAACGGTGATCCAGGTTCCGATGTTTGAAGAGTATCATTTGATAGTGTAGGATTGACTACTGTGCAGTCAGTTTCAGGTACTGCTAGGTCTATTAAATTACTATTTTCATCCACTGCTTTTTCATTTTTTTGCTGTTGTAGTTCAAAAATGGTTTGTTTTAAAGTTGAGTTTTCAGCATACAAAATGTTAATTTCTTCTTTTGCTTTTATAAGCTGTTCCGTTATTTCATGAACTTCTGATTTCAATTTCGTCACATTAGAATTTTCATCGTCGAAGATATCAGAAGAATTGTTAGAGTATCCACATATTAAGCTTTCATTTGCTGATATGGTTGATAAATTTTCAAGTGAGACATGAAGTTTTCGAGGTTTCCTTAGAGTGATATTTTCATTGACATCCAAGTATGAACAATTTTTGCCAACAGGTGTGTTAGAATTGTCCCCACTCGGTTTTTTGATACAACCACAACATTTCCAACTTTCCTTATGCTCCTTCGTTAGCCTGAGATACCTGGGAGTGGAGACGTTTGCGCATAGGAGATCAAATGTTAGTAAGCATTTGCTACATTTCAAATATTGTTTGTTAAGTATTTTTTGAGGACATCCTCCACAGTCCAAGCTAATTTTGATGGGCGTTCTTGTAAGCTCCATGTTAGATTTAGCCAGTTAACAAAATCGAAGATCAAGCAAAGTTTTTATAATTTTTTATAAATATTCACCCAGCACCAACATGCAATGAGTTCAAAGCTCCACAATAAAACTATGCTTAATTTTAAATTCACTTGTTAAACCAATCCCATCACCAAATCCATCGGAATACCTATCCGATGAATAAAGAAAAACCATAAGCAATAAGTGTCATTCAGTCCGAGAATTGAACTTGCGATCATCGGATTAGCAGCTGAGCCGTATCGCCTCGTTAGACTATCATATGAGATTGAACGAAAATTATAAATTCAAAACTTTTTCTTGCACTATGTCAGATGATAGAGTTCAACGATAACCTCAAAATATGAATAGAGATTGTGAATTGCATATTGAGTTAAATATTGCACACAGATTATCCATGGTCCATGGTAGGTAGATAATAAAGCGTCCCTTTCAACAAAGTACTGTTTCACTCGTTTCTTGGTTGAAAAAATATTGTCACTGAAAAAACTCACTTTGCCGCTATTGATTTTGAATGAAAAATGACACTTTTACACGATTGTTTCGGGAAAATAACACGAGTAAACAATAGATAAACACTTTTAGACTCAAATTATCCGAAATTACTTGGTTAATAACTCTTTAAATAATAAGAAAAATCACTTTTTATCAGACAAACTTTGGAAAGTTGTGAAGTCGTCAGTGTTGCCAACGCGTCGATGTCAATCAGGTCAGGTATTTTAAAAGGATCTGTTGGCCAATCTGTATTTTAAAAGGATGTGTTGTAAGTGACTGTCTTTTTTGAAAACCTAAACCTAGTATACATGACAGGTTGCAAGCTTATCTACACAATCAATATTGTCGTAAAATGGCTGTAAAGTGCAATGCATCTCAAGTGGGCTAATCCGTGGAAACAGGTCAAGAGCTCGCAGCCCCGCGAGTGTAAACTGGCAGGAATGCGAACTCGCGGAAGCGTTGCACACAGAACGTTTGACCCGAAACTGTGTCTCACTTTTGATGTGAAACGAAAAAAGCGTGACCACGAATTCATTCATTCATTCGTCATGTCAATATGCTCATACTTATGCGGTGTTTAAATTCGCTTGCTCCCATATGACGCCACCTCTATGGCCCTATCTGAAGCCGCAACGAGATCTTCGCGGGTGCAGTTGTTTGGGCACAGAGGGCCGGACAGAATGAATGTATTTTCATGCCTAAAAGATCCCTTGAAGATGTCTAAGGGGGTAGTCATAGGTATCCGTACCCATATTATAAATGTGAAAGTGTATTTTATTTGTTTGTTTATTTGTCCTGCTTTCACGTCAAAACATAGCAACGGATTGACGTGATTTTTTGTGTGGAGATAGTTGGAGGGCTGGAGAGTAACATAAGCTACTTTTTATCCGGGTACCATGCGAGCAAAGCCGCGGGCAGCAGCTAGTAAATACATATTTGTTACATGCCCATATTTTGCAAAAGTAAGCATAAGTCGAAGGAACAGGAGTAGAATCACCTAGCTCTTAAGACGTTTCAAAGTGGTACACTGTGATCCTATCGAATAAATGAATTTGACTTTGACTTTGGACTTCCTTAATTTATCCAGGTTTAAACTTTATAGCCGATGGTGTAACTGAATATTTGAAAACATTGAAATTGATTCGCTTTTCAATCACACAAAGCCATAAATCTTGTCTACATTTGACCACAAATTGCCAGATAGCCTAGAAATTGCAGTCTTACCTGTACTAATTAAAGATTCACATCCAACTGGCACTAAAACAAGGATCTGAAGGCTAAGTTTCAGCCCACTGGACCACGTACGAAGTTTCATAATTACCTATGAATTCCGTCGTCGGAGCTAGCGCTACGAGCTAAATAATTAAGCTGGTACCCTGACCTATGAATGTGGTACATCTAGGTGAAAAAAAGTTGAATAGGAACCGGTTTTCCTAATGTATTTGAAGGTTTCAGGAAGGAATATTATATCAAAATGAGTTGTTATTTTTTTTTGAATACCGGTTATTCCTAATGTATTTGAAGGTTTCAGGAAGGAATATTAAGTATATCAAAATCAGTTGTTATTTTTTTTTTGACATGAAAGTGACAAAATCTACAATTTTACTGTAGGGTAGACAAGATATTGAAAGCTAATAATATGAGTACTTGAATGCCATACCTTTTGAAATTCAAATTCTTTTCAAATCGAGCCCATAGAAGTTTCTGGTTCAAGCCGGATCCATTAACTAATTAATATTAGGGCTATTTAATTTGTTTCATAATAATTTTGTTTCGAAGTTTAGATTGAGAATGCCCAGTTTAGGGTAGACTGGGTACGGTTGTGCCAATTTTCATTTGATCGCCCATAATTTCGTAAATGTTCCAGTCAGATGGAAGCAAGATGTGTTTTATAGTGAAATGGACATTTGTCTACGTAGGTATAAATACTTCAATTTTGTCCATAAGTGCAACGGTTAACTTATAGGAGCCATTTGAAAAAAAAAGAAAAAATGTCACAATCGTCCCCACCCCCAGGACAGTTGTGACAGTGCCTGGGGTCAAAAGTGACAGGTTCAAAAATAAACATAAATTGTCCTTAATCAACTTTATTGCACGTAATAAATGTCATACAATCATTTTCTTGTGAATACGTCGGTAAAAAAGAAACATTTGCATCACTTATCAATACCAACATATATAAAACGGAAGTTTGTTTGTTTGTTTGTTTGAACGCGCTAATCTCAGGAACTACCAGTCGGATTTGTAAAATTCTTTCTGCATTTGATATCTAAACTCTTGAGGAAGGTTATAGGCTACTTTTCATCATCATCATCATCATCATCACCATATACCATCACTACAGGGGCAACTCCGAGAGGGCTGTGCTAGTAACTAATAAGGATCTGTAGCATCTTTAATTATTAAAAGTCTTCATATTAATCAGCAATTAGGGTAGGTACTTAACTTGTAAACAGCTGCATAATGTCATCATCAGATTAAAATACACATAAATGGTCTATGGCACGTAATAAACGTCATTCAATAATTTTGTGGTAAAACACAGGAAACATAGTAACATTTGTATCACTTAAAACATTTGTTTTCTGCTTACAGGTCACACTGACCTCTTTCCGTCTTCTTTACATGTTGTGGGGGCATCTATATGCAAAAAACAGTTGTTTACTTATGTCACAACTGTACCCAAAAAATATGGCACAACTGTACCCATTGCATTCATTCGCAAAAAAAAAATTGCTATGACTATACCGGCTAACCTACGTTCAAAGTAATTACTGCTATTTAACCACTAATGTTTAAGCTTTTACGAGAAAAACACTTATCACTCTATCTGTACACATAAAACAACAATCACACAAAGAAATCGAACAAAAAAACGTTAATTTCATCGAAAAATAGTAATGTGGTACTCTGCAAGCCGCTACTTTGAGCGCCGGCTAATGCAATAGTATGACACACGTTCGGACAGGCATCCTGCTCCTTTCTTCCCTTGCACCCACCCCCCTATTCCTTATAGTTTCGGAAATATGACGACTGTCACTACCGTAACCTGGCACAATCGTACCCAGTCTCCCCTACTCTTCGTTTAATAATATAGACGAAAACCGAAAACGTACTTTATCAACACCATACCACAAAACGTCGTCGAAAAGACTAACATAGCCCATTACACGAACAAATAAACAAGGTGCAGGCCCTCGCGCCAAATGTACCAGATAATGGCCTAATGTTCACATGCGAAAAACTAACGGGACAGCCCTAATGATCCATTATACGATGTCCCATTTCGTGGCTATGTGACGTCATAATCATGGGAGTTTAGATAAACACGTAACAAAATAAAAAAAACTGACTTCAATGTTATAAGCTGAGCAATTTTCTGCAATCTTGAGGTGCATTTCTGTCCATAACTCCGAAGATCCTCGACAGATCCTCACCAAATTTTTCACTCACCAATCGAAAAGTATAAGTAGGTACCCTTTCAAACAAAAAAAGTCGAAAACTTTTCAAATCGGTCGAGACGTCTCTGAGTAATTGGTGAAAATACCTATATAAAAAAAAGAAAACAAAAAAAATTTCCGACGAATTGAATTGGAATTACGAATCCTCCTCTTTTTTTAATTCGATTAAAAATAATTAAATGTGATATAGCGACGAGCGACTTAGCACCCATTACGATGATAGATACTAATATGTAAAATGGAAATCTGAAACATAGGAAATAGCAATAGAACGTACACAGCACGTGAATGGAATATCATTCATGAAACTTGCAGTCTTATTGTATTCAAACTAGGTACAGTTTCTAGCAAAAGTTTATAGCCAGTTTTACTATGTATGTCCGTTTGAGCTAGTTGGCTCACTGTGCTGATGGAGCTACTAGGCCCCCTGTAGGCCTCCGTCGTGTCTTAACGACCTTAAAACCGGAAAGCGTTTCATTCTCCTGCCCTTATCCCACGCTTAGTTCTGTGTGTCTGTAATTTGTTTTAATCATGTCGTGAAAACATGTTTTCCTCTTTCACTCACCTCTATCATTCGTCAACTCTGAATCCACTCCTCTCCCATTCATATCCTCTTTCACACAATCCAACCACTTCTTCTTCGGCCTTCCTCTACTTTACACAGTCACACTCATACTCATAACTCTTTTGGTGATATGGTTTTCATCCCTCCTCATAACATGTCCATACCAAGCTAATCTAGCACTCCTCACCTTCTCAATAACAGGAGCCTTATTTCAAACAGGAAAGCGTATAGCTGTTAAAATACTATGATACCAGTTTTAGAAATCTAGTAAATTTTATCACCGAAGCTCCTGGCGTAATAGATCGTTGAAGTTATACGACGTTTAGAGCGGTCACAATTTGGATGGACGATTGCAAGTGGCATTAGAGCTGAGCGCTTCCGTGCTTTGGTGAGCACTTTAAACTGTCTGTCCCGGGTTCAGTCGTTAAGCCATAAGTAAGTTCGTGAGAGCAAGTGGCCAACTCTGGTGACTGAGTTTTTAGGCCGCCTAAAGACCTCCGTCATGACTTGACGACTAAAAGCCGGGACCGACAATTTAAAGTGCCCTCCCAAGCACGGAAGCGCTCAGCTCGTGATGTAACTTGCGGTCACCCATCCAAATTGTGATCGCTCACAACGTTTGGCTTACGTTAAGCTATGAGGCCTTTAGGTGGCTCCAAAACTCCATCATCAGAGTTAACCACTAGCTCATATGAATTAATTTACTAAACTTATGAAATTTCTGCTGTTGACTGTTCGATTGCAAATGACGTACCACTATTGGTATCCGATACGTCATTAGCATTTTAATAACTAGTTACATTCAGCTGTTGTACCGAATGCAATCTAAACTGTGCGACAAGGATTTGTGATTTCAGAAATTGAATATTACAGTACATACTTAGTACCTACTGGAGTAAATTGAATTTGAAGCGCTTGTGTAATAAGCTTAGTTATTCTGATTTGTTCCATGTTCCCATCCAACTCGGATGGGCAGCGAAGATTTAATATGACTCTGAATACCAGTAAAAACACGAATTTCATACATAAGCTTCGGTGAAATAAACTTAATACCAAACCATAAAACTTTTAATCGGTAGATAAACTATTTCAGACTTCCTATCGAAGAAGTAAAAGTTCAATTTAATTTCATCTGGGAACTCGATTTTTATAGCAAAGTTGCATAAAAATTTGCCTTTTTCAAGAGCACACTGCAAGTGATTTACTGATCTTCAGCATTGTCCCGTTTGTGGGTAGGTATAGTAGGTATTTACTCTATCTTTTTTCACATAATTATTATCTCTAGCCCCCTGATTGTCTATCTTTGCTAGCGACCAAAATCGGTCTCAAACTGTCAAATATGACAGTTCAGTGACCACGCAAGCAGCTCTGTCACTCTCATCTCAACGAGACGGAACGCGACAAAAGATACCTACGCGATCGTTTTGACAGTTTGACACCAATTTGAGGTTTCTGACAAGTTAAATAATCAGCATGCAGGTTTGATACAGCTCAGCTGTTTAAGAATTTAAATATCAATAGTTTCCGATCCATATCACAAAAACGCCATTTGATTCGAAGAAACGTCAATTTTCAAAGAATATCTTTGAGTCGAATGTAGTCGAATGAATCACCCTGTTCAAAAACCAGAGATTAAACCAACATGATATTACACAATACATAACAAATGAATCACATAATCCTCTATCCTTATGTTGGTGTAATTATTTGTACCTCTTCATTTTCTACTAAGATGAACGATATTATTATCTTCCGTCCATAGGGATTCAGCAGTCAGCCTGTTCACGATCAACAGAACAAGGATGGTGGCTTCAGAAAGAACCTCAAGGTCAACGCCCCAGCATCGCAATCTTCTAAGTAACCGGCAGTTGTTGCCCAACTCATAAATCTGTGCGTGACAGAGCAAACAAACTTTTGGAGCCTTGCCCGGAATTGCTCCAGATCATTCCGTGATAAACACTTATTGATGTTGTTTTAGTTACTATGCTTTACTGCCCCAGAAAAGGAAAAGCAATCTGTACCAAAAATATTCTGATTGTTTGTGAGGGAGTTTGTTTGTTTGAATGAAAAAATAGGACCTCGAGAAAGAGGGTAAGGATTCCCAAGTTATAGTAATCTCATTAGATTTTGAACCATTTATAACTTTTTCATGTAAGTATCAAAATATCACGTGACTATCTCTGCTTGTCTCTGACTTGACATCTTAGGAATACACACAAAGGAGACTGTTTTTTTTTATATGGGGAGTGGTCTATGAACCAATAGCGATACTGTAGTGGTATTTCTGTGGGGATACCTCAACTACATCCTTGTGCAAGGGGGCATCAAAATCCAACCCGGCAGTTTTGAGAAAAATAATACTTTAGAATTCACATTTCTTGCAAAAATATTTTTATTTTAGAAACGTTTTGAACGGTTATTGTGGTTAGTGTCTGTAAAGTTCGGACTACAATGTAATAATATGGTGACAGCGACATGATCTGATGATGGAGTCAGGAGCTATTCAACAGAACTCCTCAATAAATAAGCCGATTGAGTTGAAACTTGGCATGTCTATCAAGTTTCAACTACAATGTAATAATATGGTAACAACGAGCTGATTTGATGATGGAGTCAGGAGCTTTTCAACAGAACTCCTCAATAAATAAGCCGATTGAGTTGAAACTTGGCATGTCTGTCAAGTTATAGTCTTAACTCACTACAATGTTATAATATGGTGACAACGAACTGATCTGATCATGGAGTCAGGAGCTGTCCAAC
This sequence comes from Camptogramma bilineatum, assembly GCA_958496255.1. Taxonomy (NCBI): domain Eukaryota; kingdom Metazoa; phylum Arthropoda; class Insecta; order Lepidoptera; family Geometridae; genus Camptogramma; species Camptogramma bilineatum. The sequence goes on from OY292451.1 coordinate 2,587,844, forward strand.
AGAACTCCTCAATAAATAAGCCGATTGAGTTGAAACTCGGCATGTCTGTCAAGTTTTAACTACAATGTAATAATATGGTGACAACGAGCTGATCTGATGATGGAGTCAGGAGCTGTCCAACAAAACTCCTCAATAAAAAAGCCGATTGAGTTGAAACTCGGCATGTCTGTCAAGTTTCAACTACAATGTAATAATATGGTGACAACGAGCTGATCTGATGATGGAGTCAGGAGCTGTTGAACAGAACTCCTCAATAAATAAGCCGATTGAGTTGAAACTCGGCATGTCTGTCAAGTTGCGACTACAATTTACATTGTGTCACCTGTCCGTTTATTATTATTAACACTACACCGCGCGGCGCAGTTTGTTTATTTCCATAAGTGAAAGTATAGGCTTTTATAAAAGTCAATGTTAGACGGCTGTTTTTCTGTAGTTATCTTAATAGATAACGTCTCGTCCGACCAACAACTGTGCCCATATGTATGGATGTATGTATGTGGACTCCCTTTTCCGCATTGAGACTCAAAGGTGGTCCTTTATGCGTGGGGATGTCCTGGCTTATTAAAACTGAAGCCCGCCTAGCTCCTCCCAGAAGCACAGAAGTTTCCTGGGGGCTTTACAGACTAATTATAGTGTTGAGTTCTGTTCTGTTCCACCAGACAATAGCAACGTTTGTCAGTGTTTTTCTTATTACGGTTGTATAAAGCCATTATGGTTATTTTTGGTGTTAAACCCCATAAGAGACTGTTTTTTTTGTATGGGAAGTGGTTTATGAACCAATAGCGATACTGTAGTGGTATATTTGTGAGGATACCTCAACTACATCTTTGTGCAAAGGGGCATCAAAATCTAGCCCGGCAGTTTTGAGAAAAATAATACTGGTGCGTATAACCTCTAGAATAAAAATTGCTAGGAAATAAAAATCATACGCGCGGGAACTGATTCAGCGATGCTAACTTTAAGGCAATGATTTAAAAGTCCAAATTCATCAAGCATGCCACATACCTTTGATCAGCGATCTCCAAGTAGATGTAGGCGATGCCGCGTTAGGGCTTGAAGCTCGCAGTCTAGACACGACACTACGCTGGCCAGCGGTACACAACACAGTCTAGTCTAGGTAATACAGATAACACTTGATGTAGGTTCAGTTCAGGGTTTAAAGACGAGATTATGCACGTCAGAGCGAAAATGTGGACAAAACAGGCGCGTGCGCACTGTCCGATAATCGAAGCGAGACTCGTCGAGCGGAGCCAACAGCCAAAGCACAAAATGATGACTACGGCGTTTCTCCGCGCGAGTTTCACCAAACAACAATATGCGGCACTTATTTAATAAACTAAGACTATCAAACCAATGCCTCTCGATCGCCATAAGGTGATGGAATAAAATATAAGAATTATAAACTATGAAGCGCAACCAAATACTTTAGAATTCACATTTCTTGCTATATTAAATTAAATAAATAATAATAAAAATATTAATTTGTTAAATTCCATAGCAGACTTATTCTTCTCGAAAAGCCGTTGTCATCAAATAATTAGCTGTAGTTTTTCCTACAATTCTTTCGCAGTTGTTACATTTTTTACATGCATATACAATGACTGATCACTATCAATTGTCATTATCAATTTTGCTCTCGTTTTCTGATCATCATAAAAGTTAGGCTATTATAAAAGTCTATGTTAGACGACTGTTTCTCTGTAGTTGTCTACTCGTTTAAGTACACTAGCATTATTATTTTTATAGTTTTCGAGTTTGCAGTCCCTATTAGTTGTAGTTTCGCGTTGTCACCATATTATTACATTGTAGTTGAAACTTGACAGGCATGCCGAGTTTCAACTCAATCGGCTTATTTATTGAGGAGTTCTGTTGAACAGCTCCTGACTCTATCATCAGATCAGCTCGTTGTCACCATATTATTACATTGTAGTTGAAACTGGACAAGCATGCCGAGTTTCAACTCAATCGGCTTATTTATTGAGGAGTTCTGTTGAACAGCTCCTGACTCCATGATCAGATCAGCTCGTTGTTACCATATTATTACATTGTAGTTGAAACTTGACAGGCATGCCGAGTTTCAACTCAATCGGCTTATTTATTGAGGAGTTCTGTTGAACAGCTCCTGACTCCATGATCAGATCAGCTCGTTGTTACCATATTATTACATTGTAGTTGAAACTTAACAGGCAAGCCGAGTTTCAACTCAATCAGCTTATTTATTGAGGAGTTCTGTTGAACAGCTCCTGACTCCATCATCAGATCAGGTCGCTGTCACCATATTATTACATTGTAGTCCGAACTTTACAGACACTAACCACATTAACCGTTCAAAACGTTTCTAAAATAAAAACATTTTTGCAAGAAATGTGAATTCTAAAGTATTATTTTTCTCAAAACTGCCGGGTTGGATTTTGATGCCCCCTTGCACAAGGATGTAGTTGAGGTATCCCCACAGAAATACCATAGCAGTATGGCTATTGGTTCATAGACCACTTAAAAACAGTCTCCTTTAGTTACAGAAACTAAGTAATATTTACATAACTTTATGCAAAATACAATTAGAACCAGCTGAGTTACGTAAGGATCGTTTTAAACGATCTAAAGCTCAACTGATCCAAGCCACTGCCAGTCGGAAGCGTGCCCAAGACACTGGCAGCATTACCGCGCTGAATGGCAATGCGTTGAGCCAAATATGTGCCAGACCTCGGACCACGCGTCTCTTCGTCCAGACAAAAGTCCAGAAATTAGCATCTGATTCGATTATTTCAGTCGGAATGTTGACGTTTTTTCAGCGATTCTGAGTTCGATATACATTCGGAGAAGGTCCGACTCTCACTGCTGGAAAAGAATTGTTGGTCGGCTTACTTTGGGCTAGATCAGTGTTCCGCTTTTTGTGTTCAAGGTACATCTAGAAAATCGGAAAATTTTGACCAAACACCAGAAATGAAAAATTATTTTTTATGCGAAACAAGTTACCTAGTTGAGCAGATGCGGTCCAAATTTGGAGTAGCTGAGATAGGTAACCTTATTTTTCCGAGGCACACCAACTAATGACCACGGTACACCAGTGTACCGCGGCACACCCTTTGCGGAACACTGGGCAAGATGATGCTGTGCGAAATATCTACTTATCATTATTTATTTATTTAAGCAATCTAAGTAATGGGCAGAAACTAGTTAAACAAGCTAGCAAGTTTATTAATCTCATTTCTATCAGAACTCAAAGACTTAAGCTTTTCCTTAAGCTTGATGTGGTTTTAGAACAAACAGGATGATTAATATAGGGGCTCTTCGAAAAACCACAGCTTAAAGACTAGACGAGATAAACTGATATCACGTCAGCCATTTTCTCTGCTTGTACTTTATTGTGAAACCTAAGGACTACATCTTCACTCAAGTGATTTAGTTATTCTTTTTACCCGAAAACCCGCAGAAAGGAGGGTTATGTTTAATGGTGAATTATGTATATGTACACACCTCAACATTGGCTAGGGATATTTCATTCAGAAATTATTTACATAAAAACTAATTTCTATTTAGAAAAAAGTTGTCTAATGGAATTGTCCTCTTCATTATTTCGTAAAAAATAAAATAAAAAACGCAATATAAACAAAAGATAGAACGGGGACTCTGATTTGAATTTTATAACGTTAATTTTGCATAAGATTAATTATGTTCAAATATCCTTAGACAATGTTGATGTGTATATGTACGTCTATTACTTTGTGCCGCTCTGCAGCTCGATGGATTTTAGCGTATGAGGTGTCATTAGATTTGGCTTGATTTTGAAAGTGCTATAAAAATTTCGTCAGAATAGTGGGAGCGTAAAATTTAGTTTTTTGTGTAAAACACAAAATTCTTGCAAACCGTCGGGTTTTTTTGTTTTAATTTTAAATAATAATGACTAAAAGCCAGGACCGACAATTTAACACGTTCAGTGCGGTACAGGACATATATGGGTTGTACGCGACTTTCTTCTGGTGCGGAAGGTAGAATTGTAGTTTTACCGCTGGTGCGGGGGCTATTTCTATACGAAATCCTTTATGTAAAAAAGAGTCAAGTATACTTTTCTGTAGCTTATTAAAAATATAAGCAAAATTTGCCATAAAATTGTACAGGACACATATGGGTAGTACGCACTTAAAATCAATTTTCGTAATTCTGTGCGTTACCATACATAATAGGTCTTTACCTATGAAATTGCCGTTCTTCAGTACTGGTCATTTCAAATCAAAATATTTTTTGGTTTGACTAAAAATTTTTATTCCAAATTAATTTTATATTTAAAACATGGGTTTCTTTTTTCAAAATTAGTCATTTGTTTATTGATTAGCGTTATGTTTTCATTACATTTGAATCTTTCTCGTCATCATGGAAACGTAAAAAAATCGAGTAATTATGGAATATGAGTACCGTCGTGGCAGCAACGCGACACAAGTGGCACGCAACATCAATGACGTTTACGGAGCGAACACTACAAACAAACGCACCACCTGTTATTGGTTTGCCAGCTTCCGTTCTGGAAATTTCGACCTGAAAATGAACCCCATACTCATCCAAAAACTTTGGTTGACAACGACGAATTAAAGGCGATTGTGGAGGCTGATGATACTCAATCTACGGCTAAATTAGCAGCAGCTTTCGACGTTAGCATCAAAACAATATTGGTCCATTTGCGTCAAATTGACAAGGTAAAAAGGCTTGACAAAGGGGTGCCCCACGAACTCAATGATCGCCAGCGCGAAGTACGCGTCGAGATGTGCCTTGCACTGCTCACCAGGCACACATACGAAGGAATTTGAACCGCATTGTTACCTGCGACGAAGAATGGATTCTGTTTGACAATCGTAAACACTTAGCACGTTGGTTTGATCCGGATTCAGCACCTAAACAATCCCCTAAACGAAAAATTGCCCCTAGAAAAGTGATGGTTACTGTTTGATGGTCTAGCGCGGGTGTGGTTCATCACAGCTTCTTACCAAACGGGATGAGCATTACTGCAGATGTGTACTGTGAAGAACTGAACACAATGATGGAGAAGCTTGCAATCCCCAACTAGCTTTGATCAATCGCTCGTCACCGCTGCTCCTGCACTACGACGCGTGATCTCATACTGCACAGTAGACGATCTCCAAGTTACAAGAGCTAGGGTTGGAAGCTCTCCGTCGTCCACAGTACTCACCAGACCTTGTGGCGTATAGACTTCTACTTTTTTCAGAATTTGGATAACTTCTTGGTGGGAAAAAAATTGAATTCCCGAGAGGCAGTACAAAATGCCTTGGAAGAATTGGTTGACTTCTGTCCAGCTAATTTCTTCAAGAAGGGCATAATGAACTGCCACGGCGTTGACAAAGATCCATTGATTGCATGGGTGATTACTTTGATTAATAGAAATAAAAAATGTAGAAAAAAAATTACGTTAACTTCTTTCATAAAAAACGGCAATTTCATAGGTAAAGACCTAATATATGTCCTGTATCCGCAGACCCGGTGTCGCTCTGATTTTTACAGTAGTGCGGAGCAATCCCTATCTTATTAGCACGTCATTTGTCGATTATTACATTAACGCCAAAATTAAGCGATCTCATAAAATGTTATCGATGGTCGCAATTTAATTGAGGATTGAAAATCATCAACATCCTAACCCAGTTATTAAAAAAATCAATTGCCGCATGTATGTTCCCGCATTACTTGAGAACGGCTTGACTGATTTGACTGATTCCTTTTTTGTTTTGTTTGTAATTGTACGGACAAAATTTTTATAAATTAAAAATTTGTAAGTATGCGGTGGAGGTCTGCGCCGAACAAAATTGACCAAGGATGCACCAAAAATGATTCCTGCATATACTTCCACCAGGACCATAAATCCATGCCGGGGTCTTTAACTTAGCTTGTGATTTAAGTAAATGAAGTTTTGTTCATATTCAGAGAAATAAATGCTCCTTATCGATATCGATTGTTCAAATTACGGTTAGAACATCACTAAACTTGTGTAAAGGAGAAACGTTTTGACCCTACTTTCAGTGCGGTACAGGACAATTTTGGTGGGTATTTAGTTTTAGGTATAGCTTCTAAAGTATTCACCAGATCCCAGTCCTGGCTTACCATATATTAGATAAGGTTATAATCTACCCAAATAATTAAAAAAACAACATTAAATTACGAAATTCATTAAATTATAGGCATTTAAAAAAAAACATAATACAGGACATATATGTCATGTACCGCACCAGGAGTAACTCTCGTACCTACCATAAATGTCCTGTATCGCACTGTCTGAAAGTCTTGCAAATACGGTCCCGCACCGAAAACGTGTTAACGTGCCCCGAAGCAAAGCGCTCAGCTATGCTACTTGCGGTCCATCCAAATTGTGACCGCTTACATGTCGCTTTACAGCAACGATATAACTAGAACTAGTACTATTATTCTGTGCTAAAACATCTAAACTCTGAGGTCCCATGGGACCCCATGGGAGTATCCAGCATAAGCTGAGACTGGGCCTTTTTGGCACCACTGCTGGTATGTTTTCATTGTCTGTTTTTTATGTTTACTTAACTTTGTAACGTAAAGTTACATATTTGAAATTTGGCGCGCGAGATTCAATACAAATTCAAATATTGCCGCGCAAAACTTGTTTACATACACTCACACATCCGTAGAACAAAGGGAATTCTCCTCATTGGCTGACGGATAGTGTTAGTAAATAGATTTCGCTAAATTACGCCACCAAATAAGGTAATGTTGAAAATCGACCAATGGCACAATACCAAATAATCACGCCATGTCGATCATGTAGTAAATATCAATTATGTATTGCCCCCGTACGAATCTGGAAGGGAGGCTGCTTAAAAAGGCTCGCCCGGTCAAACGGAGCCTCATTCTGAAAATATCATCGCTCGTGATACACTCGTTATAGTGTCAAGCTACTAAATATCTATAGAAGGCAGTTATAATGCCGGAGTAAAATTAGAACGATGTCCTAAAACATCGTAGTATAATCGATCGAGCGAGCGAAGCGAGCGAAGATCTTAGTGGTAAGTTGGGCGATTTTGCTTTGTATGTTTGTATGTTTGTATGTTTGTATGTTTCATTTTTATGTTCTCGCATAACTATCGAACCGCTTATCCAATCTGTATGAAACTTGATAGGTCAATAGGTTGTGCTATGGAAATTTGCTGTGGAGCGTATGAGCGTAATCGATGAAGGGGTTGTAAAGATATGGGGTTCCCAAGGGGTTAAATTTTTTTGAAAGTTACCCAAATATATTGAGTGGGGTGTCATATGAAAGTACTCAATTTATACATTCCAAAATGGTTTTTAGTTTTCTTCTAGGTTCTATAGTTTTTGAAATACAGTGAAAAAGAAAACTGATGAAAACCAATTAACGGAAGTATGGAGAGAGCTCCCGTTTCATAGAGTTTCGATGTATTCGTAGGTCTGGTTAACAGAAAACGAGTGTGGCATCGTTGTGGTTTGGTTTGCAATGATTTTAGTTGCTACTTGATATTTTTTCTTGAGATTGAAAATAAAAGCCGTGTTGGCCGAGTGGAAGAGTGCTCGACTTTCGATTCATAGGTCGTAAGTTCGAACCCTGGCCGTGCTCATCAATGGATTATTCGATTAGAAAAATGTAAATGCGCATTAACACGAGCTCTAAACGGTGAAAGAAAACATCGTGAGGAAACCAGTTAACGTTCTAATAGCGGCGATGGGCTTGCAACCTGTCACGTATGCAAACGCTAACTCCTGCAAATAGTGGGCTGGGCATGTACCAAAATTATAGAGGGAGAGGGAGGGAGAGGGAGGGGGAAGGGGCGAGGGGGAGGGGGAGAGGGAGGGGATAGGGAGGGGGAGGGGGAAGGGAGAGGGGTTGGGGGGGTAGGGAGGGGGGTAGGGAGGGGGGGAGGGAGGGGAGGGAGGGGGAGGGAGGGGGAGGGGGTAAGGAGGGAGAGGGGGGTAGGGAGGAGGAAGGGGTAGGGAGGGGGGTAGGGAGGGGGGTAGGGAGGGGGTAGGGAGGGGGGTAGGGAGGGGGAGGGGGTAGGGAGGGGGGGTGGAGGGGGGGAGGGGGAGGGGAGGGGAAATTGATTTTCTAATACATTTTGTATTGAACTGCTATTTTAATAATTTCTCGAACTAAGAGGCCTTTCCTGAGGCGCGGTACGAAGTTCGCGGGGTCAACTATTGAATATAAACAAAACACGACTTAATGTATTGCATGTATGCCTATAATCTTTATCATACTGAGGTAGCGCATTAGATATCATTGTGTGGTAAACACTAGAAAGAGCACTTAACGTAGGTAGGGGTAGGGGTAGTCAGAAACAAGTCCAAATCTAGGCTATCAACACAACGGTGCGCGAGATCTCAGTTCGGGGCGAACTACTAGTTTATTAGTGTTTCAATCCCCTACTTGGGTAAGTGTGCACAAATATTTAAACAGCTGTTAGGATGTACTTTCATTTCAATTGTGTGTATTTCTCTCTTCTAGGTTTGTCTTTAGAGAACCTGTGTTTTCCTTCACAAAACCTAGCTTTAATTATTTGCAATTGCGCTAATCATTCATCCGTGTACATAACCTACCCGCATTAGCGCTTGCATTTCAATTTATAGACTTAGCCTACGCTTCACGCTAGCCTGATCTTTATTTCTTCTATATCATTGTAAGAATACTAGGTACCTACTTACCTACTTACTTTCTTCATCTTGTAAACTCCGTCCTGCTTGGCCACCACCACTCACTACTTCACTACGGCTTCCCTGTAGTAAGCATTATCATCGTCAGTGGTGGCCAAGCACATAAAAATGGAGTACATCATATTTCAACCTGGACATGCTCATTCCAGGGAACGAGACCTGGGGAACGAGAACCAGATCCAGTTTGTAACCAGAGCGGCGCCAGCACCTCTCCGGGACCAGCCAGGTCGCCCGTACGAGCCCATTCCGCCGACGTGGACGTTCTTCCCCTCGGCGGACTTTGAAGCCGTCGCCTGCGACCTGGACCCCGTGCTATAGCTGCCCCTCATCAAGCACTCCGCTGCTACAGGGAAGTGCCGTTCTCGGTGCAAAGTGATAATTAGGCGGGCCATAGAACCTACGATCCTAGATTAAAGATCTCGTGATTTAATAAATTTATGTTAACCTCGTCATCGTTGTTCATATTTAAATACCTCGATAGGCGACCCTAGGTTACAACTTTCTCTGTACCTATACCTTTTTCTGTTCTGTATCTTCTGTGTGTGTGCCAAATAAACGTTATCTTATCTTATCTTATCTTAAGCAAGCTACGCCACAAGCACTTTACGTTTATCACTTTACGTTTAAACTGACAACAGAACACATACATTCACCTAATACCATGTGGTTTTTACTAAGCTGTAGGTAAGCCGACGCTCGCACCTCTACAACCGAGTCATCCATCAGACTAGAGTGGCTAGATCTAGCGGTGTTGCGGCGAAGCGGACATTTTGTCTCCTTCGTCTTGTTGAGATACGTGATGTCTTTACTTTCTTCATTGCGTCAGATAAAAGTGGCTGTATGTAGCGATGTTTAGTGGTGAAATATTGTCTTCGTCACGTTCTATCAGGGGCGTATATAAGGGGGGGGGGGGGGGTTAGGGGGTTCGGAGATTATTCACCTACACATTGCCTCTCTTTCTAACGCATAACTCTGTCACTGTCTATCGCAAAGGGTTGTCGACTTGTCGCGTGTAATAAGTATTACGCGACGCGGCTAGTGTGCGAGCCGTGTGGCAAGTGGGAACCCTACTGCCAAGGCCAGCCCGGGCGGGCTCGCCAATGTACTTGTAGCTTTGTACCTAAAGTGCGGAGTGCGCCTTCTGTACTATTCAGTCCCTAAGCTTACCCGAGGTGCACTGCTGCTGTAACACCGGAAGAGCGAAACTAATCGGTGCACCGTTGTCTAAGACAGTCAAAAGATGAACGCTATTTCTCTAGAACTCTTAACACTAGGTTTTAACGTTATGAAATGCTACAAAAAAGTCCTCCATTTAAAAAAAATACGTATAAAATGTAAAGAAAACCCTGTGAGATCCGAAAGATGTAAGTAGTGATATCTAAAATAAGAAGTAAAATTCTTATGAATAAAAAAATGTCGTTACTTAAAACCTCCGTCATCAGAGTTACCTACTAGCTCATATATATATAGATAGATGGATTCTCTTGATTGTGTAGTAAGTACCTACACCAAATTATTGATTTTATTTTATTTTGGAATTTCGGAAAACTTACGGGTCCTGACACATTATCGCGTCTCTACCCCGTCGCATAGTATGACCGTAGCAACACCGTCCCGGCAAAAATGATATTCTTTGTATTGAAATGTACCTGACGCCCCACACCACACCGTTCCCACACCGTCGCGTGCCCTGCCCGTGCCATGGCCGTCTTGTCAATCTCCGGCCGCCATGATTATTTTGCTGACAATCAATGACAAGCCCCGCCCATCTGTCAATCCATTTAACCATCATATTAGTAGCTATTGAAGAGATCTACATTTAAAGTGACAGCTGTCAAACTTTAAAAGGCCATATCTCGGAAACTACTCGTCCTAGACTCTCCGTTCTTAGTTCAAATGAAAGCTATGACCAAGATCTACATTTAAAGTGACAGCTGTCAAACTTTAAACGGCCATATCTCGGAAACTACTCGTCCTAGACTCCTCATTCTCAGTTCAAATGAAAGCTATGACCAAGATCTACATTTAAAGTGACAGCTGTCAAACTTTAAAAGGCCATATCTCGGAAACTACTCGTCCTAGACTCTCCGTTCTTAGTTCAAATGAAAGCTATGACCAAGATCTACATTTGAAGTGACAGCTGTCAAACTTTAAACGGCCATATCTCGGAAACTACTCGTCCTAGACTCTCCGTTCTTAGTTTAAATGAAAGCTATGACTAAGATCTACATTTCAGATGACAGATGTCATTTTGACAGCTGTCACTTTAAATGTAGATCTTGGTCATAGCTTTCATTTGAACTGAGAATGAGGAGTCTAGGACGAGTAGTTTCCGAGATAATGGCTGTTTAAAGTTTGACAACTGTCACTTTAAATGTAGATCTCTTCAATAGCTTTCACTTAAACTGAGGACGGAGAGTCTGAGATAAGTGGTTTTCGAGATATGGCCAACCTGTCAATTTAATCTGTCCTAATCTGTCATTTTGACATAATCTGTCAATTCAACATCTGATATTATTCATCAGTAAACTTTACACACTATATTGGTACATTTGGTGACAGCTGTCACTTTAAATGTAGATCTTGATCATAGCATAAGTATTTATTTATAACAATATCGATTTTATTTTTTGTTGATGATGAAGATTTATCTTGTTTTGAAGTTTATCAAAATACGGCTTCGCGGCTGTGCCCCTATTTGATAGTTTTATTTCGGGGTATTGTACCTTGACTGTCCATCCACAGTAGGAGCACTAGGATATGCTTATCCTTATGTTCCTACTGGTAGGAGCATAAGGATGTATTGGTCCTCGTGCAGGAGCAGTAGGAGAATCGAGTAGGAGCAAGAGGAAACGCTCCAATATTGGTTAGATAATAATTCAGTTATTTTCTCACTTCACAAAGTCTTTCAAGTACCCCCATTTATACACATGTACATGTACACATTCTAAAAACCTATCAGTATCACCCCTAAATATCAAGTAGGTATACCTATAATTTATAATTTTTACCTACGAAAATTCCCCCAAAGGATTTCCTCCTGAGTCGATAAATACCCCAAATTTGAATTAAAAACCCCCCATCTAGCATCACTGAATGCGTTCCGCACGTTATGTGACATTTATCAAACGTCAAAATCCCATACTGCCCTCCGAAATCAAAGTGTAGTAACAGCAAAAACACGATTTCGAAAAAAAAGATAAGCTTACAAATTAAAAAATATCTAGAAGAGGTTATTCATAAAAACTTGAATGTAGAGTGAAAGTACACTTAATCTATACCAACCAGTAATAAAGCGGAAAAGTTTGTTTGTTAATTTGTTTGAACACGCTAATCTCAGGAGCTTTGAGGAAGGATATAAGCTACTTTTCATCATCATCATCATGATCGCAATAATAATTATGCCATCACTATGGATTATAATTGGGTTTCTAAAAGGGTTTCTTAAAAGTCTGTTTTTTTAAACCTTGTAGATAAAACTCCCATTTAAAGTTACACAAAATATGATGAAATATTGCACTTTGCTAGTAAACCCGACAAAATGTGTGCAATATGTATTTTAGTGTGGTTGAGCTTGTAAACGCTCTATTTTTACTAAAGTATTTTACAAAAAAAATTGAGTGATAAGTTTTAAAATGGGCTTTCAGAATAATTGTGTATTTAGCATAAAACCAACAAAATGTCTATTACTGTGGTATAGGCTCGGGATTACGCTTCGCAAAACGGTTATGAGACGGTCCTAGTTTGATACGGTCTTAGTGTGTAAGGTGCTATTTTCGTGACGGGCTCGGTCATGGCTCGGCCCGCTTATGATACTGCGCAGTGAGCGCAGACCTTAAATTTCAACCAGAGTAAGATAATATTTACTTATAGGTAGCTGCATCTAATTATTTGAGGGCCATTTACAAGTAGGTAGGTTAAGCATAAAGACATCAAACAAACATACTCAAGTGGCTAGATGACGTCAGAAACGAGTGCTTAGAGCTGTGTTTACCTTACGTACTGCAGTTGTGATAAACTGCCGACAGCCTGACATATTATACTAGTAACGCACAACGGAAAACTTGTGTCATTTGTCTTCGGTTGCAGTGAGTAAAGAATAGCTTGTTTCGTTCAATAATATTTATATCCAGGACTAGCAGACGCACGGGGCAGTACCGTCCTTATCTTGTGGACATTTCATCCACTCGTACCACGCGGTTCTCCACCACCTTCATCCGCACTGCTAAGGTCTGAAACTCGCTGCCGGCTTCTGTTTTCCCCTAAAACTATAACCTGGTCAAGTCAAGAGTGAATTCTTTCACCTTTGTGATCCATCGTCAGCCACACCGTCGCTTACCATCTTGTGAGATTGTGGCTGAACAAAGGTCTATCTAGAATTTCATTTCAATGCACGCCCCGTTTGATTTTAGATAGATTTTAGGGGGGCATTTGGCCCCCTCTGCCCCCCCCCCCCCCCCTTTCGCGGTCCCTGAACGCAGGTTGTATGAAATCTTTGTAACTTATTCTGAACCTATGCTATGCAAACTGTTATGAGAGGAAGGAGAATAAGCGGACCGAATAAGTTGGTGACCAAAGAAGCTTGCCCCCTCATTGCCCCATCATGGAGTACCTCCGCGGTTCCTGCCTACGCTGTTTAGGACGTTTACCCGACTAATGGAGGAGGCATGTTTAAAGTTGCGACATTACGTCGTACCATTAATTTGCTTTTTATTGGTTGCTTTTATGAGCTGTGTGGAGTTGGAAGTTTTAGGCGACTTTCTATTAGCTCATCGACCTCCGAATCTAATTTATTATTAAAAACATTTATTATTTTAGTTTTGAAGATCATTGACCTGCCGGCCTAACATGTGCAACATCGAGAGAGATATCTCGATCGGACGAACTGTTCTAACGCATACGTTAGAGCAGTTTAACCGATCGAGAAGTCTCGTTTCACGACTCTCGATTGATCGATCTCGTAGCCTGGGAGTACCTACGCGACATCAAAGACTAACTGCAAAAGAACTGGATGAGGTGGTATGGACATGTCAAAAGAAGACCAGCTGATTACATTGGCAATCTGGGACATCCCGTCTCTGGCAAAAGACCGAGAGGGAGACCAAAGACCACCTGGACAGCTGTGTTGGACCAAGATCAGGCAACGTTTCCGAAGACGACGTAATGGATACGGTGAAGTGGAAGAAGAATGTGAAGAAGGCTGACCCCACCACCATGTGGGATGAATAGCCGGGAAGAGAGAGAGAGAGATTTGACCTGGATGTATCATTTTTGATTCGAAGGATAGGGTCCAAATCTCAGGTGTGATGTGAATGATTTTTTGGATGTAAAAAAAATATCAAGACTAGAACCTTAAAACGCATTAGACATTTTCGGAAGGAATATTTAGCACTGGAATTACGTAATATTGAACAAATTACTCAACTTAAATATAAATAATAGCTACCCTCCGATGAAAACAAAACTGTAAAATAAAATATGTACTTACCTACTTAAAAAATGTACATTGAGTTTTTAAACTGAGCATCCATTAAAAAGTATGGTTCTGGTCGTTAACTAAAACGATAAGTAGATACTAAACTTTAGTTAAGAGATTTTTGTTCATAGGTAATAAAATTTATTCTTCGCATAAAGTGAATAATAAATTCGAACTATCAAACAATAAATGCTTGTGAGTACCTACTCCGTTTGAGTACCTACAGGTTTAGAAGTTTAGAACACGAATTTAGGAATACACCCCAGTATAATTAACTAGTTAGAATACCGTTAAAAAGTAATAAATAACACCTACAAATGACAGCTGGTTACTATACAGCGATAGTTAAAACCGTGTGCGTGGTACTCCTCAATTTAACTGACAGTTAGATTAAATTATACGAGTATATTGTTTCTAAAGGCTGGATTACACCGGGGCAATACTGTGCGGCATTGCGGCATGCCACAAGGCCGCATGCTACAGAATAAAAAATGTCGCATATTGTGGCAATAACCGTGCGACATGGCAACACCTTTCGTCATGTGGCAGACTGACTCAAGCACGATGTTGCCCCGGCGTAAAATAGGCTGCCGCATGCCACTAATGCCGCAACTGCTTTCTATTTGTAGCATGCCACAAGATGTCACATGTGACACATGTCACAACATGTAGCATGCGGCACTGTCGCACGTTGTTGCCCTGGTGTAATTCAGCCTTAATAGAACGAATAGACATCCTTGTCACTTAGCAACACCATTCCAACCCAAGTGGGTCGAGCAAGCTCAACATGAATAAATTGGGCTTTATCTCGGAGACAGCGACGCGGTTTGGATGTAGTGTCGACTAAAGACTGTCTGTCGATCCACAAAGCATGTTACATCTACTGTCCTACGGCCATACCACCAACTCTTTGAGCAATGTCAAAACAAGGTGAAAACAGTCCTGCGTTAGGCTTGTGTCAAACATTCCTAAAGCAGGGTTGTTTCCACCTTGTTTGGAGCGAACCCAAACTATCTTATTTTATTACTGCAGCAGACATGCTGCATCGAGTCGATGACTTGACACTGGACACTCCATGATGACGTCACCAAAATATTCCTGCGTTAAGATTAAAACAAGGTTAACTTAGGCCTGCGTTAGGCCTGCATTAGAGTTCTTAGCTAAGAGTTTATAGTAAGGCCCCTACTCATTGTGCCCTAACAGCTGCACTTGTTACGCTGCCACTGAGAACCCAGTGGCCAAATATTAGTTTTAATCGCACCTAAACGCGACGGGTCGCGCCGGAGACCGAGACCGGAGACCGAGAACAGAGACAGACTTTTTAGGGGCGCGCGAAAGAGACAAAGGACGTCGCTTTACTTCAACGATCCCCCAATTCCTCTATTTTACAACGTCAACCATTCCGCTATCATTGTCGCTGCGTTTTGTTTCGTTCTCCAAAGTGACAGTAATCTGGAAAACCTCATTGGTAATGTGTTTGAAAACGTCATCACAACAGAGTAACCTAACCTCATTGGTCATTAGTAGATTATGAAACAAAACTAAATAGTTATGCTTTAGTTGATAAAAAGTTTTTATTAAAATCGTGGGGCAGAACGTCTAAGCAAGCTACGCCACGAGCGCTTCACTAGGGTCACCTAGAGGTAGGTACTAGCAATATTTTTTGTACTAATAAATTAATAAATTAAAATTAATTTTGAAAATTAAAAATCTTATCAAAATTTTCAATTCCGACGGGATTTGAACCCGCAACGATACAAACGATCCTCCTTTAGCCGGAGTGCCTTTACCAATTCGGCCACGGAACCTTAAGTCGCCAGAGTTGAAAATCATGATAGGACCATATCTATAAGCATCGATGAGCGCCACCTACAACAAAAAAAAAAAATTTAAATGCCAGTAAAACCTCAAGATAAATTACTATAGAACCCTACAATATGATACGATCTTGTCTACCTTTGCACAAATCATGAGGTATAGACTGTTCGGAACTCGATCTATCACTGACGGGCCAATGGGTACTCCTGTCGCCTTTCATTCACACGGAAAAGAGAGATTCTGTGACATATGTATGCGATATGTTTTTTTACCTTCGTCATCGGATTATTTCTATTAAAGATATCTTTCTAGTAAATATAGAGCTGAAAAGATTTGATGCTTAGTAAGTTACTTGTGAACGGCATTGAAAGCCCCCTTAATCCTACTAATATTATAAAGACGTAAGTCCGCGTGTGTGAATGTTTGTTACCACGTATCTCCTTAACAACTAAACCGATTTCGATGAAATTTGGAATGTAGATAGTTGAGGTTCTGGAATAACACATAGGTTATAGGATATAGTATTTTTGTCCCGGAAAAATGTATGGTTCCCGTGCGATAAAAAAATAGTAGTCCACGCGGGCGGAGCCGCGGGCGTCCACTAGTTATTTAATAAGACTGTTTGAATTATTTTAAATCATTAATTTTGTTTGTTAGGATTGAAAAATAATTAAATATGAAACAAAACTATTTTGATTAATCTTTATCTGGGTTAGAGTAGCTTGTTCAATGATTAAGAAGAAAGAGATTTGGGAAAAACCTAATTATTTTTCTTTAAATTCGATCTGAAGAGACAAGGAAGTGACATTCCTTTCTGAAATTGTCTTTTTTAATTAAGTTGACAATGATTGATATTTTTCTTGGGGTAAGAATAATAATATCCTAAAAAGATTGGTAAATATCATTTAGGTAGTCGACAACTTAAAATTAAGGGTTTTTCTTATGACCAGCTGTCATTTGTGGGATTTAGTGACTTTTTACGTCAAAAAACCCTTAGATTTGTAACTCCAGTTCTTGTTTATTTAAATTTCTATCTACTGACTCCAAGAATTGAATAGTAAATGGAAAAGCAGCCGTTATTATTGCTACTCCCTCCGTAAATATTAAATTCTAAACGGATAGCAGAGAGCGAAATGAAACATGGTTTGTCAACGTCACAATTCCAAGAATATAAAATTGAAACAAAAGAATGTTCTAGAAATTGTTTTAAAAGTGTGTTTTACTTGCTCTGTCTGTGGTTACAATCTTGAAAGAATTTGTAGAAGTTTTTCGCGTCACGTAAAAAGAACGCTGGAAGAAAGCTGAATCCAGCCTTAGTAATTTAGTGGTGTTGGCCACTTGCTCACACGAATATACTTAGGTACTTTTTTTAGTGGTGCTTATTGGTGCTTATCATTGACATTAACTGTCATTTTTGTACACGATTCTCAGGAGTAAGAACCTATCTTAGATTTACATTGAGAGAATAAAGGTTGATTCACGTTACACCGGGCCATTAATAAACCCGGCCGGGGCCGTCCGGAACATTATGGTATACATTTTGTATGACATGACATTTTGTACGAATGAACGGGCGCCGGCCGTGCCCCGGCCTAGCCCCGGCGCCTGGTCAGACATGAATACAAAATGTCATGTCATACAAAATGTATACCATAAAGTTCCGGACGACCCCGGCCGGGGCCCGGCCCGATGTAACGTGAATCAACCATAAAACGAAGATATTTTTACAAGAATAATCCCCATGTGTTGTCATTATAATACAATTATCTAGTACTAGTTGCAACCCGCGGTGTTACCCGCGGTTAAAAATCGGTTAGATTAGCCTATGTGTTATTCCAGAACCTAAACTATCTACATTCCAAATTTCATCAAAATCGGTTAAGTAGTTATGGAGATACGTGGTAACAAACATTCACACACATACACGGACTTTCGCCTTTATAATATTAGTAGGATTATCTAGGACTCACGAATATTTTGAAAGTAAAATGAAAATGCTAATTTTGCTTAAGGACACTTTGTCCTACCTTGACTAGAAGATTTCAGTGGCTGCTACTTAGCCAATCGCATAAGTTACACCCACTCTATAACATTATGTCGTCCCACGTAACTAGGTGGAGATTCAATGCCGCCCGCGTAATTACCAAATACATTATTATTATACCAAAGAAGTTTCTAGACGTGCAACTACACCCACGCTGGATATTTTAAATATTTAATTATACCTACATACAGAAAAACATAGGGTAAGCTCTCCTTCTCACAGCTTAGTTGTAGAGTATTTTTATAAAGCTGAGAGGTTTATAGAATAATGTGTTAGAGTCTGATCAAAAATAAGTCTTGGTAATACATTGTATTTGTAAAAAATTAAAAATACACTGTAAAAATTAGAATCGAATACTAATTAATATTGTTCTTAGGAGTACGGAGAAGCAAGAATATAGTAAGAAAATGTAGGTTCTATTGTTATAAACTAGGTGTTACTAGTTTATTTAATTTATTTTATTAATGGCCTTAAAACTCCATCACTGTTTCACCTCATAACTTTTTTCTCATACTTTTTTGAGTTAATAATTATTTTAATAAATAAAAAATGGTTGCATTAACACACGGGAATTATTCATGTAAAAATATCGTCAGTGTGAGAGTACGGCAAGGAGTAACCTTGCCGCAACTCCATATTTATTAAAACAATGTCAAGGTACAACTCACGAAACTTTTGAAAGTGTTTTCTTGTAAATTTTATTACCAATAATATCCGCGTGTATCGGCACGTCTAGAAACCACGTAAAGGTATAATGGTTCAACCCTACAATGACCCTTTGTTCTAGGAAACATAATGGCTCATTAAAAATAATGATTAGAGCCGAAGATTGGCATATCCGTAGGCTTATTTACACCTGAGCACTGAATTTTCCCACATATTGGAAAAGGTAATTATATATTCAATATCATAAATACAATCCCTGTTATACATAATGGAAGAATTAGCTTCAATATCCTAAAAAGTTGCATTTGTCTCTCATTTTATTAATACAAGAAAAAAATGCATATTATTATAAAGTTATTGATCATATAAATAATTACAATAGTTATTTGTGCAACAAGAGAGGAAAGTTGATGTTTTCCTCGAGTGCTGATTTTGAATCCCGAGCGAACGAGGGATTCTAAGAATTGAATCACGAGCGTAGCGAGTGATTCTACGTTAGAATCCCGAGTCTAGCGAGGAATTCAAAGGCACGAGATGTAAAAAACTTTGGTCTCGTGTTGCACACAAAATTTTTCACCTCAGCAGCGAGAACATTACTACCTACAAATAAAAGATACAACTTTGTACACTAATCCATAATAGGTATTCATTTATATCTATTTAAAAATAAAGCATTTTTTTTAGAAATGAAAAGAACAAATAACAGTTATTGTAATTTTGAAAATTAAAAGTTTCTGTTTTGTTCAGAACTTTACATACATGCTTCTCAGGAAGGGAACTTTGTTCATCACAATCACTTTTTGTCTCAACTCTTCTCTCTGGAGATAAATTAGTGTATTCGTCACTGGTTTCACTCATCTTTATTGTTTTATGAATTTTCAACAAATAACTAGCGTAACAGAAACAAATTCCCGCTATTTTATTTTTAAAAGGTGCGTTATTGTTTTTTTTTCATAGACAGGCTAGCCAATGACCGCCATGCACTATCACGTGTCAATCTACGACATTCGAATTTCAAATCACTTTTCCTCACTGAAACCAGTGTGCAAAATGCGATTTTGCACACTGGTTTCTCGCAGCAAAGGATGCCATTTCGAGCTGCTGAGGTGAAAAATTAATTATAATAATTAATTTTATAGGTGACTAAAAAAAAAGAGATTTATTGCCAAATCAGCCAAAACGACCCAATGTTTTCAAATATTTTTATAATTTTCTTTAAAAGTGATCACCCTTAACTGTCTTCTTATATACTTTTGCACATAGTCTACTTTGAAAATATCCTAAACATAAAAATCCATCAGATCAGAATTTAATCATATGATTATCTGCATCTCTGAACCAAACATATCCGTCGCATCAATCATGGTAAGCAAGTGATATTCATTAGAATCACATGACACACCCTGAGCACCAGTTCATAAAGAATTTAGTAATTTACATTGTAATTCTTTAATTTTCATAGTGTTAAACTACACTTAGCATTATTTAATTGAAAGTGAAGACTTATCAAAATTTTCGATTCCGACGGGATTCGAACCCGCACTGATACAAGCGATCCTTCTTAAGCCGGAGTGCCTTTACCAACTCGGCCACGGAATCCATTCGTAGGGTTGAAATAAGACTTTTCATTTTCAATGTACATTGTATTTAGTAAGTACATAACTTTAAAAAATACAATTAGAACCATTTGGTCCATCGAAGGATCGTAGTAAACAATCTATAGTAGCTCAACTGATCCAAGCCACTGCCAGTCGGAAACGTGCCCTGCCACTGATATCATTACCGCGCTCAATGGCATCCAATGCTGATCCGTTGAGCCATATATGCCAGACCTCGGATTACGCGTCGCTTTGACCTGAGGCCCTGAAATAATGTAGATAGATTAGAGTAGATAAATAGATTTCTGTAGACGAATACTTATACCTTAATGTTGTACCTATTGTAATATTAACCGACTTCAAAAAATGGTGGAGGTTCTCAATTCGTTGGAATCTCTTTTTTTTGCTTTTTGCAGACACCTGTACCGATTTATTATTTTTTTTTTTTGTTTGAAAGGGTATACTTTCCAGTAAGTACCACAAAAATTTGGTGAGGATCTGTCTTTAACCTCTAATATTATGAACAGAAATGCACCTCGAGAGTGCAGAAAATTGCTCAGCTTATAACATTGAAGTCGGTTTTTTTTTTAATTTTTAATTTAGTTACTATAGTCGTATTGCTCATCATACGGACTAAAAGTGAAGGAAAAAAATGTCATTTTTCCTTCAATTTTGACATAAAACGTATCAAAACTAATCAAAATTGAAGGAAAAATGACATTTTTTCCTTCAATTTTAGTCCGTATAATGAGCAATACGACTATACTTGTTTATTATTCAAATGCTTGCGCTTTCAAGTTTTCTGCTGCTCTATAATTGGCTTGCGTTTGTGGTTTTGTACGTGCAGTAGATTAGTTTCTGCAAATAAATGTGTGTTCAATTAACGGTTAAGAAAAATAAGTTTTTCAATATTTAAATCAAAAATAATGCTAACCTTTACAATATCGTGTTTTCGCTCGGCCAAACCCGATATTTCAACCGGGCTTCTGCAAAAAGATCATTTTGAATTGAAAGCGATGGCTTAGTTCGCCGACTGATGGATGGCATCGAGTTTAAACCGTCCCTTAATGGTAAGCGTCCACATGTCGGTATCGTACGCTTCGGACGCATCGCACGCAACGGATCGTAGTATTATTTGTATAGAAACTCATATAAGTGCGTCCACATGTCCGCATCGTACGCATCGCATTTCACAGATAATCCGTTTGATGCGATCCGTCCGCTGCGTGCGATACCGACATGTGGACGCTTACCATTATGGTTCCTTCACAAACATTTCGATACGCTTTTTAACCGACTTCAAAAAAGGAGGAGGTTCTCAATTCGTCGCAATCTTTTTTTTTGTGCTCTCATTTTAAGTATGTTCACCGATTACTCAAAGACGGCTGGACCGTTTTAGACCGACTTCAACTGAATCCTGTTGACAAAATTACCCTCAGTGCCGCGCGGAACATATCGTCTCGAACGCACCTTGAAGTTGCAAATAGATGAGGATAGAGAGAGCAACTAAAGCAGTCGTGCGAGCGAGAGAGTAACAGAGCGGCCGAGCTCTATGTTATCGGCTCCATTCGGCCGGAGCCGACAGAACTCACCCGCTAGCCATTGTTGTCTTGCTCGCATGACTGCTTTAGTTGCTCTCTCTATCCTTATCAACAGTGATCGGAATTAGGCGGGCTAAAATACCTTAAGTTCAAAGAACAGAGGCAAAAAAGGGGAGACTTCCTTACTTAGAATTTTATTGAAAGTTGGCACAATTTTCACAGTGATTAAGTACATTTAAAATTAATGTTAATAATAATGTGAACTAATTCAAATAATTTTTCTATTTCACCGACGGAAAAAAGTTTTTTATCCTTATAACTTACATTTTAGTTTTTGTTATTAACTCAGGTAAAAAATTGACTCACCTTACTGTTAGATGTTCTTTATTAATGTCCCGGAAACGGAAATAATTGGTTCGAAAAATATTTAGTCCTAAGGCGTCTCCATTTGTCTCTGTTATTTTTCGAACTTTAGGTATTTTAGCCCGCCTCATTCCGATCACTGCTTATCAATTAGCAATCTATAAAACAGAGCAAAGAGTGTATTTTGGTGTGTAGTATAACCGAGCCCAAGTTTTTGCATGCGATGTTAGTGGGTCACCTATCTTCCCCTTTTGAAAACATTATTGTACAAACTTCTGATTTTAGAGATTTCTCGCAGCTTCAATTTTTACGTATTTAACTACCTACCTAATAGTTCCCTACCGTATCGAATCTAGACTGGACTACATAAACATTTTGTTCATTTTACGACCGATTTTTGTATAATATCGTAAGTGGAATCTGAAAATAGGTACGTCATAAAATCCTTTGAGATATTTTGATTTTACGAAGCGTGGGATATCAAGCGCAACATTGAATAATATTGAAAATTTGAATTTTATGATTGGCTGAGATTTATAAGGGTAGCTTTCATCCACAACACAAAGCTTAAATCTAGTATCGCTGTCTCCTTTTCATTTTAAATGATGGACAAGGACAGGGATGTTTTATGTCAAAACTATGTTAGTTATGAACTCATATTGGATTTAATACACAAGGATCACGAGAAAACGGAAAGCTTTTACACATTCTCGCTTTTCTACTTTTAACAATGGACACCTTTCATTTTTGAAAAGGGTAACCCCTTTCCCCATCTTATTTGTTGTATGGTGAAACCTGATTTCAAAATTCAAAATGGTCAGTGAAAGCAGAAAATGTTACAATCGTGTGTGTTCAAATAAATTAATTTGCATTCAAACCTTCTAGTAAAAATATAGCGAGAAAACAATATGTCCGTTTATAAGTGTCTGTTACGTCTAGAAAAGAACTAAATAAACTTCTTCATTGTAAAAGGTGGTGATCCATAGGCAAGTCGGTGAGCCAATGGTTAAAACCGTTGACGCTTAACGAATGTATAAAATATTATTACATAGCTTTGAGCGACCGTGCGGAAATTTTGTCGATGTGAATGCTGACACGTGTCTGTGAGACAGTAATATTGCAAATGGTGTAGGAAAAAAAAAGAACCTAAGAGAAAAAAGAAACGTTTTTCCACATTTTAAAACCAAGGATTTTAGTTACCATGGCAAATGTAAACGTAAACGTACCTATACGTTAATAGCACTCAAAATATTAACTAATATTAACATAGTGTTGCCTACGGGCATAGCTGCGGCCGCCACGCAGAAGGTTGCAGCGAAAGCGTTAACTCACTAGCGTATCAGCGGTTTTACTCGTCAATGGATCACCACCTTCGAAGCACAAGTACAGTAAAACCAGGAAAAGAATGCGTTTCGGAAAACATCGGAAACAATCGCATAAAATTACAAAACCGATTGACGAAAAGTCATTTGGAAATGTAAATCCTACTAATTACTCATAATTTCAACTTTATCGCAAACAACTAAAATATTAATGTCATTTTTAAGAAAAGCAAATTAGTTGCAAGCCGTACGAGCTGCGCTGATAACGACGTGCACGTTTTGTGGAATCAGACACTTCTGTCGGATTCCGGAAAACAGGAAAATAACCGATGTCCATTATAAAGCTTGAAGTACTGTACAACTGTCAAAAGTGTCCCACAGTTAACTACCCACTTGAAACTGACAAGAAGCATCGTATGTTCCTTGTAAAATATTGTTTCACACTGTAGCTTGGGGAAATAGAAATTTCAGAGGACAGTTTGTAGGTATTTTATCGCAGAGTAAATATAAATGCGAGTGAAGTGATAAGTTTCAAGTGGGGAAAAGCTATGCAGAATATTGCAATTTTTTATAAACCTACTAGCTGACGCCCGCGGCTTCGCCCGCGTGGACTACTATTTTGTTTATCCCACGGGAACCATGCATTTTTTCGGAATAAAAAGTAGTCTATGTCCTATTCCCGGTCATTATCTATTTATGTTTCAAATTTCAGCCAAATCGGTTCAGTAGTTACGGAGATACGTGGCAACAAACATTCACACACACACACACGGACTTTCGCCTTTATAATATTATATAGTAGGATTACTAAGGTAGCAGTCAAGCATACTGCCCACCTGATGGTAAGCGGTTACCGTAGCCTATGGACGCCTGTAACACCAGAGGAATCACACTCGCGCTGCTGACCCTTTAAAAGAGGAATCACTGCGCCGATAACATAATGGACAAGACTGGTCCACCAGTTGGACCGCGGCGCTTCCTCGCAGAGCACTGGCAGGCAACCTTACCCACCGCAGGAACACAACACCATACAAGAGGAATGGTGAAATCTGATTTGTTTAATAAATAAATAATATTTTAAAGTAAACACCACTAGATACAGTAACAATTGTAATAAGAAACAAAGCACTTACATAAGAATTTGCAACCTTGGATTACCATGATGATGACGCACCAATGCTATTATTCAATTTTATCAGTTTACATGTTTTATCTTGGATTAACTTGGTATATACCAAAACATAGTCAAACGGATTAGCACGTTGAAGTGGCAATGGGCAGGCCATATAGCACACAGACAGATGGCCGATGGGGCCGAAAAGTTCTCGAGTGGAGGCCACGGACCGGCAAGCGTAGTGTTGGGCGTCCACCGACAAGATGGACAGACGACCTTGTAAAAACTGCAGGTCGGCGGTGGATGCAGGCCGCTTCCAACCGCAACACATGGACATTTTTAAGGGAGGCCTATGTCCAACAGTGGATGTCCAACGGCTGAGATGATGATGATGATAGCAAAACTGATAAATTATTTCATTACAACGTTTTATTTTTAAAATAAATGTAGCATCAATAAAAATTTAAACCTAATACCTTATAAAAGAGTTCTAGTTCTGGTAAACTTGCAGTGTCTCTACGTCCTTTCTATTCAATGTCAGTAAGATTCAAGCAATATTTTCCAGTATTTCTAAACCCAGCGATAACATTTCTGTTTCATTGCTGCAATTCAACAGTTCTACGAGTAAATGCATGTGAACTGTATTTTCTGTTTAACTTTTATCGGTCTTTTGTTCTGTTTATCTTGATGTTTTTATCACTTTGTTAGGTTTGTACACAACTCGACACCTTTAAGAAACATTTTATTTAATTTAATTCTGAAGACAGACAGTTGTGCAGACTTAACAATTATCACATCGCATGACAAATAACCATATAAACGTTTTCGCATGAAACAACTAATCTACTCCTGCCTGTCTCCGAATTTAAACTTGATTTCTGTTTGTCCCTTTGTGGGGACAGGACGAAGGGACGAACAGGAATAACCCAGTTTTTACGGCAAATATGAATTACAAAAACGTTAAAAACACTATTGACTGTATTTTCAGATAGTTCAATGAAAACTTCAGCTGCTAAATACATGCAATAAAATTCGCAGAAAATAGTCGATGAAATGAACGAGAGGTCAGAAAGGGCTTAAAATGAAATTTGAAATCCAATTGCTAATTATTAAAACATAAGAATATCATCCTTATCCCTCAGTTAAAAGGTTCAACATTGAGTGAGGAGTTGGTAAGCTTTAGGCCGTTTTTAAAATGAGTTGGGAAATTGTAATAAGCAGGGATGCGCTGGGCTTACAATAACGTGAAGCTTGAACTTTTCATTTTGTATTTCTGTTAAAAGCGTAAAAACTTCAATCGGTTTATGCTCGAAGCAAAGGATCTTTCAAGTATCTGATGTACCCTAATGATTTATTGTAAAACTGTTACATTGTCCTGTTTTTCTCTTTTCTCGTTTTTCTTTTCATTGTACACACAATATCCTTAAGTGAACAGAGCTAAGTAAGTTCGTATGAGCTAGTGAACTATTATCTGTGGTGACCTTGGTGACAGAGTCTTAAGGCCACCTGAAGGCCTCCGTCATGCCTTAAAAATCCAGAACCGAAAGTGTAACATTTCCTCCGAAGCACGGAAGCGGTCAGCTGTTAATGCCATTTAATTATGTTAATGCTCATCTGAATTGTGACTGCTCAGAAAGTCGCATCGTATATGAAATAAATGTAATGATTAAACTTTGTTACAAGTAATTATGTACGTATGTTTCGTTACTATGATATAATTCTCCTTAAGTTGCTTAGTTTCGTCACAATACTCAAATTGGTATGTAAATTAGGTAATTTATGTTAATTGACTATGTACTCATACCTAAAACAGGGTAAATTTTATTGCCATTGGGTTAAAATACCCCATAAAACGGAACATGCTTGGAACCCTCTAGTTTAGGATCAAATCAACACAATGTTACATAAGCTTGTTAGTTTTGAGATAAATGCCATCGGCGAAGTTCGGTTAACCGAATGAGGTGCCGATATTGGGTGGTTTTTAGAGTGCTGTACTCTAACATCATTAATAGAAACTTTGCGGTTCATATTTTTGGGTTAGATAATTCTCTAATGTGATGGGCGATTAAAGTGCTTACTTACTGTCCATACTAGACAATTACTGGGTAGGGCTAGGTAGGGTAGGCACGCGCTCTTACGGTATTGGTCGCGAAACTTTAATGTTCATAATGCGTACTTAAAAATCTTAGGCGCAGGCCAGATAGAAGAGACGGGGCGCAGACATTTGTCTCTTCCGCGTCCTTTCATACAAAATGTGACGGCGCCCCGTCTCTTCTGTATGTTTTGCGGCGCGACGCTTCTATACATTTTCTATGAAATGGACGCGGAAGAGACATAATTATGTCTGTGACGCGTCCTCGTCTTACGTCTTTTCTGTATGTCCCGCGCCTTAGGCTATTAATACATGAAGTAACCAAAGCTAACCGAGAAAAACGTTTATAATGAAGTAATAAATCTCTGGTCTAAAGGTTGCGGCAGCTTGCGAGCACGTGGTTTGGAAATAAAAGCGCAAACTGAAAAGCTTTTCGAGTTTCTGTAGTTACTTTGTAAACTAGGAAAATATTTTAGTATTGGTGAAGAAACTTAAAAGGATGGCAACTGTATTCCCAAAAACGGTTGATATTTACCCCAATAATGAGAGAGCATCTTTTTTTCTACCAACTTTACAGTCTCTACGACTTTATTATTAACTCCCTAAAGTTTATTTTCATGTGGATGGTAGTAATAAACATTGGAAGTTTTGTCATCGAGACATTTTTTAAATGGAAAAAGAGGCAGCCTCTGGTCAAGCGTCTGCCTCGACCCGTGACAGAGCTAGTGACGCTGCCTTAGTTCTGAGGCACGTCGCGCCATGAGGCGAATTCGTCGCTGCGAGCCGAGTCATATTTGTCGGTTTTTTGGCGTGCTCAAATGTGCCTCAGACTGAGCCGTGCGTTTATTGGAGCTGAGCGTGAGAGATAAATCTAGGTTACCTACACCTAAACTGATAGATATAAGCCTAAAGTAAGTATGTAAAAGATAAAAGGTTACTTGGTCCTAGTCTGAAAGGTAAAACCTATGAGAAAATCTAATTTACCTACTCATATTTGATAGATATATCAAACCTAAAAAAAGTAGAAAGATAAAGTATTACCTAATTTTAGTTTGAAAGGTAAACCCTAAAGTATTAAAGAAAATAAGCAATGGGGGTAGTTTGTAAAATAAACAAAATGACACTACTACAAAATTTGGTATATTAAATTATTACACGGGATTCGTCAATAATTACCTCAACAATTCTAACAGAATGTGACAAATAAAATACACATAATTAGAAGAAGGTAGGTGCCTACAGAAATAGGGTATCAATATTCAAAGATTATTAAATTGAATTATTATACGAGAAACAATAATATTTACCACGGCAAATCTAAAGAGAATATGACATAAAAGAAAATACCTACACATTTAAGAGGGTGCCTACAGAAATAGGGTACCTACCAATATTCACAGATTATTAAATTAAATTATTACACGAGAAACAATAATAATTACCACAGCAAATCTAAAGAGAACATGACATAAAAGCTAATACACATTTTAAAAGTATAAATAGGTACACACAGAAATTTGTCAGGTTAGAGATATAAAGTAAGTACTTAACTTGAATTCTGCACCGTTGTTTCACTATAACTGCCAGTAACAACCCTTACACCCCTTTTTATACCCCAACGGTGTCACAAATGTCCGGTACCAATTTGGACCAATCACAGACTAGGAAACTTCTAATCCAGATATCTTTAGAAAACAATAAGAGTAACAATGTATGATATGATAAAGTTCTGTTGAAAATGATAATAATTATTATACAAATCTCTATAATTAATATATTGTATTAATTTTCCAGATATTTGGATAAATCGGATCGACCAATCACAAGCAGTTTTGAAAATATCTTTGTTTCTAGAGTATTAAAACTAAACCTAAAGTAGCACATCTCTTGTAAAACTTGTTAGATGAATTATACAATTTTTATTATTAATTAATCTTATTTATATAAAAATGTGTTTGTTAACAATACGTAAACAATTCTAGTCGTATATCCATTTTACACTATTTATTACAATATAACAATAATTAATACAAAATGACTACTTCATAAATCGTATTTAGTTTTAACAGTATTACTACTTTAATCTTATTTACTAATTGAAATGTAACAGTAAATAAAGTCATATTAAATGACAGGCTATTGATCTTATAGTTCGTTCAGAAATTGGTTTTACTATGTTTTTCGCCTCAAACATGAATCTTTACTGACAACCTACAATATTTGACACTGACATTTGGAAAGGACTGATACATTCCTTATAGTTCGTTCAGAAATTGATTTTAGTATGTTTTTCGTTTATAACATGTGTCTTCATTGACACTGACATTTGGAAAGAATTAAATTTAGACATCTGTTCATTAGTAAAATGCTATTTGACTTTGACACTTTAAATAGATATGAAGTTTTAGAAGGAGAAGTTGTAGAATTTATTCAAGTCAACAAAAATATTTCTATAACTAAAACATGAATCATTATTATCTGTCACGGCCATTCTGATATGTACTTCGCTCTCGAAGTACCTAGGTAAGTATTTATATTTAGGTAATCTTAAAAAAAAAAATTTTAGGTACTATTAGTCATGTCCGTATCCACGTCCCTATCCACGTCCCTATCCACATTCCTATCCATATTCCTATCCACATTCCTATCCACGTCCCTATCCACATTCCTATCCATATTCCTATCCACATTCCTATCCACATTCCTATCCACATTCCTATCCACATTCCTATCCACATTCCTATCCACATTCCTATCCACATTCCTATCCACATTCCTATCCACATTCCTATCCACATCCCTATCCACATCCCTATCCACATCCCTATCCAAATCATTAAATTCACCAGGCCATTCTCTTAACTTATCTTTAGCTACCGTGATATTTCTCAAATTGCTCATACCTCTGAGCAAATATCTATCATGAGGAAGAATAGAAGTTATTTCGTACGGCCCTTTGTACCTAGGGCTCAATTTATCATGTCGTCTATGGTCTTGATTTACATACACAATATTACCGACTTCAAAACTTTTATTGTTGCGCCTTAAAGAGTCAAAACGTGTTTTAAATTTCTGCGCTTGTAGACGTAAACGTTGGTCAGCTATTTCACGATCTGCTCTTACATCAATATTGTGCTCAGAAATATCTACCTCGTTGAGACGTGATTGAATACTAGGAATATTTGCATTACAGCCAATTAATAAATGAAGAGGTGTGAAACCTGTTGATTTTTGTACGGTTGTATTTATTGATTGTTGAACTTTCCATAACCCGCTTGGCCAATCTGACGAACCATTACAAGTTGTATTCAACATATCTATTACTGTGGTAACATATCGTTCTACTTGCCCATTGCCCCTTGGTGTACCTGTAGATACCATATGATGTTCTATTTCTAATTCCCTGAATAAGGACTGAACCTGATTTGAACTAAAGTTAGTTCCTCTATCAGTTATTATTAATGAAGGAGTACCAAAAATAGTAATAGTATCACGAATAAGAGGTACAAGTTCCTGAGCATTAAGAGTTTTAAGAGGTTTTAATAAGCAAAATTTTGTAAATCCATCGACCAGTAGCAGTATATATTTGTACCCTTCATTTGTTACTTTAAATGGACCGGTACAATCTAAATGAATCGTGTGGAATGGTATTGGAGTTTTAGCTATTGGATGTAATAAACCCTGTTTTGGGCCGGAGTGACCTTTACGCTTAATACATGTTAGACAATGTTTAATGTATTTACGAACAAATGTAGTCATTCGGGGAAACCAGAAATGTTCACGAAGCTTCAACAGAGTTTTCTCAAATCCTACGTGACAATTTTCATCGTGGAAAAGTTTTAAAAGACTAAGTCTAGACCCCTTAGGAACATAAAGTTTAGGTTCATTTGATTGTGTTTTGTAAAATAATAAATTATTTTGCATGAAATATTGGTTTTCATCAAGTTCACCAGTAATAACCTGACTAATTAAATTTTGGGTTTCCAAGTCATTCAGTTGAGCAATTTCTAACCAAGATTGATCATTGATTAAATTAATGGTATCTAGTGACGGTGGTTTACAGGATTGCAGTTTATTTAGTGGCATAACCAAGTTAATGGAATTTTCAACAGGATTGCGGCTAAGAAAATCAACGTGCCCAATATATTTACCCTTTTTATAAATGATTTCAAATTCAAAATCTTGCATATACGTCCACCAACGGGCTACACGTGGAGATAAATCTTTTTTGTTCATTGTCGATTTAATAGAGTTACAGTCAGTAATAATTTGAAATTTAATTCCTAGTAAATATACTCTAAAGTGTTTTAATGCGTTGAAAATTGCTAGAGTTTCTAAATCATATGAACAATATTTTACTTCTGCAGGTGAAGTTCTTTTGCTAAAATATGCTATTACTTTCTTTTCATTGTCAATTTTCTGGATCAATATAGCCCCATAGCCCAATGAACTAGCATCTGTATATAGTTCAGTGGGTAATGTTGGATCAAAAACAGTAAGCAAAGGTTTGGATGACAAATGCTTTATAATATAGTCCCTAGCCGCATCCTGTTCAAACCCCCATTCCCACCTTTGGTTATTTTTGGTCAATTTGGTTATACAGGCCGTTTGAGCTGCAAAATTAGGAATAAATTTTCGAAAATAACTTGCAAGTCCCATAAACTGACGTACTTGTTTGACGTTACCAGGTACTGGAGAATCTACTAATGCACTAACTTTAGTTTCACTTGGTCTAATACCTTCTTGTGATATATGTCTTCCAAGGTATTCAATGTTATCAACAAAAAATTTGCATTTCTTTAGATTGATAGCGAATCCAGCAATAGACAATGCTCGAATTGTTTCTTCTAAATATATAAGACCTTGTTCTATAGTTGAAAACGGTATGAGAATATCGTCTATATATACAAGTAAATATTTTAAATGCTGTACCGCCTTAGTAATAGCTCTCTGAAAAACAGGAGGCCCATTACAAATGCCAAATGGCATTTTTAGAAACTCATAGTGGCCTCCCGGAATAACAAAAGCAGTGTATTTTATAGAATCTGGTGCCACTGGGATCTGATAAAAACCATTTTTCATGTCTATGGATATAAAGTATTTCGCTTTTCCTAACTTATCTATTTGGTCTTCGATGAGAGGAAGTGGATATCTGTCTTTTTCCAAAATTTTATTCAAGGCTCGATAATCTATACACATTCTATCGCTACCATCTTTTTTTTTTACTAGTAATACTGGACTTGCAAAAGGAGAATCACTTTCTCGTATTATTTTGTTTTCTAGAAGATTTTGCACAATTTGATCTAATTTATCTTTTTCAATAGGAGCTAATCGGTATGGGCGATAATAAACAATGTCATTTTTCTGTAAACGCAAATTTAGTTCACCAGTTTTAACCGTACTGGTATCATCTAAAATTGAAGGATACTGCTGAAAGATATTTACTATTTGATTTTGTACATTGATATTTAAATGTTCAATGTTAGAGTTTAATTCGAATAATTCTGACGGCGAAGAGATTGTATTAATAACTGCGTTAACTTCTACTGATTTGCGAACTAAACGACTACCTAATGAATCTGTTATAATTTCTACATCTGGATACTGAACAGCGTTTCTACCTATAAGAAGATCATAATAACAATTGTTGTCATTAGTGACATGCAAATCAAGTTCTAAGCAAATATTTTCAAATTGAACAATGGCTGTAACAATAGCAAATACATGTATTTTACTTAACCCGATTCCTCTTATGTAAATAGATACGGGTGAAAAATGACAACCTAATCGCCTTGCAACAGATTCTTTTATCAAGCTACAGCTAGCCCCGGTATCTATGAGAGTCATAATTGGTATTTCGTTAATAAAAGCTCTAGTGAACTTTAATTCGGACGTCCTAAAAAATTAGATTCTTTATTTGGTGTCGCTGTTACAAGTGGTGGTCTAGCTTCCACTCGCTGTTTGTGATAACACACTGATTCAGTATGACCAATTCTTTTACAATAGGTACAGACTTTATTTCGCTCAAGGGCCACTGGTGTGGACTGGTTTATCGATTTTGGACACTGAGACTTAAAATGTCCTACTTGATTACAATTATGACATCTCCTTTCTAAAACTTTATATCGCTTAGCAACTATGGTATTTTCAGGGTTTTCCAATGGTCGCTTCTTTGTCTTAACATGAGTCGAGAGTAGAACTATGAGAGCAGATGTGTTCGTTACATTACTGTTTAAAGCCGCCATTTTAACATCAACATCATTTATACCGCCGCAAATTAACTCGATCAATTGTTCATCAGTAAACGCTATTTTGGTATAACGAAGTAAACGGATTTTTTCACGAGCATATTCACAGTACGATTCCGCAGAAATTGAGGTGTAAAGGACAGCTTTGCATAGTTTCTCAGAAAGATTCTTCTTGTCAGGGTATGCATCAATAATATCGGTACGAAAGTTTTCCCAAGATCTTCCCTCAATGGGTTCCCAAGTCTCAAACCATGACAAAGCTGAACCTTTAAGGCCCTTACCGGCTTTTGCTGCAGTCTTGATGCTGCTCCATTTAAACTCCTGCGCTAGCGCCTCGATGCTGTTGCACCAGGTAGTTGCGCTGCAATCATTCTTGTCAGGATCGAAGAACGGCAGGGCGATATCGTCATCTTTCCGATGAGCAGAAGTAACGGCATCGCGGACTGCTACCAGAAGTTCGCTGATTCCGGCCGAATCCATTCTAAAATTAAATAAAAAAAAATTAATTATAATGATCTAGGTCATATCCCACTTCTGATGAGAGATAAATCTAGGTTACCTACACCTAAACTGATAGATATAAGCCTAAAGTAAGTATGTAAAAGATAAAAGGTTACTTGGTCCTAGTCTGAAAGGTAAAACCTATGAGAAAATCTAATTTACCTACTCATATTTGATAGATATATCAAACCTAAAAAAAGTAGAAAGATAAAGTATTACCTAATTTTAGTTTGAAAGGTAAACCCTAAAGTATTAAAGAAAATAAGCAATGGGGGTAGTTTGTAAAATAAACAAAATGACACTACTACAAAATTTGGTATATTAAATTATTACACGGGATTCGTCAATAATTACCTCAACAATTCTAACAGAATGTGACAAATAAAATACACATAATTAGAAGAAGGTAGGTGCCTACAGAAATAGGGTATCAATATTCAAAGATTATTAAATTGAATTATTATACGAGAAACAATAATATTTACCACGGCAAATCTAAAGAGAATATGACATAAAAGAAAATACCTACACATTTAAGAGGGTGCCTACAGAAATAGGGTACCTACCAATATTCACAGATTATTAAATTAAATTATTACACGAGAAACAATAATAATTACCACAGCAAATCTAAAGAGAACATGACATAAAAGCTAATACACATTTTAAAAGTATAAATAGGTACACACAGAAATTTGTCAGGTTAGAGATATAAAGTAAGTACTTAACTTGAATTCTGCACCGTTGTTTCACTATAACTGCCAGTAACAACCCTTACACCCCTTTTTATACCCCAACGGTGTCACAAATGTCCGGTACCAATTTGGACCAATCACAGACTAGGAAACTTCTAATCCAGATATCTTTAGAAAACAATAAGAGTAACAATGTATGATATGATAAAGTTCTGTTGAAAATGATAATAATTATTATACAAATCTCTATAATTAATATATTGTATTAATTTTCCAGATATTTGGATAAATCGGATCGACCAATCACAAGCAGTTTTGAAAATATCTTTGTTTCTAGAGTATTAAAACTAAACCTAAAGTAGCACATCTCTTGTAAAACTTGTTAGATGAATTATACAATTTTTATTATTAATTAATCTTATTTATATAAAAATGTGTTTGTTAACAATACGTAAACAATTCTAGTCGTATATCCATTTTACACTATTTATTACAATATAACAATAATTAATACAAAATGACTACTTCATAAATCGTATTTAGTTTTAACAGTATTACTACTTTAATCTTATTTACTAATTGAAATGTAACAGTAAATAAAGTCATATTAAATGACAGGCTATTGATCTTATAGTTCGTTCAGAAATTGGTTTTACTATGTTTTTCGCCTCAAACATGAATCTTTACTGACAACCTACAATATTTGACACTGACATTTGGAAAGGACTGATACATTCCTTATAGTTCGTTCAGAAATTGATTTTAGTATGTTTTTCGTTTATAACATGTGTCTTCATTGACACTGACATTTGGAAAGAATTAAATTTAGACATCTGTTCATTAGTAAAATGCTATTTGACTTTGACACTTTAAATAGATATGAAGTTTTAGAAGGAGAAGTTGTAGAATTTATTCAAGTCAACAAAAATATTTCTATAACTAAAACATGAATCATTATTATCTGTCAAGCGCTTCCGAGCTTCGGAGGGTAAATTGTTGGTCTCAGCTTTTAAGTCATCAAGCCATGACGGAGTTCTTTAAGCTGCTTCGTCACCAGAGTTGACCAGTAGCTCACAATTATTACTTATTGATGGACATGTCAAAATAGAGATCGATAGCGAAACAGCTTTTCATAATAGAATTATGAAGCTTGCAACTGACTAAACAGGTTGCCGGTTCGATCCCCGCCGAGGGACAAATGTTTGTATGATCTGCAAATATCTGTCTCGGGTCTGGGTGTATATCAGTCATGTGGTTCCCATAACACAAGCTCTGCTTAGCTTGGGGCTACATAACGTTGTGTGAAATGTCCAGCAAAAAAAGAAACACCCATATGAGCTCTAGGAAGCTTATGCTAGGGCTAATTTATGAACTGATCGATTTGATTCATTATAATTGTAAAAATAAAATTCATGTTTCAGTGTAAATGTTTAATTATTTATTTCATTTCCACGTACAAAACCTCCGAGTGAATCGAAAGCATGAATTATGGCAATTTGTTGAGTAACATGCAATATCCATTACGCATTAACGACGACATTAATTCAATATCCGACCCGATTACTGCAAAGTTCCAATGTAGGTACAGGTAAATTCAATAAATATTAAAATGTAACATTGTGCATAAATTTATCTTCAGGCACCGTAGGCTCGTAGGCTTAAAAAATCAATAAATATGGGTATACTTGACTACAATCATTTATATTTGTAACCGACTTCAAAAAAGGAGGAGGTTCTCAATTCGACTGTATGTATTTTTCATCTCTAGTGATATTCAGAGTCCATTTGTATAATAAGGTTTTCATATTTTGTAAGTACCTCAAATAAGATAATAATATTATATTATTAATGATTATGTTATGTTAATATTATGGTACAATACAATAACCCTAACTGAGAATATAATATTAAACTCGTAGCCGTGCGTAGAGGCTGCTACGGTTTGTAGCTTTGACTACGAAGTGCTACGTAATGTTTGTATTGTATGATTTTGAATAACTCATACAAAACAAACTATTATATATTTCACTGTGACCTTTAGAGATGTATCTCCATCATATTTTACATACAGTCAAGGCATATTCATGAATTTTTTTTTTTTTTTTTATACTACTAAGGTAGCAGACAAGCATACGGCCCACCTGATGGTAAGCGGTTACCGTAGCCTATGGACGCCTGTGACACCAGAGGAGTCACACTCGCGCTGCTGACCCTTTTAAGAATTTCAAAACGCCCTTTTTGAAGAACGAAAAAAGAAAGAATATCTATCTAGCTTGATAAGATAAGATAATTTTATTTCTTAAAAACATTTTAACACACAATTTTAAAGGGCAAATAATTTACAATGAACCTCGCACTAGGCCGCCTGTGTGAGAATTGCTGTTGTATGTAGCTTGTAAATAAATTTGATTTAAGATTTTTTTTACCCATAAATATTTTTATAGTTTAAATTTGTATAGTTTAAGTAGTAGCGACATCTACCTGTCGCTACATGAACTACATAGACATGCTACGCACTACGAGCTTCAGCGAAGATGGCGCCACTCAATATCAGAATTTCTAGATCGCGCAAGTGCACTACTCATCGTCGATCGGGTTATATACAACCAACCGATAACAACTGTCGGTCGAAAGACCACGGGCAAGTGGGCCAGATGGGCCGGCCCGTTGCAGAGGAACCACCCACTCTGCATTTGGGGAACGATACCACCCTGTTCCCCAAAAAGTGTTTAAATGTCGGGCTCACAAAACTTCTATAAAAATTCTACTTCAGTAACCACGCGTAAAACTAAGCTACAACTTAATAGATTACAGCGGAAAAATCCGTTATCTTTTTTTTATTCCTTAGATTACTCCTTTTTATTTCACCGTGAAAAAATGAATAAATAACATTACGAGTTTCAATTGGAGTCTTATCTTTTTACAGCGCGGTGTGTGAAAAGGGAAAAGTGAAGGTTTTCAGATAAAAGGATCATAATTTATAATAGGGGAGCTAAAATGGCGGATATGCATTTTTAATAACACAATAATGGACGCTTGAAGGCCCAGTGAAAGTAGACGTAGGCTTCAAGTGACCTATGAACCGATTAAACGTGAACGTGTGCCTATATAACACGTAGAATCACACTAATATTTCAAATGTGAAAGTTTGGATGTATGTATGTTTGTTCCCCTATAACTAGAGAACCACTGAACCGATTTGGCTGAAATTTAAAATGTAGATAGATAATGACCGGGAACAGGATGTAAGGGTACTTTTTGTCCGATAAATAAGTTCCCATGGGATAAAATACCACGCGGGCGAAGCCGCAGGTGGAAGCTAGTTATATATAACAGTATCTTTGCCTACAATGAGTATCAATCTAGCTTACATTTTCAAAATCCTTTCTGAACAACATATTTTCAAAACAATTCAATTGGAACATTTCAATAAAACACCTCTACACTAGTCTAATCTGACATCTCAACAATGTATTGCACTGTGAACGTGAATGTCATACACGATCGACAATGCCAGAGAGAAAATGTCCCATACTATTTTTAATTTTCCTTTGTTTCGTTATTTTCTGATTTGATTTATTTTCACACATACACACAATTATCAGTACCAATTACCTAATATCTACGTCATTTGGGAGAGATCTGAGAACTTCTTTCTAAGATCTTCTAAACTTTTAATTGTAAAGCAGCCACGGATTGTGTTAACAGCATTTTTTTTAATAATAATAATTTATTTCATAAAAAAACATTATAACATACACACATAGGACACAAATAGTTTAAATAAATAGGGCAAATAATTTAAAAAGACCCCGCACTAGGACAAGCCTGTATCGCGGGAGTCAGAGTAAATATCTTACAGACTAACATACCTACATATAAAATTATAAAATAAAACTAGTTAGGTTTAGTTTAGTTAGGTTAGTAAGTAAAATCAGTCAGACAGTTAACATTAACAGATAGATATAATATAAGCTGAAATCAAACGCAAATACAACTAGACCTCTCCTAGTTGTCATGTTGT
Source organism: Camptogramma bilineatum (assembly GCA_958496255.1). Taxonomy (NCBI): domain Eukaryota; kingdom Metazoa; phylum Arthropoda; class Insecta; order Lepidoptera; family Geometridae; genus Camptogramma; species Camptogramma bilineatum. The sequence continues at coordinate 2,626,040 of OY292451.1, forward strand.
CACCGCTGAAGCAAATGACCATACACTTTGAAATTTCATTTAGTCGACAGCGCGACAGCAAAGAGGCATAACCGCAAAAACTTATTTTTGCCGAGGAAGGGCTATTAAAAAGCGGGAAAGTAAAGAGTGAGCTTCATTAAGCCACGTCACTGCCGGACCTCGAACGTGACAAGAATGAACATAGTATTGGAGAATATTCTGGTAAAAACATTCCGAGTTGTTGCCTGTGAATTTTAAATAGTGTTTTATGGTTTGTACCTACATATTGAATTTTATTCAAACAAGATCGGTTTGCATTGACAGTTAAAAAATAAATGGGATGAGAAAAGTACTTTTTTTTTTCATTTTTACAATCACAACACAACACTGTCTTATTTTTGGTTAATCGCAAATGATTTATTACAAACTTACGTAGTACAAAGTAAAATGTAACCTTATTACTTATTCTAACTTTTTACTATAGGTACTTTAATGCTCTTTGTTGTTTTTGACTAGTTTTACCAAATTAATTAAAAAGACAGCAATTATTTGTTATAAACAATATCTAATACTCTCAGAATACCACCCCATAGATTGATTTACGAAACGCCAGAGTACAAATTGGGTTTAGTGACATAGGTCGTTTCGTATCCTACCGTCGAACAGATTACCAGCTCTTTGTCTGCGGAAGGTATAACACTGTAATATCATTGCAGTATCTCAACAAAAGATAAGTAAATAAGAACGGAAGATATTTTTTCAAAAATCCTAAACCCGACTTCACTTATTGCACGTAGTGTAACTGAACAGTCCATATCTTGAAAACTTCTTAACCGATTTTGATGAAACTTGCACTGTTCCCTAAGTTAAAGTTGCATTTTCATTGAAGGGTTACGATCCTAATGTGATCTTACTTTTTTATTTTTTTTCCTTAGATGGTAATTTTTGGAAAAATCCGTTGCGCTGCTGTTATTTTATCAACATAAAAAAGATACCAGCGACTTGAAGATAGGTTTGTTTGTTATCTACTTTAGTTGCAAAGCTTCAATTTCCTCTTAGCGGGTTTGTCACAAAGAGACACTATTTTGGTACTGAAACACTTTTGTTTTTAAGAGTAGATAGATAGATAGATAGATTAACTCTTTATTGTTACACTAGATTATTTAACTTAACTAGAGAAACTTAAATACTAACATGGTGGCACAATGGGCGGCCTTATCGCTCAAAGCGATTTCTTCCAGGCAACCTTTGGGTGGACTGGATTGTAAGGACGTGAGAGGAGGTGGTGTTACAATAAATACCTATGATCAAATAATAAATTAAAAACAAATAAGAAAGATACTTACAATATTGTAAATACAAAACTAAGAAGGTACTTTCAATTGTATTATGATTATGACAGACGTAATTTATTCGCTACATACTACTTTAGTATTTTACATCATAAACTAGATGATTTATCCTATTCTATTAGCAATATTCGTTTGTCTGTTTGTTAGTACTCACGTTCTTGAAAACGGCTCTAACGATTTCGATGAAATTTGTGATGAATTTCGTGCCCTCCGTGCTTCGGAGGGCACGTTAATTGTCGGTCCCGGCTTTAAAGTCGTTAAGCCATGACGGAGGTCTTTAGGCGGCCTAAAAACTCCGTCACCAGAGTTGGCTACTTGGTCATACGAAAGAAGAAAAAGAAGATGAAATTTGCGGTACAGGAGTTTACGGGGTAGAAAAATCAATCTAGCTAGGTCTCATATCTGAGAAAATTCATTTTCTTGGCATTTTTACGCAAAAATATTTACCAGTGCAATGAGTGTAGACTAATGTGACTAGAGTAGCTAAGTGGTTAGGGTATCCGCCCTTCTAGCCGAAGGCTGCTAGTTCGAATCTCAGCCAATGAAAGTTTTTTGTTCGTTTTTCTTTTTCTTATTTTTTTAAATTTTTCTATATTAGCACCTGAGCAGAGCTCAGTCGTCCAGATATTTTAACTAGTATTCCTTAACTTAGATACCTATTTATAAAACATAATTATTCCCTACCATAATTATAATAATGATTACAATCGATGGTAACCTCAAAATTATTCTACATTTTCTTGTTTACAGAGTAGCTTTTTCTAGATTGCCTGGAAGAGATCGCTTTAAGCGATAAGGCCGCCAATTGTTTTTTACCTATGTTTAGATAATTTATACTTAAGGTTTCTTTGTGGTAAACAATAAAGTGTTATCTATCTATCTATATTTTTATTTACACAATCTTGCAAATTAAAAATTACATTAGCCCGCCCGTGTAGCACTGTAACCGCAGATATTAAAATGGGGAGAAAGTGTCCGTGAAGTCTGTGTACGTAAGAATTTCAGGTAAAATGATCCTACCTCACACTTACATTACATTATTGAAATGATAATATTCTTTCTCTAAATTAGCGTTGGGTATGACATGATTTTAGATTGACTTTTGTCAGAGTAGGCTCATTTTCATTTTGAGACGGTACCGTGAGCCGGTTCGTTTGAGCCGGTCATTTTCAGTTGACTGTTCATTATTTTGGCGAACTACTCACTCATTCTCATATGACAATCTGTCCGATCAGTTCAAAATTCTTTCTTGTCGTTGTCAAGCGAGGTGTGATTGAAGATTGAATGAAGTTTGAGGAAAGAGTAACGTCAATTTTGTCATCACCATGACAAAATCAGCTGATTTTGTCATATTGTGTACGGTCACATGACATGAATTGAAGCATGACATTTTTAGAAAATGAGCCGATCACACAAAGTTGAATTTTGTACGGGACAAACGAGCCGCGTCAGTCACGTCATATTCAACACTACTCTAAATAGCCATACCTCCATACCCATATTATATATGTGAAAGTGTGTTAGTTTGCTTGTTTGTTTGTCCTGCTTTCACATCAAAACAGAGAGACGGATTGACGTGATTTTTTGTGTGGAGATAGTTGGAGGGCTGGAGCGTGACATAGACTACTTTTTATCTCGAAAAATGCATGTTTCCCGAGGGATACAAAAGTAGTAGTTCACGCGGGCGAAGCCACGGGCGTCTGCTAGTTTTTTTTATAACTTTTATTGCCGTTATTGTATAACATATCGCTACAAAATCTGTAAATAAAATAAGTGAATTTATTTACAGAAATGTATGTAGGCACATTTAAACTTTAGTTAAAAAATACAGTAAGAAATATTTGAGCCATCTAAAAATCTTTGTAAACAATAAATAAAAGAAATATTTAAATAATTAAAATCTAAAAGATCTCATTTAAAGTTTTATGAGCGGCTCCAGGTAAGCTGACATATTGGACAGCGCCGTTATTACGTCGCTACTCAGGCGCCAGCTGGCTAGAACCTGACTGTTTTACCAGGCTCATGAAACGTGCATTATATCTTGAGAGCTGACAAGAATCCATTTTTGGAGGGAGCTAAAATGATTTTGCAATGTTATTTATTTTATGAATCGAATAACCATTTCGAATTATACAAGATGAACATCAGAATAATTCTTAATGTGATAAAGATAAATTTGGAAAGTTGGATTTGTTTAATAATATAATTTTTCACAAAAAAACAGATTTTTTTAATTTTTTTTTTATTTAATTTAATAACAAAAAAAATTACATAACTTTTCCTGATTTTTCAAAATGTTTGATTTTGATGTGTTTCCTACTCTAACTGTAACACTTAGACTAACACTTACCTAGATGAAAAATGGTTCACATTATATCGGAATTCTTCTCATATTTGTCATGATTTGGATATTATGAAGCTTTTGAAATAAACAGAATAGCTAAGATTTCAGAAGCTTTAAATTTTTATTTTTCCTACTCTATTGAACATGACTATTAGAACTAATAGATAAAAAAACTCAAACGTCAAACTCAATTTAAAATGTCGATTTAATTTAAATCGAACGCAGCTGCGCGTGGATTTAATGTCTTTGCGAGAAAGAGACAGATTAAGAAGTATTGTGCGAGAAAGGGATGGAAATGTTGGGAAGATTAAAAACTCGTATGGAAAGATGTTTATTCATTTAGGACGCAGCTGTTTATTGGATATTGAGTTACATCACTTTTTAATAACTTGTTTAAACGAAATATTAATTAATTAATTTTGTCGTCCAATACAAACAATAATTCAGACAGCACAACTGATCTAGATAATATTTATTATTTTTAGATTTGTCTCAATGTTATATTCATTTTTGAGAAAGTACTAGACTGTGGGTAGTAAGATTTATGTAAAAAAAAAAAGAACTGGGTCTCCAATCGTGTTTGGTACTCTGATATATAATATGTTACTAACTGCTGCCCGCGGATTCGCTCGCGTGGTACCCCGATAAAAAGTAGCCTATGTTACTCTCCAGCCCTCCAACTATCTCCACACAAAAAATAATGTCAATCCGTCTGTTTTGACGTGAAAGCAGGACAAATAAACACACAAATAAACACACTTTTACATTCATAATATGGGTACGGATTAGCACGTTGAAGTGACAATGGACATGTCATAATTGACCTGTGTGGGGCTGACTAAGCCGCGGGTTTCCTCACGATGTTTTCCTTCACCGCTTAGAGCACGTGTAATGAGCATAATACATTTTTCGAAACGAAAAATCATTGATGCCCGGTCAGGATTCGTACCCACAACCATCGGATCAAAAGTCAAGGTAGTTACTACTCGGCCAACACGGCCCTTGACACGGAATGAGAGATGTAACCCCGGCTCCACACGTTGGGGCCAACGTTGGCCCCAATGTCACTCGCCAACGTGTGGATCTAGCAAAATCAGCCCCAACGTTGGCCCCAACGTTGGGGCCAATGCAATTTTGTCAGCTCCACACGTTGGTGAGCGGCATTGGGGCCAACGTTGGCCCCAACGTATGGTGCCGGGGTAAAGGTTAGTTTTTTAGACAACAAAATCCGCGTTACAAATATTATTCAACAATTTGTTGCTTTTGCGTATTTGCTGCGTTAAGCCTCAACACACTGACGGCTCTATAAAGCTGGCATCGCTCCAATAGCAACAAGTATATTTAATGCCGCCTGGGATCTGCTAAATTGAGCTTAAACTGCGCTATTATGTAACTGCCTTTAGGATGATCGACTAAACTAATGGTTGTGCTACTGTTTTGTGACGTTTTAATACCTTGGATCAGCGGGTGAAGTAGAGAAGCGGGTAGAATGTTGCGTGCAACTTCTCAGAACTCTTATAGGAGCCTCGGATTCGGATCATGCTTCTTGTTAGAGTGGAATCAGGTTGAAAAGACCGTTATAGCAGTTTTTTTTTTAAAGGACATAGGTCTATATTTGGCCACCAACTCGCCTGATGTCAAGCGACGGTGTGACCGAGGATGGATCACATCGATCTAAAAATCTATTCACCCTAGCCTTGAAGGCACCTAGATTATAGTTTTCAGGAAACAAGTAGGGCGGCAGGGAGTTCCATTCATGGGCAGTACGTATCTTACACTATAGTAATAATATTTATAGGAATTGCACTATAAGCCGTCTCTTTTCATAGACAGAGTGACAAGAATGCCATATATTGCAATTCCTATTGTGATTCTGCTATAACGGCCTTTTTAGCCCAGCAAGAAATTAAAAAAAAAATCGAATAATGTACCAGGGTCATTTTCCGTTTAATGAAAGTAATGGTCATACTTTAGCCTTGTGTAGTTCGCGAACGAAAGATAAAAATGAACTACCTCATCAGTAACTTCTCTCTCTCTCTCGCGTTCACACGCGTTCAAAGTGTATCAGTAGTTCACCTTAAATCTCACTCATCCGTCTCTGGCGTTCGAATCGGTGTCCCATAGTAACTAATTTTATTCTGTGTCTTCTAGTTCAATTTTCTTTTCTCTAGTTCGATCGAACGAGAACGCCCACTGAACGAAATGATGAGAGATGAGATGAGCAATTAGTTCAAATCGGTGTCCCATAGTAACTAATTTTATTCTGTGTCTTCTAGTTCAATTTTCTTTTCACTAGTTCGATCGAACGAGAACGTCACTGAACGAACTGATGAGAGATGAGAAGAGCAATTAGTTCGAATTGTCGTCCCATAGTAACTAATTTTATTCTGTGCCTTCTAGTTCAATTTTCTTTTCTCTAGTTCGATCGAACGAGAGCGCTCGCTCACTGACCAGTGTTGCCAATTTAGCGACTTTGTCGCTATAAATAGCGACTTTTGCTATGGTGTGAGCGACAAAATATATTTAGCGACAAATATATTTAGCGACTTATCTAGCGACTTTTCGACTTCAACCGGCACACCAAAACAGTATTAGGGCAAGTAATGGAAAGGTGAAATGGACAAAAACTCAACTTGAAAAAGGAATTAAGGGACCATTTTTTTTTTTTTTTTTTTAATAACTGAACTACAAGTGAAAAGTGAACTAGAAGAAAGATACATTTCTTTTGCCTCAAAAGAAAATTATCTCTCTTTTCTTTTCAGTGAACGACTTTGCGCACCGCTATCATACTTATTAAAGTTTCATTGTAATGTGTGATTGTATTGATATATTAGGAAGCAAATAATATTGCATATAATGCAATAAGCAGACAATATTATTTGCTTCCTAAATTATTTATATCTTCTTTATTATTATTATCTTCTAAAGTGATAAAAATATATGCTCAAATAATAAATGATTTTGGCATTACGTTTGTACGGACATTCCGTCTTTTTCCGGCCCCTTAAGATAGTTTTTATTTAAGTGTGGTACCCGAGTAAACATATACTATACCGAGCGAAATTGCGGGTAGAAATTAGTCACGAGTATTTTAAGATCTCATTTGCAACAGTTTTTATGCTTTATTCAGTTGAAAATAAATATTAATATCTGCAGTGGCGGCATCAAAACATCTCGTTACCGAACCGGCCAGTAAGCACTCAAAAGACTTGGCAGGTCGCGACTGAAAACTTAGCACTATTTTATGAAGCTTGCATTGCTAAAGAATTTACAGAATAGATTAGAATATTTCTTGCCTGTTATTATGTGGTATTCATTGTAGAGCAGTGTTGGCAGAGGGGATGACCTCGATTTTCGATCTGAAGGTCGTGGGTTCTGGCCGTGCAACAATGGATTTTATGTTCGAAAATTGTTATATGCGCATTAACACGAGCTCTAAACGATGAAGGAAACATCTTGTGGAAACCCGCGGCTTAGTCAGCCCCACGCGTATTGACCAATTTGACCATGTCTTTCCTGTGGATTTGGCTGCTTAAGCTGAGAGGATGGCTTTAGTACTCCATCTCAAACAATGTCCCAGGCACTACAGTGTCCCGTTAAGTGTAGGCAAAGATTGCCTTCTGACACTGTATAAACCATCTAGTAAACATATAAGATCCTGCATCATCCCACTGCAGGGCAACGGCCTATCTTCCTTTCACTTTTCACGATCCAGAGCGATTGTGGGCCAATTTATGCGAACACGTCCAGCTCGTCTCACCATCTCAGTCCAGACTGAGTTTATTACCTCTCATGGTGGCGGTCCGCGCCCGTGACCGAGACAAGAGACCGAGACCAGTTGTCATATAAACTGACGATTCTGTGTCTCGTGTCACTTTCGTGCGCCCCTACAACCTGTCTCTCACCCCACAATATGAATTACACCTCTTACTTTATGTTAATGTATTTAAGTTATGAACGATATCGCTAGCTATTCACCATTCACCCGTAGGCCTAACATGTGCAGCGTGACAAAATTTACTCGCCTCGTTTTGTCGTGAATTCTCGATAATTCAACCTGCGCTAACATGGCAGCCTAAAGAACTCGTCGTATCTGTCCTCGGACGAAAGAACGGGACGCGAATTGCCATATGTCCCACTTGCTGGGGGGGAAGGGAGCCAACTGTCACAAATGACATATTTTTGACATAATGACGATATATTTCTGTCATACATGAAAACTTATAGTGATACCACTATCATAATTTTATGTTCCCCGATTTGAAAATATTTTGTTGAGACGTGTAGCACACTTTGTCTTTAATCAATAAATCTTAAAATTGTAACGATTTTATTTACAGAAAGTGATCTCCCCCCAATTCTACTAGAAGACAACGCCAATCATTCCGCTGCGTTTTGGTTCGATCTCATAAATGTCTGTCAGCCATTTGGTGAATAGTAGAATAGCTTTTCAAAAATGTGTTCTGCCAAAGTCCAAACCTTAGCTAAAACCTCACCACAACTGAGTCGTTTGTCATTAGTAGAATAGGAAACAGTCGAAAATCTAAAGTTTAGTTGAGGTTTTGCTTGAGGTTGATAAAAAGTTTGGTACTAGAATTGACACCCTGCTAATTAGTTAAGTAAGTGTTAACTTTACAAAGTAGGGGCGTACATCACCTACATCTTTAGATTTCTCAACATGTTCTTACATTTATAGAAATATACCTACCTACCTAATATATTTTACTAGCAGCGTCCTCGCGGCGGCTTAGTTTTTGTGTGAGAAAAAGAGAAAAATGATGTTGCTTGTCACAATTTTTACATTATAAACTTTTAGTTAATCTTAAAATAAAGCTCTATCTACTTACTCTAAAAATCTGTACCTACCATAAATATTGCGAGAAAATATACTGGTATCACTACTACCAAATTTACTTTTGACATGACTTTCATAGGGATTGATAAATATCGATATTGGAGATGTCGATGTTTTTTACACTAACAGTAGAAAATGTGTAGGTACCTAAATTAGGTTACAAGTTTTTTACCATTTCTATCCAAAAAAAATACTTGTAATAAAAGACTAGGTAAAATCCAGTTGATCTAATGTCTTGTAAAGCTTATAATTGTTGATTATAAAATTCAATAGGTAAAAAAAATATTGCTGAACATTTCACACAGCGCCATCTAGCCCCAAACTAAGCAAAGCTTGTACAATGGGAACCAGATAACTGATAGAATACTTATATACCTTTTGTAAATACATACCTACATACAGTGCTACTTTTATTACATGAAACGGAACTAAAATTTCATTCATTCATTCATTGCACGGCAACCCTTTATTTCTACTTATCTATGGTAAAAAATGTTTCTGAAGACGTCAGTGAGTAGAAAAAACTTGTTGTTTTTAGTGAATTCTTCAATTTGGCGTATTTGTTGTGGATAAAAGTGTAATAGGCATGAACAAAACATTGAAGAGTGGCACCAGAGAAGTTGTTTATAAAGTGTACAAACGTTGCTTGTTAGAAAAGGAAGCTGGAACAGTTCTAACAGATCTAACTCATGTTTTTGAACGTACCGCTGAATTAACCGGTATTTCATTTGATACAATTATTTTATCAGTAAAAGTTGAATGTGTAAATCATTTATTACTGGTTATTTAACTTTAAATCACCGTAAATTGATAAATTATAAGACGACTAAAATAGGTTATGTTTACATCTTAGAATAGAGCAATATGGCATTTTTGATACTTTACGACTTTAAAAAAGTTCGTTTATATTTGCAGGTAAATCTTTAAGTACAGTTAGGAGAATTGTACAAGAAGGCGTACAGAATAACAGCAGGTTCTCGACGCCCAAAAAACACAGATCAGGTCGTCCCAAAAAAAAAATTGGATGACTTTGATTTGTGCTCCATAAGACAAAAAATTCAACATTTTTACACAGTTAGAAAGCAGGTAAGCATTATAAATAGGTTACTTATTGTTAATTTTGCTATTTGTGTAATAATCAGGGTTCGCCGATATATATCAGCGGATATATATCATGATATATATCACGATATATATCAATTGATTTTTATCTTGATATATATCAATGGATTTTTTCCTGTCTTCTGAAGAAAAAATTTTGGAGATTAATGTTAACCCTGGCAACACGTAGCGAAAAACTACAATTCCGAATAATTTAGATTGTTTTTTTAGAAGTTTTTTTTAAGTGTTCATTAAAAAAATATTTTAAAAATGAAAAATCTTATGAAAATTTTCAATTCCGTCGGGATCCGAACCCGCAATGATACATAAATATAAATACCTAAGTGTGGTATTTATATTTACACTATAACAAATAAAACATTATAAAAAAATATTTCTCAAATAAACACTAATTCCTTTGATACCTTTATTAAGTTTTTGAAATAAAAAATGTGGTAATTTGACACTTATTATTATTTTACAAATTACTTTCACATTTTAAAGTGTTTAATCCTCTTAAAGACTTAAATTCGCTTCTTTTTCTTAGCCTGGATATATATCCGATATATTATATCGGATAAATATCAAAAAATCGGATTTTTGATATTTATTAAAAAAATCGGATTTTTTCGAACCCTGGTAATAATATATATTGTAGGGGAGAGTGGGTAACAGTGAAACACGGGGTACAGTGGATTACTCACTATACTTATACATTTATTACCAGTAACATTAATTTTCAGGCTGCTGCTGAACAGGCTTTTCAAAGCATATCAGCTGAGGTCTGGAGAAAATCATGCGAGCATGTCATCAAGATAGAACGAGACTACTATGAAAGAGGACACACACTCTATGATGAAATTGACCACCTCGTTATCAACCTTCAGAATGATAGCAGCAGTGTTGACACTTCAGAGTCAGACGATGAAATGCCCGGTGCAGCACATGCACATGGCTCTGGCATGGAATTTTCAGGGGTAGAATATTTAGAGGATTATTAGGATTTATTAGGCTTACCATAATTAGGCAGACCAAAACGGAGATGGCGGGACGAACTCGAGCAATTTTTGCCGGACTGGAGGGTTGTTGCTGAAGACCGTGATGTCTGGAGGGAGTGGGGAGAGGCCTTTGCCCAGCAGTGGGACACTGACGGCTAATAATAATAATAATAATAATTAGGCTTACAATAAAAATTCAGATTTATTTAAAAAAAATTGTTTTATTAACAGACATTTTGGTGTAATGTAACATAGAGCAATTACATACAAGTAGGTTGTATAAATGCAACAATGCACTTGTGATAGGTACCTACCGATTTTGTGAAATAAAAATAAAATTATCAAGTATCAAAATCGTTTATCATCATATTTTGGGGTTACCAACTAGTTTGCACAGTGGCGCCCCCATTTATGTCTATTAATAAAAGTAGCACTGTAGAATACTTTATAACACCCAGACACAGAACAAACATCTATGTTCATCACACAAATGTTTGTCCTGAGTGGGAATCGAACCCACGACCTACAGCGCAGAAGGCAGAGCTACTACCAACTGAGCTAAGAGGCCGGTAAAATTGTACCTAATTGTACCTAGAGTCCGCGTCAGCACTAAGTGCTACGGCAGAAGCGGGAACTAATAGTTTTATTTACTTTAATAAGCTCTTTTAGTCACGGTCGTTCAGTTGTTCTGATGTATTGTGTAGAATTAACTAACGTCCAAACTTGCATAATTATTATTGTTCAAGCCGCATTTGGACAGTTAGTAATTTTTAACCTAACCTAGTTCTGTGATAGCAGCGCCGCGTCTATCGGACTTCAGTGGGGGCGCGCACTCTACCTATTGTTATATGTTCAAACGGCTGAACCGATTTTGATTAAGCATGTCTATGAACCATTACTAATAAAAAAACCTGCTTTCAAATAAATAAAACCGCATTCAAATTGGTTCACCCTTTTAAGAACTACGCCTACGGTGCACACATACAAACATAAACACACACAGCGGTCAAACTTAGACACCTCTTTTTGCGCCGAGGGGTGGGGGGAGGGGGGGGGGGGTTAGAAATAAAAGTCAACAAAAAGTTTATAGGTACTTCATCATAATCATCCGCAGCGCAACTCGACTTCCCCCATTGCAGGATATAGGCCTCTTTTTGGTCGTGCCACTGTGTTTGTTCTCGGCTTTGTGCTAGGCTCATCCACTGCGTGCACCAGCACGACATTGTCGGGCGCATTTTACTTACAATATAATTACAACAAATAAATTATAGAAAAAGTAGGTAGGCACACGAAAACGTTGAAAATCTTGATAAGATACTTAGGTGTGATTTAATACTATAAAAATTATAATTATGTTGTTATGTGCCAATTTGCACAACTACACAACTACCTAGGTACAATACAACATAATTTAGTATATTATGTAACTTCAAGAAACTTAATGTAAATGGTTTTATCGATATCGATAAGGAGTAATAATTGTACATTACCTCATCGTAATGCAAAAACTCGCCACGTAAATTTTGTACCTTCGTAAACCTAAATTATTCAAAATTCGAACTATTGTCGATCGCAATAAAGCTAAACATAATTTTAAAAACCGCATTAGTATCGTGGTACTGTCACTCAAGACAGTTGTCATTAGACAGTAGTGCATGAGTGATGTCCAAAATATAGTAATTAATAGACATTGCTAGGCAATTATAGACCGTATCCACCGTATCCGTTACGATTGAAAATTAAACGGAGATGTGACGGCAGGCGATGCGATCTTTTTCATTTTAGTCGTATATTTTTTGAATCGATGTTTTAACCTCAGTTAAAATAAAATAATGTTTATTGAAGTAAAAAATCAGCTAAAACACAAAAAAACATTTACATAATGAAATGTTACACCATATTTTAAAGATTTGAGGTGTAGTGGATTTTTATTGCACTGGTATAGTACCATAAATTGGCATTTTCATGGAGCACCTTCCTCGGTGATAACGATACGGAGACTGATAAGAATCGATTATTAGGGTAGTTTTTATTGACGGTACCTGATTTTGATTTGTCAAAGTAATCATAACCGTTGGCTAGAGGGGTAAGATTTGTAGGATCATAAAGGCGCGTCCCGTTCTTTCTTCTTTCGTCCGAGTATCTGTCGGTCTCTTGTCAACAAACGACAATCTTTTCAAAATGTATAAGGAAATAAATACTTTTTAGAAACTTACACAATAAAGACTTATTATTTTTGCAGCTCAAACAATGACAACCATCAAAATTATGTCAACACAATGACAAAATAACAAAAATTTCAATTTTTAAAATTTAAATACGTGTTAATCCGAGTAATGTGGATATAATGTTGTCGATTCAAAACCCTTAATTTAATACGTGCTTCAATTCGAGTGGACACATGTTAGGCCCGCTGGACTTCAATTTTGGACTTCTAAGCAATTCGATGACAGAACGAAATCGTGCTAAATATTATCTTCAGAGTACCATTGTTTCCGATGCCCCCCTGGCTAATTAATATTTCGATGGCAAGCCCGTTGCCTACTCTGTATCGAAGCTTAACGAGTTGCTTTGTCTTTTGCGACGGGAGAACTTTCTGTTTTGTTCAAAAATTCAAATATCATTTTTCACGTTTCAAATTGATTCTAGTGGTCCTCCTGCATGACCACTAGAATCACCTTGAAACGTCTTAAGAGCTAGGTGATTCTACTCTTGTTCTTTCGCGGGATTAGCTCAACAAAATAGTTTTTGTTGAGTGTGAGTTCCTTTCTCGATAATTTCTTTTTTAAATCATACATATAGGACGAAAAACAGGAATCTAGAAATATTTTCTAACAATTCTTTAGGAATATAAATATTCTTGAAGATGTGGGAGTAGTTGGAGGCACTTCCAAATACATTATGGCACATTTTGCAGAAGTTAGCATTCAGCATCCATAAAGTGCTTTTAGCTAGAATTTTAGATTTTTACTGTAAATTTACACTTCCAAGCTAACATTAGCGCTGTCTGCACCATCAATAACAATCCTTAAATTTAATATTTAAAGTGTGATAAATAGGCATGATGACAGTAATCAAGTATCGCCAAAATATTTATCTGATCTAATGAAATAGGATTCAAAGATTTTGAAAAATGTATTTATTCTCTTATTAATGTCGAGATTACTAATTTATTTGCTAAAATAAATCTACAAAATACAACAATCCGCCATGATAGCCAAAACGCTCGCCGGTGTCATGGCGTCTGTCATTGCGTCTCGTCTCGGTAAACATCCTTTTGTTTCTATAGTAACTATGTAGGCATCACTGGTTGATATACCGATCCGTGACGTAAAAACAGACGCCATGACACCGGCGAGCGTTTTGGCGTGAATTTGAAAATTTAAATTTAAATGTACTTTTATTGCACAAAAACCTTAATTTTCTACAGAAATATAATATATTTTAGACATAATAGATACTTCTGAATATCATAGAAGAGATTTTGAAAATTAGGATTCATGCCTATTGTAAAAGTTGACGTCAGGAGCAGAGCGTCAGCTTGGCAAACTTGGGCTGGCACGTTTCGAGCCACGGAAAGATGCCGGTGGCGGTTTTGAACAAATTTTTACTGGAAAATTTCATTTAAAACGTAGTGGGAGCAACGCTGCTTTGAGTTATCCATAGAGTCTGTGGATTATTCTGTTCTTCTGCCTGACTTCTGCATCCTATTAAGTGTTGTTATGAATTATTTCTCCACGCAAAATATGTTAAATTAACATGACGTGTATTTTATGTTTTTAGAGTTCAGTACCTTAACAAGAAATAACGAAACCTACAAAGGTACACCTTTTTCGCTTTGATTATTTCGAAACGATGTGAGCGTTTCTACCAGGGATGAGCGAACAAGCGGAGGTGCGTAGCAGGCCCTTTTCAGAAATGCAAGCGTTCATTTAACGTCGCCATTTTGACATATTTAGGCTGTGTCCCCAGTAGGTAAACTGTGAGCGGCCGACTGAGTTTGCGGCGTATCCATATTTGAAATGGAGTGTCCACAATTTGCTAGTTTGCAGCGTTACGCTGCAAACTGCGTACAGTGAGCGCAAAACTAGCAAACTCTGGACACTCCATTTCAAATATATGTAATGGTATACTAAACCGATACGCCGCAAACTCAGTCGGCCGCTCACAGTTTGCCTACTGGGGACACAGCCTTAAGGACAAATTCACCGTTGCAATTAAACGCAATCAACAAGATAAGCTCAGTTTAGCGCTTTAAGTTGAATCGGATCTGAACTTAACTTAATTTCTGAACGCCCAATTTTCTGCGTTAATAATAGCTAAATCGAGTTCAAGAGCTGTCACTTCAAAACCCTTGATGAAAAACTGCAGTCATATTTGATGCAACTTTGACTTTAATTCAACTAGATTAAGCTGAACTTAGAATAGAATAGAATAGAAACCTTTATTATCATAGGTGTAACACATTAACAAAATAAATTCACTAAGTATTTATAAATTATTAAGTGCACAAACTATGACCCATCAGACAATTATTCGGGTAGATGCCTACCTAGTTATAAGAAAAATTGGTTGAAAATTGGCCACTAGATAAACATTAGTAAATAAAATATGACAGTGCATATTTTATTTAGGTACCTACACAGAAATTGATTCTCGCTGTAAAGAGGCGATTGTTATTATTAAAATAAAATAAGTTACAGACTAGGCTCTAGATTTTTGGAATGTGCAGAGATGGAGAGATGGGTATAATCATTGCATAAAAACTCTTTGATGCTGTATAGCGTTTTACTTACGAGCAGTTTCTTTACTTCGCTGATGAACATGTTTTCATTTTCTAGTAACTTAATGTGTATGGGGATCTTATTATACAGTTTTCGTCCTATTAGTTTGGGGAGTTTTTCAGATAAATTTAGCCGGTGGTAGATAGACTCTAAAGTAACCTTGTTCTTGTTGCGCATGCTGCGGGAGCTATTGGCGCCTATTACAGTATATTCACTTAGGTTAAGTCTAACATACTTTATGACCTCCAGTATGTAGACTGATACGGATGTTGGTATATTTAAGTTTTTGAAATGATCTCGACATGAGTCTCTATACTTGGCTCTCATTAACACTAATAGCTCGCTTTTGCTTAGTTTTGTTGATCTAGATTTTGGCAGCGAACCTTAATCGGCTCTCAGTGATTCCCGCTACACATCCTTCGCAACGCATCCCTCGCACACATTCCTCGCTTGTTTTGTATGTACAAAAACATCGCTCCGCTAAGCTAATTTTACTAAGGCGCA
The DNA here is from genome assembly GCA_958496255.1 of Camptogramma bilineatum. NCBI lineage: Eukaryota > Metazoa > Arthropoda > Insecta > Lepidoptera > Geometridae > Camptogramma > Camptogramma bilineatum. Next base: position 2,641,957 of record OY292451.1, read on the forward strand.
TAAACACACTGCACCGCGTTCTGTAGCGTAGCGTGGTTTAACATTGTATGCAAGTATCTCAATTTGTATAGAAAACACGCATAGGACAACACACTAACAACGCGCTCCGTCGCGTAAATTTTGGTCTGTCGCTCCGCGCACCGCTGCGGGGTGATTTGCAGTGGGAAAACCGCCTAAGAGCTGCGCTGAGCGAGGTTGTATAAAAAAACACATCCCTCGATACGCATCCTCGCACATCTTTGGTGGAAAGTCTCCTAAAAGTCAAGAGTAAATCCCACAAGGCTTGTACTAAACGTTAAGCTCATGTTTTCAGAAGCAGACGCTACATGCCGATACTTAGCCGCAGGTAATTAGCAGGCTATTAGTCGACACTAACTACATACACGACACCTTACAGATCAGCTGGTTCAGTCTTACAAATACGTCTTAATCTTTACAATATTATCTCAGTTTATAGGAGAAAAAAATAACTGGATAAGTGTGAGTCAGGCTCGCATACCGAGGGTTCCGTTACGTACGTCAGATTGAATAAGTACTTTGTGGCTTAAAAATATGTTCTTTCATTATTTAAACTGTAAAAATAAAAGGCCATGCCAATTTTGTATGGGAAGTTAGTGCCTTTTTTTTCGCTCAGCCATCAACCAAACATTAAAATATAAACTCTAAGGGCCGAAACACATAACGGCGTTGCGGCGCCGCACCGCTGAAATCGGCAGTGGCGGCAACGCCGATTTTGGCGGCGCGGCGCCGCTAATTCCAGCGTTATGACGTCATACTTGTTGACAATGATTCAGTTTGTTTCTATCACTCTTCCAAACAAAACGCGTAACCCAGAAGCAGTTTGTAAACTCAGGATAATTTCAAAACTTACCGATGGTATGTGATGAGCTTTTTATCATCAGGTTTCCCGCGGCGGTTCTGACAAAGTTGGACAGCACAAACCGGCATAATAAAACAATTTCCGGGAGACCCTTACGTCATGATCTCAGGATGACACTGAAGTAGCAGAAATAAGTATGAACATTTTATGGTCAATAAATTTGAACGTGTTTACGTGAGTGAGACTAAAAGGGTGTCTACAGGTAAAAGGTCTTTGTGGTTACCCTACCATAACGCTCTTTTTCGCGACGCCGCAACGCAAACTGCCAATTTCAGCGGCGCGGCGCCGCAACGCCGTTATGTGTTTTGGCCCTAAGAGAATAACGTATCTTATTGAGTATGCACAGCAGTCACAGCTTTATTTGTTACCCTTTGAATCCTAATTTTAGAACTATTGAAACTAGTAGGTACGCCATTATTTTCGAAAATAAAATGGTTATTTTTTAGTATTCCTACCAGCAGATCTGAAAGAATGTCAACGGCATCTTGAGGATTCAGTTGATATATATTTTTGTTCTACTTTCTTTTCTTTTCGTATTTATTTCTTCCTTAAAAATAATGCCCAAGCCGTTTTTCTTCCCCTACGCCCCATTCGCGGAATACCCTCTAATTATCTAGTTAATTAGCTTACTGAGTAATAATAAGAGCCAGATGAATACAGCCTATGGAAGCCTGTTCTGAATTACTGATGACTTTGACGTTTTTTCACGAGTGTCCAATTAGTGTATTGTACGCTTTTATTACAATTTTCAAGATGAGGCTTTTGTTGTTTAAAATCACGCATAAACTTTAGTCACGTTTAAGACATGTTTTGGGCACCACATTGTTTTAAGAACTGAATTACTATCATAAGTCTATTTATAAGGCTTTATTTCAAAATAATGCCAGATAGATCACCTTAAAGCTCTTTATAGCTTGTCTGTCGCTATTCTGCGACCAATACTTTAAATAGTAATATTTTTCGGTTTAAACAAAAAATGAAATTAGATTATGATTGTATTGTGACAATATCTTGTGCATTCGAAGTTCTATTAGAGATGTAAAGGGTAGTCTAAGACACGTCTTCACCTGCCCACATTTTGAAAAAGTTAGCATTCCAGTTTTATTTCTATTTTTACTTGACTACGGCGAAGCAAAAAGGAGGGTTATGATTTTGATTCATTCAGTATTTTAATACTCAAGCCAATTTGCGTTCCAAAACACGGCAGATACTCAAATGTAACTACCACTAGGCAAATAATTATTTGCTGAAAGTCACCCAACTTTGAAAATATACGGCCAATAACTAAATCAAGCTTAAAATTAGGCCTTTACTAGATGATTTATACAGTGTCAGGAAGCAATATTTGCCTACACTTAACGGGACACTGTAGTGCCTGGGACATTGTTTGAGATGGAGTAGGCTTGCCCAGTACCTACACCATCCTCCCTGCTTAACCAGCCATACAGGAAAGACATGGTCAATACGTGTGGGTGTAACTAAGCCGCGAGTTTCCTCACGATGTTTTCCTTCACTGTTTAGATCTCGTGTTAATGCGCATATAAATTTTTTAAACGAAAAATCCATTGATGCACGGCCAGGAACCCACGACCTTCGGATCGAAAGTCGAGGTACTATCTCCCTCGGCCAATGCGGCTCTTCAAAATCAAGCATAACTTACACCATAAAAGTAACCCTTTTTATATATATCAAAGCAAAAACACCAATAAAGGCATCTAGACAAACTTTATTATAACTTGAAGGCAAAGACCTCACAATGTGAGCAGGTCGTTAACCTCAGAATCTAGATCGGGCTAGAGGTGGAATGCGTAACCTTATAAAATCAATAGGTTTATTGAAAGTATGTTGGTGGTGAGTTTTAAATAACTCTATTGTGACGTTTTAAAGGCTTAGAAAAACTAGTGGCTCGGTGAGCTGTAGACCTCGCGAGTCTGTCCTTGCATATCTTAAATTGAAAACTGAATAGGTATCACAATTCTCTAGTTTTGTGATGTGTGGTGGTCCCAGGTGCTCTATCAATCTAGCTAGTAGTTAAAGGGCCGATTCCACTTCCACTGGTAGAAATCTAAAAGTGGGCAATTTACTTCATTTTGAGGAACTATTCTGCTCATCACGTTGAAGATCCTCATCAGATCCTCACCAAATTTTTATGAGACTAACTTTAAGTTATAAACTTTCAAATAAAAGAAAAACCATTGAAATCGGATGTCATAAGGCGGAGATATCCTTTGGCCCCCTTTTTGCCCCTTTTTGGAGGTAGTGCACCACAACCGCAACACATGGAATTTTTGAGGGAGGCTTATGTCCAACAGTGGACGTCCAACGGCTGAGATGATGATGATGATACTTTTTTTTGTAAATACATACAAATTATACAAAGAACCTAGACCCGACACAATTATTTGCAGATCATACGAATTTGTCTGATTCGAACCCGCGACCTTCTGTACTTCAGGCGGGCCTTCACTTACTGCGCCACAAAGGTCAAGTATCGAGTTCTTTCATTTTCTTTACAATGTTTTCCTTCACCGTTTAGAGCTCTAGTCAAAGTGCATATCCTCCCGGAACGCAAAATTGATGCATGGCCAGGATTCGAACCCACAACCATCTGATCGAAAGACTAGTTACAATGCCAATCCGCCAACACGGCTCTATAGACAACGTTTATAAATATAGAGCGAGCTCTGTTAAATGGTGGCAACCACAGAATTTCATTCCAGCTCGGGTTTGCGTGGGCCTTGCTTTTTTAATCTATTTTGTAATTTAGTACAGTCTTTAGCGTTTTCTCTGAGCATTTATAAATGGCATTGTTGGCTATGCAATTTGTTTTTGAAGCTGTGGTATTCGTTCGTAGAAATGTTTAATTTTGACCAAACAAAGCGATCGTAGTGACTACTCGCGATTGTGAGATCTTCTTTTTAAAGTTTTGATTTTATAGTAAATTAAATTACAATCAGTGAACAGTGGATGTGACTAATGAACTACTCGTATTTACGGGAAGATTTCTACGGCAATTCAAGATTAGATTAGATTAAATTAGATTAGATTAGATAAGACAAGCAAGATTAGACACTTCATTCACGAATAATCATTGTATGATTCATTTAATACTAGTTTCTGCGCGCGGCTTCGCTCGCGGGATACCCGTAAAAATAGCCTGGTCCTATTTACGGTCATTCCCCTGAAGGCCTAAGTCTGTGATCGGTGTTTTTGCTTCCCAATATCTGCCAAAACTACAGTCCAATCAAACCGGGGCTCCGATCGGAACAGTATAAATATTTTAACACCCTATGACGGGAAACTGGCGTGATGTATGTATTTAGCTCCCATAACAAGTTCTTCTTACTTTGGGACTAGATGATGCTGTGAGAAATTTTCAAAAATTTTTTTATTGTAAAAAATTTACACATTTACAAATTATCGCAAGTGGTGACCAATCATGAAAATTGGTTCAATATAATATAATAATAAGATGTATAATTAAGTTTTTAATTTCAGTCGTTAAGAGTCGATCATTCTTCTCTGCATTCACTAAAAGGCTTCATAAGATGCTTTAAAAAAAAACTAAAAAAATAAAAAGGTTTATTAACCTTTTTCTTTTTTTAGTTTGTTTTTTATGACAAAGGTGCATCAACCATTTGTACAAATTTCTAACATACTCCAAAATAGAGCACGAGAATTTCGGTAAACGATTTCAAATCAAAAATCGATTAGGGCATAAGTGCTGAGTTTTACAGTTCAAAATTACGTCTAGTCACGAAACTTGAACAATAAATCACTAAAATGGAGTCTTCCGTGACTACAAACCGTTTCATGATCTACCCAATAACTCTGCCTTTAAGCTGAAACACCTACAAACGATTGCATTGCCAAGCATGATCAGACATTGTTGACAAATTTTTGAAATCATTATCTTTATAAAAAAAAAGAAAATGAAATAATGATCATGACTGTATTTTTTCAGATCTTAAGGCAATTTTAGGCTTTTTGCAAGACGGTTAAGGGGGTAGTCATATGTTTGCAAATACATTTGGTAAGTGCCCACATTTTGCAGAAGTTAACATTCTATACGTGACAGATTGCAAGCCCATCCTTTCTAGTTGTAACTGTACGTGTGTAATGCTTAGGCTAAACCTTAAAGGCGCTAACTCATGTTGGGCCGCCTAGGCCCGCTTAGGCGAGTGCATGCGGGAAGGCGTATCGATTCAAGGCGAGAGCGATAGAGAGGCAATGCGACCCTGGCCAACGTGTGTTAGCGCCTTTAGACATCTTCGAAGGATCTTAAATGCCTAAAGATCTGGCTTCTTGACTGGCCTCTTATCTCAGTTATTAGTAGCTCTGCCTTCTGCGCTGTAGGTCGTGGGTTCGATTCCCACCCAGGACAAACATTTGTGTGATGAACTTAGATGTTTGTTCTGTGTCTGGGTGTTATAAAGTATAATAAGTATGTATTTACAAAAAATATAAGTATTCTATCTGGTTCCCATAGAACAAGCTTTGCTTAGTTTGGGACTAGATGGCGCTGTGTGAAAAATGTCCACCAATATTTATTTATTTTATTCTTCTTCTTTCGTATGAGTAAGTGGCCAACTCTGGTGACGGAGTTTTTAGGCCGCCTAAAGGTCTCCGTCATGGCTATTTATTTTATTTATCTAAGATTATATCTACCGTTTCGTCTTGTTTTTTTCAACCATCAATAAAATATAATTTTCAAGATTTAGAGGAACGGCAAAGGCATCCGGATAGTTGTGAAAAGGGCGCGGATGAAATCTTCACTTGATGTTAAGTTATTTCCTCTCCAACGCCTCGAACAAAAGGATCCACCTGCCTACAGACTGAAATGTCAAGATTCCCCTATTTTCTTCTCTTTCTATCACAGACCCACCAACATCTGGAGTGGTGAATCTGTCATATTATCGCAACAAAAAGATATATTACAAAATTTTGGATAAAACATTGTACCATATAGTAGTGAAGATTTCACCAGAATCACCAAATAATATCAAAACGAGAAAAAACTAATCAGGCAACTCTTAACTTAAAAGTAAAAACGATATAACGTGCGAATTTTCGTAGTCGTTATGTTGGTTAAATGTTTTCATCAATAAAACTATGGGGGCCATGATGACAACTGAATCCCCAAGGCACAATATATCACTCTCAGATCTTTAGTAAATTCAGGATCATTTGAAAAGATCTAAGAGGGTAGTTAGAGGCACGTCTAAGTACAAATTAAGAAGAATTAATTTTGAAGAACATAAGAATTAATACATTATCTAACGAATCGAAAGTATATAGAAGAAATTCGACACTTTTTGTGGTAATTTTGGCAATACTTTTTAAAATTATTTTAATTAATTCTTATTTACAGCTCTCTAATTTAATACAACGTCTATACAATGTCTATTCTAATTCTATTCTACAATGTAATTACATATAACACAGCAAGCAAAAAATAAATAATTGGTATTCAAATATTGCAATTTCGAGAATGCTCCAAAATCTTTCAAATTGCAGATCACACGTCCAGTAGTTGATATCCCCGCGGGCTGTGTGATCCTGTGTATTTGGCAATTTCCTTTGGTTTGGTATTGGTGCCTGTATCGAGCGTGGTTCCGATATCCTAATTTCGCGGTAGAGCCTCCGCCACGCAATGTCAACAGCACGTCCGCAGTTAATGTGTCCAGACGTTTTATAGTTTGTGGATTTTTTTTTCCGGCATTCAAGTTTGTATGCAAGTATGCCCGAGGATAGCTGAAGCCTACCAGGAAAAGACGGCGTGACGATCTGGATTTATCGAACCACAATAGCCAACCCAAGCATTAGAGCGCAAGTCTTGAAAATCAAGGAGACCTTTACCAACCAGTGGGACACGAGAGGTTAATACTAAAAAAAGTTTATTTGAGCTAGGGGCTACATTTCTTGATGGTGTTTTAGGAGCCTGGCGTCTGTAATGGTTTTTTTTTGTATTGTAATAGATTAACCACTTAAAAACCGACCTAATGAGCCAGTGCGTTAAGTCGTTCACCCATCCAAATTCAGAACGTCCTACCGCTCAGAATTCTTCAACGTCAAAAATGTCTAAGCAAGCTAGATGACAAAACAGTAGAAAGTAAAACTACAAAAGAATAAAATTTAGACTTTTTTTGCCTGCTATCCTACTTTTTACACTGTCAGTCAGTGAAAGAAATAGATTTGATCCTGACTCTGACTGGGCAAGTGCTAAATAATTATATCATTATACCTGGCTTTTAGACATATTTAAGGGATCTAGATTTCATAAAATAAATCTAAAAAAACATCTACCGTGGCCTGAGGATACAATCGTATCCTGATTACGTTTTCGTTTTTAGTATAAATAGGATTTAGAATTCTAATTGGCCTTAAAAGTAACGAAAAAAATGAATCCTAGTGACTCTGAGATATTATTTTTGTAATTTTATGTGGAAATATAGAGAGTGAATGGTAGATTAGTTTTTTGTATGATAAACAAATAGATCTCGTTTTATGATAAAATATGAAAAATGTACAAAGTAAGCCATAACTTGCGGTCATAAAATAGCTCTACGTTTTTCAGTAAACACATAAACTACTAGCTCGTCGAACAAAATATAGCTTGGCATTGAATCTCGTCATGATGCATAAGCAAAAACTTGGCTCGTTTTTCACATTTCATGTCCTAACAAAATCTCATAAAATGCAGAATAATGGTCACCCTGCCGTATCGCTTTGTGTGAAACTTATGGAGCGAAAATCTCACGGTTCATTCCACTTTCGTACTCGTTTTGGAACTGTCCTTATATTAACCAAAGTGTGGACACTTTTAGCCAGCTTTATATAGGGTGCGGATAAATTAATTATATCCTTGGGGATGTAGGTTGCCAGGATTTAAGGATTTAAGTGTGCTAAAAGTTGAGGTAAAACTTTTACTGGTTATGGGAAAATCGCATAAAGATAAGGAATAGAAACAGAATAACGCCGTATAAAGATTGGTAGATATTTTCTTAGATATTTAGGCATTCAAGATATATATACTAACTAGCTGCTGCCCGCGGCTTCGCTCGCGTGGTACCCGGATAAAAAGTAGCCTATGTTACTCTCCAGCCCTCCAACTATCTCCACACAAAAAATCACGTCAACCCGTCGCTCAGTTTTGACGTGAAAGCAGGACAAATAAACAAACAAATAAACACACTTTCACATTTATATTATGGGTACGGATTGTATAAAGCGCAAGAATTTTTTTGTGTGAACGCGCTAATCTCAGGAACTACCAGTTCGATTTGAAAAAATATTTCTGCGTTTTGATAGTTAAACTCTTGAGGAAGGCTACTTTTCATCATTATCATCATATATACCATCACTACGGGGGCAACGCTGCGAGGGCGCTGTTAGTTATTGACTATAGGGGTAGACCAAATACATAATTCATCATCGCTATTTAGTAGAAAGTAGAAACAGAAATATGATATTTATGTAGTTGGTCGGAACATTTTGCAAAGTAAATAAGAAAAGACAAAAAAATTCTATGAAAAATTCAAAATAAATTCTAATGGTTTCGAATGTAAATTGCAGTTGTGTTGAACCCATTTTGAGTAGAAACACGAATAGAAAAAATCGCGTTTGTGTAATCGATCGCACAAACCGTCAATAAATCTACAATTTCGATGTTCAAAATGTTAGGTAACTTCGTTCCAGAATGAAATTGCATACGTTTGATTTAGATAAGGTATGTACAAAGCTATGCATAGTTATACTTTACTTTGACCGGCGTAGCGTGCGGTCCCTGGAGTTGAACAAGAGTTGAACCAATTTAACTCAGCACTTATATTTAAACCAAGAGCCGTGTTGGCCGAGTGGTGACTTTGACTTTCGATCCGAAGGTCGTGGGATTGAATCCCGGCCGTGCATCAATGGATTTTTAGTTTCGAAAAAATATATGCGCATTAACACGAGCTCTAAACGGTGAAGGAAAACATCGTGAGGAAACCCGCGGCTTAGTCAGCCCCACACAATATAATTTTATCAAATGTATTGATGATTATTTTGTTTATTATTACGGAAATACCTATTATGTTATTGGCGCGAATTATACTTTAATCAAAATACAAACTGACACAGTATTACGAATTGCAAAAAACGCAAGAAAATTTGAATTTCGCGGGATCCTTAAAAATAGCTCTGTTGAGTAGAGTATAACTGGGAATAAAAACATAATGCTTTTTACGTTTTAAGTATTTTTTAACTTCTTGAAAATGGCAGTAAAAATAAAACAAGCTTATGTTTTAATATAAAATATTATGGCTTAATTGTATAGCTTGTTTCCTGCGGTAATAATGGTTTAATAATGCTCTGAGCATAAATGAAACAATAACTTTAATATCTTGCATTAAATTCAATATTACTTTTGAAGTAGTTGGCTTTGAGTAATTTTAATTCGAAACCCTTAAAAAACCTTTATTTAACTTACTTAAGAGAGCATACTATGCAATTTTGGTCTTTTCGTTTCTTAATTATATTATTTTTTGTAAAAACTACGTCTTAAGAGGCCGGCGACAGACGAATGCCTATACAAACGTAATACCAAAATCATAATATTAAATCATATTTTGATCACTTTACGGTATTATTTAGATCAAAGCAGTATTCATCTAGGTTCCTGTTATACTTTTGTTCCAAAAAAACTTACCTAAATGCAAGCAAATTGAAATTTTAGCAAAAAGTTATGTTTTCTTTTCATTTGTTGTGTCGTAAGTTTTTTGAAACAAATGTGTAACAAGAACCTAGATAAATACTGTCTTGATCTAAATAGAAAACTACTCTCGCTCTCAACAAATTAAATGAGTTAGATAGGTACAAGTTAAGCTTGATCGACTAACTGTGAAATACTTACCTTTATGAAAGCATTGTTCTCAGTGAAGTGACACAGAATAAAATATATTAAACCTTTTTATAAAAACATTTTATTATTCGAGAATAGAACTCGATCTTTTATCATATTTCTGAGTTCTTTTTCCTTAAGGATAATGTCGCGAAAATGTTTCATTTAAAATTCCTGATAACTTACTATTGGAATTGATTCCGCAGGGCAAACTACTTGTTTATAAGAAATTATGTTTTCTTTAACAATATTATGTAAGCGCTCGTGGCGTAGCTTGCTTAGACGTTCTTGATTGATCATTGAAGTTAAGCAGCATTGTGTCACAATTTGGATAGGTGACCGGAAGTGGCATTACGAGCTGAGCGCTTCTATGCTTCGGAGGGCACGTTAAACTGTCAGCTTTTAAGCCATGATAGAGGCTTTTAAGTGGCCTAAAAACTCCGTCACCAGAATTGGCCACTTGCTCATACGAACTTACTTAATTTATATATATATATATATATATATCAACGTTATTATATAAGAAGTAAAGCCTTCGCTTCAGTGACCGTAATTTCCCTGATCGTAACTAATCCTTCAGGTCTCCATCAAGGCTCTATAACGGTTATTATAACGAATAAATAACGCGAACGATCTCTTTACGCCGTTAGATTATGCTTTAATGTCGTGGTTTTATGGGAACGGGTGATCAGATTAAATCTAAAGTGAATTATGACTTTCAGTATATTAGCATTCACGCACGAATAATGTATGGCATAGTCAAATTATTCCCTAATGGAAAATTCCACTATGAGGCTTTTTTCTCAATTAAAAATATTGGTTTATTTGGAAACCCAACTGCTATAGTAATAATTAGTTTAGACTCAAAGGTCAATTCATATTTATACTTACATATAATCAAGTCGAGTGTCGAATCGAATTTGATAATCGAAATTATTTTATTTTAAAAATGGACGGTGGGACTCGCGGTACGGCTATTCTGAATTGAAACATTTTCCATATCTAAATCGATATTTTTACGTGAGTAATACCAGTGTGCTATTAAAATGCCAATAACTAAACAAGCAACAAAGTAATGGATACTGTAATGCAGGGGCCACACTGCGGGGATATGGCAAATTATTTGCCGGTATTCTGTATTGTGGCTATACGAAATTTGGCAAATAATTTGCCATATCCCCGTAGTGTGGCCCCAGCATAACAATTGTGTACAAAGCAGAATCAAACCTTTGTAGATGTGCTACGATTTCTCGTAGCGCTACGACATGTAGCACTCGTAGCTTCTGCTACGGATGCTTTTGTTGTTAGTACTTTGTGTTACAATACAGTTTCTAACCAATTTAAAAATAAAATTCATCAAATTTTAAAAAAATACGATTTTTTTTTTTGGTTTATGTAGAAACAGCATTTCCAGGGACGATCAAGGTAAAAAATACTTTTCAAATAACATGTAAATTGATGTTTGTTGGATGTTTGTTCTGTAACTTGGTAGCATGAACATTTTTGTGTTTACAAAAAATAGATTCCGTAAAATAAACTTTGCTTAGTTTTAGTAGTGTAAAATATTCTCCAATATTTATTTTTATTTATTTAAATTAAAAAAGATTCACATTGCCTAGTTGTATTTAAATCGACAAATTCAAATCAAAATCATTAATTTTTCTCCCAAAGTGAAATTGGTAAGATTGACCACCTAAAGGTGCCCAAAGGAATAATAAGTAGACACACTTAGGCCTTTACATCTATACTATGTAGATGATTTATACCGTGTCAGGAGGCAATCTTTTGCCTACACTTATCAGGGCACTGTAGTGCCAAGGACAATGTTGGGATGGAGTAGGCTTGCCCAGCACCTACATCATCCTCTCAGCTTACCGGCCATATCCGCAGGAAAGACATGGTCAATACGTGTGGGACTAAGCCGTGGGTTTCCTCACGATGTTTTCCTTCACCGTTTAGAGCTCGTGTTAATGGGCATATAATTTTTTCGAAACGAAAAATCCATTGATGCACGGCGAGGATTCGAACCCACGACCTTCGGATCGAAAGTCGAGGTACTATACTCCTCGGCCAACACGGCTAATTAGTAGACAGTTGTCACGATAAAAAGTATTCAACGTGAGACGATTCACACTTCACTCATTACCCAACTACCTACAGCTACTCCAGTTTATTTGTTTAGGTACATCAAACAGTATTTGTTCAGGATATAACCATACGACGAAATAGTCAAACATAGGAACCCATTTCCTGGAAGAGTTGCTCTCAGCTCTTGTAATTTAATGGTAAGCTTGTCATTTTTAACCGACTTCAAAAAAAGGAAGAGGTTCACAATTCTTCGGATTTTTTTTTATTTATGTTCACCGATGGACCGATTTTGAAAATATATTTTTGTTTGAAAGCGTATACTTTCTGATTGGTGTCAAAAAAATTTGGTGAGGATCTGTCAAGGATTTTTAGAGTCATAACCAGTGATCGGAATGAGGCGGGCTAAAATACCTAAAGTTCGAAAAATAACAGAGACAAATGGAGACGCTTTAGGACTAAATATTTTTCGACCCAATTATTTCCGTTTCCGGGACATTAATAAAGAACATCTAACATTAAGGTGAATCAATTTTTTACCTGAGTTAATAACAAAAACTAAAATGTAAATTATAAGGATAAAAAACTTTTTTCCGTCGGTCAAATAGAAAAATTATTTGAATTAGTTCACAATATTATTAACATTAATTTTAAATGTACTTACTCACTGTGAAAATTGTGCCAACTTTCAATAAAATTCTTAAGAATAAAATTCTTGTAGTAAGGAAGTCTCCCCTTTTTTGCCTCTGTTCTTTGAACTTTAGGTATTTAAGCCCGCCTAATTCCGATCACTGGTCATAACTCATAAACAGAATTGCACCTTGATGCCTGTAGCACACCTCCGCTGCGAAACAACAACTGCGAAACAGTACTACAGCCAACGGGCGGAGATGTAGTAAGCGCCTGAGCAAATGAGTGAAATCATGTTAGAAAGAGACAACATCATAGTCAGTTTTGTACGTTAGAGCAGGGAATTTCGCTACTGTTTCGCCGCCAAAGAACTCACAACTCACAGCGAAACTATTGCGGTTTCGCCCTTTGAGTTTCGCAGCGGAGGTGTGCTACAGGCATAAGAGTGCAGAAAATTCCTCAGCGTAAAATAAAATTGAAGTAGGTTTTTTTAAATTTTTAATTCATACAATTTAATTCAGTAGTGAGAGCTATGGAAGATAGGTTAGTTGTGGAGTAAGGCGGGTCCACACAGAGCGAGCAGCCTCGCGAGGCATTTGCCGCGCGAAGCAGCTCGGTTAGTGTGGACGTGTGGCTCGGGCGCTCGGACGCTCGCCCGCGGTAGCGCGCGCCCGAGCCACACGTCCACACCAACCAAGCTGCTTCGCGCGGCAAATGCCTCGCGAGGCTGCTCGCTCTGTGTGGACCCGCCTAGGTTTTTTTGTGACAGGATCGAAAACAAAAGAACAACATCTATCAATTCTTGATTACTTTGAAACGAAATTGGAAGCAACCTAGATTTTCATAGTTATAGCTGTACCCGGGTATGAATGCGGCCGTGCATCAATGGATTTTTCTTTCGAAAAAATTGTATTAATACGAGCTCTAAAAGTTGAAGGAAAACGTCAGCTTCCTAATAGCGGCGATGGACTTGCAACCTGTCACGTTTGGAATGCTAACTTCTGTAACATGAGCATTAGGTACTAAATTACGAGTATGTATTTAGAAATAAGTAACTGCATTGAATTATTTCATCTTCAACAAAACTTACGAAATAGGTTACTTTATTGGGTTGACTGTACATTTAAGCCGTTTCCCTTCAACAAGAGCCAGAGTACCTCGATCCTCATTGCCCATGAGAAGTAAGCCCTTACAATAAAATGTGAAAAGGGTCAAAATTACCCTAACTGGCTATACACTCTACTTGGACTACAAGTACCCGGATTTTTCAAGCAAGTAGAAAAAACATGAATAATTTTATAAAATAAAATAAATTTATTTCGAGCGGAACTCATAACAGAACAGAGAAACGCTCGCTTGAACTCATAGTAGGTAAGGTACACGCAACGCACAAAAAATACAGACATAGATACCTACTTAAAAACTAATTATATACTATTACTAATAATAATAAGTAATCTTTCAAGCTCGTACATTGAAAATTGAAAACCTGCCAAGTGTGAGTCCTACACTCGCGCACCTAGGATATCGTTAGGAAACTAAGTCGTATTGAAGTTCAACTTAGGGAGTGGCCACACTGCGTTTTCTGCAGAGCGTTTTGAGCAACCCGTTCGCATCACATTCGCATTGTATCGATACAAACGCGCTGCAAAAAACGCAGTGCGGTCCCTAGTGGTTAAAGAGTTTTTCATTCATATTAATCCAACTTCAATCGCAAAAAAAAAAATATTTTTTGTAAGTAACAAAAAAATCAAAATAAAACCAAGAACTATCTTTCAGACCTTTTTCTATTTGTGTTGTGAGACCTTTTTTGACAGACGGACGGACGGACAACCGGAGTACGGAACCCTTAAAACAAGGACTTGTGGTCGTACGTCCATTGTACTAGACTCCATAAATACAATAAAAGGGGTAAAATGAACCAGCCTGCTTATTTTTGTTTGCAACTTCCAAATGAAGATATTGTATTGTTTACTAAGGAGCTGAAAAGGGAAGTATTTAGTTAGATCCTCTAATATTACTTATTTAAAAACATTGTAAAGGCGTCGGTGCCCGTCGGAGACCGATACCGGAGACCGAGATCAGAGACAGGCTTTGTAGAGGCGCGAGAGAGAGAAAGGAGATAGAGAACCATTAGCACAGAATAAATAGGTATAGAAGGCGCACTGCGTATTTAGGTACGCCCGGGCGGGCCTTGGCAGGTAAGGTTCCCACTTGCAGCTCGGCTCGCACGCTAGCCACGTCGCGCGTAGTACCTATCACGTGACAATTCGTCAACCCTTCCGCATCACTCTATACGAAAATATAGTATTATTTACTTTTCACCCCATACAACCGCGCTAAAGGGGTCAATATGTTTTTTTTATTGAGCCAGCTCAGTAAGTTTGCTCTTTGTCTGCTAGGTGTGGGTTCAATTCCTTCCAAGACAAAGTTTCATTTTAAAAATCGCTTTAGGAATGCATTTTTCAACTAAACCTTTACTATACACCGTTTATTTTTGGTCAGTTTAAAGCCAGCGCCTACGTAATCTATATCGATAACCTTACTCAAAAATAATAATAAATATGAGATCTATTTTTTTGCAATTAATAATATCACGAAACATAGGCAGGATAAATCACGGAGATACGTGCTCTGTGCTCAGCTGTTGCTACGGCATAGAGTCTATGCTACGTCGTAGTCATACATACATACCTAGGTCAGTAGCTCTGCGCGCCTACGACACCATAACAAGTGTTTTACTCACTTTTGTTAATCTTTTCAACTATTTAGTTTCGTATGAAATACTTATCAAATTCAAAAACGAAACCAACGACACGAATACGATTAAGCAATACAAGCAGTGGGTGCTGGCTTTAAACTGACCCAGAATTAACGGTGTATACAACGAAATCAAATTAAAAGCTTGCGAAAACGGGATGATCACTTCACTCGGCATATTTACTCGATTAAAATAGGCGAATAAAGAAAAATGTACTCTAGACGAAAAAGTTAAAGTATAAATTCCTTTGAACTTTCGTAATGAGTTTCATGGTGAACCAGCGGTGTTTATTTATATACCCTAATTAACAATTAGGAAATATTTATTAAGCCTCGTTTGTGTTGTTTATATTTGGACTATTTACTGAATAACAGCGTTTAAGTTTCAGCCCAAATTATGGTGACAGGATTTTTAGAAATAAGTACTTATCATAATATGATAAATAATAAATAATTTTATAATAGTGCATAAACTTTTTTATGCTACTAGGGATGCAGACAAGCATTCGGCCCACTTGATGGTAAGCAGTTACCGTAGCCTATGTGACACCAGAGGAGTCACACTCGCGCTGCTGACCCTTTAAAAGAGGAATCACTGCGCCGACAACACAATGGACAAGACTGGTCCATCAGCTGTCACCGCAGCGCTTCCTCACAGAGCTCTGGAAACCTTACTAACCATATAATAAATAAATAATGCTGGACATTTCACACAGCATCATGTAGCCCCAAGCTAAGCAGAGCTTGTGTTATGAGAACCACATGACTGATATAAGTAGAGTACTTAAATACATTTTTTTTTTGTAAATAAATACATAAATACATAAAAAACACCCAGACCCGAGACAAATATTTGCAGATCATACAAACATTTGTCCCGCGGCGGGGATCGAACCCGCTACTTCTTGCGTCACAGGCGGGCCTCCGCCCACTGCGCCACATAGGTCGTCGATATAAATCTACATATATTTTAAAGAAAAATACTCGTACACTAAATTGAAGGATAAATTGCTCAACTGATTCGTGTCATGTCCAACCAGGTAATAGAAAATCAAACTGCAGCAAAAAGTTCAGGAATCTAAACTTTTATTCCAATTAAATTGTTTTATATCGGGGCGGTTAGCCGTTTATAGGACCATTGTGCACCTACAATACAACCACTGGTTAAACTGGAGATTCGTATTACAGTATAGTGGTACAGGAGATTTTTTTTTTGTTTATTTCTTTGTACTTAGATATTTTTTTATAACTATAACAATGTAGTACCTACTACATTATTTTGATGTATCTCTATTGGTTTAGCCAGCGTTAGATTAAAACACAAAAAACAAAATTTTAAGCTCCCTGTGTTCTGACCAAATTATTATTTTAGCCTGTAGATAGTACTCCCACAATCAAGCCAATATAATGACACCTCATATGTTGAAATCCATCGAGCCATTAACACTGCAGAGCGGCACGAATTCAGAAAGTTAGGTTAATCTCTGGTTATCATAAATTGTCAGTGTATCGGTGAACGTCAGCTTATGCCTCGAAGTTAGTCGCAGGTGAAGTTCGGACTTGATTTATGAGCCGCGCAAAATCGCGTTCTAAATTTGAATTCGTTAGTACGATTTTTTTTTCTCGTGTGCCAATAGGATTTGAACTGAAAACGCTGGCCGTTGAACTGTTATTATAGATTTGTGTTTTTTTTATGTTTGTTGTTGATAATATTTCTTAGACTACATAGAGACTTTATTTAACACACGGGAAAGTGAAATACATAGAGACTGTTGTAAGATTATTTATATTAAAATTCATTTCATAACTTAATCAATAAAACTTGTTTTATCGTTTTATCCAAGCATTCAAACGAATAAGTGAAATGCTCTAACTTCAGTGATTTCAATGGCAATCCATTTCTCCAGAGTTCCGTGCAGTTTTTGTGCATTAAAAAGTCCTCGGCACCGACGCTAGACAAATGGCATTAGAGCGACAAGCTCAGTGCAGTCCAATGTTTTTCAATGGATGTTAAGTCGAGTTAGACGTACGAGTGGTATAGGGAAAATCCCTAGAATCGGGATTTAGAAACTGGTTTTTGCCGGTTGTGTTGGAAAATAAAAACATCTTTTTCAAAATATCGTCCACAATATTATAAATGGTTTTACGCCACTTTGGAGCTCTAGAGAGCGTCTTGCACCACGATTTAACGAGTATTTAAGCTCGCCTAAACGGTTTTTTTTATACGTTAAATGCGTTTAAGCTAGCTTTATACATTTAGGAATCATGGTGCAAGACGCCCCTAGTATCCTACTAAAATTATAAAGGCGAAAGTCCGTGTTCGTGTGTGTGTGTGAATGTTTGTTACCACGTATCCCCATAACTACTGAACCGATTTTGATGAAATTTGGAATGTAGATAGTTTAGGTTCTGGAATAAAACATAGGCTACTTCTTATCCCGGAAAATGTATGGTCCCCGTGGGGTAAAAAAGTAGTCCATGCGAGACGCGGGCGTTCACTAGTAAATCATAATTTTATTTTAGTACTTTCTACCTAGTATACTCAAACTGCCTTAGATGCAAAGTTTTTCAGTTTACCTCGCTATGTTAAACATAAACAAAATATTTATTGTAATAAGAAAACATATTTAAAAAATGTTTTAGTAATTTGGTTCAATGGGACCAAACTTCAAAACGTTCAAAATATGGATTACAATCAATGAACAGATTATTCCCAAGCCACTGCAAGACTGAGCACCGAAATGTAGCTTATTTACGAATAGCTCGATCATTTACTAACATATTGGTTAGAAATAATAAGTGTTTTTTTTTTTTATTTGTTATTTATCAATTTTATAAACCTAAACGTAAGCTTGCAAAAGTAATGCTTACTTAAATAACGATTTGTTCCACGTTCGCCCCACTTGTTTGCCCCACATCCCAAAAAATTGCCCCATGTCAAAATAACTAAAGAAAAAATTTTCGAGACAGGGCCTTTGGTTTAGGACGCTACTTGCGTCGACACCTTTGCGTATTCCACCCAAACTCCGCCGCCAAACTCTCTAACGTGGTGAGGGTCGAGCAGTTGGAGTCGCGTCATAAAGATTTTAAATCTTTTGTGGTGCGTATCCCAACTGAAAATCTTTCGACCTTCACTAAGGAAGAATTCTGGCCGAAGAATGTGCTGTTCCGGCGTTTTCGGGGAAGACTACCGATCACAGCACATACCGAGTGTCACACGTCACAGACATTACGTGCTAGTAGATAAGTTTATAATATGTATGTTAGACTATAAGGTATATATTTATATGGGCCGTAGTTATAAGTATTTAACATCTTTCACTTGTACTATTGTTGCCTGAAATAAACGTTTTATTATTATTATTAAAAGGCGCAAATATGTAAATCTCGATAGGGTTTCTGCGTACCTTTTGGGGTTCAGACCCTGGGTTGGTAGGGTACCTGGTCCTATCGCATTTTTATTTTCAGGTCATCTACACCATCGACTGGCAGTGGCTCTAGTTTGGATCAGTTGAGCTTCCTAGAAATAAAGCTTCCTAGAACGATCCTTTGATGGCTCAACTGGTCCTAATGTGTTATGTAAAGTTATGTAAAGAAGTTGTTTCTATAAATAAAAAAGTTCTCAACATCTTATTGCGCGTTTGGTTAGTTAATAGTCATTGATTACCATTACTTCCCGAGTAACATTTCTTAGGAAGTAACTAGTCAAAACTTTACTCGAAAATAGCAAAGCAAGTTATTAGTATAATTACATGATTGTGTAATATGAACCTTACCAGCTACTCCTTAGAGTCTGTGAACAAACACCCAAGTTGGTCACTTAGCGGCTTACAGCCAAAACTCGAAGAAGCAAGTTTGCACTCGCCCGCTTTGTCGAGACGCTGGGGATTACGACCTATTTCTGAAATGGTAATAATATCTTAGGCTCTTTTCATTTTACTATAAGTTCTTATTATCTTTTAAGTCCCGTTAAGTGTAGGAACAGGTTGCTGACGCTTTACATTTTAAAGATACATTTGCTGATCACTGTTTTGCTCTAAGTTTTTTTGCGTGACGTCACCACAACAGAGTAACCTACATTGGTCATTAGTAGATTATGAAACAAAACGAATTCTAAGGTAGTTGTAGTTGTAGTTGACGTTTGCTTTGGTCGATAAAAAGTTTGTTGGTAGAATCAGCCTTCATAACAAGCACCCATTGAAAAACAAAATTATATCAACTTCCCCAGAAAGGAAAACTGTTGTCTCAGAACAGTTAGACAAAGTAGCTAAACCTCAAGAGATTTATTACATCAGGATTTGTTTTTGCAGCTTTTGTTTCATAAATGACTTTGTTTAGGCTCTTAAGCTGCTCTCATTTGGCTCTCATACACCATTCTCTTTGAAAAATACCACAACGATATTTTACTGCGAAGAATTCTTTTAAAAGCCAGGTTTTTCTAAGACACGTCAGGTACAGATACACTATTCATCTGTGTTGGTTGTTTCAACGTACCTTTTGTTTCAGATGTAGAACTCGAAATAAACTTTTTAAACGTTGAAATAGACGCTTGATTAAGTTACCTCGCAAAATGTATGGCTTGAAATATCATCTATGAAAGACGACAAATCTAAAAGGTCATGGAATCTTTAAGTATGATAGATTAAAAAAATCCATATGCATTTAAGATTCTATGAAGATAAATAGGAGGGAAGACAGAGCCAATTGCGCACGCATTTAGCACAAACTTATACATAGGTACATGTATTTATGTACTTGCACTTACTTATAATATGTAGGTAGCTGTAGCGACATCTACCTATCGCTAGATGAACTACATAGACATGCTACGAACTACGAGCTTCAGCAAAAATGGCGCCACGCAACATCATAATGTCTAGATCGCGCAAGCGGTAATTTCAGCAGCAATCGACATACATCCGACCAGCCAACAACAACTGTTGGTCGAAAGACCACGGGCAAGTGGGCCAGATGGGCCAGCCCGTTGCAGAGGAACCACCTACTCTGCCGTTGGGGAACGATTCCACCATGTTCCCCAAAGTAGCAAGTTTTTTCTTTTACTGTTACTTTTACTTTTCTTTTGCTGAGTAAGTATCACTCATTTCTATTTTCTATATCCATAGAATATCAGAAGTATTCAAAATAGTTTACCGCCGGCCACAAGAATGTTTTGCTTTATTTATTACTTGGAAATACACGTAAAACTTTCGACATCAAGTTACAGTTTTCCTGCTATTTTGCTTTGATTTAAGGCATAGTGTTCTCATAAATTTAATTACAAAAAGTCGCTACATTTATCTACCTACTTTTAACAAAAAAACTTCCGTTGGCAACCAACCTTATAAATCGGATTTAATTTTCTGGAAAATTTGTACTAAATCTTAATAATATCGGTGAAGCTTGAGCTGTAAATTAATCATGCTGTATTATGCTTATCCTCAGTATTGAAAGCACTCTAAAGTTTCTTGGGAATCATGATTGATCGCACATTTACGAACTGAAATCTATCACAGGATGCGATATACGGTCCCAATCTTAACTAGAATTTCGCTCTGAATAGGGAACTCTAGATAGATTTACCTAGCTCATAAATTAGTGTTAATATGTAGGTACTACTTAGTACTATCCATACCCATATTATAAATGTGAAAGTGTGTTTTTTTTTTGTTTGTTTGTTTGTTCTGCTTTCACGTCAAAACAGAGAGACGGATTGACGTGATTTTTTTGTGTGGAGATAGTTGGAGGGCTGGAGAGTGACGTAGGCTACTTTTTATCCTGAAAAAATGCATGTTTCCCGTGGGATAAAAATGTAGTAGTCCGCTAGTTTGACTATAATTTGAATCAGCTTACTCTTTACCTAATAAAATATTTAAAAAAAAATCAACAGAAAACTCATTGCTAATCAAGACTCTTTGAAGATTATCTAATTCTAAATACCTACATATTTGGCACACGCTCCCACTTTAGAACTTAGTATCCCTAAATGACAGGCCGCAAGCCCATCGATGCTCATTAGAATACTTGCAAAGGCTAGATTCGACCAAACTGGACTAAGTTTTTACTCGAGAGTAAACGAATGTTTGTTTAAATATTTTGACATTGTAAAGTTGACACCTTATAACCAGGATAATTTGTATGCACATAATAATGTTCGGTTGCGCTTTCTAAACAATTGTATTTCGAATTAAGTCGGCTAGTTAGGTACTCTGGAGGATGACTTTTGGTCGAATCCAGCCGTGGTTTTGAGAAGCTCAGCTTTGTTAATTGTTCGTTGATTGCATTCGGAACCACGACATTTGGAAAGCCGAGGCATTATCACACGGCTAGTCATAATGTTGCAAAAATTGCTCAATATTTCATAGCAAGACTTCATAGTTCGCCTCCTATGCGAGCTGAAAGCGCTATTCTTTGAGAACTATCAATCAAGTCAGATTTAATATCGCCTGATATACCGGTTATTGACACCTAGCTTTTGTCCGACCGAATATAGCGGTGCGGTTTTAGAATGGTTGCTAAGCAATCCTTCATCAGTAGGCCGATTCTACTAACAAACTTCTTATCAACCAAAGCAACAAATGGATGGATGGATATATGTTTGTTCCTCTATAACTCGACAACCACTGAACCGACTTAGCTGAAATTTTAAATAAAATCTACTAGCTTCCGCCCGCGGCTTCTTTCTCATGGTACCTGAATAAAAAGTAGCTTATGTCCTATTCCCGGTCATTATCTACCTAAGTATATTTTAAATTTCAGCCAAATCGGTTCAGTGGTTGTCGAGTATAGAGGAACAAACATACATCTAACCATCCAAACATCCATCCAAACGGGAATTATTCCCGTAAAAATGTACTTAAGTACTTAGTTAATTTTATACCGACAAAATGTTTCGATTCATCCGAAGAACCTACGTGTTTAATAGGACTTGCAGCTTGCAGCACGGTTACTCCTCGCGGTCGCGTCTACTCCCAGTCTAATTCCTGTGCCATATAATGTTCTCTACCAAAACTCACAAAAACTTTTAGAATGAAGTGTCAAGTAATCTATAAAATTCTCAGCATCGGGTCTATCGACACGGGGCGAGGAAAAAACTAATTTTCCGCATGGTTTGTGTCAACAATAAAACGGAAATGTGTACCTGCCTTGAATAGTCCGCCCTATGGGAAATCAGGTGCCGTTCACAATAAATAGCAAATTCTTAAGCATACATAAAGCTCTTTGTTAGGCTTTGAGCCTTATTAAAGGGGTATTTTCGTAAAGGGAGATGGGTCTCGGAACGGCTTCCGTTGTCGATAAAAACCTAGGTCATTATTATAATATTCTAGAAGATTTCAAAAGGCAAAATGTGGGCATGTACCGAATATGTACTTGTACAACGCACATACCTCTTATTACCCTTTTAGGCATCTTCAAAGGATCTTATAATGCCTAAAGTTCTAATACTATCTACCGCGCCTTGGGGTACAGTCATCAATGATTTTTTTTATTTTTTTGCCATAAGAAATGTGTTTTCGTTCGCTCCAGTGTAGGCTCCGATTTCAAAAAAAGTGCGATCCCCTTATATCTCGGAGAGTTGTGAAGATATGAAATTCAAAAAAGACTCAAAGGATCTTGCCCTGTAATCTAACCTTTTTGGAAAAACGAAGTAATTATGATATTCAAAAAAAGCTTTAAAAGAACTTGCCCTGTAATCTAACCTTTTTGGAAAAAGTCAAAAAGTCAGAACAACATTTTTCGAAGTCCGTAGATTAATTTCCAATGTGCTCAATAGTCGTGTGAGGTTCGAAATCTGTGGTTTTTTTTAAAGTTGTACTTGAAATTATTTTATTTAAGACAATGGGGTTAGTAACGAAAAAATATTGTAGAATTAGTTATAGAAAATATTTTTCTAACTAACCTACATGGTTAGTTTGCTATAGTTGCTATAGTTTGAACTTTGGTACATTGTGACCTCTGTGACTGAATCCGTAACTTAGCCGTAGTAATAGTCGTAGAAGCAAGTTTAAGTACATTTTAGTTTTAGGGAGTGTACACATTGCGTTTTTTGCAGCGCGTTTGTATCGATACAAACGCGATTCGAACGCGATGCGAACGCGCAGCCCCCCTCCCGGTTCGCTTTTGTATGGAAAAAAACGCGTTGCGAACGCGCTTGTATCGATACAAACGCGCAGCTCAAAAACGCGCTGCAGAAAACGCAATGTGTACAACTGTACACTCCCTTAGAGTCACGAACTCAGTGCAAGATGATGAACTCAGTAACTTGTGCTAAAGATGTTTTTTTTTAGCAAAACACTTTATATTTATTTGACTACACCACTGGAATATTCAATTAGGCATTGTTTAAGCGTACTCCAAGACACTTTGTCTCATTTATTCGTTTAATAAATCTACTTTGAGAGCAAAATGAAGTCTTACTTTTAATTATGTGCTTATTTAGCATTTTATTTGGTTGGTATAATTTTGTTGTTTTTTTATTTGATTTGATAAAATTAGAAGAAAAAGTTTTTTTGATTTTTTTACATTAGGTTTTTTACAATTATTTTTGAAACTCAAGAAACTTTGGTAGCATTTATATTTTTGATTAGAATTAATGGGCCTTAATAATTTTTTTTTTTTTCAAAGATTTGGCATTTGCAATTATTGGTCCTGGCTTTTAAGTAGTTATGCCATGATAGAGGCCTTTAGGCGATCTAATAGTTAGAAAAGTTTGCGCCTAACTAGTTTGAGTTCGTTAGTTCTCTTCAATAAATATTTTAAGCTGAAATGAATAAAATCTCGCTTTGCTCTTCTATTACCTTCCTTTGACATGCCATTTTGAACCTAATTCCAAAGGAATAAAGTTTCGCCAACTCTCCGTACGCTTTGAAATTATTATTCTCATTACGTTCTCCTCACATTTCATCAGCGCAAAATGGCCAGTCAGAGTTTTAATGAAGACAAATGCACCATTAATTACATGACGTACTTATACTTCGTCAATGTAAACCGCCGCGCGCCCTAGTGTAGGTAGGTGCTAAGACCGATATACAATTTTAATAAAAATAATAAATTCCCGCTGTCCCCGTTCACGGGGGTTATGCTCACCGGGGACAACGGGAATAGGTAGGTACATCAAAAACGCCACCTGATTTTTAATCACAATGTCGTTAAATTTTTTTCGTAATTTTTTTTTTATAAACATAAACATAGAACACTAATGAACGCCCGCGGATTCGGCCGCGTGGACTACTATTTTTGTATCCCACGAGAACCATACATTTTTACCGGTATAGAATTTAGCCTATGTATTCCAGAACCTAAACTATAATAATATAAGTTTTTTATTCAGACAACAGGGCCCATAAAATGTTAGTAAAGACTTATATAATTATGTTAGTACTTAATAACTAAAACAGATTTCGTCCTCTGGGAGAGCTTCCACATGAGAGGACACGCATAATTATCAGCAATTGCTTTTAGGATACTGTTGCTACTCGCGCGCACTCTGCTCCGTAGTGAGGTCGTCCTTTTCCGCCAAATGGCGTCAAATGTCTCAGTGCGCGCGTCAGCGAACATGCCTGACGCACTACAGAAGCGCGGAAGTCGCAACAGAATCCTAAAAGCGTTATTATACTGGACCCACATCTATCTACTTTCAAAAATCGGTTGAGTAGTTATGGAGTTACGTGGTAATAAACATTCACACACACAGGGACTTTCTCCTTTATAATATTAGTAGGATAGTAGGATAGGATAATGGGGTGTCACTTTATTCCTTTCACACAGATGGTCTCACTATTAAGTATCCATGCAAAACACAATGTTTGGAGTAAGAACGTGCCAGATTAACTTAAACCCAAGGATGTGTTCGATAACCGCGGCCCCGGGGGAAATTAGCTTAACAATAAACTCTTGGAGGTTGACTGTAATGCATTATGGTTGGTGCTTATTTTTAAAAACGCTTTCAACGACTTGCGATCTGGGCACATTTCTTAAAACAAAATTTCGCATACATTCTAGACTAGCTGACCCGATAGACGTCGATACAAATCCCAATAAAAAAAACCCATTAATACTTTTCCTAAAGTTACTCGTCCATTAGTACTTGCCAGCTGACGCCCGCGGCTTCGCCCGCGTGGACTACTACTTTTTTATCCCACGGGAACCGTTCATTTTTTCGTGATAAAAAGCCTGTCCTATTCCCGGTTATTATATATCTATATTTAAAATTTCAAGCAAATCGGTTCAGTGGTAGTCGAGTTATAGAGGAACAAACATACATCCAAACATCCATCCATCCAAACATCCAAACTTTCGAATTCATAATATTAGTGTGACAGTGTGATGTGGTTTTCTAGACAACATTTTACTCGTTTTCCCAAAAATGTTATTCGGAATATTTTATTTTCAAAACTCTCATGAGCTGTACATGAAAGTAAAATAACACACGGAAAAACTTATCGAACGGAATTTTCTGAAAATTTACAAAGAATAATCAAATCCATCCAGCCACACTTACCAGAAAACCACTTCATTTTTTGTAAGTAAGTTATTGTAAAAACTTATTCGGCTTAAAACTCTGTCTCTGAAGATTTACATGAATCATCTATCATTCTAGTCCACCAAAGCCTACGCTTAGACCAACTAAAAAAACCTACATTAACAAATAGGTGCGCTTTAAAATTTAAATTGCAATATGCGACCGCAACAATCTGTTTTCAAGAAAGCAGCGCCATAGTTTTACAACGTACATAGATATAAATATATTCTCGACTACATCGAAACAGATAATAAATATTCACTCAGATCTTCATTCATATGAAATCCTTTGAAGACATGTAGACGGTAATAATAATTCTCATAGATAAGAACGTCCAAATAGTAGTCCACTCGGTGATGTTCCGCAACAAAGACTTCTTCCGATCAACACGCCTCTTGTACAAAACTAATAAAGCCTAAAGCCGAATAACGACCATTATAACGGCATCAGCATCTTATAAACCGCAACTTTACTGTAGTTCCGGCTTAGACCTTTATTTATTGCTTAGGATGTGCCGTTTTTGCGCCGAGACGAATTAACATAATAATTCCCCTGCTGCAGAATAAATTGGCGTACAGTACTAGCCTTTGTTTTAGCTTTTTGTTGCGCTTTGAGGTAATGTAGGGGAAAAGACTTCGTGAAAAATATCTGCGGTAATTTAATCTCGGGGTTTTTATGGCTGAGCTAAAGTGAGAAGAAAAGTGAAGTGTGGTTTTGCAAGACTAATTTAGGCTTAAGAAAGACAAAAACTAAGGAAATTATCATTCTTAAACAGCAATTTCTTCAAAATATAGAATAAAGTACCTACATTAATTCTGCCATTCACTAATTTTTAACGCCTATTCTTCTCTTTCAAGTCGAAAGGCAGGCTTAACTTGATAGACCTTCTTTTTAGGGTTCCGTAGTCCTGACAAGGAACCCTTATAGTTTCGACATGTCCATCTGTCTGTCTGTTTGAATGATCTTTTTAGTTAAAACAAATTCGATACCTTGATCAAACCTTAAAATTTGAACCCTTTAAAGTATAACCATGAAAATGGCATATAAAACCCACATCCCCAACATCTTCAGGATAATAAACATCTGAGTAACAAGTTTAGACTGGCTCCCACTAACAGGGGTGCACGTGTCATCTAAATTTTGTTACGAAGCGCCTCTGACACTCCATTACCTTCCAGAATTTATGGCGGGATGTAAGCTATGAGCTGATGGTAGATACTGGAGCTGTGGCTTCGTTGAGGTAGCTCAACTTTTACTCTATTGTGATGATGTTTTCAAACAAATTACTAATGAGGTTTTGCAGATTACTGTTAGTTTGGAGAACGAAAATGAACCGCTCATGAGAGAAATAACACTCAGCGGTACCCAATGATACTGGACGGTTGATTGACGTTGTAAATTAGAAGAATTTGGGGCCCAAAACGTAACATAGTAAGGCTGATTTTAGTCTCACGCTCACCGTCAGCGCTGATAGGCGAGTGATCTTTATTACAATGAATTAAGGATGCTGATTATCCAGCACTGACGAGAGCAATCAGCGTAGCCATTTCTGCTACACAATCAGTATCCTAATTTCATTGTAATAATGATAACTCGCCTATCAGCGCTGACGGTGAGCGTGAGACTAAAATCAGCCTAACGATCGATCACTTCAAATGCAAAAGACATTTTTAAGACAGACCCCTTCTTCCTCTCAATCTTTCTCTTACCTTTGTATCCGAAAACCAACAAGTCTAAGACTTGGATCCACCAGCACCGGCTCTTCACAATAAAATAGAATACTTTGAGACCTACGACATAATTTACGAGCGTCGCTAGAGCCGGGCTAATGAAATAAAAAATACTTTGATAAAGCTATCGACTTGAATTAATCAAGGGATATAAATGAGTTCGCAAACGCACCTGGTAGTGATGAATTTACTATTGATTACTTCTATAAGTCTTGTGTTTTTCTGTATTAGCTTTTTTTTTCTAAGTAAGGCATCATTATTTAAGTTCTTATAAAATGACCCATCGTGCACTGGACATTACGAGTACTTTGTAGATTTAGATAAGTACCTACTGGAGGTGGTATTCCACTGAAGGGTTATTAAGGCCTTGCTTCTTTCTATCAAATCGTCCCTGTTTTGGACCACTTCTTAAATACAATATATTCCTAAGTATGAGGCTAACATTATAAAAGGTAAATAAGTAAAATAAAATATTTAAAGCCTGCAGCGCTCGTGGGCGTTCTTGATTGATCGTTGAAGTTAAGCAGCGTTGTGCGCGGTCACTTTTAGGATGGGTGACCGCAAGTGGTATTACGAGCTGAGCGCTTCCATGCTTCAGAGGGCACGTTAATTGTCGGTCCCGGCTTTTAAGTCGTTAAACCGTGACGGAGGCGCAGGCCAGACAGAAGAGACGCAAGACGAGGACGCGTCGCGGACAGGGCGCCAGCGAACAGCGTTGCGTCTCTTCTGTATGTTTTGTGTCGCGACGCTTCTATACATTTTCTATGAAAGGGACGCGGAAGAGAAATGTCCGCGCCCCGTCTGCGTCTTACGTCTTTTCTGTGTGTCCCGCGCCTTAAGCGTTTTAAAAACTCCGTCACCAGAGTTGGCCACTTGCTCATACGAACTTACAGCCTTAAAATATTTACAAATAAAATATCGATCTACAGACAAAACGGAAGCTAATTTAACTTTCACCTCCCGACCGACACTGAAATCGTGAATAAACCATGCAAATAAATGGCAATTATGACAAATTAATATAAAGGTTAATAAAATGCTGTCCAATTCGACCATACTCACGATCTGTAGGCGATATGATATCGAATAATGTTGGGGACAGAGCGAGAGTTTAATTACAAGCTTTTATTTAACTTGATTTGTATGTTTGTTTGAGTGGAATCTTGCAATTGAGTTTTAAAGTAGTTATACTCAACCAATTGCGTTGAAATTTGGCTCATTTATAGAGTCTTGGTGAAAATGCAATATTATGTTAACAGCGAGCTGAGATGCCCGTATTTAGGCTCATTTAAATAAATTCATGATTTAGGTAATGACATATTGAAACATTTCTTTTTGGTAAAAAATTAAACAAATTAAACATCGGAACCCTGTCACAGATTAGCTAAAATGTAGGTAAGTATATCATTTCATGGTGACTGTAACTTAGTGGAAAACATTTTTTTTGTTCGCGATTCAGTTAAAAGAGCGGCTTAGTTTGCGATGATTATTTTCAATTAATATATCGCACCCTCGGAAAGACAAGGTCCGAACTCGCGAAATTTTCAAAAATGAGTTAAATATGCAGAAGTACTTTAAAAAGTTTCTAAAGCACTTCTGTATATTTAACTCATTTTTGAAAATTTGGCTAATTCGGACCTTGTCTTTCCGAGGGTGCGATATTTGTTTCCATGTTAGAACAAAGAACGTTTTTGTCACTCTCATGTATATAAAAATATTGCAACAGATAGCATCCAATTAAACTATAGAAAGCCATCATTGACCGGCATGGACTCACTAGAGTTGAGGCGTAAATTGCAACTAGCCTATCACTACTGCTTGATTCTCCGTGGTAAAGTTAATAATCCGACCATACTGAGCAAGATACCAATGTATGTCCCTGACAATTACGTGCGTTGTGGCCGACGTCATCATCCTCTATTCGCATGCTATACACCTCGTACCCATCATGCGAACAACGCACCAACCCTGAGGGCGCTTACTCTACTGAATGCATTTGTACACGAGGTCCAACATATAGACATCTTTAATGATAGTCCTTCCGCTATATTTAACTCTCTGAGATTGTATTTAAGTTTTAATTAAGATAGATAGTGCTTTGGTTCTTACTGTAAGCTTTCTGTCATAACTGTATTAAATAAATAAATAAATAAATAAATAAATAAATCATGTGACAGACCGAACGTACCGAACTTGAAACCTTCAAAACTGAATAATTTTATAGAACAGTGAGAAAGATTTTCCTTACTTTTTCAGAATTCTGCGACGCACCGTTACCACGTTGTAAGGCAACGGTATACTGATCTAAAGTCCGACTTTTACCTACACATAAACACTTAAGGATAATTTATTATACTTACGTCTTTTATCAATAGTTTATTAAAATAAACTTCTTTTTGCGTGAATGGCTAGACTTTACAGTTTACAGGTCGACTCGGTAAGGTAGTCACTGATGCATCTGATTAAGTTCGTCAATTTATCTGAAAAGCTTTTTATTTGCTACTACTACTGCCAAAAACTTTTAAATTATTTCGTTAGAAATCAGTTCCAAGTCCAAAAGGTATAAACTTACCCAAATATTTCAAGGGTAAGTGTTATGAAAATCTCAAAGAAGATTAGATAAAAACCGACAAAAAATGGAATACATGCGATACCGGTTTTAAAATTAAATAAAAAAAAACAATTTAGTTAAATATAAGTAATAACACCGGTCTTTGGTGTTATTATGCTACCTATAATTTTTGTCGTACTATACCTACTTACCGGTATCTAAATGTGTATTATAAAATATACCTTATCTTAACACGTGACGAACTCAGTACGTCCCTACCGTGAGCATTATTTACTGCTCACCCCGATTGAGCGCATCAGATAAAAATATATTTTGCGTAATCCGAATGAATTATTGTAGCAGATTAACTAACTTAAAGATATGGGAATATTTTTATTATCATTAATCCTTAGTCAGTGTATTTGAGAACGTGAGGGTTCAAAATAACTGCAGAGAATCACACTATTATTATAAATGCGAAAGCTTGGATTTTTGGATGTATGTTTGTTTCTCTATAACTCAACAACCACTAAACCGATTTGGCTGAAATTTAAAATGTAGATAGATAATGACTGGGAATAGGACATAGGTTACGTTTTATCCAGTTACCACGCGAGCGAAGCCGCGGTCGGAAGCTAGTAACGTATTAATCAGATGGAACATTCTTTTGAAATATTAATATAGATGTCATTTCATAGTTATAATCACGCAAAGCAGCTGCTTAGTGACCATTTTAGCTACACTATGAGTCGTCTTGTCTTGTTATAAAATCACTGAAAATATTATACTACTTACCTACTTAATCCCGTTTTGGCTCTTTACTGATAGTTTTTATGGTAATTTTTTTGTAGTTGTTTTAAAATAGCGTGGGTTCCTACACAAAATTAATCAACATTAATATACTTACTTATTGATTCGTTTTGAAAAGTTGTAAGTTTTTATTACGATTTAAAAACATGAATATTCAATTTTCAGAATTGTTTTTTTGAAAATAACTTTTCTGTTAAGAAACAAATGGTTAAAAATGTTTTTAGATTTCACGCGGTACTCAATAAGATCATATTTCGTCATTACACCCTTTAATTGAGCAGATATATTGGCCTTTGACACTGTTTGAAATCTCAAGAGATTAAAATGCATCGAGATTGTAAAATAGGGAAACCTGCTTAGAAATTGTGAATGGAAAGTCAAAGGTTAAGCAGGTTCTCTCATGCCAAATGCAACAGGAAATAGATATTTACTCGGGTAACCAAACAAACCACGTATCCTTAGTCTTAAGAAACCACGTCCGTAAAAATACAGCAAAAATGGGATACCTACTTACCTAAATATACCTTATCTATGGCTATAGGTACGGCTGTGTTTTTACGGTACGAAGGTCGTGGATTCGAATCCTCAATCGCAAAATCAATGGATTATTCGTTTCGAAAAATGTATATGCATGTAAGGTAGGATTTAACAACATGAGATGTCAAATTAAAGTTGCGGCAGTACCATAGTACATAAGTCAAAACCAAAATGTCTTTATTTATGTTCGTCTTAATGAGGTAAAAAACTGAAAATGGCGGTCGAGTGACTGAACACAAAAATTACTAATAAATTAATAATACCAATTATAAAAAAATCCATTTAAATAAATTTAAATTAGTAAGAGTGTTCAAATGTCAAAAAAAAAAGAAAATGGCGGTCGTAATACTACCTACAGATTTTTTCAGCAAAGTTTGGCCTATAGCCAAGGCTTAAAGGCTGGACTATTGAAAAGTCCTCTGATACTTAATGGTCCTTGACTTGACTTTGTTAGCTCCATTCAATGAACTGTTCAGGCAAGTGTGTTAGTTGCCAAGTTTTTCAACTATCCTGTTTTTGACTCTTTAGATCTCCGAAAATTCTGAATTCTTTTGAAAATACCGGCAGACTAGCTGGCATTTTGGTGGCGAGTTTGTTTTTAACGAATAAATCTATTAAGGTTTTATAAATAAGGAAAAAAAGAAGAAGAAGAAAAAAGGAAGTGTCCCGATAAGCGTAGGCAAAAATTGCCTCCTGACACTGTATAAATAAATCATCTAGTAAGTAAATAATTTTTTTTAATATTTTTTTATATTAGAAATAGCGGGTCTGTCTGACTGATACCGTGATCAAATTCTATTTGTTACCGATTAAACATAGCCCCTATTATTTCCCTGTTAGTCATACTGGACTTACAAGCTTCCCTCAAAATCTCTTTTGATTGACAAGAGTGACAAGAAAAAAACACTCTCAAGCCGTGCTAATTTGACAGTTGAATTTGAATAATGGGGTTACACTATACCTACACTAATCAGGGGACAGGGGTGGGGATGGGTTACACTGACATAGCACCGATACCATGGTCCATGGTAAATTTTTATTAATTTTTTTGTCTCCGCTGATACCGTAATTAAATTTTTTTTGCACTTACTTTTTAAATTCTAAGCTTTTTTAAAAACTTTTTTTATACTCAGCTAGGATTTAGTAACAGTCAGACATCCAACCTATACGGTAATGTTATTCTTTCGGCCTTCGTCTAAATCTCTAAATGAAGAATCAATGTCCGAGATTTCCAAGTTTTAGATGTTTATCTATTAATTAATTAAGCGAACTGGCGCTACATCGAGATAAAACTCGATTAAATTAAATTAAGTTTGCTACAAGTATTTACAAGAGCAAATACCGAAGTTTAGTGATTTCGTTGAATAAAGTAAATCTGATTAAATTTAATAGGTGAACTTTGGGATTAGGTTTCTACTGGTCGTTCGAACGACTTTGGTCACTCAATATTAAAACAGACTTACTTAGAACAAACCTAAACATAAATTAGGTAGGTACCAATTATTTGAAACATAAAAGCAAATTGAGTAAAAAAAAGTGTTATTTTTTCTCTTTGTTTTCCCTCATCAATTACCTACAACATTACTTTATTTTACTAACATTTTTTACGATGAAAAAATTTTTACGCGGTTACTCAAAGCTTACAATAAATTGTATTCATAGCACATCTAGTAATTTAAAACAAAGCCCCTGTGACATTTCATACTCTGCGCCAAATTGATTTTAATTATTTATTTACACTATAGCATTTAACATAACAGTGTAACTAGATCGTTACATCTATTGAAATATAGAAGTTAAGTAAACAGGTACAGGTATAACAATAAACTAGGTACATGAATTGAAAGGCCTTTTGGACTTTAGGATTCCCGCTCCATAGAGACCAAAGCTTTCGGTTTAGAAATTCACCAGTTACATTATTTAGGTAGAAGTGAACCGTTGAAAAGTAAACTGTTCCCGGCATCCATTGTTCGGGGTCCGTCAGAGCGTGAACGAAAATAGGATACAAAAACAAAATGCCAGTCAAAAAGCGAGGAAACGCTGCCCTGCGCCTGCGGTCCAAACTACTAGCCAGGGCTGGCCAAACTTGCAACAAACAATTACATTCCAAACTATTACTCAGAAGGGATTTGAAACTGAAATTTTGGCAGTTGTCCGACCGCCAGCGATGGACGAGTAACGAGTAGAACTAGAATAGAAACTAAACGAGTTGGCTAGCAGCGAGAAGCGAGTGCGTAGTTCCGATAGTTCTGTCGCTGGACTATAAGCGAGTGTGCGAGTGCGGCGGGCGATTACTCGCTCACGGCGACAGAAATGACCGCTTGGCCTCTCTGCGTGTTCAGCTAGCATCGCTGAACGAATACTATCTTTGATAGCTCTTGTCGCCCAGCGACAAACTAGTAAAGATAATCCTCGCCGGCAGTGTGAGCAGACAGCGATCAACTATTAATATAATATGCATCTCTTTTGTTTATACGAATGTATATCTATTGTACGTTTCGTAGCGAGAAAATAGTCTATAGTTAGTCTATAGCCGGCGATCGGACAGGTACTTTAGGCTGCAACGTGGCTTCGCTATAACTAAGTGACCGACTGGGCAATCCACGTCGTGGCTAGAATTGCGTGCATGTACAATATTTTTCTGTTCCTACCGTAATCGAGGTCACAATCAGAATGAGTTTTCGAATTCAAATCCCATCTAAATATTTTTAGGTGATGATAAAGTCGATGTAAAGGTATGTCCACTACCCATTGTTTTATATTTTCAAAAAGAAAACGTAGTAAAGAATCCAGTGCGATTCAGACTTCCTAAAATGCATCCGATTCGATGATTTTCTTCAGCGAAGTAACATCACATCCCGAATTCGGAATACATTCCAAGAACGTCTGAATCACACTGGGCAGCACAAATTACAAGCCTGCAACAACCCTGCGTTACCCGATAGGGTTGTCTATATGAAAATAAACAATAGAACGAGGGCACCGATATGTTTGCCGACAGTACGTGCTCCGTCCGCTAAAACAAACTCAGCTCTATCTGTAAACCAAATTAAATTTACTCAGACTAGTGTTCACCAATCAAATTAACCATTAGTTACGTCGGGTGCGAGAACAAATGACATCTGTAAATATCCAGTCACATTGAAGCAAGACTATCACCGGTATTCACAAACAATACTTACCACCACCCTTAGCTAAGCGGACGCACTGCGTTGAATAGAGTTCTCTGATTGATTGGTTCGTTTGTGTTTCATACTTCACTTCGATAGGTTGTTGTGATCCTGTGCGTCCGCGCGCAGTGAGACCTCAAAGTAATGTTTGTGAATACCGGTGTATAAGAATTCGCTTTTGTAAAGCCTCGATCGTACTAGGGCAGAAGTCACATTGATTTTATTTTACGACGAGATAGATACTCTTGTATCGGGCACACTAGTAATAATGATTATCACGTTCACAATTATAGTGTACCTACCTACCTACGTGATATTAATCAAATTACGTAGGATAAAGTCTGACATAGACTTTAAGCATAACCTGTTCAAAAATTTAAAGGCTAGGTTACTCACTGGGTTGAAATTTTGGTGACAACGAGATTTAGTGCAGTTAAAATTTAAAGGTTAGGTTAATTAGTGGGTTAAAACTTTGGTACAAACGAGCTTTAGTGCAGTTCTCATTTGCTCCGCGGAAAGCAATCGTCTAGATAAATACTGCTATCAGTTTTGTGGCGAGTTTGGCAGTGGAATCCAAAAGTGAGTCAAAACAACTCGGACCCGGGTTTTCATTGAATTTGATTACATTTATTTAATAAAACTAAAATTAATAAATAATAATATAACGTACTAGCGGACACCCGCGGCTTCGCCCACTATTTTTTTTTTCCCACGGGAACCATGCATTTTTTCGGGATAATTAAATAAGAGCTTTCAAAAAAGTAGCATATGCCCTACTCCCTGGTCAATGTCTATCTATATTTTAAATTTCAGCCAAATCGGTTTAGTGGTTATTACATAATTATGGTTATGGTTATACATCAAACATACATAGTGTGATAGGTGTGATTAGTGTTATGTGATTTTTTATAATCTGCAATAGAGAATTTTCTATATCCTACTGTCGATTATACGTTTAACTAATTAAAACATTCAAACCAGCTATTACGGACTGCAGCGATTCGAATCAAAGCCAATCTAATAGTCCAGTAATTATTACAATTCAGTTAGTAGGCAATAACTACAATTCCAACACAATACATGTAGCTATTATATAGCATAGACGTTGGTGCATTGTTCTACAACACAATAATACACACAGTAATGTAGATTGTTTGTTTGGTTAGCTTTACTTCATTTTTAATAGCTTCTTCCCGTGTTATTTTCTTGTGAGTATAAAAATGCGTTCAAAAGCATTTTCGCTTTTTTTTTTGTGGACAAAGCCTGTTTTAACTATATCTATAGACAACTAGCTGCTGCGGCTTCGCTCGCGTGGTGCCCGGATAAAAAGTAGCCTATCTCCAGCCCTCCAACTATCTCCACACAATTAGAAAGTTAACTGGTTTCTATGTCTATAAAATAGAATAAAAATAATAAATAATGCTGGACATTTCACACAGCATCTTGTAGCCCCAAGATAAGCAGAGCTTGTGTTATGGGAACCACACGACTGATATACCAACTACCTACTTATATATTTTTTTTATAGATAGGTACATACATATTACACATAGAAAACACCCAGACTGAGATAAAATGCTGAGATAAAATTGTTCAGAACACCCCACTTGGTCTCTCAAGTGCAGGTACAGAAGCTCGCGAATGGGAATCGAATGGCAAGCCTCGTTCCACTGCAGATAATAGCTTCTAAGCTATTCCAAGATAGTGTGGAAGCTAGGAAGAATGAAATTTTACATTATATTATTTTAATAATAGTGAACGCCCGCGGCTTCGCCGGGGTGGATTACTTTTTTTATCCCACGGGAACCTTACACTTTACCAGGATAAAAACGTTAAGATAGTACCCTATGTGCTATTCCAGAACCTAAACTATCTACATTCCAAATTTCATCAAAATCGGTTTAGTAGTGATTGAAATACGTGGTAACAAACATTCACACACACACACATACACGGACTTTTGCCTTTATAATATTAGTAGGATAGTAGGATTGAAATCCCTGTGGATGTGTTTCTTGTGCAATCAAATTGAGAATAAATAATCTGTATCTACCTACACATAATTTTGTATTTGGTTTATTCTGTAAGTCTTTTATTTTTAAAGTATTTAGATCCCACCATCTCCCGAACTAACCCGAAATGCTATCGCGGATAGGCGCCAGCATCTGCAAGTATTGACCCAGCATCAGCAAACCTCTTTGAATTGAACTGAACGCCTTACACCTGCATTTGAATAATTCCTCTTGCATCTGGGGACAAGCAAACCTTTAGTATCGAGAAACGACTAAAGTTTTCGAAGGTTGTCTTTGGAACAATTGGATGCTTTATAACCGAAAACTATCTTGTGGGTAACTTTCACACAATGTATACCCGTCATAATTAAACTTGTACCGAGTTTCAGTTTTATGTTTATTCAAAAAATAAAGAATAATATAAGGAAATCCCGTGAAAATGTTGAATTGAAAATGTTGAATGAAAGAAATTCACCCTTCTCATAGCATGGCCAAAAACATTTCGAGGTTGCGATACATTTAGCTGAAAGTTGCTACGTGTGCTGATCGCCAAGAGAAATTTGATTTTAGTTGAAGTTTTTTTAAAAACATAATTTACACTTCTTCTTCTTCTCTCGTGTCAATGGACTCTCTTTTCAAATTTGGTTTGACCAAAAAGTCGCTACCGCTATAGCGGCGTCCGAGGCGGTGTTGAGGTCGACTCTTGTGCAGGAAGAGGGGCAAGTGGGGCAGCCCAGTAGGTGGGACATAGTTTGGGAAGAAGCACCACAGTCACACTGCGTACGTGACTCGTCTAACATTCCCCACTTACACAAATTGCTTCTACATCTACCCACTTGTGCTCGCAATCTGTTGAGGGATTTCCAGATTGCGTACGGTTGGTCTTTTCCTGGTGGTAACAGCTAGGGCACGGTAACGCAGTGTCCTAGGCTGGCTAATTCTTTCAACACAATGACTCTCTCAATAATTTACACTGTGTAAATTAGGTGAATTTATGTGATGTTTTTTTTTTGTTGAAACCACTGCATTAATACTGCACTTTTTGAACCACTACAATATTTTTTTATTAAAATTACGTGGCTAAATTAAAAATTAAAAAAAAAAAACTACTTCAATGTTATTTAAGCTGAATAATTTTCCTTACTCTCGAGGTGCTTTTCTGTTCATAACTCCGAAGATCCTCGACAGATCCTCACCAAATGTTATGGCACCAATTAGAAAGTCTACACCCTTTCAAACAAAAAAAGAATTTTCCAAATCGATCGAGGCGTCTTCGGGTAATCAGTGACCATACATATAGAAAACCAAAGCTTCCGTTGAATTGAGAACCTCCTTTTTTTTAATTCGGTTAAAAAAAATAGATTTTTTTACCCGTGCCAAGTCTGGGTGGACCGCTAGATTTACAATAAAGCCCGGAGCATACCAAGAAACCGACAACAACAGCTAGTTCCAAGGTCTACAGGAGCGTAGTGACCTAGGTCGTTGCATAAACAACGTGCTTTCCACTTATTCATAGTGTACCGACGTGATTTCCCAAGAGCGCTCTGACGCTCTGCCAGTGCATATTGAAAACAGGCAACAATGAAATATCTAATCAGGTTATTGACTTTGATAAAAATCATAGATACACCCGGATGTAAATCGTCGTTGTATACCTATGTCAGTCAACAAAAAAGTGTCGTCCTTTTTTCTCACGCTCATAGCTACGTAACTCCCTCTTTCAGTCTTTCATGATGGGTCGCTCGTACCTTGAACACAATGCCACTATTTTCACCACAGAACAGAGAAACGCTCGATTTTCACGGTCTCTCAAAGCTAAGGGTGCATCATGATTGGCAAAGGTCTCCCCCATCATCCTCCAAGCAGCGCGATCGCCAGCTTTTTGGTATCGATTTCAAAGGTAAGATAAAACAGAGTCATCTAATGTAGGTACTACGTCTGTTTCAGTCAGCAATCTATACGTATCGGAACTCTTTAGATATGCCTGGTTCAATGTTTAAAAGAAGACGTAACAACATTTACATGATATTTTTAGTTAAACGGCCTTAGCTACATCAGAGACGTTGACTATTAGTGTAGGTATAGTAGGCAGAAGATTATTACAATAGTTCAATAGTTTCATCAATCCTCACTCAAGTCATTTGTGTCATAAGTGTTATTTAAACTCTTCTTCACACACTCACCACCATTTCAGAGGTCGAATAAATATTTTGACACAATATTATTTTGCAATACGAACCTTACATATAATGAAAATAAGGTTGCATTAGAGGAAGTAAACGACAAAGAACTAGTAAAATTCAACGACCACCAAAATAAGTCTAATAAAAGTCCACCTTAATAGAGAAAAATGATTAGGATCTTTTTTTGGCGTGATTTGAACGATGTTACTAGTCATTTACCACTTGACTCGAACCCTGTTTTTCTAATACTTCCATTATTTATACGATTTCAATTAGATTACTATCTGGGCTAGTATGCAAGATGGAGTCTGAACTCATACCTCGTGAATGCTATTTCAATATTGAAAGTGCAATCCAATTAGTTTTCACTCCGCAATAAATAGATTTATAATGGAATCCAATTAATGTCTGGTTATACGGTAGCAGGTAGAATTGAATAGAATGTTAATTCTATTCAATTCTACCTGCTACCGTATAACCAGACATTAATTGGATTCCATTATAAATCTATTTATTGCGGAGTGAAAACTAATTGGATTGCACTTTCATGCTAGATTTTAAGTTTTGATGGAATAAACACTTTGTTTAGGTACCTACCTATAATTATTCTTTCAATATATTTTTTTGTAGCAAATGAGACATAGTTTTTTTTTATTTTTTAAACACACAAATATTTGCAGATCATATAACCATTTCTATGGCGGCGGGAATCAAACCCGCAACCTTCTATTTCAGGCGGCCTTCGCCCACTGAGCCACAGAGGTCGTTTATGTTACTTGTATTTTTGCCGTGATGCATGAAAAAGTGTCACGTTCCGCCTGAGCCGAGCGTGAAAGCGAGAGCGCGGAACAAGCGATAGAGAGGCACGATTGTTCATCAATGTTTTCTTATGATCACGTAAAATTACTTATGAAACCCCCTACTTATGAAAGATGTTTAAAGTTGAACACTGGTTAAACAACGTCCCGTCTCTGTTTGTCACTATCAACAAATAAAGACAGGACGTTGTTCAACCAGTGTTTAACTTTAAACATCTTTCATAAGTAAGGCCCTCTGTGTAACATTTCTTGATTATTCTTAACAAACCGGTCTCTACTCTGATCCTGTATAGGGGCACTAATTGAATCCTAGGTATTCGTTGGCAGGCATTCAATAATTCTGACCCCCAGCCGTGCTCTTGCAACTCTACTACGATTGATTTCTTAATAGAATTCCGGAGCAGCTCACTGATTCTACCCCTTATGATTCGGCTGACAAAACATGGGATTAAAATTGAGCAATTTATCGAAATAAGCAAGTATACATCACTAAGAGTATTTTCGTGGATCATACATTAAAATGATTTTCTTGTGAATATTTAACTTTTGTATCTTTCTCTAAACATCTCACATTCAACTACAGAGTATGAGAACCCATTTTCACTGAATATTGACAGCAAACATGAGCTTAGAGAATTTAAAATCTAAGGAACACACCTCTTATTAGATCTGAGAAGTTCTTCTTTCATATTTTGTATGAATTTTTATGACGTTGATTCTATTTTTTTTTATATTTCTAATTTTAATTAAGTACATTACACCAATCATTTAGTAATTATAATTAGTTATATTAATAATTAAACTCTACTGGGATTAACGTAATAAGTTATATCAATATAAAATTTAGAAATTACACAGTTTAGTCTCTCTCTTTATCTATTTCGACAATCTACTTACATTTTTCAGCTGATTCGAGTGGTGTCGAATCAGGGGTTTCTTGAAAATGGTATTGAACTTGGCTCTTCAGTATAAATGACCAGTTTCGAAGCTTCAGGGATGGAGACTATTGTCCAAGTTCTGCATGAATTGTAAAGCTATGCAGTACTGAAATCAAAGCGTTTTCTTAGAAGAATGGTTCAACTTCAATGAAAATTTGCTTGTTACATCTGTACCAGTAAAAGTAGGTAAGTAAAACATAGAGAGGCATTATTAGTCAACATGAGAGCAAAGAGATATTTTAACTTGCCATCTACAGGGCAATATAAACGACATTGTATTTTGTAAAGTTATGTAAAGAGTACCTAGTTTATAGTTTCCGTAAATAAATCATAAAAATTGAAATTGGTAAATGCTATCAAAAATGGGCTGGTTATTGTAAAAGAATAACAAAACGAAGTGCTACATTAGTCACTGTTCTGGCAATTGGCAGGGGCCGCTGCACTGCACTCGGCTGATGTAAACGGTAGGAATAATTTTAGATTTAAGTAGGTAGGTACCCTACTTATTTCTTTTTTTTAAGTAAGTTTTAGTTAAAATTTAATTATTTGGATTAGCAATGACTAGCAAATTCACAATATATTTGAGCATGTCAACGTATAGTCCGGCAAAAACGGGTAGAAACGGCAATTAAAATTTCAGTACTTTGGAAACCCTTTCTCTACTAATCTATGGTAAAGTACAGGTTTCTTGTCTATGGTAATAATTTACTTCTAAAATAGAATTTACTATTTTGCGTATTTAGCTTGCACAGTGGTGCCCCCATTTATTTCTATTATTTTGTGTCGGACTATACTATGACTAATTGTTACTTAAAATTAAACAAATCTACTAGGTTTCACTTTAAAACTTTCGTGAGTTGTACTAGACATTATTTAACACACGGGAATTACTCACGTAAATTTATCGTCGATTTAGATACCGACAATGTTTCGATTCATCTGGAGAATCTTCATCTGGGTAAGGAGGGAGTTGCGGCCAAGGGCGGATCCAGATTTGGTGCCAGGGGGGGGTCACATAGTCGTGGTCAAGTCACAAGAAGTTATAATTTAACTAGCCGTTACCCGCGACTTCGTACGTGTTAGATTACTTTCATAAGTAAGTACCTACGTAATGCAGTAACTTACTGCCAGTAAGTAACTATTTTAGAGAAGCAAGCCGTTTTTTTTAAAACAAATGCATGTAACACTGTGTGACACTTGATGTTGCTAACAGTGCTCAAAGAAAAGGCTGGTTGCATGTCAGTTCCAATTCTCTGGTCAGACATAACTTACTTTGCGCATCAAATACTCATGAAGCTAAAAAGCGAGCGAAGCTAGCCGATTTTTTTTTAGACTAATAAGTACAACATTGACACTTGATTTTGCTATTACGGTGCTCAACGAAAAGGCTGGCTGCTTGTCGGTTCCAATTCTCTGGTCAGACATAACTTACTTTGCGCATCAAATACTCATGAAGCTAAAAAGCGAGCGAAGCGAGCCGATTTTTTGTAGACAAATACAACATTGACACTTGATTTTGCTATTACGGTGCTCAACGAAAAGGCTGGCTGCTTGTCGGTTCCAATTCTCTGGTCAGACATAACTCACTTTGCGCATCAAATACTCATGAAGCTAAAAAGCGAGCGAAGCGAGCCGATTTTTTGTAGACATATAGGTATGCGTCTAGTATGTTCCTAGGTATGCTCTGATGCAGAAGGTACGTACGTGCGGCGTGATAGTCCAAATAAGTAATCCGTATAAGCCTTCACAGTTTATTACATTCACACATAAGTTCAATGCAATTTGTAAACACAGTTCTAGGAAGAGACACACACTATATAGTTCGGATAGAAGGAGAAATGAGTAGGCGAAAGAAAGGAAAGATAGAAGAAAGTTCATAGGCGATACGAAACACTAGAAAAAGCTCAAAACAATAATTTAAAGCACTAGGCGTGAGCGACACTGGTATCTGTACGAGGCGGTAGTTCAGACTGAATGCCAGCGCGGGCGCACCTATCTCTTTCGCGCGTACGGCGCGGCGTAACTAACCGCTACCGCTTCTCGCTCGCACCCGCGGCGATCAGGCTTCTATTGTGTAGGCTAGCACACGTAAAGAAAAACAGATTCCACAGCACTTGCACGATAATATCGGATGAAAGTTACGTGAACATTTATGTTTTAATTTTATTACTTATATTAATATAATTACGTGAGGTAGGAATAATAATTAGGTTTAATAGATATTTATAGGAAGTAAGTATGTACTTATATATAAATAATAGGTGATGATGATAGAAATATATTTTGGATATAAAGTATGTATTTATATATAAATAAAATAATGTGTATATATAGTATAACTAATATAGTATATAATAAATAGTATATAGGTATATTAGTTATATGTAAATGATAATATACAATGTACCTAAGTAGGTAGGTATAGGTAGGTAGGTAGGCTACATCACTCCCCTCCAGAGACCGTCACTACGGTCGATAATAATTAGGAAACCGAACCACACGGCCAGAGCGAGTTCTTCTGGCTTCTCCCTGAGCTCCCGGGGCATCCAGCCGTGCTGGAGGGGGGTCGGGTATAGGGGTTGGTAAGGGATTAGTGGTAGGAGTGGGGGTGGGAGTAGGAGAGGTATTGGTAAGGGTAGGAGATGGGTCTACGAGTAGATAGGCCGGCTTAATGCGGTCTATGGATACGGTGACTGTCTTGCCCTTGACCAATATCTTGAAAACCTTATCGCTACGTTCGAGGACTTCGTATGGGCCGGTGTACGGAGGTTGCAAAGAACCTCGTAATGCATCGTCCCTCAAAAATACGTGACTCGAAGTTGCTAAATCTTTGTAGATAAAGATTTTATCTTTGTTGTGTCGTGTGGTGGGTGCTGGTCGGAGCTTCGCTGCGAAGTGGCGTAGGCGAGTGGTAAAATCTGAAATATCGGTGGAGTCGTGAGCGGTCGCCTGGAAAAATTCTCCAGGTAGACGTAGCGGCTCGCCGTACACCAACTCCGCAGATGAAGCTTTTAGGTCGTCTTTGTAAGAAGACCTGATACCCAAGAGCACGAGAGGTAAGGTGTCGACCCAATTACAGTCGGCGTGACACATAATGGCGGCTTTCAGTTGACGATGAAAGCGTTCCACCAAACCGTTGCAAGCCGGATGATACGCGGTCGTTCGACGGTGTTTGAATCCGATCATTTTTCCAAGGTATTGGAAAAGTGTGGATTCAAACTGCCGACCGCGATCAGTGACGATATCCGTTGGACATCCAAATCTGGATATCCAGGATATCAACGCCTTTCCGACTGTCTCGGCTGTCATGTCGACCATTGGTGTCACTTCAGGCCATCTAGTGAACCTGTCTACTGTCGTGAGACAGTAGCGGTAGCCTTGAGATGGTGGTAATGGGCCAACGATGTCCACGTGGATAAACGCGAACCGAGCGCGGGGTAAATCGAATGTGCCTAATGGAGATGACACATGGCGATTTACCTTAGCGCGTTGGCAGGCGAGGCATTTACGTGACCACTCTCGACAGTCTTTGCGCATCCCAGGCCATACAAACCGCTCGGCTACCAATCTAGTGGTTGCTTTGGCGCCTGGATGGCTGAGACTATGAAGACTGTCGAAGAGCTGCTTGCGCAAGGGTTGCGTCACGAAAGGCCTAGGCGATGGAGTACTTACATCGCAATAGATCTCAAGCTTGCTGTTCGGGATCTTGAGCTTCGTGAGGTTGAGTGAGAAATCACCTCCGAGATATTGTAGAAGCTCTTGATCGGCAGCTTGAGAAATAGCAAGCTCGTCATAGTCGATTGGTATCTGCAGTTCGTCGACACGTGACAGTGTATCGGCAACGACATTGTCTTTGCCCGATATGTGTCTGATGTCCGTTGTGAACTGCGAGATGTAATCGAGATGACGGAACTGACGAGGCGAGCAGTTTGCCTTCCGTTCAGCGA
Organism: Camptogramma bilineatum; assembly: GCA_958496255.1. Lineage (NCBI taxonomy): Eukaryota > Metazoa > Arthropoda > Insecta > Lepidoptera > Geometridae > Camptogramma > Camptogramma bilineatum. The sequence goes on from OY292451.1 coordinate 2,686,408, forward strand.
AGGCGAAAGTGATCGGCTTGTGGTCAGTATATACGACGAAATGCCTGGCCTCCAACATGTGGCGAAAGTATTTAATACTTTCGTATATGGCCAGCAGTTCACGGTCGTAGGGGGAGTATTTTTGTTGGCAAGGACTCAGCTTACGTGAGAAGAACGCAAGTGGCTGCCAAACGTTGTCCTTTAGCTGCTGCACCACTGCACCCATTGCAAGGTCAGACGCGTCTGTTACCAGCGCGAGTTTGGCGTTGCAATCCGGGTGTGAGAGTAATGCAGCGTTGGAAAGGTTTTCCTTACATTGGTCAAAAGCAAGTAGAGCGTCACCAGTAATGTCGACAGGATGTGATGCCTTAAGGGAACCACCAGCAAGGAGGGCGTTCAAAGGGGCTTGTATCTTAGCAGCTTGAGGCAGAAAACGCCTGTAAAAGTTGAGCATCCCTAAGAAACGCCTGAGTTGCTTGACGGTTTTCGGGACTGGGAATTCCTTTATGGCCTCGACTTTGGACTCTAGAGGTTTAGTGCCGGATTCGGAGATGCGATAACCTAGGAAGGTTACCTCACTTGCTCCGAAGACGCATTTAGAAGTGTTGACGAGGACGCCGTAGTTTTTCATACGGGTAAAAAGTTGATTGAGGTGGATTTCATGCTGAGATTCATCGCTAGAATAAACTAAAAAATCATCTAAGTAGCAGTACACAAAATCTAGGCCTCTCGTCATCTCGTCAACAAATCGCTGAAACGTCTGTCCTGCGTTCCTCAAGCCGAAGGACATGAATGGGAATTCGAACAGGCCGAAAGGGGTTGAGATGGCAGACTTCATGATATCATCCTCGTAGACCGGGATCTGATTGTAGGCTTTTACTAAGTCAATCGTGGAAAAGACTTTGGAACCAGCTATACTTTGGGCAAAGTCGTGGATGTGCCTAATAGGATAACGGTCTGGGATGGTCCGTGCATTAAGCATCCTATAATCGCCACAAGGCCGCCAGCCGTTATCCTTCTTAGGTGCAAGGTGAAGCGGCGAAGCCCAGGGGCTTTCGGAAGGACGTGCAGTGCCGTTAGAGAGCATGAGTTCGAATTCCTTCTTGGCTATCTGGAGCTTATCGGGGGCGAGTCTGCGGGGTGAGCAAAATATGGGTGGACCAGGAGTGGTCCTTATATGGTGAACGGTGCTGTGCTTTGGAATCCACGGTGTGCCTGAAGGGCGTGTGATTTCCGGGAATTTAGCTAAAATTTCGTGGTACCTCGTGTCGCCTGAAGAAACTTTGACAGAACATACATCAGTTTTTGCAATGGAAGCTACTGCAGACAATGTGGTAGTATTATCAATAAGACGCTGATTACGAACATCTACCATTAAGTCATAAAAACTAAGGAAATCGACGCCTATGATGGGTTTGGTAACGTGAGCAACGGTAAAACGCCACGGGAAGCTGCGTCTCAAACCTAAGTTTAAATCTAGCTGAATGTAGCCAAAAGTCTCTATTGGAGTTCCATTAGCCGCACATAAAGTGAAGTCCGTCTGCTTGGCTCGTCGCTCGCGAAGCGCAGTGTGGGGGAACACGCACAGGTCACTGCCGGTGTCAACCAGGAACTGGGTGCCCGAGCTGCGGTCGGTCACGAAGAGGCGACTTGAGGGGGCGAGGCAATCGTCCGCCGCCATTAGCGATTGCCCGTGGAGTTTCCCGCCTTGTGGAAGTCGCAAGGCTTGATGCAGTGATGCGCCTTCGATCCGTGTCTCGTGTGATACCAGCAGACGGGGTATTTCTCGTAGTTCGAGGCTGATCTGGATCGGTGGCGTGAAGATGACCGGCGGTACTGAGGTCTGGAACGATCGTAGCGGTCATTGAAGCGGTCGTTGAAGCGGTCGCGGGAGCGGTCATGGGAGCGGTCGTTGGAGCGGTAAGAACGGGTGTGCTCGTCGAGTTTCAGGGCGAGACGCTCCACCATTCTTCTCAACTCTGCGATTTCGCTAGATCCGCCTTCGGTTTCAGCTCTGGACGAAGTTGCCGCGACGCTGCAGGGTGTGGTTATCTCCTGGATGCGGTCTGCCAGGTCCGAGAGTTCGACCAGCGAGAGTGTAGTTTGAGATGCCAGCACGGTTTGAATGTTATTGGGCAGGCGGTTGCTCCAGATGGTCCGGATGAAGTCGTCGGGGACGGAGGGTCCAGCTAGGTCCTGTAGGTGGCGCAGGAACTGTGACGGTTTCCGGTCCCCTAGTTCTTCATGTGTCAGCAGCTGCTTCACCTTCTTTTCGTGAGAAGCGGACAAACGACGGATCAGCTCTGCCTTAATCTTCTCGTAGCGATTGCGGGCCGGAGGATTGATAATAATATCCTTCACGGCTTTGGCGTGCTGTAAGTCCAAGTTGGTAATCACGTTGCTGAATTTTTCGGCGTCGTCAGTTATGTCACGGCTCTCGAACTGACCTTCCAAAAGCGCAAACCATATCTCCGGGTCGTCAGGACTGAATGGAGGAACTTTTATTTTAAATTTATAAAAGTCGGATGGTCGAGTGGAAACGCTCACTTTCTTTGCTTTGCGCGTGGTAACATTGCTGCGGCCGGCGCCATTTTGCGACGCGTCAGAGTCACCACTGTCCTCACTCATTTTCGATAAAGTATGTTCACTTAGCGGGGTCACCAGTTATAGGTATGCGTCTAGTATGTTCCTAGGTATGCTCTGATGCAGAAGGTACGTACGTGCGGCGTGATAGTCCAAATAAGTAATCCGTATAAGCCTTCACAGTTTATTACATTCACACATAAGTTCAATGCAATTTGTAAACACAGTTCTAGGAAGAGACACACACTATATAGTTCGGATAGAAGGAGAAATGAGTAGGCGAAAGAAAGGAAAGATAGAAGAAAGTTCATAGGCGATACGAAACACTAGAAAAAGCTCAAAACAATAATTTAAAGCACTAGGCGTGAGCGACACTGGTATCTGTACGAGGCGGTAGTTCAGACTGAATGCCAGCGCGGGCGCACCTATCTCTTTCGCGCGTACGGCGCGGCGTAACTAACCGCTACCGCTTCTCGCTCGCACCCGCGGCGATCAGGCTTCTATTGTGTAGGCTAGCACACGTAAAGAAAAACAGATTCCACAGCACTTGCACGATAATATCGGATGAAAGTTACGTGAACATTTATGTTTTAATTTTATTACTTATATTAATATAATTACGTGAGGTAGGAATAATAATTAGGTTTAATAGATATTTATAGGAAGTAAGTATGTACTTATATATAAATAATAGGTGATGATGATAGAAATATATTTTGGATATAAAGTATGTATTTATATATAAATAAAATAATGTGTATATATAGTATAACTAATATAGTATATAATAAATAGTATATAGGTATATTAGTTATATGTAAATGATAATATACAATGTACCTAAGTAGGTAGGTATAGGTAGGTAGGTAGGCTACAGACAAATACAACATTGACACTTGATTTTCCTATTACGGTGCTCAACGAAAAGGCTGGCTGGTTGTCGGTTCCAATTCTCGGGTCAGACATAATTCACTTTGCGCATTAAATACTCATGAAGCTAAAAAGCGAGCGAAGCGAGCCGATTTTTTTAGACTAATAAGTACAACATTGACACTTGATTTTGCTATTACGGTGCTCAACGAAAAGGCTGGCTGCTTGTCGGTTCCAATTCTCTGGTCAGACATAACTCACTTTGCGCATTAAATATTCATGAAGCTAAAAAGCGAGCGAAGCGAGCCGATTTTTTTAGACAAATACAACATGATGTGACACTTGATTTTGCTATTACGGTGCTCAACGAAAAGGCTGGCTGTTTGTCGGTTCCAATTTTCTGGTCAGACATACATAACTCACTTTGCGCATTAAAAACTCATGAAGCTAAAAGGCGAGCGAAGCGAGCTGATTTTTTTTTAGACAAATACATGTGACACTTGAATTTGCTATTACGGGTCTTAAAGAAAAGGCTGGCTGCTTGTCGCTTCCAATTCTCTGGCGATTTTTGTAGACAAACTCAACATGTGACACTTGATTTTGCTAACGGTGCTCAATGAAAAGGCTGGCTGCTTGTCGGTTCTTATTCTTTAGTTAGACATAACTCACTTTGTTCGCAAAATACTTATGAAGCGAAACGAATTTTTTAATGTTCTTAAAGAAAATCCTGAAACACGTGTCCATTATTTTGCATTCACAGTATTTTAACAGAGTTTCAAGCAAATCACAATACGCGTTATATAGTTCTAATACCAACTTTTACAATCCTAGCACCGCGTTTGGAGGTAGTTTTCAAAATCCTGAAGTACCATGGTCCTGGACCCGGCCCAACCCGGCCCAGGGGGGGGTCATGACCCCCATGACCCCCCCCCTGGATCCGCCCTTGGTTGCGGCAAGGTTACTCCTCGCGGTGTGTGAGACGCGACCGCGAGGAGTAACCTTGCCGCAACTCCCTCCTTACCCAGATGAAGATTCTCCGGATGAATCGAAACATTGTCGGTATCTAAATCGACGATAAATTTACGTGAGTAATTCCCGTGTGTTAAATAAAATCTACTAGGTACCTACAAGAAATTAACAAATACTTACTTATTTTATGTTTTGATAGACACACAGGAGATACAATATTTAATATTTGAGAGTAAAGGTATTAGCTGACCAGTCGCCTCCGCACCCGAACCTCACCGCATCTCCTCGGTATTCTTTGTATGGAATTCTATGGACCAACGCTCACTACCTCAACTTTGTAACGTCACCGGATCGCCGCTTCGCAATCCCTAAGTGGAGGAAAGTGAACGCCGAAAAGGCGATGCGGTGGCGACTGGCTATAACCTCATGCCGAGTGTATGTAAGAAGGTGATGGTATGATACTGACAGCTAAAAAACGAGCATTTACCGAGGAATGTGAGTAGGCGCCCGCGGTGCTCAGATGGTTTGGCAGCCCGGTGAATTGTGATGTCATTGTTTTGCGAACTGAAAAAATGTTATAAAACTTTTGTAAAAAAATTATAAAACTTTTTGTTGTTAGGTACTTAGTTCCATCATCAGGCTTGTTTGCCAGATTGCTACAAAAATAACTACATTTTTATAAAAATATGCAACATTTTTATAAAAATTTTACGTACCTACTTACCTAGTTATTTTTTTCATAAAAACAAGTAGGTAACTAGTTATTTTTTCATAAAAAATAATAATTAGGTAGGTACTTATGTCTCAGTACATGCTCAATTGCTCATGCATCCATGATCTGCACGTTTCAGTTTTCAGTAATAGTATTGTTACACCGAAACAAAAGTTTAATTCAACTTGCCTACTTTTCAAAAGAACCTCTGATATTTTCCACGAGATTCCACAAAAAATATACGAAGTTAATTCACTTATACGGTAATAGAATCAGCTGCGTAAAGAGGGGCTAAATATTCCTTTAAAAGTCTTCTTATTTTCTTTCTTACAAAAATCGAACCTTAATATGACGGCCGTGCAATCTGTGCTATTATAATGAGGTACCTAATGTTGAAACATCGTGAGGAAACCAGTTAGCTTTCTAATAGCGTCGATGGGATTGCAACCTATCACATATAAAATGCTAACTTCTGCAAAATGTACCAAATAATGTATTTGGACTTCATCCTTAATTCTCCTTGAAATTTTCTTTCTTTTCGAAAGAATATAATACACAAATAAACTTAGGCCTTTACATCTTTACTAGGTGATTATATTTTGTGTGTCAGGAGGCAATTGTTCCCAAATAAGGCTACCAATATTTATTTAAATTTATTTAAATAAGTCAGTCCACGTATTCCAAGGCCTCGTCCAAGCTAGTCGGTAGACGCTCTTAGTAAACCGTAGTTCCACGTATGAATATGGAATCTCTAGTTAAACCCCTCGCTTGTAACACACAGAAACACTCAACGGTAAAGCCGCTACTTACACATTGGCACAGGCTCGCCGAGTGAACGCCAATGCCAACGTGTGGACAGCACCATTTGCCTTGCCTTGCCATTGCTCGCCTAGCTGTCCAAGTGAATACAAGCGACACTTTGCATTGGTTGGCACAGACTCGCCAAACGTCTGAACGGTAGTACCTACTCGCCTTGCATCAATTTGCCTTTGCTCGCGCTGGCTTAGGCGCGCCAAACATGTATAGGCAGCACAATAAAATTGGTTGCTCTTTGCTAAGATGAATTCTAGGATATAAAGTTAAACTTTACTACATAATACGGGTTATTCCTGTTTGTCATCAAGTCCCCGAGAAAAACAGGAATCAAAATTCCTGCCCGTCCCCGATTTTATTACAGCATAGGTAAAATGTAGTTGAGACCATTTACGTGAATAAAAGTTTAGAGGTAAAAATGTTTGTTAACAAATAACCGTGTTCTTCATAATGCACTTAATATAGGCTTCCTATAGAGCAATGGTCTGTTAAATCTGTGCCCACCTTTCACTAACTTATAAGTGTAGAAAAAACATTTTCTAAAGTCTTGTTAAATTCGCAGATGCATTTGAATAATGGGTAAAATCCTTCCTAATTATTAAAGACACGCACGGTAGGCTGAATTAGTCTCGAGAGTAAACTACTGTTTGTTTGAATATTTTGACATTGTAAAGTTGACCTTATAGCCAGGATAATTTGTATGGACATAATAATGTTCGGTGGCGCTTTCTACACAATTGTATTTCGAATTATGTCGGCTAGTCTCGAGTAGGTAAAAACATAATCTACTTTTGGTCGAATCCAGGCTAGTCTCATAAACTCATAAGTAATACACATGTCATGTAGAAGGCAAACATAGTAGACAGATCATTTTCATTGTAGACTCTTTGAAGACATCTTTCGGTTACGTGCCCACATTTTGCAAGCAGTTAGAATTGCACGTGTCAGTTAGCAAGTTCTCCGCCGTATACCGGTTGTAATACGACGACACTCGAAAACTCAAACGGGAGCTTCAAAGCATTCGCTCTTACCGACTACCGAAAAATTGAAAAATAAATGAATCTTTTCCGAATACTTTCTCGAAGCCAAATGTTGAAACCAAGTATTGTGAAACTTTTTTTGTTGTTTTTATGTTGTATGAATATTACAATAATAATTTTGTTTGGTAGATACATGAATAAAATCATGCATGTTTCTCGTAGGCAGTCTGCCTACCCCTACGTTAACTAAACATTATTTTCTATCATAAATTTTATAAATTCAGTCATGTTAGGTACTTATTCCAAATAATTTCACTCAGCCGGAGCTTTATTAAAATCATGTACTTACCTGCATGCTTTGAAATTAAACGAATTTAATTCCATATTTATATGTATGTGCGCAGTATACGTTAGGCATGGCGTTCTTTCAGTACTCCTTGTGTTATTTTTATAAGCATGGCCTGAATGCGCCGTTACATTTTTTGGAGTTTTCTAATTACACCCAGTATCAGATAAACCTGTCTCCTCACGATTTTTCCTTGAGTATGTTCCTAAATCTCCTCTGAGCTGTGTCTCATCGCATAGTTTCGGAAACTTCATTGCACGGCAGGTGTTCCCGACGTCGACACCGAGACAGGATTCTATTATCAACTTCACTTGCTTTTTGAAAAATCTGTTACTGTGATATGATGGCCGTATCCACAGGTCATGTAACGTCAATTTATAAGCCACTATTTGTACCTGGCATTCGTTGTAATGCCACGTAAAGTAAAAAGTACCTACTTATTTGTTTGTAAGTATATTCTGTATACCGATTTTTTGGGCCGGAAACCCTTGCGGGCGTCCTTAGAAAATCCTACCAAAGTTTCAGCAGAATCTGATCAATGGTTTTGGAACGCATAGAGGACAAACATACTACAAAATGTATTCAGTTAGAAGACGGGAAGATGAGTCGATAAATTGGCCTCAAACTATTTTGCTGTCCTGATTTTTAAAGGCAAAAAAAAGATCGCGACAGACAAGAATACCTTATATAGAAAAACAACATGAGCTCTTGCAACAATAAACCTAGCGGTTAAAGATTTTTGTAAATTTGAGACTGCACATCTATTTCAGAGCACGAGATAGATTGAAGATCCAGGCGTGTATTGATTGGGCACTTATTTTCGTCTTTGTAGTTAGACTGCACCTACGAGGTCACACTCTAAATCACTTAAGCTTACACAGCAGACACGACGACCCAAGATATTTGTAGGTAATATTTAGGCTGATTTTAGTCTCACGCTCACCGTCAGCGCTGATAGGCGAGTGATCTTTATGACAATGAAATAAGGATACGGATTGTTTAGCAGTAATGACTACGCTGATTGCTCACGTTAGTGCTGGACAATCAGTATCCTTATTTCATTGTAATAAAGATCACTCGCCTATCAGTGCTGACGGTGAGCGTGAGCACTAAAGATTTCTCCCTGACATCTTGAATGGAGGCCTTTGCCCAGCAGTGGGTCAACACAGGCTAATAATAAAAATAGAAGTGTTCGTTCAAAACTACCAATTTCCGATCTCTATCAGCTATCAGTAACAGTAACTGCAACTGCCAGTTAAAATCAGTAATATTTCCTGCATTCGTCGGCCGCACCATTAGCTCGCTGCATCACCGGTGCGTGTGCTTACGTGCGATTACGTTTCACTTGCGGCTGCTATGTCATAGATAAATGTGTAGAAGAGGCATGATTTTTAGCCTACTAAACATTAGCCCTTAAAATGTATTTCTATTTGAACACCAAACGGTTACGCACACCCATAGCCATACACCGTCAAGTTTACTTTAGGGAGTGTACACATTGCGTTTTTTGCAACGCGTTTGTATCGATACAAACGCGATTCGAACGCGATGCGAACGCGGAGCCCCCCGCGCAGCCCCTCCCGGTTCGCTTTTGTATGGAAAAAAACGCGTTGCGAACGCGCGTTTGTATCGATACAAACGCGCAGCTCAAAAACGCGCTGCAGAAAACGCAATGTGTACACTTTCTTACTGGACGCCGCATCAAGTCCGCTGCAAACTTGACGGTGAACTTGATCGTGAATGGCTTGCATTAGCAAACACAGCTCATTTTTCTAGCTCTACAGGTGGGATTCCACCAGTGTGCTGAACTATGCGGCACTGTAATGCACAGTGTACGACACAGATGTTCACGCTGGTCGACTCACTCGGGCAAACAATAACAAATTGTTCGCGAACATTTTGGAAATGTTCGCGCACATTTGAACATGTATGTGCGCGCACACATGCGTGCAGTGGACTCGCGTCGCCGCGTACACGCTTGTTGTTCGCGAACTCAGTTTTGCTTCCGCTACCGGAGCGAAAACATTTATTTGTTCGCGCACATTTTTTTTTCTCATTATTTTGGCTTCGCACGGCTTGTGCATTCAGCCATTGTAAAGTAAATAATATATTTCAAGTTTATAGATACACAAGATACACAGATAGGTACATAATTACAGTATATAAATATAATATCCCACCCAAATCCCACCCCTCTCCTTGTGCCTCAGTAAAGTTGTGGGGCTTAACTGAAACATCAACACGGACTTTTTGGAAGAACTCGAAATGCAATGCCATCCAGTTTTGCTTCATTTGCCCACACTTATGCATAGGTATACTATATACTATAATTAAAAAAAGAACCGCCCGTCCATATTAACAACTGAAGACAGAAAACTCTTCTCAGTGAACAGAACATGTTCGTGCACAAGTGTGCCACACTGTGCGTTTACAGAAGTTACGCACAGTCTTGCCGGTGGAGCCAGAAGCTAAACGCGATACAAGCTTAGTACGTGCACTGCTGGAGTTTTGGACAAAATGTTTGTAAACAAATGTGCTGCACACTATTTTGGTGGAATCCCACCTTACCACGGACGCACATTGATTATGGACCAACTGCAAGCGCGGCCGCTTCAGAGTGCGGCAGGAGCAACGGGTGTCATACAAGTCATACGTTAGATCAAAGATCATTAGATCAACGCCACTACGAGATCAAACTGGGGCCCTAGCCATATTACACGATCTATCGTCGCTGTAGAATAGAACACTTCAAAATGTATAGGAATTGACGTTCTGACCACGTGACTCATCTACTTGAAACGTCAAATCCTTCAAAAATTCAAATCCTTCAAAACGTCAAATCATTTTTAAGTCATCTACTTGAAACGTCAAATCCTTCAAAAATTCAAATCCTTCAAAACGTCAAATCATTTTTAAGTGTTTCTATTCTACAGCGACGATAGATAGTGTATATGCCTAGGGGGGCTGTTTATTGTGTCAATTCCATCAGTAGTTCATAAGATCAACAGACCGATCAAAGACTACTATGTCAATTTACAACATCAACAATTCACCAATTGAATGCTTTCGTTTGTCCCGTCTGTACAAAACATAGCAGTTACTCTATGATAATAATGAGTGCTCGTAGGTTGCACTGGTTTGCACCACGACCCAGCAATATTGGTTCGTTAGTTGTTTCATACCGTCTGTCTGTATCAGAACGTTTCTAGCATTCGTTCAATGCGGCCGCTATTTTTGCACCAAAAGGTTTTACAATTTCACTAAAGAAGGTACAAAATATGTAGGTAACAGAAAAATATAACAATGTGGTTTTGAATAGAATGAGTTTTAGAAGGATCTAGTATCACAGTATTGGGTGAGAAGGAACACGAGTAGAATCTATTTTTCGATGTGTCCGTTCATGTCATAGCTTGCTTAGACGTTCTTGATTGATCGTTGAAGTTAAGCAACGTTGTGTGCGGTCACAATTTGGATGACTTGCAGTCAAGTGGCATTACGAGCTGAGTGCTTCCGTGCTTCGGAGGCTTTTAAGTCATTAAGCCATGACGGAGGCCTTTAGACGGTCTAAAAACTCCGTCACCAGAGTTGGCCACTTGCTCATACGGACTCTTACCTACTTACCTAGTTTTTAAGATTAATAATGTGATCCCAGTGGTCCTTCATGGAGTAGTGCATAGTCCAATAATAACCAAAATATGCTGTTAGAATATTATGTTATATTCGATACCTCAGGCATTTTACGACTTTAAACATTTACATAAAGGTATACTATGTAAATGATTCAAGCAATGTCAAGAGTATGAATTCAATGAAATAACGACTTAAAAGTTACGTAGGTATAAAACTTCCTTGCTTAAAAGATATTGTTAGACGAAAGGTCTACTATTGAGCTACTTGGAGAAAAAAAATACGGTCGTTGAGCTCAGGGGCGTAGCTATAGCTTTGTTAAGGGGGGGGTCCAAAGGTTCCAATATACCAAAGATCTTTGTTAAGGGGGGGGTCCAAGGGTTCCAAAATTATAGGTATATACAGGGTGAATTTTTGAGACGGGGCAGTAAGGGCAGCTACCTTTAGCGTTGTAGCTAGAGGAAAACGTTCTTAGGAGACCATCCTTAATTTTTGAAAATATTTCGAACTGCATTCACAGATTTTGAAAAAAATGTACAGTCAGCGAGAAAATGGGCCATTTACACAAAAACTTTTTTTGATGCCAATCGATCCTGTATCATCTAAGGATAAAAAGGCTCTTTCAGACCAACTGAGGTTAGAGTACTAGAAAAGTCAGAAATTGCTAAAATGTATTTCTGAGACAAGACAGTAAGGGCTACCTTAACCGTTGTAGCTACAGGGAAACGTTTTTAGGAGACTATCCTTAACTTTTGAAGATATTTCAACCTGCATTCACAGATTTTGAAAAAAATGTACAGTCAGCGAGAAAATGGGCAATTTACACAAAAACTTTTTTTGATGCCAGTCGATCCTGTTTCATCTAAGGATTAAAAGGCTCTTTCGGACCAACTGAGGTAAGAGTACTAGAAAAGTCAGAAATTGCTTAAATGTATTTTTGAGACTGAGCAGTAAAGGCAGCTACTTTAACCGTTGTAGCTACAGGAAAACGTTCTTAGGAGACTACCCTTACTTTTGAAGGTATTTCGACAAAATGATGAAAAATTATGACAAATGACAAAATGATTTCGTACGAAATGTATAATTAAAGTTATTTGCGTTTTCTGACTTTTCTAGTACTCTTGCCTCAGTTGGTCCGATAGAGTCTTTTAATCCTTAGATGAAACAGGATCGATTGGCATCAAAAAAGTTTTTGTGTAAATTGCCCATTTTCTCGCTGACTGTACATTTTTTTCAAAATCTGTGAATGCAGGTTGAAATATCTTGAAAAGTAAAGGATAGTCTCCTAAAAACGTTTTCCTGTAGCTACAACGGTTAAGGTAGCCCTTACTGTCTTGTCTCAGAAATACATTTTAGCGATTTCTGACTTTTCTAGTACTCTAACCTCAGTTGGTCTGAAAGAGCCTTTTTATCCTTAGATGAAACAGGATCGATTGGCATCAAAAAAAGTTTTTGTGTAAATGGCCCATTTTCTCGCTGACTGTACATTTTTTTCAAAATCTGTGAATGCAGGTCGAAATATTTTCAAAAATTAAGGATGGTCTCCTAAGAACGTTTTCCTCTAGCTACAACGGTTAAGGTAGCTGCCCTTACTGCCCCGTCTCAAAAATTCACCCTGTATATATACAGGGTGTGGCAAATTCTTGGTCACTGAAGGGTAGCTACCTTTTCTCTTGTAGTTAGAAAGTTTTGTTCTTAGGAAACTTCAGTTTTATTTTGAAGAAAAAAATAATTGCATTTTTAGATTTTTGAAAAAAAGTACAGTTAGCCTAAAAAACTACATTTGTCAAAAAAAACAAGTTAGTCTTAATCGACTATATTTCCCACCAGGAACACTTCTCCCAAAGTAACTTATCAAATCAAATCGTAAGTTTTTGCAATAATTCAAAAAAACACATCCCATACATTTTCTATGAAATTAGTAGTTGTAAACATTATAGTGCCACTTATTCGATCGTTCTTAATTTCATTTCATAACTGCTCCGGCAAGCTGGGAGGCTATTGTAAAGCGCGTATTTAAATTTAGAACAAAGTGCTTCCCTGCAGATGTACTAATGGTATGCTCCATGCATACCATTCTCTCTTGCGGCTCTGTCTTAGGCGCCTAAGGCTTTACAATAGCCTCCCAGCATGCCGAAGCAGTTACGAATTTAAATTAATAACCATCGAATAAGTGGCACTATAATGTTTACAACTACTAATTTCATAGAAAATGTATGGGATGTGTTTTTTTGAATTATTGCAAAAACTTACGATTTGATTTGATAAGTTACTTTGGGAGAAGTGTTCCTGGTGGGAAATAGAGTCGATTAAGACCAACTTGTTTTTTTTGACAAATGTAATTTTTTAGGCTAACTGTACTTTTTTTCAAAAATCTAAAAATGCAATTATTTTTTTCTTCACAATAAAACTGAAGTTTCCTAAAAACAAAACTTTCTAACTACAAGAGAAAAGGTAGCTACCCTTCAGTGACCAAGAATTTGCCACACCCTGTATATATTGACTAGGTTTCCTCCGAACTTAATCGGCTAAGGGGGGGGGGGTCCGGACCCCCTAAACCCCCCCTTATATACGTCCATGGTTGAGCTAATAGTTTGGCTACACTTGAGACATCAAGCCTGAAATCGGATTTTGACTAAATCATAAAAATCGGAATAACTTTTGAACGACTGAATATCGCTGAACATACAGGGGGTTAAATCGATAAGCATTGAGGTCCCCCATCGCTCTGCCACTATGGTTCACCCCTCCAGTTACCTACACCGTGTATAAATAATCGGCAACCTTAGCGCTGAAAGTGATCTCTTCCATATTTCACATTCTAAATTTCTAAATCATTTCTATTATAAGTACTAGGTATAACTAGAAAATAATAATTTTTAATCATCGTTTAATATTAATAATTTTGTAGGTTGAATCATAAACTTGATGAGCTAATAATCAGGGGTTCGACAATCAATCAATTTGTAATCCAATCGCTACGATTGTTGACGTACAACTAATCTAATCTGTTAATAACTGGATTAATGACAATAAAAGCGTACCGATGGAGTACTTACCGTTAATCTCATCAAAAAAGATAGAGCTTATAAAAGGTAAACGGTTTTTGGGAAAGGCATAGTTTGTTGCCCACCTTACAAACACTAACAGGTAAGATTTTATAATTTTCTATATTTCTATATTTTCTATATCAGCGTCGTTTTCTGTTCGCCACTATCTCATACAAACATTCTACTAATATTAAAAAGGCGAAAGTCCGTGTGTGTGTTTGAATGTTTGTTACCACGTATCTCCATAACTACTAAACCGATTTTGATGAAATTTGTAATTTAGATAGTTTAGGCTCTGGAATAACATTATGTTTCATGTAATTAATCTTTTTTTCTAATGTCGCTATCCTCGATTTCTTTCAGATCATGAATTACTAAGGTCTCATGCTTACTATAATAATTATTTCGTGTAGCTTTAGGGCTCGTCTCACTAGAAAACCATGGTTTCGCCACTAGAAACAAAATGTACCTGGTGTCCCGCTTGGTTGCTCAACGAAGCGGACACCAGTAGTCATTTACGTACATTTTGTGGTGCCACCACAGTGGCACCACCAACCATGGTTTTCTAGAGATAGAGCCCATATTGTTTAATATTCATAATCATGACTAATGCTTTGGAATAAAATGGATTTTTTTTAGTTCTTAAAATTAATGAAACGTCAATATCTAAATGTGTTCGCTCTTTCCTTGCAGCAAAAATGAATTCAATGCTGATCATTGCCTCCTTGATCGCCGTGGCGGTGGCTACTCCAGTTCACCGCGGCCTGGTCGCTCCTGGCATAGCCGGCCCTACGCCGGTCGTCGGAGTTCCCATCGCCGTTGGACCCGCAATTGTTGACTTACAGCCTGTTGCTGTCGGACCTACGCCTATTTCTGTCGGACCCGCCATCGTTGACTTCCAGCCTATCGCCGTAGGACCCGCTATCGTTGACTTCGAGCCTATCGCCGTAGGACCCGCAATCGTTGACTTCGAGTCTATCGCCGTCGGACCCGCAATCGTCGACTTCACCCCTGAGGATGAGGCCGTCGTCGAGTCTGCCCCAACTCCTCTGGTCCAGATCATCCTGAACATCAACAGCCAGACCCACGAGATCACCGTGCCCTTGCCTGTGGCCCCGGTCGCCGTCGCCACCCCAGCTGTCCCTGAGGTTCATGTTCCCGGCCCCGTGAACGTTGTTGACAGTGCTGACAGCATTGTTGTCCCCGCACCTGTCGTCATTGGAACCCCTGCTCTTCCTGAGGTCCACGTTCCCGGACCCGTGAACGTTGTTGACAGCGCTGACAGCATCGTTGTCCCCTCTCCTGTCGTGATCGGAACCCCCGCTCTCCCCGAAGTCCACGTTCCCGGTCCCGTGAACGTTGTCGAGGGTGTCGATGCTATCGAATCCGTCGTGGTCAGCACCCCCATCATCCCCTCTCCCGCTGTCGCCCTCCCCGATACCCTCAACTAAGTCTTCAAGTATTTAGAGATTAGTTGCGGCCAAGAACTGCGAACTACTACATTATTGTGTAGAGCCACTTGTTCTATAATACTTATTAAAGTTTGTGAATAAACATCCAGTTCCTGTAATTCTATTGTTTAAATTATCCCACAGCAAAACCTACTGTTAGGTATTGAAGTTAGGTATTGAACTTACCAATTCTGTTTGAAATTGAAAATTTCACCTAATTAATGTAAACTAAAATCTAAACAAATCTTCTTAATTTTTAAACCGAATTTCTATTTCTGGAATTATTTACAATATAGTACCGTTTTTTATAAAGGCCAAACAAAAGAAAAAGCCCTAATTTTTATGTTGTATCGTATATTTTACTTTGTATGTTGTCTATTGCCTCATAATCCTCATAAAGTAATGATGAGTTACGACTGTTCCAATAATTGACGCAGTCTGAAGAGCGTGTGTGATCGTGCTTTGAAAAACAATGTGTATAAGTTATTGTAGAGTTAACACGAGTTCATTAACGCATTCACTATTAAGCTCAGAGAGGCACCCTACGAAGGAGAGGGCCGCAGCAAGAACAACAAGTCAAATACAAATATAATAAATAATATTTATTCCCAAAACAAACAAATACAAAACTTGTTACTGGTGGTCCCCGCCTATGGGGTTAGCCTGTTTTGCGGGGGACAAACATCTCCGAAAACTACTAAACGCCATGTCTCGAATTTGTTTAAACCTCTAATATTGTAAAGAATATTTAGTCGAAATACTCTAGTCAATCATTGTATGTCTCATCGACCCCACACAATAACCACAAACGAACTTGTGCTAGTAAATTCTGAAGGCCTATTATTAGCTCCATTTGCTCTTAATATGTAACTTAGCAGAGGAAATACCCACTTTGAAAAGAAATGTTCGTAGAATACTAAAAAAATGTACAAATTACAAGGCAAGACTGCTTACATCTCGACCTAATTATTTCATTTTGTATTTCACCAGTGTAATATCCCAACGCAATGGTCGCAATTTGTATTTTTAATAAGTTTGACAAATATAAAGTATAACAAAAATACACCAGCAGGGCGATTGACACTTCTCGGAATGTTTTCCGAATTAGGAAAGTAACGTTTCTTCGCTGAAAAAACGTCAACTTTAAGAAGAAAATCTTGAAATCTGATGCATACCGAGAAAGAAGGTGTGAATCGCTCTGCTGGATAGTGACAAAAGCATGTGACACTTCTGGAATTGACAACCTTATTTTTTATCCTAGGGCCGAAACACATAACTGCGTTGCGGCGCCGCGCCGCTAAAATCGGCAGTTTGCGTTGCGGCGTTGCGGCGTAGCGAAAAAGAACGTTATGGTAGGGTAACCACAAAGACCTTTTACCTGTAGACACCCTCTTAGTCTCACTCACGTAAACACGTTCAAATTTATTGACCATAAAAGGTCCATACTTATTTCTGCTACTACTTCAGTGTCATCCTGAGATCATGACGTAAAGGTCTCCCGGAAATTGTTTTATTATGCCGGTTTGTGCTGTCCAACTTTGTCAGAACCGCCGCGGGAAACCTGATGATAAAAAGCTCATCACATACCATCGGTAAGTTTTGAAATTGTCCTGAGTTTACAAACTGCTTCTGGGTTACGCGTTTTGTTTGAAAGAATGATAGAAACAAACTGAATCATTGTCAACAAGTATGACGTCATAACGCTGGATTTAGCGGCGCGGTGCCGCAACGCCGTTATGTGTTTCGGCCCTTACTGAATAATGCTCTTTGAAGTAAAAATAAACAAGGTTTTAGTATAAATTCGTATAAGTACCTAAGTATAGGTCGCGTTACGTAAAAAAAAACACTTGAAGATAGTGGGGGGGGGGGGGGGGGGGGTTTGTTTGCGCATGGGTACACCTTGCACACGAATGTACTAGGCATATTGTTTATTTATTGTTTGTTTTTTTTTTCTATGGAAAACCATTTCGAAATTAAAAACGTTTGTGCGCGATGGTATTAATTTGCCTAATTTTTATGAATTGCTTACTGCGCAGCTTGACAGCCAGCGTTCTTTTTACATGACGCGAACTATAATAATCATTATAAGTCTAGTCAGAAAAACTAGCTCGCTTCCTCGGGTTAGCTTGTTTTATTGCGCAGACAATGTGTAGGGAACGTTGATTAAACACGCGCTTCGCAGAGTCTGTTTTATGTGGATGGCACAATTTACGAGACATAGGCTATAAAGGTTGAAATGGCTCTATTTTTTCAGTCAGTAAGACAAGCCCTAGTTGGCGCGGTGGGAGGAACTTTCGATCAAAAGATGAGTTCAAATGCCAACCGTCGTAATGGACTTTTACGATTGTTTATTTAGCACTGCTAAACCTAGTAGAGTGAGACAATACGTGATAAAAACGTGTTTCAATAAAGCAAGTCGCCTGAATGCGAGGTGCAAGTTGCATGCAACTTGACTAGTGGATATGCAAGGTGCAAGGTACAAGTTGCATGTAGGTATTTTAACTTGGTGTTGAGTTTCCTGTAGATTATGCTGACTAGCCCTAGAAAACATGGAACTGCGCAAGCCTGCACTATAGTATTTGTGACGTAGAATAGAACAAAGACAATTAGCGCCTCGGGAGCTTAACGGACGAATTTCCTTAATATAAACAGCCCGAATAGCTCCATTTGACCTCTCGTATCTTGCACCAACCTTACCACATTGGCACTGGCAGAACTAAGGAGAAGCAGCTGTAACCGTGGATAATAACCACTCAGACACATGAGGATCTCTAAGCTGAATGTATTGCTACAAACTCCTATGCTATTTTCAAAACTCTTCGCCCTGATAAAGCAATTTCAACTTGGTTGTATGGAATAACTTAGGCTTTTTCAACTTCTTTGGCTAACTTCTAAAAACATAAAATAGGCTCACGACTATCGCCAATGAGTTCGCCAAAGAGTCTCTGTTCTTTATGTATTTAAAATGTTTTATAGATGCCTGTAGCAGTAGCCAGAGAGAAGTCTGAACCCACGTTTGGCACATGCCCACTTTTTAAAATTTATGTATAGATAGGAACGTAAGTGACTCGTTACGAACTTATCGCCGCTTATAAGGAAAATGTTAGGTTTTCTCACGATGTTTTCCTTCACTGTTATCTCATGCTCATTATATTTTTTTGTCGAAACACAAAACAATACGAAAAAATATTTTTTTGTGGAAAAAAAAGAAAAACGAAACAAATCACATTAATTGTAGGTAAGATTTTAACTCATGTCTCATAATCTGCAGATTGAAAGTCAAAAGGACAAACCACCAGGCGACTTCTATCAAATAATCGTATAATTTGACGACCTCTGAGGCGCAGTGAGCGAAAGCTCATCTGAGACGCATGACGTTACGGGTTCGATCTCCGCGGCAGGACAAAATGTTTGTATGATCTGCAAATATTTTTCTCGGGTCTGGATGTTTTCTATGTTATGTATGTATTTACAAAAAAAAAACCTAAGTAGTATCATGAGGCTCCCATAACAAAAGCTCTGCTTACGTTGGGGCTACTGATGTGTGTTTCCATCATTTATTTATTAATTTTGCAACTGTTTTTATATTTCAGTCACACGAATATCTATCCACAAATAAATAGATAGCCACAAATGGCACAAAGTAGACACAGAGAGCTAATATGAACCAACAATCAATCCGTTCGGGCGAGAAGCCATGTCGAACGATAAAATCCTTTGTGCGGATTTCTTGTCCAACCAAGCAGATACGGGGTAGCCTGATGTGACCTTTAAAATTGATTTGATTTAAATTGGCCATATCCACAAGAAAGACATAAACATAGATAGATATATAACTCTTTATTGTATCCAACATAATACTAACACAAAAAATAAAACAAAGTGAAAAACTAAAAACAGAATGTACAATGGGCGGCCTTATCACTATAAGCGATCTCTTACTTGGCCGTATCCACGAGAAAGATAATAAGGACCTATCTACGTGTTAAGCTAAACATTTTCCTTAACAAAAAATATTTTCTCGGCTGGGAATTGAACTCGCAATCATAAATGGCACTAAGAATACTGTTTGTTTTTCAAAGAAAATAAAATAAAATACCACTCGGCCTATAAAGGTGCTATAAGCATCTCCGTGTGTTATTAACAAATTATTTTTGAAATAAGCAGTAGGAGCGGTCTCTAGTTTATCATATACTTACTTTTATGGTCTTCTGATAACTGATATCGCACTAAATCATATAAAGTAGTAGGTATTGAATATTGGATATTTAAAAAACTAGATGTACTTACTTACCTAATTTTTTTTTATTGATGTAGGTAATTTATGGACGGCAATTACACACAGCATTATCTAAGATTAGTCAGTCCCACACGACACGTATGACCATGTCTTTTTGTGTAGGCAAATATTGCCTCCTGACACTGTATAAATCATCTAGTAAAAGATGTAAAGGCCTAAATTTTTATATTTCAGATTGTGCTATCGGTAGGTACCTACTTATCAGACAAACTGTTGAACTGTTTTTATGCAAATAAATAACACTTAATAAATAATAAATGATAATGTCAAAGATAAACATCTAAAAAATGTGCTTATCTTAGGCACAGAACAGAAAAAAACAATAGAGGTAGCATTGCCCATAAAGCAACTAGTTACATCATTCTAAGCGCGTAGTAGCATTCTAGCCTACTGATTTGATGTGATGACTGAGTTCTTGACATTTAAAAATGATTATTATTGTAATGTGCATAGCTTTTACAATTGCAGTTTTCCGCCGAATCGAAAGATCCCGAATCAGAAGACCTCTTGAAAGGAGGCGGTGGAGCGTGCTGTGGTGGAAAACTATTGAACCTAAGGGCCCCATCTCACTAGGATACCATGGTTGCGCCACCACAAACAAAATGTACGTAAATGACACTGGCAGAGCAAAAAAGCCGTTATCCGGCATTAACAATGTGTTTCATAGTGTGAATTGTATAACAATTCAGCTAAAGCAATTCCTCTATAATTTTGTAAAATGTTAAAACGAACCAGATTTTTTTTTGTCGTGTAGCAATTTAACGCCAAAATGATACTGCGAACAATCCAGCTAACATTTTACGAAAATATAGAGGAATTACTTTAGCTGAATTGTAATAGGATTCACTATGAAACACATTGTGATTAACGGATAACGGCCTTTTAGCTCCGCTGGTGTCCCGCTTGGTTGCGGATTTTATTTGTGGTGGCACATGGAGAAAGAGAGAAAGTGAGAAAGAGCCCTAAATGTTAGTTCTATATCTATTTACCTCTCTGTGTATGTTATAGTTGGTGTCTAGTATACTATATACATCTATCTATCAAATTAGTCCACAATATTAATATACATACTTACACCTACATAAATGGTGTGTAAAAAACCCAGTCCGATTCGTGAGGTGTTATTGGATATCGATAATAGGTTCAATTAATACCTAATGGTTAGGTACCTATTTTCGGAAATAAAGTTAAAAAAATACAGTCGACTTGAGAATCTCTTCCTTTTTTGAAGTCGGTAAAAAATTTATCCAGAAAATAAAAGAAGAGAATTTAGTAAAATGAGAAAACACACCCTTGGGCTAACAGTCTAATAAAAAAATTAAGATCACATTTCAAGTTTTCTTTAAATGAATAAGCAGGTAAGTAAGTAAATCAATTTAGGTAGATACTTACTTACTTTTTTTTTAATTGGGATTCCTACATGCCTCTTTCGGATTGGAAAAGGTTTTTATTCTGTTCGTACATTCATTATATTCATCATTTTATCGATCGAGCGA
This sequence comes from Camptogramma bilineatum, assembly GCA_958496255.1. NCBI lineage: Eukaryota > Metazoa > Arthropoda > Insecta > Lepidoptera > Geometridae > Camptogramma > Camptogramma bilineatum. Next base: position 2,707,584 of record OY292451.1, read on the forward strand.
GCGAAGCGAGCGAAGATCTTAGTGGCAAGTTAGGCGATTTTGCTTTGTATGTTTGTATGTTTGTATGTTTGTATGTTTGTATGTTTGTATGTTTGTATGTTTGTATGTTTGTATGTTTGTATGTTTGTATGTTTGTATGTTTCATTTTTATGTTCTCGCATAACTATCGAACCGCTTATCCAATCTGTATGAAACTTGATAGGTCAATAGGTTGTGCTATGGAAATTTGCTGTGGAGCGTATGAGCGTAATCGATGAAGGGGTTGTAAAGATATGGGGTTCCCAAGGGGGTAAATTTTTTTCAAAGGTACCCAAATATATTGAGTGGGGTGTCATATGAAAGTACTCAATTTATACATTCCAAAATGGTTTTTAGTTTTCTTCTAGGTTCTATAGTTTTTGAAATACAGAGAAAAATAAAAATGATGAAAACCAATTAACGGATGTATGGAAAGAGCTCCCGTTTCATAGAGTTTCGATGTATTCGTAGGTCTGGTTATCAGACAAAGAGTGTGGCATCGTTGTGGTTTGGTTTGCAATGATTTTAGTTGCTTCTTGATATTTTTTCTTGAGATTGAAAATAAAAGCCGTGTTGGCCGAGTGGAAGAGTGCTCGATTTTCGATTCATAGGTCGTAAGTTCGAACCCTGGCCGTGCTCATCAATGGATTTTTCGATTAGAAAAATTTAAATGCGCATTAACACGAGCTCTAAACGGTGAAAGAAAACATCGTGAGGAAACCAGTTAACGTTCTAATAGCGGCGATGGGCTTGCAACCTGTCACGTATGCAAATGCTAACTCCTGCAAATAGTGGGCTGGGCAATTGGGCATGTACCAAAATTATAGAGGGAGACGGAGGGGGACGGGGAGGGGTAGGGGGAGGGGGAGGGGGTGGGGAAGGGGAGGGGCAGGGAGAGGGGGGAGGGGAAGGGAAGGAGAGAGACGGGGAGGGGGAGGGGAGGGGTAGGGGAGGGGAGGGGGAGGGGAGGGGAGGGGAGGGGGAGGGGAGGGGAGGGGATTGATTTTCTCATACATTTTGTATTGAACTGCTATTTTAATAATTTCTCGAACTAAGAGGCCTTCCCTGAGGCGCGGTACGAAGTTCGCGGGGTCAACTATTGAATATAAACACGACACGACTTAATGTATTGCATGCATGCCTATAATCTTTACCATACTGAGGTAGCGCATTAGATATCATTGTGTGGTAAACACTAGAAGGAGCACTTAACGTAGGTATAGGGGTAGTCAGAAACAAGTCCAAATCCAGGCTATCAACGCAACGGTGCGCGAGATCTCAGTTCGGGGCGAACTACTTACTAGTTTTATAGGTGTAGATATATAGTTTGACTGTGATAGTGCATTGGTTACAAATTCCTACATCTATACCTAGGTAGCGATTACAGTACAATTACATAGCTCAGTTGGTACTGCTAGGTGCACATCACTGGTCGACATTCTGTGGCGCGACCACGATCGGCATGCGACACGCTGCAACTATTCACAGCATGTTCACCCACCACAGACCGTGTTATATGTCCTTGTACCTATTATAGGTAGGTAGGTATACAGATCTAACTACATTTATTATGCTCAATTCAAACTGACTACTAGAATAACTACTCTGGGAGTAAGATGATGCCTTATTTAACTTAAATTAAGTTTAGAGTAACTCAGACAAGTACCTACCTATAGGTCTAAGCCCTCTCTGTCCAACTGTAGGTACATTTCATCAATAAAAATTAAATCCACACTCATTCATTCATTTTCCATAAAACAAAAATAAGAATAAGAAATAAGAATACCTACGTGTGGTTTATTTAACACTATAAAAATTAAAATCCACACTCGTCTGATACCTACTCATTCAAGTGTAATGTAAGTGCGTCTACCTTCCTGCTTTTATTCTATCACCACGCCCAAGGAAGTGAAGCAATCTTGGATACTCGAGACTAAAAACGTCTGAAAACGTTCCCCTATTTTGTTGTCAAAGAAAATAAGCTACGAAAATGAAATACTCATAGCTACGCAAAGAGCGTTTCATGAATTCATAAACTCTAGATGACATTTGTATTTTGCACATTATTAATGAACCAGAAGGGTCCAGCCATAAAGAAGATTCAGCAGTGCAATTTGTTAAAACATAGATGTTGATGGTACCTACGTACAAAATAAAGGGACTCCAAAATTGTTGCCAAAAGGAAAGATAATGGTAAAATTATAGTATTTTATTGTTTTTTACTATTCCCTTATCGCCCTTAAAGCGCCCTTATAAGAACAAAATATGTTTGTCTGTTCTTTTGCGACATAAGTCGGCGTCTATAGTGCGTTCTAGAATCTACTTAGAATCTAGGTATCAAAGACATTTAGTAACTATTTCTAAAACAGCGTTTCAAATATAAGGCTCTAACAGACATGCTACTTTTAGCATCGGCGATCGGCGATTTAGTCGTTTTTCAGAAGCAAAATGCAGCGACAGCGACCCGACCAACATTTCACACCGCACACTTAAAAACGTAAAATTGTTTTCCCAAGTGATTTTCCGCCTACAGAAACCTACTTAATTTTAGCATATACCTTCCTTACCTAAACTGAAACTAAAGATGTGTCCGAACTCAGTCGGTGAGATATAGGATGAACGCCACTTTAATCTTACCTAATCTTTTAGAATTAGGTATAGTTCAAAGTACCTACCTATCCTATATGTCCCATTGAGTGAGGCCGCTAAGGCCCTCTTTACAATGATACTTGAAGTTAATTAGTTAATCAGTTGATTAGGTTAGGTTTATATTAGTGTACCTAGGTATACGGAACTGACATACCCATGTCATGGATCAAAGTTCCACATAAAAAAAAAGCAAATCTCTCTGAATCTCATAACTCCATAACTCTCATCCTTACCCTTTCGAAAACACTTTTTTATCAGGCTCCTACCGTTATTCGCATTCTGTGCGGCGTAAAATTCTGAAGCTTGATATAATCAAGATGAATGGCCGTGGAGAGGTCATGAGCACTTACGCCTTTAGTACACCGACGCATTCGCATGCGGCAGCGACGTTCGCATCGCATTGCGATGCGAAACTCTAATGCAAATCGGCTGCGTCGGTCGGTGTAACAGCCATTTCGCAGTTGCTTGCGAAACAATACAGACAAGGATGCAACTATTTCATCTAGCTATATGATAGAGCGAGACATAATACATGCGAAACATTGCCATACAACTTACAGTTTTTTCGTCGATTCGCTGTCGCATGCGAATGCGTCGGTGTACTAAAGGCGTTATTGAGCTAAAATCCTCTAATGCTGAGAAATGGCCCTTAGGTAGGTGTAGTTCACAAGTTTAAAAAAGTTTAGGTAAGTTGGAAATCAGAAAAGTCAGTTTTATAATTTGATGATCGGGCTTAAAAAGGCCGTTAATAGCAGAATCACAATAGAAATTGAACTAATATGCCGTCTCGTTTCATAGACAGAGTGAAAAGCAAGAACGGCATATTACAGGTAGGTATTGCAATTCCTATTGATTGCAATTCTGCTACAGCGGCCATTGGCTCTTTTTCTTTCTTTAAATTTTATTATTACATAATAATCTTTAAATTAAATTAATTCAGTGATAATCGATAGATGAAATTGCTCTATTTCTAAAGCGTATTTTTCAGAAGTTTGTAAAATCAACTGAAGATAATTGATACGTACCTGAAAATGACAATAAGACCATGTTTTGATATTATATTATCGTAAAGCTGCGTACAGATATCGCGTACCCTGGGTACGCGTAGTCAGTATTACGCGTGTCCAGAACGTCAGACCTAGTCCTTACCTGTAGCTACGCGTACAGTGTACGCGTAGCTACAGGTACAGACTTGGCGTTCTGGACACGCGTATACTGACTACGCGTACCCAGGGTACGCGATATCTGTACGGAGCTTAAGATACGACTGGATGCGTAAAATCCGTGTCCTATTTTTTTTTAGAATGTAACTGTCAGACCAATTTATTTCTCTATTTCTTCCTTTTATTGTTCTGACGTGTGAAATTACTTTTCCACTATGACATTTCATGACATTTAGGTAACGGCGCATCTAAGGATTTATATCAATCAACTCAGGCTAACATTTAATAATAATAATGGTGGACATTTTTCACACAGTGCCATCTAGCCCCAAACTAAGCAAAGCTTGTACTATGGGAACCATAGAATACTTATATATTTTTAGTAAATACTTACTTAATATACTTTTATAACAGCCAGACACAGAATCAATGTTCATCACACAAAATATGTTTGTCCTGGGAAACGACCTACAGCGCAGAAGGCAGAGCTAGTACCTACCAACTGAGTTGGGAGGTCAGTTCAATTTAACCTGAATGATTTATATAGATAGAGTCAGCAAGCAATCTATTTACGCTGACTCTCCGCTGATACCGATAGTTCAAATTGTCTGTTACATAAAACACCAAACGCGGAACAAATACAAACTCACATTCAATTGAACAAATTCGAAGAGGGATAAAAAAGTTAGCGGATTACTTTATTTGTTACAAAGCGTTGCGTGTTTCCGACACGATTCATTACTTTAATCTTAAATTACCTTTATTTTATCACTAGCTGACGCCCGCGGCTTCGCCTGCGTGGACTACTATTTTGTTTATCCCACGGGAACCATGCATTTTTTCGGGATAAAAATTCCTATTCCTATTCCCGGTCATTATCTATCTATGTTTTAAATTTCAGCTAAATCGGTTCAGTAGTATTGGAGATACGTGGCAACAAACATTCACACACACACACACACACACACACACACACACACACACACACACACACACACATTAGTAGGATTCAAAAAAAGGTAAACTTATTTATTTGTGTCAAAGCTAATGTAAACCTTTATTAAATTATTAAAAAAACACAAAGTTAAATTATTATCGAATTTTCGATTTTCAAGAGGTATCACTACCTACTGATACTATAATTATAGTTTCTGCATTGATAGCAAGCTACAATATTTATCTAAGTCCTAGGTTCTGCTTTGTCAAGTAAAATGTTTGTTATTAAGTATTTAGGTACTACTATAGAAGGATAGTAGTAATATTTACTACTGTACAGGGACAGTAATAAATAAAGCTTGTGGTTAGACCCCGAGACCAATAAGTGAAAGATAGATTAAACAACGGATCGGACCACCTCGGAACTGTTTGCGAAGTGTGATTAATTTTTTGCCGACATCCCTGTATCTAGGTTAAAAATGTGTTTCTGATACTGAACCGATTCGGCGGGAGTTTTGTTTGCCTCAGATATTGCAAAAAATCGAATTTTACTACCTCCTTGTGAACTCTGTTCTCCTGGTACATTTCATCACTAGAAGTATACAATTATGATTGAAACTAGTTGATAATTGATGTTTTTTTTCCTTTTTTACTCATTGAAATGTAAATCTACTTAAGTTCAGGGATGGACCTAAAATGGCCGCTACGTGTTCCAGATTAACATTCCAAGTGTGAACTCTAGTTCCTTTTGTTTTTTCATTGATGTGAAACTACAGTAGAGCGGTAAATAAATTGAGGCCAGCGGGCTTAAAAAGGTCGATATAGCAGAATCACTAGGAATTGAACTATATGCCGTCTATTTTGACTCTCAGTCAATGAAAAGAGACGGCATAATAGTTCAATTCGTATTGTGATTCTACTCTAGCGACCTTTTTAAGCCCGCTGATCAGTAGGATTCAGGTTTCGCTCTTTACAATTTTCATTAATCTTCTCGTCCATCTTGTTATTATAACACTTTCATTCAAAGATACGCTGTATTTCGTCTGTAATTGCTTCGTTCCTATCCAAAACTCCAAAGCTTTTTCGAACACCTAGCTCAACTCAAGCGCTTTCCTGGAAATCCCCCTTAAGGCAGTTATTATCCGATGGAGGAATTTAATTTCAGTGGTGGACGAGGAAAACTCGCAATCGGCCCCGAAGGATTGAACTGAACAACTAGACAAGTGTCTGTATGAAAGCTCTGAGAAATAGAACTGCATTTCAGCAAAAGCTATTTGGACGATATTGCTGGGACACCGATAACAGAATATACACACGATATTGAGATACGAAGTGAGATTTTCTTTGTTTATTCCCGACGCAATACAAAAATCCGATATTGTTTATGTTTGTGCAAATGTGATTGTTTCTAGTTTTGCTTAGAATTCTTAACATTAAAATAGGATTTTCACTGTAAAACACACAGTTTAAATAATAGGTAATCATTTAATCATTTTGAATCAATGTTCGATCAATCGGACTGTGTGAATATTTTTTTCCATTTGGTTCGATTTTAGAATTACAATGTCATAATTAAATATTGACTGAATTAAAAATTACACTTCTTCCAACGGATCTTGGCATTCGTGAAGTTAGCCGTTTCGATGCGCAGTGCAACTTTTTCATACAACATTTTCTACTGCGCAGCAAAAAGCCTAACTTCACGAATGCCTAGATCCATTGGAACAACTGTACGGTACTTAGTTATTTTTTTACAATTAATTAATTAAAAGTCATAATAAAAAATACATTTTACATTTTCCACAATATTAACTACTAGGAACAGTAACGAGTAACACAATAAAAAAAAACATCGTAGCTCACAACCTAATATTTTCCAAAATATTTTTAATCAGGCTCTCAGTTATATCCAGTATACTTTATGTAGACATATACGAGCCCGTGTTCCGTGCTGATAAAATGTAGTACAAGCTTCTACAACAAATACAGTAGATAAGGCTGACGTGCTCCGCTATAGCACGAACATCGCGACTTATCTGCAGAAATAAATCTACCTCGCACGGGGCTGGGTCAAGAGCCAGGGCTTGCGGGGTCAGAACACAACTTTAAATCTTCCTGAATACTGTTTTTGAATGGACATAGAACATAAGTTCTATGTTGGCCAGTTGCCCTTTGCAATATATTTACCTAGGTAAGTACAAGCATTTAATTAACTTATTGTATGTTTTTTGCGTTCTAATTCTAAAAATTGGATGAGGCTAGCACGGGACCGTGAGGAGTGGCAGAGAAAAGCAGCCTATACCCAGCAGTGGGTGAAGTTAGGTTGCGGATGATGATGATGATGTTTGATGGGGTGGAATTTTGCAACTGAATTTTAGAACAGTTATCGTCAACCGATTGAGCTGAAATTAGGCACTTATGCACTCATAGATTCTCGGTGAAATGTTATTATGTTGACAACGAGCTGATCTGATTATGGAGTCAGGAGCTCCTCATTGAATAACTGTAAAATACCCGTGCTTAGGCTCATTTGAATTAGCTCGCGATTAGGTACCTACCTATTAAAAGCTTGATTTGAACTTCGTCCTACTTGGTCCTCTAATATTAATTATAGGTAGATTTGTAAATAATTAAAAATATAATCAGGCTAAAATCTAAAATGGTAATTTGATTCTTGAAACCAATTGAAGAGCGGCAATCGATAACATTTTAAAACGTTTTTGTTAAGTCACTTTCTTGTTTGTCTGTCTGTCTGTCTGTCGTAAGTACCTGGTGGTCTTGCAACTCTCAAGCACTTCCCAATAAGCTATCCGGCTGAAATTTTCGGGGTAGCTCACAACTCGATGACAGTGCATTTAGGTACCTAAAAAAATTATAACATGGAAAAAAAAACATGGAACCTCATGGGCTACCCAAAATTTTCCCTGGTGACGATACTGGTATCATAACCTGCCCCGAAACACTTTAAACCGATAATATCGCAAAGAAACTAGGTTGAAGTGCATGAATTTTATAAAAATAGTCAGGTACTCTGCTGTGGTAACTAAAAGCATGATCTTGAATAAATTTTGGTCCTTTTTAAATTTCTATCGTTTTTTAAGCGGACGGTGCTGCTTGTAGACAGCTGTTTATTTTCATAATGATAAATAGGTAAGTACTTACTACTTGTAATTCTTATTTAAGAAACAAAGAAAAGATTTTATCCCTAAGGCGCAGGCCAGATAGAAGAGACGGGGCGCAGACATTTGTCTCTTCCGCGTCCCTTTCATACAAAATGTGACGGCGCGGCGGCGGCGCCCCGTCTCTTCTGTATGTTTGGCGGCGCGACGCTTCTATACATTTTCTATGAAAGGGAGGCGGAAGAGACATTGTCTGCGACGCGTCCTCATCTTACGTCTTTTCTGTATGTCCCGCGCCTAAAGGGGGAGGGAGTTTCACGCCCGAGACCGAGACAGGAGACCAAGACAGGAGACCGTTGTCATCAAGCCGTTGTCATTATAAACTGACGGTTCTCTGCCTTCTGTCACTTTCGCGTGCCTCTACAAAGCCTGTCTCTGCCTCCTGATTGTCTATCTTTAATAGCGACCAAATTCGGTATCAAACTCTCAAATATGACAGTTCAGTGACCACGCAAGTAGCTCTGCCACTCTCATCTCAACGAGACCGGACGCGTAAAAGATAAGTTGAAAAGAAACAAAAATGCATTCATAGAATTTCTAAACTTCGCTTGCCTCACCCCGGAATCAAACCAGCTTACTTATAATTGCTATACCTACTACGACGGAACGAATTTACGGAACGCACTGCAAAGGCTTATTTTTTCTCTCTGTGATCAAAGTCCACTGTATTATACGTTTTCTGTGATGAAAAGCTAGCACAGTTATTATTCTGAATAAATTAACAAAAACCACTTCCATTTTCAAATTAAAACAACACACCTAACCCTCTGTTAGTCGGGTAAAACGCGGTACAAAAAAAAACAAAATTTCTACCGCAACCAGAGCGCGTAATAAGTAGGTACAGTGCCACAAGTATAAGTTGGCGGTGGCGATTTGAGGAACTAAAACGGAAAAACGGAAAAAGAGTAATAGGATGCGAAATATCAATAAACTATCATAAACAAATACGCAAATGATTAAATCTTTCTTACATATTTTCCCAAATTTCGTGGTATTTTCTGTACAAATAATTATATTTTTTGAACACAGTGGCGCTCAGCCGCGCCAAGTTATACTTGTGGCACTGTACCTACAGGAGTTTTATATAATTTAACCTTATAATTACTTTTTCTCTGTGTGATGTGCGAAAATGATTGAGGTAACCAAAAATCCACTCCCGCTTTTTATTTTCACTCTTTTTATATAAGTATCCATCTAGTGCCAAATACCTATTTCTGATAAAATTTAAAATTCGTAGAAACTAATAGTTATTCTGGTGACGGAGTTTAATCGCTCGTCATAGCTAAGAAACGAAAAAGCATCCTGTCACTCAAATCAATAATGTTTTTTAATGTTGGTGATTTTACCTACCTATATGTAACTAAGTATATAAAAAACTACTTACATGAGTAGTAGGAATTATCAGTCACATAGTTCTCTTAACACGTTCCCTGTCCAGGTGCCTCCAATGTGGGTCCATGAAGCTTTTTTTCAGGAGTCCGTGCTTCCACTATGGGTTCACAACTTCAATCTTGGACGTATGAAGTTGTCAAATCGTTTTGTATGGGGAATATCACGTAGTTAATATCACGTAGTTCACATGTAAGTATGTATTTGTAAAGTTACAAGTTGTAACTAAATGTTGCGGTGCCCCAGCGGGGTTCTTGTTACGGAACAAAATATATTAGATACAAGACCTTGTGTACCAACATGAAGCAATAAATTATATTGAATTGAATTAACACATTGGATACCTACAAGTAAGACCTTGTGTACCAACATAAAGCAATAAAATATATTGAATTGAATTAACACAAGCTCTGCTTAGTTTGGGGCTAGAAATACTGTGTGGAAATAGTCCAGCATAATTATCTAATTTGAAAAATTACAAAAATATTTTACATGCTAAGTTCAATTCAAACAGGTTAAAATTCCTACCTACTATAAACCTACTAATTTTCAAAAGATAGAGACAATCCAAAAGCCTCTCCATTTATATTCTATCACTTTGGTGGAAAGTAATCCGAGACGATTATTTAAAATAAATAGAGCACTATTGCTCATGCTCACTGTCACTGCCAGACACATTTCTGGCTACCATAAAATATCAGAGAACCGTCATGTAAGTACTTACCTATACAATGTAAGTACCTATCACAAAATTCCAAATAATGTAGGATTAATTATTTCGCTATTTCTTATTCAGGCAACACTAGAGAAGCTGTGAATGGAAACAAAGTGGTCATAGCAATTTTTCAACATAAGTACTTACTACAACAAATTCAAAACATTGGTGTCCTTGTCATTCTGCAATCTATCTGCGCTAACTATGGAAATAAAAAAACCATTACGAAAGTAATTAACAGACGTGGCACTCAACGTGCTCATGTCAAAACCCAATTAAAATATTGGATCAGAGAGCGAGCATGTGAGGTTTACAGCGATTTTCAACCTAAAGTTCATTACATAAAAGCATCTTGTATTACGTGGAACAACTAAAATACTTGTGCGTATCAAAGGTCAACTTGGTAAAATCGCCACTAGGTACTGTCGAATAATTGAAAAGGAAGCCGACGACAGGCATTGCAACTCCATTAGCGAATGACGACGGTGAAGCCTAATCTCTAGAAGAGGCAGAACCTTCGATCAACAACTTTCAGACATACAATGAAACATTTAAATAACTAGATGTCACCCGCGGCTTTGCCCGCGTGGGAACCCTTTATCGCGAAATTGGAATTTATCCGGGATAGAAAGTAGCCTATGTCCTTTTCAAACTCACTCGTTCCATTAGGTTATAGGTCGCTGTGTCGTCACGTCCGGCCCAATTACTCCGCACGTTGACTCGATGAAGTAACCAAATTACATCGACGTTTGCTTGTCGCCAAACGATATAATGTAATACCCGGTAATGGCCTACTTTTCGGAAAAGCTTCCGCTTGTAAATTGTTAGTGATTTGCTCGTAAAGTGACTTTTATGAAAGAAAAGGTCTCGATGAAAATATTGTGAGGAAAGTAATTCTAAATTATTGAAATGAAAATTCTTAGCAACCATTTTTGATTCTGCGGGATTCGAACCCGCATTGATCAAACCGGTCCTCCTAAAATCGGAGTGCTCTAGCCAACACAGCCACTGACTGAAAACTCAAATCTAAAAGTTAGAAAGAGATGTCACACTCTACTAAAACAGAATAGCAAACACGTAAAATTAATGTGTGTGTTTTGATGTAAATCTAGCGACCCTCCCCAAGAAATATTAGAGTATCTCAATCAAAAAGTCTGGATCGTGTAAGCAGACTTCAAACTTTTCTTCTTGAACACACCGAATGATAAGGCATGGATGCCTTATGGCGCGCCATGTCAAAATTCGACTTCAAATTGCGACTCTATTTCCATGCATTTTTTACGAAATTTGAAAGACGCCCGTGTCTTGTCCAGCGAAACTACGATGATTGCCAGATATTGATGGATTTGTAAAGGTCCATTCGAGTCAAAAGTATTTATGTCAAAAGATACAAGTACAAGGTGTCAAAGGTATACAAGGTCATTATTATTCACCCTTTCATCCGCGACCAAGAACTTGGTCAAGTAACTGGAAAAAGTTAAGAAAGGGATGATTTAAACGAAGGATGAGGGTTGGGATGCTCAATTGTTCTAAGGGATTGGTACCTACAATTTGCAGGGTAAATTAAGCTATTGAAGCGTTTGGGATTATTTTGGGGTTTTTACACTTTTTCTTCGGTGTTTGCTTCAATTTTTGGCGAAGTTAAATGTCTGCGAATAATTCTTAAGTACATACCTCTGAAGGGTTATTTTCTGCTGGATTTTGTGTTACCACAGCTGATGAAAAATTGATGCACATCGGTAGGTATAGTTAAGTATCGGAAACTGTTGTCTTTACATTAAAAAAAAATGCAAACAAGTAAATGTATGGTGATCATGATCATACTAAGTAGGTAAATCTCGCTAGTTCTATTCAAATAGTATAACCGGACTGAAAGAGTCAATTTTGTAATTTTATTCTCCATTCGTCCCACTTCGAACGTCACTCGAAATTCCGATTCTGAGTTATGCGGATTCGTCTTTTGTGAACAGATAGTCCGGACAGTCGAACATACAATAGAGGAAATAATACTAGCACTTGAAATGAGAAAGTTTGGATGTTTGCAGTTCAAATGTTTGTTTTCAATCACGAGGGAACTGATTGAATGGAAATTAATTTGAGAGAATCGGAAACTCGAGTAGGTAAATATTAGACACGTTTCATTAACTTGTGCAATTCCGCTCCGCTCAAAGTAAAATGATACTTAGGTACATTTCACAAGCACTAGGTACCTAAGGGAGTGGCCACATTGCGTTTTCTGCACCGCGTTTTTGAGCTGCGCGTTTTTATCGATACAAATGTGCGTTCGCAGCGCGTTTGTTTCCATACAAAAGCGAACCAGGAAGGGGGCAGCGCGTTCCCATCGCGTTGGAATCGCGTTTGTATCGATACAAACGCGTTGCAAAAACGCAGTGTGCTTACTGCTCTGTAGGTAAGCTGTTGTTTTGTTACTGAAAAAATATCTAATACTCGAAAATACGACTTTCCATTGATGAATTTGTGCCGAAGGGAAGTTGTGTCAGTATCTCTGCATGTAGGTACTTATTTGGGAATACAAAAGCAGCATGGAAACATTTATATCGCTAGAAATTTGTCAACACAAGGTAAGTAAATAAGTCGCGTTGAGCGAGTTTACTAATTGAGCTGGGAACGAAGATCTAAACCCTAAGGAAATAAGATTGATTTTTGAACTGCGTGTAAGTTATTAAATAAATGGCAAATCAGTGTCAAAATTAATTGTAGATTAGTAGCCAAGGGCCCTCGAACTATAGGCGCCCTCGCTGCGCTCGTGCGCCTAAATATCTCGGGCTGCAATTGATGCCTTACACCCGAGCTAACTACTCTGCTTTACATCTCGATTGTGAGGTAAGTAGGTCCTTATTACCCCCAAATGGGGTTTGTAGGTGACCAATTAGCACTCTAGGGTAATAATAATGTAGCTAGAAAAGCCCTAGGGCGGTAAGTAATTAAAAAAAAAACACTTCACTCTTTCAAAAAGTTCGAGTTTTTGATTACTTACCGCCCTAGGGCTTTTCTATTATTTACTATCATTATTATTATTATTATTATTATGAGCCATCTATGTCCCACTGCTGGGCAAAGGCCTCCCCCCATTTTTTCCACTCCGTGTGGTCTTGTGCATTTAAACATAACTATGAAAATTGTAATGCGTTTAGTAGTTAGTTAATAAGCGTGGTACCTTCGTAATTAATTTTACCTCCCGGGCATCCGTTCCGAGATTTTTCCTAAAAGGAAAATTACAGGACAATCCTTAATAATTAGAAACGTGAGTGTTGAAATAAGCTTTTAAGCCAGATTTTTCGGTGATTAATAAAACGATCCCTCTGTTCAAGTTTCGTCCCCATGGTCCAGAGCTGATCCTTTGTTTTTCAATACGCTTAGGTATTTCAAGTTTCATCCAAACTAGTCCAGCGTTGTAGAAAATTGATTAGGTACCTACTATTATCACAATCATACACGGTGATCAATCACAAAATAATATCGTCTATTTATTTACCGACTACGTTTTGATCCATTTTTTTAATGAAGTAAAACTTCTTTACGCACGCTTGACTTGGAAAGTAAGCTGGTGAATTCGTGACGAGAGCGTTACGAAAAGTGTGATCAGGCGAGGCGAAAGGAATAAGTTAGCTTTCTCTTGACTTCGCTCCTTGCCCAGCTAGAGACGAAGTCGACGATGAAGCGAACTTCCCTAGAAAATGCCTATTATTGAGTTGAATTGGTTGGAAACAAGCAGCATCAGTAGTCATAAACACAGCCCACCTGTGGGAGGCTTTCATAATGAAGAATGTCTGATACTGCTTATCTGATACTGCCCTGTAAAAACTTAACTCACTTGTACTTAAATATTTCATAACCACTACAAAATCAGGGCAGAAATATAAATGACCATCACAACAATAAAATTGTAGATCTCATTTCATTTATTCAAATGTTAACGGCATCCATCATTCCTTGCACGTACTCAAGTAATGAGTACCAGCGTCCATTGTAACAATAACTTGACAGATTAACTGAGGGCCCTTCGAACTTACAAGATTTCCCTTCGCCGTGCTTAAGGGTCGGGGTATGGAGGGAAGAGCTAGTACATTATTCTCATGAAGTCTGAGCTTGTACGCTCAAATTGACGGTTAGTCCACAAATTGATGGCTAGACCACCACTACAAACTTTTAATATCGGTCAATAGTTTAGTCTGGCTCTTAATCAGTAGATGATGATGATGTCCGTCGACGGTGAACCTTGCTATTGGATTGAGCTAGGTATTTCGCTGATGTGCGCGAATATGACTTGCTAACTCTTTAGTTTTAAATGTCATATTGCAGGACGCACAGAAGAGTTGTAGGTATGTGTAGATGGATCAATTGTTCATTTCTGAAGCCTTTTTAATAATTTTTATTTTCTAATCTACCTACATAAGAAAGACTTTATAGGTAAGTCAATAAACTCGGGAATTGCTACCACTATTTGCGTAACCAGTTAGGTCGAATTCCATTTTAGGAACAATAAAGTTACACAACATCCTGAAACTAAAGTGAAAATTTCATAGTTTTGCAGTGACCCAGCTGAGCCCAGACATATTCAGGGATGATTCCATCATAAACAAACGCCCTCAAACTTCGGCTGTTACGAGCGAAAGTGTACAAGTTTCTTTCGAGATTTTCGAAGGCCGACCTTAGGTCGACTTTGTAAAACAGCGAAAGACCCTTTGTGTCAAAACTTAACGCACTTGTAGTACCTAAAGGATTTGGACACACCTTTCTGCAGAAGAGTCAATGATTTGCGAAAATTAGAGATTGAAGTGACAGTTCACAGAGAAATTAATACTACGTTTTGACAGTTCTTCCTTCTATCAAGATGTCCATATTAGCTTGATAGCGTAGAAAAATTTAAAAAGACGTTTCTCGAAAAAGTTTTTTCGAGTCACTGTCTATTTTTTTTTAACATATCTATCATGTCTCACTGTTGGGCAAAGGTCTCCCCCTTCAACTTCCACTCATCACGCTCCAAGGCCATCGTTTGCCAGTCTGGCTCGAACGCATCCAGATCGTCTCGCCATTTTTTCCTTTATAACCTTATATTTTGTTGTGACCGTATCTATTATGAAGCGACTCTGTTAGGTCGTTCTGAATTGTCCGCCAATATGGTACCTACTATTGGATATTGAGAATTAAAACATCTATTTGGTGCCTGAATCCGAATGAATTTAACTCAAAAACTGTTCCTTTCGATGTACCTACCTAAGTATTTAGGTAATCCAAAATCAATTAGCCTACTGCCTGCTATTGACATGTTCAGCTTCCTATTCTAAGCGCCAACATTCCCAACGAATGTTTACACAGTGATTTAATTTGAATAGACATCAAAGCTCTACTGAATATTAATCTATCGGTTCCACTTCTACCCCTTGTGATGTAACAGTTTGAGCTATGCTGAGATAATAGAAATTAGAGACGCTACGATTACTTAGTAGGGTAATATGGTTAAGAAATTGAGTTTGTTAAAATAAAGTAGGTATAATTGACCGAGTAAGCGAAGCAAAGCAACTCTGCTGCAGCTTAGACAAAAACGCTTTCGTTTGTCAGCCGGATGTCTGTCTGTCTGTTCTCTACAGATCGCATTTCTCAACAACTTTTCGTGTTGAATTTATAGAATGTTTTGTAGGGGATTTTTGATTGGGGATTTTAGATTCTTCCTCCAAAAAGGGGCAAAAAGGGGGTTACGGGACATCCAGGATATCTCCGCCTTATGACATCCGATTTGGATGTTTTTTTTTTTAAAGGTTGTAACTTTAAGTTGGTCTCCATAACGTGAGTGACGACCTCTGTGGCGCAGCGGGTGAAGGCCCGCCTGTGACGCAGGAGGTTGCGGGTTCGATCCCCGCCGCGGGACAAATGTTTGTATGATCTGCAAATATTTGTCTCGGGTCTGGGTGTTTTCTATGCATACCTATTATGTATGTATTTACAAAAAAAATGTATATAAGTAGTATATCAGTCATGTGGTTCCCATAACACAAGCTCTGCTTAGCTTGGGGCTACATGATGCTGTGTGAAATGTCCAGCATTATTTATATTTATCTATATTATAAAACTTTGGTGAAAATCTGATGAGAATCTTCAGCGTGATGAGCAGAATAACTCCTAAAACTTAAGTAGATACATTACATACATACATAAAATCACGCCTCTTTCCCACAGGGCTAGGCAGAGACCACGGACTTCCACTTGCTACGATCCTGACACACCTCTTTCGCCTCATTCACATTACATTGCTCACTTTTAGAAATGCTTTTTCTTAGAGCTATGCAAACACAGACTCACGAGGTCTACAGCTCACAGAGCCACTAGATATTGCCAGCAAATCTTACAGAACAGACATTAGGTACCTACTGCTCTTTTGTGAAACCCACAACTAACAATAATTGTAAGTAAAACGTGGTGATTAAAAAAATATGCATAATATTGATGCAATCCTTATAAAACCGTCTTAACCACCATTAGGTACCTACAGTCAGCGTCATCAATCGGTATCCTCCTATTGATTTGAACAAAGACTCTTTTCATTTCAACCTTGGATTTCAGTCGGGTATTATATCAGCTATTTTTGTTTAGGAACTCGAGCGAAATAAGATATCCATAAGTAAGCAAGGATGTAAAAGTTTTTACAAAAGTTGAGATCAACGGCTTGCAAACCGACCTCTTACTAGGGGGATACCAATTAATGACGCTTTCTGTACATCACAAAACTATCCTAACCAGCATTAGGTAGGTACCTTCACAAAACACAATCATGCGATACTTCAATAGCTTCAATCCGGAGCCCAAAGCGGGTCTCTGGCAGTTAATTAGACAATAGCGGCGGATATCGGCGGAATGCGAGGTATCCACGGCGTTTGTGCTGGCCGCATGCCCGGACTGCGGGGCCGAGGAATCTGAGGAGACGGCACTTTTACCTCCAAATACATTATTTGGTAGAAGTTTTAGAAGTAGCATTCCATACAGTAGCGGCGTTAGGGTGCGTTTCCACTGAGGCGGAGCTGAGCGGAGCGGGGCAAAGCGGCGCATGAATTAACCAATCAAATTTCAAACGACGAAATCGAAACGCGGCAAAATGCACCCTGATTGGTCAATTTACGCGCCGCTAAGCTCCGCTCCGCACAGCTCCGCGTCAATGGAAACGCAGCCTTAGGGTAGGGCGAGTAGGGCGCAGGCCTGAGGGGGCGCCCCCAATTCTACATGAACTTCAAACTTTGTGGAAAAGGCATACTTACCTATTCCCTAAGAAAGGTGTTTTGAAAAGATAAAAAGATGAAAAAAGGTAAGTATAAAATGTTTGAATGAAAAAATGGCATCATAACGCATTTGTTTAAAAAAATTCGGCTCGCTTCGCTGGTTGATAAAAAAGCTCGGATATTAGCTTCATAAGTATTTTGCAAGCAAAATGAGTTATGTATGACTACAAAATAGAAACCGACGAGTAGCCAACCTTTCCTTTGAGGACCGTTAGCAAAACCAAGTGTCACATGCATGTTGCATTATGTCTAAAAAATTAAAGAAGCTCGCTTCGCTTGCGTTTTAGCTTCATAAGTAAATTGAATGTTTAGGTATAAAACGGTATATTATTTCAAACCCATTGTTTTTTTTATAAAAAAATATCAGTAGATCGGGGCGGGAGGGGGGGGGGGGCGCCGGTAGAAATCGCGCCCCAGGGCGCTGGTTATGCTAAAACCGGCCCTGATTCCATACGTGACAAGTAGCAGGCCCATCGTCACTATTAAAAAGACAACTGATGGTTTCCTCACGATGCTTTCGTTCACCGAGAGCTCTAGTTAATGCGCATATAGGTACCACAGAAAACAAAACCAGCGTTACAGAAGCTCTATGTTACTAGAGCACACGCTGAGTGGTGGGGACCAATTTTGTGTCTAGATTTTAGTTGAGTAGGTACTTATCTAATTAGTTAGGTATAAGTAATTTTTCGAATTTTATAGAATTTCTATAAAATTTTGTGAAACGAAAATTTGAATAATGCACGGCCGGGACTCGAACTCATGACATGAGTAGGTACTTATCTAATTAGTTATAGGTAATTTTTCGAATTTTATAGAATTTCTATAAAATTTTGTGAAACGAAAATTTTAATAATGCACGGCCGGGACTCGAACTCATGACCTTCGGATCGAAAGTCGAGGCACTATCCTACTTGGCCAACACGGCTCTAATACCTCATCCATTAGTGTAATTTGCTTAGTACTCGATGTCCGTATGAATGATGCAATGCGGGTGATAACTAAGCTACCGTTGACAACTCCACAAGATCACGATTTGTTTGTGGGGTTGTTAGAGTTGTCAGCGCTTGATAGATGGTCGTCAATGTACCGGAAAAGCATAGAAATTGAAGATACAGCAGTAATAATGACGTTGGATTTTAGTAATGAGTGATTTAGGCTTGTAACCCGTCACGTATGGAATGCTTCTGCAAAATGTAGGCATATATCAAATATGTACTTGGACATACCTCTGACAACCCCCTTAGACATCTTCAAAAAGATCTTAAATTATATTTTGGTAAGATTGAATCGAAATTTAATAAAATTTAAATAATGTAAGGTTTAACTTTGAAAGGATTACAATTCGTAACATTCGTAGCACAATCGTAGCGCTCTCGTAGCTTCGTAGCATCATCAAAATGAATAGCCGAAACGAATCACTAGATGAATCCTATGATGAATTGACAATTTTGCTATTTCTAATATGAATCATATTGCGATACTGCTAACGGCCTTTATAGCCCCACTGGTATAACAATGTAATGGTTTGAGTATTTTACTCTCTTTTCATTACGTAGGCCATATCTTTAATTTTTCTTCTGTCAACTTTTGAGTTTGCGTTCAAGGGTAGCTGATCCAAGAAGACCACCCCTCCTCGCAGTTGTCTGTTATCTGCTAGTTTATCTGAAAAAAAAAACTAAATAAAGGCATAGTTTTAAAATAATATCAAAAGCATCTAAGTAATTTAAATTAGTTCTTTGTGATTTCATTCCAAAAAAATCAATCAGACGGAACTACCTTTAACTAAGTTCTTGATGTCTTGTGCAGTGGGTGCCCCAGTTGTTGCTGGCACAACGAATGCGACAGGTATTTCTGATACATTTGGCACTCGTACGGCAGTCACCGCCACGTCTAGTACACCTGGATGCTGACTGATCACTGCCTCTATCTCCAATGGAGAAATCTGAAATATCATAATATAATATGGTTCCCATTGTACAAGCTTTGCTTAGTTTGGGGCTAGATGGCGCTGTGTGAAATGTCCAGCAATATTTATTTATTTATTTACTTCTGTGGCGCAGTGGGTGAAGGCCCGCCTGTGACGCAGGAGGTTGCGGGTTCGATTCCCGCCACGGGACAAATGTTTGTATGATCTGCAGATTATCTAGGGTCTTACCAGATGATTTCTGTATTTTATTAAAAACTTAATTCGGTCCACGAAATAGAAGTTCCAATTCGCATCTCTGTAGAACAAGTCTCCAGTTTTGTACCATCCCTCTTCAAAAGCTTCATGCGTCGCTTCTGGATTATTGTAATATCCCTGTAAAATAATATAAGTACCTACGTATCTTAGGGCATTTACATTTACATGAAGCCCTTAATGTAAAGAGCTTCACACACAGCAGCTATACTTAATGTAAAGATGTACATTACAGCATGATTCAACACTTACTCAATTTTTTTTTTCAATGATACCTACTTTAAAAAATTCCGATCCTTTTAGCCATAGCTCGCCATTCACATTGGGCTCGTGGACGTTTCTTCCCGTTTCTACGTCTACCAACTGCAATTTCAGAATCATAAATGATTTTTACAAAGTTATTGAAAGCCAATTTAAGGGTTCCGTAGTCCTGACAAGGAACCCTTATAGTATCGTCATGCGTGTCGGTATGTCTCTATTAGGTCCGTCTGTCCGAGGTTTTGCTAAGAAACCATTAGTACCTAACTCACTAAAAGATCACTAAAAAGCTGTAACTTTGTAGGAGTGTGTACCTATATCAATTACACCGACAAGGTGGTAAAATAAAATTACTTAATAGATAAATAAAATATTAAATCAATACGTGTGGGGCTGACTAAGCCGTGGGTTTCTTCACGATGTTTTCCTTTTTTAAATTAAGTATTAACAATCATTATATCCAGTGAGTTCAAAAAGTGTTAGATGGCGCTGTGTGAAAAGTCCCTTACTTTTACAAAAACTTGCTAAAATGACTGCTGATTATAAATGGTGGTTACCCGGCACTGTACGCATCCAGTTGGTTTCCCACAGGATTCGGGTGGCGAAGAGAACACGTGCGAAAATGGTCTGCAGATCAGCTCGGTCATTCCGTAATCGTTGAGCATTTCTGTCTTCGGTGAAATTTTCTAGAAATAAAAGTTCTTCTTCTATAGTCGTATTGCTCATTATACGGACTAAAATTGAAGGAAAAAATGTCATTTTTCCTTCAATTTTGATTAATTTTGATATGTTTTATGTCAAAATTGAAGGAAAAATGAAATTTTTGTCCTTCAATTTTAGTCCGTATAATGAGCAATACGACTATTGAAAACGCTGCCTGAAATTCCTTAAGTTTACTAAACTGATAAGTATTTCTTAGGTAATTTATAATTCTTCCTCAGAAAGGTTTTCCGGAAATTGTATCTTCTATGGGAGGTAATTGGAGAAGTATGGAAGTTTTTGTTCTTTCAAGTTAGAAACATGAAAATTTGAATTACTGGCACTGAACATAAATGAACAATGCCATGTTGATTAACAATGGGTTTTCGAATATTTACATATTATATTGTCTGGTCGTTTAATCGTGTGTACCTACGCATCAGATCTTACCTTAAATTCTTCAAGTAGATTTGAGGAGAGAGGGCTCCCGGCAATAGAAATCCTCTCGAAGCAAGAGAAATCGCAGTTCTCAGGGCCTCCTCTCATGAGGGTTAACATCTGGATAGTATTGCTTGTCATATTTATGGGCTGAAAAGTACAGAAGGCAAGGCATCTTTGAAAAAAAAAACCTTTCATAAGGCGCTTCCACTATGCAAGTGTTTTTTATGCAAAGCATTGCTTCGAACTTGCATGTGTCCTGCAAGGTTTTATTTGCATACAACTTGCAGTTTATATGTATGTTTATTTATGTTTCCATAAGTACCTATCCTTCTTTTTGCACCTCACATGTACAGTCAGCGTCATCAATCGGTATCCCCCTATTGATTTTAACAAGGACCCTTTTCATTTCAACCTTGGATTTCAGTCGGATTTGCTAGTATACTTATGGATATCTAATTTCGCTCGAGTTCCTATACTAGCAAATCCGACTGAAATCCAAAGTTGAAATGAAAAGGGTCCTTGTTAAAATCAATAGGGGGATACCGATTGATGACGCTGACTGTACCTAGGCTATACTATATGTAATTATATACAGAGTGTGGCAAATTCTTGGTCACCTTTTCTCTTGTAGTTAGAAAGTTTTGTTCTTAGGAAACTATTGTTTTATTTTGAAGAAAAAAATAATTGAATTTTTTGATTTTTGTAAAAAGTACAGTTAGCCTAAAAAATTACGGCTTAAATTCAAATACTTAGTACAAACAAGGTCTTGAAACAAATTATTTCTGAAAAGCAGAAATGTTCCG
Organism: Camptogramma bilineatum; assembly: GCA_958496255.1. Classification (NCBI taxonomy): domain Eukaryota; kingdom Metazoa; phylum Arthropoda; class Insecta; order Lepidoptera; family Geometridae; genus Camptogramma; species Camptogramma bilineatum. The sequence goes on from OY292451.1 coordinate 2,729,305, forward strand.
TTTAATTGCTAAATAAATATTCCTTCAACAGCTATTATCGCCATTATTTGCCTGGCTCATTATTTTCCAGGCCCTATCCTACTAAAGCTGGATTCGACCAAAACTGGATTAAGTTTTTACTCGAGAGTAAACTACTGTTGTTTGATATTTTGACATGATTTTGACTTAAAAAATTAAGCAACCGCAGTCACCTGCTCCAGTTTTTTAGAGTTTCGATGCCTTTGTAGTTCAGGTTTACTGGTATTCGAATGAAAGTGGCATCGTTGTGGTTTGCAATGTTTTTAGAAGCGCAACAAACTCGCTGCGGATAACGCCGTGTACGCTATTTTGTAAGGCCATAAGAGGTAGGTATTTATCTGATTTTTCACTAAAAATGTGAAAACTAAACGACGTTGGCGGGACAATCTCGATGCATTCCGGGCGAATGCAAAGCTGGTGATTGCAAAGAATGAATGAATGACGTTAAGACGTTAATAGAGTATAAGGACATTAAGGACCTTTGCCGTCGTAAAAAAGAGCTTAAAAAGCGTTTTTAACTTACTCTGTATTTATTGATCAATTCGTAAACATGTTCTGGGCTCGTGTGTTGTTGAGTTTGTACTCTGGTAAATTTCATGAAAGCTGAGGCTATCAACTCTCGTATCCCAGACAATCTACTGAAAGATGTTATGTTAAGAACTCGTTGGGATGCAGGAAATTCAATACTTCTCGACCTAGGTACACAAACAAAAAACCATCACAAGAAACCGATCGGTACCAACAGGCTATTGTTGCTGTAGGTAGTGTGTGAATATGAAATTCGTTCAGTACCATTTACAAAGGGCGTCCATGGAATATTTTTTGGACGTAGTTTGAAGTCACAGATTATACAGGGTGAATTTTTGAGACGGGGCAGTAAGGGCAGCTTGCCGATTTTGAAAAAAATGTAGGTACAGTCAGCGAGATAATAGGCAATTTACACAAAAACTTTTTTTGATGCCAATCAATCCTGTTTCATATAAGGATTAAAAGGCTCTATCATACAGACAATACACAGACAGACACAGATATACATTACAATCTTAATAACATCGTTGAAGTTAAGCAGCGTTGTGCGCGGTCACTCTTGGGATGGGTGACCGCAAGTGGTATTACGAGCTGAGCGCTTCCGTGCTTCGGAGGGTACGTTAAATGTCGGTCCCGTAAGTCGTTAAGCCATGACGGAGGCCTTTAGGCGGCCTAAAAACTCCGTCACCAGAGTTGGCCACTTGCTCATACGAACTTACTTACTTTACCCCTATTTTTCGTCGGGGGGGGGGGGGGGGTTCAAAAAATGTCCGGTCATCATTAGTTAATAGACTATACAAAACAGTTATCTATAGAGATATAATTTCTTTCAAGACTTACCATAAATAAGGTAACAGCATGGTGAAGTTTTTGTGCGTTTGACATACAAATTTCGGTATTCCTGTAGAACCACTTGTGGGTACGATCGTTGCAATCGCTTCAGTTGGGTCCAAATCCGCCGGACTAAAAAAATGAACCTGGATAATGATTGCATCTTTAGGTTTGTAATCGTCTGCGGTAGACATTCTATGGCGGCATTTACACGTAAAGTTCGGAATGCGGGAAACAGCACACGCCGTTCCATCCCTCGCTCCGAAACGTACTCGTACATGTTCATGTAGATGCGCGGGGCTGACAGTTCGATCTGCCATCAAAAAACTTTTAAAATTTACCTATACCGTTCCACGCGCCAGTAGCCCAGTCAAATTAGGAATTACGCTGTTAGTACACCGACGCATTCGCATGCGGCAGCGACGTTCGCATCGCATTGCGATGCGAAACTCTGATGCCAATCGGCTGCGTCGGTGTAACAGCCATTTCGCAGTTGCTTGCGAAACAATACAGACAAGGATGCAACTATTTCATCTAGCTATATGATAGAGCGAGACATAACACATGCGAAACATTGCCATACAACTTACAGTTTTTTCGTCGATTCGCTGTCGCATGCGAATGCGTCGGTGTACTAACAGCGTTAACCTCGGAATGAGAGATAATAAGCTGAATTTTCGTATATACCTTCATTTAGGCGCCCTAAAAGTTTTCTCAAAAGTCTCATAAAATCTCGTGTCTGCGTCTTAAGTTATTCAAGGTCAAAGGTAAAAAAAATAGTTTTTCGCGAATATCTCGGTTGCTATTGGTCCAGTGATGTTAACATCTATTATGAAGTTGTAGAGCTTAAAATTTGCGACCAATTCATTGAAAAAAAAATTCCATGCGCTCAACCGTTTTTGCGATACAGGGCCGTGAGCGCAAAGCGTTCAGTATGTGTATTTCAAAAACTATACTTCCTAGAACAAAAATAAAAACTATTTCGGAATGTACAAATCAAGTCCTTTCATATGACACCCCACTCAATATATCTGTGTAACTTTTATCTTTTTACCCCCTTTAGATCCCAATATCTTTACAACCCCTCCATCGATTACGCTCATATGTCATATATTAAATTTCCATAGCACAACCTAGCTATCTACCAAGTTTCATGCAGATTGGATTAACGGTTCGATAGTTATGCGATAACATAAAAATTACACATACAAACATACAAAGCAAAATCGTAAGATCTTAGCTCGCTTTGCTCGCTTGGTCGATAATTAACTGATAAATAAAACAAATTATTCAAAATTTAAGGTATTCACAGATATTCACGTTTGACTTTGCGTTACAGTACCTACGCGGATGGCTGAGCGCTGCGCACTCACCCTCCTCTATCGCGAAAACGGTTGAGCGCATGAAAGAATGTTTTAAACAAAATTTGTCGCAAATTGTATGCTCTACAACTTTATAATAGATGTTAACATCATTGGACCAATAGCAACTAAGATATTCACGTAAAACTATTTTTTTTACCTTTGACCTTGAATAACTTAAGACGCAGACACGAGATTTTATGAGACTTTTGAGACAACTTTTAGGACGCCTAAATGAAGCTACATACGAAAATTCAGCTTATTATCTGTCATTCCGAGGTTGAGCCCATTTTTATGCTAAGCTGACTGGACTACAGTCTAAACTGGCGGTCGAAACTCTGGTTCGGATCGTTTTGCCTAATATGTCATATTCGCCCGCGTTCCAATCCGTGTACACATTTTTTTATCGTAATTAGCACGACAGTTTGATCCGCGGTCCAAACTGCACAGATCCATCCGCGGTTTGGAACGCAGTCCAGATGCGCGGTCCGAACTTTACCGTGTGGCGGCCGCTTATCAGTAAAGGAACACATGGTCCTTCTTTCTATCTATAGGTATCAGCCCACGTCCACCTACTTCTGGGCTAAGCCACCTCGTTATCTCGCGACTTTCTCTCGCATCCACTGCTTGCTACAAACTCGTGCAAGGTCATCAGACCATCTGGCTGGTGGTCTGCCAACTGATCTGCGACCTTTACGGGGCCAGCGATGGGCATGTTCTATATCTTTTCTTAACATACAGTTAGTAAGCCTCACACTTATTGACCTTGTCTTTCCCGTGGAAATGGCCGGTTAAGAGGGCTGCGACCGGCGAATTTCCATAAAAACGTAATACCGAAATCATTTAAAATGTAAGCATGTTTAAATCAGTTTATGTTGTTAGATTAGGAGAGTAGGTATTTATCTAGGTTCCTGTTAAACTTTTGTTCCGAAAAACTTACCTAAAAAGAAATGTAAGCCAATTGAATTGAAATCTTTGTAGGTACACCAAAAATGGCATTTTTTCTTTTCATTTGTTCTATAGTAAGTTTTTTGAAACAAAAGTTTAACAGGAACCTAGATAAATACTACCTTTATCCAAATAATAACGTAAAGTGATAAAAATATGCTCAAATTTTAAATTATTTTGGTATTACGTTCCTAGGTAAGTAGATACGTTCGCCGAGCCCTTAAGCTGAGAGGATGGCATGGGTGAATAGAAGGGGGAGGGGGGTTTAGGGGGTCCGGTTGATAAAAAAATAAAATAAAGAGTGATAGGCAGAGTGAATTAAGAAACTGTTGTACCAACTCCACATAAAAGTTGGATAAGGAAGGGCAGTGATGATGATATTCATAGTTTACCAAAATTCCGCAATTTCTTCTGTATTTCCTCCCAGTTGGAGTAGTTCAGAAAAGTTCATGTTTCCATCTCCTTCATCAAAAGTAATAATCTTTGCTTTCAACTCCAGTTCTTCCTTAACGTTTTTGATGTTTGTGAATTCATCACTTTGACAAATGATGATACATTCGGAGGCATTTGGTTTTATAACTGACAAATAGTTCTTCAACTCATCTGAAAAAAAAAAACATCTTACATTACATTCTATTCATACTGGTCAAGAATATCACTCAACTGCAGCGATACATTCCGCTCTACTTTTAAACTCCACTTAAATTCTGTCAAAATTGAAACACCGTTTAAACCAGTGGTCGTCAAAGTGCAGCCCGCGGGCCACATGCGGCCCGCGAGCGATATTGGTGCGGCCCGCGGACGATATTGGCCCGCGACCAAGCAAACAATTTCAGTAGATAATGATCCTACTACGTTAAAGGAGAACATGTTGTGCCCAACCTAGTGGGAAAAGGGCAAGGAAATGATGATGATGATGATGAATGATGCTACCTACGTTGCTATATTAATAATTGTAATTGACTTAAAAACGAGATAAGGAAGCTTGCTTTGTTTCCTTGGTTTGGAGCTCGCTTTGCTCGTATTTTAGTTTCATGAGTTAAATAGGAGAGTAAAGTAATTTATGTCTGACCTCAAAATAGCAACCGACAAGCAGCGAGCTTTTGTATGAGCACCGCAAACAAAAACAAGTGTCACATGTTGCATTAGCTTAAAAAATTCGGCTCACTTCGCTCGCATTTAACTTCATGAGTAAGGTATACATTGCGCATAAAGGGAGTAAAGTCTAACCACAAAAGAAGAAATTATAAGCAGCGAGTTTTTTCTTTGATCACCGGAAACAAAATCAAGTGTCACATGTTGCATTTATCTTAAAAAATTCGGCTCGCTTCGCTCGCATTTAACTTCATGAGTAAGGTCTATTGCGAGTAAAGTGAGAAAAGTCTAACCACAAAATAAGAACCGATAAGCAGCGAGTATTTTCTTTGATCATCGCAAACAAAATCAAGTGTCACATGTTGCATTTGTCTTAAAAAATTCGGCTCGCTTCGCTCGCATTTAACTTTATGGTTAAGGTCTATTGCGAGTAAAGTGAGAAAAGTCTAACCACAAAATAAGAACCGATAAGCAGCGATATTTTTTTTTATCACCGCAAACAAAATCAAGTGACACAAATGTTACATTTGTCTTCAAAAATTCGGCTCGCTTCGCTCCCATTTAACTTCGTGAGTAAGATATTTTGTGAGTAAAGTGAGAAAAGTCTAACACAAAATAAGAACCGATAAGCAGCGAGTTTGTTCGTTCTTTGATCATCGCAAACAAATCAAGTGTCACAAGATATTGCATTTGTCTAAAAAAATTCGGCTCGCTTCGCTCGCCTAAAACTTCATGGGTGAGGTATTTTGCGAGAAAAGTTAGAAAAGTCTAAGTAAAGTATAAGAACCTATAAGCATCGAGTTTTTTCTTTGATCACCGGAAACAAAATCAAGTGTCTCAAGTTGCATTTGTCTTAAAAATTCGGCTCGCTTCGCTCGCATTTAACTTCATGAGTAAGGTATATATTGCGAGTAAAGTGAGTAGTCTAACCACAGAATAAGAACCGATAAGCAGCGAGTTTTTTCTTTGATAACCGTAAAAAAAAATAAAGTGTCACATATTGCATTTGACTTGCAAAAATTCGGCTCGCTTCGCTCGCTTGGTTTGGAGCTCTATTCGCTCACATGAGTAGTATATTGCGAGCAAAGTGAGTTATGTCAGACCATAGAATAGGAACCAACAAGCTGCGAGTCTTTGAGCACCACAAAATTATGCTAAGTTACAAGTTCGTTAGTAGGTAGTTAAGTACCTAGGTACTAAGATTTTACCCCATAATTATGTAAAGGAATTTCGAAAAATCGACAAATAAATACTTCAAGAATGTGCGGCCCGCAGTGATACCTCACATTGTCCTATGCGGCCCTTGGCCAGAAAAGTGTGACGACCACTGGTTTAAACTATTGCCATCCGTTTTTTGTTATGGTGGCACTTCACATGGCTATTTGTGTTCGCTATTGGGTGTTTGTTGTATTTGGCAAAAGATATGACGTTCAGACGAACATGCAAAAAGAGGCCAATACGACCATCCACACATGGCACTCAAATAACAAACACACAAACATTTAGCAGCAGACTCAGGTGTTTACCAACAATATGGACGTGCTACAACTTGCAGCGGGATTTTATTATTTAAATGCATGTTACTATTACATGCTCGTCAGAAAATACAAAGTATTGAAAAGACCATGGAGAGTTTAATTGTCCCAATTCATTTTCAAAAGCCGTTGTTCCGTTCTCGCTCACAACACAGACACAAAGATACTGCATGTCCGTACAGATCCACGGCGCGTGCGCTTCTGAATATGGCCATTGTGTGGACGGCTTATTGCGTATTTGCCTATTTGACTGCTTTGATGTGCCGCGAGAAACCGACATGCGCACGGTAACGCGTATTTGGTATTGGCCTTATTTGTTAATATTTGTCAAATAGGCAAATAAGGCGAACACTTTGTCAAATAAACTGTCCACACATGGTAATTGTTTGCCAAATATGCCAAATACACAAATACAAATAGCCATGTGAAGTGCCACCATTAGATAGTGACAAATAGCAACAGGGCGAATTTTGAGCATTGTGTAATATGTTTACTAAAGCCGTTTTTTTAAGGTGATGTTTAGAACTTGTGACTTGTGTTATCGATGGAAAGATGGAGGATAGGTACTTTTACCTTTATTCAAACCTCTATGGATAGGAGCAAGTGTGATACCAAGATAGAATCCAGCATAAAACGCCACAACAACATCTAGGTGGCTTGTTGCACAAATAATCATTATATCTCCTTTCTGAAGCCCCATCTTCTTCAAGCCTATCGCGCATTGAATGCTTCTTTGTAGAACTGAGTGGTTAGTCTCCGATTCTCCTGTTGAACCATCGATCTGAAAATATTGTAACAAGTTGGGGCTGGGAATCCAAGCCTGGGATAAGTCTACAAAAATACGAGTTTTATAAATGAAGGAACCTATTTTAGGTACCTAGGTACTCGTAAGAGAGCCAGAGCCCAGAGCTGTTGGAATTACTTGGACTACGTGCGATCTTAGGTACCTACTACCTAGCTACATAAAAAAAACACATACCTACAGCCGAACATAGAACCTCCTCCATTTTTGAGTCGGTTAAATATAGGAGTCGTTACGTTCTATATTATTACATTCTGATCCGTTGAGCTGAGAAATTCATACTTATTTGCCTCTTGCTTGAGCGCGTTGATCATGACATGAATCATCATGAGTCACATGATGCGTCGGCGTCGGTCACTGGGATCAATATTGTGATTCAGACCTCGGAATGTATCCCAAATTCGGAATGTGACGTTTCTTCGCAGAAAAAACGTCCAACTTTCCGAAGAAAATCATCGAATCGGATAAGTAGGTACATTTTCGGAAGTATTCAGACTTCCGAAAATGTATCCGATTGCAGATTGCCAAGAGAATTTTGAAAACGGGAGGTGGTGTTAACACCAATTTGCGCCTTTTGCAATGCTGCCCACTACTGTGCCATACACACGACACACTCGCACACACGCACACACACACTTTGTTAAACAAGTGCCTACACACCTGTGCCACAATATCAGGACTATCTTTCAGACTCTGCAGTATTATCTTTCCAAGGTGGAATCTGTCACTCGGTTTCCCCGATGCTGCTGTGATCCTCGAAGCTATTTCCCACATGTGCCAATGAACACTGTCATGGTAATGTTCGTATCCTGGCATGACTGGTTTGTCTGTTAACAAATTAGCATAAAAGGCTAGTAATGTTCTTATCGATCGAGCGAGCGAAGATCTTAGTGGGGAGTTGGGCGATTACGCTTTGCACATAAGTTTCACGAATTCTTGTTCTCGCATTAACTGTCGAACCGTTCATCCAATCTGCATGAAACTTGGTAGGTCAATAGGTTGTGCTATGGAAATTTACGGTGGAGCATATTAGGTACCTAGTAGAACCTACTTATGAGTCTAATCAATGAAGTCAGAAGAAGAATCTAATGTCAAGATATTAAGTAGATTCCCAAAGGGGTAAAAAAAAATATTAGGTAAACAAATAGGTACCTAGGTATATTGAGTGGGGTGTCATAATAAAAGGTCTTTGTAGATTCCAAAATAATACGAGTACCTAGCATTGTAATCTTACCTGTTAGTGTTTGTAAGGTGGGCAACAAACTATGCCTTTCCCAAAAACCGTTTACCTTTTATAATCTGTATCTTTTTTGATATTTTTGATGGGATTAACGGTAAGTAGGTACCTATTCATCGGTACGCTTTTAATGTTATTAATCCAGTTATTAACAGACTAGCTTCCACCCGCGGCTTCGCTCGCTTGATACCCGGATAAAAAGCCCATGTCCTATCCCCGGTCATAATCTATCTAGGTATAGGTACTTAGGTATTTTAAATGTCAGCCAAATCGGTTCAGTGGTTGTCGAGTTATAGTAAGTACCTAGGTACCTAGAGGTTATAGGTCCAAACATCCAAACATTCGCATTTAAGTATAATATTATTGTGATGTAGGTAAAGTGTGTTGTGAGTGATAGTGTGATTTAATTGTTAATGTGATTAGATTCGTTTTACGTCAACAATTGTAGCGTTAGATTACAAATTGATTGATTGTCGAAACCCTGATTAGTGTAGGTAAAAAAATCTTCTCTAAAATACATACCTACTTACTTATATTTATATTTCTTTATATAGGTACCTACTGGTTATGAAATATAAATTCCTTGGGTGATGATTAGAGACCGGATTATATTGCAACTTAAAAAAGATTGAAATAAGCTTATAAAATGCCTAAATTATGCATGAAAAGTGTCAAAATTAGTCAAAAATGCAACATTGAAAAGAAATTAATAAGTAGGTAAGTAATCAAGTAGGTAGGTATTTCTGTTTTAACATTAGCAAATAAAAGATAAAATATTTAGGTTAATAAACAAAAAAATCATCAAAACCTCTCTTTAAATTGCAAAAAAACACAACTAAATTTGAATTTCGCGGGACACCTGTGTGGATCCACCTTTTGTTTTTCTAAACAAAGTTGAATGAGTGAGCTGCTCATTGTTCATTCGGTTCCAACTGCATAGCAAAACTGACAGTGATGCCAGATCGGGAGGATTCCCTGCAACTACGGAGGTATTTCTGGGCTCAAGACTAGACGGGGTGCAATAGGAAATGATAAATTTAATCATTTATCTAAAGAAAATTCCTTTGTTGTTAAAAATATATTTTCGTTCGCTCCAGTGTAGGCTCCAATTTCATGAAAAAGTGCGATCCCTCTTTAACTCAGAGAATTGTGAAGATACGATGATAAAAAAACACTCAAAAGACGCATATTTACAAGAGCTTTAAAGCACAAAAAGAATTATTTGAGAAAGTCAAAAACTAAAAAAGTTATGGCTGAAATAGTTTAAATAGTTAGTGTTTTCCGGGGGATGTCTTATTAATTTTGGGGTAAATTTACTTAGCCATCTGGCAACAATAAAAACTAACTGATTGACCATAGACTGACCTGAAGTCTATGGTATAGACCTGCTGCAAAATCAAAAAACAATACAAACAAACAAAACCATTGCAAGCAAAAATTGTTGCAAAACGTTGTGGGCGTGGACGATCCTGCGTTCTGTCTGTGATAATTTTACTGATTACGAAGATAAGCTGTGTGTAACTACGTTCGTCCTTAGTAATGAACTAGATTAGAATTAGGGCTGTTCAATTTCCATCGTACTGGTTCTAAGTGTCACCCCACAACACCACTGGAGTGGAATCGTGTGAACTTCTGTCATCATCATCATTGTTTGGTTTAAAATACCTATTGTTTATATTTTCGGTTTTCTACTACTTTACCGCTCTAATAAACAAAACCCTGTGACGAAATTGATCTCTGAACAAATCACTACACTTTTTCATTCATAAAATCGAATCATAGCAGTTGAAAACAGTGAATAAGTTCAGTGTGCGACTATGGTGACTCATGCAGAAACAGTCCCCAAACTCAAGTTCTAGTGCTCAGTATCGTGTAAAAATGATGTTAATAGCATTTGTAACGTTTTTTTTATTATGTGCTAGTGTTATCGCCCAGTCTAATAAAGACCTATACAATGGTCAAATCAACAATGATTATTATGGTGGTAAGCAAGAAGGCAATAGACCACCCCGACTGCCAAGCCCAGGCGATACCGACTACAGGACCTACGTTTACAATAATAGACGGTATGGTATAGACCCAACGAGATATAACCCGTACAATCCGAATATAAACCAACCAGGTGGGTTTCCATACAACCCATTGTACACCAATCCGTTGGATGACCAGTACAAGTATGTAAATGTGAGTATATTTTATTGCTATCCTTTATTGAATACTAGCAGCGTCCTCGTGGCGTTGCCCCCGTAGTGATGGTATATGGTGATGATGATGATGAAAATTAGCCTATAACCTTCCTCAAATGAAGAATTTTTCAAATCGGACTGGTAGTTCCTGAGATTAGCACATTCAAACAAAGAAACTCTTCTTATATAATTAGTAGGTATATATGCTGTGGAGTACTTGAAAAGCTATTCTTGTTTTGCAATCTCCCTTTTAAATTGTGACTGTTCAGTACCTATCTTTTTCAAGTATTATCACTATTTAGAAGTAAAGGGAGAAAAGAACATCTGGTTCAAATGGTGATTTCAGTCGCTTAAGTGCAAACAGACATTCAAAGGGCCATTTATCTTCAGTCGTGTTCGGTCTCCTTGAAATAAAAGTGACAGAGCTACTTCATGCTCGCTCTAATAGCTAAGCATACACGTACAAATAGCTAAGCATACACGTACGGATATGCCCGTCGGATCTGCCTGGCAGATTTACCTGCCAGGCAAATCTGTCAGGCAGATCCGACGGGCATATCCGTACCGTACGTGTATGCTTAGCTGTTAAGCCCGTCGGATCTGCCTGACAGATTTGCCTGGCAGGCAAAACTGCTGGTGTATGGTGAAAACAGACACAGATTTGCCTGCCAATCCGTGTCTGTTTTCACCATACACCAGCAGTTTTGCCTGCCAGGCAGATCCGACAGGCATATCCGTACGTGTATGCTTAGCTAATCATATCTATGTCTTGTTGAATAGCTAAGCATACACGTACGGATATGCCTGTCGGATCTGCTGGTGTATGGTGAAAACAGACACGGATTTGCCTGCCAATCCGTGTCTGTTTTCACCATACACCAGCAGTTTTGCCTGCCAGGCAAATCTGTCAGGCAGATCCGATGGGCATATCCGTACGTGTATGCTTAGTCTGTTTGTTTACTCACAAGTGTGTGAACGCCACATTACATAATTTCTTAAATTCTCTCTTCAATTTTTAAGTTTTAAAACCAGAGCATAGTTGAGGTAGGCTGCTAGTAGATAATTTCCACTATTCATTACTACTTTTTTTTAGAATCGTGACCCAAATAATCCAGATGCCTTATTTCCGGGTATTCTTGGAGGATGGAGGGAAGATCTGCAGGGTCGGGAGAGGAGGGACTCAAAACAGTTGAAGAGGGATATTTTCGTAACTACCAATTATGGACAGGTTCAGGGGTTCAAGGTCAGTGAAGATTGTTTGCTGAAAGACCACTTTTAAAGTAACCGACTTCAAAAAAAGGAGGAGGTTCTCAGTTTTTCGGAATCTTTTTTTGTGCTTTTTTTTATGTATGTTCACCGATTACTCGAAGACTCCTGGACTGATTCGGAAAAATCTTTTTTTGTTTGAAATGGTTTAAGTAGGTTCTTCTTTCTTTCTTTCCAATTGGTGTCATAAAAGTTTGATGAGGATCGGTCAAGGATCTTGGAGTTATGAACATAAATACACCTAGAGACTGGGTATTTAATTTTTGGACTAAAACAGTGTTTTAGCCCAAAAATTACAGAAATAGTAAACTATCTCTCACCTTTTCTATGGGGATTACAAATTACAGGTTCATTATAGAGTCGAAATGTTGTTTTCCATTCGTACCTACATGCAATTTCTTAGACAGACCTGATCATTAAATTATTAATTTTTACTTTAAACTATTCCTTATTACTATAGCTTCAATTTGATCCCTTTAAATATTTGGCACCTAACTGATGGTAATCTGCATTTCATACAAATAAGTGCCCAAAAAATATACAATTTATGCTAATAAGATGTTTTATGTTTTATTTATGCAACAACCCATTTTAATCACTATAACTTAAATATTTGTAGGTGTACCTATATGACAACCCCGACCCACAATCAGGGTACAGACCCTGGCTGTCTCCGGTGGAGAGGATCCAGGGAGAGGTGTCAGTGTTCCTCGGCATTCCGTATGCTAGGCCTCCAGTTTTGGAAGGGAGATTTAAGGTGAGTTTTTTGTTCTTAAATAATAATAAAATAAGCCTTTTTTATCTATTAAAACATTTTCAAAGGATCTGAAAAGATCTGAGAGAATGTCTACTGCGCCTTGGGGATATATTAATGATCGATTTTTTTTTCTATTAACTTTGACTTCGACTTACGACCAATGAAGAGCTGTAGTGTAGCTTTTGAATTTACTAAAATGTCACTAAAAATAAATTAAATAAAATTAAAAAATATAAATAATTTGATATGTCATGTTTCGTTAATATTAATTAATTACTGGATGTCCAAGAATTCGTTTCCACTATAAAATGCTTTTTTAATAAGCCACAATTAACTTTTTTATAAATAATCTCATGGGTAAATTTTTAATGTCATTAGGGATTTTATTAAATATAGAACCAGACATGGCATAACAGTTATTTACATATAAGGCTGTCTTTAGTCGCTAAGCCCTGACGGAGGCCTTAAGGCTTGTTTCACTCTTCAGCGTGTCGCCCGGTCGCGTTCGCGAGTTGACCATTCACAGCACAGAGAATTTTGAATTTTCGAATTTCTCTGTGCTGTGAATGGTCAACTCGCGGACGCGACCGGCGACACGCTGAAGAGTGAAAGGCCCCTTAGGCGGCCTCAAAACTCCGTCACCAGAGTTGGCCATACAAACTTACTTATCTCTTAACATAATTTTGGCAGCCTCCTCGCCAGCACCCCGGTTGGCAGCTGATGCAGGCGGTAGACTGGGGTCCAGCTTGCCCTCAGCCGGTCCGCTTCACCGGAGCTACCAAGGGCATCCGCGATATGGACGAGGACTGTCTCTATCTTAATATATTCTCGCCAAATGTAAGTAAGACAAACTAAATACAGTTTTTTAGACGTGTTTACACTAATATTTAAGAGTTTTTCATATGTATAAATAAAAAAAATAAAAAAAAAGTAAACAGAGATAAAGCAAAGAAAGAACTGCTCAGTCGATACGTAATTGGGAATTGTACGATTTGGATAAGTAAGGCGGTTCTCACACTGCGACGCATCCCGCTGCGTTGTGCGTCGCTGCAGATTTTAATATTGTATGCGAGTATCTCAATATGTATAGAAAACACGCATAGTACAACGCATCGACGCGCGTGATTTACAGTGATAAAATCTGCAGATCTGCACAACGCATGCGGGTGCGTCGCCAGTGTTAGAACCGCCTTAATGTGTTTCAAAATAATTTTATTTGAATGGTTTAAAATTAAATAAATTAAACCTTTTAAACGCAAATGCGTTGCCCCCGTAGTGATGGGAAATGGTGATGATGATGATGATAAAAAGTAGCCGATAACCTTCCTCAAGAGTTAAGCTATCAAATGCAGAAATTATTTTTCAAATCGGATTGATAGTTCCTGAGATTATCGCGTTCAAACAAACAAACTCTCCCGCTTTATTAGATTAGTACCTACCTATAGATACAGATTTCTCCGTGTTTGAAAATACTTGTTCAGAGATAAATATGTACCTACACGTGCGAACCTGTATGTCTAAAATTTAAAGCATAGCCTAACACAATAGTCTATTAAACTAATGACGCAAGCCGCATTCAAAAACGGCAGCTGTATACAATCCGAGTAATTATGATTTCAATAGCCGCGGGTCAACGCTTGATTGGCACAAAGCCGGCATTAATCGTATGTGCGGCAAGATGATTCACATAGGAGGGTTTCATTCAATTCATTCTGCTGTGAGTCAGTACTTTGATAATCCAAGAGGAATGGTAAATTGTACGACGATGTAGGAAGAGGTTCGAAGAGGTAGTCTTTAAATCTCGTAAAGGAGCCGATTTGGCTAAAAAACCACGAGTTATTAAATAATATTGTTTAGAGAAATAGCCAGAGGCACGTCTAAATCTATTATTACTAGCCTCCGCTCGCTGCTTCGCTCGCGTGGTATCCGGATAAAGAGTAGCATATGTCCTATTCCTGGTCATTATCTATCTAGATTTTAAATTTCAGGCAAATTGGTTCAGTGGTCGTCGAGTTATAGTGGAACAAACATACATCCAAACTTTCGCATTTATAATATTAGTAGGATTTGCATTAAGTGCAGTTCAGCTTTTTCATACTAAATTTTCCAGAAGCACGTCCAATTATTTGAATTGAGTACAGTTCAGCTTCATGCTAAATTTTCTACTGCGCATCGAAACTGCTAACTTTACGAATACCTAGATCCATCTTGCGTACTATAAATCACAAAGGTTATCAGTTGTAACTGGGTCAGATTCGCCCGCAGGGATATAAAGTGTCCCTGGCAGGTTAGATCAACAGATATGAGTGGAATTATAATGAAATGACCATCTGAATAGTTTTAGTATGCACAATAGATAGGTATAGTTAATGAAATGAAATGTTTATTGGTTCACAAATTACATGGATCTGCGGGCTTAAAAAGTGTGAAAAGAGTGAAAGGAGACGGCATTATAGTTCATTTCATATTGTGATTCAGCTTTAGCGACCTTTTTAAGTCCGCTGGTACAATGATGATGATATTTAACAAAATTGATCTATGTATGGTATTTTCGATGTACAGTCAGCGTCATCAATCGGTATCCCCCTATTGATTTTAACAAGGACCCTTTTCATTTCAACTTTGGATTTCAGTCGGATTTGCTAGTATAGGAACTCGAGCGAAATTAGATATCCATAAGTATACTAGCAAATCCGACTGAAATCCAAAGTTGAAATGAAAAGGGTCCTTGTTAAAATCAATAGGGGGATACCGATTGATGACGCTGACTGTACCTAGTAGGGCTTGAATATCGGACGCTTTTTCAATTCCGGAATTGTGTTTCGATATTCAGTATTTCATGTCCGGAATTCCGGAATTCCGGAACTCAAAAGTATATTTTTGTATCTACTAATGATAATAAATTAAAATGAAATATCTATAGTCGTATTGCTCATTATACGGACTAAAATTGAAGGAAAAAATTTCATTTTTCCTTCAATTTTGATTAGTTTTGATACGTTTTATGTCAAAATTGAAGGAAAAATGACATTTTTTCCTTCACTTTTAGTCCGTATAATGAGCAATACGACTATAGTTAAAAGTTTTACTTTCCTACTCTAATTTTGCAAAATTTTCCAAAATTTTAATTATTTAAATATGGATTTATGGATTTACTTCCTCAGTAGGTATCCGAAATATAAATAAATAAAACAAATAAAAGCATTAAGTTTTTGAACTTTAATAAAAAAAAGAAATCATTAATTATTCAGAAATTAAAGAAGAGTGTAGTAATTCAAATCGCATACGAAGATTACGAAGCTCACTAACGGACGACAGCTGTTAAGGGCTCGGCGAACGTATCTACTTACCTAGGAACGTAATACCAAAATCATTTAAAATTTGAGCATATTTTTATCACTTTACGTTATTATTTGGATAAAGGTAGTATTTATCTAGGTTCCTGTTAAACTTTTGTTTCAAAAAACTTACTATAGAACCAATGAAAAGAAAAAATGCCATTTTTGGTATACCTACAAAGATTTCAATTCAATTGGCTTACATTTCTTTTTAGGTAAGTTTTTCGGAACAAAAGTTTAACAGGAACCCAGATAAATACCTACTCTCCTAATCTAACAACATAAACTGATATAAACATGCTTTTATTTTAAATGATTTCGGTATTACGTTTTTATGGAAATTCGCCGGTCGCAGCCCTCTTAAGTACTATTTTTTTTCGTAATGAAATTTCAAAAACGTAAGCGCATTTAAGCTGTCGTCGTTTAGTGCGCTTCGTACGCGATTACAAATGTAAGTGACCGCTGAAAAAGCCGCGCCTCAAGCCGCGTAATAATATTTTTTCCAATATCGAAATTCCGATACTGCTCTCGCTAATTCCGGAATTGGAAACGATATTGGATTTCATCGGAATTCCGGAATTGAATCAGTTCCGGAATTCCGGAGCTCAAGCCCTAGTACCTAGATGAGCTTTGTTCCCCGCACTAAGTCTCGTTAAAGCCTGTACAGGAAGGTCGTATTTACTCGCCCTAGACTTCTACCAGTGGAAGTGGAATCGGCCCTTTAACTACTAGGTAGGAATTGATGAAGCACCTGGGACCGTCTCATCACAAAATTAGAG
Source organism: Camptogramma bilineatum (assembly GCA_958496255.1). Taxonomy (NCBI): domain Eukaryota; kingdom Metazoa; phylum Arthropoda; class Insecta; order Lepidoptera; family Geometridae; genus Camptogramma; species Camptogramma bilineatum. The sequence goes on from OY292451.1 coordinate 2,745,986, forward strand.
AATAGGCAATATGCGTCTGATTCAAAAGCGGGTTAAATGTATTTTATTATGAACATTGTTGCTTTAGAGGTATGTGTGTGTAATTATTTTTTAATATTAAACCATTTTCGATTAGAAAATAAATTTTAAAAATTGCAAAAAATAGTAGGAATTTCAAAATACTTGAAAAGGATGTGAAAGGATGTGACGACACGAGTTCATAAGAAAAGTCAAGGACGAGTCAGATATGACGATCCATAGATAAGTTTTTTTTTTAATTTTCACAATTCCTATACTCGAACTTATTGTTGTCACAGATTACTGTTGTACTTAGTATCAATTTGACGTCACACGTCCAAAGTTCACAAATTGTTACTACAACAGTAATCTGTGACAACAATAATAATCGTGTTTCAGATGCGTGAAAATGTTGGTAAATTTCAAAAATTATTTTTGTTATAAAATTTTAGTATTTCGGCGCTGGAATTTTTATGACGGTTATTTGACGATATAACCTATCGTTTAAAACCATAAAAAAAATTGATGCATATTGCCAATTGTGAATATTTATTCAGTTTTAAATTTAAGCTATGCAAGGACAGACTCGACACCTGCCCGATAGTCAGACGACATTGTGAGGGTAGGAGAGCAATGGATCCGGCACAAAACCGCCAGGAGTGGCGTGATAGAGAAGAGGCCTTTACCCAGCAGTGGGTGTTACAGGCTGCTTAGATAGATATAGTCCGACACAAAATAATAGAAATAAATGGGGGCGCCACCACTTCTCTTTTAGAAGTAAATTATTACTTCTGACTGACGTCTTCGGTACCTATACCATAGACAAGAAACCTGTACTTTACCATAGATTAGTAGAGAAAGGGTTTCCAAAGTACTGAAATTTTAGTTGCCGTGTCTACCCGTTTTTTCCGGTCTATAGATAGAAGGACAGACTCGCGATGTCTACAGCTCACAGAGCCACTAGTTTTAGCCGCTTGTTCATATCTCCAGGCGGAAGCCGGTGCAACAGCGCAACGGTTCCCAGTGATGGTTTACATCCACGGCGGTCAGTTCATGTCTGGCGCGTCCAACCACTTCCCGGGGCATATGCTGGCTGCCTTCTACAACGTCGTGGTCGTCTCTATCAACTACAGGCTTGGTGCTTTGGGTAAATACTGCTAGAGTTGTTCATTTCAGAAAGAAATCGTATGAATGTTCGTAGGAGTGGCTAGCTCGGAGTTTTTAGGCCGCCTGAAAGCTCCCGTCATGGCTTGATATCCGTAATTATGAGTTTGACTTCTACAGGCTAATGATGATGATGATGATGATTCTATTATGGTACAAGTTCGTAGCCGACTACAGACAGGAGCAACAGACGACGTGTCGTCGGCGACACTACTGGTTTCTATGTATTTCTATGAAATACCTTCCGTAGCTAGCGCCACTTCGCCGGGCCGAATGGTAGACGAAACTGTCGCAGGGCGACACGTCGTCTGCTGCTGCTATCTGCGGTCAGCTACGAACTTGTACCTTTAAGGTAAAGTTTATTATGAAACCTTAAAATAGGGCCTACAGTAAAACTCTGAAAGTTCATCAACCTGTACCACAAAACAGATAATAATACTATGTCTAGAATGGACACTGTGAGTTTGAGCTGGCGAGGAGCTGACTTTGAGCACGGAACGCGCCACACGCGCAGACACAGGCGAGACTGAGACCACAGTGTTCTTTATTCATACGGTGACAACCTTACTGTGTACAAAACTGACATTGTGTAGTGTAAATATAGGTTAGACGCCGCTTTTGCATAGAGATTTCGTTGAGTGTTCGGGGTGTGCATGTACTATAAATATTATAAACTCCAGGTTTCCTCTCAACCGCCGACGAGAACTCCCCCGGCAACTACGGCATCCTCGATCAAATAATGGCCCTCCGCTGGGTTCACGAGAACATAGCTCCGTTCAACGGCGACCCTTCATCCATCACTCTCTTCGGGCCGGGCGCCGGCGCCGCCTCGGCGGGACTACTGGCCGTGGCGCCTCATACGAGGGACCTGGTCTCTAGAGTCATAGCACAGGTGAGAACATAGGCCCTGCTAACCTAGCGATCCTTTCTGTATAATTCTGTTCTGCAGGGCGCTTCACACGGAAAGGTATAGGTTGCGTCACGCAAAAAGAACGCTGGAAGACAATGGAGGGGGTATGTTTGCACATGGGTACTTACACTTGCACACGAAAGTACTCAAGTTTTTTTTATTGTTTGTTTTTCTCTATGGAAAACCATTTCGTAATTGTAAACTTTTGTGCGCGATGGTATTAATTTGCCTAAATTTTATAAATTGCTTACTGCGCAGCTTGACAGCCAGCGTTATTTTTACATGACGCGAACCATATTTCTCTTTATTAAATACAAATGTCGTCTGCGAAATTTGCATATACAATACGTATATCTACAATCTACATATCCAACCAACTATTGTCTACAATTAATATAAAGTAAAGTGTCCGCTGGGCAAGTAACTTCCGCAATTTCTAGCACAAGTCAAATATTGAGGACTGGTTTCCACTGACTAAAACACTCACTAAAACTCTCAGAAGTCCACTTGCGCGAGCGTTTACGTTGGAAGTCGCATAAGCAAGTCAACTTGTGCAAGATTTATTGCTAGTGGACACAAGGTACACTACTCACAATGGATCTAGGCATGGATCTAGGCATCCGTTTCGATGCGCAGTGCAGCTTTTTCATACAAAATTTTCTACTGCGCATCGAAACGAATAACATCACAAATGCCTAGATCCATTGTGCGTACTGTCATAATTGCTATTTGTCAATTTACTTTTTCTTTTAAATATATTTTACGTTTTTCATTAGAGTGGCTCAGCTCTAGCTGACTGGGCGATAATCGAAGACAAATACCGCGTGCAGAACACATCATTGGTATTTGGGAGGCTGCTGGGCTGCCCTATCGACTCGTCGTGGAAGCTCGTCAACTGTCTGCGGCAAGGCAGGAGTTTCTACGAGCTGGGGAATGCTGAGTTTCAGGTATAAATAAAACCATTAATTTAAAAAAAAAAACCCTAATTATTTTTAATTTTGGCTATTGGGCCCTGGGAGATTTAATGAAAGGTCCAGACTTCCCACTGTCGCTAAAAAGGAAACTAATGGATACTTGCATTCTCCCCGTCTTAACCTACGGTGCGCAGACTTGGTCATTAACTCTGCTTCAAAAGTCCAAAATCAAAGTTTGTCAGCGTGCGATGGAGCGTAGCATTTTAGGTGTCAGGCTCACGGATCGAATCCGTAACACGGAGCTGCGCTCTCAAACCCAAATCGCTGACGTAGCTCTGAAGGCCGCAAAGCTGAAGTGGGATTGGGCTGGTCACGTCTGCCGCATGCCAGGTGAGCTGTGGGCGAAGGTAGCCACCGAGTGGCGCCCCGACCCAGCGAGAAGGCGACGCGGCAGACCGAGACGGAGATGGCGGGATGAACTCGATCAATTCTTGCCCGAGTGGACTACAACAGCTCAGGACCGTGATGTGTGGAGGGAATGGGGGGAGGTCTTTGCCCAGCAGTGGGACACAATAGACTTATAATAATAATAATAATATAATAATAATTATTTTTAATATTAAGTTCTTCATTTCTCTTCCACACATTTTATCCCTTCAAAATTGTATAGTTTATGTATTTATTTTACCTATGTAAATCAGTGGAGTAGGGCACTGGTGACCTGTCGCACAGGTTTTTCTATACCTATTTCAGGCACCAGTCTCTCACAAAACAGGTTTTTATAATTACCTACTATTTGATAAATTGTTCTGTATTTATATTTACTTTACTGTATATTATAATTACGTTTGTGAGAGAAATAAATAAATTTTATAATGAAAATATGATGATATTTAATGTACTTACGAGTATAAAGATAGACATACGAGAACATACAACTATTGTAACAACGTAAAACTAAACAATATACTCGTAGCGATCATGGCGTAGCTTGATAGCGCTCATGGCGTAGCTTGTTAGAGGAGAGCTTATGGCGTAGCTTGCTTAGACGTTCTTGATTGATTGTTGAAGATAAGCAGCGTTGTGCGCGGTCTCAATTTGGATGGGCAAATGGCATTATGAGCAGAGCGCTTCCGTGCTTCGTAGGGCACGTTAATATGTAGGTCCCGGCTTTTAAGTCGTTAAGCAATGACAGAAGTCTTTAGGCGGCCTAAAAACTCAGTCAGCAAAGTTGGCCACTTGCATATTCTACTTACTCGTTATAAATTAAATTATCCATTCTTTTATATCCCAAATACAGGGTAACCTAGTTGGGTGTTTGAGATCAGCCATGTACACCTAACTTAATCACAAGCTTAATCACAGACTGCTTACTACCTGCACTTAGTACCTAGTACCAAAGTAGTTGCCTACCTACTATTTTGTATGAGCCAAGTTAGGACGATAAATAATGACCTATCAGATAGAGGTAATACTTTTAGACCAGGTACCTATCTACCTACATTGTATGTAACTTTACCTACTGATTACCTATGTAGTGTGCATAAAAATGTATTAAGTGTACTTACTTTGAAAAATGTTCAATAATGTTAAAGCTATTATTATTATTCTAGCCACACGTCGGCTTCATTCCTTGGGGTCCCGTACTAGAAAACAACTTCACGTTCCCCGGCGACGAGTGGTATGACGGCTGGCGGTCACGTGACTGGCGCTTCCTCGACCAACTGCCGGAGAATTTGTTCCGCGCGAAAAAGTTCAATCGCGCTTTGCGGTATATGACCGGAGTTACTACGCAAGAAGCGGCCTATTTCTTGTGTGAGTATTCTACTAAAATTTTAATTTTTATAGTGTTAAACCACACTTTGGTATAGTGCGCCGCAAACTTTATGGCGGCTGAAGTGCGCGGCAGATTCGACTTTGCGCAGGTACAGTCAAGGCAATAGAATTGAGTAAACTTTATCTACATAGCCCGCATAGCCCCGCCCCTCACCGCATTCACCTCTTCGCAATTACGTTGACTGTACCCGCGCAAAGTCGAATCTTCCGCGCACTTTAGCCGCCATAAAGTTTGCGGCGCACTCTACCTATTATTTCATTGAAAATAAAAAATCTTTTCATTCCATCTATTCGAAAAGGACGACTTTGTTCGCCTTTAAGTGCGCCCAAAGTAGATGATTCCTCTTCAAGGAACTTTTAGCGGGCAGTAATGAGTTTTTAATCCTCTTTATAAATTTAGCGGGCAGTAATGAGTTTTTAATCCCCTTTAAGTGCGCCGGAATTATCTTTGCCGCGCACTTGAGAGGTACAACTACTTTCCACATTCATTCATCTCGAATCTACCAAGATGAATGAGGGAGGACTCTTAGCACTATAGCATAGCATAGCATAGCATAGCATAGCATAGCATACTATAGCATAGCATAGCATAGCATAGCATAGCATAGCATAGCATAGCATAGCATAGCATAGCATAGCATAGCATAGCATAGCATAGCATAGCATAGCATAGCATAGCATAGCATAGCATAGCATAGCATAGCATAGCATAGCATAGCCTAGCATAGCATAGCATACCATAGCATAGCATAGCATAGCATAGCATACTATAGCATACTATAGCATAGCATAGCATAGCATAGCATAGCATAGCATAGCATAGCATAGCATACCATAGCATACCATAACATAGCATAGCATAGCATAGCATAGCATAGCATAGCATAGCATAGCATAGCATAGCATAGCATAGCATAGCATAGCATAGCATAGCATAGCATAGCATAGCATACAAAAATTGTAATTTCAACTTCATAAAATCCTGTGCGTTTTCGATCTCAGGAACTACCAGTCGGATTTGAAAAATTATTTCTGTATTTGATAGCTAAACTCTTGAGGAAGGTTATAGGCTACTTTTCATCATCATCATCACCATAAACCATCACTACTCGGCGCTGCTAGTACCAGATAAAAAGTCTAAATAAAAAAAATTAATCCCCGATTACTCTTCTCAAGTGGAACTTCGTCGATTTAACACATTCTTTTCTCTTCCCTTTTATTTTCTCATAGATTGTAATGAAAAGTAGAGTGTATCACTCGGGCGCAAAATATATTTTTGGCTCGGGCGACGTACTTTAAATCCCTCGCTACGTTCAGGATTCTACTAAAGAATCCCTCGCTACGCTCGGGATTCTACTCTAGAATCCTTCACTTCGCTCTGGATTCAAAAAAGCGCCCTCGCCGTCAAAATATTATTTTGCCCCCTTATAATACAATCTACTATTTTAATACAGTTGCTCAAAAAGTGGCGTATTGCAGGGACGTATAGCGTTCGGGAAGTGGGCTATTACACACTCGTGCTTTTTTTTTACCTTTCCCGCACTCGTGCGTTCGCTTTCCCAACTGTCAAAATAATGTCTATTAAAAAGAAAAACCAACCATGAAGTTTTTACTAAAAAAAAATCATAGAAGCTTTTATGATTCATGCAAATACGTATATTTCTAAAAAGAAGCTACTAATTTGTTTCTATATCAGATTTAATGATTTGATTGAATGAGTTAGGTTAGGTTTCATCTTATTAAATTTCATTTTCATTTCATATCAATAAAACAATTCTATTGAAGACTTGGCTGTATGGGCATAGTTCCCTTGGCCTACCAGAATCGGTGAAAAAAAAATCTCTTCTTATATTCTACGGTTGGCGCCATTTTCTAGATTAAAGAGCTTCATTTTTTCGCAACTGTATTAAAAATAGTCGTTCAGTACACGTTCGGAACCGTCATTGCAACTTGTTCCGACTGTCAACCCTCGCCTTCGGCTGCGCCTCGGCTCGGGTAGACATTTGTCGGAACTCGTTGCAATGACAGCCTTTCCGAACTTGTAATGAAATATACTATATTATCTTATCAACAAGATTTTCAACCTGACGAATATGGATTCCGTGGCCGAGTTGGTAAAGGCACTCCGGCTTAAGGAGGATCACTTGTGTTTTTGCGGGTTCGAATCCCGTCGGAATTATAACTGGCCTATTAGCTCAAGTGGTAGTAGCTCTGCCTTCTGCGCTGTAGGTCGTGGGTTCGATTCCCATCCAGGACATACATTTGTGTGATGAACATAGATGTTTGTTCTGTGTCTGGGTGTTATAAAATATTATAAGTATGTATTTACAAATACATAAGTATTCTATCAGCTATCTGGTTCCCAAAGTACAAGCTTTGCTTAGTTTGGGGCTAGATGGCGCTGTGTGAAATGTCACACGGACACCCGCGGCTTCCCCCGCGTGGACTACTATTTGTTATCACTCAGGAACCGTGCATTTTTCCGGGATAAACAGTAGCCTATGTCCTATTCCCGGTAATTAGCTATCTATATTTTAAATAAGTAAAAATCACAAATATTTTACTGCGTTGTGTAGTTTCATTCAATAGACATATAATACAAATGATAATTATTACAAAAAGACGATTTTTTTTTTTTATTAAATTTTTTGTTATGACACCTCGGTGATATTTTATACACAAATGTACGTAAAATCGTTACACAAAAATACCTTCTGAGACAAGAAAATGTACAAATTTTTTGCAAATGACTCATAGGTCATTACGTCTTTTTGAAGGTTTTCGTCACAGAATTTATTCGATACGATCACCTGTCCAAAGTACTTGTTAAGTAAAAGTATCGAATACAAAGTATCGAGTACACAAGTACTCGATACAAAAAGAAAACTACTCGATACCATAAAGTATCGATACTTTTTGTTGTGTGTTTTTTTTTTTTACTTTTTTTAAACAACGTCCTGTCTCTCTCTATTCGTTACTATCCACAAATATATACAGGACGTTGTTTAACCAGTGTTCAATTTTAAACACCTTTCATAAGTAAGACCCTCTTTGAATAGTATTGAGAACTAGCTTCCGCCCGCGGCTTCGCTCGCGTGGTACCTACCCGGATAAATAGTAGCCTTTGTGCTATTCCAAGTCATAAACTATGTAAATTCACAGCCAAATCCGTTCAGAAGATATTGCGTGAAAGAGTAACAAACATCCATACAAACTTTCACATTTATAATATTACTAGCTTTCGCCCGCGGCTTCGCTTGCTTGGTATCCGGATAAAAAGTAGCCAATGTCCTATTCCCGATATTTTTATCCATCTATATTTTAAATTTCAGCTAAATCGATTCAGCGGTTGTCGAGTTATAGAGGAACAAACATACATCCAACCATCTAAACATCCAAATTTTCGCATTTATAATATTTGGTGATAGGTGATATTAGTAGGATAATTAGTGTGATATTTCCAGATAACAACGAGTCCCTAGCGCCCACGTTCGAGATAACGGAGCGGTGGTTCGATCAGAAGGTGTTGGAGCTAGTGCAGAGATACAACTACACGTTGAATCCACGAGGCGTTTATGAAGCTGTGCGGTACATGTATACCTACCATCCGCAACCGCACAACACTAGCGCCGTCCGCGACCAGTACGTACATGTACGTATAATATTAATTAATTAAGGCTGAATTCGTCCAAACTGGATAAGTTTAGTCTCGAGTACGCGCTGTGTTCACGATTGTATTGCGCTTTCTAAACAATTGTATTTCGAATTATGTCGGCTAGCTAATAGTCTCTAGTAAAAACTTAATCCACTTTTGGTCGAATCCAGCCTTAAAAAGAGGTACTTATGTAAGTAGTATATCAGTCATGTGGTTCCCATAATGCCCGGGTTACACGAGGCTAGTTTTTCAAGCTAGGATAGCAAGCTAGTGTTAGTAAGCTAGCAAGCTAGTACTTCTAGCTTCGTGTAGACACAACTAGCTTCATTTCTAAGCTAGTACACGAAGCTAGAAGTACTAGCTTGTTAGCTTACTAGCTTACTAGCTTGCTATCCTAGCTTGAAAAACTAGCCTCGTGTAACCCGGGCATAACACAAGCTCTGCCTGCTTACTTTAGGGCTACACGATGCTGTGTGAAATGTCCAGTGTTATTTATTTATTGCTATTTTCCGTCCATTTAAAGTCAGTTTTATGCGCACTAGCTTCCGCCCGCGGCTTCGCTCGCGTGGTACTCGGATAAAAAGTGTGGCCTATGTGTGGTAAGTACCACACTTATTCGGATAAAAAGTGAGGCCTGTGGCCTATTCCCAGTCATTATCTTTCTATATATTAAATTTCGCCTTCATAATATTAGTGTTATAGTGTGATCTATTCATTATTTCACAGCTCCTATCAGACTTTCTCTACCGAGCGCCAACGGACAAGCTAGTCAAGATACTTCTAGAACAAAAAGTCCCAGTCTACATGTACGTTCTCAACACAACTATAGAGGCGTTCAACTGGCCAGCATGGCGACAGTATGGACACGACAACGAGCATTACTTCCTAACCGGAGCACCGTTTATGGACCAAGAGTTCTTCCCGAGAAGACAGAGGATAGAGAGACAGGCGTGGACGGGGAATGACAGGAATATGAGCCATTTCTTTATGAAGGCTTACTCGGATTTCGCTAGATACGGGTGAGTTTAAATTAGACATAGTTAGAAGTTGTTTTTAGACTTTTTCATAAGTAAACGTTGTTCTCACTCTCTTCTCATCTTCAAAGGAGTGCCTCTAGTTATGTCTAAGACATTGTCGCTGTATAAAATTGGGGGAGTGGGACAGCGCGTTCGCATCGCGATTGTATCGGTACAAACGCGCTACAAAAAATGCAGTGTGCCTACTCCCTTAGGTTTTTTGTTTGTGTAATTTTTATTAATTATGTACCACACTCACACACACAGCAGATAATATATATTCTAATTCTACTAGCCCATACTGTCCCATTGTTGGGCAAAGACCCAACAATTTCCCATTGTTGGGCAAAGACCCAACAATGAGGATCAATCAGTAAACGAAATATTGGGTTTCTAAGTATGAGGGCGTATACTCTTTAGCATTCTGAGCATTCTGTTTTTTAAATAATTAAAATCCATCAATAAATGACGAAGTTATTCAAGTTTTCTTTTCGGCCATTTCAAAACGCGCGCTCGGAGCTTCGCGTTGCGTCTGACGTCACCAGGCGCCCGCGGCTCGGTCTACTAGTACAAAATCGCTAGTTAATTTCAAACTAGCTTCTGCCCGCGGCTTCGCTCGCGCGGCACCTGGATAAAAAGTAGCCTATGTCCTATTTCAGGTCAAGAACTATCTATGTTTTAAATTTCAGCCAAATCAGTTCAGTGGTTGTCGAGTTATAGAGGAACAAACATAAATCCAAAAATCCAAACTTTTGCATTTTTATTATTAACTAGCTTCCGCCCGCGGCTTTGTTAGCGTGGTACCCAGATAAAAAGTAGCCTATGTCCTATTCCTGGTCATTACCTATCTATATTTAAATTTCAACCAAATTGGTTTAGTGGTTGTTGAGTTATAGAGGAACAAACATCAAACATCCAAACTTTCGCATTTATAATATTAGTGTGATTAGTGTGATAGTGTGATAGTATGATTAGTGTGATGTGAAAGTGTGATAGTGTGATTTGAAAACCAAGTTTAGGTAGTTAGGTATGTGATTATTTTGACTCGTACATACAAATTATTAATTAGGTATTACGATTAAAAGTATGTATAAAAAAATACCTATTCACTAAAAAGTTTAAAGGCGAAAATTATTTTTAAGTAGGTACCTACCTAGGTAAGTAGTAAGTAGGTAGGTACCTACTAAAAATAATTTAAGTAGGTAATAATTTAAGTAGGTAGGTAAATAATTTAGGTAGGTAAAGTTAATATTAGTGTGATTTGACTCCTGATTGTTAGTTTTGTTTGTTGTTGTTTTCGGTAAGTACCGGTACTTACCTAAAATACCTATTACCTATTCAGTAAAAAGCTTAAAGTCGAAAATTATTTTTAAGTAGGTACCTACCTAGGTAAGTAGTAAGTAGGTAGGTAGGTACCTACTTAAAAATAATTTTCGCCTTTAAACTTTTTACTGAATAGGTATTTTAGGTAGGTACCGGTACTTACCGAAAACAATAACAAACAAAACTAACAATCAGGAGTCGAATCACACTAATATTAAAATGCGAAAGTTTGGATGTTTGCATGGATGTTTGGATGGATGGATGTATGGTATAACGTCACATCTAGTCGCAATCTTCTCGCGAGAGTTTTTTAGATTGGTGCACTAAAATCTCTCGTCTGTAAAACTAAAACTAAAAATAAAATAAAACTCGGTCATTTTTGATCCGACTAAAAAAACAAAAACACAGTAAGTAGGTATTTATTGTTTTTTTATATCTAAGGGGTAGTCCGAGGTATTTCCAAACACATTTGATACATTCCCACATTTTGCATCTGACAACATTCCATACGTGACAGGTTGCAAGCCCATCGACGCTATTAGAAAGCTAACTGGTTTTCTCACAATATTTTCCTTCACCGTTTAGAGCTCGTGTTAAAGCGCATACCTACTTAGGTACCTACTTTACTTATACATTTTTCGAAATGAAAAATCCATTGATGCACGGCCGGGTTCCAACCCACAACCTTCGGATTGAAAGTCGAGGCACTAGCGCACTCGGCCAACACTGCTTCTCCACCTCTGACTACCCACTTAGACTTTTTCAACGGATCTAAAAATTCCTAAAAGATCTGATAGAATATGTCTACTGCGCCTTGGGAATACAGTCGTAATCATATTTAAAAATAAAAATGAAATCATTTATAATTTTTTTAAATCTACAAATCTGCATAAGTACTTACTTAACAAAAAACGTGAATGACCTCGAAAGTTTGGATGTTTGGATGTATGTTTGTTCCTCTATAACTCGACAAGTACTGAACCGATTTGGCTCAAATTTAAAATATAGATAGGTAATGAGCGGGAATAGGACATAGGCTACTTTTTATCCAGGTGCCACGCGAGCGATGCCACGGGCGGAAATTAGTTTGAAAATAACTAGGGATTTTGTACAAGTGGAGCGAGCCGCGGGCGCCTGGTGACGTCACAGCCAGTCGTGGCCTTCTCGCGAGCGTTTTTTAGATTGGTGCACTAAAATCTCTGTAACTCGGTCATTTTTGATCCGATTAAAAAACCAAAAACACAGTATTTTTTGTTTTTTTTGTATCTACAAATCTGCATACTCAACTAAAATCGTGATTCTTTCTCATTGGGAATATATATTATGAAATATAAATCTTGACAGATCTCACCAAATACATTTTGTAATTTATGTTCGCTGTGTGGTCCTCCATAGAATTTGTATGGGCGCGATCTGTCAAGATTTATATTTCATAATATAAAATCTGCTGTGTGTGATGCCCTTTACTGTAACTTGTGTGTGTCAGACAAACGTTATTCTATTCTACATATTACTCAAATTAATATCTTACAGTAACCCCACTCGCTCGCGAATCCTCGGCGTGCATTTCGAAGAGGCGGAGGAAGGTCAGCTTCGATACTTGAACCTGAACACAACCTACAACTCTACTATCCAACTGAACTACCGGCAGACGGAGCTGGCTTTCTGGACGGTCTACCTACCCACTGTTATAGGAAGGGCCACGCCTACCTACCCGCCTTTCACTGAGGTAATAATATTGCTGGACATTTCACACAGCGCCATCTAGCCCCAAACTAAGCAAAGCTTGTACTATGGGAACCAAGTAACTGATAGAATACTTATATATTTGTAAATACATATAATACTTTATAACACCCAGACACAGAAGAAACATCTATGTTCATCACACAAATGTTTGTCCTCGATGGGAATCGAACCCACGACCTACAGCTCAGAAGGCAGAGCTACTACCAACTGAGCTAAGAGGCCAGTCGAACTATCATTTAATAGATGTATTTTTGTACGTTCACCGACTACTCGAAGACGCCTGGACCGATTTGGAAAATTCTTTTTTTGTTTGAAATACTTATATACTTAAATACTTGTATACTTTCCGATTCCATAAAAATTTGGTAAGGTCTATCATCTTCGGAGTTATGAACAGAAATGCATCTCGAGAGTGAAGAAAATTGCTCGGCTTATAAAATTGAAGTTGGTTTATAAAAAAATATGTATCTTTCAGTATTGGTGGGAGCCAAAACAGCCGCTTCAAATCGCCTTCTGGTCGGTCTCAAGCGCGTGTCTCATCCTAATAGTACTATTGGTAGTGTGCTGTATGTTGTGGAGAAACGCTAAAAGGTATGTTTTTAAATAAATTATACTTACTCATGGAATTTATTAAAATAGTTGTTGTTTTAAGTCTATTTTGCAAATTACTCAGTACACTTAGATATTTTAATTACATTAACAACCTAATTTGAAATAAACTAACAAATTCCCGTTTATTATTATTGTAATGTATAACCACAGAATAGGTACAGAAGCCCGACTTCGCGAAAACGTATTTAAATAGCGACTTTTGTTACGACGCTACAAAGTTCAATTCAGCTTGCGTAAGCGCTCATTACGTAGTGCAATATTCACCTACACGTGCCAACACAAATTCTCTCTTTCTAACGCATAAATCTGGCACTGTCTGGCGCGGAGTGACGCGGAAGGGTTGTCGAGTTGTCGCGTGATAGATATTACGCGCGACGCGGCTAGCGTGCGAGCCGAGCGGCAAGTGGAAACCCTACCTGCCAAGGGCCGGCCAGGCGGGCCCGCCAATGTACTTGTAGCTTCGCACCTAAAGTGCGGAGTGCGCCTTCTATACCTATTTATTCTGTGGTTTAACACAAGTGTTTAGAATGTGAAACTAACAATTTACTAATATTGTATTAACCTCGCTAAATCCTCTTTAACAGGGCTGCGCCTCCCAAATGGAAAATGGTACCGGCGATGTACGTGAACTAACATTACTAGCTTAATTATGTTCGCTGTAGTTTATAAAGCCGCTTTGATATAGTCGAAGTTCGCTTGGACAATTTAGTCGAAGTTACCTTGGACAATGTAGTCGAAATTCCCTTGGACAATGTAGTCGAAGTTCTATTGGACAATGTAGTCGAAGTTCCCTTGGTCAATGTAGTCGAAGTTCTATTGGACAATGTAGTCGAAGTTCCCTTGGACAATGTAGTCGAAGTTCCCTTGGACAATGTAGTCGAAGTTCCCTTGGTCAATGTAGTCGAAGTTCCCTTGGACAATGTAGTCGAAGTTCCCTTGGACAATGTAGTCGAAGTTACCTTGGTCAATGTTGTCAAAGTTCGCTTGGACTGAACGCGTCTAATAAAAAAATATTAGACGTCATTTTGTTATAACTGACTTCCAAATTTTTTTTTTTTTTTAATTAACCTATCATGTATCACTGCTGGGCAAAGGTCTCCCCCTTCAACTTCCACACATCACGCTCCAAGGCCACCGTCTGCCAGTCTGGCTCGAACGCATCCAGATCGTCTCGCCATCTTTTCTTGGGTCTGCCGCGTCGTCTCCGACTGTCTTCTGGCACCCATTGAGTGACGAGCTTCGCCCAACGTTCCGGATGCATTCGAGCCACATGGCCTGCCCAATCCCACTTCAAACGTGCTGTCTTCATACCTTCTGACTTCCAAATAGGTTATGAAAAATTAAACTAGGTCCAAGTCTACTTTAATTGGACGCCATCAAGCTTTGACCAGTTTTTCCACGATCAATGAACCGTTTCAGGAGTCCAAGCGAACTTTACGTCAACGCGGCTTTAGGCTGTGTCCCCAGTAGGCAAACAGTCAGCGGCCGACTGAGTTTGCGGCGTATCGGTTTAGTACGCCCTTCCATATATTTGAAAAACGCTGCAAACTGCATACAGTGAGCACAAAACTAGCAAACTGTGGACACTCCATTTCAAATATATGGAAGAGCGTACTAAACCGATACGCCGCAAACTCAGTCGGCCGCTCACAGTTTGCCTACTGGGGACACAGCCTTAATGTAGTTGCTTTTTACGTAAATGTGTCACCTTCTTACAGCTTTATTTTTATTTGGAACTATCTGATTTTGTCGCATGAATTTCATAATATAAGTACTTTTATTAACATTCACTTAAAATTTTTAAAAATTACGTCACTTGACGAATATTATCAAACTTTCCAGATTCACAAACATTCGAAGTCGGTTAAAGAGGCCTATATCCAGCTGTATTTTATGAAGATGTAAATTAACATTTATAATGTGTATTCACAGAGAAACAGACCGGTTCTACGACGGTGATATATTCATGGTGAATGAGTTAGAGCAAAGCGGGATCGAGAACGCGAATCGATCGCGGGAGAATATCTACGAATACAGAGATGTGCCGGTAAAGCGGCCGCACACGCCGCAAACACTAGCTAGGACGGTAAGTTGAACCCATCATAATACCACATAAATAATAGATAGATAGATTAAACACTTTATTGTACACCACATGAACATTAAAAACAAATTACAGACACACAGGACATAGGGAGCGAAGTACAATGGGCGGTCTTATCGCTATGCTCTTATCGGTCTATTAATAGTACCTACTATAACTCTAGCCAAAACCAATGTACAATATTTACTAACATTGCACTGACAGATCAATCAGCTGATAGCAGGAATAAACCTATCACAGAAAACAGATTATATATGTTTGGCGCTGATTCAATATGGCCAATCGTAATGAATCTCAGTTTTCTGTGATAGGTCTATTCCTTCTATCAGCTGATTGATTTGTCAGTGCAATGTTAGTGAATATTGTACATTGGTTTTGGCTAGAGTATATGTACAGAAAGCTCACTTTGCGAAAAAAAAAAATATGTCCAAGAGAAAGAAAAATACAAAAGATAAATCGACTTACATTCATGAACAAGGAAAGGTAAATTCGTTTAGTGTAGGTCTACTTCAAAGCTCAAGTTCGAGCAAATACTTGTCAAATGAAAAAAAAAAAAAAAAAACATACAGTCGACTTGAGAACCTCCTCCTTTTTGGAAGTCGGTTAAAAATAAAAATTTAAATATGATCACGACTAAATTCCCAAGATATACTTACAACAAACAAATAATAAATATGGCTGGACATTTTTTGTAAATCTTTTTTTTTAGTAAATACATACTTATAATACTTTATAACACCCAGACACAGAATAAACATATTCCTCACACAAATGTTTGTCCTGGGTGGGAATCGAACCCATGACCTACAGCGCAGAAGGCAAAGCTACTACCAACTGAGCTAATTCTCGTGTCTTATTTTGTTGTCTAAGGCTGGTTTTAGTGTCACGAGTACCGTCGGCGCTGATAGACGAGTGGTCTTTATTACATTGAAACAAGGATACTGATTGTTTAGCAAAAATGGCAACGCTGATTGCACTCGTCGTGCTGAACAATCAGTATCCCTATTTCATTGTAATAAAGATCACTCGCCTATCAGCGCCGACGGTACGCGCGACACTAAAACCAGCCTAACATTTTGTCCAGGTGAGTCAGCCCGCGAACCTGCAATCCTCCCGGCCGCCGTCAGCCGCGTCGACCGGCTCTGCTCTGTCTCTGAAGGAAGTGTCGCGCGACCCGCGACCCGTGCCTCGCGCGAGATCTCGCACGCAAGTCCTACATGGAGTACCCCAGACTACTGTATAACTAACTTATAAAAAAAACGAGTGTGCTTTAGACCAGTGTCCCGCAAAGGGTGTGCCGCGGCACACTGGTGTACCGTGGTCAGTGGTTGGTGTGCCTCAGAAAAATAACGTTACCTATCTCAGTTCAGTTGCTTACTCCAAATTTGGATCCCATATGCTCACTAAACTGAACAAGCTCATGTTTCGCATAAAAAATGATTTTTCATTTATGATGTACCTCCCAAATTTTCCGATTTCACAAAAAGTTTGCGGAACACTGCTTTAGACCACACGACTGAAGTAAAACTTCCGTTTGCCAGATCACACTTTTGGTAACGATCTCGTCACGCATTCACCAGCTTACTCCGCAAGTCAGGTGTGCGTAAAGAAGTTTTACTTTAAAAAAATTGGTGGACATTTCATCAACATTCATCGAGCGACAATGTAAACTGCCGTATGAGCCTAAGTTCAGATGAACGCGCGGCGACACGCGGTTGACTCGGCGCAGTGCATGGCGAGTGCGCGGGCACGCGCGGTGACGCGCGGTCATGTACACAACATTGATTTGTTACAATCTTAAACCGCGCGTTCATCTGAACTTAGTCTAACTCGGGCGTTTTCGTCATCTGTTTTACTCATTCCGTAGAATCGGCTAATGACGAAAACGCTGTCTAGCGCACCTTTTTTCTACCCTAATGTCATTTGAGTCGAGTTTTAATTATTCGACATGTAAGTACTCGTATTATGTCATACGATTTAACGCTATATTTTAAATGATCGTGTGAATGAATGTTCAATGATTCTAGTGCCGCAGACTGTGTAACTGACTGATTATAAATGTAACGAGATTGTAAACAGACGAAAGATAGTTATGAATTAACGCATACCTACATTTTGTGATGCGTTTTATTACTAGGTTTAGAACAATGGCGGCTACGCAATCCATTTTATTGAAGAGTTTGAATTTGTACTATTTAGAGATGACAATTCATACTCATCGACCATTTCAGCCCCAAAGGCTTAAGGCCTACTGTATAATGTAGGTAGACTATAATGCACGCCATATCGGCTGAAGCGATTTCAATGATACTTAAATTCTGAGAATAGATAGTTTATATTATAAACTATCTATTCTCAGAATTTAAGTATAGTTATGTGGTTTGTATGCTATTCCAGGTTATAAACTTTATAACCTGGAATAGCATACAAACCACATAACTATATCGAGATAGAAGCAAAAAGTGTATGGAAACCGACCGTGTAACATTTTGCGTAGGTACTTTGACGAATGCAGTTAACAGTTCGGATTACATTGCTGGTTTCAATGCTCGCCAAGTCTGGCGCGTCAAATTAAAAGCTGCAATGGAATGAATTCGGAATTAACTTCGCGGCGAACAAAGAAGTCCTCAGCCCTTCTTCTCGGCACGCGAGGTACCTACACACTTTGTTTCTATCTCGATATAATTCCGCATCCGAGTTCAGGTGAATGTTAACGTATTGGGTATCCACCGCTAGTATTATTATACACTTATTTTATAGCATTATTTTTACATTGAAATAATTGTGAAATAATTATTTTCATGATTATTTTTCTACCATAATATATTTGAAATTCCAACATTCCATTACAATAAAGTGAACTAAGTACTTATATTGTCCGTCCTTATATTTGTAACTAGAAATGAAAGCAGCTTTTTTCAAATAACCGTAATGTATTTGTATTTTTGTGCCTGATTTATAAGCCATTACCAGTTAGACTGATTTTGATTTAATTAATTCCAGTTATGAGCAGGAATACAATGCTGCATAAATACAATATCTTTCTCAAGGGTTTGACCTTTGTCGGCACCACTGACCACTGTCTCTCAAGGCTAATCGCACACCTATACGCGCCGAATTCTCGAAGTACTACCAGATTCGGACGATTCGACCGCGAGTAGGTGTGCGAGGTTTCATACGTTTTCATATAAAGAATTCTAAAATACGATTCGTTCGGCGCTAATAGGTGTGCGGCCACCTTAATCCTGTGCCTCACGCATCCAATATTTTTCTCAATAGATTATTATCGAAATTAAGCTACGTTCTGCACGGTAAATATAGATAGATGACCGCTATTTACGCGTTCGTGGTTTAGCTCCGTGACCAGACCAGACCCACTAGTTCATACGAACTTAATTAGAGAAGTAGGTATTCAAAATTTTATTTTCTTTCCCTTTCAAAACCATTGTATTCTTGCTCAAAGTTTATTCTCTGGGATTTTAATTTCAGACATAATTTTACTGTAAGTTTTGAAATTGTAATTTTTATGTGAATATTTTTATTCAACGAAACTTAGTTTAAGATAGGTAAATATTTTATTGTACACCTTAATGTTAGTTTTGAACAACCAGTTACCTCAAAGGTATATTTAGGATCGTTTTGATTTGTTTTAACTTGAAATTTTAAAATCACTGCCAACACGAAATTATTTTTATACACGCAGCTAAGTAAGATTATTATGTGTAAGTATTTACCACAGTATTCACTTCTTTTCAATTGAATTTTATCAAATTTGGATGTTAATTATGTTTCTTTTCTTTTCGATAAAACAGACAGGGACAGCGATAATTTTAGTGCTGTCAAATTAGATAATAAAAGTATGGAAAAGTATACATCTACACCAGTTTTAGCGTTAGCTTTTACATACTACAATTGAAATACAATAGTATCTACCGAGTATTTTAGTATCTGCTCTATTGCAATACGTAGATTAAGTAAATGTTAAAACTACTGTAGTTTTTAAGTAAAGGCCTATTCAGATAATTATAGTCTTAATAAGGGCGAGGATTCGGACAGCGGTTGTAAATGTCGCTTAGTATCTGAATAGGCCTTATGTTTGTGATTGTGTCCGTCCACAGTGCAATGTGTCTTTATATGTGCCTAGAAGGAATTTTGATAATTGTATTTATTTACACGCATGTGAAATAAAATAAACGCTGAAACTTAATGATCATCTTTCAATGTTTAGTCACCCACATCAGATTTATCTTAAAATTTCTTGTGATCATGTGGAATCTGAGAACTTAATTTGGGTTTCGACTAACTTAAAGCCCATCACACGCACAGCAGATAATATCTTATGAAATATAAATCTTGAGATCGCGCCCATACAAATTCAATGGAGGACCACATACAGCGAATATAAATTACAAAATATATTTGGTGCGTTCTGTCAAGATTCATATTTCATAAGATAGTATATTATCTGCTATGTGTGTGGTGCGGTTAAAACGTAAGCACAGTCGTGAAGTTTCAAGACTGTTGATATTCAGGTAGTGTAGTGTAGATAGGTATTCTCTATGATCCGCAGGCTTATAAGATCCTTTGATGGTGTCAAAAATCAAAAAATCTTTATTTTTAACATTAACAGTTTGTACATTTGATGTAAAGGGGTAGGGTCGGACAGAGGCTAGTCCAAGAAAACTAACTAAACGTTTAACGGAATTATTAACCTTATTATACCCGAAGTAAGCTTGTATTTCGCTTTTCTATGATAAAAGAAAAAGCTCCATTGAATAATAAATACATTTTATTAAAAGATTAGCTCTCACAGCGACACACCTCCGGTAGCGTGGCCGCTGTATACTTGCCCATACAGACCGGCCCACACAACTGCCTCGCTTCAACACTTCCCAGAGGTAGCAATCGACCTGGAAATTTAATTCGAATGAGCTAGTGGTCAACGTGGGTTTTAAGAAGAAATACACTTCCCAGGGAACACAAAATGCACTAACTACACTAATATTATGAAGCGCTCGTTGCTTAGACGTTCTTGTCGGTCCGGGGACATAGGTCTTTAAGTCAAATTACCGACCTGCACTTATGACTTTATGTTAAAATAGCAACATACCATATCATCTGAAAGTCAAAATGCCTTAGACCCCGAAATGACTGAAATTCATATCGGCTCTTTTATCTAATGACTGAATTTCTATATACCTGTGGTGTTTCATACAATCAACGTATCATACGCGATAGCGGTCACAATTTGGATGGGTAACCGCAACCGTGCTTCGGAGCCTCGGAGGACAAGTTAAGTTGTCGGTTCTGGCTTTTTTAGCCATGACGGAGGCCTTGAGGCGGCCTAAAAACTCTGTCATCAGTGATCGCCACTAGCTCATAAGAATTTACTTTTACAAAAAAAATAGCTCAGTACAAATTACCTGGTTGGATCATCAGGTCTACAACATAGTTGGCGCGGAGGAGACCGGCTGGATAGTTTTCTTCTGTCTGGTTCTTTTCATCCTAGAAAGGGAAAAGTCTTTAAAACGTCAATTGTTTTTGTAATATGCGATTGTTTCCGATGTCTTACGAAAACAATTCTTTTTCTGGTTTTACTGTACGTGCCGTTCTGTGAGAGTAAAAATATCCTACTTAATATTATAAAGGCGAAAGTCCGCGTGTGTGTGTGAATGTTTGTTACCACGTATCTCCATAACTACCTAACCGATTTTAATGAAATTTGGAATGTATATAGATAATGACCAGGAATAGGACATAGGTTACTTTTTATCAAGAAAAAATGCACGGTTCCCATGGGATAAAAAAAAATAGTAGTCCACGCAGGCGAAGCCGCGGGCGTCCGCTAGTAATGAATATTTACTACTTACATATTCTAGTTCTGGTACAGCAATCTGGCACCAAGCATGTGCGCTCGTAGCACGATGTATGGCACACGGCAGGCCGATGCGATCCGACAGACATTTGTATAGAAGAGCGCGCTCTAAGGCTCCACCGCATCTAATCCAGCCCAGACCCACCACTGGGGAGTTCAGATCCGTCTGGAAATAAACAGCTTCATTATAAACTTTTGCTTTATTATAAGATTTGAAAGTTCTAAATGCTGGTGAAAGAATTTTTGGAATCGGTAAGGGTTTCGGAGATTACCTCCTACATTCAAACAAAATACCTCTTAATGATATTAGTCTATAGAAGTATAGACTAGCGGACGCCCGAGGCTTCGCCCGCGTGGACTACTATTTTTTATCCCTGGGGAACCGTGCATTTTTCCGGGATAAAAAGTAGCCTATGTCCTATTCCCGGTCATTATCTATCTATATTTTAAATTTCAAGCAAATTGGTTCAGTGGTTGTCGAGTTTTATAGGAACAAACATACATCCTACCATCCATCCAAACATCCAAACTTTCGCATTTATAATATTAGTGTGATATTAAAATAAAGAATATGGAAAATCTGCTATACAGACATGTTGTGGGGGCTATTCAGAACAGAGAAGAGATATAGATACGGTTGCAATAGAATGTGAACGGTCAGAGAGTCGAGTATTGTCAGTGTCACCGAGACAACATTGACAGATACAAAGCATTGATTTATTCATAACTCCTTAGAGCGTTTGTCCACCGCCGCCGTCACCGGCACGTCAACGAGAACGAGATGACGACGCCGAGGTAGCGACCATACATTTACTATAGCCGCTTGTCCACCAGAAGACCGTCATGTCATCTTGATCTCATACAGAAATAATCTCGTTGACGGTGACGGTTCGGTGACGGCGGCGGTGGACAAACGCTCTTACCCTTATCTCAGTCTCATAGACAAGTTGAATGGTGTACCGATACATAGCATGGTTGAATTATGCTATGTGTGAACCATGATGGTTCAATATTCCAACAGTGTTTACCGTTAGATCAGCGGTGTACCTTAGAAGCGCTCGGGGCGTAGCTTGCTTGAACGTTTTTGATTGACCGTTGAAGTCAAGCAACGTTGTGCGCGGTCACTTTTAGGATGGGTGACCGCAAGTGGTATTACGAGCTGAGCGCTTCCGTGCTTCGGAGGGCACGTTAATTGTCTTTAGACGGCCTAAAAACTCCGTCACCAGAGTTGGCCACTTGCTCAAACGAAAGAAGAAGAAGCGGTGTACCGATACATATCATGGTTGAACCACGCTACGTGTAAACCATGACGGTTCAATATTCCAACAGTGTTTACCATTAGATCAGCGAGGTGCAAGTTAACACTGGGCATGGAGCAATCCCGCTCCTGCGTAAGTCCGCTCATCTGTCGCGCGACAAACTCTCCAAGAAGCTGAGCACGCTGTTTTAGCGACGATGACACCTCTGCGCATTTGTCACGGTACCGCACCTCGTAGTGGGCGTCTTCTATCTCGAAGTAGTGGAGGGATTTCGTACTGGGAATCAAGATTTAACGGAAACTTAGATGATTATAATTTCCTTATCATTCAAGTAACTACATTGAACTCTGAAAAAAATTTCACTTTTTGCCTCTCAACACGTCTTGACATTTCTGATTATTTATTTATTTATTAAAATTATTTATGTTAAAAATTATTTCTAATGATATTGACTGCCCTGTCAACGATTTTACGAGTAGTAAGTTGTTGGACATCGATCCATTTAATATTAGTATTGGCAGGGCAAGGCGTTGCATTACACAAATTTTTTTTAGTGCATACTTCCTTTTGTGATTCTGATTCGGCCTTTTTAAGCCCGCTGGGTATATAAAATGGTACTAACTGATCGCCGAACCATATCCTCAACTTGAGCAGATAGGAGCGGAGATTGACATCATCAGGCAAGGAGGGGAAGCGAATCCGTCCCGATGGAGTCATGTTCAACTTGGAACCAGATTCCTCGTCTGTTGGGACATTGAGCTTTTCATTTTCGAAAATAAAAAAAACAATTCTAAATAGCGTGATAGTACTCTTGTATTAGTTAGCCACAGATTGATATTTCATTCAAATAATTACTTTGGGATTGAGACTAATAATAGTAATAATAATAACGTTGGCTTCGGCCCCATGCATGACTATCAAAATCAAGCTACTACAAACTGAGCTAAGAGGCCAGTCAATACTAATGTATCTGAGTTGGCTTTCGATCATCATTTTAAATAAATAAATCATTTATTTCAGACAATCAATCAGTAGTCCATAATCACAAACATTTTAAAAAACACACAATACACAAAATACAGATAAACAGAATAAACAGAACTTTAGACATTTAAGAGCATTCTAAGATACTACGGCGCTACGGCGGAGTCAGAGGTATGTCCAAATTGGTCCAAATACATATTCGGTACAGCCCACATTTTGCAGAAGCATTCCATACGTGACAGGCTGCAAGCCTTGCGACGCCATTAGAAAGCTAACTGGTTTCCTCACGATGTTTTCCTTTACCTTCTTTATAAATGTTAAGTTGTAACTTACAAGGTGATCTGACATCCATTCCCGAAGCGTCGTCGGACGGTTGGTGGAACATCGCGACGTATGTCGGGTGTCTGTACGGCGGCTTCTGAGACATTATCTCAGACAGAGTCGCAAATGTAGCGCCC
Organism: Camptogramma bilineatum; assembly: GCA_958496255.1. Lineage (NCBI taxonomy): Eukaryota > Metazoa > Arthropoda > Insecta > Lepidoptera > Geometridae > Camptogramma > Camptogramma bilineatum. The sequence continues at coordinate 2,769,842 of OY292451.1, forward strand.
AGACGTTTCTGTACGTAGAAACCTTCCTGGGAAATCAAATAAATTACAGTAGGTACTTCAAGCTTTAGAATAGACATCGGTTATCGTCGTGTTTTCCGAATACGTCCGACAGCAGTGTATGATTCCACAAAACAGAATGCGACAACAGCTCTAATTTGCTTTTCTTAAAAATGACATTGATATTTATTCGTTTGCGATAAAGTTGAAATTTCTATGAGTAATTTTCATTTCCAAATGACTTTTCGTCAATGGTTTTTGTAAACGCATTCTTTTTCTAGTTTTGCTGTACATACATACATAAAACCACGCATGTGTCCCATCAAAGGGGTGTAAGCAGAGACCACAAATCTCCATTTGCTACGGTCTTGACACACTTCTTTTGCTTCATTCCCTCTCATCACATTCTTCATGCAAGCTCGTCGGTTTAAGGTCCTCTTGACCTGGCCTTTTTCCAATAATTCGCCAATTTGGTCCAGGAATGTGCGCCTAGGTCTAGGAAAGTCCCATTCACACTCGCCTTGTGGACCTGTTTCGTCAATCTTCTTTCATTCATCCTCTCTACATGACCGAACCTTGCCATGGATTGAAATCAATAAACTATTGGGAAGGTCATAAATCGTCTCAGTCAATTCTGACAATGTTTTTAAAGATCTTCTACTATCTTCTGTCTCACTCACTCACTCCCTTTTTATATGGAGTTGACCCAAATTTTTCACTTTTCCGTACGATTTTTCAAAAAATTTCTTTCATACAAAACTTGTCCTGACAATAAACAACACACAAAAAAAGGAATCCTAGCTAGATCGAATCTTCGCCCCGTCTCTTATTTGGGAAAATTCGTTTTCTCCGCATTTTCACGGAAAAAGATTTACCAGTGCAATGTGGTTCGCAATTTTGCGAGAGTTCATTGTGATCAGTGCAGCTAAATGGTTAGGCTATCTGCCTTCAACGCCGAAGGCTGCGAGTTCGAATCTCAGCTACTTATTAGTTTTTTTTTTGTTATTGTAAGTTTTTTTAAAGTAAATTTTAATTTTTCTCTACTTGCACCCGAGCTGTTCTCGGTTGCCCAGATATTACGACTTACTTGTGTAAAGTCGTTAATGTCCAGTCGTCCTGTGTACGCGAACTTGGCGGAGGGGTGGTGTCTGAAGATAGCCTCAAGCGCTGCCTCCCAAGCACCGACCACGTAGCGGGCTTGCTTGTTCTCTACCATACTGACAACACATACAAAAAATTACATACTTTACATAATCATTCGCAATGAGATTTTACCAATAGAGACACATTATAAAAAGCTCTAAAACGTGACGAAATTGTGTTATGCTACTTAGATAAAATATACGCAGCTTTGTTTATACCATTCAAGAGAACTAAGAGATAGCAGAGGTATTATAAAACCCCGTTGTCAGAAAGAAATAAATTATATGAGAGCTGTGTGCAAATGCGTGCAACATCAGAGCAAGACAGAGTGCGACTAAGTTGACTCAAGCTAATTAGCTTGACTTTTGTTCGCCACGCAGAGCGGGGTACAACGCATCCACCTCAGTTTAACTTTAAATAGAATATCATTGAGAATATGGCAATTTCTTAACACTTTTTTATTAAGTCACTTTAAATTATCGGTTAAGCCATGACGGAGGCCTAAAAAGTCCTTCATCAGAGTTGGCCACTTGCTCATACGAACTTATTATTAATTCACTTTCTTGTTTTTCTAATTGATCACTCTGTTTCGCTCTTTGGCCTACGAATTGCGTATTGCGCATCCTACTTTAATTATCCTAACTGTTGATAACTTCAGTCAATTGGTATCGTAAAAAAGTAGGATGCACAATAGGCAATTCGTAGATCACAGAGCGATGATTCCGTAAAGTTAGGTTTCCTAAAAAAATCATAGTGTAATAATAACTTTATACATCATACTTACTAATGAATAGTCCCAAGTTCCAAATAGACGTTTGCACCATCGTCAGTGACGCTCGTCGCGATCAGCGTGCAAAGGGCCGTTCTAAGGCCAATGTGTTCTATACTCATATTGTTTGACACTGCCTGAAATAGTTTTTAATTTTACCATTAATTGTTCAAAAATTAACATTAATTTTACCAAACTATGAACTTTGAGTAGAGATTAGTACTTAAAAGATAGTAAAATTGAGTAAAAAAAAATGAAATTTGATCACGATTGTATTCCCCAGAGTGCGGTAGACATATCCTTTCAGATCTTTAGGCATTTTTAGATTCATTGAAGATGTCTAAGGGGGTAGTCAGAGGTATGTCCAAACACATTTGGTACATTCCCATATTTTGCAAAAGACTTTGTTTTAATCGAATTGAATATCTTAATGATTAGGTACAAAGTCTGTAATCGCGGAATTACCTATACATTTAGAAGAAGATTTTACCTGAAGGCAGTCCAAACACATTTGGTACCTACATTCCCACATTTTGCAGAATTGAATAAAATTACTAAATCTAGATACTATTTATTAAAAAATAGGTTTATATAAACTTGATCCCACTTGGTCATTAAGGCTTTTAATATCGGAATTTTAAACATGCTAAACCAATTAAATTTCAATCCTAATTGAAGTCATGGACAATATCTACTAGTGTCCACATATCCATTGATTGGCCTAAGCGCTTTGTTGTAAATGTTACGAAGTAGGAAAGAGACAGCAGTACTTATCACTCACTTCTTCTCCCTTGCACGAGGTGAATAGATCCCTCGCAATGTGTTCCACCATCAAACCCGATAGCACCGTGCACGTCATTATCTTCAGACTTATGTCGATACGCTGGAAAAATATTTAATTTTTAACCGACTTCAAAAAAGGAGGAGGTTCTCAATTCGACGGAATGGTTTTTTTTTTTTGTGCTTTTTTTGTATGTTCATCGATTACTCGAAGACGCCTGGACCGATTTGGAAAATTGTTTTTTGTATGAAGGGGTTTACTTTCCGATTGGTGCCATAAAGAGTTTGTGAGGATCTTTGGAGTTATGAACAGAAATGCACCTCTACTAGAGTGCAGAAAATTGCTCAGCTTACATTGAAGTCGGTTTTTTTAATTTTTTAAATGTTGGGTGATATTATCAATGCGAAAGTTTGTGAGGATGTATGTATGTCTGTTTGTATAAATGTATGGATGATTGTTACTCTTTCACGCAAAAACTACAGAACGGATTTTAATGAAACTTGGAATATACTAAGTTTATGACCTGGAATAACACGGAGACTACTTTTTAACCGGGTAGGTACCACGCGAGCGAACCGCGCTCAAAGCTATCACACTAATATTATAAATGCAAAAGTTTGGATGTTTGGATGGATGGATTGAAGAAGCTAGTTTATAATAATTCATGACGATGATTTTGATTGATGATGGTTGAATACTTACCGTCAGAATATTGATGAGTTCTTGCATAAAATCAACATTGAGCATAGCGCGAGTGCTGACATGATAGTTCTGTAGATTTATGTAGCACTGGACGGCTAGCCTCTGCGCTTCTATGGGCGTATCTTTAACTATAAACAAATTAAAGTCAATTTGATTAATACTTTTTTACTTATTTTGACTGGCCTCTTAGCTCAGTTGGTAGTAGGTCTGCCTTTTGTACTATAAGGCATGGGTTCGATTCCCACCCAGGCAAACATTTGTGTGATGAAAATAGATGTTTGTTCTGTGTCTGGGTGTTATAAAGTATTATTATGTATGTATTTACAAAAAAAAGAAAACGTACATTGATAAGTATTTTATCAGTTATCTGGTTCCCATAGTACAAGCTTTGCTTAGTTTGGGGCTAGATGGCGCTGTGTGAAATGCCCAGCAATATTTATTTATTTACTGGCGCCCTGATTATGTAGGTAAGACTATAGCAATGCGACATCAATCACTACGCGACCGGTCGAAAAATATCACTAAAAATTTAGGAAGCCAATCGCACGTCTATTGCTCGCCTGTCGCAAAATGCACTTTGGTTACAGTACATTTTGCGACGCAATACGATTTTTAGTGATATTTGTCGACCGGTCGCGTAGTGATTGCTGTCGCATTGCTATTGCAAGTCTTAGACGTCAGGGAAACAAACGATAAAATACGCTACAAGGGCATGAAATATTGGGGCTAGTAGAAATATGTGGTCTCTGCCTGCCTCTACGGGAAAAGAGCTATTTAATGTATGTTGGTACATATAATTTATGAAACATTGAAAGTCTCAGTTCATTAGTCAACAGCCCCCTTATTGTCTACCTTTGATAGCGACCAAAATCCGTCACAAACTGTCAAATATGACAGTTCAGTGACCACGCAAATAGCTCTGTCACTCTCATCTCAACAAGCCCGAACGCAACAAAAGGTAGTTGTTTGGACAGTTTGAGACCAATAAGAGGTTTGCGACAAGTTAGAAAATCAGCCCGCAGGTTTAGTTACATTTCTTGTTGATATTCCTCAAAGAAGCGAAGGTTTTCTGCTCGACGAGACTGAAAGCCGCCTTCGGGATGATTCGGCAGAGCTCGGCGAGCGCTCGCAGCGAGTTCATTCGGATGTAGAACCAAGCTGCGGCGTCATCCCCAAGAATTGCTAGAAGGAAAAACTAAGCTAAGTTTTATCAGGCTTACTACTCAGGAAAATCTTATTTCCAAAAGACCAGATTTAAAAAGCTTGTATTTAACTTTTTTTAATGTAATTAAAGATAAGCCTAAGAAAAGATGGATGGTTTATGTCGCTATTGGTAAGAAATTAGTAAGTAGGTACAGAGATGATAATCTTCTTCTCTCGTGTTAGTGAACTCTCTAAATTTCATTTGATTAGACCAAAAAGTTGCTACCACTATAGCGGCGTCTGAGGCGGTGTAATTGGAAGAAGAGAAACTTGTTATGTTTGCCTCGATTAGGTGTGATTAGTCTCCTCCTGCGGCTTCGCTCGTGTGCTACCAACACTCTACAGGTAATCTTGTATGCTACTAGCGGACGCCAACGGCTTTGCCCGCGTGGACTACTACTTTTTTGTCCCACGGGAAACATGCATTTTTTGGGATAAAAAGTAGCCCATGTCAGTCTCCAGCCCTCCAACTGTCTCCACACAAAAAATCACGTCAATCCGTCTCTCCGTTTTGACGTGAAAGCAGGACAAACAAACAAAAAAAACAAACACACTTTCACGTTTATAATATGGGTATAGATTCTAAGCCACAATGTACTATTCTAAATTTCATCTTAATTGGACTAATAGTAAAAGCGTAATTGCAATACAAACTTATTTACAAAGAAATCTCACCACACAAAGCTTCGATGATATTAGTATCAGACATGCGCACAGCCGCTGGTAGCAATTTGGTCATGTTAGAGACGCCCATCGCCGCATCGGCCAATAGTTCCACATTGGAACTGAGCAGTTGGTGGCAGAATACTAGGTCTGTACCGGTCTCGTACAATGCCTTCGAAGGTAAAACTTCGTATAAGCAAGTAGGTACACGTTATGAAAGTTTACGGTATTATGTCTATTCTAAAAATCAATTCGTGTTGACAATGATTGGTAATGATTTAACTTATACTGTTGGTATTTAATTACGATTTAATATCTGGGTGCAAATTGAAAATAATTAAAAAAGAACAAAAATAAACTATCGTTGGCAGAGATTCGAACTCGCAGGCTTCGGCGGTAAAGGCGGATACCCTAACCACTTATCCACTCTGGTCTCAACAAATAAATCTTTTTTTGCGTGAAAATACCGAGAAAACGAATTTTCCCAGATATGAGACCTAGCCCGATCGATGTTTCGCCCCCGTAAACCTCCGCACAGCAAATTTCATCGAAATCGTTAGAACCGTTTCTGAGAAAGTGACTACAAACAAACAATAAATATTGCTCGTTTAATAGAATAGGATATTGATATTCTCAATGTTTTTGACGTGATAACGTCTTATAAATCGATGAACGCCGACTGCGCGAAAAAGTGTCACATTCCGCCTGAGCCGAGCGTGAAATCGAGAGCGCGGAACAAGCGATAGAGAAGCATCGTTCATCAATATGTTCTTATGAAGTTATCACGTAAAATTATAGTCCGTAAACCGGCTTAAAGACCATTTTTTTTTTATAATTCAACTCACATCTCTCCCGTTAGAAGTGAATGACATCTTCGTGAGTACCGCGAGACAGTGAGTCTTCATAGCCGGCAGAGCCATCTCTAGATAAGCCAACAGTCGTAGAATGCAGCCTGATTGGTAGAGGTGAGATGAGTTCTCTTCCGTCTCCACATAGTCCCGTAAGACGCCTAGAACTTGCGTGTGAACGTCGCGGAACTCGTACGACTGAGAAAAATCATGATTGAAATGAAAAATATTGACGTAAAGTTTGTTTTATAGTGGTTACGTATACTGCGAAATAAGTTTATTTGATTGTACTAAAAGAATCACTGTATGGATTACTAGATGTTAGATTTTAGCCACAAAAAAAATATTTTTCATGTTAACAACGATCAAATCAAATGAAAATCAAAGCCAGTAGATATGTGTTAATCTTATGCGTCATCTACGATGAAATACATCTAATATGTTTATGAGTCTTTCTAAATATTCTTAGATGTCAATATCCATTACATCTTAACGGCTTAATAGAATTGGATAAAATTTTCAATTTGAAAATTTTCAATTTAGCTGGGTTCTTTGTATGTTACCTACACGCGAGGAAAACCGTGGGTTAGTCTAGCAGCTTAACTAACCTACGGTTTTCCCTACTAGCTAGACTCTGGCTAGTAGAAGAAGTTAGCATAAGATACGATAAGATGCTTGCCTCCAGTATATCACACAGATCCAAAACTCCGGTCGAGGCTCTAAACGTCTTCTGCACCACTTGGTCCTTGTACCGGCATATCAGCTGGTCCACAGTCCTCAGCGCTGCGTGTTGTATGGCCAGATACTTGCTTTGCATCAGCGCTAGCAGAGATGGCCAGCTGAACTGCTGGTTCTTTGTCACTTCTGACGCGCAGATCGGGTCGTCGAGGAGATTGCTAAGAGTCTGCAATGTTTAAGAACCAAAATCAGCATGAACGACCAAATCCTACTATCCTACTAATATTATAAAGGCGAAAGTCCATGTGTGTGTGTGTGTGTGAATGTTTGTTACCCCGTATCCCTATACATAACTACTAAACCAATTTTGATGAAATTTGGAATGTAGGTAGTTTTGGTTCTGGAATAACACATAGGCTACTTTTTTTCCCGGATAAATGTATGGTTCCCGTGGGACACAAAATAGTAGTCTACGCGGGTGAAGCCGCGGGCGTTCTCTAGTTACAAATATATCAGCGACCCGCTAGCTTTCTCTTTCGAAGTAAGTACCTACTGAAATATTTAGTTCTACAATTTGGCTTAGCTTTAAAATTTCTTCGCAGAGAAAGTTGCAAAGTTTGCAAAGGTCTAACCGAGAAAGAAAGCTTAAATAAGAGCTATCACAATAGCATAGGAAAGTTATCACGCTAATCGATGACATTTCAATTTAATTAAATACCTCAATGATTAGGTAATACACCTGTAAAAGTGGAATCATACGTTTAGGAGAAGATTTTACCTGAAGGCAGTTCTTCTGAACGTCAGGGTCCAAGCTGTTCTTCATTCTCGAGAACAGACTACTTAGAATATTGGCAGAGACAAGCTGCTCACAGCCGAGCGGCTCTCTGGTCAGCTCTGATAGGACTAGAGACGCAAACTCTAGGACAAACACGTCTTCTATCTGCGAAGAAAGACTAAATTAGTATTATGGCATATTAATTTCAGACAGACACTGGGGGGACAGCTGAAACTAAATAAAAACGTAAAAGAAAGCAGTTACTGCTCAACCTCGGACATACAAAGTAACTAACTCTTTATTTAATGTAGACGTACAGTACGCACAATGAATCTAAGCATTCGTGAAGTTAGCAGTTTCGCTGCGCAGTAGAAAATTTTGTATAAAAGCTACACTGCACATCGAAACGGCTAACTTCACGAATGCCTAGATCCATTGTGAGTACTGTAAGTAGTCGACTGAGCCGCTGAATGAGCTGGTGAATGAACAGTGATCGATATCCTAACGAACTACCGAAGCACAGAAACTCTCATTTATCAATATTAATTTCTACAGTCTTTTAAAGCAACTTTGATCAGTGGCTTTCCAATCTTGACTACGCATTCTAAAGGCTCAAACACATGTTGGGCCAGCCTAGGCCAGCTTAGGCGAGTGCGAGCGAGAAGGCGAATCGATGCAAGGCGAGAAAGACGGAGAGGCAATGCGACCCTGGGCCAACATCTTTAAACGCCCTAAAGAATCTAAATATCTGTATTAGGTACTCTAGGTTCCAAACATTTATGACCGCTTCGGTCATGCATGAACGTGGTACAATACTAGAAAAATAGAGAATGGAACAGACTGAAAAAGGTTTTACCTTCACCAACATAAAGGCTATTTTCCTTAGATTCTGAGGATCAACCAACACTTGCTCCGGCCCTCTCGGCAACTGGCAAAGCTGGGCCAATGCCTTCAGCGCAAACCTCCTTATATTGAACTCATTATGCTCCACGTGGGGTAGAATGAAGCGAATGGCGTCTAGATTAAACAGTACGATGCGATTCTGCATATCTTGAGCGGAAAACTTTGTGATGGCTCGCAAAGTCTGAGAAGAATTTATTTAAATTGTTTTTATTGAGCTTTGAAATCCGCTTTTTTGTAAATTAAAGAAGGCCTATAGGCGTAGGGAAACTACATCAATTCAGAATCATCATCATTATCATTTCAATTTAACCCACTGTTGGCCTCCTCCCTAGGGCTTGCAAATATTCGAAAATTTTAATATTCGAATATTCGATTTTTTTTCGGGTAATATTCGAATTATTCGAATATTATTCGAATAATAGACAAAAGTCTTTATTTTTACTAAAATCACGTCTTCTTTTATTCTTTCAAGTGTTATTTGCATAAACAAAAGATTGTGTCGCCGTAACGAGACATTGGCGATTATTACACGCACAATCAACCACAAATTCTCAGTAAAATCAGTCAACAATATCTGTACTTAATATTATAAAGACGTAAAATTTGTTTGTATGTAGGAGGTTATCTCCGAAACTACTCATCCGATTTCAAAAATGAACTTTCAGGATGAACAAAGGCTATTAAGTTATGTAGGTAGGTACCTAGCGGGCAAAACCGACCGCAAGCTAGTCCACAATAGAATGACTATGCTGATTTTGTATGAAAGGTTGGTGCCTTCTTTTTTCGCGTAGTCATCCACCAAAAAAAAAATCACCTGATGCTTGGAAAAATGCAATTGTCACCATTTTGCACAAAAAGGGAGACTGCTCGAAACTGAGCAATTACAGGCCCATAAGTCTCTTATCTCAGGTGTACAAGCTATTTGCCAATGTATGCAATCAGCTCACTCGCCAGTTAGATGAGTACCAGCCCGTCGAGCAAGCCGGCTTCCGTAGTGGTTATTCCACGATCGACCACATCCACACCATGAAGCAGCTGATGGAGAAGAGTTCAGAATATAACCGGCTCCTGTGCTTAGCTTTCGCCGATTACGAGAAAGCATCCGACAGCTCTGGGCTGTGTTTAACGCTCTCTATCGCTGCCAGATTGACGCACGATACGTGGAAGTGCTGCGGGAGTTATACGGCACGGCAACCATGCAAGTTCGCCTTCACGACACTACCAACCCTATTAACATCAAGAGGGGAGTGCGGCAGGAAGACACAATATCACCCAAGCTCTTCACGGCGGCTCTTGAAGACGTTATGAAGATGCTTGCATGGGATCTTGCCTTCCTGCCACATCTCAAGTTTGCCGATGACCTCGTATTGTTTGCCCACAACCTGGAAGATCTCCAACTCATGATCCAACAACTTTTTGATGCCTCTTTAGCCGTTGGCCTTAACATAAATATGTCCAAGACGAAGATTATGGCGAATGCTTCTGGAACCTCGAATTTTACCGTAACGGTGAAACGAGAGACTGGAGGTAGTTGACAAGTATCTTTATCTTGGGCATATTCTATCTTTTGGTAAAGAGCATCAAAGTAAGGAGATCTACAACTCGGCTGGGCCGCGTTCGGAAAACTGGCAGATGTGCTTCAGTCGAAGAAAGTTCCACAGTGCCTGAAAACCCGTCTCTTTAACCAATGTGTCTTCCCAACTTTGACTTGACGTGGACGCTTACTAAGGAGACTGTGTTCAAAGTATAAGCTACACAGAGAGCCATGGAGCGGGCCATGCTCGGCATTAAACTCCAAGAACGAATTCGTAACACCGAGATCCGGCGCCGGACTAAAGTCCAGGGCGTCAGAGTTAGGGTTATGAATCTTAAATGGAATTGGGCTGGACACTCGGTTAGACGAGGTGATGGCAGGTGGCAATAGCGACAAAACACTCAAAAGAGTCTTGGGTAACCAATTTTGATAAAAAGGTAAACTGCTTCATTAGATTTTAAAATAACAATTCTCCTGGCCAGGAATCAAACATGTAGATTAAAAAAAAACTTTTTATGTAGATTTGCATTTTCCTGACAAAGCACCTCCACTGGGTTGCCGGCAAATACGCGAAAGCACTACGCAATCACGCGCGGCACTCTCTAGTGTTTCCGAATCCTATAAAAGTGGCATTTTATGCACATCAGAGTTCTGAGTTTGGTGTTATTAATTTTAATCGAATATCGAATATTCGACTTCAGTATTCGAATATTCGAACGAATTTAATATTCGAATTATTCGAATATTCGAATATTCGAATGCAAGCCCTACTCCTCCCTCAAAAGCAACTCCAATCGGTCCTGTGCCGATTAACAAATGATAAATCAGTCCTAGCTAGTCAAAGCTGTTCTATTTATGGGAGATAGGTAGGTACACTCATTAGACAAAAAATATACGGCAGATGGGAATCGTTTTAGTAGGTATGCATTCGTCACTGCTACATAATGGTCGTAATAAGTGCTGTGGTAAAAAAATTAATTAGCAGACCCTCAGCTACCTGGCATAGAATCTCAGGTTCAGCGGATTCAAGCAACAGAATCGAAGTATGGGCACTCTCGGGTGTTATGTTATAAGGATGGAAGGTCAGGTCCTTTCTGTCAGCGGACCTATTGTCCCTGTCCTTCTGCAAAGGCTTTGCCATTTCTGGTAAAGTTAGCGAAAACCAAACGCAACAAAGATAGTTTATCCCTTATCAAATTGAAATTTTTCGCAGTTTTCTGTTTTTCGAAATGTCGATTGTTGTTGATGAATTTGATGTTTATATAATGTCATGTCACAGAGAGTTTGTCAGTATGCGTTTCCAAGACAATTAATCAATAATGCAATTTCCACCTCCTTTGAGTCAAAAAAGTAGCTGGTTGTCGCGTCATGGTCGTGTCATAAATTGTCGGTTGTCAGACGAATCTACAATCTTGTGATGCTGGTACATTTTTAAGTTTTTATCTTTATGCATAGGAGGAATATAGTCGTTCGTTTCATAGGCAGCGTAGCCAGGAAGTTCAGGACAGTCCAGGAGGTATGGATACTTCCCTGGTGGGGCGACGGGAGGTTGGCAGCGGTGCCACTTTGGGCGATGGATACCTTGGTGCTGATTGCCAAGATCTGTTCTACTTGTACCATGGCAGTTGTGAGGGTGCTGATACCACCTGTCATGAAGAGTTTGCATGGAGAAACCGTTCTGGTAATTAACTAATCGATTCGTTTTTGGTTTGATTCATATGGAACAGTCATTTCTTCAAATGAATAATAATTAAAGGTTTGTGTACAATGCAACCTTGCCGGTTAAGCGTGGGAGCATTACAGGACTAGACAGAGTGGTGGCCTATACTTACCCAGCAGTAGGTAAAGCCGAGCTGAATAGATAGATAATGTAACCAACTTGAAACAATAACGGCTTTGAATTGAATCTCAATAGAAGTGACACCTTCGTCCTTCAGATAACTGGAGCAGGCCATGGCATAGGCCGAGAGCTAGCGGTCCAGTTTGCAGAGCTAGGAGCTACCGTCATCTGCTGGGACAACGATGCACGCCGGAACAACACGGTTGTTGAGGAAATACGCAAGAAGGATGGAGAGGTTGAAACAGTTTACACAAGTCCTGTTAAGAATTTATCAGAGTTTTTCTGTTGTCTTTCATGCTATATTAATTACATCGTTCTATTTGATATACATCCCTCTTATACATCTTCAAAGCATCTAAAAATGCATAAATATCTGAAAGAATATGTCTACTGCACCTTAGGCATAGGTACAGTCGTGATCAGATTTTTTTTTTCTGTTTCAATAGAGTTGTCTTGACTAGGTACACATTTAAGTAGAGTTAGGACATTTTTCTGTTTTCTGTTAACAATCTGATACTAATGTCAGAACCTATTCCCTGGCCAGCTCGCCGTGGCCCGAGTGCATGCAGCTTTGCCACGTGCGTCAAGATGAGCACTGAACGCTTTAGTAAAATTTATGTTTTTTTTTAATGTATTTTTAGTGCTATGGCTTTACAATAGACGTGACAGCGCGAGACCAGGTGACCGCTCTATCTCTCTGCATTCGAAGACAGCTGTCTGAAGTATCAATAGTCATCAGCAACGCGGGAGCAATGACCTGTGCACCGATCAGTCACATTCGTCCAGAGACAGTCGCGAAGCTGATTGAAATCAACTTGCTGGCTCATTTCTGGGTAAGAATTGTATAAACGAAAGTGAGACTAACTAAAAAACGCAATGCGACGAAAGATGACCCTAGCTAGTGACGAAAGATCCATGAAGACATCGATCATTATTAGCTGAATATTGCCTTTATTATCTGATGAATATTATAAATCTAAAATGGAGCCCTGAGACAGTGAGGTGGCGCCGCGGCAGACCACGCAAACGATGGCGAGACGAGACGAGCTGGACAACTTAAGTGATCAGTGGAGGAATTGGCATTGGATCGAAAAGAGTGGAAAGCTCGAGGACCTGGAGGACCTTTGCCCAGTATAGGTTAAATATAATATAACAATACAGTGGCTTATATTCCAGATAATCCAAGCATTTCTACCAAGTATGATTGAGAAACGACATGGACACATAGTGGCTATCAACTCTAGTGCTGGATTGATGCCGTGTGCAGATATGATCCCGTACTGCGCAGCTAAATTTGGGCTGAAAGGTAACAAAGATTCACCCTGATTGGGTAGGAACTACCATTCGGTATGAAAGTGTAGGATTTAGTCTTGGACTAGTAATTACTTTACAGCTGTGTATGTTTGTAAGCGATCGCAAGTAAAAACGACCAAGCAAGCTACACCAGCTCGCTTGGTCGTTCTGGATCGAAGTTAGTCGACGCTCTACGCGGTCACAAAACGGATGGCTTCCAAACTACCGAAGGCACGTTATTTGCTGGTTCCAGCTATAGTTTAAAACATGAGTCTTTAGCAGTTTCACAATCTACCCCATGAAGAATATTCACTTTCTGCCAAGGTCTACATTTGATAATAGGTATCTTTTCAGGATTAAGAGCCATGTTGGCCGAGGGGTTAGTACCTCGACTTTCGACCCGAAGGTCTTGGGTTCGAAACCTGGCCGTGCATCAATGGATTTTTCGTTTCGAAAAATTTATATGCGCATTAACAAGAGCTCTAAACAGTGAAGGAAAACATCACACACGTATTGACCATGTCTTTCCTGTGGATATGGCCGGTTAAGCTGAGAGGATGGTTTAGGTGCTGGGCAAGCCTACTCCATCTTAAACAATGTCCCAGGCACTAGTGTCCCGTTAAGTGTAGGCAAAAGATTGCCTCCTGACACTGTATAAATCATCTAGTAAAGATGTAAAGGCCTAAGTTTTTTTTTCAGGATTAATGGACTCGATAACAGAAGAGCTGCGACTTGACACATGGACAAAGAACATAAACATAACGTCAGTGTACCTCGGGACTGTTAGTACCGGGCTATACCCGCCGCCGACGCATCGTTTCACGTCTTGGTACTCAGAGGTTACTGCTAAAGACGCGGCTAGGATTATAATAGAAGGTAGACCTTTTTAACCAACTTAAAGACAGAGGAGGTTCATAATTCATACATACTATCTAGCTATTAAGAGCCGGTTTTCCCGAGGTGGCCCCTAAAATATTTTATTCTGAACTTTGTTTTATTTAATAACTACTTGCAACTAAAAAAACATCTGCAGTGCAATTCAGACTTCCGAAAATGCTTCCGATTCGATGATTTACTTCGGAAAGTTGACGTTTTTACAGCGAAGAAACATCACTTTTCGAATTCGGAATTCATTCCGTGAAGGTCTGAATCGCGTTGCTGCAATTCCGGCTTGTCGTGTGCTTCTTGTGAAAACCGGAGTCCGCGTGTTTCTGGACTATTATCAGTAAGACCGAATTCGATTATAAAATAAATAGGTGATACTATAATGTTTTTGTATCTTTCAGGAATACGCAAGAACCACAAAACTATTTGCATACCATCATTCATGAAATACCTGATTGAGCTCAGCAACCTTATGCCATACAGAATAAGAATCATTTTCCGAGATTTCTTCAACTTTGGCCACAGGGGATGGTTTTGTTTTTGTTGATGTAAAATTCTGGTTGCCTTTTGAAGTGTTTTGTTTACTTTTTTAAAAACGTAGAATAGACTTATGATTGATATTTTAAGGTTTATTAGTTTAGGTATTTTGAATTCAATAAATCAGTGCAAAAATATTTTTATTTAATTAACTTTAAATGTAAGATTATAAAAAATATGTAGGTACCTTTATATAACGTACCCATTGCTTTCATGAAGATGGCTCATTTCATTACTATTTCAAAACAAAAATTATAAATTAAAATCAGATAGCCTGGCCTGTCTCAAAACTTAAAAACGATATTATTGTGCCAATTTTCGTAGTTCAGCATATTATATTGGTGGACTATAGGAACATGTTGACATAAGCTTAACACAGTTTAAGGAGGGCCCCTCAGATTAAAGACTACAATCTACCTAGGAGGGCCCTAAAAAAAACTGAAAAGAATGTCCTTAAAAACTTACCACAATATTTGTAACACAATGCAAGAGTTAAGAATCTTTTAAGCTACATGCAAGTGTGTTTTTGTGTCTCATACACTTTCATAGTCTGCCCACATCTATCACACATAACCTCATCATTGTGTACCAAAATATGTGCCTCTTTCTCTCTCACACTCTTCAAGATCTTATCACAGACATTGCATTTGAAGTCCTTATGCTGTTGCGAATGCCGCATTAATATAGCATTCGTTGAGAAACTTTTCCCACAAGTTTCACAAAGGTGACGTGTAGGTTCAGGCTTGGCGGTGTGTCTTTTAACATGGAGGTACATTTCTTGGTGACTTGCAGATGTCAAGTGGCAGATTTTACATCTGTAAACAAAATAATTCAATTTTAATAAAAGTTATCAAGCCATGACCACTTGGATAACTTCAAAGAATCTTGAAATCCGCTCTAACTGCCACTTATGGCTCAAACACATGCTGGGCCAGCCTAGGCGAGCCTAGGCGACCCTGTGCGAGTGCGAGCGAGAAGGCGAATTGATGCAAGGCTAGAGAGCGAGAGAGAGGCAACTCGTTTACTTGGTGAGCCTGAGCCAGTGTAATAATAGCTTTAATACATAAATAACATTTATACATATACCAGGCCCAAGATATTTCACATGTAATTTTAATGTACCTCAGTTAGGTAGGTATCTAAGGTTTCAACTCAAAATAGGGTGAACTCGCGTTTTTGGCATGTCCAGCCTTGCGAACCTATTAAAATGACCAGATTCAGTATTGCTGTATTTTTATTTGGAAATAGTATACGAGTACGCTATTATGGCATTAGTAATATCCTCAATTATATACGTAGGAAAGCTGTAATTAATTTCTAAAGTCGTAAAATCTAAGTTCTTTGGTGTGTCCGCGACACCCCTATCTGCATTCAATCGCTTATTACGCAATAATGAAATATAAATTGACACTTTTTATAACGTTAACGTTAATATAGATACTATTAGGTAGTGGTGAATCAATTTTCATGTTATTTTAACTCCACGTTACTGTTTTACAAAGCAAACAAATGTGTCCGCGAAAAAAAACTAATTTCTGTGGCGCAACATAAACGCCTATGTTCACTCTTATTTACAAGCCCTAGAATAAGTGTGAGGCCATTCCCGGCTCCCTTCAGTATCCTGTTGTCGAACGACAGCAGCAGATTTGCACAAAGTGTCATGAGTTTATTGCAAAAAATGAATATCCGGACTCAAAAAGACTTTGGACACGCAAGTTCACATAAGGATCAAATTTCTTCGGAAGTATTTTTTACGCATTTGTTTGTGTTGACAGCTTAGTCATTTTTTCTGTGCATTACTTGGATAATTGGGTATGCATGTGACAGTAAAACGTAATAATAATATGTTTACCTTTAGAGGAAATTTATATTTAATGTGGATTTCTAATTTCTTTGTCGCTAATTTCTTTGGCATTTTGCTAATTTCTTTGGCATTTTTCTAATTTCTTTGGCCTATCGTACCAAAATAAATAAATTTGACACAAAGAAATTGGAAAAATTGAAATATTTTTTGTATTTTCCAGTCCAAAAGTAGTGGTTATTGCTGTTCCCACTGTCCCACTGCTGGGCCAAGGCCTCAAAGAGTTTTTAAAAGTAGTGTTAGCTTTATATAAAGCTTCCCCGTTTATATGATAACTAGCAACGCCCCGGGTAAGTAGTAAAGTAAAACAGTGTTGGTTGAAAGTGTAATGTATATTTTAGATTGATCAGTTAACTAAATGCTAATTTTCTGATAAATCCGACGTTTTTGGTGTCAAATGCCAATTTACCTACTTGGACAAAATTCTAATTTCGTTGGCAATAATTTCTAATTTCTTTGGACTATTTCTAATTTCTTTGTACCATTTCTAATTTCTTTGGACCAAACCTAATTTCAATGGGCACGAATATATTTAAACCACTAAAACTTCAAAACGGCTTTATCAAATTTAGGGCCGCTAACATAAAAATGCATGTCTTTGAGTGCTTAATTAGGTATGTTATTTTTTTTTTTGAAAAATAACAAAAAAAAATTGAAAAAATGGGGTACTGTTTTTCGGACCGCTTCTTGCGAATCATCCAATAGCTCATACATTTAGGGCATGTCAAGACACATTTTTTTTCCCATAACACAAGCTTTGCTTACTTTGGGGCTAGATGATGCTGTGGTAAATGTCCAGCATTCCTGTTATTTTTGTTAAAATTCTTAGTTACTGTTTTCTGATACTCAAAGATAACTTACCTATACAAATTGCCTTGATTCTGTTCATGTCCCTTTTTATGCTTCATCAACGCTTCACTTCCAATGAATATAAGCCCACAGATGTCACATTTTTTCTCATCCTCCTTTATAACATGATTTCTTACATGTCTGTATAGCTGAAATCTGTCTTTGGAAACCTCTCCACATTCCTTACACCTAAAGGTACAGCCTAAACTATCAATGTGACAGTTTTTCTGATGTTGTATTAACTTTTCTTTGGTAAGAAATTGCTCTTTGCATATACAGGTATAAGGGAAGGATGTGTGCGACACTGAATGCTCTATCATTTTTTGCCGGGAATCAAATAGTGTATCACACTGTAGGCAGGTTCGTGAGGCGATATCACATACGCTTACATGTTGGCAGAGTTTTTGTATGCTTTCGAATTTTGTTTTGCATCCGTAGCAGGTGTGGAAGTCCTTATCACTTTTGGTGGGTTTAGGTACTACAGCTTCTTTGAAAATTAACTCTTTGACTATTTCTACATCGGAATCAAGTACATCAATCTCCATAGCCATCTTTTTACTTTTCTCTTTCTTTTTCGGACTCGGTTGTTTGATTGCTTTGAAAGCTGTGAGCTTGCCGGCTTCGATTACTTCATGTTTATCAAGCATGTTGACTATGGACGGAATATCTTCCTTACCTAAGTTGTTAAGGTATTCTTCAATATTCGCGGTGTTGTTCAGGAACTCCAAAAGCGAGTCAGAGTTGTATTCCGAGTCAGGTAAAGGTTGTACCGGCGTTTTTGAATCACCGGCCTTCTTCGACTTCTCGTGAATTGCAGACTCTAGCCATTCTTGAGAACAGCGCGCGTTTAATTGGAAATGATAGAACTGACTAAGTTGCGAAACACAGGACATGCAGATATCTGTCGGCAAAGGATCGTTTGGTGATACTGTGAGGGATAGACAAGATCTTAGATGTAAACTGATAGTTGGGTCTCCGAAAATAGAAACATGGCTTGATTCCACATCTAAGCACAGCCGACAACAGTTATGAATATCGTCACACATTTCTACTCTAATTATGTTGTAAAAGTAAAACTCAGCGACAGAAAAATCGACACACTTTTTGAAAATAAAACAAACAAACACAAACTGCGATGGCTGGCTGGCCGGGCTGGTGACTGACAGTGACAGTGACAGTCTGTGCAGTGAGTGACTGCTGTCTATGATTTATTTAAATATGTCACTGTCAGTTGCTGTCAACTCTTCCATTCATTCCAATCATTGTCAGTGTCAGTCAGTGAGTTATTGCGTGTTTTGTCTGTGGCAGTGATGCCAACTAAGCTACTTCAGAGCTAGATCTGTCTACTTTTAGGCTACCGCTAGCTACAATATTGAAAAAATTGTAGCTAAAAAAAGTAGGACGTTTTCTAACATCTTGGGTTTATTTTAATTTCAATATTATTTTAATTTTGTAAATATTTTTGACCTAATTTTTATTGTTATTTATACTTTTGAATGTTTTAATTGAATGTATTATTGTGTTATTTTACGGATGTAAATCTGAAATAAATGAGTAATAATAATAATAAAAACATTCTAAAAAATTAAGCATAATATAAAACATTTGTGATTTCAAAGATGATAATCAAATGTTAGGTATTTATTATCAACAAACTATTGTTATTTTTACACAACATTCCCCCGCTCCTGTTTAGAATCAGTTTTTAGAGACTTTCTAGCGACTTTTCAGAATGAATCTAGCGACTAGGATTTATTGGAGTTGGCAACACTGGTCAGTGCAAAGAACAAGGAATTTTTATACTAACGTAACTGGAACGCGCACTGATACAGAAAACGCGGTCCGCTTGAAATAAAACTTGGGCGCTGTGTCTCTTTCTTTTTGCAACTGTGTGAAAGAGACAAAGCACCTAAGAAAGCCTCTCAACAAGACCAACAATCCTTATAACCAAGATTAAATGATAATAGATCGTTGTGTAGTCGTGATAAGGTTCAAAATCCTTTGTACATTAAATGTCAGTCAGCATTCTACTATGTATGAAATTTCTTTGGCAAAGAATCTCTTGCGAAAAGGCGTTCGTCGTTCGTTTTGTCACAGATTAGGTAGAGATACTACGTATCAGATGGAAATGTCGGGAACATTTTAGTGTGGACTTGTGTTCACAGACTAAATAGATGTTACTCGCTCCTGATTGGCTATCAGAAAACGATGTATGACGTTTCTTTTTTTTTTTCTGCTACACCGGCACCGAGCAGAATTGTCATTCTACCAAACAAATTAATTTGGTAGGATTGCTTTTTTCATTCAATATTTCTAAGGCATTGATCTCAATGTGTACTGTTGAGATCAATGCCATAGTAAAAGTCAGTGGCCTAAGGGAAAGAAGGAGTTGGTGATAGAAAACAAAGAAACATAGATAATCATTTATTATTATTTTTTAATTTTTTTCTTAACACTACATAGTAGGTATATTGTTTATTAAACAAAGTCGCTTCCCGCTGTCTGTCCCTAAGTAAAAAAAAAACATCATCAAAATCCGTTGCGTAGTTTTAAAGATTTAAGCAATGCTTAGATCTTTAAAACTACGCAACAGATTTTGATGCGGTTTTTTTAAAGATAGAGTGATTCAACAGGAAGGTTTATATGTATAATACAGGCATAATATAGTACCTAGAGAAACACTGATAAATCTTAGGTTTCTGTGATGTGTGATGCACAGATTAGGTAGAGATACTACGTATCAGATGGAAATGTCGGGAACATTTTAGTGTGGACTTGTGTTCACAGATTATATAGATGTTACTCGCTCCTGATTGGCTATCAGAAAACGATGTATGACGTTTCTTTTTTTTTTCTGCTACACCGGCACCGAGCAGAATTGTCATTCTACCAAACAAATTAATTTGGTAGGATTGCTTTTTTCATTCAATATTTCTAAGGCATTGATCTCAATGTGTACTATTGAGATCAATGCCATAGTAGAGGTCAGTGGCCTAAGGGAAAGAAGGTGTTGTTGATAGAAAACAACGAAACATAGTTAATCATTTATTATTATTTTTTAAATTTTTTCTTAACACTACATATTAGGTATAGGTATTGTATAATAAACAAAGTTGCTTCCCGCTGTCTGTCCTTATGTAAAAAAAAACATCATCAAAATCCGTTGCGTAGTTTTAAAGATTTAAGCAATGCTTAGATCTTTAAAACTACGCAACAGATTTTGATGCGGTTTTTTTAATAGATAGAGTGATTCAACAGGAAGGTTTATATGTATAATACATGCATAATATAGTACCTAGAGAAACACTGATAAATCTTAGGTTTCTGTGATGTGTTATGTGACCAGTGCGTCTCGTTCTCGTTCTCGAAATCTCGTTCAAACTCACGTTTCTCAACAAATCACTGCATAAACAATCGAGCCACTTTTTGAGTCTGATTACACTACACACTGGGAATATGGAATACAGCGGCCTTTCGCAAATTTGTACAACCTGGTACAACACAAGTTAACACAACACATAAAATACATCGTAGGTACTGAAGGTACAAACCGTTTGCAGCTAATAAGGAACAGAAATAGGCGGGGAAAATCAACAAACTAAATACACAATGATCGTTAGACATTAGACCGCAGAGCACAGACTACCCACATCCACAGAGATACCTACCCTCAAAGATCTCAATCATTCATTGACATTGACATTGTCATCAAAATAGCAACTCATTCGGAATCGGAAGAGTTGAGGAGCGGAGAACGAAATGTCATACATCGTTTTCCAATCAATTTCCAATCAAGAAGGTTCTAAACTACGTAACTGGAGTGATGACTGACATTTAATGTACAAAGGATTTTGAACCTTATCACGACTACACAACGATCTATTATCATTTAATCTTGGTTATAAGGATTGTTGGTCTTGTTGAGAGGCTTTCTTGGGTGCTTTGTCTCTTTCACACTCGTTGTTGGATTAGTAGTGTGCCCATGTCATTTAAATTTCAGGATATTTTTACCTTATCGCGCTCGACAAAATCAGCGCTTGATTTCGATCCATGGTTTCGATCCTTGAATTAGATCCTTGAATTAGATCCTTGATTTTGATCCTTGATTTTGATTTCGATCCTTGGTTTCGATCTTGGATTTCGATCCTGGATTTCGATCCTTGATTCTTGAATTTTGAACCT
Organism: Camptogramma bilineatum; assembly: GCA_958496255.1. Lineage (NCBI taxonomy): Eukaryota > Metazoa > Arthropoda > Insecta > Lepidoptera > Geometridae > Camptogramma > Camptogramma bilineatum. The sequence continues at coordinate 2,791,285 of OY292451.1, forward strand.
TGAATCTGAAATCTTGAATCTTGAATCTTTGAAGTGACAGCTGTCAAACTTCAAATGACCATATCTCGGGAACTACTCGTCCTAGATTCCCCGTTCCCAGTTCAAATTAAAGCTATGACCAAGATCTTCATTTGAAGTGACAGCTGTCAAACTTCAGACGGCCATATCTTGGAAACTACTCGTCCTAGACTCCCCGTTCTCAGTTCAAATGAAAGCTATGACCAAGATCTTCATTTGAAGTGACAGCTGTCAAACTTCAAACGGCCATATCTTGGAAACTACTCGTCCTAGACTCCCCGTTCCCAGTTCAAATGAAAGCTAAGACCAAGATCTTCATTTGAAGTGACAGCTGTCAAACTTCAAACGGCCATATCTTGGAAACTACTCGTCCTAGACTCCCCGTTCCCAGTTCAAATGAAAGCTATGACCAAGATCTTCATTTGAAGTGACAGCTGTCAAACTTCAAATGGCCATATCTCGGGAACTACTCGTCCTAGACTCCCCGTTCTCAGTTCAAATGAAAGCTATGACCGAGACCTACATTTCAGATGACAGATGTCATTTTGACAGCTGTTATTGAAAATGTAGATCTTGGTCATAGCTTTCATTTGAGCTAAAAAGGAAGAGTCTAGGATGAGTAGTTCCCGAGATATGGCCATTTGAAGTTTGAGAGCTGTCACTTCAAATGAAGATCTTGGTCATAGCTTTCATTTGAACTGGGAACGGGGAGTCTAGGACGAGTAGTTTCCAAGATATGGCCGTTTGAAGTTTGACAGCTGTCACTTCAAATGAAGATCTTGGTCATAGCTTTCATTTGAACTGAGAACGGGGAGTCTAGGATGAGTAGTTCCCGAGATATGGCCATTTGAAGTTTGACAGCTGTCACTTTAAATGAAGATCTTGGTCATAGCTTTCATTTGAACTGAGAACGGGGAGTCTAGGACGAGTAGTTCCCGAGATATGGCCATTTGAAGTTTGACAGCTGTCACTTCAAATGAAGATCTTGGTCATAGCTTTCATTTGAACTGGGAACGGGGAGTCTAGGACGAGTAGTTTCCAAGATATGGCCGTTTGAAGTTTGACAGCTGTCACTTCAAATGAAGATCTTGGTCTTAGCTTTCATTTGAACTGAGAACGGGGAGTCTAGGACGAGTAGTTCCCGAGATATGGCGGTTTTAAGTTTGACAGCTGTCACTTCAAAGATTCAAGATTCAAAATTTCAGTTTTCAGATTCAAGAATCAAGATTCAAGATTCAAGAAGCAAAATGAAGGATCAAAATTGTATCAGTATTTTAATTCAAAAATCATGCCCTGAAACATCACGTAAATCAGAAAATGATGGAAAAGGCCCCTTAGGGACTAGGAATGTTTAGTTTATGGTCACCCTTTAGAAAGAGACACACCGCCCAAGTTTTCTTTCTCAAGCGGACCTTGTTTTCTGTCTCAGTCAGTGTTCCAGGTACGTAGTATAGAAATTCCTTGTTTCCAATCAAAGCACAGATTATATACAAGTCCAAGCTTTTGACTAGGAACATTTCTACCCGTGCTTCTGACTAGGAACATTTCCACCCGTGCGTTTTGTTGCGAACATAATAAAAATACAAATCTGAGACAAATAATTACATACCTATTGTTATTTGGAAAGCTTGTAAAATAAATTAAAAAACTTTAGTGTGGGCTGCTCAATTATCTCCAATATTTTTAATTGACTTGATAAATAATTGTTTAGTGACATGAAAACCACAGTTCACTGAATGCTACACTGGTTTTCAAGGATCCAGTGGCCGTGATGTCCAAGGAGGATTCTCCCGACTCCCCGGGGCTCGAAGCTCAGGAGTCACTGCTGTATTCTGCCAGGCATGGTGAATTATCTGTGGTGAAAGCTTTACTGGAAGCCAAGGCAGAAGGAAAGCTTACTTTGGATATAAACTGTAAAGGTAAGTTTCTTAATTTTAGACGCAGAATTCAGAATAATTCTGTGGTTTTAGAACATCTTTGATCACTTTGGAGAATATGAATTCTATGTTTATGAATTAATTAAAAACCCAGGTACTAGGAAAGTAGGTACGACCAGTATTAATGACTTGAATGCTTCTGGATGTAACATTTAACTACTTTAGGTTTGGAACTTCTATAATAATAATAATTCATTATTCAGATAAGATTGGTAATGGTAGAGATTAGGATGATAAAAAATTAGCCTATAACCTTCCTCAAGAATTAAGCTATCAAATATAGAAATATTTTTTTAAATCTGATAAGTAGTTGCAGAAATTAGCATATTTTACTGGTTGTCTGTCGGAGCACAGATCTGGTCGAGACACAATTGATTTTCTATTGTGTCTGGAATCCCAACAGACTAAAGGTTAAACAAACAAACAAAACAACACTCCTCCTCCTTAATTTATTAGTATAGATAGACAAATGTAATTAATGGCATTTAAAGACTACTAAGCCTTACTTACGCTTGCCAGAAATGGGTCTACACAGAAAAGTAAGAAAAAAAAATTGTCTTGTCTGCATGCAATAGAGAGAAGTATCCTCACTAAAAAAAAATAAGAAATAGACATCTATCTGCATGAACTCAAATAACAGATGGTCTTTAGAATTTCCTAAAACAGATGTGGAACTGGGAAGGACATATAGCAAAATGCAATGACAATAGCTGGTCACAAGAATGAAAGAAGAATAAAAGCCGGCCAAGTGCGTGTCGGGCCACGCGCAAGTGGGTTCCGTAGTATTAGTCAACGACAAGGCAACTACTTCATCTTAGTCACTTTAAAGAATTTATTCTAAGGATTTTGTATTTGGTACAAAATTAGCCAACACCCAAGTTCAACGACTATTACTACTAAACTAATAACGTTATCTTAACTGCTATAGTTTTCCTATAAAGTTCATGAAATGCACTATCATCATGAGTTTTTCCAGATTTTTCAAGCCAGCAGTTTAGGTTTTAGAGGGGAGACGAATCTATAAGGGTTTCTTGTCAGGACTACGGAACCCTAAAAAGAAACAGAACAAGTAACATCTATGAATATATTATATTTATTGTTGTGTGGAATCAAGCTATAAATAAATAAAAAACCAGTTAATTAATTACATGCAAAAATATAGAGTGGGCTGAATCGAGTCTAATATGTGGAAAAAACTTTTATTATGAGGTCATATTTATATGTAAATTGAGAAATATGATATAAGTTATTCTAGATATACTTGAATTTCTAAGAGCATCAAGTCACAGATGAGTCATTTACAAGAAATACTGCTTCTTAGATAAAATCAGTCTCAATAACAAGACGTTTTATTAATTTTATAAGTACCTACCTACTCTCTTACAATAAATATGAAAGAGTAATAACTAAGCAATGAATATGATTGTGGATAGATACACCAGCAGGGGTAAGCCTCAGTATACAGGGTATGGCAAATTTTTGGTCCCTTCAGGGTAGCTACTTTTTCTCTTGTAGTTAGAAAGTTTTGTTCTCAGGAAACTATTGTTTTATTTTGAAGAAAAAAATAATTGCATTGTTAGATTTTTGAAAAAACGTTCAGTTAGCCTGACAAATGCAAGTCATGGCTTAAGGACTTAAAAGCCGTGACCAACAATTTACCGTGCCCTCCGAAGCACGGAAACGCTCAGTTCGTAATACCACTTGTGGTCACCCATCCAAATTTTGACCGCGCACAACGCTGCTTAACTTCAACGGTCAATCAAGAGCGTCTAAGCAAGCTGCACCAAGAGCGCTTCCTGTTTTGATTCCTTACCTCATTTTCAGGTAAAACCAAAAGCAACTTAGGATGGACTCCACTCCAGTTAGCCACATACTTTGGCCATGTGGATGTGGCCGAGGCATTGTTACGAGCTGGTGCCGATGTGGACGAGGTCAACGAAACTGGCGATACCGCATTACATAAAGCATCATTTATTGGGAATGAGGTTAGTTTAATCTTCGTTCAGTTGACACCCCACTGGAGTTTTACTAGTTTAAGGAAGATGAAGAAAGAACCTGTGTACTGGCTGTGCTAAAGCAAAAGTAGAATCATCTATTTCTTAAGACATTTCATACCGCGTTTACACGCTCGCGAGCAAACAGACATTCAACAAGACAGATGATCAGAGCGAGCACGAAGTAGCTCTGTCACTCTCATCTCAAGGAGACCGAACGCGACAGAAGATAATGTGCCCGTTGAATGTCTGTTTGCACGCGAGCGAACGCGCCATCAAAATTAATGTTTGAATCTCGTTGACTTCTTAATTCAACTCATACTGACTTTGGCAGAGAGTCAGATAAAAAAGCTAAGTGACTATCAATCAATTTAGAAAATAATTTCAGGATCTAGTAATCCTCCTCCTAAACCACAAAGCAGACGTGAACATAATGAACGGCGAGGGGCGGACGGCGTGTGACGTTTGCAAGACGCGTGACGTACAGAGACTGTTGGAAGCCGCGCAGAGGTCGGAGCGGGTCGAGAGGGAGAGGAAACTGCTCACCGCCGCCAAGGAGGGCCGCGTTGAAGATATACAGGAGCTGGTAAGTCTTGAAACTGCTCTACCTATACTGGTTTCTGCTACTACTACCAAGGAAGGCTAAATCAAGGTTATACAGGAGCAGTTATTTCTGCTACTCACTACCGCCAAAGAGGGCTGGATCGAGGATTACAGAAGCTGATGGGTTTTGAAGCTCCTTCGAAAACACAAAGTAAGTATAAATAGAGTGAATGGGGAAGGATGGATAACGTGTGACGTGTGCAAGACGCGTGACGTACAGAGACTGTTGGAAGCCGCGCAGAGGTCGGAGCCGGTCGAGAGGGAGAGGAAACTGCTCACTGCCGCCAAGGAGGGCCGCGTTGAAGATATACAGGAGCTGGTGAGTTTTGAAACTGCCTTTAACCGGTTTGTGCTGCTTATTACCAAAGAGGGTCGGATTCATTATTTAGAAGAGAGCAATGCTGCCAAGGAGGTCCAGATCGAGGATTTAGGTACAAAGGCTGATGGGTTTTTAAGCTCGTTCTAAAACACACATATAAACAGAGTGAACGGCGATTATGATATACAGAAGCTGGTGAGTTTTATAACTGCTTTACCTATACTGGTTTCTGCTACTCACTACTACCAAAGAAGGCTAAATAAAGGATATAGGTACAGAAGCAGCTATTCTTGCTACTCACTGCCGTCAAAGGGGGCTGGATCGAGGCTTACAGTACAGAGGCTGAGGGGTTTTGAAGCTCGTTATAAAACACACAGTAAGTATAAACAGTGTGAATGGTGAGGGTTGGACGGCGTCAAGACGCGTGATGTACAGAGACTGTTGGAAGCCGCGCAGAGGTCGGAGCGGGTCGAGAGGGAGAGGAAACTGCTCACTGCCGCGAAGGAGGGCCGCGTCGAAGATATACAGGAGCTGGTGAGTTTTGAAACTGCCTTTAACGGGTTTCTGGTGCTCATTTCCGCCAAAAAAAGGCCGCGTCCAGTAACAGGGAAGTCAGGCGCAGTTCTAAATACACGTTTTTGTAACAGGACAATACAGTATTCCAACTTGTTTGTTGTCAAGTGTAATGTGTATTTCACACTCAATAGAAAAAAAACATGATCACCTCTCTGCCCCAAGGCGCGGTAGAAATTCTCCGATCTTTTAGGTATTTATTAGATACTTTGTAGATGTATAAGGAGCTAATCAGACAGAGGTATGTCTAAGGGGATAGTCATACGTTCCAACATTTTATAAAGTTATCATTCTATACGTGACAGATTGCAAGCCCATCCCCGCTGTTACAAAGCTAACTGGTTTCCTCAAAATTAAATCTGTTAATGTTATTTTCACAGCTAAGTAGTCCACACCCGCCAAACATTAACTGCGTGGACACACAAGGCAACACGTGTCTACATTGCGCGGCGTACAGAGGTCACGCGAGGTTGGCCGTGCTACTACTGCAGAACGGAGTTGATACTACCCTCAAGAATAACAGCGGTAAGTATATTTTACTACTAAAATACTGTGACGCTGGCGCTATCTGGAAGATTCTACGCCCAAGAACATCATAGAGAGCTTCTAGAAAACTCCCACAAGAATCTCGAAGTTTGTGGAAGCTTCGAGAAGCTTCGACACAGTTAGACACCCTTCTAGAGCTTTCCATATAGCTCTAGAATAATTGCGAGGTTTCGAAAAAAATCCATAGGCGAGGGAACATTGAGTTAAGTAATGACTTCTCGAATGTTTGATTGCGTTGGGTGGGCTAGTATAAAAACCCGCGACTTCGCGCAAGGAGACAGTCTAGTTTTAACAACTGAGCGGACACGAAGGCTGGGGTTTGACTGCGGTACCAGCGATACTAAGTAATAAATAAATAAATATTGCTGTACCCCGATCGCGAGTATGCACAGAGTCTACTATTCGATCCGTGACTGTAGTATAGTCTCTCAAATGTATGGGGATTTTAGTTCAGTCAAGTTACCACTGGAGGCGCTGCACCGGGATCCCATACATTTGAGAGACTATACTACAGTCACGGATCGAATAGTAGACTCTGTGCATACTCGCGATCGGGGTACTGGACATTAGAGTTATTACGGTAAAACAGGTAGTAGATAATTTATCAAGATACCCAGCTCGTAACAATACATTATTTTAAACCCCCAACGCAAAAAGAGAAGTGTTAACAAGTTTCACCGCTATATGTGTCTGTGTGTGTGTTTGTGGTACCGTAGTTCTTATACGGTTGACCCGATTTGAATGCAGTTTTTTTATTTGAAAGCTGATATTCTAGCGATGGTTCTTAGACATGTTTTATTAAAATCGGTTCAGCCGTTTGAAGATCATCAGCTCTTTTCTAGTTTATGAGGGGATACCAATACACAATACTATGCACCAATACTAAGTAGATCTAAACACTATGTTGTTTTACAGGTCAGTTAGCAGTGGACTTAGCTCGTGACGCCGATATTCGTGAGATTCTCAATGTAAGGCCAGTACATCAGTTGCAGAGGACGGCGGCGCGCTTTGAGGGACCGCTGCTAAAGCGATCCCGCTTTCTAGGCTGGCGACGACTTTGGGTCAGTACTATTATCTTTACGCGTTATATAAATTAAAGTAGAAACCATAAAAGTTTTAAAAGTGTAGGTATAGATAGACTATCATAGTAACACACTTAGTTCATTAATCAAAAAAATATATTTTGTGTATTAGCTTTTGGTCAGGTAACAGTATTGCTATGATAATTTTAGAACTAGCAACCTTTTGTTGAATAGTTAATACTTTTTCCCCAGACTTTGCCCGTGAAATAACACAAACACATGGAAAACCACCTATCGGATTTTTCTTCCAAAAAAATCAAGTAAAGGGATGGTTGATGAAAAATCGGACTAACTTTCCAAACGTGGTCATACCTTTTATCTGTATGTAATTTGTGTACCCACCTACACCTACCATGTTCAAAGCAAATAAATATATTTATCTTTATTTTTATCTTATCCACCTTTGGATTTTGTTAAATAAATAAATAAATAAATAACAATTATTATTATCATTTACTCGCTTATTACAGGCAGTTCTGCAACGCGGCGTCCTACTATACTACGGGTCGCGAGCCGAGGCGGCCCGCGGGGACGCGCGCTGGCGAGGACGCAAGTACTTGGACGGAGCGAGCGTGGTCGCGGCAGAGACCGCGCCCTCGCTGCTCGTCGTCAACTTTAGCGACGGAGACACGCAGCGACTAGCCGTGCCCAACGAGAGCGACGCAGCCAGACAAAGGCAGGTGAGCGACCTAAGCGACTTTGTTGTTAAACTGTGCCGCAAGTACTTGGACGGAGCGTGGTCGCGGCAGAGACCGCGCCCTCGCTGCTCGTCGTCAACTTTAGCGACGGAGACACGCAGCGACTAGCCGTGCCCAACGAGAGCGACGCAGCCAGACAAAGGCAGGTGAGCGACCTAAGCGACTTTGTTGTTAAACTGTGCCGCAAGTACTTGGACGGAGCGTGGTCGCGGCAGAGACCGCGCCCTCGCTGCTCGTCGTCAACTTTAGCGACGGAGACACGCAGCGACTAGCCGTGCCCAACGAGAGCGACGCAGCCAGACAAAGGCAGGTGAGCGACCTAAGCGACTTTGTTGTTAAACTGTGCCGCAAGTACTTGGACGGAGCGTGGTCGCGGCAGAGACCGCGCCCTCGCTGCTCGTCGTCAACTTTAGCGACGGAGACACGCAGCGACTAGCCGTGCCCGCCGAGAGCGACGCAGCCAGACAAAGGCAGGTGAGCGACCGAAGCGACTTTGTTGTTAAATTGTGCAGGTGAGCGACTTTGTTGTTAAACTGTGCAGGTGGGCGACTGAAGCGACTTTGATGTTAAATTGTGCAAGTGGGCAACTGAAGCGACTTAGATACTTAGGCTACGTTCAGATGACAAGCGTTCAACGCGCGCTGAACGCGCGCTAAATTTTTGTATAGTGTTCACATGACACGCGCTTGTCAGGCGTTGAACGCGCGTTGTCGCGGCCATTTCGGACGATTTCTGAACGAACTGGTCCCTAAAATGTGTATATCCGCGTCGAAAGCGCGCGCTCAACTGAACGGAAACATAGAAAACCAATGATCTCAAAGCGGGCGTTGACGCGCGTTGACAACAGTCGAGCGCTAGCGCAGCGTCAACGCGCGCGTTATTAAAACGCGCGCTAGCATGTGTACGGCCTGAATAAAAAGTATGTAGTTGTAAACGCGCGTTATCGAAACGCGCGTTGAACGCTTGTCATCTGAACGTAGCCTTAGTATTCTCCGATGGAGAGGGCCGCAGATTAGAGTGCTTGCTTGTGTTGCGCTAATGTGACACTGAGCGCTAACTAAACGATCGTACTGTTTAAACTGATTAGCTATTAAAACTAAAACTATAAAAAGTCACTCGGCTGCAAAATGAATCCAGCCCTCTTAAAGCTGACTCTTAAAATAACAAGTCAAATATCAAGTCAACAGTCAACGCCGCGAGACTAACCTTGAAGTGACCAAACTAATAAGCCTTTTAAAGCTACTAAGTTTACTGAAAAATTATGTATCCACACCACAATGCCTTCAGTCACGTTTTGTTCCAGGCTTGGATCACAGCGTTCAATGAGCACATCGCGTATTCTGGCCACTACCTGTGGGCGGGCGCGTCGCCGGATTCCGCTAAGGAGGCCACGGAGGAATTAGATGATGAATGCAAACCTTTAGGTAACATCCGTACCCATATTATAAACTAGCAGTGCCCTCGCGGCGTTGCCCCCGTAGTGATGGTGATGATGATGATGATGATTGTGAAAAGCCTATAACCTTCCTCAAGAGTTAAGCTATCAAATGCAGATAGAATTTTTCAAATCGGACTGGTAGTTCTTGAGATTAGCACGTTCAAACAAAAAACTCTTCCGCTTTATATAATTAGTATAGAAGTATAGATAGTATAGATTAGTTAGTATAGATAGAGTATAGATGAGAAAGCGTGTTTATTTGTTTGTTTATTTGTCCTGCTTTCACGTCAAAACAGAGCGACGGATTGACGTAATTTTTTGTGTGGAGATAGTTGGAGGGCTGGAGCTACTTTTATCCGGGTACCACGCGATCAAAGCCGCGGGCAGCAGCTAGTAACAATATATATTTTTTATTATACTACTAAGGTAGCAGACAAGCATACAGCCTACCTGATGATAAGCGATTACCGTAGCCTATGGATGCCTGCGACACCAGAAGAGTCACACTCGCGGTGCTGACTCTTTAAAAATTTCAAAATGCCTTAAAAATTTACGAATATAGTAGTTACAACAAAACCATGATCTCGACGACGAATGTTTAATAGTAGACTGGTCATCCAAAGCTAAACTTAAAGTCAATCTATTATTCTCACCAAATCCTCCTTTAATTTATGTAATCTATCTTGTAAACTGGCCTCCCGTGATACAGGCTTGCCTCGTGCGGGGACCACCAGCAAACCCTCTGTAACCTAAGTTTCTTTGGTAAATAAATAAATTTGTATTTGTATTGTATAATACTTTTTTTCGCAGGTTCGATGCAGGATGCATTGACAGCGGCCGCTAACCACATGGCGCTATTAGAGACGCAACTGAGAGAATGCTCCGCCATCCTCGCTGCGCTCGACAACTCTACCACAATGGCCTCTTCTCTGCACCACTCTGCTTATATGGTGAGACATATATTCGTAGACAGAAAGTTTTTTTTCTACCTACAAGCGCGTGCAATAGAGAACATGCAATCGTAATATTTTTCAATATTTTGAGTCTTAAATGCAAAAAAAACATAAAAGAAGACCCAGTGCAACGTTTTTATTTTAGTTAGTATTGATTTTTAACAATTATTACGAATTATAAGTACGTGAAACGGAACGTATTTCAATACACCAATCAGCGTCGAGTAACATGAGTGACGTAAAAATCTTCTCAATTAGGGATGTGACCCTTTATACTGATGAATGTGCTATCGATAACTTTAATGGTTATGATTACTAATCATAAACATAAGCAACACAAAAAGCCTGAAACATATATATTTAGTCAGAAACAAGGGTCGTTCGCGATTCATCTAAAATGCAATTTGCCTTTGTAGCAATATGCCTGACATGAATATCTAAAAAGTAATATGCCTGATGATAAGTTAAATGCATTATTCTCATAATTTTTCGCCTAAGATTTGAAACACATAAGACGCAATATGCCTGAATGGCAATTTATTTTAAACTCAGTTTACCCGAGTTGTACAGTACAGTGTCTAAAACGCAATTTGCCTTTGTAGCAAAGTGCCTAACATGAATGTCTAAAAATTAATATGCCTGATATAAATGCATTAATTTCATAATGCCTAAGATTTTTCATCATAATCAGTTCAAGTGAAAGCTATTGAAGAGATCTTCATTTAAAGTGACAGCTGTCAAACTTCAAACGGCCATATCTCGAAAACTACTCATCCTCGATTCTTCTTTCTAAGCTCAAATGAAAGCTATGACCTAGATCTACATTTTCAATGACAGCTGTCAAAATGACATCTATCATCTAAAATGTAGATCTTGGTCATAGCTTTCATTTGAACTAAGAAAGGGAAGTCTAGGACGAGTAGTTACCGAGATATGGCCGTTTGAAGTTTGACAGCTGTCACTTTAAATGAAGATCTCTTCAATAGCTTTTATTTGAACTAAGAACGGGAGTTTCCGAGATAAGGCCTTTTGAACACACACTAAAAAAATATGTAGAAAATGACACTAGATGTAAAATATGACAGATTATGTCAAAAATGGCAAAAAAAATCTGTTGTTTTTAATCTGTCAATTTTGACAATTAGTGTCATTTTTTATTTAATCTGTCATTTTTGACATCTTTTCTCATAGGTAATAACATCTAGTGTCATTTTTGACATGATCTGTCATTTTTTATATAATTTGTCATTTTTCCCGGTCTTTATCTATTCTATATTTTAAATTTCAGCCAAATCGGTTCAGGGGTTGTCAAGTGGAAAAAAAATACATCCAAACATCCATCCATCCAAACTTTTGCATTTTATATTAGTGTAATGATAATCAATAAATTAATGAACAAAAACGCCTAACTAACCACTAAGATCTTTGCTCGCTTCGCTCGCTCACTCGCTCTAATATTTTTCAAATATTTAGAATATAATATAACTTTATTGTACTGTACCTACACCATAAAAAGAAAACACAATAAGAAAAAGAACAATTATTTTAAACAGTGATACAATTTACGATTTTTTTTTATTTTATTAGTTTGTGTAAATAATTTACTTTGATTGTGAACTTTGATTGTGTAAATAAGGAAAGAAAGATAAGAAAAGCTTTTTATTTCGACCACCACAAATATAACCTGACGTGCTACCGATCGTTACACATCAATTGGTAGGTAATAGTAGATTTCGATACATTCGTCTTGTGGCACATCCCTAAGTGAATAGCTACTTTTAGTGGACCATGAATAATAGCCATTGTATTATCAATCTTATGTCTTGTAGATAAAGACTAACAGAATTGATAACGGTAGCTAACGCCATCTCGCGACAAGTAGCTGAATAAAAATATTTCGCAAAACGCCATCTCTTGACAGGTAGACTTTCATTTTAATTTATTATTATTTTATTAAGTTTAGAACCATGTTCCGATGGCAATAGGGTTTATTATCAATAAAATTAGTTTTATAGTTTTAGGTCCTTTTTAACGTTCTCCTCGACAGGAGTGACGTCATCGTAACTGTACATCCGTTTGCGCGCGAAAATTTAAACGGTCAGTTTGAAACCGCAATTTTTTACATTAAATTGAAGTATTTTAATTTTTTTTTAAACTCGTGGTCTATTCTACATAAAATTCATTCAAATGAAAGCAAAAATAAAACTAATGCAGGTTCTCTATTGCTGTGACTTGTGACGTCACGTCCGTTTCAAGTGCATGAAAATGTTGGTAAATTTTAAAAATTATTTTTGTTATAAAATTTTAGTTTTTCGGCGCCTTATATCTTAGGCGCCGTCTCCACGAGCGTGAGAATCGCGGCAATATTATAATTATGTCGTGCCACGTATTTCTATAGCTTCTATCGCCGCGATAACATCGCCGTGTGGAGACACGTTCATAGAGAGTGTATAGAAATACGTGGATTTACTTTTGAAATAAAAATATCACCGTGATTCTCACGCTCGTGGAGACGGCGCCTTAGAGTATGTCTACCGCGCCTTGGGGACACAGCACAGTACGTGTTTATATTTATTTTCTTTTTTTAATCTAGTATTTGTTTGTAGAGGTTTCAACACGCGTGTGGTACGGGCCACGAAGCTTTATCGTCTCTACGGCATTGCGCTGCTTTGGTGGCCCAGGCGAGAGATTCTGACGCGGGCAGACTCAATAGAGAGGTACGTTATGAAATATTACATTGTTTTGGAATCAGTAAACGCAAAAAACATGGAAGCATTCCTTGCACTAAAAATTACCCCACGAAAAAGAAGCAAAGGGTTTGCTGGAAGAGAACTCTTAGTAGTGTTAAGCTCGCCTTTGTACATGACCTTACATATGTCTTTGTTCTATGTGTTTTATTTGTACAATAAAGAATTAAGAAAACTGTGCTGTAGTAGGCATTGAACGTATTATACACAGGACATTATACTTATTATCCTGTGTATATTGTGTTGCATAATATAACGTAATACAGGTCATCGATATTTCTTCAACAGATAGAGAGAAACAGGGTATTAGAGGAAGCCCTAGCTGCTTTGGCCAGAACTCACCACGCTTTAGAAATGTCTGTCGCCGAAGAACTTACCAAGGTATATTTTTATTTTTATGGTATTACTTATGAACCGCGGTATTTCTCCATTGAAAATTTCGACTGGAACTGTTTGCCACACGCTGCAAAATAAACCTGTTTTTACCTACTACCTTATTATCTGTTTCTTACTTTGTTCATTTCTTTGTCCTATGTTTCAACGTTCGTCTGTGCTCCGTTTTCCCTATAAATATGTATTCTATTCTATTGTATTTAATACCTTTACATATAATTATAATAATCACAGGCTTTTGTTGTTATAGAGCAAACGAAAAAAGAAATCGAAATCGTCATCTACACTGAACGAATCGAAGGAGAACTTCTTTGACGTGTTTGAAGGTAATATACCCATATCTTGTGTTTGTCAGTCAGTAACATTGAATCTTCTCGCTGCTGGTGCAATCCAGTCGAAACGTCGGGTTAAAATAAAGGTAGTTATGTGATAAATACCTGGTTGCATATGTATAGAGTAACATAATATTGCATCAATATTAATAAATATATAAATAAATAATGCTGGACATTTCACATCTCATCATGTAGCCCCAAAGTAAGCAGAGCTTGTGTTATGGGAACCACATTACTGATATACTACTTATATAGTTTTTTGGGATCGAACCCGTAACCTGCGTCACAGTATAATTAATTTATGTTGTAATTTTAATCATTTGATGTAATTTTGGTAATCGATCGAGCGAGCGAAGCGAGCGAAGATCTTAGTGGCAAGTTAGGCGATTTTGCTTTGTATGTTTGTATGTTTGTATGTTTGTATGTTTCATTTTTATGTTCTCGCATAACTATCGAACCGCTTATCCAATCTGTATGAAACTTGATAGGTCAATAGGTTGTGCTATGGAAATTTGCTGTGGAGCGTATGAGCGTAATCGATGAAGGGGTTGTAAAGATATGGGGTTCCCAAGGGGGTAAATTTTTTTCAAAGTTACCAAAATATATTGTCATATGAAAGTACTCAACTTATACATTCCAAAATGGTTTTTAGTTTTCTTCTAGGTTCTATAGTTTTTGAAATACAGTCAAAAATAAAAATTATGCAAACCAATTAACGGAAGTATGGAGAGAGCTCCCGTTTCATAGAGTTTCGATGTATTCGTAGGTCTGGTTAACGGACAAGGAGTGTGGCATCGTTGTGGTTTGGTTTGCAATGATTTTAGTTGCTAAGTACTTGATATTTTTTCTTGAGATTGAAAATAAAAGCCGTGTTGGCCGATTGGAAGAGTGCTCGACTTTAGATTCATAGGTCGTAAGTTCGAACCCTGGCGTGCTCATCAATGGATTTTTCGATTAGAAAAATTTAAATGCGCATTAACACGAGCTCTAAACGGTGAAAGAAAACATCGTGAGGAAACCAGTTAACGTTCTAATAGCGGCGAAGCGGCGATGGGCTTGCAACCTGTCACGTATGCAAATGCTAACTCCTGCAAATAGTGGGCTGGGCATGTACCAAAATTATAGAGGGAGGGGGAGGGTAGGGGGAGGGGGAGGGGAGGGGAGGGGAGGGGAGGGGAGGGGAGGGGAGGGGAAGGGGAGGGGGGGGGAGGGAGGGGGAGGGGAGGGGAGGGGGGAGGGAGGGGAGGGGGAGGGGAAGGGGAAGGGGAGGGGAGGGGAGGGGAAGGGAGGGGAGGGGAAGGGAGGGGGGATGGGAGGGGGAGGGGAAGGGAGGGGGAGGGGAAGGGAGGGGAAGGGAAGGGATGGGAGGGGAGGGGGAGGCAATTGATTTTCTCATACATTTCGTATTGAACTGCTATTTTAATAATTTCTCGAACTAAGAGGCCTTCCCTGAGGCGCGGTACGAAGTTCGCGGGGTCAACTATTGAATATAAACACGACACGACTTAATGTATTGCATGCATGCCTATAATCTTTACTATACTGAGGTAGCGCATTAGATGTCATTCTGTGGGAAACACTAGAAGGAGCACTTAACATAGGTATAGGGGTAGTCAGAAACAAGTCCAAATCTAGGCTACCAATACAACGGTGCGCGAGATCTCAGTTCGGGGCGAACTACTAGTTATAATAAGTTTGTTGTAATAATGTCAGAGTCAGAGGATGAAGACGATACATTGGTGACGGCGGGCCTGTCCAGTCCGCTCGGTGCGCTCAGTCCCTGGGGCAGCAGCCCGGACCTCACCAGGCGGACTCCGATCGGTAGTGTCGATGGTAAATATCATCACTATCACTATCACTGATGATGATGATACTGGTAAATATCATAAAACTATCTTCCTCCCGCGGCGTTGCCCGCGAGGTACCTACATAACATATAGCCTATTTTTTGTTATTTATTGTTTTACTTAGAAATTACAGGGATACAATATTTATTGTACCGTGATTCAGTACGGCCAGCGGATCTCGGCGTTCGTGAAGTTAGCCGTTTCGATGCGCAGTGCAACTTTTTCATACAAAATTTTCTACTGCGCAGCGAAAAGCCTAACTTCACGTACGCCTAGATCCGTCGGCCCAACTGTACCTTAGGTTAATTAAATGCTCATCCTAAAAGTTCATTCTAAATCCTGGTGAAGTATTTTGTTCAATCGGATGAGTAGTTTCGAAGATTTCATGCAAACAAACCGTATCTGTTTATAATAGTAGTATAGATGTATGTATTTACTGCTTGAAAAATGTGGATTGTTCCAAATGTGTCGTTCAATATGTATTTACCTATTAAAGCTTGCTTTTTTCAAATACTTTTTCTTCAAAAACTTATATACACTACTCAACAAAGTCTAGGGAACATGGGTATTTTAGTGTATTTTTTAATTCAACTTATTTTTTATCCTAGATGTTTTACATCAATAGAAGCGTAATGTATTCTTGATTTCAGTTATGTAATTAAATAAAAAGCGTGCAAGTAAAAAAATGAAGGTTTAATAAGAAAAACGAAAATAGTGCCTAAACAAAAAAAAAACAATTTTATGTAAATGACAAAAACATCTAATGCTTAAGCAAAAATTAAATTAAAAAACATTCTTTGCAGCTGTTTAATAATCCGTCTGACCTCCCAAGGCATTAGCCACGGCTCTACATCGGCGTGGCATGCTGTGTATCAAGTTATCAATTGTCGCCTGTGGAATAAGGCTCCATATTCTGGAAAGATGTGAAAAAGTTCTTCTTCCGTGTTCAAATTTTGAGGAAGATCACTGAAAGCTCTTCTCCCGAGCAGATCCCAAGCATATTCGATTGGATTTAGATCGGCGGACTGAGCAGGCCACTCTAGTACCGCGATATTGTGCTCGCTGAACAGATTCATGACCTGCCTTGCGGTGTGTGCGCGTGCATTATCTTGCATGAACACAAAATCTTGGCCGAACTGCTGGTGGTGAGGGATGACCATAGGGTACACAACCTGCTCAATGTATTGCTCTGCATTTCAATTGCCTCGTACCCAAACGAGATCAGTTCTTCTACCCAGGCGAATTCCAGCCCACACCATGATCGTTCCGCCTTGGTAAGGATGAACTTCCTGAGGATTTCGGAGTCGACTTTGGCGACCAGGGACTCGCCCAATACGCACTCTCCTTGAATCAGGATGAAATCCGTAGCGAGACTCATCGGAAAACAGAACACGTGCCCACTGATTATCGGTCCATTGCAAATGTGCGTTAGCCCACAATAACCGACGCCCTCGATTTCCACGTCGCAGAGCTGGAACTCTTAATGGTCTGCGAGCGTGGAGATTGGCTTCATGTAATCTTCTCCTTGCAGTTTGGTCACTGATAACCACTTGGTGCTGGGACTGGAGTCTTCCTACCAACTGACGAGCTGTAATCTGGGGCTGCCTTCTTGCAGCATTTTGTAGAAATCGATCTTGTCTTTGGGTAGTGACCCTGTATCTTCTTTGGTGACGTTCGGCTACATCTCCTGTAGCCCTGTAGCGTGCCCATAATCGGCAAATTACGCTTGGTTGTGTGTTAACAGCGTCCGCGATATCGCGTTGACTGCGTCCAGCTTCCAACATACCCACAGCTCTAAGCATCTCTTCCCGCGTTAAATGACGACGTGACATAATGCTTAGAATCTCAAAAATGTTGAAAAGGTTGGCGGTAATGGTTTGTCACCAGAAAAAAAACAATACATGACAAAAACCAACCAAAAATTATGCAAGCAAATCCCTTACTCTGCGACCAAGTTAGGTTTTCCCTCCTTATTTTGAAAAGCTTTTACTTTTTTGTTATAATTTTTTGAATTTCGAACAAACTAATAAATCTTTTTCCAGCCTACATTTATGAATTTTAGTGGCCAGTACTTTTTTTTAAGAGTTTTCACAAATATGTTAAAGTAGTTTGCTTGTTCCCTAGACTTTGTTGAGTAGTGTATTAATATTTAAAGTTTATTTCACATAGGAGATGTAACACCAACAAACGAAGAGCCAGACATCTACCCGCGGCGTCTATCCGGCGCCTCTGAATCATCCGGCTCGAAGGACTCGCTCCATACCGCCTTGAGTCCCGCCTCATCGCGAGGCACGCTGGTCTCACAGGGAGGCCATGTCTACAGGAACGCGAGGCCTTACCGGAAACAGACGAGGCCTAGGTATATATCCTTGATATCACACTAATATTAAATCACACTATTATTATAAATGCGAAAGTTTGGATGTTTGGACGTATGTATGTTTGTTCCTCTATAACTCGATAACCACTGAACCGATGTGGCTGAAATTTAGACAGATTAAAATATAGATAGATATTGACCAGGAATAGAACATAGGCAACTTTTTATCCTGGTACCATGCGAGCGAGGCCGCGGGCGCCAGCTAGTCACACTAATAATATTATAAATGCGAAAGTTTGGCTGTTAATTGGATGGATGTATGTTTGTTCCTCTATATAACTCCGACCACCACAGAACCGATTTGGCTGAAATTTAAAATGTAGGTGTAAAATGACCGGGAATAGGACATAGACTACCTTTTATCCGAGTACCACGCGAGCGAAACCGCGGGCGGAAGCTAATAGCGATAAAACCCTTTGATGTGCGGCAATTTACCGACAGCAGCGCGAAGTGCATTTGTATTCGCGACGAATTGTTTGGAAACGCGAAGATTTGCGTTATCGCGATAGTGTAGCCGTAGGTAGCATTACTACTGTTAAACTTAAGATGTGATGCTCAAAATGTTAAACTCGCAACTTGAAAAATGGCATGTTCTTAAGACAGCGACAGCGTGTAAGGTAAGTACACGGTGAGCCGGTAATTGTTATTTCAGTCAGCAACGTTGGAGCCTAAAGGTTGTAGCTAACTTGTCAACTTCACACTCGCAACGCACCGCACGCCTTGTGCAGTTAGTTATTCTTTGTATTGAATTCTGTGTTCCATGAGTGAGCGTTGGTCCATAGAATTCCATACAAAGAATACGTGCGTACGTTCCGATTTAGAGCCAGTGGACGCGTAGCTTTAGGGATCTTTAAGATTTTTAAATGCATCCGAAAATTGGTCAATGCACCTCTACAGGATTTTTACCCACATTCAGAAATATCTAAGAAAGCTACAACCCTAAGCTACGCTTAGAATCATACTAATATTATAAATGCGAAAGTTTGGGTGGACGGATGAATTTCCTTTTTATTGAGGTTTTTTCCTCTATAACTTGACAACTACTGAACCGATTGACTATGATAATAACCGGGAATAGGACATAGGCTACTTTTTGTCCGCGTACCAAGCGAAGCCGCGGGCGGTAGTTATAGTCAAGAATAAAATGTGAAAGTCATTTGATAAATCGAAATATAGCATGATGATATTTGGTCAGGCGATTATAACAATTATGTGTTCCCATTTCATTACATTTCCATCATTTTATTTGACCTTTTTGTACCATATTAATTTACTTTTATTATTTTGTTTCAGTTCTGATTGGTCGGTATAGTATTAGTTTCTGGTCAGTACACACTTAAAGCACAATTTTAACGCATAACTAATTACATAATAAACTTTTTTTTTACTGTACACTTTAAATTACCTAGTTAAAAATACGTAGAAAATGTACAATGTGGTGTCAGTCTCTTTTGACTAATGTGATGACAAGTGCCTATACGCACACTTTATTTTAATATAATATATTTTATTAATAATTAATATTGACGCTTATAGAATCATGCACATGTATAGATTAATTAGTGCAAATTCTTTAAAAGATTATTAGATAAATCCCAAGATACAATTTTCTTGAGAACTGTAAGCATTATGTGTATTGTATTGAAATTATGTACTTAAAAATAATGACAATCTTAGAATATTATTTAGTAGTGAATTTATTTCATTTACATCAAAAAATTTACTAAAAAATGGAACAATTTCAGCCTTGAATATAATTAGTTCTAATTTAGTAATGCTTTAAAACTTAAAATATTCAAAAATAAGTTATTGTACCTGACATGTTCAATTCATTGTGATAAAACAACAATTAGGTTATGTAAGCTTACTTTTGTGATTTATTCATATTTGCGTATTGTATTAAATTTGTATTATTTTATATAGTTTTTTCCTTTATTCCACCACCTTTTTAGTTTATCATTCATTCTCCTCATAGAAACGACTGGAGTTAGTCTTTTTTACACTTTCGCGATCACTGTTCATATTGAAAATTATATGGACACGGGATTTTATCGCGTAATTTACCTTATTTATACACAGTTACACACAGTCTGCCCGCGACCGACCATGGCTGTTGTAACATAGCCGAAACGTCGGGGTATATAAATAAGATAAATTACGCGATAAAATCCCGTGTCCATATAATTTTCAATATGACTAGAGTAAGGTTGGAGCTCCAGCAAAGCAGAGACGATAAATGTGTAACCAATATAAATCGTTATTCACACAATGTCATCTCGCCTGTGTCACGAGATGTATGAATAACGAAATTCTATTGGTTGTTTAAACACTCCTCTCGTCACCGATTTGCTGGAAGTCTCAACCTTAAAGTTATAAATAACAATTGGCAGATTGCCAAATCTAGACACTATCGAGTATATAATTCAATAGTTTCGCAGTCTCCTCGATTTATACAGTAAGAACGACTTGACAGAGAGTATAGATTTATATTACCTGTACCTACCACCTACTACTGAAGAATAGATAACTTTTGTACAATGATTGTACTATACTTCAGTATTGAAATCGCCTTGACCTTGAAGCTTGCAACCGGTGAGAGCGAATAAATCATTATACTGCACACTAGTCCCGTGTTGGGCGCCAATGCAGCTTGTACGACTGCGCAAGGCCCGGCGGGGGGAGGAAACTGTGGCGGGGGAGGGGTCTCGCCCAGTCTCGCTCCGAAACCCGCCAGTTGCGCCGCAGCGTCCGTCGCGGTGACACGTCTGTAGCGCTCGCGATCACACCCACACATGACGCTGGCACTGGTTTATTCGTGAGTCCTACTTGTATTTGGTGGATATAGACTAGCCAAACAGTCAAAATATGTATTTAAAACTAAATTTAATTTATGAAAAAATATTGACACACAAATTGACGCATTGAGAAACCACTTCGTATAGTCGGGCAGCATAATCGAGTTCAATCAAAGCTAGTTCAGTCTGACTGAAAATATCGATCAATTTGCGATTCTCGTTCAAATTACGTCAGTCATTCAATTAAAATGAATAAACAACAATCAAGTAACATTATTAGGTACTTAATAGAAAACTGCTCAAACCGGCCTAGAAAGTTTAGGTAGGTACCATTACCATACCATTCAATTTTATACGTTAGTATCAATAAATATTAAGGTTTATTCCTTCAAATCACATCGAAAGCTTTCAATGGCTTCCATAATCCTAAAAGGATTAACGCGTCGTAACAACTTATTACCTCCATAATAGTTTATAGCAATATTTGATCGTAACTTGCGATTGGTTTTACTAATACTGAATCAATACTAGAGTCGTGTTAGTCGAGAGGGATAGCACCTCAACTTTCGATCAGAAGTTCCATACTGAAGTTAGTTATAACTATAGTTATATAACTATAGTTGAAGTTAATCCCAGCACCAGTAGTGTCACGGGAAAGTAAAATTTCCCTTCACTCTACTAGTAGTGCCAAGCGGTAGTGCCAAAAAAATAAAGGCATAGGTAGGTACGTACTTAAACGAAAAACTAAATATTTATAGGCGTATTAATCCGAGCTCTAGTTAGTATTAGTGTACTGATGGTGGCTATTGGCTTGCAACCTGTCACTAATTTCTATTCTGTACGCGATTTTGAATCAATACTTTTTCTCTTAGATTCGCTTTACTTGAAATCTGGAATGAAACTTGGAAATTGTGGGCACTGCCAAATCCAGTCTAGAAAGACTAGACTCAAAACGTTGAACATTTCATAACGTAATAATTGTTTTTTTTTTTAATTAAGATTTAATTTGATTTTTTTTTATGTAAACTTCACTTGCCCTGCAGTGGGACGATGTGGGCTAAAGATAAATAATAAATAAACTTGACTGAAGTTTGTGCTTTTTTTAATGATTTCGAGCTTAAGCCATTTTTTTTTAATTCTGATTTTTGTAATCCCAAGACTATCCCGGGATTATCTTTAAATACCTAATACATTTCCGAATGATATAAGTTCACCTTTAACTTTGCCTTTTTCGCATAGGTACGATTATGATATTACGATATAATCTTCCTTTTTTAACCTCGATCCTTAAGCCTCCTTATCCCATCGACCTCTCTTCAAGGACACTACAAAACCTCGAAGTACTCAAATCTCGAACTTAAGTAGCGGTACATTTCTTCTTAAGGATTTGAGGGTCGTTATTTTTATTCAACGTTAACATTTTACAAAACAACTTCAATTATTATTTATTTTTTACATGTACGAAGTTTGTAAATGAGTATAACAAAATGAATCTCTTTGACAGTCTTTTGGCGATCATTCATGTTTATCAGGTCATAAAATAAATTACGAGATGAATTCCTCTTTTATTCTCTAAATAAAGTCTACTAGGGGATACTTATAACATTATTAATTCCTTACTGGATCTATTATAATTATGTCCCAAAGTTACATAAATAATATAAAAAAATATTTATTCTTACGAGCAAAATATTTTTCTGTGCGTGGAATACTTGATTTGGGTAGGTACTATATTTATTATAATTATGTAGAAAGGTTAAAATTCGTAGGCGATCATTTGCATACACTTAGGTGCGTGCCCTCAGGCTACGGCGGCCTACGCGGGCCTACGCCGTAGCCATTCGTAGCATCTACTTCCAGTGTGTAATCGTTTTCTGTGCCTAGAAATGTCGTTCTAAGTCTAGAATCTATGCATTATATTACTTGTAGCGGATAGATATCGATGATAACAGTGTAATGAAGTATTAAAAGCTTACCTTGCAGTAGATTCAATAAATAACAACACTAAACCCTAAAAAAACTGTCGCCATCTCTTTTCATTATCTCACAGGATCGATTCTGTCGGTAAAACGACAAAATCACAGCGTATTATAAATAATATAAAATAAGTTTATAAGAGGATACCTACGTTGTGATTTGATCCTAATGTGCCTGAAGAGAAGAGCTAAGGATCTCCAGGCACACGAGACCCTTTGTTGATAAGGAGTTCGTCAGATAGTCTAAACATCTAGAACATTCTCAAATTTATGTGTCGTTGCTAAAGCAAATAGTTAGCCATAGAATATTTATTTTATTATTTTGTATGTCAGTTTGAACATCTCGGGACTATGGAGTCCCGGACCTTTGACAGGCATGCATGGGGCCGAAGCCTACACACAGAGGCCCTTTTGACAACTTTGATCTTTTGTGATGGACACACATTCCAGTGACTACCCTGTATAACACTATAAAATTATTTATGGGCAGCCCCTGATCTGTGAATTATTATTATTATTATAGAGTCGGCGCTGCTATCGCACATGCTAGGTTAGTTAAAAAATTACTAGGTAATTGTCCAAATAAGGCTTGAACAATAATATGACGCAGACTCTTCGTGGTTGTTTGTCCTAAAAAAAAGTCATTTCGCGTGTCTAATTAGGCTTACGTTACACAGCCAACACGTACACGTAAAACAGTGAAACCTTAAGACGTGACTTGCTTGTTCCCAAGATTAAAACAGTCGGGTAACAATGTTTACTTAGGCGAGTGAACTGTATACTACTCTCTAGGGAAAATTATAAGGTTAATAGGATTTCGAGGGAAAGTAGGTTTCATAAGGCGGGGCTTGGGACTAATAAGAAAACGTTTTATTTTTAGAACAAATTATGAATTAAATAACAAGTCTATTAATAGCGCTTTGGATTATAATCTAAAGAACTTTCTATCTGTATTACCAAGGTATACCTACCTAGTAGTAGTTTGGAGCAGTTTAGTTTTGTCTTTAGTTTTTTAGAAAAAGTGTTCAATCGAAAATTATGTTAAAAACAATAAAATAAAATACCTACTTAAATAATGCTGGACATTTCACAACAGCATCGTGTAGCACCAAAGTAAGAAGAGCTTGTGTTATGGGAACCACGTGACTGATATAAGTACTTACTACTAAAATAAGTAGGTACTTTTTTTTGTATATACTTACCTACATATTATACACAGGAAACACCCAGACCCAAATATTTGTAGATCATACAAATATTTGTCCCGCGGCGGGGATCGTACCCGCAACCTCATGCGTCTCAGGCGGGCCCTCACCCACTGCGCCACAGAGGTCGTCATATTTCTTCAAATATCTAAAACTTTTCTTCGTAAGGTTAATTGTATTTGTTAGATACACCCGAGTTCAATAATTACTGGAACTAAAATCCCCTTGTAATTTAAAACCGGCAAGCCTTTGAAACAAAACTCAAAGGATTTGCCGCAAAAGAAAATAGCTAAACAAAATAAACTTGTATTTCTAAACCCGATTGCCTTGAGGAAAACAAACTCTATAATCCACTTTCTACGAAATAAAGCGAGGGTTGTGTACATACACAATCATTTTAGCGTGCCCACGAGACTAAATATTTTGTCTCTGTCACGAGCTTTGCATACGCCAACAAGACCACCAATTATTTCGCGACTTTTGTTGCGACGCAAGTTTCTTATCTACGAATGTGCGCACTTATAGGAAAATAATTTATTTGAGATTTTTGCATCATGAAATGATTAGTAAATCCACGATACTTATGCTCTTAATATTAGAGCGCACCACCGATAGTTATTTTATTTTTCCAATTTATCTATGCTGTGCAGAAGCCTTTCTCAATGTTTTTTATTTATCTCGGGCATTGGCTTCTGACCATGCCTCCTGAAAGTCATGTTTGTCGTCACTGAATGTTAAAATAACTAAGTTAAATAAATCATTGAAAAATGATTTACTGGTACCTAAAACCCAAACTTGCAGTGCGATTCATACTTCCGAAACTGCATCCGATTCGATGATTTTCTTCGGAAAATCAACGTTTTTTCAGGAAAGAAACGTCATTTCTTGAATTCGGAATACATCCCGAGAAGGTCCGAATCACATTGCTGTACCCGCAGCTTCCTTTCGGGTAGTCGTTACTCGCTCTGCAAGAGTTACATGTGTGTGAGAAAAGTTGGTGACGCAACAAGAATCGCGACTGGATGATAAAAGTTGCTCGTGTGGGCCTCTCTTATGTTAATTCAACCTTTTGATAAACCTTGGGGCAAGATTTGTGTGTTTTATCCCAAGTATTTGTTGGTGGATCCAGTTTCGTGCTATTGCTTTTTTAAACCACCTTTGTTCGCTTGAATAAACTCGGTATTAAATCTGTAATTACGTACACATATTAACTTATCTTATAACCACTACAGCATAGACATTTAAGAACCTACTGGTACCTATTTAATATTTTTTACCCGGCTGACTGTCAAGTCACAGGGTTATGTAGATCGCGCGTTTCTATGTAGGTATGTGTGTATGTAATATTCTTTATTACCACGTTGCTCCTAAACGGCTGGATGGATTTTGATGAATGAGGTATCGTTAGAATCGTCTCTATCTCGATTGTGCTCAAGGATACTTTTTATTTCGATAAATCAAATAGTGCGGCTAGAAAATGCAACAATGTGTGAATTTTCAAAATGAAAATCACGCCATTATATCAAAATCCATGTCAAAATCAAGAGGTTGGTGGACTGATATCAAATATTTTTTTTTTTTAAATCTAACATGACATCTTTGAAGACTAAATCGAGTCTCAAAATTTTTGAAAATCTATTTTTCGCCCTAAATAGAATTGCTAACCAAAACGCATACTAAAACTTTCTATTTAGTCACACGTAACGTTTAGAACAAACTGCATCAAAATTGGTTGAGCCATTTAGGAGATATTTCATATTTAAGAAATAACTTACGGGTTTAATTTACCTACACACAGAGCCATCTGTGTGTCAACTGTGACAACAACGTTTAGGAAAATGCGCACGGCATCGAACCTTAGATACCTACATAGTAATAAAATTGTAATTTAATTTTGTGATTGATAATAAGTTAATGCTGTTTCCAACTTTTCAGTTCAGCTGGGTTTTTTTATCTATACATATAATAAGAATGAAGTCTAAGCTCAAACTTATAAGTATTCAATTAAGTGAAGTCAGTTTTTGATCTATATAACCCTCGAGCAGCAAAACACTTCGTTAGCGCGTTTTAGAATGACCTTGAACGCAAACACTTCATAGTAACTGTTGGTAATCTGTGACTTTGATATTTTCGTTTCTGTGTGTTTGACCACTAAGATCTCTGAAACTACTGAACTGATTTGGATGCAGTTTTCATTGTTGTATTACGGTAAGCCGGGATTAAAAGATAGGGGTTGTTTTATCAAAATCCGTTCACAAATAAAAAAGATATGTACATTTAAAGAATTCAATCTAAATTTCTAAACACTTGCTTTTCTAAAGAAAAGATTACGATAAAATTTGGCATGGATATAGATTACATCCCAGGAAAGGACGTAGGCTACTTTTTTTCAAATGTTATCATGGTTGAGATAAAAAAATAAGGGTTGCAAGTTTGTATGGGGAACAAAATCTTAGGTGACTCCGCCTCTTTTTGCACTCATGAAAATTTTTACACATTTTTTTATTACGAATGATTAACGATTTCAAAATTAATGATAATGATGTAATGTAAACCTATTCTAATAAACGAGCAATATTTGTCTTATATTTATGTGGGAAAATACGTTTTCTCTTGCAATGTGGTTCGTAATTGAACCACTAGAGCCATCTAGTGGCAAGAGGCAACCAACGAACGCCAGTTCGTTGGTTGCCTCTTAGCTTAGGCCAAGATGTTTAAAAAATAGATAAAATTGTCAGTCATGTCACACTAGATGGCGTTCGTTTAACGATTATTTTTTCTCTATTTTTACACGAGCAGAGCTCGGTCGCCCAATATGTAGGTATTGAAATAGGTACCATTCAATACATCCAAAATTCATTATGTAGGTAGGTATTTTTAATCTTTTATCTTACAACGACACAAATAATTGGTTGTAGAGTACGCGCCACCACTGAAGTCCGATAGAAGCGGCGGCGCTGCTATCTAATCGCAGAAAAAAAAAATTAAAGAAATGAACAAGCAATTCATTCAAAAATTAAAAAACCCGGCTGAACTGAAAAGTTGGAAACAGCATTATCTCAATCACAAAATTAAATTACAATTTTATTATTAGGTAGGTAGGTATCTAGGGTTCGATGCCGTGCGCTTTTTCCTAAACTTTGTTGTCACAGTTGACACACAGATGGCTCTGTCTGTTCTAAACGTTGCGTGTGACTAAATAGAAAGTTTTAGTATGCGTTTTGTTTAGCAATAACATTAGGGGCGAAAAATAGATTTTCAAAAATTTTGGAAGTCGATTTAGTTTTTGAAGATGTCATGTTAGATTTTTCAAAAATATATATTTGATATCAATCCACCAACCTCTTGATTTTGACATGGATTTTGATATGATGGCATGATTTTTATTTTCTAAATTCACACATTGTTGCATTTTCTAGGCGCACTATTTGATTTATCGAAATAAAAAGTATCCTAGAGCACAATCGACATAGAGACGATTCTAACGATACCTCATTCATCAAAATCCATTGAGCCGTTTAGGAGAAACGTGGTAATAAAGAATATTACTTACTTAACCACCCACCCACATACATAGAAACGCGCGATCTACATAACCCTGTGACTTGACAGTCAGCCGGGTAATTAGGCACGTAAATTACGTGATACCGGGTACTGTGTGAAGTGTTCACTTCACACAGAAATAATCTTTAGGTACGTGACGCAAAGTAAAAAAGTGATCTAGGTTTTAGAGATCTTTTGGACCAAATACCTAGGTAGGTACCTACCATCGCGGGCGTTTTCAGAAGATCAGCACCACAGTTTCATCACAATCTGGTCAATGGTTTAGGAACGCATAGCGGACAAACATACTCAGGTAGGTACCTACATTTTTATTTAGATATGTACCTACCTACCTACCTACATAAGCATTGTCCCATTAATTTCTTCACCTGAAACGTCATGCATGACCATCCAATTCTAAAACGTAATACTTACTTAGTACCTACTAGGTAGGTACGTTAATAAGGAATACCTTCCTACAACCAATTTGTGTCATTGCAAGTAAAAAGATCAAAATACCTAAGTAGGTAAGTACTTTTATGAATTTCGGATGTATTGAAAAGTAGGTAGGTAGGTACTTACCTATTTCAAAAAAGTGATAAGAGTATTATGAGTAAGTAGGTACCTATGTAGATATGTATTTACAAAAAATATAGGTACCTACCTATGTAGACACCTAAAAGTATTCTATCAGTTAGGTAGCTGGTTCCATTGTACAAGCTTTGCTTAGTTTGGATATATTCTATTCTATGGTTTGGGGCTAGATGGAGCTGTGTGAAAAATGTCCACCAATATTTATTTGTTTATTTAACCTATTCTAATAAACGAGCAATAATTGTTTGATGTTTTAAGTTTGAAGTTTGTTTGTATGTAGGTACCAATTGAGGTTCTCGAAAACGGCTTTAACAATTTCGATCACCACCAATTACATTATAAGAACGCATAGCGGCCAAACATACCTACCTACATACATTTTTATACCTATATAATAGACAACCAATTTGTGTCGTTGGAATTATAAAGATCAAAATAGGTAAGTACCTACTTATTTAAGTACCTACCTGTATGAATTTCAGATGTAAGTACCTACTTACCTATTGAAAAGTAGGTAGGTAGGTACCTATTTCAATAAAGTGTTATCCTATCCTATTCTATTAAACGAGCAATATTTGTTTGTCTGTACCTACTAACGTTCTCGAAAACGGCTCTACCTAATGATTTCGATAAAATTTGCGGTACATAAAATTTGCGGTAGGTACAGGGGTTTAAGGGGACGAAAAATCGATCTAGCTAGGCTAGGTCTCATATCTGGGAAAATTCGTTTTCTCGACATTTTCACGCAAAAAGGTTTACCAGTGCAATGTGGTTCGTAATTTCACAATTTCTGTTGAGACTAAAGTGGCCAAGTGAAATAGGTGTCCGCCTCTCAACCGAAGGCTTCGAGTTCGAATCTCAGCCAGTATAAGTTTACTTTTTGTAAGTTTTATTTCTTTTTCTTTTTTAATTTTTATCTATTTGCACCCGAGCATAGTTCGGTCGCCCAGATATTAAAGTATTAAGTACCTACCTAAAGTATTTACAAAAAAATATAGAAGTAGGTACCTATTCTATCAGTTATCTGGTTCCCATAGTACAAGCTATGCTTAGCTATGCGATTTTGATGAAATTTGCGGTAGGTACGGGGGCTTACGGAGGCGAAAAACCGATCTAGCTAGGTCTTTTATCTGGGAAAATTCGTTTTCTCGGCATTTTCATGCAAAAAGATTTACCAGTGCAATACCTAATGAGTTTTAAAAAAATTGAATAAAAAGAACCTAGCCTATGTGCTATTTCAGGTCATAATCTATGTAATATATTCCAAGTTTCAATAAAATCCGTTTAGTAGTTTTGGCGTGAAAGAGTAACAAACATCCATCGATACATCCATCCTCACAAATTTTCACATTTCTCATATTAGTAGAATTAGCATACGCGAACGAAGTCGCGGGCACAGCTAGTTTTTGAATAAATTGCTTGTTTGAATTTTGAATTGCGACAACATAGACCTACGCCGAAATGGAATTTGTGGTTAGCCTATGATACTTTATCTTTGGGTTAGCCTATCTTTAGGTCTAGCAGTTCTTAAAATACGAACGAATTTTGAAAAAACTTAGTAAAAAAAAAAAATCTAATGTAGGTATGTATTACTCGGGTCTGGGTGTTTTTCTATGTAGGCATAGTTTTAAAAGTACCGTTAAGTAGATAGTTATAACAGCCATATAGCTCCCATAGCACAACCTCTGCTTACTTTGGACACAGAAAAGATAACCTTTGGGGCTAGGATGCTGTGTGAAATGTCCAGCATTATTTATTTATATTTCATTACGCTTA
The DNA here is from genome assembly GCA_958496255.1 of Camptogramma bilineatum. Lineage (NCBI taxonomy): Eukaryota > Metazoa > Arthropoda > Insecta > Lepidoptera > Geometridae > Camptogramma > Camptogramma bilineatum. The sequence continues at coordinate 2,821,037 of OY292451.1, forward strand.
GACTCTCTAGGTTATAATTTAGATTTTCTACATCCAGTTTGAGCACGAGCTCACGAGCTAGACCACAGGCGGATACTAATACTTACCTACTTATTTAGAATTTATGACAAGAGCTCATGCAACCTCTAGGGTCTAAAACAAAAGTTCGTGCGTCCGAGGTAGCCATCGATCCGTCTGTCCCTGGCAACTCGCCAGTTCACCTCTGACCGCAATTATTACCGAGATCGTGGTCATTTCGCTAGTGACCCAGCTTTATTAGCTGCTCAGCTGTTATTGACTGCTCAGCTGTTACCTATTGGCTGATAAGCTGCTATTAGCTGCTCGCTGGTTTTTCGGTCACACATTATTGCCGCACCTTTTAATTTAATGGCGATCGAAAATTACTCGATCAAAAACTCATACTTTTCTTGTTGGTTCTCTAAACTGGACATTACACAAAAACTTAAAGCTAAGTAAGTACTTATACTTACATAACAACAATTAATAAATACACTGGTGTATGACCTTCTAGAAGAGAACACAGCATGCTTAAAACACTTTATAAAATCACTCTTTTTCAATCAGAACAAAACAAACAAAAATGTAGGTAGGGGAGAGTTGGATATTACCGAGCCCCTAAGGGAAAATGCCTATAAGTAAGCGTAGGCTAGGGTTAGAAAAATAAAAGTCATGGCTATTGGTAGGAAATATATTTGGCTTGCCGTATAGCCTCGCAAAACATTTCAAATCAATCACAAAAATATGATATTATCGAAATACCAAAAAATTGGAAAACGCGGTATTATCAAACTGGTATGATAAAATCGTGCCCATGGTCTCTAATTTCGCGCCAGTTCGATAATACCGTGTTAATGCAAATAACTCAAATTTTAACAGTAAATTATTGTATATTTTATGAGTATATAATAATATAGAGTTATATTATTTATTTAATAGTATTCCAACAAAATTTTACTGGCACAAAAGCTCCATTTTTTACTTCAAAATGCTATATGTGCAACAGTGTCATAATTTTAATCAGCATCAATATAAAAATCTTTAAATAACTGCTTTTTAAGGCTTTTTATATCTTTTTATATTGTGTTTATATAAACTTTAAGGTAAACCTAGCCAAACCAACTGTTATTGTAGGTAGTTTCAAATCTAATCAGTCTAAATATTGATAAAATAGTTAATTATCTACCATAAGAACTAAATTCACATTTAAGGTATTACTTTTTGCTATAAATACATAGGTACTTACCTACCTACTTATTAAATAGATAAATACCTACATATTATATAAAACAGCCCTATTATTAACAAAATATTACATAATAAGAATGAGCATAACTTATTAAAATATAATTATTTTATTTTGTCTGTCTTCATGTCGTCCGGATCTCATGACTTATTCTTTTTCAGCACTGGATTTTCCATCTAATAAAGCCAATATAATTTTATTAGAGTACTATTTTCATACATGACAATTTCGCGAGGCCGTTTGGGAATACCGCGCCCAAAGCACGAAATTATCAAACTTAGCCATTTTGGTTTAGAACCCCAAAACAAAAAACAAATATAAAGAATATTGTAGAAACTACTACACCACAAAATTTGTAGTATTTTTGCCCTCTATATGTATATAATCAATAACTCAATATATAAAAGAAAAATGGTCTCACCTCTTATCGAAGTTAGTCTCGAAATAATAGTCGAAGTAACGAAAATGTTTCAGCACGCCTGCCCTTTTTCTGGTTGCTTGGAACGAACTGAGGATAAGCGCGTGGGGGGATGTCTGCCTCTCTCTTCGATATTATTACCACTTTAAGCACTTGCTGCACGTAGTTATTGAAATATGCATGGGCGCGGAGTTATCAACAGCGCGGTAATATCCAACTCTCCCCTACTGAAAACAAAAACAAAAAATTAAAAAATTTAAATTAAAATAAATTAAACTTCTAAGATAATCTTGTTAAGTAATTTTCGTTATTTTCAAAATTAAGTAAGTAGGTAGGTACTTGCGACATTCGTTCGTCGAAGGTACTTAAGATTACGGCGTTTGAGCATCGACACGAAAAGAAAGTAAATGTTACAACAATGGCAGAAAATCCTGCAAAACATTACATAAACATTATTCCCCATTTGGCAATACAATGCTGAGTATTTCAATCAGAAATATTCCGTATGCTGAATGATACACAAAGGGAGATGTTAGGTATTTTCCTCCCACATAATGTTTGCTCCACTACAAGTGTGGGAGGCATGGCCACTTTTGTAGCTCGATCCCGGTGCGGTACAGTCGGCGTGAGATCAAATCAAATGCGATCAAAAAATCTCAGAAAGGCTACCACTGAGGTTAAAATAGTCACTAAGTAATTACATGGAAATTTTATAATATGAATCCCTAGTAGGTAGTTACTCTATTGTCGGATTCAAGTTATCAGTTATCGTGTCATGGTAAGGGATAGTACCTATTAGAAACTGTGTTGCTATGACGTTTTGATTACCGTGAACGCTTAGGCTGGTTTTAGGCTGGTTTTACTATCACGCGTACCGTCGGCGCTGATAGGCGAATGATCTTTATTACAATGAAATAAGTAGGTACCTATACTGATTGTCTAGCAGAAATGGCTACGCTGATTGCTCTCATCAGTGCTGGACAATCAGTATCCTTATTTCATTGTAATAAAGATCACTCGTCTATCAGCGCCGACGGTACGCGTGACACTAAAACCAGCCTTAGGTACACATCTATCAGATGCAGACTGTACGTGTATGAGTCAGTGGATAGGAGATAAATAGGGTGCTTTTAATGGAGAATGTATTGTGTAGACAGAATGTTATCGACAAAGCTTTGTTCGGATGCTAAAATGGTAAACCACAGCGGAATATTTCCCAAACTTAAATTCTTTATTCACAAACTTAGATAACTACTACACACTATAAATAGTTTCTAGTCAGAATAACTAATAAATACATGTACTTACACAATAAATATAAATCAGAAAATAAACAAAAGGAAGAAATAAAACACTGAAGTAAAAATCAAAAAATATTTAATTTAAACTCCTTGGAAATTAAAAGAAAAATACTCATTTTTGGGCTCAAATGAATCAGCTCGCGGCTACTTAATTAAAACTTTCTTCTGAAAAATATTTTTGAACAAAAATCTTATTGAGCTTAGAAAGCTTATTTAGCTTGTTAGGTGATGTAAGTACTTAAATATATTAATCTTAACTAAAATATTTCGAAATTTTTGATGTTAGAAAGGACATGGCCGATTCCTAGAACAATTTTGCCCCACAGATGCCCACAGGAAAGAATGCTTGCGTCATGATCAAATTGGGATTTGTGGGTTTGTTTTTTTATTTTATAGTGAGACTCCATTCATCTTCTACCTTTTTAAAGTGGGATTTAAAAGATAATCTAATTTAAAGCAGCAGGCTGTGACGCCCAGCATGAACGGATGAACCTAGGAAACTATATTTTTTAGGTTCGTATAGTAAAAGCTTTGCTTACTTTGGGGATAGATGGCGCTGTGTGTAATGTCCAACAATAATTATTTAGTAAGTATTATTATGGACTGGCAGAATTTTAAATGAACTAGGGTATGGAAAATAAATAAAATAATAAATTAAAATAAAAATTCTTTATTTCAGACTTTCATCCATATATTATTTAAACACACGGGAATTTTCACGTGAAACTATTATCATTCATTTATATTATGTTAGTATTAGTAGGTAGGCAAAAATCGGTGGCACATTTGAGTGGTAAGTAGGTACAACCGGACAGTCAATGGCAAGTATAGGTTGCCAAGATGGCATGCCTTGACTCCCAAGACTGAATAAGATGAAAGTCAGGCCTGTCGGCTATCGCCTGAAGGAGGCTGTTGCAGCTTGACGCACACAGCTGCTCCCAGTACCTACAATTTAAAGTAAAAAAGAAAAGTACTTAGGAAAAATTGGGAGTTTCATCAATAAAATTATCTACACTCATGTGCAGTGATTCTGTACTTACCACCTAAAATAAAATATGATATAAATAAATAAAATAAAAAGCCTTTTATTTCTCTATAATTAACATTTTTTTCTTATCACTAATGCTTATAATCTAAGTAGGTACTAGAGAACCCCTAAGGTGAAGGCCTCCTCCAAAGCCAGCCATCTGTCCCTGTCTTGTGCTACTCGGAGCCAGTTTGGTCCAGCAGTTTTCTTGATGTCGTCGTCCCAGCGAGCGTATGGTCTTCCTATGCAGCGTCGACATCTTGGACCCTCCCAATTTGTCACTCTCCTAGTCCATCTTCCATCTTGTAGACGGGCTACATGTCCAGCCCATTTCCATTTTAGTCAGTATGTATATCCCAAGGCGTCAGTACTTTTTGTAATTTTAAATAATAGGTATATGATAAATCCTCATAAATCACATCACAACACAATCACACAACTGAAACTCAACGAAATTCCTTTTACATCTGTCAAATTCTTGTCCGTCTGTTTTGTTTACTATTTGAGTGTCATGTCAACCGCGAAAAAGAAGGTAGGTCTATCTGATAAAAATATTCTCTGTGATACCTAATAGCCCCTCCAGACTCTCGGCAAGAAACCCCGACAACACCCGAGAAGCGTGAATGTGAGGAGTTTTTCGCCTTCTTGTTCTCGCGCTTCGGTGTCGGTACCTATTTTTGGCCGAGACAAAGGATTTCAAACAGATCACGAGTGAGAAAATTGAGAGTGTGGATTATTTGTTTGTTCTTCGAGAAGTCTCGGTGAAACTTCTCGCCGTGAGTCTGGAGAGGCATTACGGACTGTAGTACCGGAAGTGACTAAAGTTACTAATAAAATAACATAATTATATTCCCACAGGGCACGAGATATCTAAGTATTCTGTATGTACCAGTTAATTTTGTGATATTTTATTTAAATAATATTATTCAGACGCATAGTCTAATTCGATATTCGGCTCTGGGGCAGGATCCGGCCAAATTCTTTGATAATTGAATTATGAACATTTCTGTAGTAGGTAATATTTCAGTTTGTTTATCAAATCAGTAACGAAGTGAGAGGGAGTGAGTGCTTAGGTACTACTTTGGTTGGTGTTAGTTATGTGAAGAGATTTTTCTAAGCAAAAAGATTAGAGGAAAACAAAAATCCGTTTTTCATTGCTAAATACAAATTCCATACTTTCTGGACAAATGATTTTTCACTGCTTCAATCCACCGATTACTTACCCACAACCCTACCTTGACATGGTCCACTTAGTAGGGGAGAGTTGGATATTACCGAGCCCCTAAGGGAAAATGCCTATAAGTAAGCGTAGGCTAGGGTTAGAAAAATAAAAGTCATGGCTATTGGTAGGAAATATATTTGGCTTGCCGTATAGCCTCGCAAAACATTTCAAATCAATCACAAAAATATGATATTATCGAAATACCAAAAAATTGGAAAACGCGGTATTATCAAACTGGTATGATAAAATCGTGCCCATGGTCTCTAATTTCGCGCCAGTTCGATAATACCGTGTTAATGCAAATAACTCAAATTTTAACAGTAAATTATTGTATATTTTATGAGTATATAATAATATAGAGTTATATTATTTATTTAATAGTATTCCAACAAAATTTTACTGGCACAAAAGCTCCATTTTTTACTTCAAAATGCTATATGTGCAACAGTGTCATAATTTTAATCAGCATCAATATAAAAATCTTTAAATAACTGCTTTTTAAGGCTTTTTATATCTTTTTATATTGTGTTTATATAAACTTTAAGGTAAACCTAGCCAAACCAACTGTTATTGTAGGTAGTTTCAAATCTAATCAGTCTAAATATTGATAAAATAGTTAATTATCTACCATAAGAACTAAATTCACATTTAAGGTATTACTTTTTGCTATAAATACATAGGTACTTACCTACCTACTTATTAAATAGATAAATACCTACATATTATATAAAACAGCCCTATTATTAACAAAATATTACATAATAAGAATGAGCATAACTTATTAAAATATAATTATTTTATTTTGTCTGTCTTCATGTCGTCCGGATCTCATGACTTATTCTTTTTCAGCACTGGATTTTCCATCTAATAAAGCCAATATAATTTTATTAGAGTACTATTTTCATACATGACAATTTCGCGAGGCCGTTTGGGAATACCGCGCCCAAAGCACGAAATTATCAAACTTAGCCATTTTGGTTTAGAACCCCAAAACAAAAAACAAATATAAAGAATATTGTAGAAACTACTACACCACAAAATTTGTAGTATTTTTGCCCTCTATATGTATATAATCAATAACTCAATATATAAAAGAAAAATGGTCTCACCTCTTATCGAAGTTAGTCTCGAAATAATAGTCGAAGTAACGAAAATGTTTCAGCACGCCTGCCCTTTTTCTGGTTGCTTGGAACGAACTGAGGATAAGCGCGTGGGGGGATGTCTGCCTCTCTCTTCGATATTATTACCACTTTAAGCACTTGCTGCACGTAGTTATTGAAATATGCATGGGCGCGGAGTTATCAACAGCGCGGTAATATCCAACTCTCCCCTACTTAGCCAGTTGTAATATTTTTAAATTACCTCTGACGAGATGAACTGGACGTCCATTCGAAAGACTAGCCATTAGAATCCTTGGAACGCGATAGGGAAAGAAAGGGAAAGCCTTTGACCTGCAGCAGAATCTACTATAATAATAGGATAGGATAGGGTATATATACCTGTCACTCCTAGGCACAAACATTGCCCGTGGCGGGATAAATTTATTTACTCTTTATGAGCCTTTTCAGCGTTTTATACGAGCGTTTAAGCTCGCTTTTTCAAGCGCTTGAAGCCGCGTAGATATAGGTGCGCCTTTTGCTACACGCGAAACTCATATTACAAGCGTTGACGTGCTTATAAGCTCGTATACGCACGGGCTTACACGCCAAAATAAACCCGTGTACGCGCGTTTGGCTTTTGAAGCGCGCGTGTAAGTGCGTATTTAGAGACGACCGTATACGCGCAAAATAAATGCTAGTCTTTTCAAGTCTCATCCAGTTATTCAAAATTGACTAAAGTGAAAGCTAGTACTAATAAATATTCAAATAGTACCCTTCTAGCGCGCAATTTAAAGCTGATAATGAATATTCCCAAGCTGAAAACTATACGCCGGCTTTGAAACTCAACTAAAAGTTGAGAACTTCGTGATAAATTCAAAATATATTAAAGTTTCAGATTGTGATCGCGTTAAATTGAAATTCATTTATTAACTTGATAATGTTCTATTTTAAAATATGATTCAACATAGAACACACTGCGTCATATTCTGCATATTTGGCATTAATCTACAAAACTACGTAGAGTTCTTACGTATGTTGTTATAAGTTAGTAAGAGGTAATCTTTATCATTAGAAAGCTACAATATTCTTGAACACAGATTAAATAATAGTACAACTTAGGGGCACATTTTGCGTAAGGACCATTTCACCACGATTTAGAGCTTGATATAAAGCCATAATTATACTCGTACTAATACATTATTATTATGCATCTCATAAAAACGGGTCTTATGTTAGGATTTGGAAAAATAAATGTTTACTAATTAAATTATGAGCTCAAAAAGATTCAAGAACAGGTTAAGTTAGAAAAGATTCACTATAACCCAGTGTTAGTTACAGAACTATGTCACAATAATGGAAACTAAAAAATACACCTTATCACACTGATATTGGGACTATATTCGATTGAAAGTGAAGTGTGAAGTGCGACGACGGCCGCCGCCGGCCGCCGCGACTCAGTAAAGGCGGTTTGGTGTAAGATGGAAGATAATGTTGGCAGATGCGGTAAATACAGGTGAGTTTTTCTTTAGAATAGAAAAATAAGTATTTTGATCCAAAAGCATTCTTCAAAGTAATTTTTCACTTAGGTACTAGGTACTCTGGGCACATTCTTTGTTTAGGTACATTCTTTATCCAGTACTTCAAGTTTTAAAGAGAAGAAATGTGCTGACCTTCTGGCCCAAAAAAAATGGAGGCGCTACGAAGTTCGCCAAGTCAGCAAACCCCACATTTATAATATGGGTAAGTACCATATTATAAATGTGAAAGTGTGTTTATTTGTTTGTTTATTTGTCCTGCTTTCATGTCAAAACAGAGCGATGGATTGACGTGATTTTTTGTGTGGAGATAGTTGGAAGGCTGGAGAGTAACATAGGCTACTTTTTATCCGGGTACCACGCGAGCAACGCCGCGGGCAGCAGCTAATCTGCAGTGTATATTAGCTTGTGAACAAAGCCTTAGAGCCATTAGTAACTTGAATCCAAAATTCGTCGGAAACTCGTATTTTATCGTAATGACAACGCTTTCGCTAATCGAACGTGGGAGTGTAGGCAAGCAATGTGTACCACATGTGAATAACAATGTCAGCTGTGGAATTACTGAATTATGATGACGGGGTTCACCCCGGATTAAAACTTAGGCCTTTACATCATTACTGCGCCGAGTAGATGATTTATACAGTGTCAGGAGGCAATCTTTGCCTACACTTAACGGGGCACGTTACTGTAGAGCCTAGGACAATGTTGACAATGATGGAGTAGGCTTGCCCAGCCCAGCACCTAAACCATCCTCTCAGCTTAACCGGCCATATCCACAGGAAAGATATGGTCAATACGTGTGGGGCCGACTAAGCCGCTGGTTTCTTCACGATATACACCGGATTAAGGACTTAAATAATTCGAATTCTTAAGTAGAGCCAATGACAAAAGTTCATGAACATCGAGTTATAAAACTCAAAGCACTGTAGTAGGTAATAAAACGTCACATCTAAAAAAATTATATCCATAACCGGTATGAAATCTTTAAATTACTTATACTTAATCAAAATCCGTACCCCTATTATAAATGTGAAAGTGTGTTTATTTGTTTGTTTATTTGTCATGGAATCACGTCAAAACGGAGCGACCGATTGACACGATTTTTTGTGTGGAGATAGCTGGAAGGCTGGAGCCTAACATAGGCTACTCTTTATCCGGGTATCACGCGAGCGAAGCCGCGAGCAGCAACTAGTATGAAATAAATAAAAGTTGGTTTGCTATTTTATTAAGAGCTGTGGGTTTTGTTTGCTAAATATATAAATGCATTTTTAATAAAAAACAAAAAACCGTAGCGGTTGTTCAAAAAGATTTTAAAAATAATTACTTGGAAGAATAATCTTAATTTTGGAAGAATTAAATTTATAATAACGTTAGCAAGCGAATCTTAGCGAAGTTAGGGCTCAAGTGAGTTGGGCAGGACACGTGGCCAGGCGTGGTGATGACCGGTGGAGTAGAATGCTTACCGAGTGGTGGCCTAGAGAGGGGTACAGGAAGGTAGGTCGTCCGCCGGCAAGATGGGTCGACGACATAGTTAAAACCATAGGTCGATGGGTTAGATTGGCGCGAGACAGAGGCGAATGGCAGAAACGAAGAGATACCTATTCCCAGCAGTGGAATGAGTCACGCTGATGATGATGACGATGAAAATTTGAAATGAAAATATCGAGAAGGAACCACTTTGTTCTAAAAAGCGGTGAAGAGGCTTGCAACTAGTTACGTGAAATACCAACATCTTGTAAAAGAAGACTTGTTTTTTCCCGCGGTTACGTTTACTCCATTGATTTACCATATTAATGATGTAAACGTAACTGACACTTTTAGGAAGTCACGTAGCATGAAAGCTTAATTCTAAAACAGAGAGCTTTTTTTCTTTTTTTTCTCTCTATCTATAAGTATAAAAAAAGTTTAAACGATGCTAAAGCATGCGATCTAGAATAAAAAGAATAAACAAACTAATAAAGGTTAGAGCCATAAAACTGGGGCAATCGATCAGAATATAGTTTTTCTAACATTACCTGAACACATCGCCGTAGAATATAATAATAGCATCATCATCATCATCCGCAGCCTGATCTCTCCCACTGCTGGGTATAGGCTTCCCTTTGTTTTTGCCATTCTTCCCAGCCCGCGACGCTAACAATATCGTCGACCCATCGTGCTGCCGGACGTCCGACACTTCTTTTGCCAGTCCTCGGCCACCATTCCGTCAACGCTTTACACCACCTGTCATCACCACGTCTCGCCAGATGTCCCGCCCAACTCCATTTGAGTTCCATGACCCGAATACCGACCTCTTTGACCTTGGTTCGTCTTCGGATCTCGGTATTGGGAACTCGGTCTAAAAGCTTGATGCCGAGCATGATAATATAAGTAGTTAAAATTAAAAACTTAATTAAAAATACCTACTATCCACCTACTATACATATAATAAATGTTTAAAACATTTTAGTCACAGAGTCCTTTGTGCCTAGGTCGGCGCGTATCGATCCGAGGTCCGGGCCACAGAATAAATAATAGTACTAGGTATCCGGGCGCAGAAACATTAGCGGGGCCTATTCTAATATTCAGATGAATCATTTTGTATAAGGATTCCTTTTGTGTACTATTTAAAGCGAAATGGTGTACCTTTAGATTGTATAATCACTGGTATTACGGTGCAGAAATGCTTGAACATTATAATCATACTTAGTGGCGTAGCTTGCTTAAACGTTTTTAATTGATCGTTGAAGTTAAGCAGCGTTGTGCGCGGTCATAATTTCAATGGGTGACCGCCGCTTCCTCGCTACAGAAGTTCAGTGCTGGATCGAATAAATCTGGATCTTCTAGTTGGATTTGAATAATGGTTACTCATTTGATAGCTCATTTCTTGAACAAGGCTATATCTTTTAAATTAAATAGCGGATGAAATCGCCGGGCACAGCTGTCAGCAGCTTGCTTGTAATGAATATAGACCGTATATTGAAGTTTGCTACGTCGTAGAGGTGCTACGCCGTAGAGGGCTTTGGTACTTCCCTGGAGCCTACCAAACACGGCTAGTTTAAAACCAGCTGGTTCGGTTGTCCAAGATTCAATTATCTAAGCATTCCACCCTGTTTCAATCGAGAATTTTCACGAATTAAAAGAGTTGGCCAATTCCTCGAATAAATTTGCCCCACAGATGCCAACAGGAAAGAATGCTTGCGTCATGACCAAATTGGGATTTTTGGGTTTGTTTTTTTATTTTATAATGAGACTCCATTCATCTTCTTCCTCTAAATAGAGGGATTTAAAAGTTATTCTAATATAAAGCAGCAGGCTATGACGCCCAGAATGAACGGAGAACCTAGGAAACTATATTTTTAAGGTTCCTATAGTAAAAGCTTTGCTTACGTTGGGGATAGATGGCGCTGTGTGAAATGTCCAACATTTACTTTTTCAGTATTATAATTAGGACTAGCAGAATTTTAAGTGAAGTAGGTATAGAAAATAAATGACGCACACAGGTGCTCCCAGTACCTACAATTTCAAGTAAAAAAGAAAAGTACTTAGGAAAAATTGGGAATTTCTTCAATAAAATTATCTACACTCGTGTGCAGTGATTCTGTACTTACCGTCTAAAATAAAATATGATAAATCTTCATAAATCACATCACAACACAATCACACAAATGAAACTCAACGAAAATCCTTTTACATCTGTCAAACGTACTTTTAAGATCACTTTCTTGTCCGTCTGTTTTGTTTACTATTTGAGTGTCATGTCAACCGCGAAAAAGAAGGTAGGTCTATCTGATAAAAATATTATCTGTGATACCTAATAGCCCCAGACTCTCGGCAAGAAACCCCGACAACACCCGAGAAGCGTGAATGTGAGGAGTTTCTCGCCTTCTCGTTCTCGCGCTTCGGTGTCGGTACCTATTTTTGGCCGAGACAAAGGATTTCAAACAGATCACGAGTGAGAAAATTGAGAGTGTGGATAATTTGTTTGTTCTTCGAGAAGTCTCGGTGAAACTTCTCGCCGTGAGTCTGGAGAGGCCTTACGGAGTGTAGTACCGGAAGTGACTAAAGTTACTAATAAAATAACATAATTATATTCCCGCTAGGCACGAGATATCTAAGTATTCTGTATGTACCAGTTAATTTTGTGATATTTTATTTAAATAATATTATTCAGACGCATAGACTAATTCGAAATTCGGCTCTGGGGCAGGATCCGGCCAGATTCTTTAAAAATTTTAAAAAACTCCTACCCAAAAAACTTTTAATAAACATTATTGAGAAGTCGTGTTACCAAATTGTCTGACTGGTCAGTGCACGTCCAGTCACCATATTATGGTACATGTGGACGTGCACTGATCACTGAATTGACAAGGGCGTCATTTGACGCGTAACGGCATGCTTAAAATTTAATCATGCCACTCATTGATATGATTGCCAGTCAGAAGCGTACACAAATTGAATTATAAGAATCGACCTCTCTTCGTTTCAATTTTTGTTTTCTGTATTTATAAAAGTTTTCTGTGTTAAGTGCAACTCTAGTCGCAAGTTAATGAACTATGCAGCGTCCTACAGAACTCGAGGTCTCTAATAAAGCACTTGCATGCATATTGCATTCCAGTCTTGTGCTGTCTGAATGCTTGAGTGCAACAGGGGTGAACTCTATCTAGAAAAGACGGTATGCAGTGTAAGAAAGACTTTATTTTCGTTGAAGATCTTGCAGATATTTGCGCATTTCTGCCGCATTCCGTTATTTAATAAACTACTCGAGTGTAGAAATTAATCTTCACTTCTGAATGAAGTCTTAATTTTCTGGGCATGTAGGTAATACTTATTATGGAGTGTTAAAAAACATAGGCATTTAAATCTTTACTAGATGATTTATACAGTATCAAGAGGCAATCTCGATGAAGTGTTTAGAAATGTAATGATCTGATGATTTTTTTATAAATATTTTGTTAATTTATTCGAATATTGATTTTACCGGAACTATAAAATAGTTAGTTTTGCATTTTGTTATGTCATTTGATAAAATTAAGGACGTTTGTTGACTTTTGTCTATGATTTCATTCGATTTATGGTAACACCGGAAGAATGTTTTTGTTTCTGCAGTTTATTAAGTCACTTGATAAATCTAAGGATGTTCGTTAATTTTGTAGGAAGTTGACAAGTTGGTAGACTTGGAAGTTTTTCGTATTTCTCGCCCATTAAAGAGTATTTCTACTGACAGGCACTTTAAAAAGGGCGAGGCAGACGAAAAACGGCTCATTCTGGAAAAATATCTTGACCACCAAGTTGTCTCCTAAAATCGCTATAATTTTATATATAATTATAATTATAATAATAAGTTTTATCATTGGAAGAAAGTTTAAGTTATACCAATCTCATTTCATGTAATTGTATACCAGTGAATAAAGTGGTATTTCTTCGAGAGCTGAGTTTAATTTTATTAAATCTCAGAAGTGGGATTGAACCAAGGTATGTAAAATTTAATTTTGAGAATTTGGGTAGCATTTTAAAGAGTTTAAAAAGAATCAGAAACATTTTTTGTGGTTTGAGGGCACGTTTTGAAACTATCGATTGAATTAATTTGTGGGTGCCCTGGGTATTTTGGAGGTGATGAATCGTTTTAAAACACAGAAACGGTCGGTATTATACCGAGACTATCCGATTTTGTGTGATCGAACTTTTCATTATTTCTCCTAATTATCTAAAGGGTACCTACCTGCTTATGTTACGGCACGTTTTGAAGTTATTGGTTGGATTGGTTTGTGGGTGCCCTGGGTATTTCGGGAGTGATGAATCGTTTTAAAAACACAGAGACGGTCGGTATTATACCGAGACTATCCGATTTTGTGTGATCGAACTTTTCATTATTTTTCCTAATTATCTAAGGGGTACCTGCTAATTTAAATCTTTGGATACCTTGATGTTTTAATAAGATTGAATTGTTGTCTCGCATGAATTGGTCGGTATTACACCGAGACTATCCAATCGTGTTGGCACCTTTCTTGATTGTTGAAATATCTGGTATTTTTTCGGTAGTTTCTGGCCGTGCTAGCTTATTCATCATGCATTTCCGGGCCTGATACCGTTTGATCAGGGCAACTCTCTGATAGCGGTTTTTGGGTCCTAATGCATGCAAGTAATAAAAAGATACCGTGATAATTTTGAACTAGTTAATAAACTCTGCATTATGCCTCAGTTAAGCCATGTAAATGAGAAGTTTCAATTATAAGCCATGATAAAAAAAAAACTCTTTATTATGATAACCAATTTAAAACTAGAGATATTTTGAACTAGTTAATAAACTCTGCATTGTGCCTCAGTTAAGCCATGTAAAATAAAAAGTTTCAATTATAAGCCATTAATTAAGGGGGCCATGTCTGTTTAAGAGCTATTAAGTAAACGCTACCTTTAATAATTAGTGCTTAAGCCATGCCTAAGCCATATGCGCTATTAAGTAAATACAGATTTAACAGGGCTATGTATGCCTTAAGTTTTGAATAGCCTATGTTAGAGCTACACGCAGGACCTGTAAGTGGCTAGGTACGTCACAAAATTACATGGACTGAGTGGAAGTTTTAAATAGGTAACTTATGTTAAGGCTACACGCAGGACCTGTATGTGGCTAGGTACGTCACAAAATTACATGGACTGCGTGGAAGTTTTAAATAAGTAGATTAATTTGAGGGTACACGCAGGACCTGTACGTGGCTAAGTATGTCACAAAATTACATGGACTGCGTGGAAGTAAAAATCAGTTAAAGGGCTATGTATGCCTTAAGTTTTGAATAGCCTATGTTAGAGCTACACGCAGGACCTGTAAGTGGCTAAGTACGTCACAAAATTACATGGACTGAGTGGAAGTTTTAAATAGGTAGCTTATGAAAGGCAAAGGTGAAACCGCGGATGTGCGCAACTACAGACCCATCACTATAGTACCCACCATATCTAAATTAGTCGAATCTATTCTGTCAGAAACTATAATGAACCATGTGATTCAGAACAAAATACTAACAGATTCCCAACACGCATATAGGCCGGGAAAATCTACAATTTCAGCAACCCAAAAATTTATTGAGTGTATTGTACAAAATTTAGAAGATAAGAAAAAAGTAGCTGGCATCTTTATGGATCTTTCTAAAGCGTTTGATTCCGTTAACCATGAGCTTATTGTGGAAAAACTTAAGGTGTATGGAATTAGAGGTGCAAGTTCAGAACTCATTAAATCGTTTCTCAAAAATCGAGAACAAACAGTAGAAATTAAAATTGATGGTAAGCGTCTTAGATCTGCCCCCCAAACGTGTAACATTGGCGTTCCCCAGGGATCCTCATTGGGAAACACACTCTTTCTGATATTTTTAAATGATATAGCTACAGTTAACATTGAAGGTACACTGATCCAATACGCAGACGACACTACTATTGTTGTATCAGCTAATTCTAGCGACGATTTACTTAGGAAGATAAAACACACGGTAAAGGCATTAAATACCTGGTTCAAAATTAATGGCCTAAAGTTAAATCAAGACAAAACTAGTATCATGTTCTTCAGTGCTGTCTCTATAAACAATATCCAAACACCAGTTACTCTGTTTGGCGGAGATATCGTAAATATTTCAAGTACCGTAAAGCTTTTAGGTTTTCAGTTGGACCCGGTCCTTTCGTGGAAGAATCACATAGATATTATAGACATGCAAAAAAATGGCGACAGGCATCTATGCTTTAAAACTTCTTAGATCTATGACATCAGAAAATAACCTGAAAGAGACATACTACTCTTACGTTCACTCAATCATGAGTTACGGTATAATTATATGGGGCAATTCTACAGATTATGAGCGCATACTTAAGATGCAAAAACGTGCTATACGAGTTCTATCTAAAGCCAAATATCGAGACTCTTGTAGAGATCTCTTCAGAAACCACCAGATCCTTACATCCGTGTCCGTATATATTTTGGAAATTATAAAATATGTTAGATCAAACTTAAACGACTTCAACACCAGGGGGGACAACAACGATCGGGTTAGAAATCCAACGTATCTGACAACAATACCTCATAGGCTAAATATGTCAAAAAAACTTCCAAAATTAATGGGAATTAAATTATATAATAAGCTTCCGCAAAAACTAAAGTCAATTGAGAACTACAACAGTTTCATCAATAAAATAAAAATTCTCCTATTGGACAAGACATTGTACACCATAAAAGAATATTTGGATAACGACTACACTCACTTAAAGTGGGAATTAATGTTCTTTAATTAATGACGCCCCCTTACAGCGTGTTATTTATAGATGAATATTTAAATTAAATAATTATTAATATTATATTATGTACCTAAGTACCTACCTACTTTTAGAATTTCATAGATATGTGACGAGACTTAGTTTGTTCCACTTATCATTTGTTTATCCAATGTTAACGTGTATCATCTTTGTCAATAAATTTCTGATTCTGATTCTGATTCTATGTTAAGGCTACACGCAGGACCTGTACGTGGCTAGGTACGTCACAAAATTACATGGACTGCGTGGAAGTTTTAAATAAGCAGATTAATTTGAAGGTACATGCAGGACCTGTACGTGGCTAAGTACGTCACAAAATTACATGGACTGCGTGGAAGTAAAAATCAGTTAAAGGGCTATGTATGCTTTAAATTTTAAATAGGTAGCTTAATTTAAAGGTACACGCAGGACTTGTACGTGGCTAAGTACGTCACAAAATTACATGGACTGCGTGGAAGTAAAAATTAGTTAAGAGGGCTATGTATGCCTAAAGTTTGGAATACCTAGCTTAATTAAAAGCTACGCGCAGTACCTGTACGTGACTAAGTACGTCACAAAATTACATGGACTGCGTGGAAGCAACAGTTAGCCAAAAGTAAATTAAAATTCAAAGTCAAAGTCAAATTCATTTATTCAATACGATCACTAGTGTATAACTTTGAATAATTTTTACTTGATTACCCAGATATTATAATGATTTTGTAAATCTTGTTTTGAGGCAATGGACTCCGACGATGCCATGACTCCGGAGGAACAGCCTCCATCTACACGCAAGCATCCTAAACGGAGGCGGAAAACCTCAACAAGCAAGACTAAGCGTGCGAAGAGAAGATCAAGAAAGAGGCGCAGGTCTACTTCGTCGAGTTCCACCACGTCGAGTTCTTCACGTGCGCCCAAGCGTCGAAAGAAGTCGTCCAAAGGTTGGTCGACTAGAGATATAGCTGAAATTTTAAATACTGTGCAAAAAGATCGAAAGCTTGATAGCCACAGATTGAGCAACAATAATTTGAATAATGTTGTACCGGAGTTTGACCCTTCCAGTAAATCGCAGAGCATTGACAGTTGGGTTAGGAAAGTTAACGAGTGCGCTTCTATTTATGAATGGGACCAGAAGCAGACCATACATTTTGCTCTACAAAAACTCGTGGGCCTCGCAAAGAAATGGTTCAAAGCCCTTCCGAGCGTAGTATTCAGTTGGCCCCAGTGGCAAGAAAAACTTAAGAAGGCGTTTCCAGATGAGCAAAATTATGGTCGGCTTCTGGAAGAAATGCTAGCTCGTAATACACGATACAATGAAAACTTGCGTGAATATTTCTACGAAAAGCTAGCACTTCTTAACCGATGTGAAATCAGCGGAAAAAAAGCCGCAGACTGTATAATCCATGGTATTGTAGATAAATCTATAAGAAACGGCGCTCAAGCCTTACAGTGTGAGGAACCCGAAGATTTGTTGAATTTTCTCAGTTCACAACGCATTACGACTGATAGCTTACCCATTATTAGGAAACGTAATGACTCTTTTCCTACACGCGCAGGGAATTTAACTTCTACATCGAATAATAGCTCACTGACTTGTTACAATTGTCGGACAAAAGGACATTCTTATCTCAAATGCTTAAAGCCAATAATCAAGTGCCAGAAATGTCATAGGGTAGGTCACGATAACATTCAGTGTAAACTTACACCATTGGGCCCTCGTTCGGTTCCCCAATCAACAGACCGTGAAGAACGAAAAACGTTGACTATTTCGACCACTTGTGACAGTAATAACAAGTTTTTCAAACAGATAAAAGTCAATAATCAAAGTTTTAATGCCTACATTGATTTTGGCAGTGAATGTAGTTTGATGCGAGAATCTGATGCTAGGGAATTGAGTTTAACCAGAGTTTATACACAACTGCCAATTATCAAGGGGTTCGGTAACGCTACGGTAACACCCGTCTATAGGAGCTTCGTAGACATCAAAATCGATGATGTTGAAGCGACTGTTGAAGTCCTTGTAGTCAACGATGATGTTATGCAAACGGCATTACTGATAGGACAAAATTTTACCGAACTAGATTCTGTAACTGTCTTCAAGGACCATAGCAAACTATTTTTCTATAGAAGTCCTAGTTTTGATAAAAATGATGAAAGCGAACATAACTTAAAATTAACTACGGTAAATTCTATCAAAGTCCCTTTGTCAGGATTAATTGAAGTTGCAGCGGAGGGTTCTAATTTTTCAGGGGATGTATACGTAGAAGGTTATAGTAGAATTGAACCGGGTAGAGAATTTAATTTGCAACAAGGTGCCTATCGTGTGAAGGACGGAAGGTGCCATCTTGTTGTGACAAATTTGTCTGGCAAAGACCTTACCTTACAAGCAAATACCCTAATCGCCCGAGCAATGCCTTTCGTTGAAAAAGAAACGTTACAATGCAATAGGATCGCGACAGATATTTCAAGTTTAGAACCCTTAAAGAGATCTGATATAAAGGTAGGGCCAGAAATTGATGATCAAACATTAGATAAACTTTATGAACTTTTAGCATCTTACCGTGACTGCTTTGCATTTAACTTGAGTGAAATTGGCTGCACAAAATCGGTAGAGATGAAGATAGATTTGATGGATGATAGGCCTGTTGTATATCGACCTTACCGTTTATCGCACTCTGAAAGGGGTCAAGTACGGGAAATAGTCAGTGATCTATTAGAAAATGATATAATAAGAGAGTCAAAGTCAGATTATGCGAGTCCAATTTTGATAGTAAAGAAAAAGTCAGGGGAGTTACGTCTATGTGTTGATTATAGGGCTTTAAATAATAAAACTAGGAAAGATTGTTTCCCTTTGCCTTTGATTGAAGATCAAATAACTAACCTTAGCGGAAATAAGTACTTCAGCTCTCTTGACTTAGCTTCAGGATACTATCAGGTCCCTATGGCTGAGAACAGTCAACCGCTCACCGCGTTTGTCACACCTGACGGGCATTATGAGTTTAAAAGAATGCCTTTTGGGCTCGCTAACGCACCCGCCGTATTTCAACGGGTCATTAACAACATGCTAGGATCGAAGCGCTTCGAGTCGGCTTTGGCCTATTTAGATGACATACTTATTCCATCTGTTGACTTAGAGGAAGGGTTTAATAGGTTGGAGGGTATTCTGAAACTCTTGCGCGAAAACGGTCTCACGCTTAAATTGTCAAAATGTCGCTTTTTCGACCACTCAATTACTTATCTCGGTTATGAAATATCGGCAGATGGCATAAAACCTAATGAGAATAAAGTTCTGGCCGTAAGAGAATTTCCTATCCCACGCAATGTACACGAGGTCCGTCAATTTTTAGGTCTGGCAGGTTATTTCAGAAAATTTGTCAAAGGTTTCGGAGAGATTGCAAGACCCCTAACAAATCTACTTAAAAAGGGGGTTGCTTTCAGTTGGACAGAAGACGAATCTCGCGCATTTTCGCTTTTAAAGGAAAATTTGATCGACAGGCCAACACTTGCTCTTTACAATCCAAAACTTGAAACCGAGTTACACACGGACGCCAGCGCTTTAGGTGTTGGTGGAATATTAATGCAATGGCAAAATTGTCCGAGGGTTCTTAAACCAGTTGCCTACTTTAGTCGGCAAACCTCTCCTGAGGAGCGTCATTTGCATTCTTACGAACTGGAAACACTGGCGATCGTGTGCTCGTTGAAGAAATTTAGGGTCTATCTGTTAGGGTTACATTTCAAAATTGTCACAGATTGTAACGCCCTTCGGACTACTTTGACAAAACGCGATTTGGTGCCTCGCATAGCGAGATGGTGGCTACAAATCAGTGAATTTACTTTCGATATTGAATATCGCCCGGGGACGCGTATGGCTCACGTAGACGCGTTGAGTCGTAATGCAACGCCAAATACCGAGACTAACAATGAATCGACTATTGGGGTATATAGTATTGAGACCGATAATTGGCTTTTGACATTACAAATATCAGATCCGGACATAGCTCGCATTATAAAAATACTTAAACCAGAAAGCGACGAGGAAGCTAGAGACATCAGGAAAAACTATTTAATTAAAAATCATAGAGTTTACAGGAGAGTCGGTGAAAATAATTGTTTAGTTGTTCCTAAAGATGCTCGTTGGCAAATATGTCGGTCAAACCATGATGATGTTGGACATTTAGGTATTTCTAAAACAACTGAGAGAATTCAACAATTGTACTGGTTCCCAAAATTGAGACGATTTGTAAAAAAATATGTGAAAGCCTGTATTCAGTGTGCCTACAATAAGGACGATTCTGCTAGACGTAAGACCGGTCAACTGCATCCGATAAAAAAAATAAGCATTCCGTTTCATACAGTCCACATTGACCATCTCGGTCCGTTCATTAAAAGTAAAAACGGAAATGCCTATATACTAATAGTTGATCAATCGAACTTGTAAAGTGAAGTTCGATCACTATTATATGAGTCACTTCATCCGAAGATATATTTAATTTATTGTTGACGGTTTTACGAAGTACTTATTTGTTAGAGCAGTTAAGAATACAAAAACAAAGACCACATTAAAAGCGCTTACAAGCATTTTTTATGATTTTGGACTACCATCCCGAATAATATCAGATCGAGGTACTTCTTTCACTTCATCAACTTTTAAGCGCTTTTGTAGTGATCATGGTATTAAACATGTGCTCAATGCCGTCGCATGTCCCAGGGCGAATGGTCAGGCTGAAAGATATAACCAAACTATTTTACAAGCCCTTGCTAAATATAATGACGATGATGACGAACGCAACTGGGACATGTGTCTGGGCAAAATTCAGTGGGGAATCAACAATGCTGTTAATTCTTCTACTCGAAAAACCGCCACTGAGGTCTTATTTGGTGTCAGATTGAGAGATAGTTTGAGTAATAAGATGGATGTGGATGTTGACCCAATAACTGCATCTGCAACACTTGAAAACATAAGAAAAGAGGTGAGCACTAATATTCAAAATAGTCAAGAAAAACAAAAAGACAATTACGATGCTGGTAGAAGTTTTGCTCCAACTTATAACCAAGGGGATTTAATTAAAATCACTCGGACAAATTTTTACAATAAGGGTAAAAGCACTAAACTTTTATCAAAATTTATAGGTCCATTTAGAATTACTGAAGTATTAGGGAATGATAGATATAAAATTGCTGAAATTCCTGGATTCAGTAAACGCAAAAACAAATTTAACAGTGTAATTGCTTTTGACCGAATAAGACCTTGGATAAATATCAACTCTTCTCAACTTGATGGGAATAATATTTCAAATAATATAAGTGCCACTTCAGAATCATCAGAAAGTGAAGACAATGTAGTTGATGGTGAAAACATAACATCAGACAATCACCAACAAACAACAAATCAATCTGAAACTAATTAACAACCGAATGTAATGATTTTAACCATATTGTAAATAATTTCTTTCTTTCTGTATCATAAGAACTTAAAACTCTGTGCATACGCCAATGTTGTATCTTCTAAATTACTAAATATAAGTATTGGATGATTCAATAATTCTATATAATGTAAATATTTTATTTTTTTTGTATCTATGTAAGTAACTATATTATTATGCGTCAGGAGATCGCATAACGTCGGATGGCCGAATGTAATGATCTGATGATTTTTTTATAAATATTTTGTTAATTTATTCGAATATTGATTTTACCGGAACTATAAAATAGTTAGTTTTGCATTTTGTTATGTCATTTGATAAAATTAAGGACGTTTGTTGACTTTTGTCTATGATTTCATTCGATTTATGGTAACACCGGAAGAATGTTTTTGTTTCTGCAGTTTATTAAGTCACTTGATAAATCTAAGGATGTTCGTTAATTTTGTAGGAAGTTGACAAGTTGGTAGACTTGGAAGTTTTTCGTATTTCTCGCCCATTAAAGAGTATTTCTACTGACAGGCACTTTAAAAAGGGCGAGGCAGACGAAAAACGGCTCATTCTGGAAAAATATCTTGACCACCAAGTTGTCTCCTAAAATCGCTATAATTTTATATATAATTATAATTATAATAATAAGTTTTATCATTGGAAGAAAGTTTAAGTTATACCAATCTCATTTCATGTAATTGTATACCAGTGAATAAAGTGGTATTTCTTCGAGAGCTGAGTTTAATTTTATTAAATCAGTCTACCTCATTACATGTGTTGGGAAGGTCTTTAAAACGGCAACAGATTGAAGTTAGGCTTAGAATAAGCACAGGGAGTTAAACTTTTAGTTCAGCTACTATTCAACCACTTGATGTTCTGTGTGCACCTCTCAATACATTTTAGTAGGTCACAAATCGCCGCGATGCCGTCCACATCTAATTGCATTATTAGAAAATAATTTAACTTGCGACAAACTTATCAAATATGCTCTAGACTAGATACTGGGCTCAACACTATTAGCAATATATTAGCAATAATAAAATAAATGCCGATAAAATGGTGATAGATAGTTGATAGATGATACACGCCAAGAAGCTGTTATAATGTTATACATAATAAATCAAAAGCTGTGTTTTTCCTATAAACCATAATATGAGCTTACTTTACTACCCTCTAGCTCAGTGGTTCTTAACCTTTTAGTGATGAGGGACCATTTGATAAACTTTCTGACTTGCCGCGGACCACCAACAGTAAGTTTTCTCTTTCAACTTTGATCCTTTGTCGCTTGTTTAATTTTTTTGGATAGCTTCGCGGACCACTTCAAGTGGTTCCAGGGACCACCAGTGGTCCGCGGACCATAGGTTAAGAACCACTGCTCTAGCTAGTCCCTTATTGCAAATTCCGGTCACGAAAAAGTGGCATCATATGAATTTGAATACAAAAATACCACACTGCAAAATGAACCTTATAGCAAACATACATCTACTAAAGCAATATCTTTTGATTAGCTGCTAGCAATTTAATTTCCACCCAGCTTCCCTCATCCCTCCCCTGAGGGACCGGGCTCAACAGATGAGGAAGTACAGTCAGAGGAAAAAGTGTTATATAAAAATACATTTACAAATGTATATATTTGTAAATGTATTTTTATTACAACTACCTACTTTATCTTATTGTGTTGCAATAAAGCTTTTTTCATTTATTCATTCAAACTTTGCACTCTTTTGTAGCTAGCTGTCGATGCTACTCTTACTCTTTTCTAGGATACGATGCTACACTTACATTGTTTGTTATCTATTTTGAAAGTAGACGAGACAAGAAAGGAAGATAAACTCGAAAAATATCACCAAAATAATTACATTTTACTAAATAATCAATTACAATTAAGCTCAATTAATATTCATGGTTTATGTGCTTCTGGCTTTGAGCGACCGCAATCAAAACTGTTATTAGAACATTTCAAAGTTATCGTGGAGGAATGAGCTAACACGTAATCCGTACCCATATTATAAATGTGAAAGTGTGTTTATTTGTTTGTTTATTTGTCCTGCTTTCACGTCAAACCAGAGCGACGGATTGACGGGATTTTTTGTGTGTTGATAGTTGGAGGGCTGGAGAGTAATATAGGCTACTTTTTATCCGGGTACCACGCGAGCGAAGCCCTGGGCAGCAGCTAGTCCTTCATAAATTAGTAAAAAAATAAGTTCAAAAATTAAAACCCTACTACTGAATAATCGCGCTATAAAAAGTATGAAACAAGAAAATATTGAAAGTTGTTCTGAGGATAGCCGAGGTCACACTGAACACTCTCGACAAAGACTCCGTATGAAATAAGAAAATATGATGAAAATTGTACTGAGGATAGCCGTGGTCATACTAATACACTCTCGACAAAGAAACCAATTCGGTTCATCCGTTCAGGAGAAGTTCAGATGCCACTGATAGACACACAGATACACACTACAAACTTAAAACACCCCTTTTTTGTCGGGAGTGAAAAAGAAAACAATGTTCTAGTTGGCGTGGGATGAAAAGAAAAATACAAAGTTTTGTTACGCCATTTTGGCATCTGGGTGTATCTTAAGTTAAGATACACCCAGATGGCATAATTGCGTGACATTGTTTCTTCGAATGTACCTAATAACAGTCAACAAAAACTTTGTATTTATCTTTTCATCCCACGCCAACTGGAACATTACTTTCCCTAAGATATACGACAACTGATATATACAAGTACCAAGCCGATAGTTGTGTATTGTTTATGAAAATGGGGTACAAACGAGCATGTTGCTCACCTGATGGTAAGTGATTACCTCCGCCCACGGACCACTGTTCTACAACTTCAGAAGACTTCAAAATAGATTATTATGTACTAGCTGCCACCCGCGGCTTCGCTCACGTGGTACCCGGATAAAAAGTAATCTATGTTACTCTCCAGCCCTCCAACTACCTGCACACAAAAAATCACGCCAATCCGTCGCTCTGTTTTGACGTGAAAGCAGGACAAATAAACACACTTTCACATTTATAATATGGGTACGGATTTCTGCTAGGCAAGAATATTCCCTTGAGTCCTGCTCGAGTCACATGTCAGATAAACTAATGTAAACCAACGATAAATCAAGTGTCAAAATTACTTCACTATCTTTATCTGAGTCAGCCGATCATCAATACTATCACATCGATCAATAACACGTAGTCATGTCCATTTAAAAACCTTTCACGATGATTGAATCAATAGTTCAAAGGTTATCTATGTACTAAGAACTATGGGGTTGATGATTGTATCTCAAGCGCGGTAGACATTCTCTCAGTTCTTTAGGCATTGTACTTCAGATCCTTTGAAGATGAATAAAGAGGTAGTCAGGGTGATGGCAAAATACATATTTGGACAATGCCAACATTTTGCAGAAGTTAGCATTTCATACAATCACAGTGGATCTAGGCATTCGTGAAGTTAGGTTTTTCTCTGCGCAGTAGAAAATTTTGTATGAAAAAGTTGCACTGCGCATCGAAACGGCTAACTTCACGAATGCCAAGATCCGTTGGAGAACGTGACAATTTGGAAGCCCATAGCCGCTTTTAGCAAGCTACATAACTAAAATTAATTGACTTTTATTGGTCACTGTACCGACTATTATCGACGCTGTGGAACGAAGCGGTAATCTACGTTGAGCTTATATGTGCCTACACGGTATTTACTGCGTGTAAATGAAACGGGAAGGCTTGGAAGTTTTGTAACTGTGGTAAACTACGTGATAATAGGATTTTCTGTATATCTTTTCATTTTAAATACCTACAGTAAAACTAAAGTTTAGAAGCATTTGGTAAAGTAAAATTTAAGCCTGGCGCATAAGAGCTACAAAACGCCGCCCCAAAACGCCGCTACCGACCTATTTCCTGTAGTTTGATATATTTTGTATAGACGCGCCGCACACGCGTGGCCGGTGGCGGCCACTCGCGACAGCCACAAAATATATGAAAAGTCGCTGTCGCTGGCGTTTTGTGGCTGTGGTTGGTGGCCCGTTTGCTTAAGCGGGACTTGGTTGCAGCCTATATTAATATACCTTGGCTATGTAAGGTATCATTAACAATGTGTCCCGAAACCTTACATAATCTGGCTCACCGCATGCCAAGGTTACAGACGACCTTGTGCCTTAATTCGCTAAGAAGCCGTGTTTATGGCACAAGACTTTATTTGATGATTTATTATGTAAATCATAGATTCGCCTGGGAGGCTAAAATGGCCGATAAAGCAATTCCTTTTACGAATCATAAATGTTTTTTTCTTGTTACTCTCTAGTCTATGAAAAAAAAACGGCATAATATTATACAATTCAAATATTGATTCAGCTAAAGCGGCCTTTTTAGACCCGCTGATGCTTTCCGAAGCATTGACTGGCTTCTCAGCTCAGTTGGTAATAGCTTTGCCTTTCTGTGGTCTTCGCTCTGTCACGCATGAGTCATCATGGAATTTTTATACTAATCCGTACCTCCGTAGGTACCCATATTATAAAATGTGAAAATGTGTTTATTTGTCCTGCTTTCACGTCAAAACAGAGAGACGGATTGATGTGATTTTTTGTGTCGAGATAGTTTGAGGGCTGGAGAGTAACATAGTCTACTTTTTATCCGAGTACCACCCGAGCGAAGCCGCAAGCAGCAGCTAGTTATAGTATAAAAATTCTTTGGTAGTCATGAAAGTTTAATTATGACATCTTTCAGAATAAGGAGGCGACACCACGAGTATTATAGAATCTGTGACCGCTTTCCAATACTCCCGACTGCCCAATGCCCATCCCTCGTGATGTTCCCAAATGAAATATTAATGAGCCGCGGTAATGGCGCCGCAGTAAACACTGACTAATGGAAAAGTTTATAGAAAAGTTATTGTAGGTATCTAGTTTAGTTAGTTCAGTAGTTTTAGAGAAAACTTATACATTTAGGTTTAATAAATTTTCGATACAATTTTCAAAAGATATATTTGAAGAAGAAAAATTATACAGGGTGAATTTTTGAGATGGGGCAGTAAGGGCAGCTACCTTAACCGTTGTAGCTAGAGGAAAACGTTCTTAGGGGACCATCCTTAATTTTTGAAAATATTTCGACCTGCATTCACAGATTTTGAAAAATATGAACAGTCAGCGAGAAAATGGGCCATTTACACAAAAACTTTTTTTGATGCCAATCGATCCTTTCATCTAAGGATAAAAAGGCTCTTTCAGACCAACTGAGGTTAGAGTACTAGAAAAGTCAGAAATCGCTAAAGTGTATTTCTGAGACATGACAGTAAAGGCTACCTTAACCGTTATAGCTACAGGAAAACGTTTTTAGGAGACTACCCTTAACTTTTGGCAATATTTCAACCTGCATTCACAGATTTTGAAAAAAATGTACAGTCAGCGAGAAAATGTGCAATTTACACAAAAACTTTTTTTGATGCCAGTCGATCCTGTTTCATCTAAGGATTAAAAGGCTCTTTCGGACCAACTGAGGTAAGAGTACTAGAAAAGTAAGAAATTGCTAAAATGTATTTTTGAGACGGAGCAGTAAAGGCAGTTTGTTAACCGTTGTAGCTACAGGAAAACGTTCTTAGGAGACTACCCTTACTTTTGAAGATATTTCGACAAAATGATGAAAAATTATGACAAATGACAAAATGATTTCGTATGAAATGTATAATCAAAATTATTTGCGTTTTCTGACTTTTCTAGTACTCTTGCCTCAGTTGGTCCGATAGAGTCTTTTAATCCTTAGATGAAACAGGAAAAAAATGAAATGAAATGAAATGAAATGAAATGAAATTCATTTATTAAAAAAGAACAGCGTCTTAACAGTGTTGTCAATAATTAAACGAAACAGTATGTAACGTCAATAATCAAACAAGGTTAATCGCGATCAGTTTCTTGTCACAAAAATGAATAGTATGAAACAGTTACTTGTACATTGTATTAAAAAAATTACGTCAAAAGTATAAAAAATTTAAACAATATGTTAAAAATGTCATAAATAAAATAAAATAAAATAAGAAATTCTTATTTTCAGTACCTATCTAATAATAAAATTAATTTGTATAAATAGTTAGAGATCATCATTAAAATTAAGACTGCATTAGGTATGTAAGAACTTTGGAATAATCTACATTTTGCGTAATTCATTTCATTAGATATACATAGTCATTTTGTAGGAATTCACTAACATTGTAAATAGTTTTGACTAGTAGAATAGTTTTTACCTTATTTAAGTATGCGTTGTCATTCTCTGTCAGTCTTATCTCTAATGGTAGTTTGTTAAATAGTTTTTGTCCGATAATATTTGGCAATTTTTTTGAAAGATTTAACCTGTGGTATTTTGGTTCTAAACACATTTGATGTCGGTTACTGCGTTTATTATTACTCCCTTTTACTTTAAATAAGTGTATATTTCTTTTAACATATTTGAGAACTTCGAATATGTATACTGCCGGTGACGTTAAAATACCTAGTGTTTTGAAGTGATCCCTACAGGAATCTCTATACTTTGCTTTCATGAGAACCCTGATGGCCCGTTTTTGCATTTTAAGGATTCTTTCACTATCAGTAGAGTTTCCCCATAAGATTATCCCGTAAGTCATTGTAGAGTGCACATAAGAGTAATAAATTTCTTTTAAGTTTGATTCAGTAGTAATCGGTCGTAGTTGCTTAAGCGCGTAAATACCTTTTGCCATTTTTGCACAAGTAGAGTCAATATGTTTTTTCCATGTTAAGGCTGGGTCTATTTCAAATCCTAGCATTTTAGTTAGACTAGACGTCTGGATGGTTTTTCCACTTTTTAATGGAACTGTCAAAGTAGGTTGGGAGGCAGACTTAGCGTTAAATATAATAATGCTTGTCTTTTCTTCATTTAACAAGAGTCCATTCATGTTGAACCAGTGACCAATTATATCTATAGTTGTACTTATTTTATTTAGAAGATCTTCTGTAGTATGAGATGAAATTATCACAGTAGTGTCATCTGCATACTGAATAATTCTTCCCGGGATTTCTACAAAAGCAATATCATTAAGGAATACTGAGAAGAGCGTGTTCCCTAATGACGATCCCTGTGGCACGCCTTTTTTTATCTTTTGAGACTGTGACCTTACGCGTTTGTTATCTATTTTAACCTCTACAGTCTGTTCTCTATCCTCCAAGTACGATTTAATGAGATTTTGGCTTTGTCCTTTAACACCATAGTATGTTAGCTTTTTTAGAAGTAGCTGAGGATCGACTGGCATCAAAAAAAGTTTTTATGTAAATTGCCCATTTTTTCGCTGACTGTACATTTTTTTCAAAATCTGTGAATGCAGGTTGAAATATCGTCAAAAGTTAAGGGTAGTCTCCTAAAAACGTTTTCCTGTAGCTACAACGGTTAAGGTAGCCCTTACTGTCTTGTCTCAGAAATACATTTTAGCGATTTCTGACTTTTCTAGTACTCTAACCTCAGTTGGTCTGAAAGAGCCTTTTTATCCTTAGATGAAACAGGATCGATTGGCATCAAAAAAAGTTTTTGTGTAAATGGCCTATTTTCTCGCTGACTGTTCATATTTTTCAAAATCTGTGAATGCAGGTCGAAATATTTTCAAAAATTAAGGATGGTCTCCTAAGAACGTTTTCCTCTAGCTACAACGGTTAAGGTAGCTGCCCTTACTGCCCCATCTCAAAAATTCACCCTGTATTAAGTACTTACCTACCTACTTACAGGTAAGTATTTAATTTAGATAGATCCTCTGATCAAACAAGACCTAACACTCCTTTAATTTGTTTTAAGTAGCCTCTTTAATTCTTAACATACCCTAAACACAGGATTGCAAACGTTTGATTAATTAATTTCAAGAAGAGTCATTGGAGAGAAAACTTGGCCCCAATGCGTGTTTGGTATCGATTTTTCAAGATCTTAAAGAATAATAATAGTTTTTAACCCATTATTCTAGTGGTCTTGTAGAAATGCCTATTTGCCTTCCGACTTGACCGATGTCATTAAACGCGCACCCCTCTTGGGCGTTTTCACGCTCGTAACTATGTACCAGGAAGCGCGCATAGAGTTTTTATTTTATGTACCTTTTTTAATTATATAATCTTTATATTTAAGTTTTAGCTAGCCTAAACGCATGCAGTAAATGCGTTTAAATAAAAATATTTTATTTCGGATAACAATATTGATCCATAATTTGTTAGTAATGTAACCTTATACCTAATGTTAGTACACTAAACTAAACTTACTAAAGTACACAAAATAAGCATCTTCTAAATTACTCTCCGAACAAAGCATTGCCAAATCGGAGAAGTAATTCTATCAGCTACAGTTTGTAGGATGGTGTTGGGGCTGCCCCGTACTCTGCGCATCAGGGACGCAGTCTTCTTACGGATGCACGTTTAGGCTAGCATAAATACAATTAGGAATCGTTGAAGATTTTTAAACGTTTTTTTGTCTTAATTTTCTTAAATTAGATATTGCAACATTAACCAAATTTAGCACTGCATCGCTTGGAAAACAGTCGATTTAAATTTCAATCTGACGAGACAAGTCAAAGAGAGAGAGAAGTCACGAAAAGTTCGTATATTTGACTTTTATATGACTTCTAAATGTCACGCCCCCGGTCGACTTGCCTTGTATCGCCTCGCTTAACCCACATCCTCTCCAAGACTCTTGTTTTCTTTATCTATGTTGACTAGCGTCACAAACATAAGTTGGAGGGAACTTTAGCTATTGTTCGGAGAGGAAAACAGTAAGAGAAACACAATTGATTGACAGCATTTGTCACTGGTTTCTGTATGGGTGTATCTCTTTGTAATATATCTTATTGAACGTAGCTCTGTTGAATCCGTACCCATATTTTAAATGTGAAAGTGTATTTATTTGTTTGTTTATTTGTCCTGCTTTCACGTCAAAACAGAGCGACGGATTGACGTGATTTTTTGTGTGGAGATAGTTGGAGGGCTGGAGAGTAACATAGGCTACTTTTTATCCGGGTACCACGCGAGCAAAGCCGCGGGCTAGTAAAGTTTATATACTTAACTCAACTTTATACAGTGAGTTCTTCTTCTTTCAGCATTGTGCACGGTCACAATTTGAATGGGTGACCGCAAGTGGCTTTACGAGTTGAGCGCTTCCGTGCTTCGGAGGGCACGTTAAATTGTCGGTCCCGGCTTTTAAGTCGTTTAGACATGACCTTTAGACGGCCTAAAAACTCCGTCACCAGAGTTGGCCACTTGCTCATACGAACTTACTTTAGTGAGTTCTAGAGAATAAGTTGATAATTAGCTTATTCATTGTGCCAATTGGCTTTCAACATAATTAAGTAATCTGAAAAATGTGAGCATGAGCCAAATGTTTATTAGACATTTGTGCCTCAAGTTAACCCTTTTAAATGGATTAGGATAGACTGCGCCTACTGCGGAATGATACAATGGTTATCAAGTGTTAGAACTTTGTTCAAACAATTAAGTAGTACATAAACGATTATTAAATAAGTTCCTAATATTGATTAAACATTAATATTTCTACATTGCTCAACGTACATTATTTTAAATAAATTTAATTAAAGTAAATAGCTCATATTTGCATAATTTGTTGAGTTGTGTTTTAAATTTTTTGATTACTTTGTCATCTTATCCTTAGGGGGTTGTAACTCGCTTCTCATTTGAGATTTTGCAGAAGCTTAAATTGGATTGCGATGTTCCTTTATTGATAGAATGTTCAATTTTTACAGTAAGTATATTAGTGTCTATGTAAATATCTTTCCATATGTAGGTGTAAGAATAAACATAGACGAAATAGTATAAAGTTTCAGTAAATCTAGAGAGTAGAGAACGAAACACGTTTAATAAAAGCAAAATCTAAACTGAAATTGGCAGCGAGCCGACATGTTCTAAATCGTGTATCGCCTTGAAAGAGCTTTTTCATTCTATCTTATTTATTTCGGTAATAAAACCTTAACGGGGACATTTATTATCTTTGGATGTAGAAATGAAGTCTTTATGGTTCTACCACCTGTTTTGTATAAGGCTAAGAATAAAGAGAAAGGATAATAAAGGTCAATTTAAAATTGATTTAACTAACCTGTAGTGTGATTCAAACCTTCTCGGAATGTATTCCGAATTCGGAATGTGACGTTTCTTCTTGGAAAAATGTCAACTTTCCGAAGAAAATCATTAAATCGGATGCATTTTCGGAAGTCAGAATCGCACTGCTGTAATCTGAGTTTCCTCTATAAACTAATTTCATATACTTCTATATAACTACTTATACATACTATAACACTATAACTAAATTCTAATAATGTTTGAACATCATCTGGACGATGCGGACTCTGAAAAAAAAAAAAAACACAGTGATGACTGATTAGTGGATTTTCCATCCCAAGAAATTTTTTTTTTTTGTTTTTTGTGTTTATCTTTCAAACACGTGGTCGGGTTTTTTGAATCAATTAAAATAAAGTACCTACTGATTTTTGGCTGTTTCAATATTTTTTTATTTTTTGTTTTGTCGCCGTGCAGCAATTTTGTGAGCAGCAATTTTGCATTTCGATAAAATAAAACAAAGCGTTATAACGACCCCTTAGAGCACTACAATCGGTATTTCAATTTTATCGGCATCTAGAGAGCCACGCCTGATTCTGAAGATAATAAAACATAACACTGAGTTGGAAAAACTGGCTCTTTTCTATTATCGATGGTCCATTAGTTCCACGGGCGAATAAACAGTTGGGATTGGTCATTGTATTAGGTACTTCTGATTCAAGGTCGTTTGATTCGACCATACATATCCGACAAAAAGGCTAAATACTATATATTTATATTTATATATGCTATCCTCTTTAGCAAAAGGAGCAAATAGGAGCGTATCACATCACACATATTATAAATGCGAAAGTATGGATGTTTGGATGGGTGTTTGGATGAATGTTTGTTCCTCTATAATAAGTAACTCGACAACCACTGAACCGATTTAGCTGAAATTTAATTTATAGATAGATAATAACCGAGAATAGGACATTTGCTACTTTTTATTTCGGAAAAATGTACGGTTCCCGTGGGATAAAAAAAATAGTAGTCCACGCGGGCGAAGCCGCTGCTGTTAACTGCTGTTAGACCTCCTCAGTTTTCCTCAGTTTTCCCGATCCTGTGCGAGAGCCAAGCAAATTATTAATGACAATTGTTTTGCTCTACAAAACGGGGTGACGTTTTACAAAATGTAGCATGGATGAGAAGAGCTGTGCCTGTCAATGAAGTGCAAAACGAGTAGGTGGTCCGGTCTTTCATCTCATCTCGGTCCATAAACTTCGTACAAAAACTCTGAATTATTAAAATAAACCATTGATGAAACAGAAAGTATTTTTTATCTTAATTAAATCAAGACTGTCAAATCTCTAACCCCAACTTGGAACGCTTTCAACTAAACAAATGAATTGAAGACATAGTGCCTTTAATTATTAGCAAACCGTTTGAAATTGGTTTTAATAATGGTATCTTTGTGAATATTTTGGGGATGAATCGGGCGGTCGTTAATCAGAGAGAGCTGAAGAGTTGAGGTATCGGCCGGTATTGATCGGGTTTGCGGCCTTGAACACCTCGTCGGGGTGTCACGATCCTTTTATTGGGAGCTGGAGTCTGCCCGGGAGGCAAGGTTAGGTTGTTAAAGAATATTTATGAAGTTTGCTTTGTGAAATATTGTTTTCGGCACGAAAAAACAGACTCTCGACTGTTATAAGCGTATCACACACACAGCAGATAATATAAGTTATAGGTCGTAATGTAAATATTTTATATTTTTGCTATCACACACACAGCAGATAATATAAGTTATATCCCAACTACGTCATCAATCATCGAAGCCGTCTTGCGGGGTTCCTGTAAACTGTCCCCGATAATCCAGTACCGAATTTATCTGTAATCTGTACCCGCATTCCAAAATCCAGTAAACGATGACGAAAATGGCTACCTTTTCTCATTATTAAGGTGAAGTACAGTCAGGCAAATAAACGAATAAAATAGGTCAAATCTATATTTCACATGAAAATAACATAAGAAATCAACAACGATTTCCAATAAAATAGGCATGATCACACACAGAGGATACAGAACAGAAAAAGATACACAGAGCAAGTTATAAACATAAAAACACACAATAAAAAGGTTCACATACACGTGGTGCTAAAAAGGCACAGTCTCAGCTAATGCTGGATACTCCCATGAGGTCCCGTGACTACATGGACACCAACGGAAAAAAATAAAAGTATAAAGGTTACTGATGAATTATAGCAGAATATGTCAAAATGAGAGATAATGTCGAGTTGATAGATTATATCAAATTGACAGATTAAGTCAAGATGAGAGATTATGTCATTTTGAGAGATTTACATTATTTTATTGTCGGCTATATCTCTAATACTACTCATCCTAGACTCTTCTTTCTAAGCTCAAATGAAAGCTACGACCAAGATCTACATTTTCAATGACAGCACTCAAACTTCAAATGGCCATTTCTCGGAAACTACTCGTCCTAATAAATCACACTGTTTGCTCTTGTTAAAGCTGTCAAAATTTCATACGATATTTTCTAGTTGACTGTACCAATTCAAAATAACTTGAAGGTCATATAAAACGGGTACCTATTATTTACATTAACTAATAAATTTGGTAGCCGTTTACAGCGGGTATAGATCTTCGGGTATGGATTACAGGAACCCGTCTTGCGAGTAGTTTTGACGTGGAGTTTTGTTCATATACAGAGTGTTCAGTTTTTGCAATTAAGCGCGTAGAAAACTTGCTATTGCTAGACATAATTGACAGCTACGAAATAATATAAAAAAAATAATTACACACACATAATTCTTGACTGGCCTCTTAGCTCAGTTGGTAGTAGCTCTGCCTTCTGCGCTGTAGGTCGTGGGTTTGGTTCCCACGCAGGACAAACAGTTTTGAATATAGACGTTTGTCTGTGTCTGAGTGTTATAAAGTATTATAAGAATGTATTTACAAATATATAAGTAATCTATCTGGTTCCCATACTACAAGCTTGCCTTAGTTCGGGCTAGATGGCGCTGTGTCAAATTTCCAGCAATATTTATTTATTTAATTCTGAAGCAATAATGTTAATAAAAAAAAAATCCCCGCTTGTGAATCAGACGCATATGGGTAAAGGCATACAGGAATGCTTACTGACATTTAATGTACAAAGGATTTTGAACCATAACACGACTACACAACGATCTATTATAATTTAATCTTGGTTATAAGGATTTTTGGTCTTGTTGAAAGGCTTTCTTGGTAGCTTTGTCTCTTTCACACTCGTTGTTAGATTAGTAGTGTGCCCATGTCATTTAAATTTCAGGATATTTTTACCTTATCGCGCTCGACAAAATCAGCGCTTGATTTCGATCCATGGTTTCGATCCTTGAATTCGATCCTTGATTTCGATCCTTGATTTCAATCCTTGGTTTCGATCCTTAATTTTGATCCTTGATTTTGATTTCGATCCTTGATTTCATGGTTTCGATCTTGGGTTTCGATCCTGGAATTCGATCCTTGATTCTAGAACCTTGAATCTGAAATCTTGAATCTTGAATCTTTGAAGTGACAGCGGTCAAACTTCAAACCGCCACATCTCGGGAACTACTCGTCCTAGACTCCCCGTTCTCAGTTCAAATGAAAGCTATGACCAAGATCTTCATTTGAAGTGACAGCTGTCAAACTTCAAACGGCCATATCTTGAAAACTACTCGTCCTAGACTCCCCGTTCTCAGTTCAAATGAAAGCTATGACCAAGATCTTCATTTGAAGTGACAGCTGTCAAACTTCAAATGGCCATATCTTGGGAACTACTCGTCCTAGACTCCCCGTTCTCAGTTCAAATGAAAGCTATGACCAAGATCTACATTTCAGATGACAGATGTCATTTTGACAGCTGTTATTGAAAATGTAGATCTTGGTCATAGCTTTCATTTGAGCTAAAAAAGAAGAGTCTAGGATGAGTAGATTTCGAGATATAGCGGATTGAAGTTTGACAGCTGTCACTTTAAATGAAGATCTTGGTCATAGCTTTCATTTGAACTGAGAACGGGGAGTCTAGGACGAGTAGTTCCCGAGATATGGCCATTTGAAGCTTGACAGCTGTCACTTCAAATGAAGATCTTGGTCATAGCTTTCATTTGAACTGAGAACGGGGAGTCTAGGACGAGTAGTTACCGAGATATGGCAGTTTTAAATTTGACAGCTGTCACTTCAAAAGACACACCGCCCAAGTTTTATCTCTCAAGCGGACCGCGTTTTCTGTCTCAGTTAACCTTCCAGTTACGTAGGTATATAACTACTTGGTAAAGGCATACGGCAAAAGCGTGCCGATACGAATCACTATATGAATTGTCAATTTTATGATTTCTAATAGAAAAATCACGCTAAGAATCATTATTATGATTCTGCTATAACGATCTTATTAGCCTCGCAGCTCTGGTTTAAGGAAGTAAAATATAAACTGATGAACTGCAGTTAAATTTTTTCTTGTGAGTTACGAGAACATCCTGTAGTTTATATTTTGATAGGTTGACAGATATATTTCTCAATCGGAATTTTATCTGTTGTAAT
This sequence comes from Camptogramma bilineatum, assembly GCA_958496255.1. NCBI lineage: Eukaryota > Metazoa > Arthropoda > Insecta > Lepidoptera > Geometridae > Camptogramma > Camptogramma bilineatum. Next base: position 2,857,147 of record OY292451.1, read on the forward strand.
ATATATTATAGGCGCTGTGTGTGACGCTCCATAGAATTTGTATGGGAGCGATCGGAAAATATATCTGTCATAAGATATATTATCTGCTGTGTGTGTGATGGGCTCGATAGGCGTAGATCTACAGGTAGGTATTGAACCTTTTCTAAATAGAAAAAGAATAGTTCACCATGTCGCTCAGTTTTCGACTCACCACGCCTCTTAGGTGTGTATGTATAGGTACATAACGTAGATAAATATATACTTGTATATAAGTAGGTACTCCGTTATATTAAAAATGTTCTTCTAAGAAGTAATTACTTACACGGTACCTGAAAGCGAGCGTGGGAGTATCCATCATTGTCTTTCTTCCGGCGGGCATCCATCTTTTCATTTATAACTCCAGTTTCGGTATCATCTTACTCATTATTGCTAAGAAAAAGCTACTTTAGTATACAAAATTGTATTATTTGCAACCTATTTTTCTCTCTCTTATGTATGGTATTGAAATTGAAATGGGAGAGATATTAAAGGACACAAAATATGCCTAATACAAGAATAATATTAAAAATCCTCATGAGATAATATTTCTAGCCTAGATTTTTCTTTTCCTTAAAACGCACTTTAATGTATTTGATATGAGATTATTGCCAAATAGGTGGGAGTATTGGTAGAAAGAATGATGAGGCATTTTTTGGAAAAACTTTTTGTTTGTGGATAAGTATTTCAAATTCGCGCCACACACTTTTACTTGCTTACCCTACGTGTGTGGTTTAGTTCGCGCAGGGTATTCTAGGATTCTAGCCCTCTATAAATTATGGGTAGGTACTTACCTATTTATCAAATAGAAAATATTCTATAGACTAGCCCAAAGTTATAACTATTGCAACCTATTGTAAGTTTCGATACCCCAAAACATAATCGCCTCAACTTTAGTTTATGTAAATATTCATGAACTTATGTATTTATTATCATTTTTATTTATTTATTCATTAAAACAAACCGAACCGAACATTATAATGTAGTTCTTTTTTTACCCTAAATGGGACAGTAAATTGGCTTTTGTGTTTTAATTATTTTACTTGACGCCGCGTCGTATTAAAATCCATTGAGGAACTCTCAAACCAATGCATAAATTGCATATTAATGTCCGTATTATTATGGAATAAATTCACTCAAATCTGAAACATAATTCAAGCGCTAAAATAATTAAAACAGCGAAAAAAGTTTGTTCATGAAAAAATTAGTTAAGTACTTGGGTCGATCAACTTTTTCTTGTTCCGAGGTTGTCCCCATGAGTATGCGAGTATAGAATCAAGAAGATCCTATTATTTACGGTTTTAACTCTATAAACTATTAATGAGATAAACTGGCATTACATTTACGAGTCAGTAAAGCCAATATAAGTATATTTTTATTCAAAAATAATGGTTACCCAGGGGACGAAACCGTGCCTCCCATACAAATCGGAGATGTCCCTTTCACAAAGTTAAAATGTTTGCGCCACTACGCTATAAAATTTTTCAATGAAAATCTCTAAATTAATAATAGGTAAAGAATAACAAACTTACTGAATAACTATTGCATTATTATTCCATTGAAAATTGTTTTCAGAATTTACAAAATTCTAAAATATCTTTACGCCGAAATGTGTCCCCAGTGGTTTCCATTATTAGGGGTCCCCTGTCAAACTACCATAAGTTTAAGGAAATTTTAACAAGGTGGCTATATTAGTAGGCTTGATCAATCAGGAAAGTGTCTAGGTTTCATAAGATCGCGGCCAAGATTGCTGTTCCCTTGATTTTGCTCGGCCATTTCGCCCACAGCTGCATCGGAGGCAACGTGTTTTTATTGTGTGTCTCCTGGGAGACCTACCAAAAAGTCGTATGTAGTCGTCAATATTTTACATAATATGGTAATTTCTACCTTAGTACAAGGTCAATAGTTCTAAAATTACATCTAAATGTATTTTTATGCAAATTTCCTCAATTTCTTCCTTTTCTGGTTATTTCATCGCCAAATGTCTCTTGGATAACCTGTCCCTTGAGTCACTATAGCGGTGACCCAAGAGACTTTTCGGTTACCCAAGAGACTTGATAACTTATGTTTATTGTGTTAACAGACAAAACATCGATTCCTAATAATTTATTACTATTAAATTTTGTCCAAACCTTTGTTTTCATGTGGATTAGGTCGTTTATTAAGCAAAAGGCAAGCCTTCATTGGTCACTAAGTTCCTTGGGTCACTAAGTGTGACCAAACAAAACAAAACTAGGCAGAGTGTGGTCAAACGCGAACCTATTTTCGTTAAAAAAAAAAAAAAAAAAAAGTGTCCCTCATTTTCAGACAAGACTTTTTAAAATATTTCTTTGTTTAAAAAAGTTATCGAATTATTTTCTTAAGCAGCAGTTACTTAGACTTGAGACATTTAAAAGCTAAGTAAAACCATTTCAGTTTAACAGCAGAACCACAGGTAACTAAATAAAAAGTCATTTGTTTTTATCATTGGTTACCCAAGAGACAGTAAATTAATAGTTTCTAAAAAATGTACTAGCTTTTTTACATGTTTTTTTTCTGTAGTAGTAGTTTTAGAGTATTATTTATACTTTAGGTGCGAAATTTCTTACAAAAATCTATTTATACAAGAGAAAATTGTTGTTTTCAAACTGGTTACCCAATGGACATATTTCGTGACCCAACTTTGATTTCTATGTGAAATTGATATTTATCTAAGGTTTACTTCGCGCCCTATCTTATCATCAAAAATTGAATATATTTCTGTTTATTTTTCGATAAAAAATCATTAAATACTTGAAATTTTATTATTTTTGCTTTTTGAACGTTTGGTACAAGAAAAAGTTGATCGACTCACTTACTTAAATAAAATTATTCGCTATTCATCTTTATAAAGGGTGATCCATTGGTGAGTGATACCTCTAGGTCCATCCATTACCTAAGTTTGCGCACCCACTACGCTCTGAGCTACTGCAACTGCTCCCGGTAGTGGGTACGTTCGCGAACGTTGCACGCTACATGTTTGCAAACGTAGCTTTACTACCGCAGCAGTTGCAGGAGCGAGGAGCGCAGTAGTTGCGCGAACATAACGGATAATACTTTCGAGCTTATAGGTACATTAGCCAAACGGCAAGCTAAAGATATCGCCAATGGAGGATTAACAAAACTACAGTTTTAAAGTAAGGCAATTTGGCATACCAGCTTTTCGTGCGTGTTTGGAATTCTAAGACCGCGGTATAAATTCTGTGCGCTACCCGCCGGTGATCAATAGTTCACTGTTTGATACAATACAATACTGGATCACCAAAATCCTAGCTCATCGGTTTTTCTTCAAAGTAAATGTATCCGACCTGTAGAGGAGTACCAACAAAGAGACAGACGAGAGCAAAAAACGAGTGTGCGACCACACGACTGAAGTAAAACTTCTGTTCACCTCGCCCGATCATACTTTTCGTAACGCTCTCGTCATGCATTCACCAGTTTACTCCCCAAGTTTCAAGGATCGTTTCCAACGATCCTTAGGTGGCTCAACTGGTTCTTTTTGTATTTTATAATGGTATGTACCTAAATATGTACCTAGTAGTTTAGTTTCTGTAAATAAAATAACAACATCTCCCCAAGTCAAGCATGCGTAAAGAAGTTTAACCTCAAAAATGGCGACTTGATGCAGAGACGGTTGGCTCGCTTCGCTCACTCGATCATTAGAGCTTTAAAATGCCTTTTCATTTCTTGTTTCTTGTTCTACAGAGACGTTTGAGGGGTAGGTTAGGGACGCTTCGTTACATTTTACAACCTATGGGATAAGTACAATAAGGTTTGGGTTCTGTCCTTGGCCTCATTTCGTATCACGCCATAACCCAATGATGTTCAAGGTAACTGGAACGATAAAGGATCCATCCTTTAAAGTTCAAAGGATTTATTACCCGACTGCTTCAGAAGATTTCTTTAGCACGTTCTGCCTAAACGACTTGATGAATTTTAACAATGAGGTGATGTCGTTCCATACGTCTCTACTGTGAAAGTGACATACTTAAGTGAACATTTTTAATCAAAGTAAGGAGAAAACTCTTAACGTTCAGGTTTTTTGTCTTTTTGTTTGCATCTGTACTTTAGTTAGGTAGGTAAAATGTCCAAAGTCAACATATAAATAGATATTGTAAGAAAGTTCTAAAAGTTATTTTGAGATGTGAAATTCGAGCCTAAACACACAAATATACTGCTCTTTACCAAGATCTTAGAGTTATCTCTTTTTAATGAAAAGATAGAACTCATCTTGGTATCTTATCTTCAACTTACAAACTTATGTGCTCAGTCCTCAATTACAAAAAAACTCAGTCTCCAAGGCACGATACGTTTTCTCAGATCTAGAACTTCTTGAGAAAATAAAGGTAATGTCAAAAAGGGTAGTCAACGGCTCGTTCTAAGTAGGTATAGGTACAGTTTACATTTTGCAATAAATTATTTTCATTTGCGCAAATTGTTTTATAGTGCTTTCTTCAAAACATTCGACAAACTTTTCAAAGGGTAGGTTATGAGCCCTCTACTTTGAAATAAGGGGCGGGAAACAACGATTTCAAGGGGAGCGCTACCCTTGACCTTTTTCCAGCGGTCGATAGCATTCAAGCCGAGACAACTACTTAAGTAAGTAGGTACCTACTTAGCTCATTTACACCGAAGTTTCATCTCGAGTTAGTAATTAAAACGAGGACTTGAATTTAGGCGGGTGAATTGCCTGAGACGACGAGGTTCAGTTTTCACAGGATCTTGAATAGAAAGTCTAGAACAAATGTTAGAATGAACTGCTGATTAATATTCATTTGTTCCTATATCTATGGGTATTGTGGTGTCATAGTACAATTGAAATTAAAAAAGTGAAAATTTATTTATTTATTTTAATTTAACTGTTGGGATTCGTATGTAGTAGGTATTTGTTTATAAAGTTTAGTTTTCTTCTGGATTAACATGAGGTCTAAACAGTGAGAGAGAACACTAAGTGGAAACCAGTTAGGTATGAGAAATAATCTCTCTCTCCTATCTGATGGTGGGGTCTGCTTTTCTCGTCATCTTCTTCCACGTCGCTCTATCTAACGCGTTGTTATGATAAATAATAAAATTAAAATTAAGAATTAAAAACCATCTAGCCTTAAGTAAAAAGAAGCATGATGATACAAAGTTTACCTACGTCTTTTGTTTTTGATTTTTCATGATTGTGTATTCTGTTAGTTTTAGACTCCTTGCACATTGCAAACTTTCTAACGGCCAATAGTATAACGTAGCATTTACCACTTTTACAGGTATATCTCATAAACCTGATTCTGTTATTTTTTTATTTAAAATAAGATAAAATTTCAGCATATTACTTCTGTATTGCGCAGTAAGTTCCAGATGTAGAGACACATAATGGAGAGCAAAGCATTCATTCTAAGTAATGAGGCGCTTATATAAGATCCTTTGGCTATTATGTAATTTATGTAGGTTATTACGTGTCTACGCACAATGCGTGGGTTTCGGCTGATAAGAATAATTTAACTAGGTCGAACAGCCGCGCAGACTAAGGGAAGATTCTGGGTGTGCTAAAATAACTCGTGAAAACTAAAACCAAAGAGAAAACTAAAACATCTGATAAGTAAAACATCTAATTTTTCATCAAATGTTTCATAGATGTTTCATCGATGCTTCATGCATGCTTCACGTATGAAGCATCTATGAAATATTTGATGAAAAATTAGATGTTTTATTAGATGAAAAATCGGATGTTTCATCAAAAGTGGCCACTTTGGCTCCGCTGCTCGGAATGTATGGACGAAAACTCTTTTTAGGGAGCTCGCCATTACCTGTCTAGATCTAAGCATTTTATATCTGTTTCATTTGTACAACAAGAATAAATAAATACATAAAGGTATTCTGAATTCGGAAAGTCGTTTCTTCGCTGAAAAAACGTGAACTTTCCGAAGAAAATAATCAAATCGGATGCATTTTCTGAAGTCTGAATCGCACTGCAGGTAGTCCTAGCGTCAATAAATGAATATATGCGTTATCATGATGTGTTTGGGATTTCTGTAAGAAATTATTTCTTGATTTCTAAAGAACGAACGAAATATTAAAATAATATTCTCAAATATATTATATTTTAATTGGGTAACATAAAATTTAAAAATAATTAAATATAAAAACATACCTACCTAATATTAATAAATATATTTAAATTAATTTATAAAACCCCAAATGAATAAATAAATTAGAGCTATACTTAATTCATTTTATGCATTGATTTATCACTCTCCCACTCTCCGCTATACTTATAAATTCCTCTCAACTTCTGTCAAACATTAAAAACCGTTTAAAATTATGTCATCCTTTTTTTTAGTAAGCGCCCGTTCAGACACGGCGGGAACCGCGCGATTTCCATGCGATTCTGAAATCGCGCGGGTCTTATTTGTATGAGTTATTAGGTAATCGTTCAGACATAACCGCGCGGTTAATCGCTATACCCGCACGAAAATCGCATACTAACCGCGGTGTCTGAAAAGCATCTTACAAATAGTGACAGGGCGAATTTTGAGCATTGTTTATCCAGTGTTCAAGTTGAGACGATTAAGAATTAGTTGTGATTGGCAACTTGTATTAACCTCTGAAGATACACTGAAATAAATTAATAATAGTTGGAATCTTAGAATGCCAGTTTTTGAGAGTAAAGTTAATACACACAGTACATTTTATATTCTTGTATCGACTAGGTACTGAATAATTCATCTCAAATTCTTCACAGTAGAAATTTCTTCAAGGAGGTAATTTATTCTAAGCTCTTGTTACTTGATTTAATAATGATAATAGGCATGAATCCTAATTTTCAAAATCTCTTCTATGATATTCAGAAGTATCTATTATGTCTAAAATATATCATATTTCTGTAGAAAATTAAGGTTTTTGTGCAATAAAAGTACATTTAAATTTAAATTTTCAAATTCACGCCAAAACGCTCGCCGGTGTCATGGCGTCTGTTTTTACGTCACGAATCGGTATATCAACCAGTGATGCCTACATAGTTACTATAGAAACAAAAGGATGTTTACCGAGACGAGACGCAATGACAGACGCCATGACACCGGCGAGCGTTTTGGCTATCATGGCGGATTGTTGTATTTTGTAGATTTATTTTAGCAAATAAATTAGTAATCTCCACATTAATAAGAGAATAAATACATTTTTCAAAATCTTTGAATCCTATTTCATTAGATCAGATAAATATTTTGGCGATACTTGATTACTGTCATCATGCCTATTTTACGAACAAGAACGAGACATGACCCAATTATCCCCACAATGGATCCCTCTCGGTAAAGTTAATTACGTGCTGACAAAACAATTTACTGTGGAGTCTTTGATGTCTTAAAATGGAATAAACATTGAAATCCTTCGATAATTTTGGTAAACCCGAATGGTAGTTTTAGAGTAAGGAAAAATACTCTTTCCAATCTGAATTTAAGAATGTGTTTTGTAACTCTGTTTTAAATTGTAGTCACTTTTCTTGTTGATGTAACACGTAGAAAAAATTACTCTTTTCAGAAACCTGCATAATGTGACATGATCATTTAATTTTAGATGTAACTTAATTTCAAACAATGCAAATATTGTTTAAGATTTAATTTGATTCTACATTTAAGAATAAAAACGTAGTTACTTATACGTTGTTGGGGATTGTGGCTTCAACTCTTCAAATAATACTCCTATCCAACAATGTATGTGTATAATCAAATTCTGATTCTCGTTGTACAATTTAGACTTGTAAATAAATAAAATATGATAAAGTTAAGGATAGGGATAAGTTTGCTAGTTGCGCGTCAACGGCCAAGTGACGGGGTGCCGCTAGTGCCGGGTTGACACGATCCAACTCCAAGTCAACCAGGACCAAGTCCAACTTGGATGACTCTGATTGGACGCCGTCGGACTCATTCGGACGACCGACGGCGTCAAATCAGAGTCATCCAAGTTGGACATGGTCCAAGTACACAGAAGGGTAGGCGTGTAATTGTTTCTCGAAACACGTTTTATCTCATAGTTATAGTTGATAGAAACATTATTTTTGTCTCCAGGACCACGCTCCCCGTCGCTCAGTTCAGTCGCGGCGACTTCTCCCTCTGGTCAGTGCTGAAGAACTGCGTCGGCAAGGAGCTCTCCAAGATAACCATGCCGGTGGTGTTCAACGAGCCCCTGTCCTTCCTCCAGCGGATGCTGGAGTATCTGGAGTATGCGCACCTACTCCGCATGGCTTCGGAACAGACTGACCCCGTAGCTAGGATGGAGTATATTGCTGGTTAGCTTCTGCATTTTATTTTGATTTGGCATAATTAAGAGTTATGTATACTTTACTGGGAAGCCTATGATGAGGAAGCCTGCATGCTATGTATGTAATTAATACAATGTTTTGAGCAAAAAAATTATCAAATTATCAAAAGCCATAGTGGTGTGGTGTGGAGTGCCGTTTAAAATTAAACGAAAGTATGTAAGTAATATAGTTTTCTCTATTTTTTGTTTCCAGCTTTCGCTGTAAGCGCCCTGGCATCCAACTGGGAGCGCCTTGGCAAACCCTTCAACCCCCTCCTCGGAGAGACTTATGAGCTCGAGAGACCAGAGTTTCGAGCGGTTTGTGAACAGGTATGCCAGTGTTAACAATATGATTGATGAGAACAAATAAAGAAGAAATTGTCAGCATTATGCTATTACTGTGAAATCTTGCCTGGACAGATCCTCACCAAATTTGTATGGTTCCAATCGGAAACTATACCCTTTCAAACAAAAAAATAATTTTCTAAATCGGACCAGGTGTCTTTGAGTAATCGGTGAACATACTTAAAAAAAAGACACAAAAAAACTCCTTTTCTTGAAGTCGGTTAAAAATGAACAGTCTCACTCAGTTGAGTCATTATACAGCTTCTATTTTAAATTAACTATATATTAAACATTCTTTTCCCAGGTGTCCCACCACCCCCCGGTATCAGCGTTCCACGCCGACAGCCCGCACTTCGTGTTCCATGGCTCCGTGCACCCGAAGCTCAAGTTCTGCGGCAAAAGCGTCGAGATACAACCCAAAGGGCACGTCACTGTTGAACTTCCCAGGTATATAAACTTTTTTATGAGATTGTATTGACCATTGGCTTCAAACTGAGGTGAAAAACGATGTGAGTTACGAGTACGACGAGTTCTTTCTTCGAGCTATGCTTTGTTACTGATTCGTCGTGGTTTTTGCATAGGAACCAAGACTCTTAACCTAGTGACATCCGATATTTGATGGCCCTATTAATTTATACAAAAAATTAAATTGATTTTATATAAACGACACAATAGAACGCCACCGGCATCTGTCCTTCGCCGCCTCCGTCCAGTCCGTGAACACATGAAGTGAGTGAAGGTCTTTCTCCACTTCATCCTTCCACCTGTATCTGGGTCGGCCAGGTGGAAGGAGTGCCGATCGGACGGGGCGACCAGTCCGTCACCCCGTCCGATCGGCACTCCTTGAAATGCACGTTTTGCTGCTCGATCCTCCCCCATCCGTAGCAGTTCTATTGTGTCGGAGGCCAAGACCCACTTTGGGGTCGACGCGCCAGGATAGTATATAAATACGGATATTTAAGTTTCACGGATTATTTAAGAAAACTACACTTTTAAGTGGTATAATAATTAATGTTGGCTATTCCCAGCTGGGGTGAAGCATACACCTGGACCAACGTGAACTGTTGCGTCCACAACGTGATCGTCGGCAAGCTGTGGATCGAACAATATGGTCCTATGGAGGTGGTCTGCCACGGCGGGGCAGGACTCAAGGCCAACCTGTCCTTCAAGCCGGCAGGGTTCAACAATAGAGACCTGCATCGGGTGGATGGATTCATTGTTGATGCCCAGTAAGCATTTAAATAAATAAAATCTATTGCTGCTTGTTTGAAAGATCTTAAGAAAGCCTCGAGTGATCTAGCTGACTTTTTACCCGGGCGACACCTGACACAGATAGTCAGCTTATGATACATTTTTTATGGAGTGAAAATCATATTACTAAAATTCCAACCACTATACTCGTACTTACCCAAATATGGACGAATATTTAAGTAATCTTAAGAAAATGTGAATTTCGGATAAGTCGATTTATGTAAGAAATTACTTAGTGGATTCGGAGAGGACAATATGGTAGAGCACAGAAAGTTAGGTTACGTCCATGATACTTAGTCGGAAAGACTTGGCACCATACCGTTCGTCTGGTACCTACGCCATGGCTTTAGGTTTAATCTGTTTTTTTATAAAAACAGATTATACCTAAAGCCATGGCGTAGGTACCAGACGAACGGTATGAGTTTTGCAATTTACTGTTTAACGTTTTCAGTAAGAAACGCATACGTTTCCTATACGGCAAATGGACAGAGTTCATCAAGTGCTGCAGCTTGTCTGCATACGAGCAGTGGGCGAAAGAGAGAGGTGATGAGAGCAGCTCGCAGACTCCCTCGCACACACCCAAGAAGGTCCTTGCTAAGCTCAACAGCTTCAAAGTTGGGGCCCTCCGCTCTATGTCTATACAAGACGTGAGTATTTTTATATTTCTCTATCGATGGGCTGTCTTTCATTTAATAACTCCGATTAGGTAATACATTACAAGTGGAAAATGCGAATGAAAGTGTTAATCTTTCGTTCAATTGATTTGGATTGTAGAAAATCGAATTGATTTCGATTTTAATGTACAGTCAGCGTCATCAATCGGTATCCCTCTATTGATTTTAACAAGGACCCTTTTTATTTCAACTTTGGATTTCAGTCGGATTTGCTAGTATAATTATGGATATCTAATTTCGCTCGAGTTCCTATACTAGCAAATCCGACTGAAATCCAAAGTTGAAATGAAAAGGGTCCTTGTTAAAATCAATAGGGGGATACCGATTGATGACGCTGACTGTACTTAGGTACCTACCTACACATGTATTAACTGAGGTGGAGTCCTTAGTTTACACAAATAACTCAGAAATATTTCGAAAGAAGAATTAAAATGATTGAATTACAGAATGACGAGCCAGAAGGATCTGATGATATACCAAAGCCTGATGAATCGTACAACATCGACATCCCAGGTTCAGTGACCTTGTGGGAAGCACGACCAAGACCATCCAATAGTGCACAAGTAAGTTAGAATTGGTTTTATATTTTCTCTACTAAATCACTAGGAGTTTCTACGCAGCCTGTTTTAGCTTCAGCATGGAGCTTGCTATGTTTGATTTTGCTTCCATATCACATGATTGAATGTGAGTAGGTAAGTAAGTTTATATGAGCAAGTGGCCAACTCTGGTGACGGAGTTTTTAGGCTGCCTAAAGGCCTCCGTCATAGCTTAACGACTTAAAAGCCGGGACCGACAAATTAACATGTCCTCCGAAGCACGGAAGGGCTCTGCTCGTAATGTCACTTGCGGTCACCAATCCAAATTGTGACCGCGCACAACGCTGCTTAACTTCAACGATCAATAAAGAACGTCTAAGCAAGCTACGCCACGAGCGCTTCAATCAATTGAATATGAGTGAAACACTATGATTCACTGTGTCATGGATATCAGAAACTAATCTAAGTACTGTGTTGCTAGAAGAACCAAACCAAGATATGTCTGCAAATTATGCAAACTTGGATAAAAGGGTTGCATCCCTACCAGACAGTCAGCCTACTACCACCAAATATTGCTGAATTTTAATTGTATCTCAAGACTTTTGAAATCTAACCAAACAAAACCTCAACAGCCTTATTAATATTTCCCCAGTACTACCAGTTCACCGAATTCGCCATGTCCCTCAACGAGCTAGAACGCGACATGAAGGGCCAGCTGTGTCCGACGGACAGCCGTCTGCGGCCCGACGTACGTCTGCTGGAGCAGGGAGATATCGATGCCGCGGCCAATGAGAAGACGCGGCTGGAAGAGAAGCAACGGACCAGCAGGAAGGCTCTTAAGAAGTCTTCTGAGCCATGGCAAGCTAGGTAAGTAGGTAAACAAGTTTGTAGCAGCAAAATACCGTTTCACTGAGGACCATGACAAACTAGGTAAATACTAGAATTGCTTTTGTCTTTGGTAGACAAAGTCTTTGTCTTTGGTAGACAAAGTCTTCCAAGCCATGATAAGGTAAGTTGTTTTTTCTTTCGTCATTCCTGGATAAAAAACCTGCGTGACTGGTTTGGCTGCAGTACCATATCTCTTTTTATAGTCAAAATCAAGCAATTTCCAAAATCAGGATGGCCTTAATGTTGTCCAATCCCCGATATGAGAGGAACCCACAGAAGAAGAAGGTGAAAAAAAATTATGGACCAGGTGGAGCTTTAAAGCTTCCAGTCCACGACAAACTAGGTATACGAATTTCTTGTGTGGCCTTGGTGTCTTAGTCAAATCAGAGTCGTAGAGGCTATTATTGAAAGGTTCGATTTCTTATCCTACAACAATGGATTTGGTTGAAAGGACAGTGAAGAAAAATATCGTTAGGAATCCCCGTCTGTGTCTACGGTCCGAGACGTACGTCTGCTGAAGCAGAAGATATCGATGCTGCGAAGATAAGCAGCTGACTAGCAGGAAGGTGGTTAAGAAATCTCCTGAATCATAGCAGGCTAGGTAAATAGATGAGTTTTATATTACTTTCCTAAATAGTAAAAAGCGTTTTCATTGCCAGGTGGTTCAGCCAAGGCCAAAACCCGTACACGAAACAAGAGGACTGGCTCTACAACGGGGGCTACTGGGACAGAAACTACCAGCATCTGAAAGATGTCGATATATTTTAACAGAAACACAACACTATTATTCATACATCTCAGTTGGACGCAGGAAAATAAATGGACAGGCCGAGACAATCGCTGTGGATTAGACAAATAGTAACAAACTGCGTACAGTCTCCATCTATTCTAATATAATAAAGCGGAAGAGTTTGTAAGTTAGAAAAAAACTTTTCCGCTTTGGAATCTCGATTAAAAAAAAATTCTGCTATTCTTGAGGAGGGTTATAGGGTCTTATAAATTAAATGGCGGGTGAAACCGCCGGGTTACACTCAGCAAGTCTAAAATGGGAGACAAACAGTCAGGCACAAACTATTTGTATTAAAGAACCCCAGTCTAAAACTTCAGTAACAATAGAGGCAGATGCATAGTAACGATGTAACGATGAATAATCTACAAATTCCTATTTCCTCCTATTGAATATATCTTTGATACCGACCAAAAATCGGTCTCAAACTCTCAATGACAGTTCCATGACCACGCAAATAATTCTGTCACTCTTATCACAACGAAACCGAACGGGACAAAAGATACCTAGACAGTCAGCGTGCAGAAGACAACCGCAGATAGTCTTATGCTATTGAGTACCTAAGTTCCATTAGACCTAGAATGAGGTTTTTTTAAATACTAACGTCTCAGGATAAGGTTAAAACTTAGATTGTAATAATTGTAATTGTTGTAATTTTACTTATTCTCTTTGTTGTCTTTTTTCAAGTACTTATTATTTTTTTATAAAAGCACAAAATCTTGGCCTATCCATTAATTTTCTAATATTTATTACGTTAGTATGTATTGTGTGTCAGGTCTAGGTTAGGTTAGGTTTGTAAGTTGTTTAACTGTAGATATCTGTCTATTCTATGTAATCAACCGTATTTTGTGTTTAGTCAGGTTAGCATATTTACTTACCTCGTTATTCATATTAAGCCATGTTGACCGAGGGAGATAATACCTCGACTTTCGATGCGAAGGTCGTGGGTTCGAATCCGAACAGTGCATCAATGGATTTTTCATTTCGAAAAAATTATACTTATGCCGAAAAATTTATACTGGGTCGCCTTTGCAGTTGGACGACACAGGCTAGAAATAAATAATAATGCTCATTAATACGAGCTCTAAATGGAGAAGGAAAACATCGTGAGGAAACCCGCGGCTTAGTCAGCCCCACAGCCCACACGTATTGACCGTGTCTTACCTGTGGATATGGCTGGTTAAGCTGAGAGGATGATTTAAATGCTGGGCAAGCCTACTCCATCTCAAACAATGTCCTAGGCACTACATTGTCCCGTTAAATGTAGGCAAAGTATCTATAAAAAGTATTAAATCATCTAGTAAAGATGTAAAGAGCTAAGTTTAGGTACTTACAATTACAAGCTTCCTAGAGCTCTGATGCTTGATTTAAATTAAATTGAAAAAACATTTCCTAAGACCGTGCTAATTTAACCGTGCTAAATGAATAATGGGGTTAGATTTTACGCTAGTTCTGGCTAAGAACACAAAACGGGAAAGCCAATAATGAACCATAAAGATAGATTACGAGTATCTTTACGTAAACATTCTTATTATCTAAAAACGTGTATTCGGGTTTTATCACGTAAATTACCTTATTATTCCGAATGATTCAATATTATTAACGAACGCCTTCGCTTTGCTGCGGTGCCTCCGACACTTCAGTCTTCCCGCGACCACGGCTGGTGCAATCTAGTCGAAACGTCGGGCAAAATAATAAGGTAATTTACGTGATAAATACCCGGACACACGTGTAGGTAGGTATATATAATTTATTCTGATCGCGAAAGTAAACATTCTTGTAGGTACCTACTCAAATTATTTCCTGAATTGTAGCTAAAACATGCCTAGATTTCCCATTAATTCATATTATATTATCTTTTACGATTTTTATTTTATCTGTATCGGAATACAATAACGATATCGCTTCCATGAATAGACATAAGATTTTTTCGCTAGTTCATCCTAAGCCTATGGTTCCATGACTTAGGTACCTATTTTTAACAAATTTATACATTTATAGATCAGGAGATGGTGATCACAAAAAATCATTTTATCCAATACTCACAAATAATACTTCGTATTTCGTCTCTAAATCCTTCCTAGAGCTTCCATTTTCAGTTAGCTTTTTTCAATTTTTAGTAATATTACCTACTTATAAGACTTATTAGTAGTGTTTGTATTCGTAGCGTTTTATTATATAGGTATCAGTGGCAATATTAGACACGCACAAATAAGGAAGAAAGGATTTGAGTATAGGTACATGTTTTGTTAATAATTTATTTTAACATTGACTTAAAGATTCATAAATTACGATACATCCATATTTGTTGAATATCAAAATGAATAATATTGTCATGTGAATGTGAAAGTCAATTACTAATTATGTATTTTAGAAATTAATCTATTTATAAAACTAACTACCTATATACATATTAAAATAAATACATATGTACATGTAAACTATAAAACAACTGTAAACTTTTAGATACTAATGATTAGTTATGGCGTTTCCGGTTTCCCTATATATTGTTTTATTAATTAGCTAAATTGGCAGTTAGAACGTCTGCCCTATAAAATAAGTTGAAAATATTATCCAAAATCAGCTTAGTTTGAATTTTAATAGTGCTTTTTTAATAGTTTTTTTTTGCGTACTTGCATTACTAGCATTTTGAACTGAGCTTCAAATAATCGATAGATTATTACACCTATGCCAAATTACACAACAAAAGCTTGCTTTAAATAAACTAATTAGGGCATAGTTCTTTAGAAGCAATATACTAAGGTGTACATATTAATAATAATCGTGTCTAATGCATTTATGATATATTTAGGTCTTGTATTTATTTAGAGGTCTTTATAAAAGGTGTTGAGTAGAAGTTTATTTAGTTTTAGCAGAATAAATCAATGAAGTAATGAAGTGATACACAATTAGAAATGTAGAAAATGTATAATGTAATGTTGTACGTAATATAGCTAGTGTTTGACCAGTTTCCGTAGCATGACAACATTATTTCTACGAAAAAATAGATAAATGATATATTTGAAAGCAAAATTTTAGTGTGTCAAACATTGAGATCGATATTCATAATTACTTTGACCCACAGTTTACACCAACCTTGCCACATTCTTTAGTTTTTTCTCTGTTCTTCGGGAAAGTTTTCTATTTTACTGTAAATAAATCGTTGTCATGTTACGGGTTTGTGAATAATTCTTGATGTTTTGTAAAAACGTTACGGTAGATTTGGTAGGTTAGTTTTTAAACAATAACTTGAATATACAACTCGTTAAGATACGATATCTATTGGGAGCATGTCTAACAATCCTAATGAGAGCATAAAAACCTATTTAGGCTTCTCGGAAAGTGTAAAATTTAAAGCCAAAATTATAAAATTAATGGCGTTTTTGTTATACTTAAGTATTATAATATTTCTTCTATGATAAGTATAATATGCAGCTGATAAGTAAACATCTCAAATAAAAATTAAGAGACATACTGTTTTAACGAAATTAACTAAGAGTTTTTGATAAGGCACCACATTTTGCAAGGAAATTAGCCAAGCTTGGCTATTTATTCTTAATTTATATACAGCACAATCTGAAATGTACACGTCTTAAGGCATTTTTGGGATGTGATAAATAAGAAAGATATTATATTGAATTGACCTACAAGGCGAATAAAGTGAAGCTGTGTGCCGTAGAGCTTTGTACGTAGTGTACTTAAATACGTTTATTGAATGTGAATATAATAATCAAAATTACTGAAATTTGAGAAATAAAATAGTTTGTGAACTCAAAACGATTTTTTTTTTCTACATTTTAAAATTATCAAGAGATAAAATGAAGGAAACAATCTTCGAAACTAAATTATAGTTATCCAATTAAAAAAAAAATATATCTTATACCTACTGTAGTATTCCTGAATGTTAAATGCTGGTACTATGCGAGCGAAGTCACTAGTATTGTGAATTCGTAATAAAACATAATTTTATCGAATAATATTAATTTATTTAAAAATTATTGATTTATATACTAACATCACAAACACTCTTCTTATTCTAAAATCACAACTTTTACCATTACACTCAAACACGCGAATTAGATTCAATTAATGTAGGTATTACGGTAAAATGTTATTCTGATTTCTGTTTTCATGTAAATAAAATGGCACTGCAAAAATATAGATAGGTACAAATAATTTTTTAGTATAGGTACTTTTACGAAATGCATATTTTCCACGATCACTCGTTGTTGAGATAAATATAGCTCTGTCGCGACTAGCTCCTTAATAATAGGCAAGAAGTAAACATCCACACTCTATTATTTAATCTAAATAATTCTACGTACATAAAAATAAAATAAGTACATAATTAGTGTGATGTTTTATATAAGGTTTTTTAAAAACCAAATGAAAATGGCAAATAGTTTATTGGTTATATTAACGGGCTTATTTCCATAAAAACACAATTAAACTACTTCATACTGTGAATGCATTTTTGCCTTTCGTGTTTTTCCTAGTAAAAATAGTTGTTTATTATGAAAAACTCGAAGACATATTTCACAAACATATTTCACAAACTTTTCATAAACTTGATCGGACTTTGATACAGTTTATGAGAAGAATAGAAAAAAATTATAATAACTTTAATGCTTTGATCCACTTAACTAATTGTGGAGCCCAACATTTTATTACTTAAGTCAATCTAATGACCGAATCAGTTCGTTCAAAATCTTCCAAAGCTAGTAGGTACTTTATAATGAAAACTTTTTGTTACAAGCTCCGGGACTATTTTAAGTTTAAAAAATCTTTGTTTATCACACTTGCAACTCCTCGATTCATTGTTTATGCTTCAGTTTATTTGGTATATTTCATATTATTGCGGATCGAGTCCCGAGTCCAAAAAGTCTTTGAGGTAAAGAGGTACTTCTCTTGGGAAAACTCTGCAGATCTGAAAATAAATAAAAGAACAATTTGTTTGTGAAGAATACTTTACTATCATTTTATACATCTGAAATATAAAATCGACTTTGAAATCATGGACCTAAAGCCATGCTGGAGTCTTCGCGCTTTTGGTCAAAGAAAACAGTGTACAATCATAAAACACCACATGCGTGTTTGTACACACATGTGGTTTCTTTCAAAGTTACTTTGTAGTAGTAGTATCATCACTCCGAAGATCGTTGTCAGATCATTGAATGGAACTAACAATGAAAATGGAACTACATTGAATGTATGTAGGTACCTAAACCCTTTCAAACAAAAAAAAATATCATCAAAATCAGCCCACAATTGACGGAGATATAGGAGAACATACATAAAATAAACATTGAACCTACTCCTGTTTTGAAGTCAGTTAAAAGTAACATGAAGTTGTGAAGTTTTTAAGTTTATTTTAATTAAATACTTATTGAGCCTGACCTTTAATTTGACCTTGAATTTGACTTCGACTTTGACTTTGACCCGAAGACCCTGGGTCTCTTCAAGTCAAGAGTTAATAAGTGTCTTCTAGACCTTTGTGATCCATCGTCAACCACATCATCGCTTACTATCAGGTGAGATTGTGACTAAACAAAGGTCTATCTAGCTAGAGTCTAGACGGGCGATAACGCCCTGTTGTGCCCGTTTGAGGCTTTCAAGGGGCAATAGAAGACCCAGAGAAAATTAGGGGGCATTGAGATGGCGCATTAAGATATGGGGACAAGAGCGTCGCCAGCCGAAGGCCCAGGGGGGGCTAAGTTGTTACTTAGTAAGGATGATGGGAAAAGTATGAATTGTAATTGCAAAATACGTTTAAAGTGCTGTGCTACGAGGCCTTGACCACGTCCAAATGCTTGATCGATCACGGTCAAGCAAATCATGTGAGTGGGCTTAGGACTTTGATTTCTTTGCATTTGGCTAAATTTTTTTAATCTCTAGGGGGGGGGGGCAACTGGCCCTCCCTGCTCCCCCCTGGCGACGCCCTTGTATGGGGAGGGGGGCTTTTGAAAAAGATATATTCTCAAAGTGGGCGGTGGGGTGGTGGGCAAAATAAAGTTGAGGAGCTATGATCCAGCTAGACTAAAAAAAAACCTACCATGTTTACGTAGTACTGTGAGCTGGGAATGGTAATCTCGTGGTAGTTCCGTCTGACGGCGTCCACGATGCTGTCGGCGGCCTCCTGCGGCGTCAGGATCTTCATCAGAGAGGGGAACTTGATCTTCGGGTTCTTGCACAGACCGGTGTCTACGATGTACGGACAGATCGTTGTGAAATTTATCTGAAAATAAAGAAATGGTAAGAAAAAACACAAAACTGCAAATACAGACATTAATTTAAACAAAAATAATTCCCACAGATTTATGAAATACTCAAGAACCAGTCCTGCCATTTATGAATTTAGCTGATGCTGTTGGAGTGATGAA
The DNA here is from genome assembly GCA_958496255.1 of Camptogramma bilineatum. Taxonomy (NCBI): domain Eukaryota; kingdom Metazoa; phylum Arthropoda; class Insecta; order Lepidoptera; family Geometridae; genus Camptogramma; species Camptogramma bilineatum. The sequence continues at coordinate 2,876,324 of OY292451.1, forward strand.
CTATTCACCGATAGAACTTGAACCACATTCCATACATCTTGTTCTGGTAAGTAAGTAAGCTAGAATAAGCAAGTGGCCAACTCTTGTGGCGGAGTTTTTAGGCCGGCCTCTTTAGGCGTTAACCCATGACAGCCTTTGCCATCATGTCTTAACGACTTAAAAGCCGGGACTTCGAAGCACGGAAGCGCTCAGCTCGTAATGCCGCTTGCGGTCACCCTTCCGAATTGTGACCGCGCACAACGCTGCTTAACTTCAACGATCAAGACTGGTTCTAAGGTGTCAACTTTATAATATCAAAATTTTCAAACCAACAGTAGTTTACTCTCGAGTAAAAACTTAATCCAGTTTGGTCGAATCCAGGCTAAGCAAGCTACGGCACGAGCGCTTCGTGTAGCTTAATATATTTATATGTAGGTACTTTTAAGTACTTATTTGGATTAATTTATTTTATAACACCTACAATTTATTGTATGTTGCTTTGTGCACTGCCGTTCATGCTGATTCACTCATTAATTTCCATCCACAGGTTGCCTGGAAGAAATCGCTTTTAGCGATAAGGCCGCCCATTGTACTAATTTTTAAGCTGTTTTTCTTGTTTCTTGTGATTACTTCTATTCCTTTTGTTGTACAATATCTATCTATCTATTTAGGTTACATTTGAATATGAAAAATCCAAGGAATTTCTATACTACGTACCCGGAACGCTGACTGAGACAGAAAACAAGGTCCGCTTGAAATAAAACTTGGGCGGTGTGTCTCTTTCTTTTTGCAACTGTGTGAAAGAGACAAAGCACCCAAGAAAGCCTCTCAACAAGACCAACAATCCTTATAACCAAGATTAAATGATAATAGATCGTTGTGTAGTCGTGATAAGGTTCAAAATCCTTTGTACATTAAATGTCAGTCAGCGTTCTAGAATGTATAGAATTTCTTTGGAAAAATCTAATCAAAATGGTAAAGGCACTCCGGCTAAAGGAGGATCGCTTGTATCATTGCGGGTTCGAATCCCGTCGGAATTGAAAATGATAAGATTTTTCATTTTCGTACATCTTGTTCTGGTAGTATTACTCACTCCGCTATAGTCGTTCTTGTGCTCCCTCAGCTCCTCGTGCATGGCCTCCATGAGGCCGCGCACCGCGAACTTGGTGGCGCAGTACGGGACCAGGTTGCGGAGCCCCACCACGCCGGCCATGGACGACATCGCCACGATGTGCCCGTGGTTCTTCTCCATCATTGACGGCAGGAACGCTTGGAGGAGCTGTGGAGAATAAATTACCATGTTAAAAAAAAAAGATTTGAAAATGACATTTATTTATTTGGGACACCCAACACAAAATCTCTGAAAATAAAAAAAATGATGTAACAATTGTCTTAAGCCTATGTGTTTTTGGTTTTACCTTGTTCAATAACAAGAAAAAAACATTCTCTGAAGCAGTACTACATAATTTGACAGTTGAATATGAATAAGGGAGTCGCCACATCGCGTTTTCTGCAGCGAGTTTTTGAGGTGCGAGTTTGAATCGATTCAACGCGCGTTCGCATCGCGTTTGTTTGCTTAGGTATACCTATTTATGCTGTGGGAAGGGAGCTGTCTGCGCGTTTGTATAGATAAGAAGCGCGTTCGCAGCATGTTTTTTATAGCGCGTTTGTATCGATACAGACGCGCAGCTCAAAAACGCGCTGCAAAAAACGCGGTTTGCCCACTCCCTAATGTAATGATAATGAACTAATGAATGACAAGGAATGACCATTAAAAGTCTAAGTACCTATTCAAAGTTGGAATAGTCTAACTAATACATAGTTTCTCAACCTTAACCCACCGCCCTTTGAGAAAAATATTTATTCAAGAGCCCCCCCCTCCTATTCTTAATGCGCCATCTCTCAGAAAATTAGGGGGCATTGGCCCCCTAATTTTCTGCTGGGTCTTCTACTGCCCCCCTGAAAGTCTCAAACGCCCACAAGGGGGCGTTATCGCCCACGTTGAGAACCTATAGTCTAAAAAAATCAATGCAAAGTGCTGGTTTGGTGTTCACTTACCCAGATATGCGCGATGATGTTAACTTCAAACTCAGCGCGCACCTCCTTCTCAGTATGCGCCAGTAACGGCTTGCACGGCATGATGCCAGCGTTGTTCACCAGCATCGTCACCTCGCCCACTTCGCGGCGGATCTTGTCGGCGAGCTCGAAGATACCCTCGCGGTTGGTAACGTCACCTCTGGAAGAGATTTTTCATCAGTGGTTCGACTTCGCCCAGGTTTTACCACTATAATGACATGTGTATGTGCATCTTCTATTATGTGTATGTGTATCCTTTCAATTCCTTTCATATTGTTATGGATGTGTATCTTGTATTATGTGTATGTGTATCCTTTCAAATGATGTTAGCTACTTTAGCTAGTTTCAGACACACCCAACAATATACTTACACCATGAACTCATAAAATTAAATGGTCATCATACTTATATACTTAAACCATTACCTATTTATTGTAAATTACTTTTTTCATTTGTATTAAAATTATGTGAATCTAGTATTTTTCCATCTACGATGATTCGTATCGATTAAAGTAGATTGCTAGCTATTGAACACACATACACATCGAACAATTTTATTGATTTTAGTTTGATGTCTATAAGTCCAATAGAAAGTACTACCTACTCGCAAAATAAAATCTTTCCTCTCGTATTTATACTTAATTATTTTCTAACTTTGTACCTACATAACTATAAATTACCATGAGCCCAATTAATTGTCATGACTCTGTTGCGGTTTCCGCAGTGATTAATTTAATTGTCGTAATTATATTTTATTACACCTTTGACTTGAGACGTGGTTATAAACTTAGGTAATAGGTACTAAGATAGACTAAGTAGGTACATCACATAAGTATTTAATTGATTCACTTGTTTACGAACAGTTGTCGCCGTAGCCGAAACCGGCTAGGAAAAACACACATCATTATAAACAAAGAGAATTACTTAAAATGCTAAGTAGTACCTAGTAATATTATTTTATTTGTGTGAATGCTATTCTTACAAATTTATCAAAATGTTTATTTTTATTTTTTTCTGCCTTTAAATACAGGTAGCACTCTGTAGATAAGCTAACTTAGCAAGATTAGCACTCAGGATGTTAGTTTCCATAAAAACTTCACCTGACGATTGTAAGTGCTACAAGAGAGCAAGGTTTATTTTTGCTGCGAGTACCGATTTTGATTTGAGCAAGCGAAAGATTGTAGATTTAAACGAGCGTAGCAAGTGGAATTCTGAGCGTAGCGCGAGGGGTTCAAAGACACGAGATAGAAATATATTTGGTCTTGTGGCTTATCGCTGACTAGACTTCACCCAAGAAGATTCTAAACTACGTAACTGGAGTGCTAACTGACATTTAATGTACAAAGGATTTTGAACCTTATCACGACTACACAACGATCTATTATCATTTAATCTTGGTTATAAGGATTGTTGGTCTTGTTGAGAGGCTTTCTTGGGTGCTTTGTCTCTTTCACACTCGTTGTTGGATTAGTAGTGTGCCCATGTCATTTAAATTTCAGGATATTTTTACCTTATCGCGCTCGACAAAATCAGCGCTTGATTTCGATCCTTGAATTAGATCCTTGATTTTGATCCTTGATTTTGATTTCGATCCTTGATTTCGATCCTTGGTTTCGATCTTGGATTTCGATCCTGGATTTCGATCCTTGATTCTTGAATTTTGAACCTTGAATCTGAAATCTTGAATCTTGAATCTTTGAAGTGACAGCTGTCAAACTTCAAATGACCATATCTCGGGAACTACTCGTCCTAGACTCCCCGTTTCCAGTTCAAATGAAAGCAATGACTAAGATCTTCATTTGAAGTGACACACAGTGTTTCACTTAGAACAAGCTAGCTGGACAATATTATTTATGCCTTCAAATCTGCTCTAAAATACTCTGCACATATTATTTGAACATGTTTTGTCGAAAAATCATCATTAGCATCATCATCATCATCCTTTATTACTTTCTTGTGGTTTTTATTAGTTTAGTAATTTTTAACGACTTCTATGACGCTGTGGGTGAAGGCCCGCCTGAGACATAGGAGGTTGCGGGTTCGATCCCCGTCCCGGGACAAATGTTTCTATGATCTGCAAATATTTGCCTCGGGTCTGGTTGTTTTATATCTTTAATGAGCAGCGCCCTCGCGGCTTTGCCTCCGTAGTGATGGTTTATGGTGATGATGATGATGATGAACAGTAGCCTATAACCTCCCTCACGAAGTTTCACTATCACATGCAGAAATATTTTTTTAAATCCGACTGGTAGTTCCAGAGATTAGCGCGTTCAAACGTACAAACTCTTCCGCTTTATTATATTAGTATAAGTATATTTAAATTTAAGTATAGAAGTCTAGATATAGATGAGTTTGTATTTACAAAAAAAAAAGTATATGAGTAGTACAGCAGTCATGTGGTTCCCATAACACAAGCTTACTTTGGGGCTCCATGATGGATGCTGTGTGAAATTTCAGCATTATTTATATCTAAGTAAGTATTTATTTATTTATTTGATAATATTAAACCGGCAAAAAAATGTATTTATTCAGTTTTAAATAAATAAAAATATAGATATTACTCAGAATCATCGAAATCAACACCGGAAAAACTTAGATCTGCCAAACTTTCTTACTTTCGCACGTTTCTAAGTAAGGCCAGTACCTTAGAATAAGTAATTGACCGTTTTACGTCTGGGACACGATCCATCTCGAACAATACATATGATAGAAAACTCAAAATCACCAATTAGTCTCTAATGGCTAATTTTTACGATTTTTAATTTTTATGATTACGATTTTTTCCGCAACTAACCCATTTTTCAGCCAATTTCATTGATGTTCGAGCAATATTCCTTTTAAAATCACTTATAGATTCGTCTGTGGCATCATTCATGAGCATAAAAAAATCAAATAACAATGAATTTCATTCATTTTTATCGTATTTGATCCATTTCTCGAAAAAATCTGCACTCGAGAAAATTAGGACGTGTTCCAAAAAAATATTAAAAAAAAATAGATGTACACTTGTGCGCAGCTTATGACTAACACTTTATTAAACTAGATAGTTGACTGTACAATATATATAAATTCCAGCCTGGGGACAAGTGGGGGCAAGTAGTTTCTGCTTTGAGAAAGATGAAATATGTGTCAAAATATCGATATCTTTTGTGTTCAACCGGTTTTTTTTTCTGTAGGAGACACTTTTTGGTAAAAGTTATAACATAAAAAAATACTACATTCCAACTACTTTATGATCCATCAAAAAAATCACCACTATCTACCATGTATTCGAATTTAGATGCTAACAAACAAAAAGCAAAATAACGAATGTATTCATGTTAACTCGCCCTCATTTTGACTTTGCGAAAGCTATAACTTTTAATACGACTGTACTAGCAAAAAAATATTAATGGTATCGTGATCTCACGGGTTTTTACTTTAATTTAAGCTAGTGCAGAGAAGGAAATGCGACAACCCTTTTTGTCCAGCTAGAACAGCCTAATGGAACATTGTGTGACAGCTGTCAAACTTCAAATGGCCATATCTCGGGAACTACTTGTCCTAGACTCCCCGTTCTCAGTTCAAATAAAAGCTATGACCAAGACCTACATTTCAGATGACAGATGTCATTTTGACAGCTGTTATTGAAAATGTAGATCTTGGTCATAGCTTTCATTTGAGCTAAAAAGGAAGAGTCTAGGATGAGTAGATTTCGAGATATGGCTGATTGAAGTTTGACATCTGTCACTTTAAATGAAGATCTCTTCAATAGCTTTCATTTGAACTGAGAACGGGGAGTCTAGGACGAGTAGTTCCCGAGATATGGCCATTTGAAGTTTGACAGCTGTCACTTCAAATGAAGATCTTGGTCTTAGCTTTCATTTGAACTGAGAACGGGGAGTCTAGGACGAGTAGTTCCCGAGATATGGCGGTTTTAAGTTTGACAGCTGTCACTTCAAAGATTCAAGATTCAAAATTTCAGTTTTCAGATTCAAGAATCAAGATTCAAGAATCAAAATGAAGGATCAAAATTGTATCAGTATTTTAATTCAAAAATCATGCCCTGAAACATCACGTAAATCAGAAAATGATGGAAAAGGCCCCTTAGGGACTAGGAATGTTTAGTTTATGGTCACCCTTTAGAAACAGACACACCGCCCAAGTTTTCTTTCTCAAGCGGACCTTGTTTTCTGTCACAGTCAGTGTTCCAGGTACGTAGTATAGAAATTCCTTGACTTCACCTTACAGCAATCTCTCCCAATTCTACTAGATGACAACGTCAATCATTCCGCTGCGTTTTGGTTCGATCTTTTAAATGTCAGCCATTTAGTGAATAGTAGAAAAGCTTTTCAAAAATTTGTTTTGCCAAAGTCCAAACCTTAGCTAAAACTTCACACAACTGAGTCGTTTGTCATTAGTAGAATAGGAGACAGTCGAAAATCTGGTTTAGTTGAGGTTTTGCGACACTTATTTTTGAGGTTGATAAAAAGTTTGGTACTAGAATTGACACGAACGGTTGTTGACTTACTCGTATCTATGCGCCTTGCCCTTCTGTTCCCTGATGATGTCGACGGTTTCCTGGTTGCCCTTCGCGTTGATGTCCATGCAGACGATGATGCCGCCGAGCTTTGCGAACCGCATCGCTGTCTCCCTACCGATGCCGTGGCCGGCGCCCGTGATCTGGAGATTCAATAATAATGTCTTTATAATTGTCGTCCCGGCTTTTAAGTCATTAAGCCATGACGGGGGCCTTCAAGTGGCCTTAAAATCCATCACCAGAGTTGTCTACAAGCTCACACGAACAGACATACCTACCTACTTAGCGACACCTTGCTGTTAAAACATAACAGAGCTCTTATGAAATATCAGAGCTGGCTATTTAAAAAAACCGACTTCAATGTTATAAACTGAGCAATTTTCTGCACTCTCGAGGAGCATTTCTGTTCATAACTCTGAAGATCCTCAACAAATTTTTGTGGCACCAATTGGAAAGTTTACCCTTTCAAATCGGTCCAGGTGTCTTTGAGTAATCGGTGAACATACATAAAATAAAAACAAAAAAAAGATTCCGATGAATTGAGAACCTCCTCCTTTTTTAAGTCTTTGGGCCTTTTTTTCTTTCGTTTTTGGGCCAGCAGAATTCTCAAAATTTACTTTAAAAAATTTCTTAGCTTGTAGTGCATAGCTTGTTACGTTAGATAAGAGTTATCGCGATAGAAATGGGTTGTGTGAAAAAATAGCATCCTTGCCGCAATATTTCGTAGCTGGTAGCGCTAAAATTTTAAAAAATATCACGGTTGAAGGCTTGTGTGAAAAAATAACTCTTACAAGTATGATCTCCCCCTTGACTGTCTTCGGTTCGGGCGGCACCGCGAGCTGGTAGAGGCAGCGGAACCAGGTGAGCGTCATCTTGATGTACAGCACCAGGATCTCCAGCGCCAGAGCCACGCCGTTGTACACCTTCATCGTGATTCCTTGCTCGTCAGTCCTGAAACATAATATAACTTGTTAAAAAACATAACATTAGCTCAGTTGGTACCCAGGACAAACATTTGTGTGTTATAAAGTATTATAAGTACCTATGTATTTACAAAAGAAAATAAGTAGGTATCTATTCTATCAGTTATCTAGTTCCCTTAATACAAACTTTGCTTAGTTTGGGGCTAGATGGCGCTGTGTGAAATGTCCCCCATTATTTATTATTTAAAATATGAAACATAGTAACGTCGAGAGCCGTATCGACCAATGGGAAAGCGCTACTACTTTATTTCCGAAGGTCATGGTATCGAATCCTGGCCGTGCGTTTGGATCTTTAATTTCTAAATTTTTTTTATTGAAAATTGATAAGTTTTTACAGTTTTAGTAACGGTGAAGGAAAACATCGTAAGAAAAATCTCTTCTCTAAGAGAAGATGGTTTAAGTGGGTGGCTGGTGGACAAGTCTAAGCATCACAAACAAATGACCCAGACACTACCAGTGTTGGAAAATTTGCGTATATTATGAGCTTCAAACAATGAAAGAAAACATCATGAGGAAATCAGTTAGTATTTTAATTGTCAGCGATGGGGTTGCAACCGTCACCTATGGAATGCGAACTTCTGCAGAATGTGGCTATGTTCCTAACTTTAGACGTGCCTCTAACTAGCCCCTTAAATATCTTTAAAGGATTCTGAATCCTCTAAGATAAGATAAGATAAGATAAGATATATTTATTTGCCAGAACATATGTATAACAATAAGGTCTTAAACTAGGGTAATTTCCATTTATGTTCTACCGTACTAGACAGGCATGCAAATATTTGTTAATTAAATTAGTACCTACATTTTAATATACAATAGTGTCAAAATTTTATAGGATATCTTTAGTTATACATTATAATGTAAGATCTAAGAGAATGTCTACTGAAGCTTGTGGTTACCCTATACCTAGTAGTGATCTATTATAATATAATATCAAAACACTAGGCTTAAGACAGTTATTGTTACATCATTTTTTTTTTTAGCGATTTTGTGTTGGGTGTCCCAAATAAATAAATAATATATATAAATAATAAATAAATAATATATAATAAATAAATAAATTATCGTTTTCATAACGTTACATACTTACAAAAGACGCGCGTTGAAGTCTTTTGTATGTAATACTGACATAACTTGCAAAATATACTTTTAATACTCTTCGACCATGAGAATATTACCTCTAAGTATTTTCTCTTGTAACATACAGTCGGCTGCACAATAATATACACATTCCACAATTTCATAACTGATGTAAGTATCAATCATTTTCCAGTTTTTGTTTAGCACAATATAATATCTGTTAGTTTTACTGGCATTACTTTTAATGGAATGTACATTTATTAAGTACGACCTCTGTGGCGCAGTGGGTGAAGGCCCGCCTGAGACGCATGAGGTTGCGGGTTCGATCCCCGGCGCGGGACAAATGTTTGTATGATCTGCAAATATTTGTCTCGAGTCTGGGTGTTTTCTATGTATAATTGTGTACTATGTATTTCCAAAAAAAGTAAGTAAGTACCTACTTATACAGGGTGAATTTTTGAGATGGGGCAGTAAGGGCAGCTACCTTAACCGTTGTAGCTAGAGGAAAACGTTCTTAGAAGACCATCCTTAATTTTTGAAAATATTTCGACCTGCATTCACAGATTTTGAAAAATATGTACAGTCAGCGAGGAAATGGGCCATTTACACAAAAACTTTTTTGATGCCAATCGATCCTGTTTCATCTAAGGATAAAAAGGCTCTTTCAGACCAACCGAGGTTAGAGTATTAGAAAAGTCAGAAATCGCTAAAGTGTATTTCTGAGACAAGACAGTAAGGGCTACTTTAACCGTTGTAGCTACAGGAAAACGTTTTTAGGAGACTACCCTTAACTTTTGACAATATTTCAACCTGCATTCACAGATTTTGAAAAAAATGTACAGTCAGCGAGAAAATGGGCAATTTACACAAAAACTTTTTTTGATGCGAGTCGATCCTGTTTCATCTAAGGATTAAAAGGCTCTTTCGGACCAACTGAGGTAAGAGTACTAGAAAAGTCAGAAATTGCTAAAATGTATTTTTGAGACGGAGCAGTAAAGGCAGTTTGTTAACCGTTGTAGCTACAGGAAAACGTTCTTAGGAGACTACCCTTACTTTTGAAGATATTTCGACAAAATGATGAAAAATTATGACAAATGACAAAATGATTTCGTACGAAATGTATAATCAAAGTTAGTTGCGTTTTCTGACTTTTCTAGTACTCTTGCCTCAGTTGGTCTGATAGAGTCTTTTAATCCTTAGATGAAACAGGATCGACTGGCATCAAAAAAAGTTTTTTTGTAAATTGCCCATTTTCTCGCTGACTGTACATTTTTTTCAAAATCTGTGAATGCAGGTTGAAATATCGTCAAAAGTTAAGGGTAGTCTCCTAAAAACGTTTTCCTGTAGCTACAACGGTTAAGGTAGCCCTTACTGTCTTGTCTCAGAAATACATTTTAGCGATTTCTGACTTTTCTAGTACTCTAACCTCAGTTGGTCTAAAAGAGCTTTTTTATCCTTAGATGAAACAGGATCGATTGGCATCAAAAAAAGTTTTTGTGTAAATGGCCAATTTTCTCGCTGACTGTACATATTTTTCAAAATCTGTGATTGCAGGTCGAAATATGTTCAAAAATTAAGGATGGTCTCCTAAGAACGTTTTCCTTTAGCTACAACGGTTAAGGTAGCTGCCCTTACTGCCCCATCTCAAAAATTCACCCTGTATAAGTAGTTTATCAGTCATGTGGTTGCCATAAAAAAAGCTCTTCTTACTTTTGGGCTACATGATGCTGTGTGAAATGTTCAGCATTATTTATTTATTTGTTTATTGCTAACGACGACTGTACCTAATAGGCTTTGCACGTGTTGAGAAATTCTAAGATAAGCCTTAAGTAATAATCAGTTCTCAACAGCCTTGGCATGTCATCAATCATGTACCAAGGTCTGCAACGATTAAGTAATTACGGAGTTGTGTTGGTAGAGTACGTTGACTTTCGTCGTGGGTTCGTTCATCAATAGATTTTCCGTTTTGAAAAAAGGTATGTGCACACGAGTTCGAACAGTGAAAGAGAACACAGTATTAAAGAAAAAAAAAACGAATGTGCTTTAGACCACACGACTGAAGTAAAACTAAAGTAACGCTCTCGTCGCGTATTCACCGGCTTACTCCCCAAGTCAAGCGTGCATAAATAAGTTTTACTTCAAGAAATAAAACGGTCATTCTGCTGTTCAGACCACCATGAAAACTTAACGCATTAACAAAATTACTAGTTGTACAGAGAGTTAAGGAAATTACTGTAATATCAATGCTAGAGTTGTTTTGTCAAGGACAGGGGCCAAAGGGTAAAGCCGGTAGTTAGACGTACTTAAGCAAGATGTAAACTAACTACTTATTTATATTCACATTTATTTTACTATAAGTATTTAATTTTTGTGAGAGAAGTAAAATAAATAATACCCATATAAAATGATACCCATTTATAATGAAATTAAGTATCTATAATTTAATGTATGTTCAAATCAGTTATTATTTTAATTATATATATACTTACTTACATAAAGAATAGGTACTTGTAAAAATTTTATAACATTTTTAATAATTACTTACATAAAAAAATATACTTTTATTATAAAAAAATTACTTACAAAAAAAACACAAAAAGTGTGTCACCGAAAAGTGTTAGGCCCCAAACCGTGTTGGTACACTAGTGATCTTATTGAATAAATGAATTTGACTTTTGAAATGAAAAACGCTCAATTTGCATTAAGCGTTTTTTAGAAGCTTGATGCATTACATCTGTACAACAATATTATGAAAAGCAACATCTTTGTAGAACGATCGACGCTCTGTTGCAAGACATTCAACAAACGGAAACAGTGTTGCTTTCCACAAAATTGCGAGTTGTTTAACATTTTTTTATTTGTTATAGTGTTAATCCACACTTGGGTATTTACATTTTTAGGGTTGTGACACATTGCGTCATATCATAAGCGGGCCGAGCCATAACCGAGCCCGTCACGAAAATAGCACCTTACACAGTAAGACCGTATCATACTAGGACCGTCGCATAACCGTTTTGCGAAGCGTAATCTGCCCACCCGAGCCTATACCACAGTAATAGACATTTTGTTGGTTTTATGCTAAATACACAATTATTCTGAAAGCCCATTTTAAAACTTATCACTCATTTTTTTTGTAAATATAGAGCGTTTACAAGCTAAACCACACTAAAATACATATTTCACACAGTTCGTTGTGAAATAAAAAATAAAAAATAAATTGATAAAAAAAATCCATAGTCGTTATAGGATTTGAAGCCGAACCCGGACACACGCAGGAGCATTTCAACCGGGTGTTGCAACCGCTATTCCATCTGGTCGCACAGCAGAGTGCGTGAAATTACTGTTAAATTATTAATTATTAATTATTTCACATTTAAACTGTAGTATTCTTATAATAATACCACATTTTAGTTAGTAAAATGACAGACAAAATGATCGAAAACGCAGTAGTAAGAAAATTTACTGCGTTAATAATAATGTGTTTTGAACGGATTTCACAAGAAAACTAATTGCAATAATAGGGGATATATCACTCTACTAGGTAGTACAATAAAATGGCTATAACTGTTATGTTTTGAAGAAAAAATAAAGTAAAAACGTTAAGAAATATAGTTTACTAGCAGTGCCATCGTAGCGTTGCCCCCATAGTGATGGTATATGGTGATCATGATGATGATGATGAAAAGTAGCCTATATCCTTCCTCACAGAGTTTAGCTATCAAATGCAGAAATACATTTTTAAATCCGACTGGTAGCTCCTGAGATTAGCGTGTTCAATGTTCAAACAAATTAACAAACGAACTTTTCCACTTTATTATTGTTTGGTACCTATAGATTATGTGTACTTTCACTCCACATTCAAGGTTTTATTAATATGTAACCTCTTCTGAATATTTTTATTGATTGTAGGCTTCATCATTTTTCTCGAAATCGTGTTTTTGCTGTTACTACATTTTGATTTCGAGAGGGCAGTATTGTACCCGATGGGATTTTGACGTTTGATAATGTCACATAACGTGCGGAACGCATTAAGTTATGCTAGATGGGGGGGTTTTCCAATTCGAATAGATGGAATGAAAATTAAATTTTCTTACGCTCTCAATAAGTTTTTCGTTATCCATTTCAAAATTAGTTTCATTCAAACGAAACCCATAGCATAGAATAGCACATTATGTCATAAAGACTGCCAGTGTGCATGCTACTAGTAAATTCAGAACATAGAGGTTTCAACCAAAGAAATAAGCGGCACGCGCTAAGAGAAAAAAAAAATGCTTTGTTTTTTTTTTGCTAAGAATTTTGAATTATGATTAAGTAAGTACCTACCTAATAAAAATAGGAAAAGGTAACTAGATGCATATAGGCCGTTTAGGAGCCGCTCCCATCGAAAGGCCGCCTAAGCCTTTCAACGGCCGAAAAGCGGCCCCTAGGGGCCGACCTGGCTACGCTACTAATATGTGTATTGACAGATGGGCGGGGATTAAAAATATAAAGGGGTGTCTGCACTCCGTGTCTTACCTACTAAAAAAAAATGTACGAGAACGAGTTGGGAAACTCAAAAACAAAATATTTCAGTTCATCAACTAATACTACTTTTTAGGGTTCCGTTGTCCTGACAAGAAACCCTAATAGTTTCGTATGCCCGTCCGTCTGTATTTTTTAAGTATTATGTATAAGTATCATAACATAAGTCATCAATATCATAAGTTTTCTTACAATATATCAGTTAAAATTTATCTCAGAGTTTTACTGATATTAGACTATGAACTATCCTTTATCCAGGGTGTGCGGACCGTACAATGTAAGTATTTATAGTAGATGTTCATTTCCAAAAGTACCTATCTAAATTATCGCATTGGATGTTTATCTGCAATGATAATTTACATCTGTAGTAAATAAATAACTGAATAACTGAACAATACAATAACTTTTTTATTCTCAAAAACTTATTTTTAAATACGTCTCGACAACACTCTTTTCTACTCGTTTCTTTTTAAAAATAAAGGAATGTTTCCTTTAAGTAAAATACTGTATCTTAAGGATTTAAAGTAGTTTCCCTCCGGGGCCCATTCATTTTTTCCACCCTGTATATGGAATTTAAATTTTTCTACTCGTACATCAACTCGTACAAGGTTGTCAATTTTCAATTTTAGAGATGCAATGTGCCTATATTTTTAAAATTGTTATTTGTCAGCGGACGTCAGTCGAGTGTCAACTCGACCTGACATGCGACCGTCTCAGTAGGGTTGCCACTTTTTTTTCGAATAAAGGAGTTTGTAGGAACTTACAAATAAATAGTAGATTTTACTTAAAAAAAAATGTGATTGAAAAATAAAAATTTCCTTGCTTCTGTCTGACTACCCCTACAAGTTTAAGTTTACATTCACATAATTAATATGACAGCTTACCATGGTTTTGTTGAGTCTGCTTTAAGGGCGTTCCCTGAGCCAAACACTGTATTTCCCTGTATAAACCCTCGATAAATAAAGTGGAAAGTAACTGAAAAGCCAAAATGCATCTCTAACATTTTATCTTGGATTATACCGTTTAATTTTAGTTTTAATGTTTATTTAACGTCATATTTACTTGATAATATGACGTTAAATAAACATCTTAATTAAATCTTCATTTGCTTCTGAAGTTGGTGTAGATAATTTATGTTTTTGGTTTGCACCATCGGATAGGTCGTTCAATTAATGACATAAATTCCGTTCACTTTTTGATTGGTTGTTATTAGGGATGAGAAAGTTCCAAAAAACTGCATTTTTGTCGTGTTTCGGAGCGAGCAGCTGTCATAAGCGCCGTGGCCGGACGCATTCTAAATTTATCTTTAGTTTAACAAAGCTAAGACAAATATATTTTGAAGTTGCACTCATCGATTAGCTAATTTTAGCTCTAGGCTAGGGTATTATTTTTTGCGGCAACTCTAAGAGCAAAATTTGTAAGTCAGAAGAAAGGGTCAAAGCCATCACACTATCACATCACACTAATATTATAAATTAAAAAGTTTGGATGTTTGGATGGATGGATTGATGTTTGGGTGGTTAGATTGATGTTTGGATGTGTTTGAACCGATTTGGCTGAAATTTAAAATATAGATAGAAAATAACCGTAAATAGGACATAGGCTACTTTTTATCCCGGAAAATTTTTTGAAACACATCTACTAACAAACAACATAAAATCGCCCAAGTTGCCACTAAGATCTTCGCCTAATATATTTTTTCCCCAAAAATATATTATTTAGGATTCAAATAATATTAGACTTATATTAAATATAATATTAGGTGTTGCAACCCTACGTGTCAGCAAAATAATCATGGCGGCCGGAGATTGACAAGACGGCCATGGCACGGGCAGGGCACGCGACGGTGTGGGAACGGTGTGGTGTGGGGCGTCGGTAACATTTCAATACAAAGAATATCATTTTTGCCGGGACGGTGTTGCTACGGTCATGCTATGCGACGGGGTAGAGACGCGATAATGTGGCAACTCCCTTAAACTGAAAAATATTATAAAAATTTTCAATTCCGACGGGATTCGAACCCGCAATGATACAAGCGATCCTCCTTTAGCCGGAGTGCCTTTACCAATTCGGCCACATTTGTTTAACATTTAACAGATATAAATGCCCCTTAATACAGAGTTATTCATATACGAGGTTGACATCTCAGTTTAGTATAATGTTAATCTTAAAAGGCCTATCTTATAAACGCCACTCATCTTGAACACTGGTTAAATAATGCTCAAAATACGCCCTGTCACTATTATTCACTATCACACAAAAAAGGATGGCAACAGTTTAAACGGTGTTTCAATTTGGACAGGTAGTTAAGTAGAGCGGAAAAAGTTTATAAAACAACTTCAAAAGTTTACACAAACAGTAAACTTATCTTCCTATTTACTCCATTGTATAAATCAAGTTATTGCAATTTGAAAAGGTCAAAATATATACCCAGGAACATCAGGTTTTCGGTTTTCCAGATCCTGTTGGAGTGCGGAAGAGATTGTAGAGATGTCAACGTACTATGTACTCAAGGTTACAGATGACGTCACTATAATCCTCTCTCTTTTCATAACGTCTATGGTGATGCACTTGTCCTTTTTTGATATTCATTTATTACAAAGAATTTGGATTTAAACGAATTAAATATAATCTTTCAGAGAAAAAATAGATAGTTTCACAGACGCTAGAAAAAAATATCAATAATCGTGAATAGTAAGAGAGATTATCGAAATACTAAAAATTTAATAACGGATGATAATGTAACCCCACTATTCTTGTAGAAATGGTAGGTGATGATGATGATGATGAAAAATAGTTAATAAAGTAGAATAATCTTCCTGAAGAGCTTAGCTATCAAATTCACAAATAATTTTTCAAATCCGACTAGTGGTTTTTGAGATTAGCGCGTTCAAACAAACAAACAAACTCTTCCGCTTTATTATATTAGTATAGATAGATATAGAATAGATAGACTACCTGTCAATTAACAATTTTGCTTGATGTTTTTGTCTTTTCACTCCAATGACTATAGAAAGGGATGACAACATAACTCAAAGGTGGTGGTTTACGCCCAGCAGTGGGTTCAAAATGGCTGATGATGATGATGAGCGTTACTTTCCAACTTCCCCAGATATACTCACTCTCTATCCTATTTACGTCACTCCACACATCAACTCCAATTAAATTACTAAACCAGGTACTTATAATATTGCTTTTATTTCGTACGGGCATAGCTCGATGACATTGAAGCGTTTTGAAACTGTATTTCGCAGTCCGTGGTGCAAGATGGAATCTCACCAGTTGCGCAGAAGTAAACATGTTACACATATTACAAACATATTCATTGGTTTGAAAACTGTTATTCATAGTGATCATAGTCATAATACTTAATTCATTACACTTTTTATAAGTTAAGAACGGCTGGACCGATTTTTATGATCTTTGAATTGTTGGTATTGTCTTCGCACGACATCGGAATAAGTCGCGAAACGGTGAAGGAAAACATCGTGAGGAAACCCGCGGCTTAGTCAGCCCCACACGTATTGACCATGTCTTTCCTGTGGATATGGCCGGTTAAGCTGAGAGGATGGTGTAGGTGCTGGGCAAGCCTAACTCCATCTCAACAATGTCCCAGGCACTACAGTGTCCGGTTAAATGTAGGCAAAGATTGCCTCCCGACACTGTATAAATCATCTGGTAAAGATGTAAAGGCCTAAGTATTTACATTCTGAGGCGGTACGAAGTTCGCCGGGTCAGGTAGTAATTTATAAAACGGATCACGATTTTGATATTTGTTTCCTAGTTAAATATTTTGACCGATTAGCGGCTAATATTTCATCAGCATAATTATTCATAATTATATATCGTGTTGATTGAACTTAAGTGTGAATTAAAAAAAAACAATTGAATTCACAACATCGATGTTTTAGTTAGGTAGGTATTTTATTTGCTATACCTACTTACTTACGGGGCGAAAAAAAATCTAATAATAAAAAAACAAAGATTCAAGGTGTAAGCAAAGTGTCCCGCTGTAGGCAAACGGTTGTCTCCTGACACTGTAGATATAAATCATCTAGTAATAGATGACCCAGTAAAAGATGTAAAGACGTAAGTTTTTTAAACTAACCCGACTTTGTTTTATTTTATTTGGAAGATTCGTAACGAAAACTGTAAGCAAATCTATGCTTCACGATTCTCATCCCCACCAAAGCGTAATAAATAATATTTCTTTATAACGATACCTTTTCCTGTTCATCAATACATTTTTATGTATACTTAGTAGAGAATTTGTTCGTTTTGAAACACGTCTGATCGGTTGTAGTTGTAGCAAGCGGTTGCGCAAGCGCCGGTTTCACGGCGCGCCGCGCTTTCAAGATCAAGGACAATCGGTCGGTGGCCACCGTAGCATTTATTCAAATATTTGCGTACGGATTGAGTTATTTTGATATTGTTCGTGTATTTATCAACACAGGCGTGTTGGAGTGGAATAGTGCCTCGAATTTAGATCAGAAGGTTAAGGTTCGAGTCGCGGCAGTGCATCAACGGATTTTTCGAAAAATTAAAATGTGCATTAACAAAAGTTCTAAATGGTGCAGGAAAGCATCGTGAGGAAACCCGTAGCTCGATCAGCCCCACACACGTATGTCTTTCCTGTGGATAAGGCCGATTAGGCTAGACGATGGATAAGGTGCTGGGCCTATCCCATCTCAAACAATGTCTCAGGAACTACAGTGTCCCGTGATACATTGATTTATACTCTCAAGGCATAAAGTTGGCTCCTATATAAATCATTTAGTAAAGATGTATTGTATATGCCTAAGTTTTAGGCCGCTCGTAGTTTGCATCCGATTTTGCAACGTGCATATACCTACGTACGTCGACTGACGTGCGAATTGACCTCGCACACTGGCTGCGTTTTTGTCCGTTACATACAAAATTAGACGGACGTACACGCACGTGTAAACGGATACAGTATGCGAGGCCCCATAGTAATTGGAGTGTTGGGATGGTTCGTGCGTATTCGTACGTGTACGCACGTCTAAAATTCAGATGAAAACGCATGCAAACTGCGTTCGCCTTAGAATGAGTTTTATTAGAGAACGTAATACCGAAATCATTTAAAATCTAGGCATATTTTTATCAGTTTATGTTGTTAGATTTAGAGAGTAGGTATTTATCTAGGTTCCTGTTACACTTTTGTTCCGAAAAACTTACCTAAAAAGAAATGTAAGGAAATTGAATTTAAATCTTTGTAGGTACACCAAAAATGGCATTTTTTCTTTTCATTTGTTCTATAGTAAGTTTTTTGGAACAAAAGTGTAACAGGAACCTAGATAAATACTGCCTTTATCCAAATAATAACATAAAGTGATACATATATGCTCAAATTTTAAATTATTTTGGTATTACGTTCCTAGGTACGTAGATACGTTCGCCGGTCCCTTAATAGCCTAATACGGCTAATGTGACTTGGATACGATAAAGAATTATCTATCTATCTATCTAGGCCTGTATTTGTACACGACCCGGCCCGACCCGGCCTTGATCTGCAATTCTGCATGTACCGTTACTTTCAACCTTCACTCTTAATTTAGCAAGTTAATGGTTACAAAGCTAACTGGTTCCTTTTGAGGTTTTAATTAACTTAAACCCCTATTGAGCATATTTGTACGGAAAATACATGTCATGAATGTTGCATATTATTAACTTATTGTTACTTAATTAAAATTAGCTTTTCCAGGCGATTTCAACCTCCATTTAATAAAAAAAAATAGTCGTGAAAATAACCTTTTTCAAGAAGTGAATGCAGAATTTTTTTTCGTTTTCCAGTAGTTCCAGTGGTCCGAATCCGACTTTTAGTAGTTCCAGAGATTAGCGCGTTCAAACAAACAAACTCTTCCGCTTTATTATAAAAATTTAATGAAGACGTAGGTATTTACATAAATTACCAAATTGAAAATCACGTACTTACTTATAAATTTTCAGGGTTAAAGTTTAACACCTTTTTTCAAGCCTTGTTTATTTATAAGTTTTAATTAAGTTTATTGTTATAAGTTTTAAGGTTTTATGAGAAATACGAATAAAATTAGTTGCCATAAACACAATGCATACCTACTACGATAACAAACGGTACCTACTCGTACTTAAATATTTTCCACTAAGATAAAAGTATCGCAACGTAACGGTCGAATAATTTGCCAGTCAAAAGAATCTTTTCATTTATAGCCGAGCCGCGGATTTCCTTATGATGATTTGTCCTTGTTGATCTTGATGTCCGTGAGGTCAACACAGGTTTCAGCAGAATACCAGCGCTGTTGCATGAAATGTGCAATAATGTGCTGAGCTGAAAGCCATTTCACCACCACACAGAGCTATTATTATAAGTACCTATGATTTTTTACTTTTCTTTGTTTTAAGGTCTTCGCTCACTGCGCAGTATCATAAGCGGGCCGAGCCATGACCGAGCCCGTCACGAAAATTACACCTTACACACTAAGAGCGTATCAAACTAGGACCGTCTCATAACCGTTTTGCGAAGCGTAATCCCGAGCCTATACCACAGTAATAGACATTTTGTTGGTTTTATGCTAAACACACAATTATTCTGAAAACCCATTTTGAAACTTATCATTATCACTCAATTTTTTTTGTAAAATACTATAGTAAATATAGAGCGTTTACAAGCTAAACCACACTAAAATACATATTGCACACATTTTGTCGGGTTTACTAGCAAAGTGCAATATTTCATCATATTTTGTGTAACTTTAAATGGGAGTTTTATCTACAAGGTTTAAAAAATAGACTTTTAAGAAACCCTTTTAAAAACCCAATTATAATCCATAGTGATGGCATAATTATTATTGCGATCATGATGATGATGATGAAAAGTAGCTTATATCCTTCCTCAAAGCTCCTGAGATTAGCGTGTTCAAACAAATTAACAAACAAACTTTTCCGCTTTATTACTGGTTGGTTGGTATAGATTAAGTGTACTTTCACTCTACATTCAAGGTTTTATGAATAACTGGATATTTTTTTAATGTGTAAGATTATCTTTTTTCTCGAAATCGTGTTTTTGCTGTTACTACACTTTGATTTCGGAGGGCAGTATGGGATTTTGACGTTTGATAAATGTCACATAACGTGCGGAACGCATTCAGTGATGCTAGATGGGGGGTTTTCAATTCAAATTTGGGGTATTTATCGACTCAGGAGGAAATCCTTTGGGGGAATTTTCGTAGGTAAAAATTATAAATTATATACCTACCTAGGTACTTGATATTTAGGGGTGATATTTGATAGGTTTAGAATGTGTACATGTATATGTGTATAAATGGGGGTACTTGAAAGACTTTGTAAAGTGAGAAAAATAACTGAATTATTATCTACTATTATCTATTATTTATTATCAATATTGGAGCGTTTCCTCTTGCTCCTACTCGATTGTCCTACTGCTCCTGCACGAGGACCAATATATCCTTATGCTCCTACCAGTAGGAGCATAAGGATAAGTATATCCTCGTGCTCCTACTAATGGACAGTCAAGGTACAATACCCCAAAATAAAACTATCAATGGGCACAGCCGCGAAGCCGTATTTTGATAAACTTCAAAACAAGATAACATCTTCATCATCAACAAAAAAAAAATCGTTATTGTTATAAATAAATACTTATGCTATGATCAAGATCTACATTTAAAGTGACAGCTGTCACCAAATGTACCAATATAATGTATAAAGCAAAGAAATTTTATACATAGTAGAATGCTGACTGACATTTAATGTACAAAGGATTTTGAACCTTATCACGACTACACAACGATCTATTATCATTTAATCTTGGTTATAAGGATTGTTGGTCTTGTTGAGATGCTTTCTTGGTAGCTTTGTCTCTTTCACACTCGTTGTTGGATTAGTAGTGTGCCCATGTCATTTAAATTTCAGGATATTTTTACCTTATCGCGCTCGACAAAATCAGCGCTTGATTTCGATCCATGGTTTAGATCCTTGAATTCGATCCTTGATTTTGATCTTTGATTTTGATTTTGATCCTTGATTTCGATCCTTGGTTTTGATCTTGGATTTTGATCCTGGATTTCGATCCTGGATTTCGATCCTGGATTTCGATCCTGGAGTTCGATTCTGGATTTCGATCCTGTATTTCGATCCTTGATTCTTGAATTTTGAACCTTGAATCTGAAATCTTGAACCTTGAATCTTTGAAGTGACAGCTGTCAAACTTCAAATGGCCATATCTCGGGAACTACTCGTCCTAGACTCCCCGTTCTGAGTTCAAATGAAAGCTATGACCAAGATCTTCATTTGAAGTGACAGCTGTCAAACTTCAAACCGCCATATCTCAGCAACTACTCGTCCTAGACTCCCCGTTCCCAGTTCAAATGAAAGCTATGACCAAGATCTTCATTTGAAGTGACAGCTGTCAAACTTCAAACGGCCATATCTTGGAAACTACTCGTCCTAGACTCCCCGTTCAAAGTTCAAATGAAAGCTATGACCAAGATCTTCATTTGAAGTGACAGCTGTCAAACTTCAAACTGCCATATCTTGGAAACTACTCGTCCTAGACTCCCCATTCAAAGTTCAAATGAAAGCTATGACCAAGATCTACATTTAAAGTGACAGCTGTCAAACTTTAAACGGCCATATCTCGGAAACTACTCGTCCTAAACTCCTCATTCTCAGTTCAAATGAAAGCTATGACCAAGATCTACATTTAAAGTGACAGCTGTCAAAATGACATCTGTCATCTGAAATGTAGATCTTAGTCATAGCTTTCATTTAAACTAAGAACGGAGAGTCTAGGACGAGTAGTTTCCAAGATATGGCCTTTTAAAGTTTGACAGCTGTCACTTTAAATGTAGATCTTGGTCATAGCTTTCATTTGAACTAAGAACGGAGAGTCTAGGACGAGTAGTTTCCGAGATATGGCCTTTTAAAGTTTGACAGCTGTCACTTTAAATGTAGATCTTGGTCATAGCTTTCATTTGAACTGAGAATGAGGAGTCTAGGACGAGTAGTTTCCGAGATATGGCCGTTTAAAGTTTGACAGCTGTCACTTTAAATGTAGATCTTGGTCATAGCTTTCATTTGAACTAAGAACGGAGAGTCTAGGACGAGTAGTTTCCGAGATATGGCCTTTTAAAGTTTGACAGCCGTCACTTTAAATGTAGATCTTGGTCATAGCTTTCATTTGAACTGAGAATGAGGAGTCTAGGACGAGTAGTTTCCGAGATGTGGCCGTTTAAAGTTTGACAGCTGTCACTTTAAATGTAGATCTCTTCAATAGCTTTCACTTGAAGAGAACGGAGAGTCTGGGATAAGTGGTTTACGAGATATGGCCCATCTGTCATTTTAATATACACCTAATCTGTCATTTTGACATAATCTCTCATTTTGACATGATCTGTCATTTTGATATAATCATGGGCAGACTGCCCGCAACCACGGCTATTGTAACAGCCAAAACGTCGCGTCGTGATAAATAAGGTAAATTACGCGATAAAATCCCGTGTACATAAATCAACATCCAGTACCAACAAAACGAACCAACTCGGTGGCGCAGTGTGCGAAGGTCCAGCTAAAACACAGATAGTTGCGGGTTCGATTCCCACTGCGACGCAAGTGTTTGTATGATCTGCAAATATATGTATCGGGTCTGGGTGTTTTTCTATGTAATATTATGTATTTACAAAAAAAAGGATAGGTACCTACAAGTAGTTTATCAGTCATATAGTTTCCATATAAGGTCTATTTACCTTGGAGCTAGATGATGCTGTGAAATATCCAGCATTATTTATTTATAGAAAAAGGCTGAAAAGCTGCCCCTAGGGGCTGACCTGGCTACGCTACTAATATGATGGTTACATGGATTGACAGATGGGCGGGGCTTGTCATTGATTGTCAGCAAAATAATCATGGCGGCCGGAGATTGACAAGACGGCCATGGCACGGGCAGGGCACGCGACGGTGTAGGAACGGTGTGGTGTGGGGCGTCCGGTACATTTCAATACAAAGAATATCATTTTTGCCGGGACGGTGTTGCTACGGTCATGCTATGCGACGGGGTAGAGACGTGATAATGTGTCAGCACCCTTAATGTTACTTTTCTTTTCATTGTGTTATATTTTATTTTTATTTTTGTTAAGTGTGTACCTTTCTTATTACTTATATGGTGGTGAATAAATGCATTCCATTCTATTCTTTTATATTCTATTATTTTTTTCGCCATTTGTGGTCATCCATCCAAGTTGTGACCCCTCAGAAAGCCTTCAATGATCTACCAAGAACGAAAACGAGCGTTTCTGATATAAAATGTTCTATTTAAAAGCTTAGAAGTATCTCTATATATCGATTGAAAATATTATTATGCAACATTTGTTAAGTCGAATTCGCCGCAAGGCCTTTATGGTTTTCGTATTGCGTCCAATTCATGAATTTTCAACATAAATATAGTCGGCAACATCCTTGGATTAGTTCTAGAAGTTTGCACTAATCTGGCTTGTGCTGAATAATTATGGCATAATTGGTCATTGTTATGTAACCGGTATCCTGCTGAATGATTGCAGCCTTGCTTCTTCAATGATGCGATTTCCCTGCACACGCATACATATTCGCATCAATGAAGCTTGATATACTTACCTACCTGTTACGATATCTACATGATCTGTATACATTGTGCTTGACTATTTAGGTTTAGAAGACCATTGAAAAATCTGGTCAAATATAGATTGGGGCCTAATTTTCTGTCGGATGATCCATTTTCTTTTTAAACAATATTTAATTATAATAAACGGAGTTGAAGAGATATATCACAATACTGTCTCACTAGTGTACTATGTGTAGGTACCTACCTATCATCTATTGTACTCGTATGACGAAGCATAATGCTGGCCTAAGGCAATGATCCTTTTAGGATATCAAAGAGTCAAGGCAAGTGAGTCTAAACATTAAGCTGCTCAGTTTTATATAAGGTTTTTCTGACTATATAACATCCAGAGAGACTTGTGTTACTGAAAGAAGATTGATCGAATCCGAAAAAAATGTTTTGTAACGATCCCTCGATTAGATTATATACTTTAGTAATCACGTCTCTCATACACGATGTATTTATAGAAATAGAAAATGTTTATTTTCGTCACAAATTAGTAGGTAAGTACATTAAAATAGAAATACATATTTTAATTAAAGCAAATACACCAACCATGTAATGTTTTTCTAGGGCTTATTCTGACAGTATTGAAATTGCAGCAATGATGTACCGACAATTTTTAAATGAAAAAGGCTAATGTTTAGAGAGTAGATAATAGGCTGTTCAAGAACTTCATTGTCTAAGACACTATTTAATCTTAGGCACGTTCTAGCATGAAAGCATTCTAGTACAAGTACTTAGTGAAAACTTGTCTGTAAACCTGTTTGAAACCTACACCATGTTGACCTGCCTTCGTTACATAACCAAGGATAGCGTAATACCACCTAGATTAGCAACCTGTAAGTACTAACAGTCACTCATAATACAGATGAACATAAGTTCATTTCAAACATGACCACATTAGTGACAGACAGAGTTTGGGCCGCCTGCCCCTTGATTGTTTATCTTTGATAGCGACCAAAATCGGTCTTACAACTCTCAATTATGACAGTTCAGCAGTTCAGTGACCAAGCAAGTTGCTCTGCTCTGTCACTCTCATCTCAACGAGACTGAACGCGACAAAAATTATCTACGCGATCGTTTTGACAGTTTGAGACCAATTTGAGATTAGAGACGAGTTAGGCAATCTGTAAAATACCAACCATGCTATTTATAATGGACTTAAATGCGTCCTTGAGCTCAGATGGCTGCTACATCTGTTGCCATTTCTTTTAATTGACATAAGAGAGATAAGAAAATAATAAGCCTTGCTAAATTGAAATCAAATAAGTGTTTTCTAAATCTTAGTTTAACAATAGTAGATTGTTGCACGAGGGTTGAAACTAACCTATTGCGGCACGAGATGGTTTGGCGCCTGAGCGTAGCGAGGGCGCTAATAGTTCGAGTGCCGTAATAGAATGTTTTTTTTTTATTTGACAGCAGGGAAAATTGCTTCCCAGGGCGGAAAAGTACTACTTTCATCCCTCTGTTCAGGTAACTTCAAGCGTACTTTCCGTGTATGAGTAATGAAAAATTATATGATAGGGTAATAGCATGGTAATAGCAATGCCCATTACTTTTCAGTGGGTGCTTTTTGTAAACTTATGCAGTAGATTGTGCTGTTTATGTGTTAATAGGTATATGATATGTGATAACTTGATAAGTTAATATGTGATAAGTGTTAATGGTCTATTACTAATGTCCAATAGACACATGTATCCTACCTGATCCAACACTAGGATTTTCATATTTTTTTAAACAATTTACTATCGCGAACGAGAACGGTCTAACTACAAAGTGATAAGGAAATAAAATCATACTGTGTTGTTAGATAAAACTCGGACGAAAGAGATAAAATGATAGGTTGAAATTAATTAGTTAATGGCTATGCCTAAAACATTGAAATGTTTATTATAGAAATCTTGAAAAACCAAAGTTAGGTGTCAAATCCGTCAACAAACCTTGGCATTTGTCATATTTTTGACTCAGCATTTGAGTCACTGACCTGCCAATTTGTGATGTTCTGTCGAGGTTCTTCGGCTTTATGAATAGAAAGTCAAGAGTGCAGAAAATTGCTCAGCTTATAACATTAAAGTCGATTTTTTTTAATTTTAATTTAGCCACTTGTTCTATTGTATTCTAATAGTAGGTATATTTAGTTAGACAATGACTTCATAATCTTCATGATTCCACTGACTCATAATCCATACAAACTATCAATTTGAATAGTCAATTTGCGGTAAACTGACTAAATTCTCACTTCATCGGAATTCGTAATTTATGTGCTTAGGCAGCCTTTGGACCTGATGAATATTTCGTGTATTTAGATTATGTATGAGTGATTTCACATCTTGTATTCACACTTCAACAAGATACGGTAGTACCGGGACCTAGGACCAAGTATCACAGTGTACCGTGGTCATTAGTTGGTGTGCCTCGGAAAAATAAGGTTACCTATCTCAGCTAAACTACTCCAAATTTTGACCGCATACGAGTATGTCAACTAAGCATGTTCATGTTTCGCAAAAAAAAAAAAATTTCATTTATGGTGTACCTCCAAAATTTTCCGATTTCCTGAATATACCTTGAACACAAAAAGTTTGCGGAACACTGAAGTATCATACACTTGATTCTAGGTCTGGACAATGTAAGGGTCATGACCAAGGAGCGAGCAGCTGATACGCATCGGAGGATCCATTCTTGGCTCGGAACCTAAGATTCCTGATCTGCTGCCTAACATTTTGAGGATACGGTCGTAGGCCTGTTTACGTTTTACATTTTCACTTCTTACACAGTGGTTCGTAATTTCATAAGATTTGTCCATACTGCTGGGCATTGATTTAAATTAATAATACACCCAGATAAAATCCGTGGCATTGTTTTTCGTTTGTGATAGTCTACAAAACAGTGTCCGTTCTCTTTTCCTCTCACGTTCATTGCCACATTACTTTCTTTTTCTAACGTGACCTCACTCTTTCGCGATGACAACAATTCCACGCGGTCGTAGGGGCACATCTATACTAGAATAATTAGGTATGTTGTAAGTACTCACTCTAGAAAAAATGGTTCTCTTCAGTTTTAGCGTTCGATACGTTGAACCACCTAACCCAGCGATCACTGCATCACTATGAGTGAGGTCAGGATCGCAGCACTACTCCCGCGAGACTGGCTTTCCCAACAAGAACTGCTGAATCGATTCGATTAATAATAATCGGATGCATTTCGAAAATCGGCATAATGTAGCCGATGCATCCTGGCGCGCATCCTGCGATGCGCTCGACCGTCCATGCAATTGCCACTTAGACGACTGGTTAGTAAGTTACCACCGCTATATGACGAACGGTAATCGGTAGGTACATATTCTAACCTATTACCCAATCCGTTAGCCTACCCATAACCTATAAGATAAGCGTAGAGGTAGACCAAAGAAAAGATGGATGTATTGTGTGGGATGACGCATGAGCACCTAAGTAAAAGAGTAAGTGGAACGATAACAGATAACGGCTGATAAAGGAAAGTGAAAACGGAGTATATGTTGTGCCGATTCTGCGTATGGGTTAAGGCAGGAAGATTGAGAGCGAACGATCAAGATTTTAGAAAACAAGCCAAGAACAAAACGATGATAATCATGCCATGCTGGCATGGTGATCAGTTCATGTCGCGTGATTGCTATGACTACAAATAATGGTTATGACGACACCACATCATCGTTACGAGTGTTACGACCAATCATATCTAATTGTGAATGAGTACTCCAGAATAACTACGGTGGCGGTTCGCGCCCGAGACCGAGACAGGAGACCTAGACCAGAGGCAGAAAACCGGCAGCTTATATGACTATGGTCTCCTGTTATCTCTCGTCTTGGTCTCATGTCTCGGTCCCGAGCGTGAAGGCATTTTTCAGCATGGCAGATACGAGTATAATATAAAATAGACTGGAGCCATAGATTGTCTACATCGATTAGTAGATGATTTAACTAGTTCTATATACACGTGTATCCGGGTATTTATCACGTAAATTACTTTATAATTTTTATATAAATGTTCTAGTAGTTCTAGTGTCAATTATGTAGTAGGTAAGATTCCGTAAAAAAAGTGTTTCAATAAAATTATGTTCCATCACTATTCTAGACTAGGTTAGGTACTCGTTTTTAGGGTAAGTACCTAACTTTTTTTCACATTCGTAATTTCCACCTGTAGAGTTTACCTTACTTTGCATGCCGTCAAGCTTGAACAGAGCAGTGTTGGCGTGAAGAAAACAACACGCACTTGGTTTTAGACTAGGACATTCTAGTTTTATCTTCACCAAGAATGTACCTTTAGTTGAAGATGTTTGTTTCCGTTCTCTCTCTCTCTAAGATTGGCCTTACGAGAGATGAGAACGAATCTCCTGCGAATAATTTTTTTTTTTTTCGTTTTGCACTTGAAAAACGGTCACTGCTTTTCAGAAAGTTCTACTTTTAGATTAATAGCTCTTATGTAGGTTATTGGGTCATCCGAGTAGGACTCTCAAGGGCTTGTTTGGACTGCATATAAACGGACTTATATTTATATATATCACATACTTTGTTGATTAGCTCGGACGAGGCACTATCTATACCATGCTAATATTGTGACCTAACCTTTACCAGTTAACTTTACAAAATACTAAGGATCGCTCTAAACGATCCACAGGTAGCTCAACTGATCCAAGCCACTGGAAGTCGGAATCATGCCCAAGACATTGGCAGTATTACCACGCTGAATGAAATATGCACAAGCCTGAATGACCCACAATATAATTTTCTATGTGGTGAATATTAGTAACTTAGCACCTAATGGGTATCATAACATGCCACAACACCCGGAATAAATATTTGCTGATTAGGTACGACGTTTGTATCATTTTCAAACAATACATACCATGAACCGGTTTCTAATTGGTAAGTAAACTTGGTACAGGAAATCTTGATATGTGGTCAGATGATATTGATGCCACTTTGTTTGTTATGGAAGCGCTGGGTATGTAATGTTCGAATGAGCGGCTGATGTTGGAATTTTAAGGCCTCCTAAAGGCACACCGTCATGGACTTTATATACGGGACTGTCAATTTACGAGCACCGAGTAACATAATCCTCCGGAGCATGGATGCGTGCCTAATTTTGACTGCTCATAACGTCGCATAACTTCGACGAACTACCATAACGTCTATGCAAACTATGCCACGAGTGCTTCCTATCAAGAACGTCTTAAGCAAGCTAATGTTTGTATGATCTGCAAATATTTGTCTCGGGTCTGGGTGTTTCCTATGTATAAGAACGTAAAAACAAAAAAAAAGTATGTAAAAAAGTATTCTATCAGTCATGTGGTCCCCATATCACGAACTCTGCTTACTTTGGGGCTGAATGTTTGAAATGTCCAGCATTATTATAACTATTTTGTTTGTCAATTTGAACGTTTTGGGACTACGGACTCCTTGACCTTTGACAGGCATGCATGGGACCGAAGCCAGCACACAGAGGCACTTTTGATAACTTTGATCTTTTGAGATGGAAACCCATTCCGGCGTCTACCCTGTCTAACACTATAAAAATGCTTTTAAGGGCAGCCCGAGGCCTGTGCAGGACTATTATTTGGAAAGCTACTTCTGGGCTTTAAAGGCGGGATGGTAATGGACTGGTTACGGGGGAAACTATGGGTAGGTACTATGGCATCCGCTGAAACAATGTTAATAAACACGTACAAAATGGCGGGTGAAGACTCGCGAACTCACAACTGAGCCCCCGAAAACAGTCAACGACCGCGGTCAAATATTCAAATCCAGTGCTCATGGTGTAGCTTTGCGTATCTTTTGCCGCGTTCGGTCTCGTTGAGATGAGAGAGATTGCGTGGTCACTGAACTGTCGTATTTGAGAGTTTGAGACCGATTTTGATCGCTATCAAAGGTAGACATAGCAGCATTTACACGCAGAGATCGGCCCGCGGGAAATAGCACGCGCCATTCCAACCTTTGACAGTTTTATCCGCGGTTATCTGTACAGATATCTGTACAGATATCTGTACAGTCCAGATGCCGCGGGAAATAGCACGCGCCATTCCAACTTTTGACAGTTTTATCCGCGGTTATCTGTACAGATATCTGTACAGTCCAGATCCGTGGTAAAAACTCTACCGTGTAATGTAAAGGCTGCTAATAAGGTGCTGAGTTTTGTCAGTCACTGGCCTCACGACGTGCATCAACTGCACAACCTGCAATAATGAACTTTAGATTTATGTTTTAAGGTTTATTTTGCATCACAAACCGACTATTATGGCAGATGACAACAAAGGTACCTATATTATGCAGTGGGTAATCATTATCAGGTCATTAAACTTGGTGGTTGGCGGTTAGTTTCCGGAATCATTAACTTTATGTACTTACATTTACATTAAGTAAATTATACTTAATATTATGTGGTATTGTATTTTTATTGAAAATGGGCATTTCAATAATTTAAATGTAGGAAGGTACCAACTAACTATATGTGCGTGATGAGAGGATCAGTGGGGCTATAGTTGCTGGGCAATTCAGATTCAAATAATTTCAAAAAATTTAGGAAAATTATTTCCTGAATGAAAAAATTATTTAATATAAGAGGTGTTTAGGCTCATTGTCTCAATAAATAGGTTTTAATATACTCAGGGTCAAACAAAATGAGTAGGTATAAGGTGCTTAAATTAAATATAATAATAATTTTGTTCATTATTTTCACTCTGATAACAAAGGTTTCAGGCCTTATCAAGCTTGTTATTCATAAGCATGCATTATAAGCAAAATATTTCTATTTGTAGCTAAAAATATTTATTTGTACTAAAATCAAGACTACGGATTTACGGATAGCTTATAATTGTTCCATATTGTTGAATCAATGATTCATAAAATTACACACCTCGTACCAAACCGAAAACCACAAGAAATGACTATTCGATCTTTGTGGTGTGACGTGGTTAGCCACATAGCAGGAGCAGGGGCGTATTTACCCTTAGGCCAAGAGGGCCATGGCCCGGGGCGGCAGGCTACGAGGGGCGGCGCAAGCCGCCCCTCAGCCTCTCAGCTTGCGCCTTTCTTTTTGGCCTTATAATGCCAAAAGAAATTTCAAAAAAAGCTTACCTGATTAACAATAACTAAAATTTGGTTGGCGAGGGGCGGCTTGCGCCGCCCGTCGCTCTCAGCTTCATGAGCCTTTCTTTTTGTCTTTACATGCCAGAAGAAATTAAAAAAAAAAAGCCTACCGAAATAAAAAAAAGGTAAAACTTATTTGGTTGAGAGAGAGGGGGGCTTGCGCCGCCCCGTGCTTTCAGTTTCATGCGCCTTTCTTTTTGTCCTTATATGCCTGAAGAAAGTAAAAAAAAGTCTACCTAAATAACAAAAGCTAAAACTTATTTGGTTCAGAGCGAGGGGCGGCTTCCGCCGCCCCGCGCTTTCAGTTTCATGCGCCTTTCTTTGTATCCTTATATGCCCGAAGAAATTAAAATAAAAACTTTTTCTTTAAGAACCGTAAGCAAAATCAAGTGTCACATGTTGCATTTGTCATAAAAAAATTCGGCTCGCTTCGCTCGTACATAGAATAGGAACCGACAAGCAGCCAACCTTTTCTTTGAGAACCGTAAGCAAAATCAAGTGTCACATGTTACATTTGTCATAAAAAAATTCGGCTCGCTTCGCTCGCATATAGAATAGGAACTGACAAGCAGCCAACCTTTTCTTTGAGAACCGTAAGCAAAATCAAGTGTCGCATGTTGAATTTGTCATAAAAAAATTCGGCTCGCTTCGCTCGCATATAGAATAGGAACCGGCAAGCAGCCAACCTTTTCTTTGAGAATCGTAAGCAAAATCAAGTGTCAAATGTTGCATTTGTAATAAAAAAAATTCGGCTCGCTTCGCTCGCACATAGAATAGCAACCGACAAGCAGCCAACCTTTTCTTTGAGAACCGTAAGCAAAATCAAGTGTCACAGTTACATTTGTCATAAAAAAAATCGGCTCGCTTCGCTCGCATATAGAAGCGGAAATGACAAGCAGCCAACCTTTTCTTTGAGAACCTTAAGCAAAATCAAGTGTCACATGTTGAATTTGTCATAAAAAAATTCGGCTCGCTTCGCTCGCATATAGAATAGGAACCGACAAGCAGCCAACCCTTTCTTTGAGAACCGTAAGCAAAATCAAGTGTCACATGTTGTATTTGTCATAAAAAAATTCGACTCGCTTCGCTCGCATATACATAGAATAGGAACCTACAAGCAGCCAACCATTTCTTTGAGAACCGTAAGCAAAATCAAGTGTCTGTTGTTGTCTTAAAAAAAAATCGGCTCGCTTCGGTCGCTTATTATAAGCTTCATGACTATTTTGCGAGCAGAGTGCAAACCAAGTTTCAAGCCCGATACAAATATTTGCGGGGGCGGCAAACCTTACTGGCCTAGGGCGCTGAATCTTAAAATACGCCTCTGAGCAGGAGTAGCAAATGCTACAGGCCCCGCGCAAGTAGGGGCCCGCGCACTTTCTGAGCGTAAAAAAAGTATATATTTATAAAATGTCGGTCCCGGCTTTTAAGTCGTTAAGCCATGACGGAGGCCTTTAGGCGGCCTAAAAAACTCCGTCACCAGAGTTGGCCACTTGCTCATACGAACTTACTTACTTAGGAGCGAGAATTATTTTTTTATTTCAGAAAAGTTCATCGATCGAGCGAGCGAAGCGAGCGAAGATCTTAGTGGTAAGTTGGGCGATTTTGCTTTGTATGTTTGTATGTTTGTATGTTTGTATGTTTGTATGTTTGTATGTTTGTATGTTTGTATGTTTCACGAATTGTTGTTCGAGCATAACTGTCGAACCGTTCATCCAATCTGCATGAAACTTGGTAGGTCAATAGGTTGTGGTAAGGAAATTTACGGTGGAGCATATGAGCTTAATCGATGAAGGGGTTGTGAAGATATTGGGTTCCCAAGGGGGTAAAAAATTATGAAAGTTACACAAATATATTGAGTGGGGTGTCATACGAAAGGGCTTATTTTGTACATTCCAAAATGGTTTTTATTTTTAATCTAGGATGTATAGTTTTTGAAATACGACCAAAGACCAAAAACTACGAAACCAGAGCTGCTAGAGCTCCCGTTTCATAGAGTTTCGATGTCTTCGTAGCTCATTGACTGGTCGGTCTTAAAAAGAGAGTGGCATCGTTGCGGTTTGGTTTGCAATGATTTTAGATGCTACTTGATTTATTTTCATGATAAAAAAAATTTTGATAAAAAATGAAAATAATTGGGGTAAAAAAAGTTAAGTAAACAAATATATTGAGTGCGGTGTCAAATGAAAGGTTTTTATTTGTACATTCTAAAATAGTTATTATTTTTATTCTAGGACGTATACTTTTAAAAATACGAAGAGAATTCATAAATATGAAATAAATGAAAAATTAGACACGACATTATGTATTGCATGCATGCTAGTATTTTTTACCATGAAGAGCTAGCGCAATAGGCATACCCGGCAGTAGTAGCACTTGAAATTATAGGGGTAGTCAGAAGAAAGTCCAAATGTTGGCCATCTACGGTGCGCGAGATCTCAGTTCGGGGCGAACTACTAGTTTATTATGACCTAAAAGCAAACCAAGGGTCCCTTGATAGAATTTGCTACAGGCTCCATGCTGGCTTAATACGGCACTGTGTGACAGTTGCCATATACCTACAGACACAACAATTGTAGGTACATTTTATTAAAATTGATGTGAATATATTCGCAAAGAATTGAGGCCTATTATAGTACCGTGCCTATTGTTTGGCGACAACAATGAGTAGCTATAAATTAGGCACTTGTATGATTACACCGCCGTTTGTTTTGGTTTGCGATAGTGTTATATGCATTGTATTGTACAAAATACCTATTACTGCAGGCGACTAACGTATCACTTCACTATCACTATCATTACAAAGTATAAAACAAAGTCGCTTCCCGCTGTCTGTCCCTCTGTGTCCTTAGATCTTTAAAACTACGCAACGGATTTTGATGCGGTTGTTTTTAATAGGTTTATATGTAAAATACACGCATAATATAGTAGAGAAGCACTGATAGTTTTAGAGGTTTCTATTGTGATGTGTAAAGTGACCCGAGCGAAGCCTACCACCATTTAAGTACTTATTAGGTAAATTATGTAAATGGTGTTGGCTAGGCACACCTGATGGCTAGGGGTAGTAATAAACCTAATGGTGCAATCGGCTTACCTATTTCTTAACGTGATGCTAGAGAATATCGTTCGCTGCTGAAAATCAAGGCACAGCATTCAGAACTCACGCATTCACAATAACCACGAAGAATATAAAACAAAAATTAAAGCGCAGTATTTAGCAGAATAAATTCATGATGTATTTAAATATATAAGCATTTATGTTTATTTATTTATTCTTTATTTTATATATTTGTGTTTTAACAATAAAAGTAACTTGCAATAAAGTATTTTATTACCTATTATTTGTATCATCAAAACATTATTATAAGTGTACAACTATTTATTTATTTACCAATCACTAACCCCAACCTTTATCTAACTACAAGAAAATAAAATGAACCAACCTGTATATTGCATGCAGATAAGCGGTGTATTGTTCTCTATGAATGCCAGCGCAGTCGTCAGCTGACATTCTCGCCATTTATAATACGATTTTTATATAAATTTTTGTACTTGTTCACGACAGAATCAATACTTTTTTGTTTTTCATTTGTTTATGAGGAATGTCTGCACCTTAGGCAAACCATTTCTAGGTTTTTAAGGTGTTTATTATTAAAATTTTAGTCTACTTTTATTTTTGTCAAATAAAAAAAATAAAAAATAAAAACTTATTTAATGGTTAATTAATGCTATTCTCAGTCAGTGCATCATAGTACCACAGAATACTAGTACTATATTATTGATATGCACATTATAAGTTTTCATTTCGATCTGTTCTGCCGGATTAGTACCTACCAACTGTCTTAACGGAATTTCGCTGATTAGGATATTCCTCTAAAGAAACTTTGCATCACATCTACAAAAGCCTTTTAATGTAAAACAGTAGACCTACCTAAAGGAAGGATATCCTTCGAGCAACCTGAAAGGAAATGACTCGATTTAGACAAGAAAACACGAAACACAAGCTATTTATCTGACCACGCATGGAGTATTACACAACTGACCACAGATGGATACACAGTTAGTAAGAGATTGTGGCCACAGGAATGGCACGTATCGAGCATTGACCTTACGTGACTCGGCGTGACATTGAAAGTAGGACTTTAAAAGGGTTTATTTTATATCGGGTTTGGTTTGTCGGTGCAATTTTGAAGGTTACGCCACACAAGAGGAAGGGCATAGTGAGGCTTTCTCACTCTAAATTCGAGTAGCCCGACTGAGGCTTCTGCCTTCCGCCTTACAGAATATCATAGTCAAATAACATAATTCTTCTCGAATGGTGTTGTGTCCTGCGGTGACTAAGGTTGCCAGAGCTCTGCGAGGAAGCACTGCGTTGACAACTGGTGGACCACTCTTGTCCATTGTGTTGTCGGCGCAGTGATTCCTCTTATAAAGGGTCAGCAGCGCGAGTGTGTCTTCTCTGGTGTCACAGGCGTTCATAGGCTACGGTAACCGCTTACTATCAGGTGCAAAATGGATGTCATTTTAAGCGATTTCACGGTGAACATTTCAGTTTTTGTGAGAATCAACATGTATTGTGAGTAATAATCCACGGGCCCATGCTTGTTAACTATTTTCCCACGAGAATTTCAAATGATTAAAGCTTTGCAGTCACAAAGCGACCTACTTCGTTCTTGTTCATTAATTACCAACTAAGAGCCGTGGAACTAAAAATCACTTGTTTTATAAATACTTAACAAGCCTACTCCGTCACCAGAGTTGGCTACTTGCTCATAAGAACTTGTAGCCTATAACCTTCCACAAGAATTAAGCTATCAAATGCGGAATATTTTTTTAATTCATACTGGTAATTCTAGATGTTTAGTTCGTTCAAACAAACAAATAAAATTGAAAAAAAAATGTAAAAAACTTTTTTTAAACGCTTGATTATCGAGTTGTGAGCTACCCTGAAAATTTCAGCAGCATAGCTAATCGGGAATTGATCGAAATTTGAATTGCAAGATTCCACCCGGAACCGTTCACTGCCCGGAATGACAAACAGACAGACAAACAAGGAAGTGACTTAATATAAACGATTATAAAACAAACAAACTCTCCCGCTTATTAAACTGGTATTGGTAAACAAAACGTGTGGAGAATTTACCCTAATCTGATTCACATTATGAACTGACATTAGGGCATGTGGCAACAAAATAAAATTTCATGTTTAGAATCGCGAACAGAGGTTTCATGAAAGCCATTTTATTTTGTTTGGTTTCCGTTGTAAAATTACTTTTGTGCGATAACATTCAGATAAATAAGTACTGAATAACTTTTATCGTATAACATTCTTCATTAACCTACGAGTACGTCATTTTTTTTTACTATTTTGTTATCAACAGTGGGCGTATTACGAGTTTACTATTCTATCCGGGACTATAG
This sequence comes from Camptogramma bilineatum, assembly GCA_958496255.1. Classification (NCBI taxonomy): domain Eukaryota; kingdom Metazoa; phylum Arthropoda; class Insecta; order Lepidoptera; family Geometridae; genus Camptogramma; species Camptogramma bilineatum. The sequence goes on from OY292451.1 coordinate 2,912,675, forward strand.
TAAAGTATTTCAATTGTATGGAATTCAGTGCAGCGCCTCTATCGGTAACATGACTAAACTAGATCAGTCCACCCTAAGTTCAGTCCATACAATTGTCCATACTTTACTATAATAGTCACGGATAGATTATGTAGGTACTAAACTCGTGATGCGCCTCCTGTAAAAAATGAAAATCCGGTTTGTAATTACTTAAGTACAAAAGTTATTGATTACTTCGTAATTGATTGGATTATCCAGTTTCCATCCTCGCGTATTATAATAAAAATATTATTATTTACTATTTTCCGGGCTTCGTGAAATTTGATAAAATAGTAGGTATGCGTTACGGACAAAAACTATATTATAAGGTTTTGTTCCTTTGTTTAGCCGTTACCGGAGTGACAGCTTAGTTTTTCCAGATTACAGTCAATAGTAGGTATTAATGTTTTTGATAAATCATATGATTTTGAATTTTTGGCTTCTTTTGACATTCGGTTATTATTTATGTTATGCAGTTAAAAAAAAAAAAACACAAAATTGTTTTATTGTCTATGTTAAAATCGAGGGTGCTTGAAAAAGAAACACCAAAACGTTTCATTTTTCATAATTATGAGACTAAATTATGTCTTGGTATTTTAATCGGACAAAATATTTTGAAACTGATTTTAAATTCGTATGAATATAAAATTAATGAGGCAATTAAATTAATACATTTTTATAAATTCCTGTTTCACGACTCAAATTAAAATAAAATAACCAATCTTCACGTTTTTGCGCCTTTGTTAAATGAATAGGTACCTAGGTAAATAATAAATAATTATACTTAAATAAATAAATATTGCTAGATATTTGACATAGCGCCAACAACCAAATAAAACAACCCGGCATAGAAATTTACATAGAAAATAGAATTCCTTTAATATTACTCATATTTCGTAGATTGTATGTCTGAGTAGATTTCTATGTTCATGTAAATAAATACCTAAGTACATTTATTTTAATAAAACTGTAAACACAATTAAACTTTCAGGAACCCTCATTTGTAGGCAAATAAAGGGTATTATTACAAATATTTAAAATTAATTCGCTGAAAATTACAACAATGCGGTCATCAAAGGCGAACGCACAACTATAATCATCAAACGGATTTCTCACATAACTTAGTTCCGAAAATTTGGAACAGGTCGAGATTACAAAATATTAAATAATTTATAGTTTTAAAGATAAAAAATGTAAAAATTACTATTTTCTTTCTATTTAATGTTGCATATTTTGATACTTTTCTTGACTTTCATGCATATTTCAGGCTTTTTATGTTGCATACTCGTATAATCCGGACTCTAGTGATTATAGTGTGATAGATTTTTTGGGCTAGAGTCTAGCCCAAAAAAAAAACTTTGTATCTTTTTCTGAGGATGCCCGAGAGTCTAGCCGCTAGACTCCTCAGAAGGGCATCCTCAGAAGATACAAAGTTTCATCATAATCTGATCAATGGTTAAGGAACGCATAGAGTATTTTAATTCATTAAAATATACTCGTTTCGTAGTTTAGTGACACGCGAGTACACTGACATGTATTGAGGGCACGAAATTAGAACAGCTGGGTTATCTTTAGATCTGTTCTCAATTAAAACTGTACCCACATTGCCTCTTATTTTCGCGATCATTCATATAATATAACTTTATTAGCTTACTACATACTCCACCTTTCTAGATAAAGTTCATAAATGTATGAACATCTGTGAAGCTCAGATGTTCAGATATTTTGGCGAAGTTCAAGCGTGAGCCTGTTTTTTTACAAAAAGAAAAAAACATGTAGCATTACATACAACATAATTTTGAATGAATACGTTGTGCTTATGTAAGTTCTTGAATTTTTTGGATCAACGCGGATTTATTTATTTTTGAAGCAAAACTTCTTTACACACGCTTGTCTTGGGGAGTAAGCTGGTGAATGCGTGACGAGAGCGTTACGAAAAGGTGAGGCGAATGGAAGTTTTAGTTCAGTCGATAAAAAACATATTAAAAAACCCCAACATATCCCTTAATCGACTAGAAAATTGCTGATGATCTGAAAACGCCTGAGAAACAGAGCTTCTTGAACTGCTTTGCTGAGAACCACCTCGATCACGTCAGTTTTCAAACAAAAACCCCATTAAAATCGGTTCATCCGTACAGGAGCTATGATGAGCCACAAACACAGATTCTCTACAATTAAAAACACCACTCTTTTTCGTCGGGAGTTTAAAAGGATGAGATAATATGAAATCTAATCTCGATACCTTAAAACACATTGATTTAAAAAATATCGTTATAACACATTCACGGATTGGGCAGTTTTTATTACATACTGTAGCTATATTCTGTGATAACATATCTTCCAGTAGGTAAGTATAACAAGCTTACCATGGGGCTTTTTCTACCAGGCTTGGAGTCGCTCCATTCTTATTTGTATCCACTGAAGCCATTTTCATATCTGAAAATAAAACAATCTATGAAAACCTGTAAGTACCTACATGGTTACTAAAATGACTTATTTTATTTTTCTATTACTTACATACCTGAATAAAATTATTTAAAGTAGAGTACCTACGCACGATGGATCTTGGCATTCGTGAAGTTCGTTTCGATGCGCAGTGTAGCTTTTTGTAGTTGAAACGGCTAACTTCTGGAATGCCTGGATCCATCGTGCATACTATAGTACCTACGTTTCTATTAAAATAATCTCAAACAAACCTACATATACATAAGCCTTCTAAAATAAATAACCTACCTATTATTTACATATCTAGTGCATTAAGGAGTGAGGCACTTGAATTTTTGAATTAAATAATACCATTATGAGTACAGTACTACCAGATAAATGATGGGTATCGGAAAACATCTGAAACAATCGTATAAAATTACAAAAACGATTGAAGAAAAGTACAAATTACTCACAATTTTCAACTTTATCGCAAATTAGTTTCAAGCCACGCGAGCTGCGCAGATAACGATGTGTACTTCTGTCACAATCTGTTTTGTAGAATCACACAGAGCTTAATATCAATATTGCCTAGACTAGACGCTGTCGTGTCGTTCATATTCGGAAAACACGAAATTAACGGATGCCCATTATTTATCTGGAAGTATTGTACAATGCTTGGTCAATAAGGTAGTATAAACAATAGTGTTTGTTTAAGGTTATTGATAACGTCATCGATTACCTACTAATAATACATTGATATGGAAAATAATTAGGGTAGATAAAGGTGAATATAATAAAGTTTGCAATAAAGCACTCGTGTGTAATGAATTTTCTAGCGATTGTCACAAAATTTATTACACTTGCCTTAGTCATTGATGTTTTAGTATATTGAGTTGTAGTTACCTACCTACATCAGTCATGTAAACGAGCTCTGCTTACTTTGGGGCTATCAGTGATTCCCAAAGTGGTCCAGGTGGACCCCCAGGGGTCCACGGGTGACTCGAAAGGGGTCTACGTTGGTTCTCATTTTCTGACAAGTTTTGGGAATATGGTAGAAATGTAGCAGCAAGGGGTCCACCGAAACCAGTAAAATTTTGAAAGGGGTCCATAAGAAAAAAAAGTTTGGGAACCATTGGGCTAGATGATGCTGTGTGAAATGTCCAGCATCATTTATTTATTTGTTTTACATTTTTTATGGTGTAATAGAACTACTACCGAAAAAAACAAAAAAAACAAAAAACAGTGCATTTAAGTAGGTACTTATAAGTAACTGAATTCTAAAGTTATATAATCGGATTGAGTTTTCGTCTGCTAACTGAGAGACGCATTTCGAGTATCAAATGAATAATGATGTTAGGTGATGAAGTGAAGACAGGAAACATGTTTTGCCGATCCTCATTCCAAATTCATTTTTACTTTTGTCGAATTTTACAAAGGTCTTGAAAATTCGAGTGAGTTAAAAGGTGGGGAGATGATGATGAAAATCTAAATAGATCAGAAATTGTGACTGGTTTTTTTATTATTAAAAAAAATCTTAATCTTGCGCAGAACTTGTCAATGAACACATTGAGTCAAATCCATACAAATACAACTGAAAATAGTTGTTTACATCCAGAAACAGAGATTTCAATAAATAAGTACCTACCTCATTAATTCTGCAATTTAATTGAATTGATTTATTTTCGGTAGGAATGGATTAAGAAGCAAGGTTTGCTCCTGTTTTAATTTTCGACAGTTTTAATTGCCTTAACGTTGAATAATCGAATATCGACATTGAGAAACTCATTGAATTACAAATTAATTGATTATTTTTAAGGTATTTCTGGTGGCCACGCGAGGGTCACTGGACACCTGGCACAATCATGATCGGAAAAATGGCGTGAAAATGGATAAAAGTTAATACTCAACAGTGGTTGGGTACGAGCTGATCAGATAGATAAGGTAACCTATCAATCTTTCGAAAAACGATACACCGAATTTTGAAATCCATAAAACGTTTGATAGAAACTCGAAATCCAGATACTTTGTTTTACATAATTTTATTACTCCGATAAAACGTTTCACAGAAGTCTCATTTGACAGAAACACTAATGCCAGATTATCAGTTCGTTTTTTTTTTCATTTGACAACAATATCATTATACCTTATTTTAAAAGACAGAAGTAACGCTTACCAGAAAATTTCCAGCCATATAGGTAAAACCAATTATATTATTTACGTAATTTGTGTTACTTTTTATGTTGCGTCTGTCTTACCTTAAAACGAAACGTTTTTAGGTTATTATCGGTCTCAGAACCGAATCTGCCCACCCCGACTTCCACGTAGTCTTGTCTGTGCTACCCTAGAGTGTTTTTATGAACTCGGAGGCGCGAAGGGAGATGCAGCCCCCGCCCGCTGTGACAAAACGCGGCACCAGCACGAGCTGGAGCGGCTGAGGCTGGTCGCCGCCGAAGGTGGCGACCAAACAGCCGAAGCTGCGAAGGCTCGTGCTGATGCTGCGTTTTGTTACGCAAGGGCGGAGGGGCTGCACTTCCCGAAGCGCCGGAGCCGTCACAAATTCGAAATGGATAGAAGATTTAGGTTAAATTTTGATAATTTGCCAAAAGTGTTTGGTGAGGTTACTTAACCATCTAGCACGAAATTAGTTAGGAAATGTTAAAGGTAATAAAAAAAGTAACTAGGTACAATATTTATTAGATATCTACCTACAGTACTTCAAGCTACATAATGGACATCGGTCATTTAATTTTATGGTACCTAGTATTTATAACGCTCTGAATTATTACTAGATGGCACAATTAGTAGGCGTTTAGAAAGATTGAATACATAATTTTGTAATAGGTCTTTCCTGAACCATGATTTTTCGGGATCACGAAATATATGGAAAACAAACATGCGGTAAAGTGAATTATCTGGATGTTAAAATTTCTGGAAAATGTTTAGATGTATTTTGTATTTCTGCCTTGTAAAAAAAAACCAAATGAAAATCTGGCTTAAGAATTTATGGAATTCGAATTCCTGTATTATGAAAAAAAAGAAATCAAAAATCTGTCAAACGTTCCTATGGATTTCAAAAATCTGTCTTGTATTTTTCGTGACATCAATACGTAACCTTTTTTACGAACAATATTAAAGTTAAAGAATGCAGAATAACTTTGAATATTTTACACAATTTAAATGTCTAAGTATCGCTTTTTTCAACCGTCTTCTACCATTTCAAGGTTTTCATCGTAAAAAAACAATTTTTGTAGGAAGCAATCCGAATTAGCGACTTAACGTGTGAGTCAAAATAGCTCTGCTGAAGGATATGGTTAGGTAACAAACAAGTTCAACGTTCAATCAAAATAAATTTTAAATTAAAAAGTTCTTTCTACCTACAGCTTAAAATATAAATTTTGTCTTTCTTAAAATCACTATTGGATTTAAAAAACTAGCTTGTCTGTTGCACGCGAAGTAAGTATCTACTTACTAATATGAAATTTGCCACTGTATGAAATAAAACTATTAAGTAGGTACTTACTTACTATTAAACTTTCGTGATAACAATTAAGTAGGTACTTATATTTAGAAAAACATGAATCGGAAAGTAATTAAGGTAAATAACGCGAATTAATCCCGTGTCCATGTATTTTTAATAAATAGAAATGTTAAGTTTCTACCTAAGTGTTAGTGAAATTAATCAGATTATTTTGTAATCACTACAAAACTCCAACACCATAAATAACATCGAATAAAAACTACGAACTCTTTCAAAAGCCAATACTCACATTAAAAAAAATCTTTTGAAATTCGAATTTGCACAAGAAATGTCAAAAGAGCGGGAAACGTTTCGCAAGCACCGCGTCCGGCACGCTCAGTGTGTCGCGATTGACTAAAGTATGGTAGATTAGATTGGCAGATGAGAAAATGTAAATACGTACCTACCTACTCCCGGTTTTACATATTCACTACCGGTAAACATAACCAGCTTTATTGTTATTATACGTAAGTATAGATTATATTTTATTTTGTGAGATGTGCGAGTTGACTGACCTTGGACAGCAACAGATTTTTTTATCGTGCCGATTTGGTGCAGTGTTTATGTTTATGTTCTAATAATTTGAATTCGAATAAAAAGTAGCCTTTTTAGAGCTAATAAGAGGAAACTTTTAAATAATGCAGTGAACGAAAAAACGAGGTAATGATAGCTTCACGCAACAGTGATTCCGATGATGTTTTGTCAGTATATAAGTAGGTATCTACATAAAAACATAATGTGCCTGTTACTATTTTTAATATTTAAGTAGGTACTTAAGTATATCATTGGAGGCTATCAGCAAAAAAAAATAATAACTTAACCAAAATGTCTTTCAAAACAGTGTGTTTGAAGATTTTGCCCAAAAACGTTTTGGGCAAAAACGCGAGAATCTGTACATTGGCATTTTCTAGGTGTCCCCAGGTGAAAATCGACAGCTACGCGGCTCTGATAAGTTTTACAGGAGTTATAACCACATTATTTGATTAATGGTGAAATTGGCATGCCATATTTATTAAAATGTAACGCTTAAAACAACATTATGATATAGAAAATTAAGTTTAAAAAAATCGCAATTTTAGCCTGTAGTACTGTCCCTTAAAAAAATCCGACCTTTAACAGCGTTTGGTTAAAAATAATTCCACTAGACTGGCAAACTTTTAGCTATATATTTGAAGTTTAGTGGGTTACCTAGGGTTCTAAATGTACAATTTGCTGCAAAAGCCAGAATTTATACTAAATAAGTAATATTTAAGCCTGTCCCCGGGATTTGGGCCAACTGGACATATCCGGATTCCGTTACCGCGTTTTCGAATGATTTTACAGTTTTTTTTGTTCCGAGGGGTAGTTATTTTTTTACTTAAACAACAACATTGCAACGAGACAGACGTAAAAGTAAAGGGAATGTCTATAGTTTTTAAGCCAACAAAAAGGTTCCCACCTCCTCCCTACCTTTTAGATCCTGACGAACACTTACCACCAGGAAAAGACCAACCGTACGCAATCTGGAAATCCCTCAACAGATTGCGAGCACAAGTGGGTAGATGTAGAAGCAATTTGTGTAAGTGGGGAATGTTAGACGAGTCACGTACGCAGTGTGACTGTGGTGCTCCTTCCCAAACTATGTCCCATCTACTGGACTGCCCCACTTGCCCCTCTTCCTGCACAAGAGCCGACCTCAACACCGCTTCGGACGCCGCTATAGCGGTAGCGACTTTTTGGTCAAACCAAATTTGAAAAGAGAGTTCATTGACACGAGAGAAGAAGAAGAAGCCAAAACATTCAAAACAATTGTTTGATTTTCGGCGTCAGTGAGAGGTTGTGTTTTTCGGGCACTGTCCGGTGAGTATTCAATTTTTTTTTAATGTTTAAAACGTATTTCCAATGCATATTTTTATTTCAGAACTGAAATAAACTATCCAAGATTAACTTAGTGTGAAAAATCGTGTGATAAATATCAGCAAGTTGAGATAATTCATATTTTTGTGAACAGGTACCCAAGTTCGTTACTTCCGGTTCGATACCATAGAGCTGGTAATCACGTAAAGCAAGGTTTACATAGCGTACACTTTATTTTATCTATTATTATTTACCCATTATTACCCTACTGTGCGAAGGCAAAAGAAGGTATTGTTTTTAGCAGATATTGTACTGTGTGCATGTAGGTAGGTAAATTGTAAGCGAAATCTTTCATTGTATATCATTCATATTTAGATCTATCTACTAAACTGATTTTGATAATGAGTTATCAAGTTAAATAAAATGAGCAAATATTTGTTTTTTTTTCGGATACGTATCTACCTACTTAGTGTTTGATATTAAACGACTTTTTTTTTGGAAAAGAGGTCAAAATATGAATTATTTTGGTAAACCTACGGCCACCATAGGTATCAAAATTATTCGTTTAAGACCTATGTTCCGAAGAAAAAGTGGTTAAATATTAGTAGGTACCACTGTTCGATAATATTTTTTTTTGTGACGAAACAAATTATTATGCTTAGTTACTTTACTTAGTTAAGACTAATTTTCACAAGTTCTAGTTTACTTCTAAAATTATAAATTTCAACGATTTCATAGCTAGTAAATAACAATTCAAAAAGATTTAGAATTAAGCGCTATGTAAACCTAACCTTAGATGTCTGTCCCCCAAATCCAAGTTACAAAAATGTTAAGTTTGTATTAAAAAGTTTAAAATAAGTGTAGACATTGTTTAGCAAAATGATGTGGTTTCTCAAAATACTCAAAATTTAAATAGTTAATTAAGAAAATAGTCAATTTTGGGAATTTTATTAAAACTTTAAAGGCCATTTTAGAGCATAGGTAACGAACTGGAAAGGAAAAGTTGATAAAACTCGTGTATTTCTAAGATATCAAACTGATTTTATACATTTATTAATTAAAAACATGTTCTCTTTCTTTAATAAATAAATTAATAAAATAATTTTGAGTTTTACTATCTTAAAAAACCAAAAACCAGCGGTAACGAATCGGATTAAAATTTCTCCCTACAGTAATAAACTCGCTAATTTCTCCTAAAATAACAATTTTACGAGAAAACTTTTTCGTTTTTAGATAGAAGAATAATTATAGATAGCATAAGTATATATAAACATTTCAATGAAATTCCACAAAAAAAAATCAAATCACAATTTTGAGAAAGTGTACAGTTTTTTCTGTAGCAGGATAGCAGACGTTATCCTGCTACAGAAAAAAGTAACAACAATGCCTCTCAACTTTAGCTAAGAACCGAAGCCCTTTAGCTAAGAACAGATTTTAATGATTTTTCTATGGGGTCACTTAGCCCCATAGAAAAATCATTAAAATCTGTCAAGCATGAAAAAAATATTATGAACACACACCCACATACACCCACACACAACGAATTTTAATACAAATAATATTTTTTTTCCTATAAGTAAGTAATCATTTTTATCTACACCGAACTCCTACGATCGTTTTGCGAGCGCGTTTATGTCTTTTGTAGTGAGACTACTTCAAATGACCTTATTACGGTTTCTGCCAACTGTAAAATTGCTACTGGTGACAATTAATTTATAAGTATTGATCAAATTGCTCCTGGTGACAGTTAATTAATGTAGGTAAGCCAAGCCAAGCCGACTTCAATAACTCTTTCACGAGAAAGCTACAGTACGCTATGTTAGGACCACGCAAGCGAAAACCAAGCGGATCAATTGCTAAATCTGTTGCTATCTCTTTTCAATGGCAAATGACAAGAGAAAAACATTCTGTAACATTCTGCCTTGCAAAATTAACAGGGACACTATAATAACGGATGCTAATATTTATTAGACTCCTGGCACACTGTAAACTTTTCTATCGGTCGATAGTTTGTATGGACTGAACTTAATTTAGTCAAGTTACCGCTAGAGGCGCTGCACTGAATTCCATACAATTGAGATACTTTACTATAGTCACGGATAGAATAGCAAACTCGTGCATACTAGTGCTCGAGGCACAGTGCCTGATTAAGAGCCATACCAAACTATCGGCCGATCGAAAAGATTGCAGCCTGCGAAGGGTCGTACCTATACTCAAAATTACAGATTTGTAAGTAGGTACCTATAGATAGGTACCAATTACACCATATCAACTAAAAAAACCTGTCATAAAGGTAAACGCCTTTACATCCACCATTGAAACAGATAGAGTATTTTTAATGTAAATTAACTATTTAATTGTAATTTTATTTAGGTATTCATTATTTTAACTACTACCTAACCTAACCTTGACCTTGTGTTAAAATTCATCTATTCTGTTTCAACTAAGACCAACAGGAAACCTTGGAATCCATTTTTGGCAATGATCGTATTGATCGTAGTACCTATTTTGGATCAAAGCAACTTTTAACCCTGCCCAGCCACAATCAAATATCATAAAAATCCATTCAGCAGTCGTCCTTAAAGTTATAAATGGTGTAACAAACCCGAATTTGTTTTGTACTTATAAATATTTTAGAAAAAAAAGAAAGATTTATTGTCCCATCAAATAACACAAATAAACAAAATAAGCTAAAACTAGGACTTTACACAAGGATAAGTTGAGACAAAGGGAGTAAATTCAGCATAAACTGTATGTAGAACGTAATACAGCGCTGGTTTTCAATTTATCCTTATCGGTCAAAAATTACATAAAGGAAATATGCTCATATTGCGCAGAAACGTGAACAACTTTTCTTTCAATTGAAACGCCAACGCATCCTTGATAGCTAAAGCTTATGATGGCTATCTATTCAATACTGGTTACCCCACATGTGATGTAATTCTTATACCTATAACGCAAGATAATCTACCATAGTGCTTTGCCAACTAAGAAAGTCATTATGACTATGGTGTAATAATCTCATGTATTATGCGAAGTGATGACCAAAGGTGTAAGCTTACTCCTTTAAGATTTGCTGATATTTTTACAAAATTATTAAAGATAGTTTATGTGTAACGATGGGGTCCTGTTTATAAAACTTATTTGAACTAATTTATAGAGTTTAGTCACCTGCCTCTTGATTGTCTATCTTTGATAGCGACCAAAACCGGTCTCAAACAGTCAAATATGACAGTTCAGTGACCCAGCAAGTAGCTCTGTCACTCTCATCTCAACAAGATTGAACGCAACAAAAGATAGCAACGCAATCGTCTTGACAGTTTGAGACCAATTTGAGGTTTGAGACAAGTTAGACAATCAGCCTGCTGGAGTGAATGGAGGCCGTGAATTCAGCACTGGATTGACTTGACACTAGTATCTATACAAGCCCAGCAAAGACTGGGTTACTGTACGCCATGTCAAAATCAGCTTATTCCTTCTAAGCACGTTAGGGTCACGGTTAGTTGGTAATGTCGGCAGCGCAAAATCTTTTGTTGTCGAATTAATTAGAGATGCTAACTTATGTCAAGTAGCTATATTAATTTTCTTAAAAACCGACTTCAATGTTATAAGCTTTTCTGCACTTTTCTTTCACGAGGTGCATTTATTTTAAACTCCGAAGATCCTTGACATATCCTCACAAATTTTATTGCACCTATCAAACAAAAAAAAATATTCCAAATCGGTCCAGGCGTCTTCGAATAATCGGTGAACAGGCAGAAAAAAAAGATTCCGACGAATGGCGTAATGGAAAAAACCTCCTCCTTTTTTTTAAGTCGGTTAAAAATGAATGGCGGAAATAAAATTAGGTACACAAAAACATTGAACTGCATAATTAGGTCAGTCTAAGGGCATAATTGTGCTGTTTGCCCTGATACACTCGCCCTTGCTTGGTAAACTGTGTAAAACAAATGTAAGTATTACTTATTATAAAAACATTCGCTTAAACTGTATCAAGGTCAAGTCAATTTGGTTTTCCTTGATGATATCTGTACTATCCATACTAATATAATAAAGCGGAAGAGTTTTTTTGGTTGCTTGAACGCACCAATCTCAGGCACTAGGTACCTACCAGTCCGATTTGAAAAATTCTTTCAGAATTTGATAGCTGAACTCTTGAGGTTATAGGCTTTTTTTCACCATCATCATCATTACCATTATATTATCACTACGGGGGCAAACGCGAGGGCGCTGCTTTAAAATATCAATTTCAGTTTTAAATATCATTGTACTAGCTAGGACATAGTTTCTCAACCTTATTCCGCCCATCGCCCACTATCTTACCTACTTTTCATTATTTTTTTACCACCTGTCGCGAATTTAAAACAGATTTTTCCGCACAGCGGTATGTGGTTATCCCCAATTTCCCCAATAGTATGTGGTTTTCCTGTTTTATTTTTAACTTTTCTTTATTTTGAGCCCCTCTGCTTCATCTCAACGCCCCCCAATTTTCTCTGGATCTTCTACTGCCCCCCTGAAAGTCTCAAACGCCCACAAGGGGGCGTTATCGCCCACGTTGAGAACCTATGGGCTAGGATAACGTAGGTTAAGCGGATGACTTAAAGATTAGGATCCTTTTAACCAGTACTTAGGTGAATTACATTGGGACATTATTCATTTTTATTAGATTTGTAACGATTTATAAATAAATGAGCTACTGCCACGGCGCCTTACCCACGCTTAACGCGTTCAGTGCCCATGACGAACATGTGCGTGCTGTCCCAAAGTCACCATTTACGCGGAAGCACCACCATACCACTTATTTATTTTTGTGTATTTTCATCGCGTGATCACTGATCACCGTATAGTTTATAGCAATCATAAGATAGATGAGTTTGCTATAATTTTCTACCCGGGCGTAACGTACCAAAAAATATTGACACTGATATTAAGAAAATTACAAATATTATCTATCATCTTATAATAATAAGCTTTGGATAATCACTTAAAACGGGATCATATAAGATGAATGTTATACGGGATCGAATCAGAAATGAGGAGATACGATACGTTGAAGAACTCGGGTCACCGACATTGACATAGTCAAAAGGATTAGCACGTTGAAGTGGCAATGGCAGGTACGTAGGCAGGCAGACTGTGGCAGGCTATAATATAGCTATATTATAGCCTGTCACTATATGCACTATATGGCTATAAGTATAGCAAGCAGAACAAGTAGCCGATAGGGTGTAAAAGTTCTCGAGTGGAGGCCACGGATCGGCAAGCGCAGTGATGGACGTCCACCGACAAGATGGACAGATGACCTTGTAAAAACTGCAGGTCGGCGGTGGATGCAGGCTGCTTCCAACAGCAACACATGGAAATTTTTGAGGAAGGCCTATGTAAAACAGTGGACGTCCAACGGCTGAGATGATGATGAATAACTTAAAATAGAAGCGCTCGTAGTGTAGCTTGGTTAGACGTTCGATAAATAAGTAAAATCTGGGAATTGAACTCGTACTCGTAAATGTCGTAGGTACTCATCTCAACCAGAGTCTCAAACAGTCAGAGGTCGTCACTGTATCATCTTTATCTCGTGTGTTGAAGCTTACTTTTGATATCCTCTTATCGTTCAAGTAAACAGCTCAGTGTCCTTCCATATTCTATACAGAACAGTTTAATTTTTCTTAATACAATTTTTAATCAAGTAAAAACAGTGATTGCGAAAATAATTTAGTGATTAGGTACTTACATAGGCTATGTGATAGTCGGTATCAGTGATAAGATATTTTTACTCAATATTAGAATAATACCAGTAGGTGAGAGTACGAAGTGCAAGAGACATGTAAGTTCTACTTATTTTCGTAGCAATTTGAATTACTTAAGCTATTGTTAACCTTAAATAATGGTCATAATGATCACACACAACACATACCTTACTACGAGTAGGTATATAAACATACCTTAATTGACACAAGAACGTCGGTAAACGATAGATACATAATTAACGCGATAAACTTTTGTGTCAATGTTTTTTTAATAGTGTGTTATAATAAATACTTACTTGATGAAACACTCAAAAAAAAACGGCCAACAAAGTTACAATAAGTACCTACCAAATAGTTTTTAAACTATAAGTAGGTAGTTTAATGTACCTACCAATAGGTACAATCAATTCTTTAATTTCCCGTGCATAAGTTTTCATTATTTGTAGGTACTTCTTTTTTACAAAACCGAAATAGTTTTACGGAATTTAAATAAAATATAGGTACCTACTTACCTACTAAGTACAACTTATATAAAATTTAAATCCGATTCTAACTAGTTTTGAAGCAAGCAAACATACTTTTAATTGAAGTCAAGTTATGTAATTCTGATAAGAAGCAAATTGGTCTCTTAAGAACGATAAGCTACATTTAGTCCCAGTGACCCTGTGTTATCATGCATTTCGGGACATTGAAGGTAGGTACTGTATTTTCCTAACAGATTCAGAGTCGACACACCAAAACAGAGCTGCTGGGAAATCATTATTATGAGCTGTAGTAGTTATCTTCCGTCACGAAAAACGGCCCGCAATTTAAAAAAAAACCAAAAATTTGTACGTAGGTACCTAAAAACTACAGAACCTACAAAGAATCGGAGAGATCAAAATTACCTGTTTAATAGAATTTATACATATACAAGATACCTATATCTAGGGAAGGTGATTAGAGGAGTGTCAAAAACGCCTTAGACTAGTATTGAGTGCTCACAGAATGGTCCCAACCCGTGTTTATTGCCCGGTTCTTCACGGTTTAGGTCATGATGGAAGAGGAGTAGAATCACATAGCTTTTAAAGGCGTCGGAAAGCTAGCACATACACAGCCCTGTAATTTGGGGAGGGGGGGGGGGGGAGGGGAGGGGGAGGGGGGGAGGGGTAGACCCCCCCTGGTGGGAGGGGTCAAAGAAAGCTAGTAGTTTATGAGAAAAAGAGAAATGAAAATTTGAGGTTAAGTTTACTAAAAAGAGGAAACAGTCCAATAATTTGGTGTTTTTGAGGGGTAGGGGAAGGGGGATGGGAGGTCCACCCCCCCGCCGTACCACTCCTAAGCTGAGAAATTGTATAAAAAAATAGTAAAGTAGAGATATGGCAGACTAGTACTCTGGCGCTTCGGCGGCCGCTACCGCGGCACACTCGCTACGCTCGCTCGCCTCGCGCGCGGTGGTCACTACTCAAACCTAACCTAACCAACTGAGTCGAGGTAGGGCAGACTAGTACTCTGGCGCTTCGGCGGCCGCTACCGCGGCACACTCGCTACGCTCGCTCGCCTCGCGCGTGGTGGTCACTACTCAAACCTAACCTAACCAACTGAGTCGAGGTAGGGCAGACTAGTACTCTGGCGCTTCGGCGGCCGCTACCGCGGCACACTCGCTACGCTCGCTCGCCTCGCGCGCGGTGGTCACTACTCAAACCTAACCTAACCAACTGAGTCGAGGTAGGGCAGACTAGTACTCTGGCGCTTCGGCGGCCGCTACCGCGGCACACTCGCTACGCTCGCTCGCCTCGCGCGCGGTGGTCACTACTCAAACCTAACCTAACCAACTGAGTCGAGGTAGGGCAGACTAGTACTCTGGCGCTTCGGCGGCCGCTACCGTTACAAAAAAAAAATGTTTACAGTATATCTTGACATTGACAACTCGAAATTCCGCGCTTTTTATTGACACTGACAATCAAAATGGCGTACATCGTGTATATTTACGTCAAAAACGTCCAATCAAGTGTCAGAGATGCGTTCAGTAACTGACCACAGCCAAAACATTACAAATAATTTCAAAATATTTCGAAACTTTAAAAATTAATATCTGAAAAACTATAAGTCATCTGTGATTAAAACTTTTGCAGAAAGACTTCTTAGGTAAATACCTTTCTACCATAAAATTACGGCTGGCCAAATATTGGGCTGTGTATGCGCCGATCAGCCAAGGCGTCGGTTCGCGCTGGAGACCGAGACCGGGAGATCAAGACCAGAGACAGGCTTTTTAGGGACGTGCGACAAAGACAGGAGTCAGATAGCCACCTGTTTAAATGACAACGGTCTCCTGTCTCTCTCTGGTCTCGGTTTCTGGCACGAACAGCTTAGCCTGGCCCCATACGAGCCACCGAACATAACCACAAACGCTGCTACCGCCCTATTTCCTGTAGTTTTCATATATTTTGTATAGACGCGCCGCACACGTGTAGCCGGTGGCGGCCACTCGGTTTAGCTACAAAATATATGAAAAGTCGCTGTCGCTGGCCACTGGTGGCTGTAGTCGGTAGCCCGTTTGCGCCGAGCTTAACAGTTCAAAGTTACGATTCGATCTCAGCGGTTTTACTGAGTAAATGATTTACTTTGACTTTGTATAATTTATGCAGGGCCGACGAACCGCAAGTGATCGTGGTGATTAGAATCATCTTCGAGGTGATATGGACGATTATACGGCTGAACTTCCAGCTTTTCAAGGCTTTTATCACATGGATAGTGCCTCCTGAACCGAAGGATGTCAGCGAAGAGATTATACTGGTGAGTACTATAGTCACTATACTAGTGTTCTTTGAGAGCTTTATGGCAAAAAGTTCCGTGTTGCCAACTATGCCAAGTTTCGAGTAATCTATGACAAGACTCGACCAAATTAATTCATCCTTATACAGGAAACATGAACATGTTCGTTTTCAAGTAAACAAGTTGAGTGCGAGCGACGCGCATGAAGAACTTGTTGCTGTAGTGTAGAAAATGGCAGTAAAAGCGTTGAGAACGTTACATCCAAAGTTTATCAGTAAATTAAACAGACCTATTTTTATTAATCTCTTAGATTAATACCCTAATCAATTTGATTTGAATAACTGTAGAAAATATAGAAGCTAATTACGCAAAGATAGTAGATAGGAAAGTGGATTTATTTTAAAGTTCAAACTCCAGTAGATTAATATCTTAGATAATGACAACAAAACATGTACGGATGAAATGCATGGAGGAGAGGCATTGTCATAGGTAGGTAAGAAAAAAAGAAGAAAAATATACCTAACAGCAAAATATTATTAAAAAGAATAGAAGAACGTGCAACGTGTTCGAAACGTCGGGAAACAAAATAAATAAAAGGTACGCGATAAAATCCCGTAATAATAATTATCATTATATAGAATAGAAGAATATGTTACTGAGCTATGTAAAAGAAAAATGGTGAACAAGCGAGGCTAAAAAGGCCGATAAAGCAGAATCATACCTAAATGATTCGTATCACGTCCTGAGGCGCGATTCAGACCTTCTCAGAATGCATTCCGGATTCGAAAAGTTTTTCAAATAAATTCTTCGAATCGCATGCATTTTCGGAAGTCTGAATCGCACTGCTGTTCTTGTTACTCTCACGTCTATGAAAAGAGATGAAGTGCAATTCAGTAGCCCCTTTAAAAAAAATACTAGGTAGGTACTACTTATGCATAAACGGTCACCAATATTGTTTTAAAATTATTTAAGACATCTTCATTACCTTCAGCAAAGCTAAAACGACCTAAAATTTTTTCACCGAAAGGTCTTTCTGTTCTCTAGCTCATAGAAATATATAACTAAACACATTTACCTAATTATTTATTTGTTTCTAACATAACAAATATCGTTACAACGTTAACAATGGAATTCACTCATTAGCCGTACCGTGACTTCGAGCAATATTAAAACAAACTTGAAATATGACAACGAATGTCAATCCTAAAGCAGTAGGACTGTTGTAAGCTTGTTTTAACATTGCTCTAAGAGTTCATGGTACGGCCTCAGAGGCCTATGGACCTATGATAACTACTATGATCTTCTAAAACTACCTGAGCTAACTCCATGAGTTCACATGTCTTCAGATAACCGGAGCAGGTCATGGCATGGGCCGTGAGATGGCGCTGCGGTTCGCCCGCCTCGGCGCCACAGTGGTCACCGTCGACATCAACCCCGCCGGCAACGACGAGACCTTCAAGATGATCAAGAGCGAGAAGGGAAAGGTTCACAAATATGAGTAAGTCTGTTCAATTATGAGGATAGGCCCTTACATCTTTACTAGATGATTTATACAGTGCAAGAGGCAATCTTTGCCTACACTTATCAGGACACTGTAGTGCCTGGGACAATGTTGAGATGGAGTAGGCTTGCCCAGCACCTAAATCATCCTCTCAGCTTCACCGGCCATATCCACAGGAAAGACATGGTCAATAGGTGTGGAGCTGACTAAGCAGCGGGTTTCCTCATGATGTTTTCCTTCACCTACCAAAGACAAAGAAAACTATTTAGATTTTAAGCGGATGGATCACCGAAAAGAAAGCTAGGTCCCATACCGTGTTTGTTGCCCTGATTCTTCACGGTGTTGGTCGCGAAAGAACAGGAGTAGAATCACCTAGCTCTTAAGACGTTTCAAAGTGGTCATAACGGTCCTACTGAATAAATGATATTTGATTTAGATTTTTGATTTTTTTTTTTTATTTATAGTCTGCTGGATTGTCCCTTCTCACTCACACAAAAACAAAGAAGGATTTTATACAAAATTCTTGTGAAAAAATGAGACGGAGCATAATATATTTTGTCCCTCACCGTGTGCCGGCTCTTTGTAGGTAGAGAACATCTGTGTTGTAAAATTCGGTACTAATATGGACCTTATGTGTACTACGAAACAATGGATCCACTTACTTTTTGTCTCTTACACCTATACATCTATGGTACCCCCTTCCCTATACATCTATGGTACCTACCTATAAATTGTTTTTTTGTCCAGATTAGACGTGACAGACCGCGCAGCCGTGTTCAAACTCGCAGAGAAGGTCAGCAAGGAGGTGGGAGAAGTGACAATCCTCGTGAACAACGCGGGCATCATGCCGTGCAAGCCGGTACTGAAGCACTCAGAGAAGGAGATCCGGAGCCAGGTGGATATCAACGTTAATGGCAACCTTTGGGTAAGATCACACTATCACACTATCACATTAGACGTGACAGACCGCGCCGCAGTGTTCAAACTCGCTGACAAGGTCAGCAAGGAGGTGGGAGAAGTGACAATCCTCGTGAACAACGCGGGCATCATGCCGTGCAAGTCCATACTGAAGCACTCAGAGAAGGAGATCCGGAGCCAGGTCGACATCAATGTTAATGGCAACCTTTGGGTAAGATCATACATTTTCCTACTTCTTAACCAGTTTTCAGTTTTTGAAGTAAATATTGCTGGACGTTTGACACAGCGCCATCTAGCCCCAAACTAAGCAAAGCTTGTACTATGAGAACCAGATAACTGATAGAATACTTATATATTTGTAAATATATACTTGTAATACTTTATAACACCCAGACACAGAACAAACATGAACAAGATAGACAGACGACCTTGTAACAACTGCAGGTCGGCGGTGGATGCAGGCCGCTTCCAACCGCAACACATAGACAACTTTGAGGGAAGCCTACGTCCAACAGTATACGTCCAACGGCTAAGATGATTATGATGACGATTATGACATTTCAGATGGTCCAAGCTTTCTTACCATCGATGCTGGAGAACAACCACGGGCACATCGTGGCCATGTCTTCGATGGCCGGCAAGATGGGGCTCCGCAACCTGGTCCCGTACTGCGGCACCAAGTACGCCGTGCGAGGGATCATGGAAGCCCTGGCGGTGGAACTTTATGAGGACCCGAGGGATACTTCTGGGGTAAACTTAGGCCTTTACATCTTTTTACTAGATAATTTATACAGTGTCAGGAGGTAATCTTTGCCTACACTCATCGGGACACTGTAGTGTCTGGGACATTGTTGAGATAGAGTAGGCTTGCCCAGCACCTACACCATCCTCTCAGCTTAACCGGCCATATCCATAGGAAAGACATAGCCAATACGTATTGGGCTGACTAAGCCGCGGGTTTCCTCACGATGTTTTTCCTTCACCGTTTAGAGTTCGTGTTAATATAAATTTTTCGAAACGAAAAATCCATTGATGCACGGCCAGGATTCGTACCCACCTCCTAAGTACCTAAGTACCTCGACTTTCGATCAATTTACACTGAAAATTAGAGTAATATAATAACACGTACGTACCAAAACGATTCTCACTCCAATCCCAGATCATCTTTACCACGGTGTACCCATACATCGTGAACACCGGTCTCTGCCACAAGCCCCGCATCCGCTTCGAAGGCCTCATGAAGACCGTGGAGCCCGGAGACGCGGCCGATCAGATCGTCAACGCCGTCAGGAGGAACTACCCCGAGATCACTATCCCTAGCGATCTCTACTACACTAATAAGGTGAGACCTTCAAACTGAGAGCGAGTTGTTTACTAATTCGATCGCGTTGACGACAAGAACACCTTGAAAACTATAACTCTTAGGCCTTTACATCTTTACAAGATGATTAATACAGTGTCAGGAGGCAATTTTTGCCTACACTTATCGGGACACTGTAGTGCCTGGGACAATGTTGGAAAAGGCAAATATCATATACTTACCTAGACAATTTTCTGTTTCAGCTCTACAGCCTGATGCCCCCTAACGCTTCGAAAGTGATGCTGGACTTCGTCCAAACTGGACTGGATGCTCATGACTAAACATCACGACAAAAAATTAGAACACAGCATCCAACCAGTGTGTTATTTTATATATTTTTACAACGTAACTTAATGAATAGGTACTGTTTGTCAAATAAAAGGAGACAAAATTAAAACTATTGTTCTTAGAAACTGCTCTTTTATTTATGGAGTTCCAACACTTGATGAACTGTATGAATTTCCACTGATTAATATTTGTCTTTGATTGTTATTTATCTTTGATTATTTTATACTTAAATCTAATTTCAAAATGTAATGTATCGCATAAAATGTTTTTTTTTTTTCTGATCTCTACTTTGTACCTAATTCATCTAAGTTTGTACTTACGATAACCCTCATCTTATTTACTACTTAAGTACCCTAAGGCTTTGTTTTCACCACAGATGTGCGAGGATGCGTACCGAGGGATGCGTTCGTTAAGCACCTAGTAGAATCACTTCAATTTTCTAACCTCGCTCAGCACAGCTCTACAAGGGAGAAATGTGTAGCAAACTTGCGAGGGATGTGTTGCTAGAAATGTGAGCGAGGGATGTGCTGCGAGAAAAGTGTGCGAGGTAAATTATTTTGAATAAATTTGACCTGAAAAGAGCTCGCTACGCGTCCTTGCACCGCTCATCTCCACACTGTTTCACAGCGTCGCTACGCATCGTCGCACCGCTCAGCTTGCTCGCACTCTATTGTAATATTGGAATCCCTCACATCATCTCAGAGCTTTAGGTAGGCAATCACGCAGTGGTAAGCTACCTCACTCATCTCTGGTGGGAACACAGCCTTATTATTTTTCAGAGCTTTATTTCATCAATTCTGTATAAGGTCCTCCGAAGTAATTCAAATGTCAGTTAAGGGAGAAGTACCGTTCTTGCGGCTGTTATTATTAAATTTAACTATCAACCTTTTTTTGGAGTGTTAATAATAAACATTTTACTCAGAGATAGTGAAACTTCCATCAAAATGAAAATTCTTACACCTAAAAGTTTTCGATTAAAACGTGATTCGAACGAGCATTGATTGATCCTACAGCCGGAGTGCTTTAACCAACTCAGCCAGGTTCGAATCCCGTCGGAATTGAAAATTTTTATTAGAACTTTTATTTCTATGAAATATGCTATGTGTAACATTAAAAAATCAAAAACCATAGTGAAACCCCTTCTGATCGGAAGGGTCTTTACAATTCGTAAACCCAGATGCTCTACTCAGTCAATGAATGATAGCTTTCAAGCCTGCGGGCTTAAAAAGATCGTTATAACAGAATCATAATAGGAATATTATAAAGGTGAAAGTCCGTGTGTGTGTGTGTGTGAATGTTTGTTGCCACGTATCTCCATAACTACTAAACCGATTTTGATGAAATTTGGAGTATAGATAGATTATAACCGGGATTAGGACATAGGCTACTTTTTATCCCGAAAAATTGCACGGTCCCCGTGGGATTAAAAAAAATAGTAGTCCACGCGGGCGAAGCCGCGGGCGTCCGCTAGTTGATCTATATGCCGTCTCTTTTCATAGACTGAGAAGTGACAAGAACGGCATTTATTGCAATTCTTATTGTGATTTTGCTATAGCGGCCATTTTAGCTCCGCTGTTCTTTAGTTTTCATCGATTTATGACTTTTGCTATCATTTTATGTTAATTAACCGACTTCAAAAAAGGAGGAGGTTCTCAATTCGTCGGAATCTTTTCTTTTTTTAAAGTAGTGTTCTCTTGTTTATGATTTGGTAGCCAAGGTCTTGAGGAAGGTGATAGAGTGACGCTTAGTGGGCAGGCATTGTCCAAATGCTTCGAGCAGCAGTGGTTCCTGGTCCACTGCATTTCTGAAAGGAAAATTAAATATGGCGGAACTTAATCTACTTATCAAATAATACATCGGACAACTTAAACTGGCGAGACCTAAATCGGAGACAAAGACAGGAGACCGAGACCGGTACTTGTCATTAAGGCTGGTTTTACTGTCACGCGTACCGTCGGCGCTGATAAGCGAGCGATCTTTATTACAATGAAATAAGGATAGTGATTGTTCAGCAGAAATGGCTACGCTGATTGCTTTTCGTCAGTGCTGGAGTGCTGGACAATCAGTATCTTATTTTTTATTTCACTTATTATTTCACTTAGTATTTCTTTATTTCACTGTAATAAAGATCACTCGCCTATCAGCGCTGACGGTACGCGTTACAGTAAAACCAGCCTAAGGCTTTGTAGAGCGCCAGTTCTTGCAAGCGACCGAGACAGGAGAGGTCTCGGTCTCTTGTCTCAATCATCAAATTGGTCTCAAACTGTCAAAACGATCGCATTGGTATCTTTTGTCGCGTTCGGTCTCTTTGAGATTAGAATGACAGAGCTACTTGCGTGGTCACTGATCTGTCATATCAACTGTCAAACTGTTTGAGACCGATTTTGGTCGCCATCAAAGACAAACAGACAATCAGGGGGCTGGTCTCGGTCTCCGGTGCGCACCGCCAGCCTTAGAAGAGTGCAAAAATTGTAAACGGACTGTAAAGGCAAGTCTTTTTACCCGACTACGGCGAAGCAAAAAGGAGGGTAATGAGTTTGACCGGTATGTATGTATGTATGAATGTTCATCTGTTCCCTCGTAACTTCTAAACTCGGACGAACTTCTAAACTACTTATCATAATTCTTGAAAGACCTCTTTGATATATTTTTAATGAGACTACATCTTCGACCCAAGTCATATTTCCCTATTTGTACGTTTATTACCTATATCTTTATTTTCCCAAATATTAGTATTAACTTACTTGTAGTCTTCCACAGACACCTTTCCATCCTGGTCTACGTCTAACTTCTTCAGCACCAGCTCAACCAACTCTCTCACGCCTTCATCTGGGTCTTCATCCCCTGGTTGTTTTAGTAAGGAGTTCCTAAAAAAATTAATCATCACATCATCATCATCATCAAAGTCATCATCATCTTCGTCCGCAGCCTGACTTCACCCACTGCTGGTATAGACCTCCGTTTCTTTGTTCACGGTCATGGGCTAGCCTCATCCGAGTTCGTCCCAAGACTGTACTTACTCTTTAGCTTAAAAAAATGTTAATCACAGCATTCTATCTCAAAGAGTCTGGCCTCTTCTCTATCTCAGAAAGACACAATGGTGGCGCCACCACATTCGCGCCACCAACAAAATGTAACACACAACAGGTTTTAATCAGTTTAAAATAGGGTTCATTACAATAGCAACTCACTTGAGCAACAAAAACATCTCATCCTTCGTGATAAACCCATCAGCGTTCAGGTCGTACACATTAAAACAATGGTTCCTCCTCTCTTCATTAGTTCCCTTCAGAAGGATGCTTAGGCCGCGAACCCAGGGCTCGAACCTTAAAGCTCCCTCCCCCCCGCTCGTCCCCCGCTCCCAGGTCACCCACACACGTTCCATGATCGCCTCCTCGGTGACCAGGTCGAAAGTGTTGTGCATTACATCGCGAAATGTGTTTTGGTCTATGCCCTGAAAGAAACGAGTTCTTTGAGCTAGTGAGCTGGTGGTTCTGAAGACCTTCGTGGATTAATTTCTCTTTTCCAAGGCACGGTAGACAGCCATTTACAGTTCTCAATGGATCTAGGCATTCTTGCAGTTAGGCTTTTCGCTGCGCAGTAGAAAATTTTGTATGAAAAAGTTACACTGCGCATCGAAACGAATAACTTCACGAATGCCAGGATCTGTTGGAAGAAAGTGTACCTTATTGGTGTTCACGTTGATCTTTTGCTGTGATTAAAATAAGCCAAACTGACGCCGCTGAGAGGGTATGCGAGTTACCTCGACGGGTTGAATTGTACTGAAATGTTTATGAGAGTGCACAATAAAACAAACCTAACGTGACTCCCGCATCAAGGTCTCAGCAGACTACAGCGTATCAAAACGTACCTACGGCAGCGTTCATTTTTGTCACAAATATGACTATACCAAGCCGGAAAATAAACATGCCGTAGTCTATTTCTTTCCAATTTCACAAGAGAGTTTGTACGCTGAACTTCGTGTGGGAAAACAAGGCAAAACTCATCATAAAACAGTTTAATTTGAAGACAGTAAAATCGCTTCAAATGTTGCTAAATTGTCCCGAATAATGTGGAGCATTTTACCGATCGTGAATTGCGTGCGTCCATATTGTAGGCGTGGTGAGGGTGGACAAATTGGGCGGGAGCATGCGATGCTATCCAGATAAATAGGTCGAAACAATGATTTTTATTGTTGGTTTTATGACATTTTTACGAATAGTCTTTGTTTTGATCAGACATCGTTAAGTTGTCTGGTTATTGACCAACTATGGAATGACTTTTTAAACTTTTTAAATTGGCAGACATGTAAAAAATATCAACTTAAGGTTTTTTTTTTATTTATAATGGTAAATAAGAGTAGGTATGACCCACCGAACCGAAGTAGGCGCTGAGCAGCACCAAAAACCAACCAAAGTTTTCAATTTGAATGAGAAAAATCTCACTATGCACTTTTTGAGACATCTTATTATAAAGTTGGCTTAAAAAATCGGGTTCTTTCTTTCTTTCTAACTAAAAAACACCAAAATGAGAGGAGAAAAGGTAGATACAACGTGAAACTAAAAACTTAAATACTTATAAAGTCAACCAAACGTACAACTGCCTAATGTAGGTACCTAAGTTTATCTATGTTATATACCTTACAAAACCCTGCCGATAAAAATAAAAATAAAAGGCAGTGAAACGTAGATTGGAATCAAACCTGAACTCTGTAATATCATCATGTTTATTGCTCCGTATTGGGGGTTCTCTAGAGCCAAAGAATTTTATAGCCCGTCTAGAATTTACAACACTACCGACAATGTGCGCGTCAGAACGCTTTCTTTTGTAAGTCAACTGCGAAATAAAGAATTGTTCTAGATTCTGTTTGATTTAAAGGAAACAAATGATTAACCTCCCATATGCCGGAACGTAGATCTCAACGATCCCAGCATAAGTTAAAGAAAGTTATAGTGTTTCATTGGTTGTGAGAAAGACTCAATATTTTCACTTTCCGACTCTACAGCGATTTTACTGAAAAATACTTCATAAGGCAGGCAGCGGTTCGCGTCGGAGACCGAGACCAGAGACAGGCTTTGTAGGGGCACGCGAAAGAGACAGGAGATAGAGAACCTCAGATTTTAAATGACAACCAAGAAGATTCTAAACTACGTAACTGGAGTTCTTACTGACATTTAATCACTGACCTGTATCTATACAAGTACGCTGGACCTCTGATACCCTTTGAAATGACAGCTCTTGAATGTGCCGATTTGAAGCGCCCCCAATGCGGGGGAAGAGAACTAAATCTGACGTAACTGACAAATGGCCGTTGTCTCGTTTGTATTGTCTCCCGTGTTTTTAAAGTGTTTTTGGAGGTTTAACGCGATTAAGCTTGTTTGTTGTGTCTTATTTATTTAGTTGATACATAAATAAGTGGTGGGCATTCATAAGTAAACTATGAAAGAGTGTGTGCTAAGCAAAACTCGTTACCAGAAGGGAAGTGGGGTTACATTCCACAAGTAAGTGAATTTACGGCTAATCTTCGGCTAATATTCATCAAATTAAACTTATCTTAATTATTATACGTAATAACAACATATTTATCTTCATATTACCGGTTTTTTATAAACAATAAAATTTAATAGTGTTGTCCAAGTTACCTGTCGATAAAACTTATCGATATTTTTCCTATAGATATCTATTTACTTTCAAGAACGGAAATCGCCGATGACCGATTTTTATTATCAAATACATATAATTTTTAAATAATTCACAGGTTTCCGACAGACATAAGACTGGAATTATGGCTGAACAACATTGAAAAACCTAGTTGGCGTCCGAAAAAATATGATTACATATGTTCAAAGCACTTCTCTTTATTAAACATAACTCATGCACTACTTTGAAAAAGTGCAGTACTCCAACAATTTTCTGCAGCAGTGCCGGTTAGTATAAAAATATAGTATCATTTCTAAAATGTATAGATAGATAGGTCATACATAAAATTTTTATTCTGATGAAAATTCCGTAGATATTGATTTTGAATGATGGGCTATACTCCCTTCCAGTTATTTGGGAAGCTGTCCTTCCACCATGTGTTAAAATAGTATATTAATAATGAATATTGTTTTTTTTTTCTTCCTTCTGATTGGTTAAGATTACGAAAAAATTTAAAATTCAGTACCGATATCGGGTCGATTATGTACTTATGATTTGTAGTTTAATTGTTGATTAACAGAAATTTTGTTTTCAGGTCGAAGGCGTTGAAGTACAAGCTGTGACCCGCAACAGAGTACTCCTTCAGGTCTCCTTTAGGTCTCTCTCCGAAATCTGCTATAGTATCAAGCATGATCATCGTTATGAAAACTCTCCTAAGTCATCCAAAAAAGCATTGCAGAGAGTTAAAAATTATTTGATAAAATCAAGAGCTCGTGTAAAAGTCTTTTAAAAATTTTTTTGATGTTACATAAGTAACTATGAAAATGATGACGGAAACTAATAAAAAATGTTAAAGGATTGTACATATATTTTTATTTTCTATAAATACCTTACCTATTCCACTCCATCCTGAAAAAACCACATTTCTATTTAAAAAACGTTCCCTATTTATTTTTGGATCTAGCTAGCCACATACTAAGTACCCGTTAGTCCGGCTTCGGCATATCCTAAGACTAGCAGTTTCTGAGATTTGCGCGTTCAACCTAACAAACAAACTAGTCACTTTATAATATTACCTAGTATAATTAATTAGACAACTCGTCGGAAATGTCCTTTATCGATGTATTTTATCTCATTGTCCCATCTCTATTATTAGTTCCTTTCCCACCCACTTCTGCGATCAGCGCCAAAATGGCGAAAATCAAATCGCCTCACTATGGCCCGGCTTGTCAGAGGTCCAGCGTACTTGTATAGATACAGGTCAGTGCATTTAATGTACAAAGGATTTTGAACCTTATCACGACTACACAACGATCTATTATCATTTAATCTTGGTTATAAGGATTGTTGGTCTTGTTGAGAGGCTTTCTTGGGTGCTTTGTCTCTTTCACACTCGTTGTTGGATTAGTAGTGTGCCCATGTCATTTAAATTTCAGGATATTTTTACCTTATCGCGCTCGACAAAATCAGCGCTTGATTTCGATCCATGGTTTCGATCCTTGAATTAGATCCTTGAATTAGATCCTTGATTTTGATCCTTGATTTTGATTTCGATCCTTGATTTCGATCCTTGGTTTCGATCTTGGATTTCGATCCTGGATTTCGATCCTTGATTCTTGAATTTTGAACCTTGAATCTGAAATCTTGAATCTTGAATCTTTGAAGTGTCAGCTGTCAAACTTCAAATGACCATATCTCGGGAACTACTTGTCCTAGACTCCCCGTTCCCAGTTCAAATGAAAGCTAAGACCAAGATCTTCATTTGAAGTGACAGCTGTCAAACTTCAAACGGCCATATCTCGCGAACTACTCGTCCTAGACTCCCCGTTCTCAGTTCAAAAGAAAGCTATGACCAAGACCTACATTTCAGATGACAGATGTCATTTTGACAGCTGTTATTGAAAATGTAGATCTTGGTCATAGCTTTCATTTGAGCTAAAAAGGAAGAGTCTAGGATGAGTAGATTTCGAGATATGGCTGATTGAAGTTTGACATCTGTCACTTTAAATGAAGATCTCTTCAATAGCTTTCATTTGAACTGAGAACGGGGAGTCTAGGACGAGTAGTTCCCGAGATATGGTGGTTTTAAGTTTGACAGCTGTCACTTCAAAGATTCAAGATTCAAAATTTCAGTTTTCAGATTCAAGAATCAAGATTCAAGATTCAAAATGAAGGATCAAAATTGTATCAGTATTTTAATTCAAAAATCATGCCCTGAAACACCACGTAAATCAGAAAATGATGGAAACGGCCCCTTAGGGACTAGGAATGTTTAGTTTATGGTCACCCTTTAGAAAGAGACACACCGCCCAAGTTTTCTTTCTCAAGCGGACCTTGTTTTCTGTCTCAGTCAGTGTTCCAGGTACGTAGTATAGAAATTCCTTGATGACAACGGTCTCCTGTCTCTGTCTCTGGTCTTCAGCGCGAACCGCCAGCCAGTGATCACAACCTGAGGGAAGAGACGATGAAACTTCGTATTGCAGTCATTAGAAAGGGATGGGCCAGGCACAATATAAATAATTACAAGAGAGATGGCACAAAATAGTGATTTAACTACAAATTTTGAAGAAGTGGTAGAAATGCGAAAATTACATGGTTACGTGGTTTTTGCTCCCGACCACGACTATCTCTTTATTTTATAAGCCGTCAATGATTAGATTATCATTAAATATTGCTAAAAGTTACCTCATTCTTAGGCGGTTGTCCCATCGCGGTGGCCGGCGCAGCAGCCTGCGCGGCCGCCACCAGCCGTCGGTACATGCTGTATAGAGCCTCCAACTCATTCCTAGCACAAACATGTTTACATTAATACTAGTAGTTCGCCCCGAACTGAGATCTCGCGCACCGTTGTGTTGATAGCCTAGATTTGGACTTGTTTCTGACTACCCCTATACCTACGTTAAGTGCTCCTTCTAGTGTTTACCACCCAATGATATCTAATGCGCTACCTCAGTATGGTAAAGATTATAGGCATGCATGCAATACATTAAGTCGTGTCGTGTTTATATTCAATAGTTGACCCCGCGAACTTCGTACCGCGCCTCAGGGAAGGCCTCTTAGTTCGAGAAATTATTAAAATAGCAGTTCAATACAAAATGTATGAGAAAATCAATTCCCTTCCCCTCCCTCTCCCTCTCCACCTCCCTTCCCTCCCCCTCCCTCTCCCTCTCCGCCTCCCTTCCCTCCCCCCTCCCCCTCCCCTCCCCCTCCCCGTCTCTCTCCCTCCCCTCCCCCTGCCCCTCCCCTTCCCCACCCCCTCCCCCTCCCCCTACCCCTCCCCGTCCCCCTCCGTCTCCCTCTATAATTTTGGTACATGCCCAGCCCACTATTTGCAGGAGTTAGCATTTACATACGTGACAGGTTGCAAGCCCATCGCCGCTATTAGAACGTTAACTGGTTTCCTCACGATGTTTTCTTTCACCGTTTGTTTAGAGCTCGTGTTAATGCGCATTTAAATTTTTCTAATCGAAAAATCCATTGATGAGCACGGCCAGGGTTCGAACTTACGACCTATGAATCGAAAATCGAGCACTCTTCCACTCGGCCAACACGGCTTTTATTTTCAATCTCAAGAAAAAATATCAAGAAGCAACTAAAATCATTGCAAACCAAACCACAACGATGCCACACTCTTTGTCTGTTAACCAGACCTACGAATACATCGAAACTCTATGAAACGGGAGCTCTTTCCATACATCCGTTAATTGGTTTTCATCATTTTTATTTTTCTCTGTATTTCAAAAACTATAGAACCTAGAAGAAAACTAAAAACCATTTTGGAATGTATAAATTGAGTACTTTCATATGACACCCCACTCAATATATTTGGGTACCTTTGAAAAAAATTTACCCCCTTGGGAACCCCATATCTTTACAACCCCTTCATCGATTACGCTCATACGCTCCACAGCAAATTTCCATAGCACAACCTATTGACCTATCAAGTTTCATACAGATTGGATAAGGGTCAGTCTCCAAAATAAAAATTTTTGATGTCCGAGTGGAGAATCCTACCTTACAGTAATAATTTTTAACAGGAGTTTTTTTTGTTAGATAGTTTGGCCTGTTATCTACCTTGGGCACGCAGAATTATTGATCTGACGTTATTGTAAATGTATTTTAAAAAATCAGAAACCTCGAAAACTTGATTGCTGTGGGCTGTCCTGACTCCAGTTTTATTCAGAAAATAGTACGTAACTTTTTGTGTTCATACATTACGATATGTTCTTTATTTATTATACAAACCAAAAGGTTTATTTGACTTGAATTAAATTAAAAGTTAACAATAAATGAATAGTTTCAGTTTAATTCGAAAAATAAGTTATGTCCGCGCGTTTTTGTTGATCGCTGTGGATCGACATGAATCTATGTCTACATCCCTAGCTGAACTCTTTAACCAATCGGTTTTCGCCATGTACGCTGTCATCAGGTATGCTCTATCTACTGAGGGGGACAGGCATGTACTGCATTGCCATGGTGCTGAGATATAGAGATAAACAGTTGATTACTTTGTCTTTGGATTTGTAAATGTTTGATTGCTATGCTACCTTTTTCTCATTTGTTGTTCACTTTGTTTAGGTTTCAATTCAATAATTAGAAGGGTTTTAGGGATGTATTTACCATGTAAAAATTATAGCTTTCTACTGTTTTGCATCTCTGCAGAATCATTGAATAAGTTACTTTTTTTGATTGTTTTGGTATTGATCGCTGTGGTCAAAAAGACCATATCGATTAAAATATTGCATTTTATGAGAAAAAGGAAGCGTTTTAACAGTTTTTATTTACTTTCACCTGTCTCAGTATCTGTCTATTTGTATGTCTGTGCCTCTTCTACTTATATTTTTTCTATTTGGGTGTTTACGATTTACGAGTATAAGGGTAGATAGTACACAAATTATCGGAGGGATATGCGTCTAAATGTGTATTAGTCCTTTTTTGAACATAAAGAGGTTAATGATACTCCTTAAAATTATTTATAGATACTGTTTTAGCATCAATATTGATCGCTCTGGTCTTGAAATTTTCACACCTAAATATTTCAAAAACTGGTTGATAAAATTAGGGGCCAATATGAAAATAAGCTTATTTAGACACCTCCTTTTCGAAATAAAAATACAGAACAGTAATAATATCACTATTCAAAAAGCACTATAGCGATCAACCAAATACGCCAATTCTGGAGATCGACCCATAAGCGGTTCGATAGTTATGCGAGAACATAAAAATGAAACATACAAATATACAAACATACAAACATACAAACATACAAAGCAAAATCGCCTAACTTGCCACTAAGATCTTCGCTCGCTTCGCTCGCTCGATCTATAATATTATAACTTCCTCCTGCAGTGGAATGTGGATATTTCTACAGGGGCCGTTCATTTTCCGAAATAAAGGTAAATTAGGAATCAACTAACTATTAAGTGAAACAATTTTGGAAATGAGATCAGTGGTTTCAAAGATCAGCTGGGATATTTTGTTTCACGCGTAAAGTCGCTAACTCGGATTCGTCCCAACAAACTGATTTTTTACGAACAACATTATTTACTGCAAGTTACGAGTATTTATTGCAAATTTTTTTTATATTTTACACAACAAACATGTCTGTCTATCAATTTTTTCAACCATCTCCTACCATTTCAAAGTATTCATCGTAAAAAAAAAAAACAATTTTTGTTGGTCGAATCCGAGTTAGCGACTTTACGGGTGAAACAAAATATCCCAGCTGGTACTTAGCTCTTTGTAAAACAGCATTTCCTTTTGAATATAATTATGTGTTCATATAATAATTTAGAGATACAAAGATGATCATAATTATTTTTAACTAAACTGTTCACTAAGCTTCTATTTGGGAGTAAGTAACCAATTACCTACTTCTTAAATATTTATTTGATCAACATATTGTTTAATAAGATTTTGTTAAAATAATGTTCATGTAAATAACATGAAAAACTCCCCCATAAGTAGGTAACAATTAAAAATCATTGCAAGTTCCCGAGCTTTCATCAAACTTATTATTTATCAAAACAAAAACAGTCACAAAGCGTGACATCAACAGTCTGAATCACGTAGGTACCTAAATACCAAAACATACAATCATAAAAATCACGCAACGTGACATTCACAACACAAATACACGATAAATCACATACACGGGGAAAAAGACACGAGAATTTATTGCGTTGTTCTAATGTCAATGTCTCTACATGAGCTATGATCGCAAAAGTTTTAACAATTTAAAAAGTTGTTTAGTTTATCGAGGACTACATAGTTCCTTAGTTAAATAAAAAAAAATACTTATAAAAGCTACACTATTCACGTCTATTTCTTGGTTATGCCTAATCCCATAAATTAATTTTCGTTGATATTTCTGTTAGAAAACTTCCAGTCATTTCACACTTTGGTAAATAAACAAACATTTAACTCATATTTCGAAATAAATCGTCACGGGATATCATTGCGTTATTTACTTTATTTACATCCCGACGTTTCGGCTATGTTACAAGAGCCCGTGTAAATTATAAACGCGATAAAATCCCTTGTCCTTGGACTCCTAAATATCATTGTGATCGCGAAAGTTTAGGAAATACTATATTGATTATACTATTAAACTCACTTAGAGAAGTGCGTAAGTTTATACAAAGTTTCTAGTTGTTTCTCTTTGAGCTTTCGAATAGGCATGGTGCACGCCCCGCGGTCATCCGCGTACTGAAGAACAAAATACAACATACCCATGTGGCACCCTCCCAGACTGACAGTGAAATATCGGACGCGTCTTTATTCGGCGACAGACGCGACTTATTCATTTCACACTTTTTCAGGTAAGTCTAAATAATTCTTCGTGATGGGTTGTAAGTTCATCGCCGCTTATTAATACTACTGGTTTCTTTACGATGCTTTACATAACCGTAAATGAGCTTATGTTAAAAAAATGTAAAGCTAACATAATGAGCTGGACTGTTACCTGAGCACAAGATGAAAAGTTATCACCATATCGATATTATTATGGTCCTTTTATTTTCTTACATATTTTACAAGCTCTATCGTCGTCGTCGAAGACTTTTGTCCAGAACTTTGGCCAACATTCGAAGAATCTACCCTAATGAAATTGAAAACCAAAACGTCTTAATACTTAAACCCGATTCTACGCTGCATAAAACAACTGAAACATGCAAATACAAATAAGTTGCAACTATCTACCGCGACTTACGGTCGCGTCTGATAATTCTACCCAGCCCTAGGGTTGTAACTGTCGGAATGGGGGTGGTGTGACCTAGTGAGTATGTAAATATGACTTTCCAATCAGAAGTAACCAATATTCGGGCTGCATGAAGTATCGAAATGTAACAAACGAAATACGAATCGGTATTTCCGTTAATTTGCGTTGTATTTTCATTATTTCAGGATTCGAGACCCATGGCTAATATTTTTTAGTTATTTTTGAAAAAGTAATACTTATTGCGTGGATGTTAAGTACCTCTAGCTACCTCCTCCTATACCGTTCGTGCCTTTTCAAACGTCCAGGTTGCCGGTGCCGGCTACCCGGCAACTTATATAATTTCCGCTTCCATGTTTTCCATTTCATGTCATTATTTTTCATTTCCATATCATTATTTTTTTTTTTAAAACAATCTCTGACAACCCTGAACTGATTGGTTGTGGTTTTTACCACAATGTTTTCGTGAATCACTTTATCGAATGCCACTTTTTGGTTAATAATGACGGAAGTAAGGTTTTAATAAATCATTTTCCTTTGAATTTCGATAGAAAGATTAGTAAACAGCACGCAAAGGAACATTCTTTTAGGAAGAATAGCTTTTTATTTCGCCGACTCTTTACAAAAATAGGGGTGAAAATATGTAGGGTAGGCTGATAGCAGGGTTGCCAACCCTACTATATTTTAGAGGAGTCTACTATACTTAGTTGAATCCCAAATACTATGATTTTGTAAAAAATTGGAGCGCCCGCCGTCTATGATACCTGCTGTCGCCAAAACAATAATATCTAGATATTATTAGTAGGTACCTAGGTACCTAGAGACCTAAGTAGGTATTTCTTTTTATCTTGGCATCCACTTCACTGAACGATTCCGTGGGTTATCGGAAACTAAGTAGGTACCTACCTACTTTTTGGATTTCCCCTCATCTACTATATTTTTTCATCAAAGTTCCTACAAACTACTATATTCGAACCAAAAAAAGGTGGCAACCCTAGCTGATAGGTATACAGGGTGGAAAAAATGAATGGGCCCTGGAGGGAAACTACTTTAAATCCTTAAGATACAGTATTTTACTCAAAGGAAACATTCCTTTATTTTTAAAAAGAAACATTACTGCATTCAAAGATTTTCTATTTGCTTGCTTTACCCAGGAATCGAACCAGCTAAAAATTTAAAAATTAAACACTCCCTATTTTATTCCATTAGTCGATATATTCAACACTAAAGATAAAACTTCTTAAAGAAACATCATACACTCGTCTGTCGTACAAGAAATCCATGAAATCTAATATTTAGTACATAAGGGCTTTAAAATTGCAATTTAGCTCTACAGTAGAATGGTGAGAGGTATCCAGTAGTGTGATTCAGATCTTCTCGGAATGTATTCAGAATTCGGAAAATAACGTTTCTTCGCTGAAAAACCGTCAACTTTTCGAAGAAAATCATCGAATCAGATGCATTTTCGGAAATCTGAAACTCACCTCAGATAGACAAACACCGTCTAAAAAAGTTTTTTCGCAAATGGTGAAATAATAAAAAATTATGAAAAAAAATGTGAAAAAAAATGTTAGATTTCATGATCTTTTTTATTTCTAAAACCAAATGTATGTTATAAAGATTTTATCCTGACATTAATCCTATCGATTGGTGGTATTAAATAGAGCGAGGTTTGTTTTTTAATTTTTAGCTGGTTCGATTCCGGGTGAGGCAAGCAAATTTTAAAAAATCTATAAATGCAGTTTTGTTTCTTTTTAAAAATAAAGGAATGTTTTCTTTAAGTAAAATAATGTATCTTAAGGATTTAAGGTAGTTTCCCTCCGGGGGCCATTTATTTTTTCCACCCTGTATGCTATATCCCTACTCCCTACATAATGCAGAACGCATTTTTTTCAAACGACTTCGACTAGACCCGTAACTTCTAACATGACTTTTCGATAACTCTCACGGTTTCAGACTTCCCTTACTTGTCGCAGAAAAAAAAACTCATTATGGTGCGACTCAATCCATGACAATTCAGTGAAAAGCGAATTATCGACCTTCCATGTATGAAAACAGTGATCAGTTTACATTGTCATATTTTGACATTTACTTTTGTTAATCGCATCATCGAGACAAAAAACTCGCACCATCTAAACGGCGCTTTATAGGAAACTTTTACTCGCTGAGTATCGTTCTAAAAGAAGTTACTAGTCAAAACTTTACTAGTAGGTGAAACAAGACCTAACTATTAATAACGTTCAATTTTAATCTGGAATAATAAATCTTTCAAACAATATTTTTATTTTAATCAGATCAGCAATTTTCGAGAAGACCAATCATCCAAACTTACACTTCTC
The DNA here is from genome assembly GCA_958496255.1 of Camptogramma bilineatum. NCBI lineage: Eukaryota > Metazoa > Arthropoda > Insecta > Lepidoptera > Geometridae > Camptogramma > Camptogramma bilineatum. The sequence continues at coordinate 2,948,236 of OY292451.1, forward strand.
ACAATGGATCTAGGCATTCGTGAAGTTAGCCGTTTCGCTGCACAGTAGAAAATTTTGTATGAAAAAGCTGCACTGCGCATCGAAACGGCTAACTTCACGAATGCCAAGATCCGTTGGAAGAAGTGTACAACTTGTAACATGAGTTACAAGTATTCTTACCTATTGAACCGAGTAGTCTTGAACAGGACATCAAAGACCCGCTGCGGCGGCCTAGACCCCGCCACCGGGGCCTTGGGTTTAGGCTTCCTCTTCGGCGGCGGCGGCTGGACCGGCGGGGCTCGGCTGCGCTCGGCCGCCGCGCGTCCTGCAGTCAGGAAGAGGCGCACGCCGCGCAAGGCGATGGCACTGGCGGCCATGCTGATCTGCTTCGGATCTTTTGATGCCATGGAGTAGCTGGTGTGACTGGACTGTGATAAAAAATCTAAATAAATAAAAATATTGGCGGACATTTCTGCGTCATCTAGCCCCAAACTAAGCTAAGCTACTATGGGAACCAGATAACTGATTTAAATATAATGTTTTTGTAATGAACTGATTTTAAAGGTGTCTTTGTCGAGAGTGTTCTTAGCTATCTTTCATGAAAATCTGTTCAGCCATCCAACATCATCAGCTATTTTCTAATTTCTGAAATTTATGTCGGAGATTTTTCATTACAATTTTAATTTAGTTGTTTTTACTGGATGATATTTTATACAGTGTCAAGAGGCAATATTTGCCTACACTTAAAGGGACACTGTAGAACATGCCTGTTTAACATACCACCATATTAATGCTTCTAAATGTGAGCTTACAGATTATGCCACTGATAAACCGTACATACAGTACATACACATCGGTACATACTATACTATACGATACGTATTCAGACTTCTGTCCATCATATTAAAAAAAAAGTTGGATACTATTATCATTCCTAATATAGAGACAGTTATGAATTTTTATTGTAAAAATAAATGATGCTACGCTGCTACGAACACAGGCTACGAAGCTACGACGCTACGAAACTGATACCTATAGTATAGGTTATTTTTAAAGGGTAGTCTAAATAAAAATGTCGAACAACAAAATGATTGGTTATTTCTTCTAAATAAGGTCGAAATCAGCGATTGAAAATTGAAACACAGTGCAAACTAGTATTTAGGCCAGTATTTAGCTGTGTTCTATCTATCTAACCTAGTTCTTTCTAATCCGTGCCTTGCACCGCCTTTCTGTCGTTAATTGCTCTAGTGCACTTTTCACATGTAGAGGTAAGTAATGATCTTTTATAAAAATTGAGGTATAGTCGGATTGCTCATTATAGGTAGGTACGGACTAAAATTGAAGGAAAAAATGACATTTTTCATATATTTTTAGTCCGCATAATGAGCAATACGACTATAGATGCATTGTACCCCACTCTGCGTGGAGAACAAAAGTCAATCTAATTAGCTTGAATAAAATAAACACAGTGGCTCTCTGTCTTGCTCTCTTTTAATTTATCTCTTTCTGACAACGGGGTTTTTTATATTTCTCTGCTATCTTTTATTTTTATTTCTCCAAAACCCGGGTTGTTGACGTTAGTGAAAAAGCTGCCAGTCTAAAGTGGAACTGGGCTGGACACGTTTGTCGTATGTCGAACGACTTGTGAGCGAACAGGACCACAGAGTGGATCCTACACAATATGACACGGCGACGTGGAAGGCCCAGAATGAGATGGCGGGACGAGCTGACTCACCTCAGCACATGGCCTGTGGACGCCCTAAGGCTGGATTTTACCAAACTGTCATCTTACTCCCAGAACAGTTATTCCGTTAGCCGACAGAATTCGAAATACAATTGTTTAGAAGCGCAACCGAACATTATTAGGTGCATTCAAATTATCCTTGTTATAAGGTGTCAACTTTACAATGTCAAAATATTCAAACAAACAGCAGTTTAATCTGTGGTTTAATCTCCAGATAAAACTTAATCCAGTTTGGTAAAATCCAGCCAAGTCGCGAAGAGTGGAAGAAGGGAAGGGTGGCCTTTGCCCTGCAGTGGGACGATCATAGCTGAGTAATAATAATAATAACTTGTTAAGCTCATAGCTTAATTTACGATTGTCAATTTACGACTAAAGAATTCACCGTTTTTTCTAAGAATTCACGAGAGCGCTCAAAAAGTAAAAATTCGTATTTTCTTAAGTTTGGATGCAGGAGGTAATTTGACGTTTGCTTTTAAAATAAGAAGTATAGTCCGACACAAAAAGAGACAAATAAATGGGGGCGCCACTGTGCAAGCTAAATACGCGAAATAGATAAATTCTCATAAATAAAGTAAATTATTACTTCTGACTGACGTCTTCGGCACCTGTACCATAGACAAGAAACCTGTAGGGGAGACCGGAGCATAACGGGGTACCTAAGCAAGAACATTGATAAAAGCATCACAAACTTAAATTACTAAAAAAACATTGATCACAGCCTTTTTGGCAATTATTCTTCTAGTATTTGGCATATTCTTCGCTAACAATAATATCTCAATAAAATATATTTTTGAAATCTACTAAAACCTTACGAAAACCCCGTTCTCCCCGAGGTAGGGGCACAACGGGGTACCTGCTAATGTGCTATTTTATTCTTACAAAAATTACAAATATGAATTGCGTCTGCGCCAGGATTATCAACGCCAGCATGGGCTATAATATGAGACCAGCGTCCGCACAGCAGGCAAGTGACCCACTTTTCTGTGATAAAAAAAGTGTTATTATTATAAGAAAAGGTGGTATCTTTGCAGCTTGTGAAGTATTTAGAGGCAAACAATATTTTACCACAGTTTCAATCCGGTTTTCGGGGAGGCCATAGTACTGCCACTGCCTTGTTGGATGTGGTTGATAATTTGCTGTCAGCCCAAGATAAGCGTATGTGCAGTATTCTTGTCCTTCTCGACTTCTCACGGGCTTTTGACTCAATTAATATTTCACTGCTGTTATCTAAACTAGCATTTTATGGTTTTGATCCCGTTGCCATCAAATGGTTTGATAGCTATCTAACCTGTAGGAAGCAGTGTGTGGAGTTGCAAATGATTGCAGGTGGGACTGTTAGATCGTCACTCCAGCCCGTCCCACGGGGAATTCCTCAAGGTTCGATTCTGGGACCGATACTTTTCATTCTCTACAGTGCTGATATTATAAATAAAATCTCTAACTGTTCATTTCACCTTTATGCGGATGACCTACAGCTTTACCACTCATTTTTGCCATCTAATTGTTCAACTGCCACTGAGGAGTTGAACTGTGATTTGGAACGTGTATTCCAATGGTCCAACTCAAATTCCTTGGTTTTAAATCCAACAAAATCGGTTTATATTATTACTGGCACAAAGAAAGCTCTGGCCAAACTTCCTCATCACGACATTAAAGTGAAGGTGGGTGGTGAGCTTGTTAAGCGTGTATCTGAGGCTAGGAGTCTGGGTGTGTTGATCGATTCTCGACTTAGGTTTGAAAGTCAGATTGCAGAAAGTGTTCGTAGTTGCTTCTATAGACTAAAAACCTTATACAAAATTCGCCCCTATCTTAGCGAGGCGGTACGTATAACTCTCTGCGAGTCCCTGGTTTTGTCCAAGCTGAACTACTGTGATGTTGTATTTGGACCATGTCTGCTTCGCCGAACTGAGAAATTGGTACAACGTGTCCAAAACGCGTGTGCACGTTTTTGTTTTTGCATTCCCCCACGATCGCATGTATCACCTTACCTAAATTCCCTGGGGTTACTTAAAATGAAAGCACGACGGGATTTGCATTTGGCTAGCCTCTTGTTTTCAGTGATTAAATATAAATCTCCCCCCTATCTTTACTCCAAACTAAAATGGGCACGTAACGATGGTAATCCCCGCTATCCTGGCAGACCTACGTCCCTTGTTCTGGTGACTCAGAACCATAAATCGGTTGCTTTTCGAGGGTCATTCCGTTACGCAGCTACTCGCTGCTGGAATAATCTGCCTCCACCTTTGCGCTCTATTAAAACGTTATCTTTGTTCAAGTCGAAACTCAAGTCGCTTCTACTTGACCTTCAAAAGAAATCCTAGAAAAGCAACTATCTCTCCTCTCTCTTCATCTTTCCCTACTCAAAGTGTGCAATGCAATTATCTATGTTTATATAAGAACTATTGTTATTTACTATTATAATTATGTAAAAGTATTTACTATTTATATTATATATTGTGATACTACTTTTATTTGTTTCTACATCGTTTTATCATTTTATGTTCGTAATACATTAAGGCTTTACCACCTGCTTTTGGTTGTGTAAAAAGTAATTTAGTTCGTACATTTTAATAACTCAAATATCGTCTGGTTGTCGTCATTATGTGTCAGTTTCTCCATAATTATTTGTTTGTTTGCGCATGTCGCGGTGTTACGTCACTCACGACAGGCATCACGGAAGACCAGCGCTATAGTAACTTCCGTAGGTAGTTAATATAGCTTATGCTGAGTGATGACCTTTTTCGGCGTCACATAATATTATGTTTAGTTTTAGATTTAAGGTACCTATGTATATGTGGCTCGAAATAAATCTTTCTTATTCTTATTCTTATTCTTATTCACGATGTGAGGATTAACACACTTCTTAGGTCTTTTAAAGGCCTCTAGCTCATTTTTATAAGGCGTTTAAGTAAGGACTACAGTATTTATTAATCAAAATTAAAAATTCTTTAATTCAATTAAACGTGAGAAAAATGTACCTAAATGGGGTACCCCATCATGACCCGTAACTACTACCCCGTTATGCCCCAATGTATACCTACTTTTTTAATCAATCATCAATAACAAAATGTAATGAACAGATGGAGTATTTTCGTTCTCAATTTGACAACAACAAAGAACCTCAGAAAGCATAGGAATTAAACCATAAAATTATCAATAAAATTCACCTTTTTACAAGCGATTTATTACAGCACAAAATTGGATGGAACGGCGCGAAAAAATGTAATTGAATTTTAAAAATTAACGCATGCTCTGTGTTCATCAGTCGCTTCCGTATAAGTACCGATACAAAATAACCATCTGTCGATGAATATAACGTGCGGCTAGCAGTTACGGTTGCGTCTACAGGGGGATACCCTGTTGTGCCCCGGTACCCCATTATGCCCCTCTCTCCCCTACTTTACCATAGATTCGTAGAGAAAGGGTTTCCAAAGTACTCACTGAAATTTTAGTTGCCGTGTCTACCCGTTTTTGCCGGACTATATGTGACAGCCAATGCATGTGTAAAGGCAACTAGATTCCATTAGTTCGGCAACTAGCAGGTGCAGAAGGGCAATGAGTCGGCTTTAATTACGATATAGCGTGATATCCATCGCATTTGGTTTAACCAATCATGCAGATATACCAAAGGGTTTCAAATTGCACAAATAGCGCCAAAATCAGTAATAGTTTCAGTCGGAGGCACGCTGAAAATCAAATACCTAGGTACCTACTTACTTAGAAGAAGCCTCCGACTGACTGGTTATTTTAAATTTGACTTCTGCAAAAGTAAAAATTACCTACGACATTCCATGGTGAAAATAAATTTAACTATTTCCAACTTTTCAGTTCAGCCGGGTTTTTTTATTTTATATTTTCTAATTAATATTTTTATTTAAATCATTAGTTCAGTAAATTCATCAATCCCATAGTTTTGTCTAAAGTCGGCGTCAGCACTCAAGTCCTACGGCAAATGCGGTAACTAATTGTTTTATTTACAGTAGGTACCTATGCTCTTTTAGTCACGGTCGTTCAGTTGTTCTGGTGTGTAAATGTAAAATTAAAGAACATACAAACTTGCATAAATATTATTTGCCTTATTTGGACAATTAGTAATTAGGGTTCCGTACCTTAAAAGGTAAAAAAAGGAACCCTTATAAGATCACTTTCTTGTCCGTCTGTCTGTCTGTCTGTCTGTCTGTCTGTCTGTCTGTCTGTCTGTCCGTCTGTCTGTCTGTCCGTCTGTCTGTCCGTGTGTCACCATCGATTATCTCAGGAACGGGTGGAGCTAGCAAGTTGAAATTTATACCATATACTGAGGTCTATAGTCCCTATTGTGAGTATAAAAATCAAGGTCCTGAGTCAACACTATAAAAAGATATAGGCAAATTTAGGTTTTCGTGAAAACTTGTAAGTACCAAAACTTACCTTAATTATCAACTTTTTTTATTTTTCGGAATTTTTCCTTTACTTATGCTGTAAGACCTTGCTTGTAATCAAATTTGACAATTCTAGGTCAACCGGAAGTACCCTAGAGGTTTTGGGTTGAAAACCTAAATGGTAGTTCCCGTTGACCTAGAATCACAAAATTTGGCAAAAAGCAAGGTCTTATAGCACAAATAAAGGAAAAATTCCAAAAAATTAAAAAAGTTGAAAATTAAAGGGTGTTCCCATACATACATAGTTTACGCCAATTAAGATTGTCCTCTTAGTTGTATGGGCGCTCATACAAATAAGCGGGCTACAATAACATAATGGGTATAATGGGTAGGTACGGAACCCTCGGCGTACGAGTTCTACTCGCACTTGACCGGTTTTTTTTTACTTATCCTAGTTCTGCGATAGCAGCGCTGCGTCTACCGGACTTCAGTGCTGACGCCGACTCTATCTACGCAGTGCATCGACTTACTGCATGGAATAACAAATAGTACCCACCCACAGTTTACCGGATTTATAACTAGATGTCGCTAGTAAAATTGACCATTTTCTGAATCGCGCTATCGTTTACATTCTGGAAATGAACCAGTGGTAGACTACTTGCTATCAAACTTTGAATGAATAAATAAATCTGAGAGGATGTCTATTATGATGTTTTTGATGCTGGGTGCGATGTAAAATCGTCAGAGGCGTAACTGAGAAAGAGTGAGAAAATAATAAGATTGTAACTTAGTTTGTTATTGTAACAAGTGAAAATTCTATAACTACTATGACCAATGTTGTTTTCGATTAAAAATACCCACCCTTATTGACGCAAAACACAAAGATACCAACTACTTACTTACCTTTATAAAAATCACTTTCAATTACAGTACAATAATAATGTCATTGTGTTTTGGTAGGTACCTATTTAAATAAAAAAAAAATAGTCAGTGTAGGAGAATCTTCGCCATGGCACAAAACATTAAAAGTAAAATGCCATGGTCCATGTCAATTTTCAAAGTTACACGGCCTGAACATTGATGGTAGGTAGGTACTAAAATATACGAATTCAAATCACCATCATTATGTAATTCGTGCACGATGCAGTAAAGCCTACCTGTTCTGAAAGTACCTTCATAACTAAACCAGATAAAACATGTTTTCTATGCACGTATGAATGTCCTTGCATGCTTGTTATTGTCGATCACATAAGTCTAGCACAATAAACGATAACAAATTGCATGAAAGCTTTATTACCTACGTTTTTTTTAGTAGGTAGGTAATGTTAGGTACTTTTGCTTGGAATCAAAATAAGTATCTAAGTAACTACCTAGACTGCCCTATCCTATCCTACTAGGTAATATTACCTGCTAGAGTGGCTTTGTGAGATGTAGGTACCTAACACCTCGCGAGTCTGTCTTTGCTTTGCATAGCTTAAAAACAGAACAAATGTTAACAATTCTCTAGTTTTGTGATGAGAATGCGGTCCCAGGTGCTCCATCAATCCCTACCTAGTAGTTAAAGGGTCAATACCACTGGTAGAAATCTAAAAGTGAGCAATTTACTGCATTTTGAGGAGATATTCTGCTCATCACTCTGAAAATCAGATCTTCACCGAATTTTTACGAAACCAAACCTTTCAAATTACTTACCTACCTAAATCGGAACATTGCAATCGGATTTCATAAGGCGGAGATAATAATCCAGTAGCGCCTTTTTTTTTGCCTCTTTTTGGAGGAAGTAAATCCCCTACAATCAAAAATCCCCGACGAAAAAAAACTTTTAAAATTATTTACCTATCTGTCTCGATAAAATTACTAGGTAGGTACTTACCTACTTATTTAAAAACAGAATAAAATTTTGTGTAGGAGATTGTTAAATTCTCCTTCGTCTCGTACCTATGATGTTTATGAATCCTTTGTCATTTAGGTATCTCTACAATCTATTCTAGGTATGACAAAAGTCAAGTCTACGCTAAGATTTTATTGCAGTTTATTTTAAAGTTCTACTAGTATCTAGCATATTTCATTTTACAACCCTTTGTTCAATCAAAGCCTCAAGCTAAATAGACGAGACTAATAAAAAAATAAACAAATGCCTGCAAAAACTTCACGAACCCCGTAGCCTTCACATGCAACCTATCGATTCACAATTAGATAACAACCTAGTTAACTATATACCATGGATTATAGATATATGTATAAAAGGCTGTACTTACGTGGTATACGGTTAGCTCACACACACATAGATCTTAATACATATGATTTATTTCACTTGTGCGTAGATCGTATGAACTGATTGGACCGTTGCTATGATACCCGTGGTATTGAATTTTTTGGTGATAAAGGGTGACGTGGTGAGGTGTTAGGGTTACCTTACCTACAGTATTTTATGGATATCTATCACATCAATCCATACATGTTAAAAATAACAAATAACTTTCCTATCTAGGTATTACTTTGAGATGAGTGAGGACTTACATTTTAGGTAGAGTCGAATATTGCCTAGGTACCTACCTACCTGCTGACTCTTACCTGGGCCATGTAGAGACTTTGGTACCTCAGGTAAAAAGTAAAAGAAAGCGCCCGTAGCGTAGGTAGCTTGCTTTAGACGTTCTTGACTGATCGTGTGATCGTTGAAGATAGCAGCGTTGTGCGCAATTTGGATGGGTGACCGCAAGTGGCATTACGAGCTGAGCGCTTCCGTGCTTCGGAGGGCACGTTAAATTGTCGGTCCCGGCTTATAAGTCGTTACCTAAGCCATGACGGAGGCCTGTAGGCGGCCTAAAAACTTCGTCACCAGAGTTGGCCACTTGCTCAATACGAACTTAGGTACTTAGGTAGGTAGGTACCTACCTACTTACTTTTATTTAAAGTTCAAGTTTAACCAGCGTTCAAAAAGGGACAGGACGTCGTTTAACCTTTATTTTATATCTAAACAACGTCTTGTCTTTATTTAAGTATTTTTGCTTTTTTCTTTCAAAGGGGAAAAATAAGTGGATCGCGCCATCTGTTGGGACATGGTTAGAACATTGAAATAATTCAACAAGCTTGGTACTTAAAAAACTTGGTTGGTTGGGGCTGAGCTGCAGTTGGGGCTGAGCTGCAGGCTACCAACGGGGTCCACAGGTGGCGGATAGTGGAACGGCCATCAGATATGATGGTTCGCTGCGAATATATTGAATAAGCAGTCCCCGACCAGCAGCGGCAGGGTTAACAGGAAGCAGTGGAAAGTTTGGTGGGACAGACTTACCTATAAAATGCTGCACAAGTTCCTATGACGACCTTGTGACATGGCGATCAAATGCCGCCATTAAATAAGCATTCCCCTGATGCGGGGCAGCAGCCGTATCAGTAGTGGCAGAAGGCCGAAGAATAGTTTTCTGGAAGGGCTCCTGTCCACACATCATAGAGTAGCCTGCTGGTCTATGAACTGCGGTGCAGAAAGCAAGGGGAAACTACTGCACAACACTTTCCAACAATAAAACTGATGCAATGAACAATAAAGAAAGTAACGTTCTTGACAACGGGCTTCCGCGATGTAACATGCCGTGGCGGTCTGAGTCCGGCAGGGGTAGAGGTAAGGCTACTCAGGTCGTCATCCTGCGAAATCCTTGCAAAATTGGAGCATGGAATGTGCGCACGATGCTTACACCAGGTAAGCTGGAAGAAGTGAAGGGGGAGATGAAGAGATTGAATTTAGATATACTAGGACTGAGCGAAGTGAGATGGGCAGGAAGTGGGGATTACTGGAGTGATGAGTACAGAATAATATATACAGGAGGAGAACAACAAGGAAGTAATGGAACAGCTATAATTATGAATAAGAAATGGGGCAACCAAGTAGAGAACACCATACACCATAGCGACAGAATAACAGCCATAAAAATTAAAAGTCAACCAATAAACACTTTTATTATTCAAGTTTACATGCCAACCGGAAGTCACCCAGATGAAGAAATAGAAGAAATGTACGAACAGTTAGACACGATAATAGACCTAGTTAAGGAAAAAGACAACTTATTTATTATAGGTGATTTCAACGCAGTAGTTGGAGAAGGCATTGATGGAAACATAGTAGGCAAGTTTGGACTCGGTAAAAGAAATGAAAGGGGAGATAGATTAGTACAGTTCTGCAGAGAGTATAATTTAACTATATCAAACACAAACTTTGAACATCCTAAAAGAAGAAGATACACTTGGACAATGCCTGGGAACTTAGGAAGATATCAGATAGATTATATTATAGTTAAAGATAAATATAGAAATATGACAACTAACTGTAAAGCATATCCAGGAGCTGATCTCAACACCGACCATAATTTAATAGCAAGTAAAGTAAACATTCAATTAAGAAGAGTACAAAGAAAACATAAAACCAAAGAAATTGATCTCAACAAATTAAAAAATAGTAATACTATTCAAAAGCAATATAGTAATATGATAGATAAGGAATTAGATAAATATAACGTAAATAGCATAAGTATCGATAAAGAATGGTGCAATATTAGAGATACCATCAAAAAAAGTGCTGAAAGCACTCTAAACAGAGAGACTATTAAACCCAGGAAGAAATGGCTAAATAAAGAAATTAGGGATTTAATATTAGAAAGAAGAAAATATCGAAACAAAGTCGATGAAGATAGTATTATTAAATATAGGAAAATTACAAATAGAATAACACTTAAATGCAGAGAAGAAAAGGAAAAAGACTTAGAAAACGATTGCAACAATATAGACCACTTTATGAGTGTAGGGAAAACAGACATAGCTTATAATATCATAAAAAATCTTAGTAGAAAAATAAAAACCAAATCAACAGCTATTTTGGATGAAGATAATAAAATACTTTTGGATAATAAAGACATATTAGGAAGATGGACAAGATACGTTGAGGGACTGTATAATGGTGAGAAACTAACAGACAATGACATTGAAAATGAGGAGGAAATAGAGCAAGACTTTCTTGGACCCAGTATACTTAAGGAAGAATTTGATGTAGCTCTAAAGAGTTTGAAAAATGGAAAGGCTGCAGGAACGGATAAAATTTATATTGAATTAATAAAATACGCTAATAATAATTTAATAAATAGAATTTTTAAACTGACCCAAAAAATGTATGAAACAGGAGAGATACCAAATGATTTTAAAACAACTAAAACAATAACACTGCCAAAAAAAGCCAACACCCTTAAATGTGAAGAACACCGTACTATAAGCCTAATATCCCAAGCCTCTAAAATACTATTAAAAATAATACAAAACAGAATAAGAAATAAAATTGAAGAAAACCTAAGCGAGGATCAATACGGATTTAGAAGAAACAAAGGTACAAGAGAGGCGATAGTTGCTTTGCGTCTAATAATTGACAGAAGGATGGATTTAGGACTTAATACTCACATTGCATTCATAGACCTGGAAAAAGCGTTTGATAAAGTGAATTGGAAAAAAATGATGAAGACTCTTAAGGAAGTTGGTTTAGATTTTAGAGACAGAAAAATAATATATCAACTATATAAAAACCAAACAACAATATTAGAAATAGGAGATGAAAAAAGAGAAGCCAAAATTAGACAAGGCGTAAGACAGGGATGCTCACTCTCACCACTCATCTTTAACATTTTTATAGAATCAGCCATTAAGAAAATCTTAGAAAAATCGAACGAAGGGGTAAAATTCAACGGAGAAAAAATAAAATTTATAAGATTTGCAGACGACATAGCAGCTTTAGCAGAAACAGAAAATGGTCTACAGTCTCTACTCGATACCATGAATAATATTTTCAAAGAATTTTCTCTCAAAATAAATATCAGCAAAACCAAAATACTAACAGCATCCAAAACAGACAATTCAGTATTTAACACAATAACTTTAGATAACACCAATTTAGAAAGAGTAAAGAAGTTCAGATATTTAGGCAGCCTTATAACTTCAAATTCAAGATGTACACCAGATATAAAATCAAGAATTGCAATAGCTAAGCAAGCATTTAATAACAAAAGAAACATTTTCACATCTAAAATATCTAAAAGGATCAAAAAGAAATTTATCAAAACATACGTTTGGAGTATAGCTCTGTATGGGTGTGAGACGTGGACAATGACTAAAAGGGACAAAGAAATATTGGAAGCTTTTGAGATGTGGTGTTGGCGTAGAATGGAGAGGATCAGCTGGACGGAAAGAGTCACCAACATTGAGGTGTTGCACAGAGTAGAGGAGGAAAGATCGTTGTTGCAAGTTGTCGAGAACAGAAGAGGGAAGATGATTGGCCATCTTATACGACATGACAGCTTCATTAAGAACATCATTGAAGGAAAAGTGGAAGGAAAGAGAGGAAGAGGAAGACCGAGGATAGGCTACATGAGCCAAGTGAAAGAGAAGGTTGCTGTCATGTCGTATAGGGAAGTCAAGGAGGCTGCCCTGGAAAGAGCTTCGTGGAGAAAGAAACATCAGTTATGCCGACAAGGGGCTACCCCTTAAATAAAAAGAAGAAGAGGTACTTAAAAGATGTACAAGATGGCGCTAAAGAACAATTTATATTTTTTATGGATAAAGGCAGAACTATAGTTTGCATTCAAGCACAGATTCAAGTCCGAACTGCTTTACCGACATTGAAGAAAAGTAAATGTCAAATTTGACTTTTCATTTGACAGTTGACAGTTGAAACTTGAACAAAACAAATCCAGGCTTTTTGGCGGGATTTTGAGAAGTCAAGTTTCATTTTTGTTTTATTTTCCAAAACTTGTGTTTCTTCGAATGTTAATGTGTAATAATGGTGGATTATTAACCGTTAAGTGTTCGTGAACGTGCATAAGTGTGGGGAAGTGAAACAAAATTGGTTAACATTGCTTTTCAAGTTCTTCCAAAAAGTCCGTGTTGATGTTTCAGTAAAGGCCCACATCTTTACTGAGGCACAAGGGGAGGGGGTGGGATATTATATTTAAGTATTGTAATATGTATTTATTTATCCTATTTATCTGTAAACTTGAAGAATAATAATTACTTGACACTGGCTGAATGCACAACCGTGCGAAGCCAAAATAAAGAAAAAAAAAAAAAAAAAAACAAATCCACAACAAACGCGATCGCGTCGAATTTTGTGTGGTGTTCGCTGGCTATTTGTGTAAAATAATTGAAAAATCAACTAAAATTAAATGAAATGGACATCAAATAGTACTGTTACGTGTTACCGATTCAGTCAATTCAGTGAGTTCATTGAAGTTATAGCATTCACAATCTGAAAGACCTACGCTACGAGGAACTTTCGTGCTCAGAGGTAACTTTTGTTTTATTTTATTATAGATGCCATAATAAACTAAACATTGTGCTCTATTTAAGTTTATGTCTGTTTTTCTATATATATAAGACTAGCCGATTTCGTACCTAGTGCACTTTATTTTCCATCGACCAAAGAATACCTACTTACCAATAACAAACAATATTTCTGAAATAGCATACAACTGCTCTCATGGTGTTCCCACACTGCTGTTAAAAAATGTTTACTAACATTTTCTAGCAAACATTTGATCACAATGTTATAAAATGTCAGAAAATGTTTTCATGTTAGGTAATGTATGTAGGTATGTATTGGGACTCCCTTAGACTCAAAGGTGGTCCTTTTTGCGTGGGGATGACCTAGCTCACTAAATGTGGAGCCAGCCTAGCTCCTCCCAGAACCGCAGAAGATTCCTGGGGTCTTCGCAGGCCTCGAGGAGCGACCTCGGATTGTTGAGGATTTGCTGCCGTTGTGCTGCTACGCCCACGCATTCCAGGAATCCTCAGAGAATACAAGTTACTGTATTTAATACAAACAGACATTAATATTAAATGTGTAACATTTTATTCAGCTTACTTTCTAAAAGATTGTTTGAAAAAAAAAATAAACAAACTACATACAACCTTTTTATCTGTATCAGTTGGCCATTCTCTTTTTATCCACGTATATGACTAATAGTAGACAAGTGCTCAATATACAGTATATATAGTATACCTGTATTACCTATATATACCTAGGTACATTACATACCCACATAGAGCTAAGTAAATATACCTACCTACCTAGCCATAGGTGGATATTCTCATTGCACAATGTCCAAAGCCACAACAATTTGCGAAATCGTTATATTATCCTGAAAGCAAATTGAAATTCCATGCGCACAATGTGGAATTTTAGGATTCTAAGCACTTCAAGAATTTACAACTATTCTGTGTTGTACGAGCGCCATTAATCGTATGTTTGAGACAGCTTTACAATAATTTTGCGGCGTTTTGTGTCGCGGGAGAATTGTAGAATCCTCCAGTTTACAAAATAGCTAGGGGTCAGCCACCTCGGGATGTACACTTGTCACAATGGATCTAGCCATTCGTGAAGTTAGCCGTTTCGACGCGCAATGCAGCTTTTTCATACAAAATTTTCTACTGCGCAGCGAAACGGCTAACTACACGAATGCCTAGAATCTAGATCCATTGTGAGAAGTGTTAGGTACCTCGACGTTCAATTGATAGGTTTTGTGTTCTAATCCCCCGTCAATCAATGGTTTTTTTCGAATTGTAAGATCCAGGCTCATTCAATATGGCGATACTAAACTAGTCGTGGTTAGCGGCTTATATTAAGGCCTATAAGGTACTAGTATTCTGTGCTATAAGGCTATGAATTTAAGGCGCGTCAATAATTAATGGAAATTTAATTTTTGGAAAATGCAATCAGCTTGAGCGCTTAACGGTGTAGAAAAAAAAAATGAAAGGAAACCCGCGGTTTACTCCACTAAAGACTTCAATTCGTTGTTGTGGCCAAAGCTCTGAAAAGATTGTTGGGGCATTCCATTGTGACGGGTGGGACATTTTCACCCCGTTTTGCTCAAACTTTATTTTTTTTCTCCTAAAATAGCAACGCAGTTCGTTTTAAAATAATAACATTTGGAAGCCAGATATTTGTTTTAAATAAAACCATCAAAATAAAATCCTAAACTACGTAATTAACCGAGAAAATTGACTTAATCTAAGTGTGACGGGTCGGACGCGCTTGGCACTCACCTAGCTGAGTAGATGGCTTCGCTTCCAAAATCAAGACAAACCGTAAATATTTTGTTAAACAGTTTTCTCGTATATTGTTACTAGAATGTTAAGGTCCCATTTTATATGTAAATAACATTAGAATACTAGCAAATTTTCTAAATAATCAAGGAGTAGTTTGTGACGGGTGGGACAAGTGACTAATGACAACAATAAAGTTCGTTAATAAACGCCCTCAAATGTTTAGACTTGTATATTTATTAAATTAATGATGAAATTACTTTAATTAAACAAATAGAAAAGAAAAAAAACTATGCAGGTGGACGAAATTAACCTTTTATTTTTCAAAAATTTAAATGGAATTTTGAAATAAAAAATATGGTTTATCCTTTATTGTTTTAATAGTTGGTTCCGAAAGGATGTTTAAAATTAGCTTTTTTAATGTAAAACACATCTTTCTCGCTTTCACTGTACAGTGCTACTTTTATTAATAGACATAAATGGGGGCGCCACTGTGCAAGCTATATGGTAACCCCAAAATATGCAGCTAAACGATTTTGATACTTGATCATTTTATTTATTTTTTACTTGGATTTTTTATTTCTCATAATTGATAGCTACCTAACACAAGTTAAATGCGTACAACCTACCTGTGTGTAACAGCTTTATGTTACACCTTTTGACTATTATATAAATAAAACAATTGTTTTGTAAAAAAAAATATTTATATTGTATTACTAGCGACCCGCCCCGGCTTCGCAGGGGTCACATCACATTAGAAACCTCTAAATTATCAGTGTTTCTCTACTATAATAGGGCATGTATTATACATATAAACCTTCCTCTTGAATGACTCTAGCTACTAAAAAAACCGCATCAAAATCCATTGCGTAGTTTTAAAGATCTAAGCAAACATACGGACAGACAGCGGGAAGCGACTTTGTCTTATATTATGTAGTGAAGTGATAGTGATACCTCCACATAGGATAAACAAAACGAAATAACAACAAAAAAACCAATACAATAAAAATTTAATAATTGGAAACAAATTACAATAGTACAAATCTAGACACAAAACTAGATGACACTTATTTATTTAAGTAGGTACCTACCTACACACATGTCTAATTTATTTTAACACTGAATAAAATAGAAAAACATACCTACAATAAAGAAATAAAATAAGATGAAATGATGATGTTAGCGTACAGAATAACAAAAATAATCTTATAAATTAAAACATTTATAACTATAGTCGTATTGCTCATTATAAGGACTAAAAACATATCAAAATTGAAGGAAAAAATGTCATTTTTTCCTTCAATTTTAGTCCTTATAATGAGCAATCCGACTATAGGTTAAATATATTTATTTATTTTCTCTCAAAAAAAAATAGGTTGGCTCTAAAGGTAGTTTTTGGACGACTGGGTCTGTTTCCCGGGCGAAGAGAACTTTCCGTTATCTTATATGCCTTCATTCACAATTCTTCTGACTGTGCTTATAGATTTCCCTGCAAATATAAATGAGACCATTAACATTTGCGACCAAATGGGAACTTTTGTTTGAAGTCGTAAAAAAGTATCAAAATTGCCTTGTTGCTCTATAATACAATGTAAACATAACCAACAAATCGTCGTTTTATAATTTCTCAATTTAGGGCCAAATAAAGGTAAATAACCAGTATTATGTAATAAGAGTAGTCAAATGTTACTGATAAAATAATTGGATCTAATCAAATACCTCTTAATTCGACGGTACGACGAAAAACTTGTGTGTCTCTGATGAATTTTTTCCGGCTTCTAATTCCAACGAGCATCGCTTATAAACATTGAAAATCACTTCTCTGGTGCCACACCGTAATGTTTCACGTTGGTTATTGTCACTTTTACTCGCACTAAATACGCGAAATAGATAAATTCTCTTATAAAAGGAAATTATTAGGGGAAGATCGTCACCATTCGTACGTCAGGCACATTCGTACAGTGCTTATAAAACACAAACAAAAGGACCCGCGGACATTTCTTTTGCATGTGTGCTTAGGTAGCATAGCAGCCAATACGTGAAAGTAGTTTCGTGCCAATCCCATCGGTGAGAGCGAAGTGACAGGCAGCATAGTGTTTTCGCGCACGGTAAGTAATTTTTTCATCAAAGTTTTCGTGAATTTTTACACTACTAATAATATGTTTTCCTACGCAGTTTTTTTCCAGTAACTATAAAACATGCTAAAGATATGTTTTTAATAACAAATTAATCAAGTTTTCATATTGATATTAAAACAGGTTTTATTTAATTATTATGTGGCTAAGGGGCACATTCGTACAAAACCAGGTGGGACACATTCGTACGCATATGACCGACGTGTTTATGTTTATTTTATAGGACCTACCTACTTATATTATATGGTTTTTACAAAAAAAAAATGGTGCAAAATTATAATCCGAAAAAGACACGTAACCAAACGTGGATAAACACTGTCGTCTTCTCAAGTTTTATTGGTTACTAGCTGTGCCCGCGACTTCGTTCGCGTATGCTAATTCTACTAATTTGCGAAATGTGAAAGTTTGTGAGGATGGATGTATCGATGGATGTTTGTTACTCTTTCACACCAAAACTACTAAACGGATTTTATTGAAACTTGGAATAATTACTTACATAGATTATGACCTGGAATAACACATAGGCTAGGTTCTTTTTATTCAAATTTTTTAAAACTCATTAGGTAGGTATTGCACTGGTAAATCTTTTTGCATGAAAATGTTGAGAAAACGAATTTTCCCAGATAAAAGACCTAGCTAGATCGGCTTTTCGCCTCCGTAAGCCCCCGTACCTACCGCAAATTTCATCAAAATCGCATAGCTTGTACTATGGGAACCAGATAACTGATAGAATAGGTACTTACCTACTTCTATATTTTTTTGTAAATACTTTAGGTAGGTAGGGACTTAATACTTGAATATCTGGGCGACCGAACTATGCTCGGGTGCAAATAGATAAAAATTAAAAAAGAAAAAGAAATAAAACTTACAAAAAGTAAACTTTTACTGGCTGAGATTCGAACTCGAAGCCTTCGGTTGAGTTGAGAGGCGGACACCTATTTCACTTGGCCACTTTAGTTTCAACAGACATTGTAAAATTACGAACCACATTGCACTGGTAGGTAAACCTTTTTGCGTAAAAATGTCGAGAAAACGAATTTTCCCAGATATGAGACCTGGCCTAGGTAGATCGATTTTTCGTCCCCATTAACCCCCGTACCGCAAATTTCATGGTCCCAACGTATGGTGCCGGCGTATACGTTGGGACCAACGTTGGTCCCAACGTTGGGGCCAAGATTTCGTGAACCATCCACACGTTGGCGATTACACCAGTCTTGTTCCATGACGGAACTTCCGTCAGAGCCAACGCAACGTGAGGACGTCTGATGTCTGCGCGTCCGATACAGAAATTGAAATTTTTGTATCGGATGTATATGAAATAGATTTTTGAAGACTTCTATGTTCAAATTACGATTTAAATACTTGGCTATAATTTACTTTGGCGCTGCGCTGAATTGGGGAATTTGTTTTCTAAAATATTGAATTCATTTAAAGCTCTGATTTTTATATTTTCGAAAATTTAAGGAAGATTAATATTCAATTGAGGTTTTAATTATATAACATTTACAGATTTAAGTCTATTGCGCTGAAACAACATACGGTTTTGAAACGCAAAAATTTGTATATTCCTGCTTGTTTTCTAATAGCAAATCGCAAGAAGCTATTTCTGTTTCGTAAAAATAGCTTAGGCGTGCTATCTAGTTACCTATTTTTCCTATTTACAACTATCTATTTGGGGTTTGGGTATTTTAATTTCTAATCTATCGTGATAAATACTTTTTAAATAAATACATAGGTATTTAACATAATAAATACACGGATAGAAAATTTGAATAAGTACTTGGAAATAATTTACTTTGGCGCTGCGCTGATTTGGGGAATTTGTTTTCTAAAATATTGAATTCATTTAAAGCTCTGATTTTTATATTTTCGACAATTTAAGGAAGATTAATATTCAATTGAGGTTTTAATTATATAACATTTACAGATTTGAGTCTATTGCGCTGAAACAACATACGGTTTTGAAACGCTAAAATTTGTATATTCCTGCGTGTTTTCTAATAGCAAATCGCAAGAAGCTATCTCTGTTTCGTAAAAATAGCTTAGGCGTGCTATCTAGTTACCTATTTTTCCTATTTACAACTATCTACTTGGGGTTTGGGTGTTTTAATTTCTAATCTATCGTGATAAATCCTTTTTAAATAAATACATAGGTATTTAACATAATAAATACACGGATAGAAAATTTGAATACTTGGAAATAATTTACTTTGGCGCTGCGCTGATTTGGGGAATTTGTTTTCTAAAATATTGAATTCATTTAAAGCTCTGATTTTTATATTTTTAACAATTTAAGGAAGATTAATATTCAATTGAGGTTTTAATTATATAACATTTACAGATTTGAGTCTATTGTGCTGAAACAACATACGGTTTTAAAACGCTAAAATTTGTATATTCCTGCGTGTTTTCTAATAGCAAATCTCAAGAAGCTATCTCTGTTTCGTAAAAATAGCTTAGGCGTGCTATCTAGTTACCTATTTTTCCTATTTACAACTACTACTTCATGGTCATCACCTACCTAAAACCAATTTAAGTAATTATCATTAAGTAATTTTGAAATTCGTAGATAATAAAAAAATGTTTAAAAATTTCCATGAGTGCAAAAAGAGGAGGTCAGACGGTCACCCATCCCAACATTTTCTTCCCCATACAAACTTTCAACCCTTATTTTTTTATCTCAACCATGATAACATATGAAAAAAAGTAGCCTACGTCCTTTCCTGGGATATAATCTATATCCATGCCAAATTTTATCGTAATCTTTTCTTTAGAAAACAAAGTGTTTAGAAATTTAGATTGAATTCTTTAAATGTACATATCTTTTTTATTTGTGAACGGATTTTGATAAAAAAACTTCTATTTTTTAATCCCAACTTACCATAATACAACAGTCAAAACTACATCCAATTCAGTAGAGCCGTTTTTGAGATTAGCAGCAATAAACACACAGAGAAACTAAAGTCACAGTAGAATTCTTTAAATAGATATATCTTTTTTATTTGTGAACGGATTTTGATAAAACAACCCCTATCTTTTAATCCCGGCTTACCATAATACAACAATGAAAACTGCAACCAAATCAGTTCAGTAGTTTCAGAGATCTTAGTGCTCAAACACACAGAGAAACGAAAATTTCAAAGTCACAGATTACCAACAGTTACTATGAAGTGTTTGCGTTCAAGGTCAACGTAGATCGCGCTTATGACATTTTTGGACGTGAAAAGGTTATATGGATCAAAAACTGACATCACTTAATTGAATACTTATAAGTTTGTTCTTAGACTTCATTCTTATTATATGTATAGATTAACAGGGTCCTCATCTAAACGGCTACTTGACGATGATATAATCTGCATCAAATATTTCAAAAATTGATTAATCTCTTTTTTAGATTTGATTTGTATTAGCTAGAATTTATGAACGTACAAAATAATTAATTTCAAAAAAGTTTTTGTTGAGTAAAATAAAAATAATTTAATATTCGGAGACTAGACAAAAAGTCTTTGAATTTTTGGTAACAAGAAGATAAAACTTAAATTTTTGTTGACTTGAAGAAAAGTTATTGATTTTCGGTAATTTAGTAAATATTATTTACTGTCAAAATAAAAAAAAGGTTAATTCTATTTACAGTTTTTATCGCACTGTACGAAGGTACCCCATAGCGTACGAAGGTACCCCCGACACTGTACGAAACTACCCCACACATGGGGCACATTCGTACGAATTCCCGATTGGTGTTTAAATCATCATTGTGCATTGAATATGAGTTATAATCATCTGATTTTTATTTTATTTTAAGCTCAGATATATATACTAGTAGTATATGCAATTAGTTCACTTCCCAATGAAATATTCGAGATAAAAAAAAATAAAACGTAAAAACCGTACGAGGGGTAACGACCTTCCCCTACTTCTGACTGACGTCTTCGGTACTTGTACCATAGACAAGAAACCTGTACTTTAGAGTTGCCGTTGTAATAAATGAATGAATGAAATTTTAGTTCCCTTTCTATTAATAAAAGTAGCACTATAAGCATCAAAATAACTCAGATTGCCTTTTTGAAATCGCAGTACAGTTTTGAAATAAAACACAATAATATAGAAAATAACTACTTCCAAATGTCATTAATCAATAAATAAAAGAATAAAACACACTTTAAAACACGAATTCATCGAGATTTAGTTTGCCCTACCCGCCGCTGTGACGGGTGGGACGCCCTTTCAAATCTAAATATCTCCATAATAATGTTCACTAGCTCAATGACATATTAAGCCAAAACCGTTACCCATAGCATGATTGTTACTTTTGGAAAGCCGAAAAGCAATAGGATAGATAGTTTTACGTGAGGATAAAAAAATATGTGTTTTGCAGTGACGGGTGGGACACGAGGTAAGCATGTCGTTGAACTTTTACAACTTTTTACCAAAAATAATCACATGCAATAACTTAACACTGTTTTAAACTTCTTGAATTGTTTGTTCTTTTTGTATTATTACTTTTCACAGTAACTCAATAGACGACGGAGAAAAAAAAATCCAACTTGAAGAAAAAATACTGTACCATTGACGATCGCAGCACGGCCGTGCTGTAATAGTACAGTATGTGAATGCAGCCGTGCACGGCTGCATTCACAAGCAATAAAAATAACGAAAATCGTAAAATTATTTTAAAAAATGGTTGATTCCTGTTGAATTAACTTATTGGCTTTACTGTAGTCACAGATTCAAGTACATATTATGCAATTTAGTTTTTCAACCTGAGGTGTCGTTTTCGCTGGAATGCCCCTGTTATAATTTTGTGCTGCCTATCTTGGAAAAAATCGTAAGTGCATTCCGTCTCTTTTCATCGATTCCGCCTTTCAGTTGCAGTAAAGCAATAATTTTTGCCATATGATTTCGTTTGCACTGCAGTGTCGTGGTAGCGATTTATGGCGACATCGGCAAGTGCCATGGCAATGTTTTGAAATCTTCGAACTTGGCAGCTAAACATAATCGATTATTGTAATGTATAAAATCTAATTTAAGTGTAGTTTTTTTAATATTGCCTAGGAACTTTGAATAATAATAATTATACGGGTTTCTGGTTTTTTAAACCGTGTAATAATTAGGTAGGTACTTGCAAATCATATTAAGTACCTAACATTTAGAATTTTATAACAAACTAGCTGCTGCCCGCGCTTCGCTCGCGTGGTACCCGGATAAAAAGTAGCCTAAGTTACTCTCCAGCCCTCCAACTATCTCCACACAAAAAATCACGTCAATCCGTCGCTCTGTTTTGACGTGAAAGCAGGACAAATAAACAAACAAATAAACACACTTTCACATTTATAATAGGGGTAGGTACGGATTTTTATATAAGTTCGATCCTTAATGTAACTCAGGTAGGTACAGAAAGCGTCATTAATTGGTATCCCCCTAGTAAGAGGTCGGTTTGCAAGCCGTTCATCTCAACTTTTGTAAAAACTTTTACATCCTTGCTTACTTATGGATATCTTATTTCGCTCGAGTTCCTAAACAAAAGTAGCTGATATAATACCCGACTGAAATCCAAGGTTGAAATGAAAAGAGTCTTTGTTCAAATCAATAGGGGGATACCGATTGATGACGCTGACTGTACATTCTGTCTTAACAGCATAATATGATATCATCTAAGTACATTATTTTATCAACAAAATCCTTGCATCCGCGTTATTACCACCTCGACCGCAGTATAAGTGCTTCTCGTTCTAGTGTATCGAGAAAAGGGCTAGTTCTAAGCACTGGATAAACAGGTACGGCCCAAGGGTCCTTGAACCCTAGCGGATAATGTACGAAGCTTATATCTACATTAGCATAACAGCTTATTACTATCGCAATAAGAACGAGAAAATATTAATTTAAAAACTGTTGCCTAGTGTAAGAATAGGCGCCGAAAACCTGAAGGGGACGATGAATGAACGTTTTTCTCTTACGAGAAAGGGATACACGCGAGCTCTTTTTAACGAGCAGTTTTTACCACTTTTAAAATTAAAATAGCAGAAGGATAGAATTTAGCAAAACCGTAAAATTTCCGTCAGGGATGGGCGAGGAAGCTAAGCTATTGGAAGTATGTGCATGACGATGTCTGCCTTCCAAGTTCCTTCAGTTTTCTATGTACAATGAGAATTTTTTATTCAAATATAAGTACTACGACCTTTGCGCAGGAGTGGGACACGACAGGTTTATTAAAAAAAAGTTTTCTGACGATGGAAAAATCCGAAATCAGACCTCAGTCATTATGGTGTATTTGATCGAAAAATTTTAATTAGGCCTTTCATATAGGTACCTACTTGTACAATATGAACCAAGGTATGGTCAAAACGGTTTCATGTTTCCACTTATATAGGTACCTACTTGAATTTTAAAAATGTATAAAGTTTTATAGCTTCCTTCGCTTTAAGATAGGTAGGTAGGCCTAGGCACATAATTACGGGATATTGGATGAAGTTTCCAGTTAAGTAATAGTTGTTGGATATACAGGCATAATAATATAAGCTCAGGTTCTAGATAATTGATATGGAAGGGTAAACGGATGGATGTTTCCGCTGGGTTCAAATTACAACGTAGGTAAATATTGTTTATCACTGATAATAAACATGTTATCTTCGAGAGAAATCAACATTTTGCTTTCAAACATTATCATAGTCAAAAAAATATCCACAATCTCACCCGGTATACTAGTCTTCTTTTGTTTTTTAGAAATTTCTCACAAAATCTTCAAGGATAACAAAAAAACTTTTTTTTTTCGCATATAAAGAGTCAAGATGTCATTGCATGGTACGTGGTCTCATGGTCAACCATGATGGCCAAATTTGCTAACATGACCATGCGTTTTATGAAAAATTTTCTACCTGCGGCTTACGATGTAGGTACCTGAAAAAACCACCCAGCCTATGGGTAGGCAGGGATAATGTAGATTCATAAGTGTAAAAGATTCAAGTGATCGATGGATTTTTCAGAATCGGATCAGTAAGTTAAAGACAACCAAACATTATAAAGAGCAGAGAGAAGAGATTATAAACTTTTACTTACCTCTTTAAAATTAGTAAAGGTTTAGGCCATATTCAAGACATAATACAAGATACAGTGTGGTCTTAATGGCGTAAATAAAGGTTACCTTGACTTTCAATTCGAAGGTCGTACATGAACCATATTTCATGCATGCCTAGTTGATTTGATACACAACCTTATTGCCGAATAATTGATGATATTCGAAGACCCTTTTTATGCTAGAATACGTGCGTTTTAAGGTGCAAAGGAAAAAGTCAGACAACAATGCTCAATTCAACATGAACCGTGCTTGCATCCACGAGCTACAGATAACAATAGGCTCATATTTCAGAAACATCCTGCTTGGTCACGCACCGTGGTGCAAACATCACCTTTTGATACTGTGCCGTAACGTAACATAGATGATTATGACAGCAACCTAATATCTACAAATTAAACTATTCCTCAATGGGATGAATGTGCCTATAAATCTTGAAGAAAGCGTAGGCTTGTATAGTAGATACTTACACCATTTTCACAGGGAGCAGAGTAATTAGAGAGGTTTCTCACAATGTGTCTCCCTTTGCCTTATCGGGTTGCTTTTTTTGGCGTTTTTAAAAGATCGTAAAAGTTAAGCGGTGTTCAGTGCGGTCACAGAATAGACAGATGAATCCTAGTGGCAACTGAGCGTTTCTTCACTTCGGAGGACACATTGAATTTTTGGTCCAGAGACTTAACTAGCCGCTTACTTGCTTAAAGAGGAATAGCAAGCTACTGAGTCGTTAAACCACGACAGAGGCCTTCAGGCGGCCTCAAAACTCCGTCAGGAGAGTTGACCATGAGCTTATTCGAACTTTGCTGATAATTATCAGGTGAGGATTTGATTGTGCATCTTACTAGGCTAACATGGTTCTCATCCTTCCCATAGTTTAAACATAATGCACCAATTTTCCATCGCCCAAGTAAAACAAGCTTATTACGTCCAGTTTTCAATGTTTTTTTCTCAAATTACACCCATTTTCGTAATGCCGAGGTAATGAGCCATTGTGTGCGGTTACGTTGAAGTACAATCTATTGTTGGTGCTCTCTTGTTTTATCGCGGTGAGGAAATCTGAATTCAACATGAGCTACTTACCTATAGGTAATCTAATATGTTTATTTATATCTGTCTGATATCTTAACTTATCATATCATAATATCAAACGTTCAACTATTCGATAGTGCAGCATTCTTCAATAAACATATTGTACTGTCTCATCTATAGCATATGCCGTAGCATTAGGCTTCAGTTTGTGCTATTGAGTTGTCCATTCAAGGAGAGAAGATCAAAACTGTTTGAAAGTCTATATGAGAGTTGGTCACAGCACAGTGGTGATCTAACAATTTAGGTTTGCCACCAGTGACAAGAAAATAGTAAACCTAATCCAGATTATTTCCTGCACATCACGAGCTATCGGAACGCGGCCGAGACAATACTAAGTAGAGTGCGCAGCAAACTTAATGGCGGCTGAAGTGCGCGGAAAATTCGAATTTGCGCAGGTACAGTCAACGCAATAGAATACAGTAAACTTTATCTACATAGCCCGCCTAGCCCCGCCCCTCACCACCTTCACTTCCCCGCAATTGCGTTGACTGTACCTGCGCAAAGTCGAATCCGCCGCGCACTTCAGCCGCCATTAAGTTTGCGGCGCACTCTACCTGGATTTATCTGATCGACTACCGACGCTAATGATGTAGGAAAGAGATGCAACACGTCGTCCGTAGCTAGACTGAGATAGATGCTTAGAAGTGATTGAAGTAACCCCGGATGCTGTAATTGGAGGACGTGACGAAGGACCACAAGTCCACAAAAAGTTGATGCTGAAATGATTGCTGGCAGATGCTGCGGCGATTCGCTTGAGACACTGCCAGAACTAATTTACCTTCTGTGTAATTGTTGGAACGTTCCAAGAGGTTTTATTGTATGCTTAGTTACACGAGGTTGCTTAATCTCAGAGAAAATGGCCTTGAAATGTAAATTACCTAGTTCTATTTTCTTACGTTTTTCAAGTTTACTTTTGTAGCGGAAGGGAGAGAGAAAAGAAAAGATAGATGCACTGTGTAAAGATGACATAAATAATTTATAGGGAGTAACAGTGATGATTGAGAAATAAACTCTGTTATGCTGAACGCACATGAGTAGGTTGAGGATGTGGATATGATCATGATAATTACTCAAAGTATTTGGAAAGTACTTTCTAAATAGGGCCATCGATTTTATTTCTAAACATCAGTTGACAATGCTTTTAAATATTTGCCTAATTCATCTACATTATCATAATCATCATAAATGCAGCATCAGAAGCAATGTTAGCCTACACATATCAGAATGCTATGCATAATTTTTTTTATACTTACTACTAAGGTATCAGACAAGCATAGGGCCCAACTAGGGTAAGCGGTTACCGTAGCCTATGGACGCATGCGATACCGAGGATGCGCTTTTGCTGCTGACCCTTTAAAAGAGGAATCACTGCGCCGACAACACAATGAACAAGACTGGTCCACCAGTTGTCACCGCAGCGCTTCCTCGCAGAGTACTGGCAACCTTAGGCTGAGGCCCCATTTGTGCGTTGCGTTGCGTCGCGTCGGCAAAATGTATGAGTAAAACGACGCAGCGTCGACGCTGCGACGTTTTACTCATACATTTTGCCGACGCGACGCAACGCAACGCACAAATGGGGCCTCAGCCTTACTCACCTCAGGAACACCTTTCGAGCAGAATGATGGTATTTGGCTGCGATATTCTGTAAGGCGGAGGCACTTCCCCAGACGGGCTGCTCGAATATAGAGTGAGAAGAACCCACTATGGCCTAAGCTAAAGCCCTTCCTCCCGCATCAGCATTCTGATAAATGTAGGCTAAGATTGCTTCTGATGCTGTATTTATGATTAGATTTTCTTCATTATTTTAGAGCTCGTGTGAATGCAACTGAAGACCTTGAGATCTCGAATCGAGAAAATATCCCATACGGCCATCAAGAGCATCATCTTGAATGTACGGGCCTAAGTTTTTTTTTTAAACCCGAGCACGCGTTGCAGTTATGATACTACCGTTCGCCATTGATTTATTCTGTTTTTATATAGATTGTACAAAGTCCCGCACGTTTCTATTTAAATTCCTTATATATTCCAACACATTTCTAGCTCAGTAAAGTTCCAAGAAAGTACTTTGTAAGTCACCGAGAGAACATTAGTAGTGGATGTATAACTCTGGGCCTAAATGAAACTTAGAACATAGACAGACATCTCAGAAATAGGAACAGCGACCTCCTAAGGCTAGCAGATCTAGATTAGCTCAATCCTTCCGCGTTTAATTGAAGCACAGTTTCGTTCTGCATATAGCCGTGTTAGCGCTGTATAAATGCTGCCATTTATGGAACTTAATCTTGAGTCGGAAACTATTGGCGAACGGAAATGAAGCCGCTTTAGAAAAAAATAAACAGGGTTCTTTAACTCAAAGAGAAGACGGATAATAAGTCTGTGTGTCTATGTTGTGTATATAAACTAATGAAACGTATATATTGTCGCGTGATAGAACTCTACCACTCACACTGAAACTCACATTTACTGATATTAAAAAAGGTAAAATAACATGTTTTAACCTATTTGGTTTGAAGAGAAATCGAAAGCGGCATGGATATAACAAACTACGGAGACAGGACACCTAACTGGATTATACCACAGATTATACGACAAAATACAATCATTAGAAATTTTTATATTTCCTTATCTCCAATAGCAATTTGTTGTTTAGGCTGAGCGCACACCTATCCGTGCCGAATTCTCAAAGTACTGCCAGATTCGGTCAAATCAGACGATTTGACGCGGGCAGGTGTCCGAGGTTTCATACGATTTAATTATAATAATCTTCTAAAATTCGTTTTGGTCGATTCGTTCGGCGCGTTCGGTGCGGATAGGTGTGCGGCTACCTTTAGCCATAAGTGATAATATATTTGAAGAATTAATATCGTTACCATGTTCACGACCCCAGGGAAGGTAGACAAGACATTCAATTGCAACCTATGACATAAATAATTCATAGTATTACTCGGTAAATGTTCCAAGGTTATTTTGCGTGTGTTTTGTTCCAAAAGAAAGCAGACCCAGTTTTTCGACACCATTTCATAGGCAAAAACTAGAGCTTCGTAGCACGCGCGTAGCTACAAAAAGTCATAACTCATAACCTAGTTTCCTGTTAGACGTGCAAACCCTTTTGCTAGTTGAGTGTCTATTCGTATTTGAAATTCTAATCACGTATCTTACTTTTTCTGAACTGTAACTCAACGCTGAATTTCAGGCTGTTGACTGATTGACGTAATTTTTTTCAATTTCATTGTATTTATAGGTATAGCATGTCTACAGTACGGCCAACGGATCTCGGCGTGCGTGAAGTTAGCCGTTTCGATGCGCAGTGCAACTTTTTCATACAAAATTTTCTACTGCGCAGCGCAGAGCCTGACTTCACGAACGCCTAGATCCGTCGGCCCAACTGTAACTCTACCCAAATTGTGGTAATATTGCCAAATTCTGATTTCGGCCCATCTCTCTATTGAAAGTCACACAACATTACAAGCTTCTTGGTTAACAGAACAGAACAATGTCCTTACGTTAAAGGTGAACGCAGACCTGGGCAGCACCGCAGTCGCCGCAGGCCCCTCATTCGATTTCTTTATTTGAAGTTCTGTGCAACCTTGCACACCTATCCGCGCTGCAGTTATATTGAAGCGAAGCGATGACTGCGGCGACTGCGGCGCGTGCGGTGCGGCCAGGTCTGCGTTCACCATAAACCAGCGCAGTTTGTCTCAGTGCTAACTGCAACAAGCTATGGTCGTGTAAGGTCCTGCAAATTAAAGAGTTTACTTCTACAAACTTTAAAAACAACTCTTGTGTTCGATGGTGTTTTTAACCGACTTCGAAAAAAGGAGGAGGTTCTCAGTTCGTCGGAATCTTTTTTTTTTTTTTTTTTTTTTTTTTGTGCTTTTTTTTTATGTATGTTCACCGATTACTCGAAGACGCCTCGACCGATTTCAAAAATTATTTTTTTGTTTGAAAGGGTACACTTTCCAATTGGTCCTTTTGGTCATCAGGTCAGGATCTGATGATGGGATCTTGGAGAAATCAAAGTAACTCTTCAAATTTTATAGGCACACTTGAAGCGATTAGGGTATTTTTTAAAAGCCTTAAGGTTATCGGTGACAATGCAATATTATGGTAACATTAAGCTAATCTGATGATGGAGTCAGGAGCTGTTCAACGGAACTCCTCAGTATATAAGCCGATTGAGTTGAAACTCGGCACGTCTGTCAAGTTCCAACTACAATGTAATAATATGGTAACAACGAGTTGATCTGATGATGGAGTCAGGAGCTGTTCAACAGAACTCCTCAGTAAATAGTCTGATTGAGTTGAAACTTGGAACTCAGCATGTCGGTCAAGTTCCGACTACAATGTAATAATATGGTGACAGCTAGCTGATCTGATGATGGAGTCAGGACCTGTCCAATGGAATTTCTCAGTGAATAACAGTGGAACATCCATGTTTGGGCTCATTTTAATTAGCTCACCCTTCGCCTTACCCAGAAACAGTTTGTATTGAAGTCGGTTTTTTAAAATTTTTAATTTAGCCACTTGTTAATTTTTTTTTCTGTGTAGTTGCTAATAAAGTTTTATTCTATTCTATTTACATTTGGCTATCGTTTAATTCTTATAACATCACTGTCAACAAAATACAATTTAAAGTGGTTATCTACCGAACTGTTATTACTGGTTTCTAGTATCGCGTGGGGTTGATTGATGTTATGAAATTGATTACAGGCGCAGTTTCCCCCCATTTTTGCCTAATAATAGCTTATGTCGGCATTTCTTGCAGTACCATTGTATTTGTGAGATTTACCTGTTTGAGATCTTTTGTGCGTGATTTTTTATACATAACTACAGTATTACAATATAGTTTTACATTACTTTCCAGTTCCTGGTTTTCTCACTCAACCAACATTTTACTGCCTTGATTCAACTAGCAAAAGACCTTAGTTGTTTCTAATTCTATTAAAAGTTTATAACCGTAGTACTTATTTAATTTTCGTTTCAATATTTCACTTCTCAATTACCATTTTAAGCGTCTCAGCGTTGTCTTTTTAATTTAAGACCACTTTTATAATTAATTCCTTCTAAAGCACCTTTTCTCTCCTGGCGCAGAGCTCGGTTAAGATATCGGCTGGTATAAGCATTTAATATCTGTTTACGTCTCCGCGTAGGTACTTCTGCTCATAATTTATTCTGAGCCACGAAAATTGGTGGAATCATTGGACGAATATTTTACTTGAAATTTTCCACGAAAACGAGACGCATTTGAATATCTAGGTCATTTTGATTTCATTCAAATAATAAATAAGAGCTGTTTTCGTCTGGGGTTGCTTTTGATTAGCCTAATTTTATTGATAAAAAGAATAACTTTGTTTGAAACTTTCATTCCGAAACAAAAAAGTATTTTTATTTTCTTTGTTCTTACTAAAATGTTGATAAAAATAGTAAGTTGGCACTTCATCATTTTGAAAATACTTTAGTACGAGTATCATGTTATAAAGGTAGATAAGTTTTCATAGAAAAACAATCTTCACGAAAACCACAATTTCCTTCAACATAGAAAATCCATTGTTGCTCGACACAGTTTACATCCTCGTAACCTCAGCTCAGACAATAACTTGTTCACAGGGCATTAAACAATCTTAGACCATCTGCGATCTATCGAATAGGAGTGATAGTCTGAGAATGACAGGAGTTGTGTTGGCAAAAACCTTGTTAGAAACCTTCGGAATCATAGAATACAAAATTTTTATTTCTGTAACATTAACTTGATACTGGATAATTTTGTATCTAACTAGATAACATTGCAAAACTCCTTGTCAACTGATGACGAAAGATTATTAGGAAGAGATTCAGACTTAAGAGAGTTCTTGTGTGAAATAATTTAAGAAAATGCGAAGGAATTAAAAAGGAAAAGAGAAAAGAATAGGGGAAATAACGGTCAGTAGCAATAGTTATCATCAGATCGTCACCCACTCTGCTGGATATACTCGTCTCCTTACCGATTATTTTTTTTTTACGTATATGTATTTGCTCTATCCATATTCAGAATTGGAATTCCTGGGATCATCTTAGAACCTTACAGTCTTGTCATTGCAAAGTAAGGAGCTGATGCAACCCATCATTTCAAATTTCCTCGTATTCATTACCAACATATTCAATTGCAATGTAATAACTGTTTATCATAGTTTCAATTTTGTCACAGCTTGAAGTCGACTGTGATAATTTGCAACGTGCTTGACACAATACCTAGCGTTCACACAACAGGGCATAGAAAATGTCTAGATCAGTCCGTACAAACCACTTACGAGTTTGACGAAAGAACAGAGAAAAGTTTATTTGTAGATGCACCATAGTTCTTTCTAATTTATCGTCAATACTGCAAATTTCTAGATATTGAATTTTGGTAAATTCTTTCTTAATTTAGTTTCAACCATACCTAAAAATGGCAGTGTGTCACGTTATTTCATCTTCAGAGGAAAAAACAATTCTCTTAGAACAGTACCACGGAGAAATTACTCTGTGACAGTACCTAATCCTCAAAAAAATGTGGTCCCTTCAAATAGCTTTGGAGATCCTAAGTGATTTCTAATGTGAAACGCAATTCTCTATATTTATGTTCAGCACAAATCTACTTTTTCTACAGTAGTTTAGTCACTAATGAAAGAAAAGTGAAGTAAAATAATTCTAGGTGTTTCCTTTAGGCTGTGTCAATGGCATTACGTGCTTGTATCGTGTCGTTAATTACCTAGTTACCGATAATTATATTCATACTCTGTTTTTACCTAATTAACAAACGATTGCTGTTCAGAGTTTCTTGTTTTGTTTGTGACGAGATAATTGATTCAATGGGAAATGGAAGCTGTGTCAATAGAACGCTGGCTGAATGTTTATAATTATATTACAAACGTGTCATGCAAACTGTGGGCATGTGCCAAACTAAATGAAAGAAAATTCTTTATTGCACCCCTTAAGAGGGCAGCGACGAACGAATTCTCCATACAAACGTACTACCGAAATCATTTAAAATTTGAGCGTATTTTCACCACTTTATGCACTTATTTAGATTAAGGAAGTATTAATCTAGGTTCCTGTTAAACTTTTGATCTAAAAAACTTACCTGAAACAAAATGTAACCAAATTGTATTTCTAACATTTTTACAGCAAAAATATCGTGTTTTCGTTGCATTTGTTCTGTATGATAAACAACAATGATTGTAATATCCTTTTAATAGGAACACAGCTTAGAGTGTCTAGTTACAGGCCATACAAAAAAAATTGCGAAATCATTAACTTTTCATTCATCATTTTTGGTATTACGGAATACATCGTAAATTCTTGTAAATTCTGAACTCGAGTATTGCCGTACGCGTTGCTCGGATGTCTTCAATGTGTGTGTATAGTCCCGGAGGCGGAGTTTCGACACTCACACTAACGCAAAATTGGTTTGCAACGACCACCGCTTTTTATAATTTTTAGCATTTTTAGCTCGCTCGATGTATAGGTATGTAGGTATAGGTGTAGGTAGTATACACACTAACTAGATAGGTGTACCTAGCGTAGATTAGAATTGATTTTTACTTTGAACAATTATTTCAATTTTAAATGGTATGTAGGTAGGTAGGTTTTGTAGACCCTTTTATGAAAATTACTTTCTTTTTAACCGACTTCAAAAAAAGGAGGAGATTTTCAAGTCATAGGAATATTTTTTTATGTAGGTAGGTATGTTTCTCGAGTAGGTATCTACTTGAATAGGTGAGCCTGGACCGATTTGGAAAATTATTTTTTTGTTTGAAAGGGTACCAGGTGGAGCTATGGTCATCAGATCAGGTCAGGATCTGATAATGGAGTCAGGAACTGTTCAACAGAACTCCTCAGTAAATAGGCTGATTGAGTTTAAACTCTGCATAATGTAAGCTGTCTTGTTCCGTTTCGTTCCGACTACAATGTCATGTAATATGTAATACCTATGCGTACCTATGGTGACTGCGAGCTGACCTGATGATGGAATCAGAAGCTGTTCAAAAAATGGTGCTGGTGATGATGATGACGAGTTTCAGCTCCATCGGCCTATTTAGATTTAGGTAGGTACTGATGTGTTCTGTTGAACAGCTCCTGACGCCATCATCAGATCCTGACCTGATCTGATGACCATGGCACCACCTGGGACCCTTTCAAACAAAAAAGAATTTTCCAAATCAAAAAAATTCCAAAAACATACCTACCTACATAAAAAAATATTCCTATGAATTGAGAATCTCCTCCTGTTTTTGAAGTCGGTTAAAAAGAAAGTAATTTTCATACTAAAGTTATGAAGTTGAAGTTATGAAAGAAGTTGAAGTTATGTTTTTAAACTTCAAAGTCTATAAATAGAACAGTAGTAGTTTTGTAATGACGTCACAAAATGACGGCGGGCCATTTGAATCTGCCAAGAGGGGCTTTTCCATCCTACTAATAATTTTACAGTGTGAAAGTTTGTGAGGATGTATGGATGTATAGATGTACCGTAAAATACGCCAACATTGCCACCAAGGGTAATTTTGCCCGAAGATCAATTTTTAAGCAAATCTTTAAATTGCGAAAATATCTGAATAATATGTTAACATTTTTTGACTTTGATAGAAAATATGTTATGTGTCTAGCAACACTGTCTATCTGGTGTGTCGCTAGCTTCACTCAGTAACTTGTTGGAACTCTTCGAGTACGGTGCGTATTTTCGCGGGCAAATTTTGGTGCAAATTCATAAGTGAATTGTGAGTGATGGCGAAAACACAGGTTAGTTTTATTAATATTATGATATGTAAGAACATTTTAGGAGTATTAATATGTTATTATCGTTGCTGAATGTCTTTTCAAACAAGAGTTATAGCGGTGGGCAAAGTTATCCAGCAATGTAGCGATCTACTATTGACAACATTGCCCGCCATCAAAATAAGCTTAGGGTTGGCACTTCAGAAACTTGTTTTTTTTAAAGCTTTTAATTAACTTGCAATGTTTGTATGTTTGTAAGTTCCTATGTTTGTAAGTATGTTTGTCCGAGTCAATTCTTGCAAGCTTAATTTGACCTACTTCCCGGTGTCAAATTGAGCTGAATTTAGGTAAAATTATGAGTCTTTGGTGACAATGCAATAATAATAGGGACAGTTAGCTGAAAATGTCTAATAGTTTAGTAATTATTTTAATTTAGCTCCTAACATCATTTGATCTCAATTAGTATTTCATTTTCATTTGGGTACCTATATAAATATGTTGATTAAAGTTTATTAAATAAATACCTGAATGAAAAATAACCAGTTTTTTTATACCTACAACAACTACGATCACAAGATCAGTTAACTAAGAAGTGCCAACCCTAGCACTTTTAATTTGTGAAATGCGGTTTGTATGAAAAAGACAAAAAATGTCAGGGTAACTTTGCCCAGCCACTTTGCTAGGAAACCTTCTATAGTATCGTTTTAAAACCTAAAGTAAACGCCATTATTGCCTAAATTCTTGTATTGGCTTTTTATTTCATCTCTCTAGAGGCTATATTTGCGTCAAAAATCAACGTGGGCAATGTTGGCTAAAAGTCCAGATAACTTTGCCCGCCATCAAAATGTATAAAATACTTAATTAAATATTGACGCATCATAAAATCTGATAAAGTAATACATGCACATAATCTTATATTAGCAGATGATAAAAGAAAATACTTACGTTCCCATAGAAAATTTTTACAAAAATTGAAATTATTCGAAAAAAGCGGGCAATGTTGGCGTATTTTACGGTACCGCTATCTAGGGATGTTTGTATGTTTGTTACTCTTTCAAGCAAAAACTACTGATACACGCGCGGTTCGAGGGGGGGGGGGTCATGGGGGTCATGACCCCCCCCCCCCCCTCAAAATCCTTGAGAAACCTGTAACATCCAGCAAAAAGAGAGGTAGGTACGCACTACCAAAACTAGTGACCCCCCCCCCCCCAAGATCAAAGTCTGCGACCGCCAGTGCTACTGAACGGATTTTAATGAAACTTGGAATACATATAGGTAGGTACCTATACTTACCATAATTTATGACCTGGAATAAAACATAGGCTACTTTTTATCCGGGTAGGTATCACCCGAGCGAAGCCGCGGGCGGAACCTAGTATATTTCCGTGGCTCGCGTGAATACGTTGATATGTCGAGATGTCAATTTTTTTTTTTATTGGCTTAAACGATATCTACGCCTATGAAGTATCTATAAAAAAATTGACAGCTCCCTAGCTAGACAAGTTTTCGAGTTATGGCCTTGCCAACTCCTCCATTTTTCGTATTTTAGTTGACATAACTACTTGTCAATTTTTCAAGCCACTAACACACACATGTTTTTGTAGATATTTCGATTTATCAACCTACTCATTCGCCAAAATTATATTTGTTACATGATATCTCGACATATACATATGATATTTTTGATTAACTTTTAACAAATTAAAATGTCAGGTTATGGCTAACCAAAGTATTCCGTTTAAATTGTGATACATTGAGTTGTTCAGTTATGCCCGCGCGCTCTCGCGCTGGCATAACCGAACATGTCACTCGTATTGGTAAACAAAACGTCAGTTCAGAAATCTTTTTTTTTAAGTATTGCTTTTACATGGAAAACTGATAGATTTTAATTATTTGTTAAACTATAATGACATTGCTTGATTTTTACAAGCTTTTATTATTAACTTGCGATTTTTGTTCGGGTCTACTTTTGAAAATTAAATTTGACTGACTTCCCAGTGTCTGATTAAGCTGAAATTTGGAATACCTATAGGTTCTTGGTGACAATGCAATATTATTTTAACAACGAGCTGATCTGATGATGGAGCCAGGAGCTGTTCAACAGAACTCACTTTTTTTTTAGTGAAATGTTGCAAGTTCAATTTGACCCACTTTCCAGTGTTTGATTGAGCTAAAATTTGGCACACTTATAGATTCTAGATAACAATGTAATATTATGTTAACAATAAGCTGATCTGATGCTGGAGTCAGGAGCTGTTCAACAAACCTCAATATTTGTTTGGATTAAATCTTGCAAATTCAATTTGACTTACTTCCCAGCATCTGATTGAGCTGAAATTTGGCACACTTATAGATTCTCGATGACGATGCAATACTATTGTAACAGCGACCTGATCTGATGATGGAGCCAGGAGCTGTTCAACAGAACTCACTTTTTTTTTAGTGAAATCTTGCAAGTTCAATTTGACCCACTTTCCAGTGTTTGATTGAGCTAAAATTTGGCACACTTATAGATTCTAGATAACAATGTAATATTATGTTAACAGTAAGCTGATTTGATGCTGGTGTCAGGAGCTGTTCAACAAAACTCAATATTGTGTTCGGGTCAAATCTTTCAAGTTTAATTTGACCCACTTCCCAGTGTCTGATTGAGCTGAAATTTGGCACACTTATGGATTCTTGGTGACAATGCAATATTATTGTAACAACGAGCTGATCTGATGATGGAGCCAGGACCTGTTCAACAAAACTCATATTTTTTTTAGTGAATTTTTGCAAGTTTAATTTGACCCACTTTCCAGTGTCTCATTGAGCTAAAATTTGGCACACTTATAGACTCTAGATAAGAATGTAATATTATGATAACAACAAGCTGATCTGTTGCTGGAGTCAGGAGTTATTCAACAAAACTCCTCAGTAAATTTTTCGATTGAGGTGAAACTTTGCATTTTTTTCTAGTTCCGAATACATTGTAATAATATGGTGACAATGAGCAGATGTGCTGATAAAATCTGGTTGTATTCCATTCAAATTCTCAGTGATTAACAGTAGAGCATCCGTGTTTGGGCTCATTTAAAATCAGCTTACCCTTACTATGTTAAATCTCATTTCTAAACGGTATGAATGGTTCTGAGTAATAAGTAGGTACTTCAGCAACTCAAAAAAACAGTTTTATAGTTTCTATCTGTTTGCAATCCGATAATATAGCATTGTTTACCTACCAATATTCCATACATTAAAGGTGAATAAGTTGATATCTTTTGCGGCATAACTGGACATCTCGAGACGTAACCTAAATCTCATCAATTTTTTTGTTGACATGTCTTATATCATGGAAACTATGGGGAATTTTGGTTATTTATTGTCATCATTCGAAAGAGGGCATAAAATAACCATAGAAACAATTAACACAAATACTGTAAACTAATTTACCGAGAAACCAGAGGAGGTCAAACTTTCAAACGGCCGCCCTGAAAAGTTGGTGTTTTATACATGTCAACGTATTCACGCGTGCCACGGATTTTACATTTGTCTCTCTGATGTTGGCTGTTAGGTAGGTATTATGTTTTATCTCGCTTACATAGATACCTACCTACTCTACTGCCTATAACAGTGGCGGATTTCCAAATTTGCCGCCAGTAGGCTATTCAACTTTTGCCGCCCCTACACTCGATACCACATCACAATCATATTAATTACATTTTTTTTGTTAATGAAATTGTAACTTTTATGATTTGTGTAATATTATTTTTAACCGACTTCAAAAAGGAGGAGGCTCTCAAGTCGACTGTGTGTTTTTTTTATTTTAGGTATATATTTTTTTTAGTTTTTTGTGTGTGTGTTACGCCATTTCTCCGTCAATTGTGGACCGATTTTGACAATTATTTTTTTTTTGGTTACAAAGGATATACTCCAGAAGTGGAGGATCTGATGAGGGGATCCCATGGAAATCGAGGGGAACTCTCAAACTTTATGGTTATTTATTGTGTTTGTAGAACTATCGGGCTGAAATTTTGCACACTTATATATTCTCGGTGACAATGAAATATTATGGTATCAATCAAGCTTATCTGATGATGGAGTCAAGAGCTGTTCAACAGAACTCCTCAGTGAATAGGCCGATTGAGTCGAAATTCGGTATATCTATCAAGTTTCAATTACAATTTAATAATATGGTGACAACGAGCTGATTTGATGATGGAGTCAAGAGCTGCTCAACAGAACTCCTCAATAAATTGGCCGATTGAGTAAAAACACAGCATATCTGTGAAGTTCCGACACAATGTAATATAATAATATGGTGACAGCGATCTGATCTGATGATGGAGTCAGGACCTGTTCCATGGAACTTTTTAGTAAAATAGAAATAGAAATAAGTTTTATTTTCGCCACTACGATACATACAACACAAATCAGAAATGCTACATTACAGTGACAAGAAAATAAGGTTACCCCTCAGCATTTGCTCCAGCAGCGCCATGGCTGTTAGAGCGCTGGTTTTCAGTATCTTAGTTTTTAGTAGTATAGTAGTATAGTAGTAGTGACATGGATATCAAATGAAAGGGCTTGATGAGCGAAACACAATAAGTAGGGAAGATGACATCATTCTTAATAAAAAATAAACACTAAAATGAAAAAATAAAAAATAAAATACTTAACCGACTTTAAAACATACTTGCACTAAAAAGCAAAACATAAGAATATAAACAGTTTTATTTACCTAATTACTAATTACGCGCACTCCGCACTTTAGGTACGAAGCTACAAGTACATTGGTGGGCCCGCCCGGGCGGGCCTTAGCAGGGTTCCCACTTGCCACTCGGCTCTAATACCTATCGCGTGACAACTCGACAACCCTTCCGCGTCACTCCGCGCCAGACAGTGACAGAGTTATGCGTTAGAAAGAGAGAATTTGTGTAGGCACGTGTCAGTGCATATTGCACTAGGCAAAGAACGCTTACGCGAGCTGAATTGAACTTTGTCGCATAATTCTGTGCTACAACGTAGGTATTTTATTCAAAGTTTTCGTCAGAATCTACGACTTTTTGCCTTCTTGAGAGAATCATTTTGAGACAGAGATTCGTAGATCACACATACATTTGTCTCACAGGCAGGCAAAGGGAATTAAATTTGCAACCTTCTGTGTTTCAGGCGGGCCTTCGCCCTCAGCACCACAGAACATTGTTGTCATGATGAATAATAATGGATTCATAACATGTCGCATATTGTGGCTGTTTTCGGCCTCCCGTGATCGTTTCACTAGGTTTTAACAGTTCAAAATAGATGAGATTCTTCTGATCCTACCAAATACAGGGGGTCTAAAGTGGCCACTTTTGATGAAAAATCAGATGTTTCATAGATGCTTCATCTATGAAACATCTGACTTTTCATCAAATGCTTCATAAATGCTTCATATGCTTCATCTATGAAGCATCGATGCTTCATAGATGTTTCATAGATGTTTCATAAATGCTTCATATATGAAGCATCTATGAAGCATTTCACAAAACATCTTTTTTGACAGATCTATGTGCGAGGTTAAATTTATTTTTAGAAAGAAAATAGGTTGAATGGAAAACGGATGGCTGAATGCAAAACCCATGTTTCATAGATGCTTCATCGATGCTTCATATATGAAGCATCTACACCGTTTATTTTTGGTCAGTTTAAAGCCAGCGCCTACGTAATCTATATCGATAACCTTACTCAAAAATAATAATAAATATGAAATCTATTTTTTTGCAATTAATAATATCACGAAACATAGGCAGGATAAATCACGGAGATATGTGCTCTGTGCTCAGCTGTTGCTACGGCATAGAGTCTATGCTACGTCGTAGTCATACATACATACCTAGGTCATTAGCTCTGCGCGCCTACGACACCATAACAAGTGTTTTACTCACTTTTGTTAATCTTTTCAACTATTTAGTTTCGTATGAAATACTTATCAAATTCAAAAACGAAACCAACGACACGAATACGATTAAGCAATACAAGCAGTGGGTGCTGGCTTTAAACTGACCCAGAATTAACGGTGTATAAAGCATCGATGAAGCATTGATGAAGCATCGATGCTTCATTTAAGAAGCATATATATGAAGCATTTATGAAGCATTTGATGTTTCATCAGATGTTTCATAGATGAAGCATCTATGAAACATCTGATTTTTCATCAAAAGTGGCCACTTTAGACCCCCAGACAATTACCTCAGCACCAACAACAACAACCAGCACCAACAACAACAACCAGCACCGACAACTCGTTTGGAGTTGTTTGCATACCAGCTTAAGATGAGCCGTACATTCAACGGTTCCTGTGCATTCCGGGTGTCAAGGATTCCGGCTGTTTGTAATTTCGGAACTACAAAACCGATGACCTTGAAATTTTTACGGAACAATATATAAAGTACTTACTTTCAAACAAAGTAAAAACCGGTCAAGTGCGAGTCGAACTCGTACACCGAGGGTTCCGTACCTACCCATTATACCCATTAAGTTATTGAACAATTAGTAATTTTTTTGTACATATCCTAGTTCTGCGATAGCAGCGCCGCAAATGTTCTGCGCACACGAGCATAATATTGCAATAAATATTTTCTTTTATTTACTTTCACACAATAGCACAATTTTATTTATTTACCTTATTTGAGGATGGTGCCAATTAAGCTAGTTCGCTTAATTGTATGAGCGCTCATACAACTCAGAAGACAATCTTAATTGGCGTCAACTATGTATGTATGTATGTATGGGAACACCCTTTAACTTTCAACTTTTTTAATTTTTTGGAATTTTTCCTTTATTTCTGCTATAAGGCCTTGCTTTTTGCCAAATTTCGTGATTCTAGGTCAACGGGAACTACCATTTAGGTTTTCGACCCAAAACCTCTAGGGTACTTCCGGTTGACCTAGAATTGTCAATTTTGGTTACAAGCAAGGCCTTACAGCACAAGTAAAGGAAAAATTCCGAAAAATAAAAAAAGTTGATAATTAAGGTAAGTTTTGGTACTTACAAGTTTTCACGAAAACCTAAATTTGCCTATATCTTTTTATAGTGTTGACTCAGGACCTTGATTTTTATACTCACAATAAGGACTATAGACCTCAGTATATGGTATGAATTTCAACTTGCTAGCTCCACCCGTTCCTGAGATAATCGATGGTGACAGACAGACAGACAGACGGACAAGAAAGTGATCTTATAAGGGTTCCTTTTTTTACCTTTTAAGGTACGGAACCCTAAAAAGAATCAATGAAATCGGACTACGCGCTCATGAATTACAACCAGATACTTATTTTGACTTTCATCCCCTCTCCCTAGGGAACCGTGCTGAATTTCAGGATTAAAAGTATTTTATATTAGACCTCGTAGTATGCACTCAAATAATACCAGGTTTCATTTAAATCCAACCAGTAGTTTCGACGTAATGCGCGGCCATGATACGGACAGACAGACATGAATGAAAAAAATTACAGTTTTGGCTTCAGTATCGACAATAGAGAGCCCTCCAAAAAAAATTTCAAAATATCTTCAATGTACAGAATTTGACCTGTTACAGTTTTATTATAAACTAGCTGCTGCCCGCGGCTTCGCTCGAGTTGTAACCGGATAAAAAGTAGCCTATGTTACTCTCCAGCCCTCCAACTATCTCCACACAAAAAAATCACGTCAATCCGTCGCTCCGTTTTGACGTGATTCAACTACAAATAAACAAACAAACAAACACACTTTCACATTTATAATAGGGGTACGGATACCTATTGATGTTTGATTGGTTGATGATTGATGATGATTGATTGATGATGTGAAATTTAATGATTACTTAATGAAAATAAAAATTCTTCGGTACACATAGGGATTTTTCATACATGACGACCTTACACGTGCTGATTACAGCTACAGAAACAAACATGATCAACAGGTAAACTGTTGGAAATTTTCGGGATACTACTGTAATTCGCGGGCCCATCTAAACGCGCCGCCTTTATCGCTCGTTTCCAATCCAATTATGGAAAAAAGTTCTAAGCAAGAAAAGCTCTCACTCTAACAATTTTTAAAACATTACTTACATGTTGAATTGTTTGTGTGTACATAATAACATAGCATTATCAATAAATATAGGTAAATATTATTTTTCTGTAACACAAAAAAAAAATTTCCCTATTTGCCGCCCCTAAAATCTGCCGCCCTAGGCTCCAGCCGAGTCCAGCCTTCTCAGCCTATTGGTACCACCAATTGATTCGCCACGTCATAAGTACCTAAATATGCGTTATCCTTTGTTGCACTTATGGGGGCATCCATTAATTACGTCAGGCTTTTAGGGGGCGGGAGGGGGTTGAGCCAAATCGCACCTAATCCCATGTGGGATTAAAAATGAAAGGGAGGTCTCGGCAAATCTAGGTAGGTACCTGTTTAAGATTATTTTTTTTATTCTCACGTGAGATTAGGGGGTGGGGGAGGGGATCGAGCCAAATCTCAGGACATCTCACCAAGGGGGGAGGGGGTGCGGGGGTTGAAAAATCGCAAAAATCACCTTTAATTTTTATTCTTTAATTTTAATTAATGGACGCCCCCTAATTTCAGAGGGACAAACATCCGTTGTGACTTCAGTAGTTAGGTAGGTTAGGTAAGTACCTACTTACCTATAGACATTGGACAGAAAAAAACATAGGTAAGTACCTACTTAGGTACCTACTTCCCTTTGAAAATTTAGGTAATTGTGTACCTACTTATATAGGTAACAAACAACCCACATATTCTGTCTAGCGTCATAATATCGATCTCATCCCTCCCTAAAAATCTTGAGAGTAAGATGGGTAGGTAATTACCTAGATATTGTAGATAAATTTCCAAAAAAAGCATTTTTACCATACATTTATCTAACGATTCAATGAAATAAAATGAACATTATTCATTAGTGACTGACAATATAACATTTTTGGCCTCTCCAAAGATGCAAAAACTCAATATCAGCAGGAATTGATCTCCATTCCGCAAGTACTTACCGCGCTGCAAGCGGAGCTCACAACCGCTGAGCCAAACGTCCTGATGCATTTGTATTTGAAATTATTGAACAGTAGCTGCGCGTAATGCGTCCTGAATCGCGCCAAAAAGGGCGGGCCTCATGTCAGACTCATATCTGCCAATCACAGATTAGGTAGAGGTAATACTGCCAATCGGGGCTGTGATTGCTCATAGTAGACTGAGTAGTACACCTATACTATACTACATAGAGTTTTTTGCGTGACAAGGACGAACAATTTAGATAGATACGTTGGAAGAGAAGTTCCGAGCTCCACTCACCGCAACCTTAAACTTACGGTCAAATGTATAAAAGTCTGTTTAAATGTAAATAAGGAAAGTCCATTTGGTTTTTCTCACTCTATATTCGAGCAGCCCGACCGGGGAAGTACCTCCGCCTTACAGAATATCGCAGCCAAATAACATCATTCTTCTCAAATGGTGTTGTGTTCCTGTCGTAAGGTTGCCAGAGATCTGCGAGGAAGCGCTGCGGTGACAACTAGTGGACCAGTCTTGTCCATTATGTTATCGGCGCTCAGTGATACCTCTTTTAAAGGGACCTCTTACCATCAAGTGGGCCTTAAGCTTGTCTGTTACCTTAGTAATATAAACAAAATAACGCTTAAG
Source organism: Camptogramma bilineatum (assembly GCA_958496255.1). Taxonomy (NCBI): domain Eukaryota; kingdom Metazoa; phylum Arthropoda; class Insecta; order Lepidoptera; family Geometridae; genus Camptogramma; species Camptogramma bilineatum. The sequence goes on from OY292451.1 coordinate 2,992,057, forward strand.
CATCTCTTGTCATTTTATTTGTAGAGTGATACGACTAACTTTAAACAGCGTTTAATTTGTATAGCGTTTATACCTTGTCTAAGGTTTATACCTACGTAAAGGCCTAATACATAGGTACTACTTAGCAAAATTACGTTTGCTACAATCTACATAATATAGCTAACTCACAAAACCTCCACTCAATTACCTACTCTGAGCAATGTTCAAATCAAGGAATGGTTCATTTTGAAGTACCTACCTATCACGTTGCTGGTTACTTTGAATAAAGGAACGACACTCTTTATCTTTGGCTGGTTACTTATTTCCAACATTTCCTCGCTCTACTTTCTGTCCCGGTTTTGACAGCTGACAATTCCAATAGTCTTCAAATCTTAGAGACATATTTTTTCCGTGGAATTTTCTGGGAATTTTACGATGTGGATTTTTTAGCCTTTTCATTCGGGTTGGTTCTGTCTAGCATTGCGGAATATCATTTTTAGGGCTGTAAAGCTTGGCGTCCACAGGCCCGCATCGCACGCAGCGGACGGATCGCATCAAGCGGATTATCTGTGTAATGCGATGCGTACGATGCGGACAGGTGGACGCACTTATATGAGTTTCTATACAAATAATACTACGATCCGTTGCGTGCATCCGTTGCGTGCGATGCGTCCGAAGCGTACGATACCGACTAGTGGACGCTTACCATAAAGCTCCATAGCATTGGAATGTCCGCAACGTCAGGATTTGTTGCTCTCTGGTACTGCGTGCACTGCATCAGCATTTCTGCCGATGACGTCACACTGCATCTGACACTGCTGACTGACCACTGACTTACTACGCCGAACATCAGTACCACCGGTTTCAGTGTTCGGCGTAGTAAAAGACTTAGAAAGAGGGTAGACCGTTTCGTCTGCCAGTGATTACCTACAAACTCGCAAAAACTTCAGTTTACCGTGATCATGGCGCATGCAACTGTGCCGAAATATCGGGAGACTCGAAAATCCAAAAATCATGGTAAATATCCCGTTTATAGTGTTTACAATGTTTACAACCATGAGTTTCAAAAGTTTTGAAAATTAAATCCCACACATTACAACCCATTGGGCTAATCTAATTATCCGACCCTTGGGGCTATTATTACAGACTTTTGATGCTCGACCCAAAATATGAATACCTTTACAAAAATCCTTTATTATTAAGAGGACATACAAAGCAAAATTGATCTTACAGTTTCTCGATTATCTTAGTGTCTTTAAAAGCCTCTATATTTAGAACATTATTGTTGACTTTTTTACCATTTTAATTTTATTTCTCTGGGCGAAAACGGAAAAAAATTGTACAAATTATGTTAAATATTTTTTTTTTGCTAGAGCAAATTGAGAGCAAGCTCTCTTCTCTTTGACTTCTTTGTTTTCAAAGTAATATTGGTAAACATTTTCATGATAAATTTATAATTCTTATTACCTATATCAGTTAACACACCCATTTTATGATTATACCGCCTTCACTCTCAGAGAAGATTACTATGTAGTACGTCAGTACTCGCGTGGACAATGTCGCACAGTGTTCAGAGGTAGAAAGAAAGAAAACCGTAGTGCCCTCTCTTTCTATCCTCACGCCGCTCAACTCATTCTGTTTCGTGCGCGCACGGCGTTCGCACAGTTATAAAAATATTTACAAACGTCGTCATGAAGAATCCAAGGAGGATGGAAGCGGAGGATGGAATCGGAGGATGGAAGCGAAGGAAGAAGCGGAAGAAGAAGAAATATGTGAAAAAGTTGTCAGAAAGCGATGTGCAAACTCAAGGTACATTTTATTTTATTATCCGTTGAATTCTTCGGATACCCTCGTTGCTTTCATCGAGGTTGGTTCAAACCATAGTACCTAATACCGACCTAATTTAATGACTCATATTTGTGAGTGCGGGTTTGATTGTGCACAGGCTATTTTTTCGTTGTATTCAACGATAAAATTTATTTTTTCCCCTTGAATTCTTGGGATGTGCCTGGAGATGACTATGAAAGATAAATTTCCATATTCGTTGTATTCTTCGAATTATGAGAATTATGGCGAAAAATATCGTGATTTTTTGAATTTATTTTTTCCCTTGAATTCTTGGGAGGTGCCTGGCGATAACAATGAAAGCTAATTTTCTTATTCGTTGCATTCTTCGAATAATTAGAGTTATGGCGGTTTCTGTTTATTAAGATGCGTTTTTTTTCTCTTCGAAAAACATCGTGATTTTTTGAACGTCTGCTTTAATTACCTATATTTTGTTCTACCGTCAAAACATTAATATTCTCCTACGGGTTTTTTTGCCTAAATTAGAGTTTTACAAAGATAATACCTACTTACAAATCTATCAGTCACCCTGGTTCACTTTTTATCCAGGGTAATATTGAGGTAAGTACTTACTTACCTACTTACCCACACTATAGGCCCGAAGTTGTCTCAAGCCCCAATATCGATATTATTACGAATAGGATATTTTAGATCCTGATTTGCTGCAAGCACTCGGCGATTCAAGGTCGGACGTAATGGAGATATTATAAGCAGCGAATTAACCTTCAAGGTCCACCTAAAATATAAGCGGTCTTCCGAAGGATAATTTGTTTAATTTTTTTCCAAAAAATTTCCTCTGATTAAGGGTTCTACTCTAAACGGTGGAGTTTGGTGCCATGCCGGTCGAGACATGTAAACTGAGGGTTAAGCGCTTGTTTACCAAGCAAGATCAAATCGGTACCTAAATCGCTTTTCGCTGAAAACAGTTCGGCATTAGAATACTTTTATCAAAGACACGTCAAGAAAAAGGAACAAATTAACCGATTCAAGCTTAGATTTCGTCTAACAAAATTAAACGGAAGAGGCTCATCGTTCCGCGGAGTGAAGAACCAGCACGGGGAGTCGGCAAGCTGACGTACTTCAACGTCAACTAGTCGTATAACAAGCCAGTGGCAGGCCAAGGCTGACGACCGTCCCGAAGCCGCGCCGCGCCCCGTGCACCGCTCGTTGCACCGCGCCCGCGCCGCAACCGTCAGCTGGCGAGCAGCGATGAGTGCACCGCTACCCGCCACTGTCTCGCAGGTACGCGCAGGACGTTTGAATTAATTTTTTAAACTAATGGAAATCTATTCTATTTATTACGAGTGATAATTTTATACTCGATGTGGGTCTGCTTATCAAAAATCTTTTACAGGATTTCATAACTAAACTCCTGAAATGTACCCGCGCTGTAAGTACTTATTCTAAAACTGAAACCGCAACTATGCCTAAGTTAAAATGCGAACTGACTGCTGGACAATTTATTTCGGAAATTCTCTTTATTGCCAAAGCTGACGGAAGCAGTCAGTTCATCCTGAATTTAATGAAATTAAATTAATGAAGTGATTAATGAACAATTTAATGGAACATACTCCATCTTGAAATATTCTGTATGAATGTATCATACGGTCCATTTAGATCAACTTTTGTTCACGAATAAGTACCTACCATAAACTATATTTTTTACGGTTTTATTTTCAATACATGCATGAAGCATGTATGAATTTACAACGCCTAGCATTTGCTTTGTGTTTTTTAGTTTTTAAATTTTTACGGAAATAGTAATCCCTTCATTTTTTACATGAATCTTTATGTACTATCGACTAAACGAGCATCTTTACACCTTAAGGGTGATTTTTCTATGAACCGACTAGCAGTCACTAGTCTTTACAATTTTTGAACACCAATAGCAGCAAAGTATTCGGGGCTCGTACAAAAAAGCTGAATGAAGTGGCTTCACAGTTGATTTTTTTTTGTATTGAGTGTCCAGAAAAAAAGAGCCCTTTGTTTTATTCAAGAAACAAACATGTGCTCGGTTGTTTTGAGAATAAGTTGTAGGCCCAAGCAAGTTGACCGTTCCTTTAAATAAACCAACAATAAAATAAGTAGTAACTACAGCAATTACACGCGCTTGTAGGTAGAAAAAAAAACTTTCTGTCGAGTTTGAAGGAGTGTGACGTCACAGCACACGTGACAAATAGCGTTGCGTTTCAAGTCTTATGAAATTCCCACTATATTTTTGCACTTTTTAATTATTAATTTCTAAGCGAAAGTGAAATAATATAAAAAAATAATTACACACACATATGTAATTCTAAGGCCATAATGTTCATAGAAAAATACGTTTAACCCGCTTTTGAATCAGACGCATATTGCCTATTGTAAGAGTTCACGAAACTTGAGCCAAATAATATACTTTAGGTATACAAACAAATCAAGTGGTAGTTTTTGTTTGTTCTTGAAATACATACCACTGCACTTACAAACACTGCCTCTTTATAATATTACTATAAATTTAATTCTAGCTGTTTCCCGCGACTTTGTCCGCACGCATTGAATGCTTTTATCTCGGTTCACCATACAAACTTTCAACCATGGAATTTCTATACCTACCTTTCAACCCCTCAATGATCATTCAAAAAATAAAAACTTGCAATGCAAAACTGTTCATTCCTAAACATTGACTTTTTTGTATTGAGTGTCAACATGTGTTCGGTTGTTCTAAGCCGATCCTCGTCAAATCCCTGGTCAAAATAAGAGACAAAAGAAAAAGGCGGGGTCAGCTAGCTAACTGCGTGCAAACGAAAATTTTTCCAAACTGGAAAGATGCTCGTTTAGTCGATAGTACTTATTGATTAAGAATCAGCAAGTGGTTGCCTAGCAAATTCAATAATAAACTATATCTACTTAATAGCAATATATACAATTAGAACTAATTGTAAAAAAAAAAAAAAAAAAAAAAAAATATATATACCAAACAAAGACTTCTTGCCAGATTCTGATGGGTCATTATAATTATTCAATGTCCATGACTACTTATACAGTTTCCAGACTTAGAGATACAAAAAATCTTGGAAGATACGAATAAGTAGATTCTCTTTAAACATATTTAAACACTGTTTGGTATTTAAATGTAAAAAGAGTTTGAAATTTAAATAAGCAATGCATATTAGAACTTTTGTTTATTGCAGTATTAGAACGATAACAAGGATCTATTATCTAGTTATCTATAGTTACCTATCGTGGCATGTCCATTTCATACAGCTGGTTTTTTTTGCAAGAATTCTATGAAAAATTCTACAATAATTTTTCTTTGTCTAAAAGTAACGATAACTTAGACGTAGTTCAGATGGAACTACTTTGATGGAGAAATAATACTTTGTTAGCTGTCCATCCTATTCGCAAAAATATGATTAGGTACAATATTTTTACGGATGCTTCATCTACAGCTTTTGTAATTCTGGAATGAATTAAGTACATGGTTTTACCACAGAGGTTGACAATTTTTTTTTTAACTACTTAAGTACCTGGAATTTGATGGCGATTTTTTAGTCTCAAATCAGTTGCAGAAGACAATAAACTGGGTAAACATACTTTAAATGTACGAGTATGTAAGTCTCTAGTGTAGACAATACCACTACTTATTGTCATATATTTTAATAGGATGGTCGAAGTGCATCCATATTTTAAAAAAGTTAGCTAACATGATTTGGATTTGGAACGAAAAAAGAAATAATGTTCATTTTCGCGTCATAGGTGTAATTATTATTCTTATTTTTTATTTTTTGTCTCCCTGAATGTGGAAGCAGATAAAAACTAAACCTTTCATCAGGCTAAATGTAGATAGATACGGAGTCAAAATTAGATTCTCAAGAAGTCAGGGAGATTGTCTGTCTGTTTAATAAGACACATAATAGATTTATTTGCGTCTTGTATAAACCCGAAGTGCTTATTAAAATTATTTATATGCCTTTATAATATGTACTTAAATATTATGGTCTCAGTTCTACTTCTACTGTTTTATTTAGTTGAAAAACACTAAAAAAGGTTTATATCTGATGTGGTAGGTAACTGGTATGTAGTCAGGGTACCATTACTATGGTGGTCGTGTCAACCGTGGTACCCTCTATGCAGATCACTCTGTGTTACAGAGATGATGTTATTTTCCCCTAGTAAATCTACTTCTTTCCTCTTTCAAGTCCATTAACCCGCAGCTGTACTAAAGCAATGGTGTAGGTGTACATATTTTTTTTTAGGAACTAACTACCAGATTTTCTCACAATTTTTCTCGAAAAGACTCATGCTATTATGCCTTCAATAATTTGCTATTTTTTTAATGTATTAAAACAAAATAGATGATGGTCTAGTCTAGAGGCTAACCACATTATTCATAATTCGACTGTCAAATTAGTAGGTACCTACCTACGGCTATATTTTTATTTTATTTGTTTTAGTGTTAAACCACACTTAGAACACACTGCCTACGGCTTTAGAGAATGTGATTTTTTCTTGTTACTCTCATGTAATTGAAAAGAAATGACTGCAGATTTAGGGGCCGTTTTAACTTAAACAAGCTTATAAGTAAGTATATTATAAATTATGACTATAGAACGTTTAAGCGGTATTTTTAGAATTAAAACCGAGTTTTCTCTCACCACAATGTTACTTGGGATCCAAGTAGGTATTGTGATTATTAAGATAAATAATCAAAGGCCTCCATTATTTCGGAAAATCCAAAAATAATTAAATAAGTAAATAGGTAATAATAAAAACTAATAATAATAATATTTTTTTTACTACTATTATTATCAACTAGCCAGAGAATCCAAGCTCATTGATTCTAAATTACTAATGATCTTAAATAAATGGTTACCCATGGTAATTTCGTTATCTACGTAATTAAATTAAAAGTTCAAGTAGTGGCAGAATGCAACTTTCTTTTAATTTTCCTAATTTGATCAAAAGCTTGGTCGAGCATCTGTCCAGTTTCTATTTAAAAATAATAAATTAGAAAAATTTTATTATCAATAACAATAATAATAATAAATTTAAGTAATTACGCGATGAAGACCCGTTAGTTCGCTTAAATTAGTTTTATTATCCTTTAGACAAAATTAAAAAAAAAAAAAAAAAACTTTAAAATAATAGCTATGCTATAGTGTGTATGAGCCTGCCTGTCGGTGTCGGTGAAAACCTCCTCTAGTTGATACATTAGAGAAATGTAAATTAATTAGGTACATCGGTAATCAGATTAAATTTAGAATATTGGGTTATGTTAACCCACTTTAAGCACCTTATCAGACCCTCGGATGCTGGCTGAAGCAGTTGCTAGCTGATAGTGGTATCGATACTACGATTTTAGAGCTGGCAGCACGAGGCATGCCTCTATTTCTGATAGCAGGAGTTTGTATCGATGTTTTTCAGGACAGCAGGCTGATCCATACAATCAGCAGCATTTACCAACTTTTACAATGGATCTGTGGTTGAATCAAATACCTAGTAGTTTATTACAGGTTTTATCCATTTAAACTGAGTACCTATGTAATATTTCCAGTTAAATCTTAGTTTTTCTGTTGTTATTTGTAAAAATCAATATAGCTACCTACTTACTCGTAAGCAGGCTTCTCACACTAACCATTTATGCTCGTCAAAAATTTATTGCAACATCGATCTTATATATTCTCTGAACATCTACATAGTAATCTTCTCTGAGAGTGAAGGCGGTATAATTGAATGATCAAGCGAGCTTACCTGAAGCGAAGCTCGATCTTGATTATACCGCCTTCACCGAAGAGAACCAAGGTCCCTCCCTACCCTAACGAGTTGCCCTTGCAGATCTATGTTGCTGTATGTATCTAGGTCTACTCTAAAAAGAATGAGTTGAGCGGCGTGAGGATAGAAAGAGAGGGCACTACGGTTTTCTTTCTTTCTACCTCTGAACACTGTGCGACATTGTCCACGCGAGTACTGACGTACTACATAGTAATCTTCTCTTCGGTGAAGGCGGTATAATCAAGATCGAGCTTCGCTTCAGGTAAGCTCGCTTGATCATTCAATTATTTTCTAGCACAATATTTTTGAGTATTTTTTTTTGTCGAGATACTTTAAAATCATCATCATCAGCCCTTCTCGTCCTACTGCTGGGCATAGGCCTCTTCGCTTTTGCCATTCGCCTCTATCCTGCGCCAATCTTACCCATGATTTTATTATGTCGTCGATCCATCTTGTCGGCGGACGACCGACACTCCTTTTCCCTTCTTTAGGCCACCACTCGGTCACAACACTTTGCTCCACCTGTCATCACCGCGCCTGACCACTTTAAAATACATCTTTAATTTCTTTACAACATAGTTTTTTGTAAAATATAAACATACTGTGACATTATTTTGGACAGTTAAGTAAGATGGTCCTGAAGAAAAAGTATTTTCAGTCCTATCCTCAAAAACCTTAGTTTAGATTTTTGCTAATGGAAGCATTTAGATTTTAGACATTACTAGATCGCGAGGCTAATAGAACGTTAAACTAAGAACGTAATAATCATTTTACATTTTTGATTGGACTTGATTGATTATAAGAAAAAAATGTTTTACTTAGTTGGTAATAGAACCGGATCCAGTAAAAACCCTGACCCAGCACTAGGATTCCCTGAAGCAGTCGTATCAGAATGAATTCATGCACTTCACAACGAGTTACAAGATATCAAATGACTTGGCTAACCGAGGTATCGAGCTCGATCGTTGCAACCAGCGCCCTTGACTCATTCAGAGGCGATCAGCCGTGCTCGCAAGAAACGAATCACTTTTCATTAGACACAGTTGCCTCATTAGGATACTTTTTGTCTCTCATTCTGGGGAGAAAAACTTGATTTCAGCTTTCTCTGTTTAGTCTCACGGTTGTTTTTACGCTTTTAGTTTTTCCCCTAACCTTTTTTGTTATATTGGAACGGTGAAATAGAACGTTTGTGCTACCCTTCATTCAGAAACATGATATTTTGCTAAAAAGGTTGCATAATGGCCGTGAAGGAGAAAAGGGATGCTGTAACTGAAACCGGCACTCAATGTTTCCACTTTAGTAACGTTATGTTCTTAGAAAAGCTGGGATATATTTTTCGTACGTTCCTCAGCAAAGATAAAGTATCAGAATCGTTCCTTCCTGTTCATCTTACATCCTCAGAACCTTGCTTTCATGACGATGAGGTCGCTTCTGAAAAGGTTTCATTTTGCCTTTCTCCAAAAATCTCAATAGCTGTCGCATACCCACGATTAATTTAAATTTTGGTACACAATACAACATGCTCAATGTTGATATATGGAAAATTATCTGATTTTTCAAAAATTAATATTTTTGTTGTGTTGAATTGTTAACAATTTGCATATATGTTGCCAGAAACGGACTCTCACTCCAGAAAAGGTTCAGTTCCGGAGGGATAGCGCGAGCGATGCCGCGGGTAAAAGCTAGTATGAGCTAGTATGCTATTATGAAGGCGATAGTTATTTCAATTATATTTCTATTTCTACAAAATAATTATCAGTTCAGCTCTACATTACAGCTTTATAGTTACTGTTTGGCAATTACGCACACTACCTGGTAATTTTCATCGCTCCAGCGCACGCCAATCGTTTTCGATAATGCAATAGGCATGATGACAGTAATCAAGTATCGCCAAAATATTTATCTGATCTAATGAAATAGGATTCAAAGATTTTGAAAAATGTATTTATTCTCTTATTAATGTCGAGATTACTAATTTATTTGCTAAAATAAATCTACAAAATACAACAATCCGCCATGATAGCCAAAACGCTCGCCGGTGTCATGGCGTCTGTCATTGCGTCTCGTCTCGGTAAACATCCTTTTGTTTCTATAGTAACTATGTAGGCATCACTGGTTGATATACCGATCCGTGACGTAAAAACAGACGCCATGACACCGGCGAGCGTTTTGGCGTGAATTTGAAAATTTAAATTTAAATGTACTTTTATTGCACAAAAACCTTAATTTTCTACAGAAATATGATATATTTTAGACATAATAGATACTTCTGAATATCATAGAAGAGATTTTGAAAATTAGGATTCATGCCTATTAGCTCGACTGACATTTTGGTGGACATATTTCACATTCGATTTAATGTTTTAGCCCGTATTTCGAATACTTTATGTAGGTGTGGTGAAATAATATCGATTTAGCGTGACGCACTGATATCTCTATGCGGGTTTTATCACGCTTCCCAAGTTTTATAGCTATTGCGAAATATTTTGGACTCAATTTGGTTTTTATATGCTTTATTTCTTTTCAGGTAAAACTACTGCCGAGTAATCTGTGATCAGGTGACTATGAAATGTAGATCTTCCTATTACACCAACCATATACCTGTAATTTTTTTTTATTTATATAGTCTGTGCAAATTTTACAGGATCCGTACAAAGTTTCAGGTATTCAAAGACTTATTTCTTGTTTCTTCGAAATCACCAGAGGGTTACAACCTAAAGTATAAATCCGCTTGTCCCGTGCAGCCATAATAAATCTAATCCGTGAAGCTTTACGCGTTCTTTGCCTTAACATTGGCTGTAGCCCTTTTGAACCCTTTCATGGCCAGTATAAAATGAACCCTCATGTTTTCTAATCAGTGAAGTAAATCTTTGACTCTGAAGGGTCACACTTGCTGGTGGAAAAAAGATGGAATTGGATTAGGTACCAAGTGTTGTATCCGTTTGATCCGTCACTTTATTGTCTTCTATTGTGTTATATAGAGGTTATTCAATGTTAAATTATAAATACTGACTATCCTTTAAAATATATTACACAAAAATATATATACTTACGGTAAATATATATGTTAGCCAAATAAGTTCACTGCCAGTGCCATGTTCACAAATTTATTTGTTTAGTCTATTTAGTGTAAATATGCTAGTCCAATAATATATGCATGAGACCGATCTGCGGGCTTAAAAAGGTCGCTAAAGCAGAATTACAATAGGAATTGAACTATATGCCGCCTCTTTTCACTAACTGAGAGTGAAAAGAAACGGCATATAGTTCAATTCCTATAGCAACCTTTTTAAGCTCGCAGTACTTGATTAAGTCGTGCTTAGGATCTAATTATGGTTCAGGCAATGGATCACAAGCAAACTAAATGTCTGAAGTCTCTCGTAGCTAAATATCGTCTGGTAAACGAACTTTACTGTAATATTGCAATGCTTCATAATGCCGTGGATCGTGATGCTTTCCCATGACTGACTGTAGTTGCAGAACAATAACTAGTTTCTGTGCTGTTGGCTAAAGCGTGAGGTTCAGACAGTGCACTTCGTGGTATTTTGATCTTTTCAGATCTTTTGCAATAGGTTGGACTATAGTCACGTTTGTGCCTTTACAAAGTTTGCTTTATTACTGTAAATCTTGACACTTTCAAAGAGCAACAAATCTACACTAATTAATCAGCAATTATATAAATATATACCAGTAAGAATAAACCATAGATAAAGCGGAAGATTGTTTGTTTGCGCTAATCTCAGGAACTACCAGTCAGCTTTGAAAAATTCTCTCTCTGCATTTGATAGCTAAACTCTTGAGAAAAGCTTTGTGCTACTTTTCATCATTATCATCATCACCATATACCATCACTACGAGGGCAACGCTGCGAGGTCGCTGTAAGTAAAATATATATGGATATGCGTCAAAATACGTTTTATTTAAATTCTCGGAAATCCCAGGTCTCTGAAGGTCCCCTAAAGGACTTTCTTATTCATTCAATTGGAATCAAAGACAAATCCTCAAGTTGCGAACTTTGCTCGTTAGGGACAAGATTTAATTCCGAAAGGAACACAGATCCCTAATTAGAAATCTGTTGATTTCGCAAATGAGTGAATAGAGAATGCTGATTTTATAAAATTTTCGCAGGATTAGAACTTGCTGTTGTTTATGTTAAGATTTTCGAAATGGCTTTGTAAAGACCGCTGAGTTCTCTAAATTCTATTATTTCGTTTCTCGTTTAACATTTTCTTATTCAAACAAGCGAGATGCCTTGTAAATTGTATATCGTCCGCATTTACAGCGTCAGAAAAGTATCTTAGTGACTATTCATAAAGTAACTAGACTTTTATAATGCATAAAAGTCTAGTTACTTTATGAATAGTCACTAAGATACTTTTCTGTCTAGTAAACTGCGAGTGGTCGCAGTCGCCTGATGAAAAATAATAAAACAAATTGATCAAGCAACTGGAACCGCGGTCCCTGTTTCGGAGCGGTCCCAGACGCCTGCGTACTCATACTCACTTCAACATTAAATTCGACTTAATGCAATGCTGTGAGAAAGTTCACATGATAAAGAATCAATAACAAAGAAACTGATTTTACTCGAATTACTTATGAACTAATTGGAACGATCTTATTTTGGACAAAATTTAAAGAGTTGCCCAAGGCAACTCTTAACTTTTCAGTCAAATGATAATACCAATTTTCTTTGTAGCATTGAGATTTATAAATATAAAACTGTTCGTCTACTTTGATAGCTGGCTACAAATAGTTACTTATGTCATTCAAATTCTGAACAATAGCTATTTCATCAATCGGTGTCCACTTGCGCAAACCTCGATAATACAAAATATTTATCCCACACGATGCCGTAACCCATCACAATAGCACTTATAGCCCAACGACCTAATTCACAATGAACACTCTCCATTACGGCTATATTTAGGCGACAACAATTAATTATGCATTAGAGAGAGCAGTGGACGCGATGGAAAGTGATAAGGCAAGGCAACGAGATGTGATATACTTTTACTCGAGGACTTATTAACCTAGATGTTTGAGACTGTGATTAAACCGTGAAGAAACAAGAATAAACGTTCTACTGACACTTTGAAAGGCTTAACTGATGTTTATTGTGATATGTTTTTTAAAAGGCACATCTATATTAATAGTGACGAACAAACGCCTTAGTTATTGTATTAAAAATTTGAAGAGAGTTAGAATAGAATAGAATAAAATATTACTTTATTGTACACCATAAAAATACAAAAGTAAAGTCCGACTTAATTAAAAAACAGTGTAAAAATGGGCGACCTTATCGCTGAAAGCGAGAGTTAATTTAGAAATGTTGTTACAAAATAAAAATTGACTTCAAATTTTAATATTTAAGTACATAATAGTTTTAAATTTAAAAGTGCAAATCGTTCAAACATTAAAATTTAATAAAATAACCTTTTCAAGCTGGTTAAAACAGAATATCAGGAGCGTAATAAATTGTATATCATCAGATGGCCTTCCATTTCGGGCTAGCGTGATTTAATATAATTAGTGAATGTTTGAACATTAGTTTGTGACTATTCGTCACCAAAAAACTATACTAGATTACTTAACGGAAGTGTCAACCACGTAACAATTAGAGACTTTGTAAAAGTAGGGTCAATACAAAATGAGGAAGTGATACCAATCAGGGCGACCAAATTGACAGCACTAATAAATCTGTTACTTAATTACAATGTTCTAGATAAACATATTAAAGTGTGCACTACATTATGCAGCTTCTGTATATATTATCTCTTTATACGATCAAACAACTTGTTATTACAATAAAATAATGAGATCACATATTATGTAAAACGGAAATGGATATGTCAATATTACAAAAAATTCGTACATCGTATCGAAACGGTTGCATCATTGCAAACAACTTTCGGTTCGGAGGTTTCAGTTGTTCTAATTTTATGGAGTTTTAAGATGCACTTGTGATGCGAAAGGACTGGTTTAAATATCTGGTGGCTTTCATTCATAAAGGAACATAGTTTTATTAGCTTTGCTTATGAGTAGGTTTTCTTAACTAAGTCTGGTATCACCAACTGGTTTGTTATCATCATCTTCATCTCCCTGCCCTTGTCCCACGTTACGGGGCGTCGGCACAACATGTGGCCTTCTTCCATTTCCTTTATCAGCCGTCATATCAGCACTCACTCCGATCACCCATGGATGTCATTTTTCACCTAATCCATCCATCATCTCACCAGCTACTATGTATTTGTTTTCTTTCGGTCTTGCTAATCTGTGTTTATGGTGAGACAGAGGCTGTACTGCCAAGTATTTAAGGACGCACAACATCGGTGTTCTAGACTTTAAGGTCATCCAATGTCCTATATAATTACTTAGTATAATAAGACTTCTTGAATACCTAATCTATAGATTCTCATCAATCAAGTTTGAACCCTATATGCATATTCATCCATTAACGTTCAAGGTTACGTAGCTTAGCGACGCGACGTGTGTATTTGTAGACAAATGTTTGATTTTAATCATTGTTTGTTCCGATTGATTAGTTGCTTTAAGATTAAAAACATATAAGTAATGTATTATTTTGTCATATTTTTACAATAATATAACAGAGAATATCTAATCCGATGAGTTAAATAGTACCTACTCGTATTTCAATAATTATTAAGAAATATAGGGAAGAAAGGCTCTTTGGTGTTTAGCTGAAAAGTTAAAATGGTACTTATCACTAATTGTGTAAAAGCTATATTTCAATTCAATAATAAAAAACAATGCACGTGAATAAAACGGTACCAATGTGTCGTTGCATTATTTGAGCCGATATGCATAACCTTTCACTTAATACTACCGCTATGATCAAATAATTTTAAAATCCTTCACACGTGCATCCGTAAATCCGATCATCAAACACACGAACATAAATAATGTATACGAATTATAAAAGCGATGTAACATGTTGCACGGAAGTTCACCAAATGTGCACTAATTGGTTTAATTTTCTTTCACTTTTAATTTGCATTTTCGGTATTTCCTTTTCGTTGGTTCTGCTTGTACTGCGTTTAAACTGCTATTCACTTCGGCTCAACAAAAACATACAATATAATATTCTTTGTAGGCACCAAAGAAATTAATTGGAAATAAGTTAATTGAACTACAATGATCAACTCCAGCATTAGAGCACAACTCTTGGAAAATAAGGACTGAGATATTTACTTACGGGACACGAATTGTTGTGAAAGACAAAAAAGTGAATGGTCGTACATGTGATGTGACTCATTAAAAATAATTGTTTTAGTTCGATTCAAGAATTGGAAACACCAGCGAGGCTAAAAAGGCCGTTATAGCAGAATCACAAAATGATTTGTATTACGTTTTGTTCTTGTCACTCTCATGTCTATGAAAAGAGACGGCATATAGTGCAATTCAGATTTTGATTCTGCTTTAGCGGCCTTTTTAGTTAATTATTTTAGTTAGGTCTCATCCCCAAACAATTTGTGGTTCAAATTCGTTTGTCAGCTTGGTCGAAAGAAAGTAGAAAGTCAGCGGTTGAATTGTTTTAGTTGTTAACATAATCGTAATTTTAACTTGTTAAACTTTCGCGATTTGTTAACATAATGATAATTATTATTACGGGATTTTATCGCGTACCTTTAATCGTAATTTTGTTTGAATTTGACAAAAAAATACTATAATAAAGTTTAACGTTTTTTTTCTAAAGTCAAATTCTAAAACCCCTTGTTCTAAAGTTCAACTGGAAATCTTTTCATCCAACAACGGCTAATAATAGCTACAAAAGAATAAATCTCAATTGAAGCGTTGTCACCAACACTTCGGCCATAAGTCATACTCGTATCAACAAAACCAGCCCATAAAACAGGCCATCAATCATCACATCAGGCTAGTCAAAACCCAATCCATTACACGGGAGACAAAAGCCAGTTTTGTAGGACAAGGCTTTGGAGCTTTGAACATTGATCTGGCCTGACATGCGTTGTAGTTCTTCCATTCATCAGTCCTAGGGAAGCTAGCCACCAAATGATCCTCACCTATCGTGAGCCTTCCAATTCCATAGCTAGTCCTAGAAAAAAATAATAATAATATGATCTATAGGTAATGTAATAATGACCAAAGGCACGTGGCCAAAATTACAAGTAGCTTAGTATTTCGGAAGTAAAAAATTGTAAAGAAATAGAAATAGAAATAGAAATATTTATTGCAATTATGTTGTACATTGGGTCTTAATGTAAGTATTGTTAGTATCAAACATAAACCCTGTTAGGGCACAGCAATATATCACTAGGGGCGCTATATTATACTTAATTAAGTACTTAACTAATTTATTCTATTATCTTAACTAAGAACATACCTATGACTTAAACCTATCTTATTTTTACCAATAATATTTCTTATATAGTAAATAATTAAATATAGTAAAATATAGTAAATATAGTAAATAATTTGATAAGAAACTAAAATACACAAAAGACTTCCTTCCTACTTGTTTCTACGGACAGTCACCTACTTAGGTGGTAGACACACAAATTCTCTAAAATGTTTGAAATTCAACAGTGCATGACTAAGTCTACAAACATATTATTTTTTATCTAGCACCGCACCTACAAAATCGCAAAAATAAGCTTACGCTAAAGAAAACAAAACGTTTGCAGAGTTTTTCATTTACACTGAGGCCACAGATTTGTTTAAACAAAATTAAGGTAGCTGAAGCTGATGTGGTTATAAACCGATTCAATCTTGCACCACGTGTGTGCCTAATCAATTCGCACGATCATCTGAGCGGAGACATTGAAAATTTAATTTTTTCACGCTTGGATTGGCCTTTCTCTCATTTCCGCTTTCCTACGTTTATGGCCTGCTCTTATGTTTATTGCATATTGTCTTTTAAACATGTAATCGTGTTATCAATGCTTCTCTTATCCCTTCTTGAATTTCATCCTCAAAAACTTTATTATCAACTTCCATTTGTTACAAAGCTAACTTAAATATTTACTTTCTTGCTTTATAGTTTCTGCTTCCGTATATATTTACTAAAGTAATTATTCTGCTCGTTACTTGTAGGCTTGTAGGTCGTTGAACTTGTGACTAATTTGGTATACCGAGACATTCTCTTCAGTTACTTGACTCCACTCGATAATGACTGTTTAATTTGCGTAAATTTGATAACTCAAATATTAATGATCCTTGAAGTAACATCATTATTCTACATTTGTATATAGAACTTTATTAATATCAGAGATATTGAATATTTTGATTAAGATATATTTTGGCAAAACTTGAATATTTATTGTGTTGAAGACCTAGTCATGAAAGTTTCTTTATTCCTCAGGATATGTGAAAAACATATTCGTAATCGATCGAGCGAGCGAAGCGAGCGAAGATCTTAGTGGTAAGTTGGGCGATTTTGCTTTGTATGTTTGTATGTATGTTTCACGAATTGTTGTTCGCGCATAACTGTCAAACCGTTCATCCAATCTGCATGAAACTTGGTAGGTCAATAGGTTGTGGTAAGGAAATTTACGGTGGAGCATATGAGCTTAATCGATGAAGGGGTTGTGAAGATATTAGGTTCCCAAGGGGGTAAATTTTTTTTAAAGTTACACAAATATATTGAGTGGGGTGTCAAACGAAAGGGCTTGTTTTGTACATTCCAAAATGGTTTTTATTTTTAATCTAGGATATATAGTTTTTGAAATACGACCAAAGAACAAAAACTACGAAACCAGAGCTGCAAGAGCTCCCGTTTCATAGAGTTTCGATGTCTTCGTAGCTCATTGACTGGTCGGTCTTAAAAAGAGAGTGGCATCATTGCGGTTTGGTTTGCAATGATTTTAGATGCTACTTGATTTATTTTCGTGATAAAAAAAAATTTTGATAAAGAATGAAAATAATTGGGGTAAAAAAAGTTAAGTAAACAAATATATTGAGTGGGGTGTCAAATGAAAGGTCTTTATTTGTACATTCCAAAATAGTTATTATTTTTATTCTAGGACGTATACTTTTAGAAATACGACGAGAATTCATAAAAAATATGAAATAAATGAAAAATTAGACACAACATTATGTATTGCATGCATGCAAGTATTTTTTACCATGATGAGCTAGCGCAATAGGCATACTCGGCAGTAGTAGCACTTGAAATTATAGGGGTAGTCAGAAGAAAGTCCAAATGTAAGCCATCTACGGTGCGCGAGATCTCAGTTCGGGGCGAACTACTAGTTATTACTTCATCGATATGCCTGTCGTAGGTACCTATTACTTAGTTGATAGCAACAACTTATATTAATTAGGTAACTTTTATTTCAACAAGATTATTCATCGTTTTCAGAGCTTTTTCTCTTTTGTTCTGTTCACTATCATGTTACATGTGTACACTTGCATATCTACATTGTTCTAAATTGCCTTGTTTAATCCGCATACAGATTAAAATTGGTCCGCTTCCGTTGTGAAATGTCGCAAGATCGGTGCACCGAATCTGGGCCAGGGTTGATTCGTTAGCGCGGCTGGTTACCAACTGTTCCAGAACTGGACTCTCCTAAT
The DNA here is from genome assembly GCA_958496255.1 of Camptogramma bilineatum. NCBI lineage: Eukaryota > Metazoa > Arthropoda > Insecta > Lepidoptera > Geometridae > Camptogramma > Camptogramma bilineatum. Next base: position 3,010,183 of record OY292451.1, read on the forward strand.
TGGTTGTCTAGGTTCTAAGAGCACAAGAGTATGTGAATTTTAATAAAAGAACTTTTGAGTGGGAGTTCGGAAGAGCACGGAATTTCTTGTTATTTTTTACGTTCGGACGCGCTGATTTTCAGAATTATCTCAGTGTTCTGAGGCAGTGTAATGAGAATATCAGATACGAGCTCATCGAATTTGGGGTTATAGTATGCGCCAATATTTCCAATTATCTGATAAACTGGAATTACGGAATAGCGGTACAAATAATGCGTGCTGGTGTTCCGCATAATATGAAGTAATTATTTTTCAAGTTTCAAAATTTACATAATATTTAATGATTGTCAGATAGTCTTAGAATTGAGACTCCTCTTAGCCTCAACTTACTATTTCCGAAAAGACATACTCAAAACAAGAGGAAATCTAAGCCTAGCTAGCAACTTTCAAATGAAACAAATAAAATAACTTTTACATAAAAGCATCTAGCAAATTCTCCAAGTATTTTCCTCTCTTACCCGTTGTAATATACTCCGCTACGCCAGCTTCATTCAAACAAAGACATATTGAGTTGAAGCAGGGCAAGTCAATATTTTCACTGCTAGTAAGTTTATACAGGCTCGTATGCGACTCACATGCCCTTTCACGGACGTAAGATGAACTTTGTGGCACATACGTGATTTGTTAGAGAATAGGTTAATGTCCTCATAAGCAAATGTAGGAAAGCTGATGTGACGCAAACGCTTGTTATTGGCAATGGTCTGGATATGGATAATGATTTATTGAGCTCCCTACACTTTGTATACTGTATTCTGATTATCTAGTACCTAAGGGAGTGGGCACACTGCGTTTTTTGCAGCGCGTTTGTATCGATGCAAACGCACAGCTCAAAAACGCGCTGCAGAATACATCGCGTGCCAACTCCCTAAGGTACTACAAAAGGGGGTCTATAGAACTTGTTGCTTTTTCTTGCTAGTTTGGCTGCCCTCTCCCTCGTTGTTACTGAAATATTAACAGTTCGCGTTAAAACTAGCTAACAACCTTGGTAGCGTGGCGGTTGTGACACCACGAGAGCGAGTTCAATAAGGACAAACGTTTGCATGATCTGATATCTACTTCAGGCTTGGGTGGTACTTGTAGATTCTGCTGACGATGTATAGATTCCTATGGGATCGAGCAGGGTCAATGTGACAACTTTTACTAGTATTAGAGACTACTGCGTTCTGTCCCCTGCTGTATTGGTAAATCATGAAAGGTTACATATCCTCCAAAAAATACGGTAAAAGACGAAAAATAATAGCATAAGATGATGTTAGTGATACCATGACCTACATTGTTTAACATGAAACGACCACAGCACCCTTCTAATCTGCTGACAAAAAGAAACGTTACGCTGCTCCCATTGCGTAGTGATTACCAGGAAGACCAACGGACTACGAAACTGGCATAACTCGCTCGGTCCGATAAACAAACGGGCTGAAGACCGGTGAGGCGTTGCATTTGCTTAACCCATCGCTGGTACTTGCCATAATACTGAACCATTGATGATACTAGTCTAGATATCACATTCAAATTCTTTTTAATATAACTTACTCGAAAATATTTTGGACGTATTTTGTATTGATATTATAAATTGATAAGTTTAACAATAAATACAATTACTTATGAAAAATGTTTGTAAAAGTATTTCGTTATCGAACGACAGGAAAGTGTTTTCATATTAGTTTAATATACGAGTGTATTGGGTATCCATATCGATATAGGACGTTGTAAAGTCAATGATGAGTGTAACACGCAGCCGAGCAAATTCGCGGGCGATCATTAATTTGTTCTGCTAAATAAATAAGCATGTGTTATACCATGATGATTATACCGCTAATGGTTACGCAAATGAAACAGTAAATAGTAAATACATATGGTTAGGTCGTTCCAGCTAATTGGCTTGTTTGTAATGCGATGATAGAATCGGAAGTTCAATGCCAATTTATGCAAACGGAGCCAAGAGCAACATTGCTATCCAAATAATTGTTTCAAAAACAGATCTGCAGGGTCATCACTTAGCAAATATGTGCACTTATGATGTGGATGGATAAGAAAAGATGACGTGATGCCATTTTAAACAATCCTGTTGATTTAAGACATATCTTCGTTTATTGGTGGATGCAACGCGTAAATTTAAGAAGTTATTTTGCTCTAAACTGGGGCAGATTCTTAATTCAAGCTGAAACTCATAACGTAAATAACATTTCAAGTTTTTTCATAATCATACATAATTCATAATCTGCATTGCGGTATGAATTTATTCGAAAAAAATCAATCGACTCACTTTGGGTCGTTAAAACACCCGATGGACCGAAAGGTTCCTTTAGCATTACTCAAATGAACAAAAGCGCAATTAGTAAAGCAAAAATTTAGGCTTACAAGTTTTGACTGGGTAATATAGGGTATGTAACCCTCATTAAAGTTCCTTAGTTAGCGCACAGTTAAGCACCTACTAGACTAGAAGCGTGGAACGGTAGGTAAAGAGGTTTATCAGGTCAGGGACACCGCATAGAGTTAGCGTCAAAAGTTTTAACGAACCTACAGCCAAACCAAGCAAACATGGTACTTGATTCAGTTTTCGCAAAGCTTTTTCAGTTTCTAATGAAAGTGTCGATACGGTTCGTTGATATTTATAACGTCCATGAAAACGATAATTGAATTTTGTTGTACACTTTTATTTGCGCTTACGTAATACCTCGTTACAGCACGAAAAAAACATTAAGAATATAAATTCAGTTTTAAATTCTAAAATGTTGTTATCTTTAGGTACTTGTTTGTTGGGAGGTCCAAGCTTTATAGTGCTATTGTTTTAAAAGATACCTTTTGTAGCGACATCTACCTGTCGCTAGATGAACTACAGAAAACATGCTACGCACTACAGATGGCGCCACGCTCGACATCAACGACTCGTTTCTGAGTTTCTTAAGGATAACGAACTTCCAAGCTACTCCAAAGCAACTACTACTGCAAAAAGAAGAACACGCTGGACAGTATCAGACCTCAGACCAGATTGCAGGCTAAAGGAGCAACGGAATCACACGCAACATCGGAATAACATCGGAATTCCCTAGATCTCGCAAGCGGAGTTTCTAACGAGTTGAAGCTTGTATACAACTATCAGACATCAACTGTTGGTCGAAAGACCACGGGTAAGTGGGCCAGATGGGCCGACCCGTTGCAGAGTAACCACCCACTCTGCCTTTGGGGAACTATTCCACCCTGTTCCCCAAACTGGTGACCCCGACGTGATCCAGCTGTCGACTACCTCGGACGACCCCTGCCGAAACCCGACGACTGGACCCTGAACACGCAGCACCTTCAGCGCCATCATCTTCATCAGCAGCGAGCATCATCAACCTTCGTCTCTCTCTCTCCCTCTCTCTGCATACCTTCCGGACCGGCAGCTTCACACTGCACCAGCAATCTTCAGCCTCCAGCCTCCGCAGTTCCATCGCAAGCCGCCCCGACTTCCTGGTTCTGCAGGCTCTCTCCGCTCCTCGATACGCTTCGTGGAGTTCCTTCAACCGCAGCATCGTCTGGGTATCTCATCCCGACTCACCGTGGACTTCACCCAGAGCACTGCATCGCACGCCGAATCGTCCCGACTCACCGTGGACACGTCTCGACTCACCGTAGACGCACTCGGCGCACCGCGTCGTCCCGACTCACCGTGGACACGTCTCGACTCACCGCAGACGCACCCGACGCACCTCTCCGTCCCGACTCACCGTGGACAGACATCGTCTCGACTCACCGCAGACGCATCCGACGCATCGCTTCGTCCCGACTCACCGTGGACACGTCTCGACTCACCGTAGACGCACCGATGCACCGCTTCGTCCCGACTCACCGTGGACACGTACAATGCTGGTGACAAGATCATATCGACCTTCGGTCTGGAAAGGGAGTGATGTAGCGACATCTACCTGTCGCTAGATGAACTACAGAAAACATGCTACGCACTACAGATGGCGCCACGCTCGACATCAACGACTCGTTTCTGAGTTTCTTAAGGATAACGAACTTCCAAGCTACTCCAAAGCAACTACTACTGCAAAAAGAAGAACACGCTGGACAGTATCAGACCTCAGACCAGATTGCAGGCTAAAGGAGCAACGGAATCACACGCAACATCGGAATAACATCGGAATTCCCTAGATCTCGCAAGCGGAGTTTCTAACGAGTTGAAGCTTGTATACAACTATCAGACATCAACTGTTGGTCGAAAGACCACGGGTAAGTGGGCCAGATGGGCCGACCCGTTGCAGAGTAACCACCCACTCTGCCTTTGGGGAACTATTCCACCCATCAAGGATTTGCTTTGTACGACCTATTGTTCTATGAAAACAATTATATCACATGCATTAAGAAAATCTCGCAGTATACGAAACTGATGCATATCGTGACGCCAGCTTCCTCATTGCCATAAAATGTTTGCTAATAGGCGGGTTGATTAAAATTAAATCTCGTTTTCCGCTGTCCGTAAAATTTAAGCACGATCGACGTAAAACGTTTTGTTTCATTCATGGCTGTTTCGACAAGCAATAATTGTACAGGCTATGCTGATGAAGAAGCAATGGACACGGCAAGCTTGACATTAGTCGAAGGCATTGGTTTGGTACCGGCTAAGTTCTCCGGCAAACCCTATCAGCGTGCTGTCAGTGCCAGTCGCGGTTTGGCGCGCAATCCGCTCGGACGTGCTTCGTGCTGTCCTTGTATTTTCCCCGATCGGGTGGTTTCCGCGGCTTTAATCATCGGATTGTATCGTGGTCTGTGATTTTGTGGAGTTTTGACTTTATTGCGTGTTGCTTTGTTCGACTAATCGCAGTTTCGTGTAGCGGCCTTAAGGTATTTTAGGTTTTTATTAATGACTAATGAGTTTTTGTTGTATGCTTTAATGAATATTCAATGGAAGATTGAGCGATGTTCGTTTTAGAAGTAATCACGTGTCTGTTTATTATGTTTTGTTTTTAATTTGAATTTCCTGACTTGAGCACTATTGCTTTAGCTATTGGATCATCCACCAACCAAAAAAAAAACCGTAAATGTTTAATAAATTATTTTAGCTTATACATATTTTTAAACTGTGAAACAGTAAGGGTTTACCGTTTACGTGCCGTCTCATTCGTCCGTGTCCTTATTCAGAGATATTTATTAACCGAAAACCCTTTACTTTTAAAGTAATGATTAATTGTACTGCCCCAGCCAAGTTGAAGGAAAACAAAACACCAACTGAAACTTCAAAGTCAAAAAGGTAGTTAAAACTTCTTTACGTTTTGTTAAGTACCTTGTAGATTACTCATAATACCCTTCACAGAGAAAGGACATTGCATTTGGCCTTGAGTTTGAACAGGGCCTTGTTTTGTTCAGTTCTAATGGCACCACTGAATTTGATGATTATGACCATTGCTATTTTGAGCTAGTAGCTCACTGACTCACTGTTTTATTCATATTTCCTTCCTGTGAGGTGTTTGTTCGTTGGAATGTTTTTTATCCTGGATGAGAACCTCAATTTCTACAGAAAAATGAAACCATAGAATCTCATTTCTATTGGCTGTTTAAGAATGACGCCGGCTCCATACGTTGGGACCAACGTTGGTCCCAACGTTGGCGCCAAGATTTCGTGAACCATCCACACGTTGGCGATACACCAGTCTTGTTCCGTCAGAGCCAACGTGCAGACGTCCGATGTCTGCGCGTCCGATACAGAAATTGAAATTTCTCTAAGTGATTTTACATTACTGAATACCAATTTTATCACAATCACATCACATCATGTCACTATCACACTTCACACAACACACTATATTATAAATGCGAAAGTTTGGATGTTTGGATGTATGTTTGTTCCTCTATAACACGACAACCACTTAACCGATATGGGTGAAATTTAAAATATAGATAGATAATAACCGGAAATAGGACATAGGCTACTTTTTATCCCAAAAAATTGCACAGTTCCCGTAACATAAAAAAAAATAGTAGACTCCATCATCAGATCAGCTCGCTGTTACCATATTATTACATTGTAGTCAGAACTTGACAAATATGCCGAGTTTCAACTCAATCGGCCTATTTACTGAGGAGTTCTGTTGAACAGCTCTTGACTCCATCATCAGATCAGCTTGTTGATACCATAATATTTCATTGTCACCGAGAATCTATAAGTGTGCAAAATTTCAGCCCGATAGTTCTACAAACACAATAAATAAGGAATACGATGACATTCTCGCTCGTCAGTCGACACGTGCACTCGCGATGCGCGTCGAAACGGGACTGAGCATAGCGCCAACGTGTGGACGGATCCCCAACGTTGGCGCGCCAACTTCCTTTGATAAAACCGACACGGCACGGCCAACTCCCAACGTTGGCCCCAACGTTGGGGCCAAGCTATTTTGTTCAGCTCCACACGTTGGTGAGAGACGTTGGGGCCAACGTTGGCCCCAACGTGTGGATGCGGGGTGAATCTAGCTTCAACAGTACAGCGGAACCTTTTTTGATCACTGATAATAATATCTTTATTGTTCTGGAATAAAAGTCACTGGAATAAAATAAATAAGTTAAAAGCGTTGGCGATCGAATTGAGGGTCTCATTACCTACTTCAATATCGTTATTATTTCAGTATTGCAATGAAATATTTTCCTCTTTTTTTCATTTGCGTCAAATAATACTTTGATATTTACCAATTTTCCTTCTTCGCCCTTCTATATTAGGTACTTTTAAATTATAATTTGCCATAAAAGTAAATTGTACACAAACAACGTAATAAACTCAAGATCAAGGCCATGCTGGGGCTGCGATTTGCGAAAAGTTGGCGAAAAGATACAACGCCATTCACAGAATTGCAATTCTTTTGGCAGATGACAATGTTCTATTTCATTGAGTTAATTGGGGAAACTAAAACTCATATCGATCTCAAATCATAAAATGAAAGACTATAAAGCTATTTATCTCCTACGCAAGCTGTCAAGACCTATTTTTAAGTATGTACCCTATATTTAAACTTGCCACCTACTCGTTTAGTATAATGGAACTGATATTATTAAAACAAAAAACATCACTTAAAACGAACATCCTTCTCATAATTGAGTGTTTACATCACAAACAAATTATGAGTGTCATCAGCACCGTCCTATTTACTTTCCATCTCATCATCTTTCATGTAATTTGGTTTACTTATCCAACGTTCGTAGTGAATCTTCGATAAAACCGGTTTCTATCTTAATCATGTCAGTAATTTAGTATTCTTCGATCGTAAATTATGTTATAGCTAGTTTCATAACTTTATCGTAATCTTTGATGTCATCGATGACCTAGAAATATTTATGTTACCAGGCATAAACGGAGATTTACCAAGAAAAGTTGTAGAGCTATTTTTAAAGTAAATTGCTATCCGGGGAACCTGAAGAGGTGAATGTTTTAGCTAGCACAAGCAAAACTTCATTATGATGTGTTACGTACCTTGTTATAAATGCGAGTGGAACGTGCCTAGCCTATCATATGTGACATTTTGTCAGGATGTTTTATATACTTACAACGAAGAGATTGAACGCGAAACGGTAGCTATCTACGTGATCCAGTAATGTTTTCCTGCTCAATAAAAAAATAACACATTAGCTCTTATTCTCATACAATAAGTTCTAATATTGCCTGCGTATCATATCTCGTACGTGCGTAGGTGGCGACGGGGTCTTATAACGTGTGCTATAGAACCTTCGTCTGGCAGGGTTTACTCGATGTCGATAACTGCTATAAGCTGACCTACTACTTGTATAAACTTGAGTATATTGGCAGTTTCTACTTAAAATGGTCGATATTTTATTTCTCATGTTACTGCGAGGTTTCAAATTGCTCGTATTCGAATTTCGAAACCAAAGATTATAATTATTATGATGAGCGCCTATCACAACAAACCTAAATTATAAGAATTTCAACAGAATTCACCAGCCTTCAAAATATTATCTTTCGTGTTTCGATTGAAACCAGGTATCGAACTAGTAACAAATATTTTCTTTTCCAATGTCTTTATTCATCAAACAACATAGTTCAATTTTCTAGTTCAATTTGTAATTCTGATGAAAGAGCAGGCAATCTATTCGTTTGTTCTCTCTGTTGTTGTTTACACTCTGTGTTTGGAACAATGGCTATTATATATTCTCTTTCAGGGTCTGTGTCACAAAAGAAAGCCTAGCCTAGAACAAACCGCCTTCACAATCGTCGTTCTTGGATTGAGTAGTGTAGACAATAGACATACATGTTGAGTCACTCAGTACTATCCCAGATGTATGTGCGGATGTAAGGATACCACTATTCTATAAAAACAAATTAAATCACTTTCTGTATGTGTTAGGTAATTTCCGGAAACAGTGCATCTATTTGAAAGATGCTTTATTAATTAATAAAATGTTGCTAGACATTTCACACAACGTCGTTTAGCCCCAAAGTATCTCCAAAAATCCTCCTTACTAATATTATAAATGCGAAAGTAACTCTGTCTGTATGTAACGTTTTGACGGCTTGACGGATTTTTATAAAATTTGTTATAGTCATAGTTTGAACCCTGAGGAACGACATATAGGTTACATTTTACCCCGGAAAAAAAAAACAATTTAAGGTGGTCTTATATGGTACAATTTGTCTGTACGATCCGTCGCTTCAGACCGATCGAAACGACGAATCGATAGTGTATGTGAAGATCGTTAATGATTTAATATAGGTCCTACTATCGATTCGTCGTCTCGATCGGTCTGAACTGAAGCGACGGATCGTTACGATCAGTCGTACCGTATATTGCGCCCTTTCCGTAATAAAGAGTTTCCACGCGACATCTAGTAGGTTAATAATTAAGAAGGGTAAATCCTGGACGGACGGTTGATAGTTTTTATCGATTTGACGATTTCCAATGCAATTGTATCGTGCTTTGTGCGAACGTAGGAAATATCTATTACTTTTAGTATCCATTTGTTCCGGTCGGTAAATATTCAGCACTTTCACAGCGTTGCGTGCATATTGCACTACTGTTGTTCTCAAATTCACTATCGAAAGTAAAATGTAATGCACAAATCGTCTGAGACTGCAATATAAACATTTTTAACGTTTAAAAGGTTGCTATAGCAGAATCAAAGTAAGAATTGCCTCGGAATTGCAATATATGCCGTTCTTCTTGTCACTCTCAGTCTAAAGTAGTAGTCTGTAGTCTGTCGTAGTAGTCTCTAGTCTAGAAAGGGACGGCATATAGTTCAATTCCTATTGTGATTCTGCTATAACGGCCTTTTTAACCCGCCTGTTAGTATACTTTAAAAACTGTACTTATACTCGTATTTACGTACATTTTAGTTCAAGTCTTTTATGATATAAAAATTGCTGTTCGTTAGTTTTGCTAACACTCTAAAAAGCGTCTAGACTGAATTGAATAAATGTTTTTATTTTTTGTTCGCTCTGATACAGAAGTAGTTTAAAATAAAAAAAATAGGCATTCGTAAAGTTAGTCGTTTCGCTACGCAGTAAAAAATGTTGTGTGAAAAAGCTACACTGCGCATCGAAACAGTATAACTTCACGAATACCGAGATCCGTTGTGCGTACTGTAGTTATGTATGGGAATCTCTACTTTGGATTACTATATTCTAGGTGATACGAAGTCCTCAGAGTCATCTAGTTAGTAATAAAAGGATTTTTCTTTGCGCAGTTTTAGTTTCATGCTTTTAAACTTCCCATATAAAGGTAATTGGAATATGAGACAACCTAGATAACTGGAACAGCTGACGTCAGCACTCAGCATGCATGCAATTGTTACAGCAACATCATTGTTCTATGTTTAGCTATTCTCTTAAATAAAGTGTATCATAAAGTTTCCTCTTTAGTACTCTAATGTCAACGACTCCGCGAAATATGGACGAAAGTTCGACGAACTTGTTCCGTTGCGTAGGAGTTGATTTCGCCTATTTCCTATTTGGCACGTGTTTGTGATTCATAGATTTTGTTTAATTATTCCCATATATGCCTAGGAGTCCGAAAACGACCCAAATTTACTTGGTCAGCTCTGACGCCTCCTAGATCTATCCTATCTATCCTCCTAGATCTATGAAATATTTGTTTCGACCTAATTCTTTCTATGCATATATGGGTTATATTATACTGTACCCTTTTTTGACTTAATTCTTTCTAGGCATATATGGGTTATGTTGGTTATTATTATGGGTTATTATTACTGTACCCCAGGGTACAGTAACTGAAGATTATTTATGGTTCTAGGGTTCAGGAGCGCCCGTCCTAGAACCTACGGTTGTAGGGTTAAAAACTTTTAAGTTTGTGGCCACGAGGTTTACTGATCACAGAACTACTAGTTTATATGCAGACAAAATAATATTAAAGTCAAAATTTAATTTAGTTAACATTAAAACTGGCACTCAACTTCCGCCGATAATATCTGCAGTCTCTTTTTATTCAATGTCACCTATTGTAATATTGTTATTTGGTAAAAGTTAGCACAACCTTGGTCTTGTTTGGTTTAAGCATGAAATACCGCTGGAGTATATCTTGAATTATGTGACTCACAAAATTGAAACAAACTGCTTTCAATGCAATTATTCAATATAGATAAAGCCTATAATCGAGCACGGTGATTATGATCTGATTAAAACGATAGTAATGTAATGAGACAACAAAAATGATTTTTGTATTGTGAAATAGTTTACAATACAAAAATCATGTTTGTTTGCTCGACTAAGGATTTAGATAGTGAAGTATTTATCCAGGGATAACAATTTAGTCATACCAAACAGGATATTTGTATTTGGTATTGCAAATCATGTCCATTGAAAATATATGACCAATAAAAATCTCTATATTTGTTTGCTCCAGGCTACAATTTTTATGTGTCCGATCGAGTCGTAAAAGCTGTAATGGCACTTCGCCAGCTATATGATTATTCACAATTTTGCTTCCGAAACTTATTCTTACTTATTCTTTAATGGAATTAGGATCCCTTTTCTTCGTAACTTGGAAATTCTGATGACAACCTTTTCAAACCTTTCGGTATAAGAATTAGTTTACGATAGTTTTCTTTGCGTTTTTGTTATTTAAATACATTTTTATTTTTATTACAAATACATAAAACAGGTACAAAACAAGCATGATAATAAGAACACAAATTATGATGAAATCTGGCTATTAGTCGAACAATTGGAACCTTACCGACACCTCCTACAATCTCCCTAAAGATCTTTGATAGTCAAACCAGAAGAAAAATTTCTTTCGATGATATCACCAAGACAATGCGTATTGTGTGTTTCGATACCACTGTTTCAGAGGCTATTGTCCATCACGTAACATATCATTGAACTGGCAAGGAATTTGCGCGTGCTCATCTCAATAAAGACTTCACGAGCATGGATGGTGCGTGCTCAGAAGCAAGTCTCGTCTATCACATTGATTTTTATGACGTTGCAGTGAAATATTTTCACGCTTTTATGATGCGACGATTTATGGAAATATCAAGGATATTGAAACGATCGGAAGATTTTCTGATAACTATAAAAAAATACTGCTGAATCAAGAACATTCCTTTTTCGAAGTCAGGTAAAAAAGGACACAATTTTATATACTTACTACTAAGTATTAAACATTGAAAAGGTTTATTATTGCAACGGATTGCCAAATTAAATATATGTGACTTTTATGGAAGAAGAATGACTTTTTACCCGGCTGACTGTCAAGTCACCCGGGTTATGTAGATCGCGCGTTTCTATGTATGTGGGTGGGTTCGTTCGTTCGTATGTAAGTAATATTCTTTATTACCACGTTTCTCCTAAACGGCTGAATGGATTTTGATGAATGAGGTATCGTTAGAATCGTCTCCAGCTCGATTGTGCTCTAGGATACTTTTTATTTCGATAAATCAAATAGTGCGGCTAAAAAATGCAACAATGTGTGAATTTTCAAAATGAAAATCACGCTATCATATCAAAATCCATGTCAAAATCAAGAGGTTGGTGGACTGATATCAAATATAATTTTTTTTTAAATCTAACATGACATCTTCGAAGACTAAATCGAGTCTCAAAATTTTTGAAAATCTATTTTTCGCCCTAAATAGAATTGCTAGCCAAAACGCATACTAAAATTTTCTATTTAGTCACACGCAACGTTTAGAACAAACTGCATCGAAATTGGTTTAGCCATTTAGGAGATATCTCATAATTAAGTTATTATAACTTACGCATTTAATTTAGGTACTCGCAGAGCCATCTGTGTGTCAACTGTGACAACAACGTTTAGGAAAATGCGCACGGCATCGAACCCTAGATACCTTGTTTTGTGATTGATAAGATAATGCTGTTTCCAACTTTTCAGTTCAGCCGGGTTTTTTTATTTTTGAATAAATTGCTTGTTAAATCAAATTCAAATTTTACAAAGTTAGCTTCCTGAGGATGTTCCATATAACCCGTTTATTTGCTAATTCAAGCAAGAACCTTAACTACACAAGTTCCGTTGTCGCTTTGTATCAGAATTGCAAATTATCTCGTTGATTACAAAACGTGTTAGTTCGCGTCTACTTGAATTTTATCACGTGTGCTGACTTCGAAGCTAAATCGTGAAGACTCATTTGAATTTATATAGTCTAGTGTTTCGTTGTTCTAATTAATGTTTTTTGGTTATAATTCCTGTTCCGACGTTTTTATACCATCATCATGATTCTTCTCTACTCTACTCTACTTATAATACTTATACTCAGTAAATTGAGCTCGTTTTAGGAAACATTTTCTATTATTAAAGTGGGCGTCTGAAATAAAAAGTTTACTGCTAAATTATACCCCAAACGATTTTACATATAATTCTATGTTCAAACTTGGGAACCGAAAGCTTGAGCTCTGGGCAGTATTGTGGCTTCCCCATGTAATGAATGGGTTCCGTCGAGCTGAGCCGGCTGGCATAATTACAAACCAAGAAAAAGGTGAAAGTACAACAAAGAAGTTCTTTTATTTTACGCAACAACGGAGTGGGTAAGAGAAATTGAATTTTATAGACCATCTCGTTATCATAAGTGTACTGAGCGTGGTTATTCTTTTCACTCTGGAAATCTACCTTAATTTTATTATATATAACACTCAGCTTTAAAGATCTAAATTATCTTCCTGGATTGCGATTCAGATTTAGAATCTCGAATTGAATCTATTTTTGAGAGCTTTTATCTTAAACGAAATTCATCATCAGTATCGACAGGCCTACTTTCTCCACCGCTATGGCCGAGCCTTTTTTGTGTCATAAAACACAAACGCCAATCTTTGTCGTTCAGCTCACGACTTTTACTAAATAATAGCATTAGATACCAAAAATTAATACCTATACTTATTTTATGGTGTTGATTTGATCTCACACTCATTTAATGAATTTCCACCATTATTTTTCAATGACGGCATTCATCTTTTACTGCTATAGAATTCAAAACTCATTTATATTGTCCAGGCTTCAAATATATTTAACCTTTTTGTACAACCTCCCCAACTTGGCACGCTCCAAGTTCTCGGTAATTCATCGCGATTCCAGTTTCCAAACACAATGCCGCAGAATAATCAACAATTACTACAGTAAAGGCTTTGCAAAGCTAACTGTACAGCCTACGCAGGTTAGAATGAGGTCGTCTAGAACTGGCCCCAGGGAGTATCGCGTGTCCTTATTGCTTTATCTTATTTACTGGGGGAATTGAGGGTGGAATGAAGTTTATAGTTTCGAACTAGCGAAACAACTCATACACTGTCCATCGGAATGGACTTTAGACATCCTATCTCAAATTTATATTCATTTATTCATTGCCAGTATGTACATTGTATAGCTTAGGTCTAGGTAGGCTTTGTAGACTTTACACATACACCCTGTTGAGTACTGCATCTCGACTAGCTCGAACGGTTGCTAAATCTTTTGCCATCTCTTTGCATTGATATGAGTGGTTCGACCACCAGGATCCCTCAGCCCGATCCCCGTGAGACAAGAAAGAAACATTTTCTTGATAAATTCAGTTAAATAGAAAAATAGGGTATACGAGATGAACATAAAATTATACCTAAGTACCTACCTAAGTATTTAATTTTAACTTTCAGAAAACTATAAAAGATTACTAACACTACATAAATTAATGTTGTTGTAAACGTAGTTACTAGAATATTGTTGTAGATGAGTCACGAATACCAAATAAATTTTTACTCGTCTCGTGAGCCTGCTTACGTTTTTTCAGCAAATAAATGAAAATTTAACATACCTACATTTCATTTATTTGCTGCTGTCCATAATCACATCATTGTCATCATAATTTCTAAACTATTGCTAGGTAAATTCTATCGTTTCTAATTAAACAGCTCCCATCACGAATGTAAATATTGAAGTTCTGTGTGCTATTTCAAAGGGAACAAATAACCCCACATCGTAAACACCGTTTGTTGGTTTGAACTCGCTGGCCCTTGATTGGACCTTCTATTGTAAATGAAAAGTCTCTATAACGGGTTCTAGATTGAACTGTCTGATATCGATAACGAAAACTTGTTACTGACTATGGTTTCTGGTATTTACTTGAAGCATATAGTAAATGTTCCTATACTTTATTACAACACCCTCACTTCTTAAAGTTACACCAATTGTCAAAAAAATCTTTCATTTGCTGCTAAAATCCAAGGCGCTCTACAAGGATCCACCTTTGTTCCGTTTTATTTTAATCTTATTAGCTTACTTCTACATAGTTTCTTTGACAGACACTAAAGCTCTAGTCTACATTTTTTAAAGCAACATTGACATTTGCTTTTCATCATACCTTTTGCCTTAGATAAAAATCCTTATCCAACTTAAAAGTAGAGATATAGCTTTAAGAATCTCGTTATTCCTTATGAACTTATACTCTTCCTTTAGCTAGTATAACTTAGTCGTGGCATTTTTTTTTCTTTTACATGAAAGTAGAAATGACAAACTATTTTGTACATTCTTGCTGAAATGACTAAACCTCTTTCGTTTGGTATTACTATAAGATGTGTCACAGAATCTACATAACACTTGTTAAATGTTATCTACATGGCGTCGCTATAATTGCATCATTGTTAGCTCATCGCCAATTCTACACGTGGGTGGTATTATTGACCGCATAGTTACAATTGTAAGACCATGCCGAATATTTCCCAATCACATTATTTGGGCTACAATCATTGGGCCATTGAGATTTATGACTGGGAAAGCTAAAGGGCATCTATTCGAATGATTTATGGTGACCAGATGGTACTCATATTTCTGTAACGATTAGTACCTTTGTTTGATGTTTATAGTGTAATTAAGGCCAGCCGTAAGAGGATAAGGAACAACTTTCAGTCCAAAAAATAATTCATAACATTTGACTATCTATTATTCAAATCAAATAATTGTATTTTGTTATCAAAACTACCGTGTTAGTCTTAATCTTAATTAGATGTCATGAATTTAGTAAGCAAAACTCAGCTTTTGCTCCATTCAGTTTGTATACATATACAAAGGGGGGGCATTACATAGACCAAATGTTTCAAATTACTATTATACCTACAAAACGACGTTTGTGAGAATATGATTACTGGAGGTAATACAAATAGATGATCGACTAATAGACTCCTAAACGATCTTATATTTTTCCTTTCCTTTTGGGTTACGATGAAAACCCTAAAACCGAATAGTCGTGAACACCTTAGCTAATATTGTTCGATCCTTTATTTGCCTGTGTTGTGGTAATTCTAACACTCACAATGTTTTAGTAGGTCATTGCTAGATTGTTTTATGTCGTGTGAGGAAATTATCCGCTGTGAGAATTAAGTGTTAATGTTGAGGTATTATTTGTCATTACAAGATGTTGGTCGTGTTGTAATATTTATGTTCGATTTGTGTCTTGTTTATGTGCAGCATATTCTCTATCTTTATTCTAAGTCAGTTTACGCAATTTCGTTCCTGTGACATGTTTATGTGTTCTATTTTCTTCCACTATTCGATCTTCGTGTGTACGTGTTTAATGTTTATCTACGGATATTTACCTTCCCTTTGGAAATGTAACTGTAAGGTTCTATAAATTCTCTGGTATCTTTATTATGGAAGAAAGTTGCTAGACCAGCTATCATGGCTGGTTGCACTGTTATGCAAAGTAGTATTTACCATTGTAAAGTTATAAATTACTACTGACAGGAGAAAGAAATGCTGGTGCCAATAATTACGGAACTCTTCCTCTAAGTAATGGATCTTTCTTGGTCTCTTAGTCGGAGAAACGGGTGAGCATATTGTAGTAGATCAAACTCTCTTTTCAGCTTAATTGTAGGAACAATAGGAGTCCAATTAGGTACTTGCACCAAAATAAAGTTCCAGGTCTCTTATTTTTAGCTCGTTAAGGATCATCTTTTCTTTGCCATTATATATTAAAGCTATGACAGCGACGGTAAAGTTATTAAATTACATGTGACCAGTATACTGATACATATGTAGGTACTTATACTTACAGGATGTTCTTCACCAAGAAATATATTATGTTGGACCCATGGTTGACCAAAAAAGTAACTGGTTAGGCTCATCGGTATCTTGAATCACCTATTTGAAATTACCATACAATAAGCTATCAACAAAATCATGACCCCATTTGCCAACCCATTAATGTTTAATATCAAAATTACCCCAGAAATAAAACGTGCAATATTTCTAGCAGCTCTTTTGTTAAGTATTCGGGGTAAACCCACACCTGGCTGTAATAACTCTGAATTTGAGAATCCGCGAGTTTTCTCAATTGTAATTTACGTAATCCGTAAAGCTTCAAATTATATAACAGCAGAATTATAATCTTTTCCATAAACAAGAATTTTTGAAATTGTTTTCCCACGTTTTTGCCGCAATTCTTTATTTGCGGTGAATTGTTGATTCTGGCCTCTTTATCTCTTTTGTTCCCAGTTTGATTCGTGTGCTGTTTACAATATTAACCCACTAGCCTCATTTTAATCTACCTACACTTGGCATTTGATTAATTTGTTGCGGAAATGAGTACATTATACACCGTTAATTTTGGGTCAGTTTAAAGCCAGCACCCACTGCTTGTATTGCTTAATCGTATTCGTGTCGTTAGTTTAATTTTTGAATTTGATAAGTATTTCATACGAAACTAAATAGTTGAAAAGATTAACAAAAGTGAGGAAAACACTTGGTAAGGTGTCGTAGGCGTGCAGAGCTAATGACTTAGGTATGTATGTATGACTACGACATAGCGTAGACTCTACGCCGTAGCAACAGCTGAGCACAGAGCACGTATCTCCGTGATTTATCCTGCCTATGTTTCGTGATATTATTAATTGCAAAAAATAGATCTCATATTTATTATTATTTTTGAGTAAGGTTATCGATATAGATTACGTAGGCGCCGGCTTTAAACTGACCAAAAATAAACGGTGTATAGCATGTCGTGAGAGAAGGCCATAAAATTCTTAAAATAATAGTTGTAAACTTTCTTTGCAAAGGTGCTTAGCATAACTGCAATTATATTTTTGATAATTACATCATTATTATGCCATTTGATAGTATTAAAGAATAACGATATTGATATAACCACAGAGTAGGTTAGGTACTTACCACGAGACACAGAGCGGTCTTATTTAGCGGTCGGCCCAGACGAAGATGACAGGATACACTGTACGTGTAATGCACAAATTTTCGAACAGAAATCCTAAACCGGAAGTAATGAAAGAGGAGAAGGGAAGACTGCCTAACTTTTCGATCCAACGGGCTATTCAGATTAGAATTTTTTTTTTAATAATACGCTTGTGAAACAAAACGCACTAGCGTAAACTTTAAGACTAAAAAAATAACTGTTTAAGTATGTGTTTTTAATAAAATTACTTTTATTGAACATGTAAAGTAATGAAAAACTAGTTATGATCTTCAAACTAACACAACAAAATCTAAATACATACTAGAGTAGTAAATGTATTGGCGGCGAATCAAAATAAACAAAAACAATTTAGTCCGCAGTTAACCTAGAAACCGAATTGAGATAAATCGATCATCTTGAATCCGACTATTTTGACCTCTTCATCATAGTAAAGGCTCATATCACAGCATATAAAAGAAATCAGCTGACTAAGTTATGCTGTGTTTAATTGTGCAACTATCAATTCAGTTTATCGGTCGATATTGCTTTTATTGTTTATTAGTTCGCACGTACGACGCGACGTTTGTCAATTATCTGAAATAACTGGAAACAACCTGTAACAAATAAGCCTTTGATTTCATCATCTATATTATCATCACAAATTATCATTTTTTTCTTTGTTTCTTCATTTCTTAAGAGTTTACATTTCTAAGACAGGTTTTTACAGGTCATACAGTGAATCATCTTCAACCGCAGTGATTTCACAGAATGTGAATACGTCATTCACGAGTCATAGTTGCTAGTTCATTCGTTGATTGATTGTCTAATCTCAACGTCTTCAAGTATACTAACCAATCAAGATAAGCTATGTCAAGTGTAAAGGCCGCCGGAACTGGTTCACCAAATGAGCGAGCCCTTTGTGCCAGAATAAAAGAACAAGCTCCTCAAAGGCGAAAGCCACTCGCTTGGAAATATGATGGGACAGGTATTCCGATTCGGGCGTTGTCAGTCCATTAGGAGTTAATGATCCATGAAGCCTGCTCGTGGATTGGAAGCGCTTTGTCAGAGAGTCACTGTGGAACATCGTTAGTTTTATATATGAGAACACAGTATATGGTATTGTATTGTTCATTGGTATCTATTCCAAAACAGTTTCAAACCGTGAGAGATCTCATCAGTCATAAAACCCCAATTGTATAGGAAGACTTACAACATCAACCACTTACAATAAATCTTGAATAGAAGCAAAGTATAAGGCAAATGATAAGGCATTTATTTGGCACGCATGGTAGGTGCCATAATCTGAATTTCAAAATCAAATTGGATGTATTCAGAACCTACGCACACGGAAGCACCAAGTTCAAACGTGATGGAGGATATACGCGACGTGCGCTTATTTACGATTCACATCCTTCTAATCTACTTACCAATGTTACTTTGTTTCCCCTTGACATCCTTTTGGCAAACGTATGCGATGCGATGTTAATCATTTTGAAGAGGTATGATATCTTAACGTTGTCGTGTCGTTACTCTGTCGAAGTCATGTTTGGCCCTTAAAACAAAGTCTGTTTTGACCTGATATTCGTGATACTTCAGCATGATGTTTTTTCCATTATTCTTATTCACCTGTCAAATTAGCAAGGCTTTATGTATGTTTTTCCTCTTAGTCGCATGTCATTAGATATATTTAACTAATATTAACTTTATAATATTCATAATTAGTAATTGACTAATGTATCCCATAGCTTCTATTGTCATCTCTTTTTACTGACAGAAGAGTGACTAGAACAATACATTAAGCGCTAATTGACGTTGATTGAGTTGAATATAAACTAGTAGTTCGCCCCGAACTGAGATCTCGCGCACCGTTGTATTGATAGCCTAGATTTGGACTTGTTTCTGACTACCCCTATACCTACGTTAAGTGCTCCTTCTAGTGTTTACCACAGAATGATATCTAATGCGCTACCTCAGTATGGTAAAGATTATAGGCATGCATGCAATACATTAAGTCGTGTCGTGTTTATATTCAATAGTTGACCCCGCGAACTTCGTAACGCGCCTCAGGGAAGGCCTCTTAGTTCGAGAAATTATTAAAATAGCAGTTCAATACGAAATGTATGAGAAAATCAATTCCCTCCCCTACCCCTCCCCCTCCCCTACCTCCCCTCCCCTCCCCCTACCCGTCCCCTCCCGCTTCCCCTCCCCTCCCCTCCCCTCCCCCCTCCCCCTCCCCTCCCCCTCCCTCTCCCTCTATAATTTTGGTACATGCCCAGCCCACTATTTGCAGGAGTTAGCATTTGCATACGTGACAGGTTGCAAGCCCATCGCCGCTATTAGAACAACGTTAACTGGTTTCCTCACGATGTTTTCTTTCACCGTTTAGAGCTCGTGTTAATGCGCATTAAAATTTTTCTAATCGAAAAATCCATTGATGAGCACGGCCAGGGTTCGAACTTACGACCTATGAATCGAAAGTCGAGCACTCTTCCAATCGGCCAACACGGCTTTTATTTTCAATCTCAAGAAAAAATATCAAGTAGCAACTAAAATCATTGCAAACCAAACCACAACGATGCCACACTCTTTGTCTGTTAACTAGACCTACGAATACATCGAAACTCTATGAAACGGGAGCTCTCTCTATACTTCCGTTAATTGGTTTTCATAATTTTTCTTTTTGACTGTATTTCAAAAACTATAGAACCTAGAAGAAAACTAAAAACCATTTTGGAATGTATAAGTTGAGTACTTTCATATGACACCCCACTCAATATATTTGGGTAACTTTGAAAAATATTTACCCCCTTGGGAACCCCATATCTTTAGTGGCAAGTTAGGCGATTTTGCTTTGTATGTTTGTATGTTTCATTTTTATGTTCTCGCATAACTATCGAACCGCTTATCCAATCTGTATGAAACTTGATAGGTCAATAGGTTGTACTATGGAAATTTGCTGTGGAGCGTATGAGCGTAATCGATGAAGGGGTTGTAAAGATATGGGGTTCCCAAGGGGGTAAATTTTTTTCAAAGTTACCCAAATATATTGAGTGGGGTGTCATATGAAAGTACTCAATTTATACATTCCAAAATGGTTTTTAGTTTTCTTCTAGGTTCTATAGTTTTTGAAATACAGAGAAAAAGAAAAATGATGAAAACCAATTAACGGATGTATGGAGAGAGCTCCCGTTTCATAGAGTTTCGATGTATTCGGTCGGAGGTCTGGTTAACAGACAAAGAGTGTGGCATCGTTGTGGTTTGGTTTGCAATGATTTTAGTTGCTTCTTGATATTTTTCCTTGAGATTGAAAATAAAAGCCGTGTTGGCCGAGTGGAAGAGTGCTCGATTTTCGATTCATAGGTCGTAAGTTCGAACCCTGGCCGTGCTCATCAATGGATTTTTCGATTAGAAAAATTTTAATGCGCATTAGCACGAGCTCTAAACGGTGAAAGAAAACATCGTGAGGAAACCAGTTAACGTTCTAATAGCGGCGATGGGCTTGCAACCTGTCACGTATGCAAATGCTAACTCCTGCAAATAGTGGGCTGGGCATGTACCAAAATTATAGAGGGAGACGGAAGGGGAGGGGGAGACGGAGGGGGAGGGGAGGGAGGCGGAGGGAATTGATTTGCTCATACATTTTGTATTGAACTGCTATTTTAATAATTTCTCGAACTAAGAGGCCTTCCCTGAGGCGCGGTACGAAGTTCGCGGGGTCAACTATTGAATATAAACACGACACGACTTAATGTATTGCATGCATGCCTATAATCTTTACCATACTGAGGTAGTGCATTAGATATCATTGTGTGGTAAACACTAGAAGGAGCACTTAACGTAGGTATAGGGGTAGTCAGAAACAAGTCCAAATCTAGGCTATCAACACAACGGTGCGCGAGATCTCAGTTCGGGGCGAACTACTAGTATATATATATAGCAAATGTTACAAACCGAAAATAAAACTGACTCATCTAAGACGTACATTTTTTGGATCTGAGGACAAGACTATATCTACCGCATTCCATAAGTCTGTCATGTAAATAATTCAGCTTGTTAACTCATTTCTTCTTTTACTGAATGTAGTAGTTTCCACAAGTAGACTGCAAATTGCTTGAGTAATTTATCTTATGAACTTATCCTTCAGCTATGCAATTTCACTCAGAACTTGTTGCACATAAAACTTTGCCGCGGTCCAGGCTTCGCAGCGAGACTTATAGCTACATTATTTAATGAACTCTTCAGTATACTTGTATTACTTTTGTCTTCTTTGTTAATATTCAACTTCTAGTTCTTCAGAATGTACTTCACTACAAGGTTTATTCATTGTATTGTGTCTGTGAAACTATCCCAAAGTTCAGTGGTTTTTCTTTGCAATCTTTTTCTTATCTCATAAGGCTTGTTTCCATATTGCGAGGCTGCTCGTAAGTCTGCTTGTTTAAAGGCAGCGCTCAAATTGGCTCGCGAAGCAAACGCGTCTCCACACTCGCAATGTCGATACTCACTCGCCTTTTCAGTCAGTTAATATCGTTGTGGCTATGTCAAATTATTTTTCTAAATATAGGTTATAAGTGGCTAAATTAAAAAGAAAACTGTTTTTAATATGTTGAGCACTTTTCTGCACTCTCGAGGTGCATTTTTTTTCATAAGTCTGAAGATCCTCGACAGATCCTCACGATTTTTTATGGCACCAATCAGAAAGCACCCTTTGGTCCAGGTGTCTTCGAGTAATCGGTGAACATAAATAAAAAAAGCACAAAAAAAGATGCCGACGAATTGAGAACCTCCTCCTTTTTTGAAGTCGGTTAAAAAATTGAAAAGTTACCAATTCATCATCCCACTTCACCCATTGCTTCTTTAGATATTTTGTGCTATTTGCATATAATACGAAGTTATTTAATGTTGAGTCAAACAATCAGTATGCAAGAACATTAAACATAATGAAGTGCGAAACTAAGTAGCCACAATTCAAACAGCATTACCGACCATTACAATTTATCTTGCCGAAGGCCAATTGAAAGTCAATATTCTTGTAATACGGCTTTACATTATGAAAATAAAACAAACACTCAAGCAAATTGAATAAAAAATACTTTTTATACTGGACAACACATGAACTAAAAATATTTTAAATCCATTTTGTTTTGAAGGACACAAAACAGTAAATACAAACTCGTAGTGTACTATGTGTGAGTCAATGATCACACCTTTTCTCGATTATGCTTTGTTCATGGATTTGTGGTTGGGCATTGATGATTCACACAATAAAGGCTATGACGGAGCGCACATTCAACTTTCGATCAAAGCAACACAATATATTTTTGGCTGACCTCTCAAATCAGTTGGTAGTAGCTCTGCTTTCTGCGCTTTAGGTCGTGGGTTCGATTCTCACCCAGGGTAAACATTTGTGTTATGAGCAGTAATGTTTGTTAAATATATATTTACAAAAATATATAAGTATTCTTTCAGTTATTTATCTGGTTCCCTTAGAACCTACAAGCTTTTCTTAGTTTGGGGCTAGATAGCGCTGTGTGTAATGTCCACCTAAAAACTAAAAATTGTAAAAACAAACTGATCAAACAAAGAAATGCTAAATATCAACTATCTACGGTCTAGAAAATTATAGCACAATTTCTAACAATAAAGCTTTCTAACTCATAATGCTTTTTATTTTTAAATATATTTTATGGACAAGTCTCAATGGACTGCTAATCTACATATTTAGAGATCTATAAAAAGCTGGACTGCTAGTGTAAATGTACTGCGAAACATTTATCGGTCACTGACCTCAAGGGTTGCTCCTTACTACGAGTATCTTTCTCTCATAAATATCAAAACGAAAAGCTTTCGGGTAATGTTCACTGTTCAGAAGAAAAACTATAATATTCAAGATTTAATATAAGAGAATAGACTGTTGTAATCAAGTTTCGATTGTTTTAAAAAGTAGCTCTTGATTTGCTCTTTCAATGAAATTCAGTTCATGTTTCTGCTTTCTTCATGTATTAATTCAATTTTTTTCGTTTGAGAGAAACAACAATGAATAACTTCTTTTCGTCTGAACAACTCTAAAGTAAAACAAAACCACAATTCCGTTGTTATACTTTAAAAACCTAAAATGAAACTTAACTTTACTACCAAAATTATAAACAGCTAAAAGGACATTATTTAACACGGGAATTACTCACGTAAAAATAACGTCGATTTAGATACCGACAATGTTTCGATTCATCCGAAAAATCTTCATCAGGGTAAGAAGGGAGTTGTGGCAAGGTTACCTTGAGGTCGCGTCTCACACTAAAACACTGAAAGTGAAATAGCTAAAAGGTTGTTGATCAATAAAAAAATTCTCCTCGTCAACAAAAAGCGCCACTATCTCATAAGAATTAACTTTTTATAGCTCAAAAAGCAGCTAAATCTGACGCTACATATCTCTTTTCATTGATTTGATAGTCACTAGAAAAGTAATATTCTAAAGCATCCTTATATCTTTATATATATTGACCTCAAATTACCATTTAATTTGACAAGACAATATGACTAATTATTATTATAGTAATTAGCGATAATTTTCGTTTAATTTATTCAGTAAGACTCATTTTCATTCAATTCCTAGAACTTGCGCTCTTTTTGTTTAATTTCACCTGTCAGCAGTGCTGCTACTTTTTGTCACAAAATAACAGTTGTGACATTGCAATGTGGTCTTCTATTTATATCGGGAATCAGCTTAGGGACTCCATTGGAATGACACATCGGCAGCTGACTCGTAGCAGGATCTTTAGATTCCAATTACTCTTTTATAATATGTGATGAAAAAAAGATCTATGAATACAAAAACTCTACAAAAGTTTCTCTATATAATTGGTATATCTATAATGTATATATATATCCCGTCTATATAATCCCGCTGGTCCGCCATCTCAGTGATTCTCGGCCGCGCGAGTATTTTCCTTCAGACACCCATTCAGTAACGATTTTGCTTATAAGTCGTCAGTCATGCAGCAGATATGCCCAGTCCCACTTGAGCTGGGAAGATTTTTACTGACACTTACAGCCTGAGTGCGTTCTCGTATTGTCGAATTCCTGCCCTCTGATTTTATCTATGTTTGATAGCGACCAAAATCGGTCTCATACTGTAAAATATGACAGTGACCACGCAAAAAACTCTGTCACTCATCTCAACGAGACCGAATTATAACAGCCAACCAAGAGTTTTAAACTAATAGCACGGGGTAGCCAATATTGACGTAAACGAACTTGTAACCTTGAGCTTCAAAGGTCAGTAGGCGCTATGCTATGCTTTATTATTACTGTTCAAACACCTCTACCCTAACACAGAGTATGTCTTAGTTAGCATATACAGCTCCTGATTGTTGTTATGGCACATTGTAGAGATACAGACATCCGGCGGACAAACGAAAGCATTTTTGTCCAAGCTGAAGTAGAGACGCTTAGCTCACTTCACTCGCTCGTTCTAATACAATGTCGGCCGTTACCTAACGACACTAGCGATGTTACGAGTTGATTTTATTCCAACTCGGATAACTCGAGTTGACTCGGCTGCTAACTCGAATCGCAACGCGAGTTGACTCGACTCGCATCAACCGGATGGGATCCGCTTCGCGGCAGCAGCCAAACGGATCGGCGCGGCGAGTCGAGTCGAATGCACCGTATTCGTATTCTTATTCTTGAGTCGAGTTTCGGTTTCGAGTTGGCGAATCGCTGACTCGCGACCTCGCGTGCACTCGCATTCGCATAACTCGCATTCGTTATCCGCATTCTAGTAGATAGGTAGGTAAGCGAGTTGATTCGAGTTGCGAATGAACTTGATTCGAATCAACTCGTTTAGACTCTGATTCGAGTTATTCGAATCAGCCAACTCGACTCGCCCATCGCTAAACGACACCGTCAAACTGCGCAACAAAGACTTAAGCCAACATTTGCTCTACTTCGGACTCCTCAAACAAGCGTGTTTGGAGAACTTAACAGTGTTAGCTTTCATGGGTTCATTTCCTTCGGTCATTTACACGCGGTCTCGTGCTGTTGCGCTTAGCATTTCAATGCCAAATGTCAGTAAACCTTAATTTAGGGGTGTTTTGCGTGACCTGAAGAACATGTTGTTTGTTGTAACATTTTAGTGTCAGATACATAAAAGTTTTTCAAACAAAAACATTTTCAATTTATTTTAACACACGCGACTCTCTTATTATTCTTACGTTTCTCAAATCTTTGCAAAATACTGACGAGCACAAATCTTTCTATTTCGGTTCGGGTCCAATTTATTAGACTGTTTATTGTAATTAGTTTTAACTGTAAGAATATGTCTACCGCACCTTTGGCATACAGTCATTTAGTTACAATTTTTAGGGTTCCGTACCTTAAAAGGTAAAAAAAGGAACCCTTATAAGATCACTTTCTTGTCCGTCTGTCCGTCTGTCCGTCTGTCCGTCTGTCCGTCTGTCCGTCTGTCCGTCTGTCTGTCCGTCTGTCCGTGTGTCACCATCGATTATCTCAGGAACGGGTAGAGCTAGCAAGTTGAAATTTATACCATATACTAAGGTCTATAGTCCCTACTGTGAGTATAAAAATCAAGGTCCTGAGTCAACACTATAAAAAGATATAGGCAAATTTAGGTTTTCGTGAAAACTTGTGAGTACCAAAACTTACCTTAATTATCAACTTTTTTTATTTTTCGGAATTTTTCCTTTACTTGTGCTGGAAGACCTTGCTTGTAACCAAAATTGACAATTCTAGGTCAACCGGAAGTACCCTAGAGGTTTTGGGTCGAAAACCTAAATGGTAGTTCCCGTTGACCTAGAATAACGAAATTTGGCAAAAAGCAAGGTCTTATAGCACAAATAAAGGAAAAATTCCAAAAAGTTAAAAAAGTTGAAAATTAAAGGGTGTTCCCATACATACATAGTTGACGCCAATTAAAATTGTCCTCCGAGTTGTATGGGCGCTCATACAATTAAGCGGACTAGCTTAATTGGCACCATGGCTAGGCACGGAACCCTCGGCGTACGAGTTCGACTCGCACTTGACCGGTTTTTTTTTTCATACAGTTACATGTTTTTTACTGAGTGGAAACTAAAGATGTTTTCTTTCAGCTTCTCTCATCTTCATAAGATTATAATATTATGTACTCACGTTATTGTAAACATCTGTCTGGTGTATTCCGTATGAAGCTAATATTACGCTTGCCGAAGCACAAATATTTGAATTGCAACACGAGTACCTAATACTGTGTAGTCTGCTGCCTTTATGGTTTGAGTTTTACCTACTTTATTCTGTGGTTTTGCTATGAAGCACGCTATATGAGGATCAAAAACAGCTAAGCTTTTCTGCAATGGAATTGGAACTTGTAATACTAACTCCAAAAATGTCCCAACGTTACATTTTACGCAAAATTGTATTTACAATTTAACGTCTCAAAATGAAGTTTGTATAAAACCTCTAAACAAATATTAAAAAATCAATTTTTTGTTACAGATTTTTTGAAAGTGATAATGCATCTTTAGTACTTCAAAAAACCACATCCTAAGCAGATCCATTCCGTAAGTACTTCACATAGATTCATATAGAAGTTAAGACCATTAGTGACTCTGGTTTTCATAATGGTTTCTGCTGGAAGCTGCAGGCTGAAGCTAGTTCATCATGAGATAACATCTTTCGTAAACTTATTACCATCTTAATACATGTTACATTATGCATCAGCTCGCTTTCGACTTACGTTCGTTACGACTCTCGTGGGATGTCTAATTATTACGTTGTTTCCCTTTCTATGTTGCGAATTACAGTCACTATAGTTAAGTTGCCTTAGTTACAGACTATCTACTTGTTATGAACTATATATCTTTACAGAACTACTGTATGACAAATTAGTGATCATAAAAAGGTTTTATCTGAATTCCTCTGGAGTTTATAGATCTGCCTCATAAAGAACTTCCCGGCTGCATATAGTTCAAAAGGCTGCTAAATATAGTGACAAGAAAAAAGCATTTTCTCAAACTCAGCTAAATTAAATGTTCTGTTGATCATACGGCTCCGAAAATGTGTGTAGACCCAAAATGACCATCTTTCAATAATCGGTACTAAGGAGAAAACAGCTACTACCAACTGAGCTGAAAGGCCAGTCTAGCAATAGTTAAGCACAAAAAGTCATGGTTTTTCGTCCATCTATTTTTCACCTCGCTTCCGAAGTCGACTTCTTTGCCGCCGTTTTTCTAGCAGATATGACGTGATATTGGACATTTCACGGGCTCTATATCACGCACCTGTGGAACAACATTATCCAACTATCTTAATCCCTATCCATAGAACATGAATCACTCATCCGCTCTTGGACGCTCGCCAGGGATTTAATAATGTAAGATATCGCTTGGCTATTGCCCTGAGGACTTCCGTCATAATCAATCTTTCATAAATATCGGGATGAAACTGCTCCTTCATTTTAAACTACTACTAGATTAATAATTTTGCTCGAGTACTTTCCATCGAATGTTTTTGTAATCAATAAATGTATAGTTCACAATAGTTAAGCGCAATTGATACTCAGCAATGGGATTGTAACCACTCACGTAAATAATGCTAACTTCAGCAAAATGTGGGCATGTGCCATATACTTATGTATGGACGTGCCTCTGGCTTTCCCTTTAGACATCAAAGTATCTTCAAATGCTTTACAAACCTTGGATAAAAATATTGATGCTCAGTATTAGGCATGCTTCAAAAATAGAGAACTGAAACAAGCTGTAGCAAAGCTATTGTTTCAGCAGAGCTCACCTCTACAAGGCTTACAGACGTCTCCAAAGCTCGTATCAAAGCACATCGAACAATAGCTTTGGCCAAACAATGTGCCCTTACCACGTTCTGTGACTCGTGAGGAGGATTCTTTACAGAAAACAACGCTGTTGACTAAAACTTGATTAATGCTGAAGTTTTTTGTATAAACAAAGGCTTATAATGTTTTATCATCATCATTATCATCCGCAGCCTGACTTCACCAACTGCTGGGTATAAACCTTCCCCTTTTTTATACCACACCTCACCACACAGGTTCTGGTCCTGCTGTTATAATTCTTACTTGAGCTTTACTTTGGGAATTCATATAATTGGTACAAGAAGAAAGCTAGACTATCAGTAGACAAAATGTGTTACTTACCTGATTTGTGAAAATACGATCAAGATAGTACATTTTTTGCTGATTGTAAAGAACTTGATAGCGACCTTGTTTGGGACAAACTTATGCGACTAAGTTATTAACTAGTTCCCGTGACTGATAAAGAAATTCGAGCGCGAACTGATCTGATGAGTATACAGGAACTGCTCAACAAAGCTTCTCAAGAAATAGAAACAAAATACTCATGTTTGAACTCATTAGAATCAGCTCAGTCCTAAAACTTAGGTATAATCGTGCATACGACTGTACAAACGAGTGTTCTGATTAACTTACTACTTACTGCGCAATGAAAGTGTATATAGCATATTCTTACCTAGGTTTGTGTTATTGACAATCAGTGCGTGCCCGGTAATAAGAACGAACATCACAGGTCAAGCGTGAGAGACACGCGGACGTCTGTGGCCCTAAGACTGACGATTTGCTTAGACCTAATCTAATTTAACGGGCACGTCACGGAGAAAGCAATTAATGTCCGAAAGCTCATGTACGTGCATCTCTAATGGCAGTTTCGCTTTCAACAATTCGAGTTGCCATGACGAGCGTGAGCTACATAACATTGATAATTAGTCATGTTTTGTTTTAGAAAGTACTGCGTAACTGATAATATTTTCGTGGAATTGTTTCTTTTAAGCGCGGGTGAACGATCCGTAATTGTACGTTTAAGTTGCTTCGCAACATCGGCGGAATAATTCATCGGTTTAATTGTGAAGACTCTGAACATAATGGGAATCAAAAATGAACAAAGAATTAAGTGGAGGCCTTTGCCCTGCAGTGAAACATCACGGGTTCTTAACAACAATAAACGTAGTCAAAATTACTATATTTCTACCTGTTTATTAACAGATCGGTAGACAAGATAGAACCAGTGATAATACATGTTATAAAAAATAATAATTATCAAACAAATCACAAGGAAACTCAAGACAAAAGCGCAAAATTACCTTTTGCAATATTATGTCTAAATCAGAATGAAGCAAAATTTTGCGGTTAATATATCATAATAAGCTGCTCAAATGCTTGCAACTTTACAGACTTTTCTCATAAACGCTGCTTAGTAAAGTTTTCGTTTTATCGAGTTTGTCCAACTTTGAACAACTTTTGAACATTATTTTTATCGTGCCTTATGGTTTCGAGAACCGGTAGTAGATTCAAGTGTATAACGTCCTTAGATAAGAAACTATAACTCTATATTACTGTAAGACTTCAGGACTAAAGACTTGGGGTTTTGCATTAAAATACGGTATAAACTGGATAGTTCGGTATGTTTTTAACATCAAGATCTTTATTTCATCGCAGGCTCCACTGGTTAACTGTGTTATCAAAAATCTTTTAAAAATGCATGTGGGTATGTTACTAAATAAAAAATATATCATTATTTGACATACAAAGACACGAAAACGGGTTGAAGGCAATAAATCGGCTGAAGAAGAAAATGCGACACACTATACACCGTTAATTCTGGGTCAGTTTAAAGCCAGCACCCACTGCTTGTATTGCTTAATCGTATTCGTGTCGTTGGTTTAGTTTTTGAATTTGATAAGTATTTCATACGAAACTAAATAGTTGAAAAGATTAACAAAAG
Source organism: Camptogramma bilineatum (assembly GCA_958496255.1). Classification (NCBI taxonomy): domain Eukaryota; kingdom Metazoa; phylum Arthropoda; class Insecta; order Lepidoptera; family Geometridae; genus Camptogramma; species Camptogramma bilineatum. Next base: position 3,040,584 of record OY292451.1, read on the forward strand.
TGAGTAAAACACTTGTTATGGTGTCGTAGGCGCGCACAGCTAATGACCTAGGTATGTATGTATGACTACGACGTAGCATAGACTCTATGCCGTAGCAACAGCTGAGCACAGAGCACGTATCTCCGTGATTTATCCTGCCTATGTTTCGTAATATTATTAATTGCAAAAAAATAGATCTCATATTTATTATTATTTTTGAGTAAGGTTATCGATATAGATTACGTAGGCGCCGGCTTTAAACTGACCAAAAATAAACGGTGTATATCTATCCGTCGGCAAAAGTACCAATCATGTCATTCTTTGCTGTGCTGTGTCACATGTTTTTTTGAATTTCAACGTAGAAGCAGACGTATATGAGCTTAATGTGCAAATCAACTTCTTATTAGGAACTATTGCCGTTTCAAAGCTAATGTCTTTGTGTCGGAAGTATCAATCGAAGATCTATATGAATAGTACCTAATAGATTCGAGATTCAAACACCTTCTCACTGTCATATATAATTTTATGTGCTCCTGTATAAAATTATATTTATCTCAGCATATTACTACCATACGTGTAAATGTGCGTATCATCAAATTCGTATTGCAATGCCGATCTATTTAACCCGCCAGGGTCACTTTCTTTGTGTCTGTAGCATAATCGTGCATAGCTTCATCTGAAGCGGATCGAGGCGTGCACTGCACACCCAAACTGCGAATCACAATTGGTTCAAGGTTCAAGTGACACAATGAGGTCCCGATACCTATGCACCTCGATACAATCAAGACAAATCTAATAACACCTCATACGTTAACATCCATCGAGCCGCTTAGGCTGCAGAGAGGCACAAATGAAAAGACATACATACATCTCCTTTCTGGGGGTAGGGTAAAAATTAGCGACATGGAATCATATGATTCTGGAGTCTAAATATATGAGAGAAATCACCAAACATTTAATGCATACATTAAACTGAGACCTACAGTAGTAAGCCTGTGCAATTTTCGAAGAACTGGTGATTATGATTATTTTGTTTCAAAATAAACAGGTTGGTATGTCATAAAGCTTAGCGCAAACGGGCCACCGACCACAGCCACTTGTGGCCAGCGACAGCGACTTTTCATATATTTTGTAGCTGTAGCGAGTGTCCACCACCACACGTGTGCGGCGCATCTAAACGAAATATATGAAAACTACAGGGAACAGGTCGGTAGCGGCGTTTTGTGGCTCGTATGCGGCCAGGCTAAGAGAACATGTGGCAGGCAGAATAATGATGGCAATTTTATGAAGGTTTTAGAAAGTCAATAATAGGTGGCATTAGAACGCAAAAAGAGGAAACTTGTCAACGACCATGAGACTTCAAAGTTCGTCGAGGTGAGCGCTCTGCACATCTTAAAAGTCATAATGACGGTTGAGGTTCAAGTCACAGACCGTGACATGACAGTCACCATTCACAACATATCACAATGATGACAAGCCTCATGATCATGAACGCTGATCTGGATCACGGCACAATGGATCTCGTTACCTTAATGGTCGTTATTTCCTCTAAGAACCTCTTTTGTTCGATCGGAAACTACTTTCCGAAACTAGAACTACCTTTGTCCCTTTCGAGATTTAGGTACATTGATTTCCATTGAAGTGCTTGTTATTTTTTTTTCTCCTTTGTGGATACAATCGTGGAAACGTGAGCCAAATGAACGCTTTCTAAATATTTTATTCCGACTTTGCCGCTGAGTTTTTTCTCCTGATTAAATTTCCTTTTTTTTCCAAGGTCTTCGGTGGCTCAAAGCTCGTTAGCTCTGCAGGGTTGTGAACTGTCTAAGTTGGACTGGCAAATGAAGGAAATCCGTGAATTTCCTGGTAAAATTCTTTGATTTGCATTTGATTTGGCGTGAAACTGTCGGTCGCTCGTTAATACAATTTAGGTGATTGGAACGACTTGTTGAAATATACATAAACTTACATTTCGACAGTTACCAACAGTTAGGACAAAATATTTAAATGAAAAGTAATGTAAGATGAAAATCCTTTTTTAGTGTTCATACATAACGAACATCGACAACAAACGTGCAAAGAACAATAAGAAACTATACAAGAATGGAGCTTTTAAGTTTTGTTGATGCTTCCTTCTCTTTCAATGAACTTTTAAGAGTGCAATATCTATCCCCAACAATAGCTCTCGCGTTCTAAGTGGTACGAAAGCTTTTAGCGAAACATGACAGTGTTGCCCCGTACAACCCTAATCCTCAGGGCTTTGCAGACGGACGACATGCGTTGACAAAGTTAATCGGAAACAAGCGACTGTCTGTGTCATTATGTTGCCTTATCATATAAATGAAATGAATATAATTTTCATGCTTGATATGAAAAAGAATTAAGCAAAATTTTATCCCAATCACTTTAAAAGGTCTTCTAGCCGGATCAACAGAAACCCCGTGCTTAGCCAGGGCGGGCGGTTTGCTAGTAATTTATATTGGAAGATATTTCACACAGTGCCATCTAGCTCCAAACGCAAAGCTTGTTTACTGTTATTGAAAAGTCTCCCGTCTGTTAGCACCCTTCACACTTTGAAGTGTTAGTGTGACAAGAGATGATCTTCCATAGCTCTGTGTAATTTTCCTTCTTAATTAAAGCCTGTGGAATGTTTCAAGAGTTACTGCGTGGTAGGATCGCGAATAAGACACTTTATTAGGTAGGTAAAGTACGCGTTTGTTCTAATTTTGGCTGCTTGGAGCAATTTACTTAAACATTAATCACGAAGCTCTTGAATAGTTTGCTTATACGTCTCAAGAGAATATAACAAATGTTGAATTGATGTGATTTATATATTTTTAACAGAATCGAGCTCGGAATTTGAATGAGAACTTCAAGTATTTGCTTATGAAGAAATTGTTGTGAGTTTCAGGGAATTTCTCCTCGAAGGATCTTGAAGGCATACTTGTTTGCTTTGTTTTCTCATTATCATCCTGCTCTTTCAATATTGTATTGTGTTGGTTTAACATTATGAAACTTGCTTCGAACGGAACCAGTTTACAAACCTTTATATCTACAGCATACACAATCATATTCTGCGAGTCTCTGAAAAACTCAACCTTGCCAAATACAATCGGAAATAAATTGCTTTATTGATTTGAAAAATAAATTTCCATTGTGCAAAAAACTTTTCACGTCGAATGGTCCGTGAGGATATTTTTCGATTTGACTGTATTCTAAAGAGCTTATTCAGCTACTGAATCGAGGCGTGAAATTAAGCGGTTTATCGGAAACTTTTGAACTATAAATATAACTCCTCTGTTCAAAAGGTTTGAATCATTTTCAAAGTATTCATAGGTCTATTTACAGTTTTATTACTGGGTGGGATGTTGACACTAATAGGCCCTATTTAAATTTATTGAAACTGATGAAATGGACTCTTATTAATATTACATCTTAATTTTGGCTCGAAAAATTTCAAACATTAATTACCTTATTTTGTTAAAGGCGATGGTTAATATTTGTGAATTTTCAACAGTGCTCTCTCAATAGACAAAACGAACAGTATCTATTATTTTTTAAAATGCATGCACAAATTGACGGTTTTTTTACTATTCGTAAAATACTAGGTACTTTACTTTCAAAGTAACCTTGCCGCAACTCCCTCCTTACCCAGATGAAGATTCTCCGGATGAATCGAAACATTGTCGGTATCTAAATCGACGATATTTTTTACGTGAGTAACTCGCGTGTGTTAAATAATGTCTAATACTAGTGACGTCAATTAACGACACTATTCATTTAATTAATGCGATAGTTTTCATTTCAAAATGATCATGATCGGATATTTCAATTAGTTTCTGAAGCACGCATTCTCTATTCTAAATAATATCCCTTTCTTGTTTTGACGTTTTAGTAGCCTCTTAAATTTTATCAGATTGAATTATTCATGCCAAACACTACTCAATCAGATGCATAGCAAAGTTTATTTTACATTTCATTTTAAATGTCCAGTATTATGTTCTTTCATAACTAGCGTCACGCAAAATAGCCTGCCATTTTGATTCATAATTTAAGTAATATTGAGGGCGTTCAACCATTCGTAATATTATATTTGTAGTATAGACGAGACATGCAAACAAATAACCCCTGTGATTTGTCAAAGGCTTTATTTGTGTTGTTTATATGGATATCAACTTTCGATCCGAAGGTTGTGGGTTCGAAATTCCGAATCCTGGCCGTGCATCATGGATTTTTCCTTTGGAAAAATTTATATGCGCATTAATACGAGCTCTAAACGGTGAAGGAAAACATCGTAAGGAAACCCGCGGCTTAGTCAGCCCCACACGTATTCACCATGTCTTTCCTGTGGATATGGCCGCGAGGATGGTGTTGGTGCTATACACAAGCCTATACCATCTCAACATTTCCCAGCCACTACAGTGTTCCGATAAGTGTAGGCAAAGATTGCCTCCTGACACTGTATAAATCATCTAGTAAAGATGTAAAGACCTAAGTATATGGATATGATTTAGGTAATGCTACAGCTAGGAAGTTTCGTGAATTACAATGTAAATGGGTTACAATTCCGTGTTCTGAACCAATTACATCGTAGTGGTTTCGTATCAATTATCGGCCGTCTCTGTTTATTTATTCGATATTCCTTTGTTATGAATAATAAAAACGGCTGTGTTTGGAAAGATGTTCTTCAATATTTTTGAAAAATTGATACTGTTGTCTGTTATGCCTGGAATATTGCTTTGAGCCTTTTTAAATTCTGAAATTCGTTTCGAAACCAGAACTCAATATTTTAATCTTAAACTACTGTTTTAATTGTTATAAGTATAATAATTTCATTAAATAAAGATTTAAAAAAATATCAGTTCCTCTCGAATTTAAAACAAATTTTGATGAAAAAAACTAACCAAAGTCAAAGTCCAGCTAAGAATCATTGATAAAATGAATTTTCTATGTAGTTCTAAACTAGTTGTGTTAATAATGGGCAGTATTTTTTTCATCAAACAGTTTCACGACGCAACCTTGGAACATTCTCACTACTTAAAATCACCAGTCGACTGCAAAAGGCCACTAGAGAAATGTGCTGTCATCAAGGTCACAAAGAGCTGATTGCTTGAGTTTTGAGGATAATAAGAGGATTTCATAATCCAAGTTGAACTACTTGGTCTCAAGTTTTTAACGAACTAGGGAGCCTTGTTAGCCAAGTGAAACTCGACATATCCGTCGTAGGTTTAGAATAAATAAATCTGGTTGAATCAGAACAGAAACTTTATAACAAACATCTATGTTCATTATATCAATGTTTGTCCTGGGTGGAAACGGTATCGAAGTCACGCACGACCAACTCATTCAACAAACTCTTTTGCTTTATATCTATACCATTATAAGCGGAAGAGTTCGTTCGTTTGTTTGTTTGTTTGAACGCGAAATACCAGTGGGATTTGAAAAATTATTTCTGCATGTGATGGCTATACCTACTCATGAGGAAGGTTATCTACTTTTCATCATCGTCATCATCACCAAACCATCACTACAAGAGCATGGCCGCGAGGGCGCATTGTATTGGTAGGATTATAGATTTTCTTTTCTGGCAGCACTCTTCCCTCTGTTACCTTATAGTTTTTTATGTAAGTTTTATTTTTATTTTATTTATTATGTAAGTTTTCTAATATTTGATGTTTTTGTCTGCAGGTCGGAAGGCAGGCGCCGTCACGCTGACGTCATGACGCTACACTGGTGGATGCACTGGTTCTGGGTGACATCGCTGATTACCCTTCACGGTAAGTTTGACTTTCCTACTCAAATATCTTTCTAGATACCTACCCTTTTATCATTTTCAGCAGCAATTTCTAGAGAAAAAGTCGTGAGCCTCTATTGCCTTTGTTTTCCTACTTTTTTTATACTACTAAGGTAGCAGACAAGCATATGGCCCACCTGATGTTTAGGTTTTACCGTAGCCTATGGACGCCTGTGACACCAGAGGAGTCACACTCGCGCTGCTGACCCTTTAAAAGAGGAATCACTGCGCCGACAACACAATGGACGAGACTAGTCCATCAGTTGTCACCGCAGCGCTTCCTCGCAGAGCTCTGACAACCTTACTCACAGCAGGAAAACAACACAATTCAAGAAGAATGACGTTATTTGGCTGCGATATTCTATAATATAAGGTATTTCCGTCGGGCTGCTCTATAGAGTGAGAAAAATCTTCTATGCCCTCCTATAACTACTGCCTGAACTTGAACATAAATAAAATACAAACCATTTAATTAGTGAAATATTAGGTGAGTAGACAAAACACTAGGCGTATAACCCCGGTCTTATTAGCTATACAACCTAATGGGATAATACCGCAGGCATGTGCTAAGCGCTTTATGTTGCCGTCTGCATTGTTAACCCAATTATGGCAGCGACCTGTATTGACAAACAATTAGGTTAAGTGAACAGCTCGAATTACTGCCTATATCCGAAATTGAATGAACATCAAATTTTTTTTTACAACGATTAAGCATCATCATCAACATTTCAGTCCGTTTGCACTTCATATCAATCCCCTGCTGGATATCGATCTTACTTTTGTCTTTTTTAAACTTTCGCGATCAGAACATACTATAAATACATAATATGTATCCGGGTATTTATCACGTAAATTACCTTTATATTTAGCCCGATACGTTTGACTAATGCAATGATGACCAGGCTGGTGCAATCCAGTCGAAACGTCGGGCTAAGTAAAAAGGCAATTCAACGTGATAAAAACCCGGAAACATATAAATTATGTATTTATAATGATCTTTCTCTTATTATACCATTCTTTTCTGTCGTTTGCAAATCTCATCCAGTGATTTCAGACGAAAACTTTGCTAAAACCTTTTCTCCTTTAAGTTTAATGTAAGGCGTATAAATTATAAACGAGCGTATTCTCACATTTCTACGTTGTAAATGGCGTCTTTTATTTATGAATCCTGTAATATCCTCAAGTTCTGAGTCTCGTTACGGCGGCAATAAAAGGGAAAGGAATTTCGAGCGAACTCTTCGCATTACGAACATCTACTTCATACTTCACTGTATAGTATACTGTAACTTATGAAGAAATGTTCAAGGGAATACAAGCCTACCAATTATACTTTGATATAAGTACTGTGTAGCTAATAGGACTGGGAATGATAACGAATGTGTGTGTGTGTATTTCTAAAATATGTGTACATTACAGTAAACTCCAAAACATGTAAGCATTCCTTCAGTGGAATTAGAGGTTTATTGTCGTAATCCCCACTAAGCTGTCCCTAGTAGGGACAAGTTGGGATTATGACAATATCTCCACTGGTAGGGACTCCCTACCACTAGGGATTATAGACATTCCTTTTGGTACAAAATCTAATATATTCACACATCGGAACTCCGTTATTGATTCACCTGTATTTATGAAGTCTGTTACGTTTAAAATACGATATAATTTAGTAATTTTTTATCGCGTAAGAATAAAAGTTTGAATTCGTATTTAATACTATCTTACCCGACAGGCGTTTTGCTGTACTTTCAATTGGTTATGGCTCACAAAATCATACAAAAAGAAAAGTAATCGATGCTAAAATATTGATAAGTAATTATACAAATAAAAAGGTAAGTACTATAAATCCTGAAGTTTACAAATTTTAAAAACTTGTAGAGAAAATACTAAGAACTGGAATCTGACTTATTTGCGTTTTAATACTTTATATACCTATCTACAGTTGAACTGCCGTTCAATGCTCTAATAACAATTAAACGATAGTTTAATTATCATCTGGACAATAAGAAACGTGCATTCGAAGCACTCACGGCTGGTTATTGCATGTGCAATTATAGCGTAACCGACAATTGCATAGGATTTCGCAAATGAATGTGTCATTCGAACATGTATTTACAGTGAAAATATTGGAATACATTAGGAGACACGTGTCGACTTATAAGTCCGTGTCATTGCCAGAATATTATAAGCCTGGCCTGCCGCAGACGTTCGGTTTCCGAATTCGTGCAATGCGTACGGTACGGGTCATACGAACTAAAATTGAACGTCTGCGTCAATTCCGAATCTGAATTCCTGTAGGCTCATTCTGTAAACTCACTTCGAACGTCGAAGAGCTGAATCCGCTGTGAGATATCAAATTTCGAATAAGATATTTGAAATCTCACAGCGGATTCAGCGCTCCGACGTTCGAAGTGAGTTTACAGAATGCGCCTACTGATCAGGAAACCTAATCCGGAACCCGAACGTTTGCGCCCAGCCTTATACGACCATCATCGGTCGGTTTTTGCTAAAGTGACCCCGATCAACTATCGACAGTCAATTTTCTACAACCGTGTAACCCAAATATAGGTTTCAATTAGCAACTAAAACGTAATTGCCCCCACACATCTGGCAACATCCTACTTCCTACTAACTATAAACGTGAAAGTTTGAGAGGGTGAATAGATGTTGGTCACTCTTTCACGTAGATACTACTGAACGAATTTTAATGAATACTTATACATAGTTTATGACCGAGAATAACACATACTTTTTACCCGGGTAGGTATCACGCGAGCAAAGCCGCGGGCTGAAGCTAGTCAAGCGATAAATGTTTAATAAGAAAAAGTTGATAAATATGACTGTTGGAAATGGTGATGAGCTCTATAGTATTTTGCTTCAGTATGTGTGTTCTTATGAGCTAGTTGGCTAACTAGCTTCCGACTAGATTCCGAAGAATTGAGAACCTCCTCCTTTTTTTGAAGTTGGTTAAAAATAACTGCCTGGCAAACTTTATATTATGAGGTAGATTTAATATAGGTACTGAATGATTTTACCTTGAATAATGTATGAGAGATATGCCTAATTGAATTCAAGTCTAAGTTTAAATTCGTGTTCATTTGCCTTTGTACATAATTACTTTGAAGACCAATATTTATTGAAACAACTTCAACGAAACCAGTATTTACCAGTAACAATTTTCTTGGTTCTATGCTATAATCTACTGATAGCCTCAGCTACACCAAAGCTAGTAATCAAAATTTATTATTTCAAAAGAGATTAATAGTGCTTGGCAAGACTAGATCTAATTTATAGGTACACCCATAATTCCATAAGTAAAGGGTAACGCAATAAAAACTAATTTATCTTTGTATGTTTTTGAAGTCTTGAATCAGGAGAAAGCTATAGATAGCCCATGGGATCCAGTATGATCGGGGAATATCAACTTTGTTCGATTAAAAAACCAATCTCGAAATCCGATTAAATACCTTACCTACTACATCACACTAATCACACTAATATTATAAGTAAATGCGGAAGTTTGGATGTTTGGGTGGATGTATCTTTGTTCCACTATAACTCGGCAACCGCTGAACCGATTTGGCTGAAACTTAAAATATAGACAGATAATGACCGGGAATATGACATAGGCTACTTTTTATCCGGGTGCCACGCTAGCGAAGCCGCGGGTGAAAGCTAGTTATTTCTATATCGAATTATGAAATCACATTTTGCTCAGTATCCATTGGAACTTTGCCAAGTTTCGAAGTACGCGGTTTAAAAGTATCATGTCACCTCCACCTTTCGGGAAGTTGAAACTTTATAAAAGTTTTGCCATTATTTATTATACTTGCTTCAAAAAACTTTTTCATATTTTCCTTGTTGGAAATTGGGGATTATGTTTTAGCGTTTTCCGCAATTTACTGCAGAACTTATAATAAACAAACTAAAACTTCATCATAAAATGTAGCTAATAAAAGCTTTCTAACAAAAAATTAAACTGTAAGTAGATGTTCTCAAACTTAAACCTCCTTACTTATGAAAGATGTTTAAAGTTGAACACTGGTTAAACAACGTCCTGTCTCTATGTGTCACTATCCACAATTAAAGACAGGACGTTGTTTAACCAGTGTTCAATGATGAAGCAGGAGTATAAAAGAAATAATCTTCAAAGATGAAAACAGATTTACTTGGGATAAAATCGAATATGCAAAAACAGTCAGAAGTAGCTTTCATGAATTGACACACTTCAAATATTTTAAATACTAATAAAGTAGGTTGGTACCTATTTATTCTATGGAGTTTACACTCTCTAACACTAGGCCTTAAACTATACTATAATAATAGGTACCTACTTCCTATAGCAATTATAATTTACATGACTATTCCTAGGCCTCAAATTATGCTAGTTATCTAAGCAAGCATACTATTATAACAATTGCTTAGATCAAAAACTTACTAACATAAAGACTTATGTTTTTAACAACCTTGATACAAATTTACTATGTTTTTCACATGACAAAGACTTTGTAAATACATCAGCCAACATCTCCTCAGTAGAAAGATAGCCTAAATTGACTAATTTCTTATTTACTAATTCTCTAATGTAGTGGTGTCTGATATCAATATGCTTTGTTCGTGAATGTGATATAATATTTGAACACAACTTTTGAGCAGACTGATTGTCATTCAACAAGTTAATTTTACATTCACTACCTACCATTACATTATTTTACAAATGTGCGTAGAAACATAGCTTCTTTACATGAGCCAGAGATTGCCATATACTATGCCTCAATATCAAGTCTCGAACATACTGCTAAATACATTAAGCATCCTATGAGACTCCGGAAATTAAAGTTACAATTATTCACAATTTCTTCCCTTTGTAACTTTAATTAGTTTCCTTTTCTGTGAAGTTCTTGATGAAAATAATATGATATCATCAACATACATTGCAATGAACATCGTCTCACCATCATTGTTGTAAATATAAACGCATGGTTCAGAAGCATAGCTTCTTTCCATCTTTCTGATTCACTATTACTCGGTGCTTCCTCCACTGTTCTAGGCAGGTCCTTTTCACCAATTTCTGCTACCCCAGCGAACTCTGATTGAGCATCTTCAAGTGACTGACATGAGTCCATTGAGTCAATGCTTGATCTACCTGGAACGTAAGTAAGATCGGCCGAATCATCCGAAGTAACAAATTCCTCCGTTTCACTGAAGACTGACTGTCTACGCGCATTTATTGTGCCATCAGAATTTTCCTCAGTCGATGATTCTGCAGGAGGTTGAGTAATATTCTCACTTACAGAGGGTGTGAATATAACATTTTGAATATCATCATGTGACACAATATTTTTCTTAAAATATTTATCTTCTAAAAATGTCACATCTCGAGCCTTTATGCATACTGTCGCATTTTCAGGATCTATCAACCTATACCCTTTGGTATTTTCACAATATCCTACAAATATATGTAGCTTCGCCTTTGGTTCTAGCTTAGTCCTCTTTTGATTATGGACATAGGCAACACAGCCAAATATGCGTAAATGTGAAACAGATACCTTCTTCTTGTTCCATCTTTCCTCTGGAGTATACCCTCTGACTGCAGTGGTGGGTGACCTGTTCTTAAGGTACACAGTTGTATTTGCAGCTTCTGCCCAATACTCTTGACCTAGGCCGGCTTCTTGAAGCATACAGCGTGTTTTCTCCATAATGCTTCTATTCGCTCGTTCCGCAACTCCATTTTGTTGGGGTGAGTATGGCACTGTAGTCTGGTGTTGGATGCCATTGTCTCGCAAGAAGCTCTGAAACTTAGAAGACAAGTATTCACCACCGTTGTCACTTCGAATCGCTCTAACCTTTTTATTTGTTTGGTTTTCTACCAGGGCCTTCCAGATTTTAAATTTCTCAAATACTTCATCTTTTCGCCTAAGAAAGTATACAAATGTCTTTCTTGAAAAATCATCAATCAAGGTCAATAAATACCTACAACCGCCTAATGATGTACAGGGCATAGGTCCACATAAGTCTGTATGGACCAACTCTAAAACATCTGCAGCTCTATTGAATGATTCTTTTGGAAAAGATGTTCGAGTTTGCTTTCCCTCGATACAAGCAATACATGGTACAAAATCAGAATTTGCATATGAAATTCCTTTGACCATACCCTTTTTCAACAAGTTCATGCTTCGTAGATTGAGATGTGCTAAACGACGATGCCAAACCTCTTGTGAGCAAGCTGTGGCAGCAGTAGCTTCCTTCGCAGCAGCAGCAGCCATCACAGTCACTGTCTCACCAACATCGTGACTGACACTTGACTCATTAATTGTGGAGGTTGATTGTCCACACTCAGAACCTGTAAATCTAGAGAGATCTACTTTATCTACAAACTTGCATTGAATAGGCGTAAATTTGGCAATATCTAGCTCATAGACTCCATCATGTAGCGTGCCAGTAGCCACTACTACTCCATTATCAGTTATTTGACAACCGCTAGAGCTAAACACCACATTGAAACCTTTTTGAACCATAGCGCTTACAGATAATAAGTTAGCCGTTAGATTGGGTACATAATACACGTTGCTTATTGTCTTTACCTCATTGTTCATCATTTGCACTTTTACTGTGCCTTTTCCGGCCGTATACAACTTATTACCGTCCGCTAAATTCACATCTAATGATCTACCACTTACAAAATCACTCATCGCACTAATGTTACCACACATATGAGCCGTTGCACCACTATCAATGTACCATAAGTCCTTCTTGATGTTCGCCGATAGCGCAGTTAGTAGAACCTTAGATGTGTCCGTATTAGCACTAGAATTCTTCTTCCCAGGCTTAGGGCAATCCTTAGCAAGGTGTCCCACCTTCTTGCACTTGAAACATCGGGGCTGCTTGCGCGCAACCAAAGCCGAGGCACTCTCAGACTTTTCATCTCTGCGAAGGTTCTCCTGCAACAACTTCCCTTTGACCAACTCGCTGGAAAGCTTGATGTTGGAGTTCTCCATGGCCATGATCAACGGATCATAATCTGCTGTTAATCCACTCAGCATGATAACAGCTATGAAATCATCATCCAGTGCTGCACCTATCTCACTTAGCTGCTGTGAGACTTCCATGATTTTGTTGACGTAAGTTTCCATATTCTGGTTCTCACTCAACTTTGTGCCAAACAAAGTTCTGAGTAACCCAAGTCGACGACATAGTCCTCTGTCTTCATACGCTTTTTCCAAGTTGCACCAGGCTTGTTTTGCCGTCGTGGCGTTCCTGATGTGAGGTATCGCAGTCGGCATCACCGCCAATGCGATCTTCGCAAGAGCTTTTTGCTTCTTTGCCTCACTGATATCCTTGGACTCACCATGTTCGACGCACTCCCACAGTTCATCATGAATTAATGCCATTTTCATCATGAACTTCCAAGAACTGTAGTTCTCGATGCCTTTTAGTTTTTCAATGGCCAGAGAACCCGTAGAACCCGTGGACGTTGCCATGGTGATGGTGCCTTTGGGAGATTGTTTCTTTTACGTAAAATTTTGAAAAATGCAGCGAAATATACGTTCGCATACATACATATACATATTCTGGGCCCATAACCTGATGAAGCAGGAGTATAAAAGAAATAATCTTCAAAGATGAAAACAGATTTACTTGGGATAAAATCGAATATGCAAAAACAGTCAGAAGTAGCTTTCATGAATTGACACACTTCAAATATTTTAAATACTAATAAAGTAGGTTGGTACCTATTTATTCTATGGAGTTTACACTCTCTAACATTCAACTTTAAACATCTTTCATAAGACCTATAGAGCATAGTAATCAAGCACTTAGCACACCTTACGGAGTTGCACCACTAATGGAGTCACTACAAAAGATAACTGCAGCCTTCAAAAAAACCTTTTAAGGAAGTGATAATAGACGCATTTTTATGTAAGTGCTACATGTCGAGACCTTGACATATAAAAACATGCGGTACTGCGTACATGAGTCAGCATACGTAGGGCTGCCAAAACGTCAGCCACCAATAGTACTAGGAAATTGTGATATTTTTATGTTAAGGCCAGGCGGTATTTTAATGATGATTGTTTGCCTGCAAATGGTGAGTAAACGGAATATATCATCAAGCTAAAACTCCAATTATGTGATTTTTTAATCTTTTTTCTATTCAGTTCTAAAGGCAGAAACACGATTAATAGAATTTTACATGATACTTTTACGTTTTGAAAATGATACCTTTTCTCAAGATTTTTGCATTTTTCTTGAAAACTAGTTCAGCTACATATACAAAATAAATACTCACAGAAAGGAAATTTAGTCTTTTATTTGCTTCTAAGTTATCGTTTACCTAGACTGCTTATTTTTCTCATAATAAGCAAAATTAGTTTTGAGCTTTACTTCTGAGCACAGAGAGTTAAACGGATCAACCGAAAATCAACCTTATTGAGTCCCGAGTTGCTATATAAATAAGCATAGAATCGAACGCAGCTCATTCCGCTTCTGGGCGGTCACGAGGTCGGATCCACGCGCGTTTTGACATTTTGACATTTGACAAACTATTTGCCCGCCCCGGCTTTGTACAGGTAACAGAAAATGAAACCAAAAAGTCATAAAGTTAGTAAGTATTTAGTTTTTTTTTCGATTAGGAAAAACAATACTAACTTTACGACCTTAGTAATAATGCACAGTCCCTCCCTAAGGGTAATTTTGAATAAAATAAAAATAAAGTAGGTATTTAATTACTCTGGTGAATCAAACCAGAAAATATTTATTTGAAATAGAACTTTATTGCAACCCCTTTAAAAATTCATAACTTAGTACTTATTATTTTATTTTTATTTAAGAAATTACATTTTATTTTTTAGAAACTTGCCTCCTTTTTTCACCTTCTTGTTAGATAGAACAGAAGATCGAAGATCACTAAAGATTACGAGTAGAACAAAAAATCGGCAAAATTAGTTTAGTAGTTACGGAGATACGTGGTAAAACAAACATTCACACAAACTTCTCTCATTTGTTATATAATAGGACTAGTCGAAATCGAATGTCATTCGGAACAAAATGGAGTGGAGTCGCATCCTCAACTATATAATTTGGTTTTGGTTCAAGGACTGTGTTGGCCAAGTGGGATATTACCCCGAATTTAGTTTTTTTTTAGCTTCACTTGTATTCATCTATGTCAACAGAATCTTAGAACGTAGTTTTAATCCATTTCAAAACGTCGGATCAAAATGTGCACACTTATCAAGGATCAAAGACATTATTATTTTACCACGTTTTTATTATACCTATAGGTATAGTCACTTTCTTGTTCGTCTGTCTATCTGTCTGTCGTTCCGTGGAAAATCTCGCGCGACTAAAATTTCGAGCACTTTCCGTGTAGCTGGTCGGCT
Source organism: Camptogramma bilineatum (assembly GCA_958496255.1). NCBI lineage: Eukaryota > Metazoa > Arthropoda > Insecta > Lepidoptera > Geometridae > Camptogramma > Camptogramma bilineatum. The sequence continues at coordinate 3,055,728 of OY292451.1, forward strand.
AAAACTGTCAGGGTAGCTCTAATAATAGTACTAAGTTGTTAAGATGGAGACATTCTACGAATTAAGACACACAAAGTAACGTACTATTGACTTTCTGTCCTATGACAATTTGTTAGTGCTAGTGAAAGATGAAGATACTTTGCAGGGTCTGCTTTTCTTGCGCCTTCTAGTAAATCCTTTTTCTTAGTCATATATAGTTTGTTAGCTAGTGTCAAAGTTGGAAACGTCAAGTAGACAACCGTCATTGTCACTTGGATGTGGTCGACGCAAAGAAGGCAGAGGCAAGGAAGTTATATAGTTACGTAGGTATATAACTTCCTTGGGCAGAGGGCCCTAAAGTCAGTTTCGTTTTGGAGGGCTCGCTTCCCTGAGGGTGGGTGGCGAGCAGGATGACACTTTGGTTCTTCTGGTATCGGAGCAGAGTAGTCGCTCCTCGAGAGTAGTAATGTTCTGTGGGTCGCTTTGCCTCTTTCTGTTGAACTCACCGCGTTTCCATTTTGTTTTTTAAATGGTGATAGTAATTCTAATCGGCAAAAATCGAATCAATCCTCTGTTTAAGTCTTGTGAAAGTAATTGTAATTATAAAATAGACATCCTGACTACACGTTACATTGGTTATTTCGTGTCTTTGAACATATCGGACCATCCATACTTTTTTTTTTTTTTTTAATTTATTTACCATATAAAATTTTACAAATGAAACTTAGGTAACTATAGCACAGAAAAAACCACTAAGGTTCGCAAAAAGTATGCTATAAATTAGTCTGCTTAAATTAACAGGTAGGTACTTATAACAAAATAACATCACTTAATAAGTACTTACAACACAACTTCACGCCCAGAACCTCTCCCTGACAAGTATATGATCTTCTTATGAAATATTATCTTATTTTATTAAACGAGCAATATTTGTTTGTTTGTTTATTTGTACTCACGTTCTCGAAAACGGCTCTAACGATTTCGATGAAATTTGCGGTAGGTACAGAGGTTTACGGTTTACGGGGGCGAAGAATCGATCTAGCTAGGTCTCTACCTAGCTAGATCGATCGAGACCTAGCTTTTTTTAAATAGGTAGATACTTAACTCATTTTTCTTTTTTTCTCGATTTGCACCCAAGCAGAGCTTGGTCGCCCAGATATTCTATTGTTAGCTGTATCCAGAATAAGCGATGGCGAAATAGCAGATGGCGCTGGTATAAATACGGGTGCCGGTCGGGAACGGCCGCACTTGCTCGTTGGCGTTCGACGTGTTAACATCAGAGGAAACTTGGTTTCGTAGTTTTATGGTCGCGTGAGCCATTTTTCTTGTGATTTGTGCGTATTTTGTGAAGTGTCAAATTGGATATTAGTTTGTTCTATTTTGGGCTGTTTTTGTAAAAGTAATTTTGTGACTTTGATTAAAGTTAGGTTTCTCGATTATATTTTTTTATCTTTAAATCACTCCTGTTCCTAAGATCAGTAAGTGGGATAAAGAGCCAGTAAAAGAAAGTAAAAGCCCACGAATTTTACACCAAAATGGAACAAACCTACCCACACGTAAAGAAAATTTTTGATGTTTGTTTGTGGTTATTTGTGTTGTGATTAATTCTCACGTAAGTACCATTTGATTGTTTTCTTTTGTAAAACGCCGCGAAGTACATCGCGTTGTCGTTCACAATGTCATTCGAAAAGTGGCTCGCGCGTTCGCAAACGTTCCGTTCGCGTAACTTATCGCACAAAAGTTCGCGAGGTAGTTCACATCGTAGTAGGCTACGACCTCCTTCATGCAGCGAGGTGCCAGGCATCCAGGTGCCATGGTACAATCATAGAGTTAGGGCATGCGTGCGTTATAAATTTTATCTAGTTCATCAAACGTTCATGCCGCTCCCTGTGTCCTAAGCAGTTAGTCTAGGTCAGGTGAAGCCGAGCCCTAAAATGGTAAGAAGCGTTTTAAACGATGATTTGCATCGAAGCAAACCACAAAGGTTCGTTGTGTGAAATTACCTACTAGGAGCCGAACCAGAGAGCTTCTTGTTGAGAATCAAACCCGTCATTATGTGAAATATGTAGGGGTTACTCGATGACCTCTCATATGTAATAAAGTTTTCTCTGTGCACAGTTTTACAAGTCTGCATAATGTCAGGCATTCGCCGCGAGCTGATGCGGTTGAGCCACCGGCAGCTACGGCGAGACGACGCGAGCAGCTGCACAGCGCTTGGTGCCCTGGCGTGGCGAGCGGTGATTGAAGACGTGTGCAGCGCTCATCAGCACAAGAGCTGGTGGTCTGTGATTTTGAATCTGTGACCTGTGATCTAATCTGTGGTCTGTGATTTTTAATCTGTGACCTGTGATTTAATCTGTGGTCTGTGATTTCTAATCTGTGACCTGTGATCTAATCTGTGGTCTGTGATTTAATCTGTGACCTGTGATCTAATCTGTGGTCTGTGATTTTAATCTGTGACCTGTGATTAGCCATCGGTCCAAGTGGTTGGATTTGCTTGTCCCTAAGCAGGTCTCCACGACGAGAGGTGAAGCTGAGCGGTCGGAGAACGACCCAGATGCTGTGTGAAGACTTATGGAAAGGAGTAACAGGGCCCTATTTTCATTATTTTGAGACGTCTCTGAGATGAAGTATGTATGAGCGTGTTTTAAGGCGATACATGCTATGTGACGTATGAATTAAGTGAAAGCGTTATAGTGAAAGGAGAATGATAAGCTCAGTTTTTAGACTCCAGATGTCTGTCCTAACACATTGTTTTCCTGCAGGTGATGAGCCTGATGAGACTAACAAAAAGTCCATCAGCCTCCGCATAACAGGGACCAGGCGTTCAGCGCTCCGTATCCTGGTTCGAGGCGGGTCCGTCATCGGTAGCCGTCACCGTCAGCGGCACCACACCGAGTCCCCGGGTTGAGGACAACCCACTGTCAGGAGAGGCCGTGTTAGCTGTATCCAGAATAAGCGATGGCGAAATAGCAGATGGCGCTGGTATAAATACGGGTGCCGGTCGGGAACGGCCGCCAATCCCGACGTCGACCAAGACACGTTCTTGGTGACCCCGACGACAAGATCACCGCCGCTAACGCGGCGGAGATCTAGTCATCCGCGTTAGATAGTATACACAATACACTCCACACGACACCGACCCCGCCGGCGGGGTCGAAGACGTAGTCTCTCTCTCCGTTTCCGCCCCTTCTGGGCTGCGGCCGTCCTCAAAAAACCCTCCCCTGGCGACAGCCCAAGCCGAGGTCCGTACCTAAGTGGTGCCCTTGCGCATGTTGCCCCAACCTATCTTTATCCGGCGTAGAGCCTTCTGCTCTCGCCATAGTCCGGTAACGTTGCAAAGGTCGACACGTGACCAGCCAACATAAAAGTCCGTCCGAAAAAAAAAAAAAAAAAAAAAAAAAAAAAAAAAAAAAAAAAAAAAAAAAAAAGAACGGCCGCACTTGCTCGTTGGCGTTCGACGTGTTAACATCAGAGGAAACTTGGTTTCGTAGTTTTATGGTCGCGTGAGCCATTTTTCTTGTGATTTGTGCGTATTTTGTGAAGTGTCAAATTGGATATTAGTTTGTTCTATTTTGGGCTGTTTTTGTAAAAGTAATTTTGTGACTTTGATTAAAGTTAGGTTTCTCGATTATATTTTTTTATCTTTAAATCACTCCTGTTCCTAAGACTATAATAAGTAATAATAATTTTGAAGGTAACTACTAGGTATCACTTCCATCAAAAAAAATAATTGATGAAGTCTCCATGACAATGTTCGCTACTTCAACAAGATGTAAAAATTATAATTATTCCAAGATAGTTTCAAAAGTTTTAACATGTCAAAATATCGTGAATAGATAGAGGGTAGAGGGGCGTTTGGGGGGAGTCAACGATGACATTTCTTTTGAAAGCTAATCCTTAAAGCTATTGAGATTACTATAGGCACTACTCAGGGGCGGCCTTAGCTAACGCGAGGCCCCGGGCGGTAGATCTTTGCGAGGCCCCTGGTGACGGGCGTGAGACCAAGATTTTTGGGAGGGACACACGATATTATGCTGAGGGAAGGGGGGGGGGGGGGTGAGCGAAGCGAGCCGATTTTTTTAGCAATTTTTTTTACTTTGGTAGCAAAATAATGAGCCTAATATGCGAGCAAAACGAGCTCCCTACTCGCAAAATACCCATGAATTTAAATGCGAGCGAAGCGAGCCGAATTTTTAAAGAAAAATGCAACATCATAATGACACTAGATTTTGCTTACAGTGCTCCAAGAAAAGGCTGGCTGCTTGTCGGTTTCTATTCTGCGGTCAGACTTCGTTCGCAAAATACACATGATGCTAAAATGCGAGCGAAGCGAGCCGATTTTTTTAAACAAATGACACATTGATATGACGGGATGAAAAGGGCTAAAAACGTTTGTACGAAAAATTTAGAATTCCTAGCATTTAAGAATTTAAGACATTATAATGCTGGATGCTGGATCAAAGATTTTGGGGGGGTGGGATGTCATGGCCCTGGGACCGAGCCTGCCTAGTCATTGCGAGGCCCTACTAAAGTTCCTTGGTATTGAAATTTTGATGACGAAAAGTCGGAGTCGCGCACATATTCTAAAACAAAGTCCTTCGCCCCCTCATAAACTACTGAACGGATTTTTATTTGGTTTTTTCACCAATAGACAGATAGAGTTGTTCATGAGGAAGGGTAGGTGTATAATTCGTTTAGGTTTTGTGTAAATTGGTTGAAATATGATGATGATTGTTGAAAAAGTTGGAAAAATACAGCTGACTGGGAGTTTTCCTAAAAAAAGCTGCCTATTCTTTTTGAGATAATAACAAAACAATGTAGAAGGCATTGTTCTTATTTAGGTTTAAAGAAATGTTCACAATAGAATTTGTCTATCTTTAACGGATAGGTTTACTAATGCTTATAAAAGATTTTCTCTAGTTGGCTTGCTGCGCGAGGCCCCTACAAGCGCGAGGCCCCGGGCGAGTGCCCTGCTCGCCACCCCCAAAGGCCGCCACTGACTACAGTGTTCTGTTAAATGTAGGCATAGGTTGCTTCCTCATGCTCTGTCATCTAAAATATGTAAATGGCTTCGTGTTACATTATCATGCTTAACTAATGTGACTCTACTAGTGAGCATAATCTCATTCTGGTAGTCTTAAGGCGAGTTTGACTCTATAATCCTTTCGATACCCAACTTTAAGGAGTAGGTATGTACAGATCCAGAGGCCCTAGCCATATTACATGATCTATCGTCGCTGTAGAACGATCTATCGTCACTGTAGAATAGAATACTTCAAAATGTATAGGAATTGACGTTCTGACCACGTGACTCATCTACTTGAAACGTCAAATCCTATACATTTTGAAGTGTTTCTATTCTACAGCGACGATAGATAGTGTAATATGGCTAGGGGGGCATGTTCGAACTTTAGCTACCTACCCGTCTATCGTATAACATTTTTTGTGTGTCAAAAATTGCACCCAGGTAGGTTTTTTTAACCAGCCCCCTGATTGTCTATCTTTAATAGCTACCAAAATTGGTCTGAAACTCTCAAATATGACAGTTCAGTGACCACGCAAGTAGCTCTGTTACTCTCATCTCAACTAGACCGAACGCGACAAAAATTCCTTGCTAAAGATACCTCCGCGTTTTGACAGTTTGAGACCAATTTGAGGTTTGAGACAAGTTAAACAATCAGCGTGCGGATCCTTCGAGATTATTTATAATCCCTATTAGTTTTGTATTGACCAATCGATCACTACGTCTGTTCACCGTTTGAATCACTGATTTGAGGAAAACTTCACTTAACCTGACGAAAATAGATTAAGCGTCCTTTGTAATCGTTACCTAGACTTACCCTAATGAAAACCAATCGTTTTTCCGAACCAAAGTGGAAAGAAACCGTAATGGGGCTTCTTGTCTTTAGCGTGAATAAAAAAAGAACCTCTATCTATAGCGTTGTGACAACCCCAGACACCTGATTAATAAGAAAGGCTTCGCGACGCCCCACAGGAACTGTTCTATAAAAGTATAAGAAATAAGTTCGTATGAGCTATCTATGTGCATACAAATATATAACATCGTGTATAGAACGAGTAGGTATATCAAATACTCGACGATCTTTATATGGACTAAATATTTTTTTTTACATACAATACAATATCGAATACAATTTTGATACTTACAGACTTTATGTACAAATACAAATACAAATAGTTTTATTGTTTCTTGAGTTACATGCAACTTACATTACACAACTTAAGTACCTAATTTTATCTGTGCTTAAAAATAGGTCCTAGAACAGCTGGCCTTGATTAGGCTAAGCAGATAGTAAAATAAATAACATAGTATTAGGCAAGCTTTAACTTTGATCTGTATGTAAATACATTTATACAGTAAAACCAGAAAAATATTGCGTTTCGGAAATAATCGCATAAAATTACAAAAACTATTGACAAAAAGTCAATTGGAAATGAAAATTACTCATAATTTCAATTTTATCGCAAACAAATAAATATCAATGTCATTTTTAAGAAAAGCAAATTAGTTGCAAACCTTGCGAGCTGCGCTGCTAACAACGTGCACTTCTGTCGCTTTCTGTTTTGTAAAATCAAACATGAAAACATCGCAAGGAAACCCGCGGCTTAGTCAGTCCCACACGTATTGACCATGTATTTCCTGTGGTTAAGCTGAGAGGATGGTGTAGGTGCTGGGCAAGCCTACTCCATCTCAAACAATGTCCCAGGCACTAGTGTCCCGTTAAGTGTAGGCAGGCTTAACTTTTGTGAATAACTGCTGGTCATGTCAACGATTTAAGCTAATAATATTAATAGGATTGCAGGAAAACGTAGGTGCATTGATAGAACTATTCACCCACGTCATAGGCCATTCGGGATTCCCACCTACACCAGAGCATAAAACCCCATTATAAAAACTAATATGGCTTCCTAGATTCTATTTCGGTGCAGTCAGTAGTCATAATCTCATTAGTTATCTAGAACTCTTAACAGGATTTGAATCTAGACCACAGCGCAAAAATGTGACCTGATTTTATAAAAAGAAAAAAAAATTCTCCAGCAACATGAATAAAAAGCTAAAAAGCTTTTTAGGAAAGCGAAATTTCCAAGTTGTTTTCTTGGAAATTTCATGAGCTTTTTTACTTTGGTACTACATATTTAAACGAATGAAACACCCACGAGAAGAAGTACTTGTGTGATAGGCCTTGGGGCGGCCTCAAAACTCCGTCACCAGAGTTGGCCACTTATTCATACGAACTTACAGACTTACTTTATTTGTGTGATACCAATTAGCGATATGATGTATTGTTTCATTAATGTATACGAGTACTAGAAGTAGTTTAATTAGAAATTTCAAAGCTCTGAAAACTTGAATATTATTAACGTTTATCAAAATATTGTTGCTTGTAGGTTTATTCAAAAGGCCTGATTTATCACGTTTACGCGAACCTTAGGCCTAAGATGTTCCTTATTACCCTCGACCGAAAACTGTGGTGTTTTTCACTAAAACATACAATATTACTTAATAATACTTACCAGTTTCATTTTGGAATATTTTTTGAATGTTTTTGTTTATTTTAGTAGCATTATGCTCCTTGGGAAGTTAATGAAATACCTCTTAATTTAGGACATCGTTGAGATGAAGTAGGCTTGCAGCTAAGCCGTGGGTTTCTATTCTACACTATTGTCTCTTTAATCGATAAGGCCTCTATTAATAAACTCGTATTAACTTCTGTCAAAGTTGCGCCACGGATTAAACTATTACCATCCTTTTCTGTTAGACAGTGACAAATAAGGATGGCAATAGTTAAATCCGTGGAGCAACTTTGACAGAAGTTAATACGAGTTTATTAACAGAGGCCTAAGAGTTTGCGTCAAAGTGCTATAAATTTTCCTAAATGGAAAATCCATTGTTGCACGATGTTTGATAAGGTTCTATTTCTTAATACAAATAGGTGTTTCCTATTGTACAAATTTATAATTACAATAGGAAATATTTATTTGTATTTAATATAAATACATTAATACAAATAGATATTTCCTATTGTACTTCCTTATACTAATTAATAAATGAGATAGAAATGTTCTGGACACTTTTATCCCAATCATCCTAAAAAAAATATAAATTGTCGATTAAAAATTCAATTAGGCTAGTGTATTATTAGGTTCTTATCGCAAAGCCACTTAATGTTGACTTTCAATTATGCTAACAATTGTAATTTACAGTAGAACGAACAACATATTTCCGAATTGGAAACAAACAATGGTGTTAGTGATGTAACAGAGTGCGCAGGATTGGAAATGAGAACCACTCAATTTTCGGAAACGAGGTATATTTTAGACCGATTGCGTACACTCGTGGCTACTAAAATATACCTCGTTTCCGAAAATTGAGTGGTTCTCATTTCCAATCCTGCGCACTCTGTTACATCACTAACATAGTGGTTTTCGAGCCGAATAATGTTTCACACTCCACGCAAGATGGAAACACGTAGTCTGGCATTACAACAACGACACAGCAAGAGCAGCATGGTAATTTAAACGAAAGAGTGTAAATGTAAACAGAGAAGCTGAAATAGCTAATGGCACGGTGACTAAAAATTACAAGTCTCAGATTTTTAAAATAACTTTTGTACGAATTCGCGAACCCGTAAGTATAGGACGCTTTTCGCAAATGCTTATGCAAAGTTTGTCTATGCAAAATGGAAAACATTCGTACAATCACAGAATTCTGAATTCTGTGCGTACAATATACGAAGGTTTGTGTAACTGAGAGAGAGTTGGCCACTTGCTCATACGAACTTACTTACTTTTTTGTGTGAATGTGCATGAAGCGCTCGTGGCGTATCTTGCTTAGACGCTCTTGATTGATCGTCGAAGTTAAGCAACGTTGTGCGCGGTCACAATTTTAATGAGTGACCGCAAGTGGCATTACGAACTAAGCGCTTCCGTGCTTCGGAGGGCACGTGAAATCGGTGTCGTTAGCCATGACCGAGGCTTTTAGGCGGTCTAAAAACTCCGTCACCAGGGTTGGCCACTTGCTCATAGGAACTTACTTATTTACTTTGCATGCATGTCAGTGACCCCGGTATTTAATTCATTGTACACATGTTGCTTGTCGGTACAAAATAGACTCAGATATGGAGTCAAGTAGTGATTGAGTCGCATAAGGGCTACAGACATGATAGTATCGGCGATCACAGTTGTTTTGCGACTTTGTCGAGGTTCGATGACTAATAGTTGAATAGAAGCAAGCGACTTGATCGCCGCGAATGGAATTAGCACCAGTGTATCTACACTTCAATCTTAGCGAGTGGCCACACTGCGTTTTCTGCAGCGCGTTTTTGAGCTGCGCGTTTATATCGATACAAACGCGCAGATAGCTTCCTTCCCACAGAATTAATAGGGATTGTATCCAAACAAACGCGATGCGACCGCGCAGCTCAAGAAAACGCTGCAGAAAACGCAATGTGGCCACTCCCTTAAAGCGTTTAAACGCAGCATCGAAATTCAGCTAGTAAATCATTGACAGAAACGTTATCTTGTGTGTATCTCCTACGACTTTCTCAAAGTACTTATCTGTCAATACATTACACAGAAACACACAGTATCAAAGTCACTCGCAAAAGTTAAAAGTTCCGTATCACTTCTAAATCCATTAAAAATTCTACAAAGCACTCGACAGAATTGCCAATCGTGTCACTATACAAACAGATGATACGATCGATGCCGTTATGAGATTTACATAAAAGTAAAAAGGTTTTTTTAATTAAAATTCTGTGTGCATTTGTAGCATGTTTTCTATTATGTATGCAAACGGTCCTTTTGTAGTATTGTAGGTAATATGAAGAGAAATCTATCATAGTTAAAGGGTTTGGTAACTCCTAAACGTTTTGTGAAATATTAAGATAAATAATTTGGTAACTTCAAATGTTTCGTAGTCTAGTCATTTATTCATAAATCTTTGTAGATTTGTGGTTACAAATTGGTTACATAATACTCTTTAAAATTGCAATAGAATGATTTTAACTAAAAATACTTAGTTGTTTTTATGATCATAAGTTGTATTAAAATAAACAAAGAATTTACTACGACCTTGGCCTGTATTCTACTAGATGACAACCGCTTTGGTTTGGTTCGTTCTCTTAAATGTCAGCCATTTGGTGAAATAGTAGAATAGCTTTTCAAAATTTGTTCTGCCAAAGTTCAAAACCTAACCACAACTGAGTCGTTTGTTATTAGTAGTCATGGAAACAGTCGCTTTAGTTGAGGTTTTGGTTGAGGTTGATAAAAAGTTCGGTACCGGAATCGACGCCCTTATATGATTGGATTTATGGATAAGCAATAATATAGTAGGTACTACGAACGATAAAATATCGTTTTTTTTTTTAATGCACGCAACGCATTGCGTGCGGTTAAGAGGAAGCTAAACTTCAATTTTATGTAACTACGGAATAGATACATCACGAAATATTGTTTGTTATTTTAACAATGATATTACGCGTTTGTTCCTAATTAATCCTGAAAAATAACATCGCATTATACAAATAAATACAAGTACGAGTATCTAGAGCTTTTATTGTATTTATTCTCCCAAATAAAATAAATCCATCGGAACAAATCAGTTAATCTATCACACAAATAAAGTATTACTTTATCTTTATACGATTCTGCCCAAATAGTTTTACTATTGTTGTTTCTTGTTATCTATTTCATAGATATAATAATGAAGTTTGTGAGGACGGACGTTGGGATGTTAACGGAACAGCATTTATTTGCAATAGATAACACAAATATTTGTTCAATCTTGCTGCAAGGTTATTCGTACTAATATCACAGAAAACTTAAAACAAAAAACTAAAATATGAATATTTTAACCCTGTCCACCTTTTTTATCAGAATAAATAAGAAATGAAATTTGACAAAAAATAGCCCTTACATTAGAGAACTAGTGTCTATGCTAATTTCACAAAGAGGTAATACCTAGTTGTTTTACGATCAGTTTCGTATTTTCTACACGTATGTACGTTTTATGAAATAGGGCGCGTAAGGAGATACGATACTGATACAAATGTGTGAATCACCTTTACTTGCTTTACCAAAGAAATGATAAATCTTGTGTGGTCTCTGAATTAAACACATACGGAACGGAGCCGCGAGTAAAAGTAAGTTACACAAGTTCGTGCCTCGGAATGAATTAATGTCGAAATTTCCCGGAGTTTAAGGCGAGGATGGCGCGAAAATTTGATTTGTGCCTTTTAAGGGCTGGAGGGACTGGAGCGTGTGTCGTGCAAGTTTTATTTCCGAGTTACGAGGTTGGCACATGCAACCAATGGCGTCGGCAGGGTGGGGCAGTTGCCCCTTTCCAGAGATTCAAAAAATGTAGAGAAGTGCAAAGAAATTAAAGTCGTAAGTCCACTCAAATGACTTGCTTGACCGATTTGCCTTCCCCCCCCCCCCTTTCCCTCCCCCTGGGCCATCGGCTGGCAACGCTCTTGCATGCAACGTACGTAATACGTACGTTGCAGTAGTAGAGTTTTGAGAATTTGAGATGCATATAAATAAAGACCAATTTAGCGTGCATTTTTCCTCTCTCAGCCGTTTCTTTGGAAAAATATTTCGTATTTCGTCAGTTTTTTCCCCGTTGTAATCGAATTGTACTGTAACTTTAGCGACGATGGGACCGGGCCGGAGCTCAGTAATCTAATTCTTTGTTCGCTTTTCCATTACTGTTATGTCTGAAGCACATATGAAAATACATGGAGGTTATTGGAGGGAGGGCATAGAGGTTTTTGCCCTGGGTGCCTAAATTGGCCGGTAACGCAATTCCTTCTATGAATCATATTATGGTTCGTATTATGTTTCTTGTCACTCTCACGTCTACGAAAAGAGAAGGAATATAATACAATTCTTAAAGTGATTCAGCTAAACCGGCCTTTTTAGACACGCTGCAGTCAACAAGGCTCATATATTACAGCTATAAGAAAAACACCCCAAAAAATTCGTTCAAGCTACCATTGGGCTATCAGAACCATGTGTTCAAATTGCATTACCATTTTACTGTTATCCTTGTGCGTAATTTACATTTATCCCTTATTTATTTTAATATCCCTTCTGTTACAGTACATTTAAAAAATATTTTCTTTTGAGGTTGAGACACCTATGACGGAATATAATTTGGGCAATACAATCATCTAATTTTGTTTTCCTTCTATAATAGTCGTAATCTGAAAATAATTTCTAATACGAGTACCTACCTATAATGCAATAAAAAATAATTAAAAAAACCTGCTGAACTCGAGCGGTTTTACTATTCGAAACTGAAGAGTTCCACCTCTTAACTCTCACTCATCAGCATCACAGAAACATACATGAACTTAAGCAATCTTAAACAGAAGAATTATCAATATTACTACCTGAAAATAAAACCTTTGTTTCTTCTATTTCAGCGAGCACTGGAACCGCGGCGCCTCAGTCCGAAGACATAACAGAGACTCCAGCCGACTTACCCCGCCCCTCAGACAGACAACCCCGCGCTATGTACTACGGCAAAACCACTGCGCCCCCTACACTGCCTCCAAACATCACAGAAACCACTCCAAACAACATAACAGACACCGACCCTATACAACCTGTACAGACAAATACAACCACACCTATCTTAAACACAACAGACATTGTCCACCCATCGGTTATCTGGACATCAGTAAACACCACTGAACTCAATAGAATGAATGAAACAGAATCAGAAACCAACACAACGCTTGCTCCCAAGAGACGCAACCAAACCAGACCTGATGTTATCAAAGATGATATTAACAACAGCGCCGCTGAAAGCCGAATAGTCACAGAGAAGCCACTATCTTTAGAAACAGTGTTCCATCAAACACGATTGCCACCGAACATAGAGTCATCTAGACGGGTGATAGATCAGAATGATGGGATGGACACAGGAGCGATTGCTGGTATTTCATTCGCGGCGTTGGTTCTGGTTGCTTTGGCGGGCAGTACCGCTTTTGTTCTGTACCGACGGAGGTATCTGAACAAGCCGCAGACTTTGAATGATAAGTGCTCCAATCCTGACTCTAGTGGGTACTTGGATGATAGCACTATCAGGGTAAGTATTGTACGTATTGTTGTTTCAAAATTATAAATCTTACCATAAATCCATAAATAGCAATAGTAGAATAGTGATGGTCTCTCTTGATAAATCGTTCAAGTTAAGCAACGCTCTGAGCGGTTGATATAGGATAAGTAACAGAGTATGTCTTCTCCTGAACACGCGACACGTTGTAGGCTTTTATAAAAGCTGTAATTGTCGCCTGTGATCTAATTTTTTACCACGAACTCGCAAACTTCTTACAGAACGAAAGCTCATGGTCTTCTGTACAGTACTCGCAAGGCATTAATGAGGCACTGTACGGAGAATCTTTTTCTTCTTCTTCAATATAAGGGGTTGCCCCTTATCGGCATAACTGATGCCTCTTTCTCCACAAAGCTCTTTACAAGGCTCCTTGACCTCCTTATACGACATGACAACAACCTTCTTCACTTGGCTCATGTAGCCTATCCTCGATCTTCCGTTTCTTCCTTCCACTTTTCCTTTAATGATGTTCTTAACGAAACTGTCATTTCGTATAACATGGCCATGGCCAATCATCTTCCCTTTTCTCTCGACAACTTGCAACAACGATCTTTCCTCCTCCACTCTTTGCAAAACCTCAATGTTGGTCACTCTTTCCGTCCAGCTGATCCTCTCCATTCTACGCCAGCACCATATCTCAAAAGCCTCCAATGTAACTTTGTCCTTTTTTGTCATTGTCTACGTCTCACACATATGACATACAAATGTTATCTATACATACATACATAAAATTACGCCTGTTTCCCATCATAGGGGTAGGCAGAGACCACAGATCTCCACTTGCTACGATCCTGACACACTTCTTTCTTATCTTATCTTCTTATATGTTATCTATAATTTCAGGATAACTCCGAGGAGATGTACAGTCTGGACAACGATAGTTTCCTAAACTCCCTCGAAGCTATGACCATTCAAAACTACTGGACTGACACAGTGAAGCACACAAAGTTATAAGTGGCGTGTGGCTGCAGCGGGACCTACGACAATACCCCGCTGTGCCATATGACGGAGCTGCTCTCCGAAACACTGCTTTCGGATTAGTGAGAAAGTGAGTCCAGTCGTATATACTCTGTGAATGTGATTGCAATATCTTCTTGGATTTTTGACTTAAGAAATAACTATGTAGTGGATTGATATTTTTCAGATTAAATGTGATAGCTCTTGTATCTTGTGGATATATTAAGACCATGGATTCTGAATGCTGATACTTAAATAGTTTTAATCTTATTCTGAGAAATAAGTTGGGCTATTTAAATTTGGCATTAGAGATCCGTTAGTTTTAGTTTAGAGTTTTTCGTGTATAATTGTGACAGGCACTGACGCCCCAAAACTTAATTTATTCTAATTATTAATGATATTGTACATTAATAAACGTACAGAACATAGTTGTGTATATTCCTTGTGTATTTTTTTCGCTTATATATTAGACTATTCTATGAATTTTTTTCCGTATGATATAAATAAGTAATACATATATTTCTTGGGACAATTTTATGAAATGTGTATTGACACGTTTTTAACCTGAGTGTTAAATGTACTAAAATAATGTAATCTTCGTGTACCTATCATATATCTTATATAAAATAAAACTATATGTATTTAATTATAGAAATGTAACTGGCAACTAATTCTGACCTTGATTCCATAAACATGACATTATAATCATCTCTATTTTGTCAAACTTTTAGTATCATAGTTTATTTTAAAAAGTTTTTGGTTGTAAAAAAGGAACGTCCTAGAAACCCAGTAACAATTTTGTAAATAATAACTTTCATTGTAAGTGATCTCAATACATCGTTTTAATTTAGTGCATAGATTTAGTTTGACTTTATTTTAAAGATTTGCATTTTTTTGAAATTATTTTCTGTAATAGTGATTTCACTTCCGTCCAATTTTTTTATCTTGATTTTTAAGCTTTATCTATTACTTGATCTGGATATTCATGTGAAATTTTAGAAAATTCTATATCAAAACTACAAGGCTATATCAAAAATACTTACTAATTTACTGGTCATTTCTTGATTTACAAAAATGTATTAAGTATATTAAAATAAGTGTATAAAGAACTATTCATTTTGCGAAAATATTATGATCATTGCGAAAATCATATCAATAATCATAACTAGATTATCGTGGTCTGCCCGTAGCATGGATTAATATGGCTAAGAAGACGTTTTACAAAAATATAGTGAAAAAACATTTCGGTAAGTAACTGAAATGTTCTAAAAAGTTGAAATATTATGTTCTATGCTCACGATCTCTTTGAATATGGTAGATTGTCTATTAGATTTTAAATCTTGAAATAATTTTTATCTAAAGAATTAGATAGGTAATTTTGAGATTTCACTGCTGAAAAAAATATGTCAAACCGCCATATTTATTCTTTAGAATATACAATTTGACGATTGAAAAATTAGGCATTTTGATCTCTATTCTTCAAATTATTGTCTAGGACTCATGCTACAGGGTTTGAAGGTTCTTACTAATATGAACTGTATCCGCGAGTAAGTAAGACACCTTTTCCGCGCACTCGATTACTTAATACTTAACTGTGTGTAACACCATAATGTATTTTAGGTAATAATGTAGATTTATTTACTTTGTCTCTCAACTTGCTTGATAAGTGATTACACGCGGAT
The DNA here is from genome assembly GCA_958496255.1 of Camptogramma bilineatum. NCBI lineage: Eukaryota > Metazoa > Arthropoda > Insecta > Lepidoptera > Geometridae > Camptogramma > Camptogramma bilineatum. The sequence continues at coordinate 3,071,493 of OY292451.1, forward strand.
CAAACAGAATTCTGCAATATTTTCAACTTTGTATATAAAAAGTTAAAGTTTCAACTTTATGAAAATAATTATTAAAAGAGGCGACCTCTGTGGTGTAGTGGGTGAAGGCCCACCTGAAACACAGAAGGTTGCGTGTTCGATTCTCGCCTCGAGGCAAATGTTTGTATGATCTGCAAATATTTATCTCGGGGTCTGGGTGTTTTTCTATTAGAATATGTATGTATTTACAAAAAAAAAGTAACAGTATGTAGTATAACAGTCATGTAGTTCACATAACACAAGCTCCTCTTACTCTGGGGCTAGATGACGCTGTTTGAAATTAATATTCAGCATTATTTATGATTATAATTATAAGATTCAATACATAATGAAATGAGAGAACGTCTACCGCGCCTTGGGCCTGTTGAAGTTTTGTTAAACGGTCTTGAACCCCACAATGGACTAAGCTGACAAGAGCTCAAACTGATTAGCATATGTGTGAAAAGGGAAGTTTGCTTTGTTACTAGGCCATAGAGTTTGTCATAATATGTCAGACTACATACCTACTTGCTCGTATAGTGGTCACTTATCTGCAAATTAGTGAGACACGACATAAGTATACTTACTTACATTTCCTATTATAAGTAACCGTTTTTGCTATCAAGCAATATAACTATTTCTGTATTTAAAAGTAAAAATTGATGTTGTGTAATTGTTTCCGAAGTTGTAATAATCTTGGAATTGAAGATAAAGTTCAATGTATTTTTTTCTATCATAATCTTTTTAGTACTACCCTTTTCAAAACCTTCGGTACAAAGTGCCAGGTACTTGTAGTTCTGTCACGTATTTTTGAAAAGAAACCCCTTAGATTGTGTAGGTAAAATGTACTTGGTTTGTGAGTATTGTAATAATAATTTAATGTAATTAAATCTATTTTTACTTGACCTGTTATTATTAATTATTTTCAAATACTATGCGGTGTCTTCTGATGGAGAGCGCCACAGAAGCTCTATGCACTATAAAGCACATCCTGCAAAAGATGCATTGGTGCCATTCTCAGACTAATAAGATGATGGTGCCAATCAGGGTTTAATTTCAACAGAATAATGTAGCTGTAGGTACCAATAATGGGGCGTTTAAACGGCGCGCCATTACGCGAGCCGAGCCTGGCTCGGCTCGTGACTCGGCGCGCCACGCGCCGTTTAAACAGCTACGCTCGGCTCGGCTCTAGCCGAGCCGCGCCTCCACGGACGCCTCCGCTCACGTAGGCTCGTGATATCCCGCGCCGTTTAAACAGCTACGCTCGGCTCGGCTCTAGCCAAGCCGCGCCTCCACGGACGGCTCGGCTCGCGTAGGCTCGTGATATCCCGCGTCGTTTAAACGCACCATTATATGGATGAATAAATTAAAAGCTTTTAAAAATACATACTGAAGCTGAAGGTTTGATATTATTTTAGTCGCCACTAGCATAAAATTCACAATTTTTAATAGTAGTTTTGAATTTAGGCGCCAATCAGCGCCATCTATAACTTTATTTTAACAACATAGATAAAGGTTGAGCTTTACTAGGCTATAGTACTGTTTTACCGACTGATCTGAAGTTAGGCACTCGCACAGCAGGAAATTCAAAAGTCAGTGTCAAAAGTGATTCGTCACTTCAAAATGACAGTGACATGACTTTCATTCAGCAAGCAGTCAGTCTTCGCTTCGGTTTGGTTTGTTGGGTTTTGTTTTGTTGTGTGTTCTTTCTTTTCTATTGAAAGTGCGATTTATTTAATCTTCGAAAAATGGTCCAAGCTTGGTACATGGATGAGGAAACGAACGATCAGCGTTTGGAGCATCACAGGAACCCACCAGAATACCTTTCCTTGGAGGATTTGCACAAGAAAACTGGAGTGGAGTACTTCAACGTGAGTGCAACTTGTAAACTGATAACATTTGCTTCTTATCGCCACAATTATTCTCATTATTTCGGCTCGTTGTAAGCTAAAGATAAGATTTTTTATTACCTACAGCTTCTGATTCAGATTCAGTTAAGCAAATTATTAAATCCAACTTATTATTTGCCTACCGTACGGTTTTAGCCGTGGCTGAGGCTAGCGCAGGATCGAGGCGAATGGCGGACACGAAGGGAGGCCTATGCCCAGCAGTGGGTTCAAAATGGCTGATGATGATGATGATGATAGGACCTACATATCAGACTGCCCACTGATTCTGCTTCGTTTGGAATGGTAGACGTCCAACATGGCCCCAGCCGATGGCTGAGGGGGTAGGGGCATTGTTACTCCATGGGCGCATCCTTCATGTAAAGCTTATTATTGATTTCATTTTGATTAGTTAATAAAAGCTAAATAAAACTTACTTCTAACTAAAATGTATTTTGATATGGGTTATTTATTTCAGATCAACATAGAAAGTTACAAAACAGATGGAGTCCTCGACAAGCTGAAACAGGAGCGTGGCTATACATATGAAGACGAGATAGTCTGCTCGGAGGAATGTCTGCAGAACTATGAGGAGAAACTTAAGTCCTTCTTCACGGAGCATCTACACACTGATGAGGAAATCAGGTACTTTAAAGACTTCTCTGTAGATTATAATTATTGTCTTCCTAGATGCAAGTAAGCCAGCTGTTCGCTGGCGCCCTGTCCACGATGCGTCTTCATCTTACGTCTCTTCTGTCTGGCCCGCGCCTAACTTGTCTCAAACTGTCAAAACGATCGCGTATGTATCTTTTGTCGCGTTTGGTCTCGTTGAGATGAGAGTGACAGAGCAGATCTACTTGCGTGGTCACTAAACTGTCCTTTTTGAGAGTTTGAGACCAAATTTTGGTAACTATCAAAGATAGACAATCAAGGGGCAGATGTCATGACTGTTAGCTCATTGTGTCACTTATCTGCTCCTGTTTTTGTTTTGTTTGTTAGTTTGAACTCTGTTATCTCAGGAACTAGCAGTTCGATTTGAAAAATTATTTTTGCTCTTGATAGCTTAATTCTTGAGGAAGGCTATTGTCTACTTTTCATCATAATCATCATCACCATATACCATCACTACGCGGGTAACGCTGCGAGGGCGCTGCTAGTTTATAAAATTAATTAGTAAGATTTTGCTAAAGCGGAAGAGTTTATTTTTGAACGCGCTAATCTCAGGAATCTGTCAGAAAATTCTGTATTTAATAGCTTAATTCTTCTGGAAGGTTATAGGCTACTTTTCATCATCATCATCATCACTATACCATCACTACGCGGGTAACAGTGATAATAATAAATGCCAATTTTTTCTTCTTTCCAGGTTTGTGCTGGACGGCTCGGGCTACTTTGACGTGCGCGACGGAACAGACCAGTGGATCCGTATCGCTGTTGGTGCTGGGGATATGATAGTCATCCCCAGTGGCATCTACCACAGATTCACGCTTGACACTAAGGTATTATACTTGCTTACGTATTACAATTATTGTAATTGAAACGTGTCTATCTTGATATAGTCTACTAATTGGGAGGGTAGTCTTAATAGCGCAAGTTTTTAATTA